>CM073577.1:2512500-3762500 GCA_037074715.1 Magnolia kwangsiensis | reverse complement strand
AGAGAATTCCATACGTATGGAGCTTGAGATTTTGGTTGCTTGGAGATTTGAAATGAGAAAGAGAGAAAGAGAGAGAGTTGTAAAGGGAGAGAGAGAGAGTGATGGATGGATGTGGTGGTGATGGGTGTGTAAGAGCTTTTTGACTTTTGAGGCCTTTTGTGTAAGAAAAGGCATGGGCATGGAAGACTTTTGTAGCATTTGTGTAAGAAAGGTATGGGTTAGGAAGACTTTTGTGGTTGCTTGGGAAAAGGGATGAAAGTGATGTGTACTTGACATGTGATGGATTGATGATGGGATTGATGTGATTGATGTGACACATTGTAGAGATTCCCTTGGATTTCGTAACCCGCGGCGTTTCCTCGCACCGAACGTCGGCCTACAACTCTCGACCAGGGTATCGCCTCGGCGCGCGAGTCGCGGCATTGGAACTACAGCGATGGCGTGGTCGCTATGGTATTGGTCTTGGGTTGAGTCGACTCGGGTTGTCGGTAGATGAATTAGGGTCGCACGTCGATATCGGTTAAGGGTCGAAGGTTGCCGAAATTCGACCGGTAAGACCGCAGAAGTCTATGGAACGGTACGGTCTAAGATACGGGTCTTACAGCTCTCCCCTCCTTATAAAAATTTCATCCTCGAAATTTACACAAGCATCGCAACTAAGCATTACTCATGAAGAAGAAGCGACATAACATCATCATATAGAATCAGGGACAACATACAAAATACAATACATGATCAATCATCAAAGAGATGAGGATAACGCTCTCGAATCTCGGCCTCACGCTCCTCTACAGAATGGGGACCCCACTGTACCTTCACCAACGGAATGACCTTGGTTCTGAGGACCTGCTCCTTCTGATTAAGGATACGGACTGGCTGCTCAATGTAAGAAGTGTCCTCACGAACCACCAGCGGCTGCCAATCAATAACGGGAACAATGTCTGACCCACACTTCCTCAACATAGAGACGTGAAAAACGTTGTGGACACCAGACAACTGAGATGGCAAGTCAAGTCGATAGGTCACGGCTCCAACGCGCCCAGTGATCTCAAAAGGTCCTATGAATCTCGGGGCAAGCTTACCCTTCGCACCGAATCGAACTACGCCCTTCATGTGCGAGACTTTGAGATACACATGGTCCCCTACATCAAACTCCAAGGGACAATGCCGAGGACTCAGCGCGGTCATGACACCATTTGGGTTGTTGTGGATCGTCTGACAAAGTCGGCACATTTCCTTGCGATGCGTGCGACTTTAGCCCATCATAAAAATAAGAAAGAAACTACCCTATAGAGGCACCCACCGTCCGATCTTCTTGCTCCTAGGGATTCCTTGACACCTTAGCTTCAACTTCAATGGATGAGATGAGTAATGGAGGGTTGAGATGGGAGATGGTGGGGTAGGAAAGTGGGCCACTTGGAGCTTAGGAATGCTTGGAGAATTCCATACATATGGAGCTTGAGATTTTGGTTGCTTGGATATTTGAAATGAGAAAGAGAGAAAGAGAGAAAGTTGTAAAGGGAGAGAGAGAGTGATGGATGGATGTGGTGGTGATAGGTGTGTAAGAGCTTTTTGACTTTTGAGGCCTTTTGTGTAAGAAAAGGCATGGGCATGGAAGACTTTTGTAGCATTTGTGTAAGAAAGGTATGGGTTAGGAAGACTTTTGTGGTTGCTTGGAAAAAGGGGTGAAAGTGATGTGTACTTGACATGTACTTGACATGTGATGGATTGATGGATGATTGATTGATGGGATTGATGTGATTGATGTGACACATCGTAGAGATTCCCTTGGATTTTGCAACCCGCGGCGTTTCCTCGCACCGAACGTCGACCTACAACTCTCGACCAGGGTATCGCCTCGGCGCACGAGTCGAGGCATTGGAACCGCAGCGACGGCGCGGTCGCTATGGTATTGGTCTTGGGTTGAGTTGACTCAGGTTGTCGGCAGATGAATCAGGATCGCGCGTCGATATCGGTTAAGGGTCGAAGGTTGCCGGAATTCGACCGGTAAGACCGCGGAAGTCTATGGAACGGTACGGTCTAAGATACGGGTCTTACACAAAGAAAGCAATAACTTACCACCAAATCATAATCACAACCAGGTTTGAGATTAGCAGGTTGTTTTACATAGTAACACGCTAATGAGTGAGGACTAAGTAATGTTGGAATTATAATATACTATCAACCCAACGTATCAGCATAGATGGATGATTTCTATAACTACAATCTTATTTCGGATTAAGCTCGCATGGTGTAAGTGGAAGGAAATTATAACTATTGGCTACCATTATGTTGATCCAACATGATTGCATAAACTTAAGAAACTACTCGTAAATTAAGAGTTCCACAACTATTGGGTGGTGGGAGAGAGTTAAACTAAATGCTCCAGAAGATTGGATAAATAATGTTACATTTGATCTTATTTATTTGAGTTTATTTGATTGATCATGGATCATTCTCTTTGATCTTTACTTCTAAGTTTCACAATAGCGATGTTATTGGTGTTGTTAATTACTTCCTCAAACCAAGCTCAGCCCAAGTTTGTTAAAATAGTCTAGGCCAAGCTTGAGCTAGACTATTTTGACAATAAGGCCAGCTTCTGTAACAACCCATTTTTTATGGGAACTAACCCCACCGTCCACTTCTTTGTGGACCACTTGAGTTTTTGATTAGCCTTATTTTTGGCCTTATATCTTCTCTTGGCCAGGCCGAGATGATGGACAAAGTAGATTTATGTTATTGTTAGTAGGACCCAGCACATCTAAAAAATTAAAAATTTTAAAATATAAATAAAAATATCTTCCGCACGCTGACTAAACCACTTTCTTCATTCTTCCTTCCTTTTCGTATGGTAATGGGCACCGAAACCGTCTCATCATCCTCACTCTTTCATTCCATTACGCACTCCTTTATAAATTAAAAAAAAAAAATTTGAGAAAGAATCAAAGGAATCAATCAAATCAAAAATAGAGAGAGAGAGAGCTCTGTATATCGAGAGAAAGAGATAGCTGGGCCGGATCATCAAACTTTTAAGGTAGGTGATCTTATTCTGAAATTTATCATTTTCAGTTATTTATTATGCTTATTTAATTCAAATTTTTGATAGGATATTATTGTCAGTTGAATTTTTATGCAGGGAATCCTACTCATTTATGAATTTATATTTTATATATTTTTATTATTTAATGTTAAAATAATATATATATATATAATAAAATAAATTTAAAGAATAAAATAAATAATTTATCTAAGTTTATATTTTAATTTATTAATTCTTAAATTTTTGTTAAGATTAAAAAATAAATATGAATTATTCCTAAATTTTTAAAAATTAATTAATATGAAAGTAAATTATTAAAAATAGATTAAAATCAAATTAATTTATGAATTTATTTAAATTAGTAAATTTGAATTTATTTTAAAATATTTTTTATTAATGACTTTTTTATTTATTAATGACTATGTTAGTCATTAAATTTAATCATTTAATTAATCTGAATTTTATATATATATATATATATATATATATATATATATATATATATATATATATATATATATATATATATATATATATATATACATACATATATATATATATATATATATATATATATATGTATGTATATTCAAGTTAAAAAGTAAACCAAAAATTTAAATTCCAATCATTTATAATACTTAAAATTAATTATAAAATAATAATAATAATTAAAAACTTGAATGCAAAAAAAATAAAATAAAATAATAATAATAATATCCAAAGTCTAAATTAATAACTTCCTTAAACTTACTAAATATATATATATAAATAAATAATAATAAAATTCTGAATTTAGATTTAAAATAATTAGATAAAAAAATTTTAAGATAGATTAACTTAAATTATTAAATAATAATTTAATTTCATTAGTAATGTTATATTATAAAAATTAGTGTAATATTTTTGTTTCTGTAAAGATTAAAATCAAATTTTTAATTCTAAAATTGTAAAGAGTTAATTAAATTAAATTTAAATGAACTTAAGTTTAAGAAATTTTTCAAAATTATAAAATTGAAACTAAAAGTTATTGTCCATTATTTCACAAAAATTTCTAAATTAAATAATAGTAAAATAATATTTTATTTAAGTATTTGAATCATTAAAGTTTCAACAAAATTTAAGTATAGAATTATTAATTAGAATTATATTGTTGATATTTTTTATTGTGAAATAATTATTCATTTTACATGTATATCTACAATTCATTGAGCATCAATTTTAATATGTTGGATATAATGTAAGCAAGGTGAGTGTGTTCCTTGGGTGAAAGACCTTAAATTAACAAGTAGGGCAATCATGTCCCTTGGGTGAGAGACCATAAAGCCAGTAAGTAGGGCAATTGTATCCCTTTGTTGAAAGACCCTAAAACCTACTGGATCCTTTGAAGTCTCCTTTGTGTATGGCGTATGAATATAATTGTGTGCACGGATATACGTGAGAGGTACAACTGGAGCAGTAGTTTGACCAGCCAACGTATAAATAGGTCCATCGCCATGAGATACCTGTGTGTGGACGTTAATGCAATATGACCATCCACTTAGGTACGGTTGTAAGGCCCGTAACCTAGCCCGTACTGTTCTGTCGACTGCAGCAATCTTTCTCGACGAATTTATGCGACCGGCGACCTGCGACTTATAATCAATGTTTGCACGCAACTCTAAGTCGTATCCCCTAGATTTGAGTTGGCTTAATCCGAAACTTGTACCATTGCGACCGCACCGTCAGCACGGTTCTGACGCTGCATATTACGCACCAAGGCGATACTCAGGCCAGGAGATATGTGCCCACGTTCAGTTCAAGAAAAATGTCGCGCAATTGCAAAACCTAAAAGAGAACTTGTCAAATCAATCTCATCAATCCCACCAATCACCACATCATGTCAAGTATAATCATCACCCATCACTCACACCCATCACATCCTCTCTCTCTCTCTCTCTCTCTCTCTCTCTCCCTCTCTCATTTTCTCCATTTCTCAAGCAAACCCCAAGCAAGCCAACGACCAAGCATTTTCCATGGGAGAGGAGAAGCTATGTGTTGGCCACTTCCTACCTCCCATCTCCACCATTCAAAGAGCATCTCGACCGTTGAAATCGTCCCCTTGGAGCTCTAGATCATGTTAGAGGAAGAAGGAAGAAGAGATCAAAGGTGGGTGCTTCTCTCTCTCTCTCTCTCTTTCATTTTGAGTTGATTTGGCCGTGTAGCCCACCCGAATGAACCCCACCATGAACTATACATCTTATCTATGTTGTCCATCAAGTGGGCCCACCTGACATCCCATTACCCATAGGCCGGGCGTGGGAAAACACGAATAGCAGCTTGATCCAAATCACGTGGGCCACGTCCATGTGGGACCCAATGTGATGAAATGTATGTTAACACCGTCAAGCGTCCCTGGACGCTGGACGTGTAGTGAAGTGTGACTGGCCGTGGGATGCACTCCAGCGTCTCTAGACATGCTTTAAAAATAATAAAATAATAATATTATTATTAGACTTAGGTGGACCACCCATGCAGGCCCCATCTTGATGTATGTTTTCAATCCATACCATCCATTCCACTCCTTAGCTCATTTTGGACGTTGAGCTGAAAAAATGGATTCAATCCGACTTTCGGGCGGATCATAGCATAGTAAATGGTGGTTTTCACCGTTAAATACCTTCTTATTGTTTCTATACCCCAAAATATATTGAATATTGGGCTTGTTTGGCTTGTTTTGAAATATGGGGAACTATGGCAGGGCCGAATTCTTCCGATGCGAGCCCCACATGTGAAAAACCCCACGAGAACCCGCTTTTCAAAAAGAAATAATTTTAAATACAACAGCAGCATTGCTGCTGCTGCTGTCAGCGGCGCAGGCAGCACCTACTGCCTACTGGCGGGCAGATGAGCAGGGACCCATAGCTCCAGCCGTGGGCCCCACCTTGATGTTTATTTGTCATCTAACCCGTTCATGAGGTGGGCCGCTCCCAGCAGTGGGCCCCCTCCAAATTTTTGCCTCATCCACAGCTCAGGTGGCCCACATCATAAGAAATAGTGGGATTGAACGTATACCATTGAAACCTTTTTTCAGGCCACAAGTTTTGGATCAAGATGAAATTTGTTTTTCCTATTCAGCCAGGTATGTGTGACCTTATCAACGGTTTAGTTGGCATATAGACATGATGGTGGGCCCCACGTGAGAGCCCACAGTGATTTATGTGTTTTATTACCACCGTCCAGACGGACGGTGGAGTCCGCAGTGATATATGTGTTTTATGTGCACCGTCCACAGTAGTGGACGGTTGCACCCATCGGGATGTATGCGGTGGAACCCACCATAAGGTATGTGGTATATCTGAACCGTCCATCTGGGGGCCCATCACGAGATATGTGTTATATTCCAACCGTCCATCCGCTGCACACAGCAAGCTCTGTGCATTCGATCCTGAGGTACGTGTTGTACCTTTCCGTCCATCCAAGCAGCACATGATTGTTGTCTTGATGGCAACAGGTCTGTGGGTCTCACGCATGATGTTGTAAAACCCACGATCAGTCCATCTGGTAGGACCCATTGTTAAAAATCCTGGTCGTTCGTCCAGGCGTCCAGGGTCTGGACGCTGAACTTTGGACGGTTATGGCTTTGGGCCATTTAAAATAATAATAATAATAACAATAATAGTAATAATAGTAATAATATATATGTTATATGCTTAGGTGTATACGTGATGGCCCACGTGGGACCCACCTTGTGATGTAATGGATTGGCTGATGTGCGCTGACACCAGCTACATTACTGCTATCAAAATGTCAGCATGATATGTGGGTCCCACCTGTCACGACGCTAGCAAGTTTTGTGGGTCCGTCTGATGTATGTGTTACATCCAAACCGTACATTCATTTGGTGAACTCCCTGAGTCTCAAGGCTGGAGACAAATAAGACTGATCTATTTATCAAGTGAACCACATTGCACAGTGGGGATTGAATGCCTACCATTGAAATCACCTTTTGGGAGTACGGAAGTTTTGGATAAGTATGAAATTTGTTTTCCTCTTAAGCCAGGTCTTTATGACCTTGTGAACAGATTTGGATGGAAAATAAACTTTATGTGGGGTCCACCTTGATGTATGTGTTGTACATCTATGTTGCTCATCTGGTGGGCTCATTTGGATGGTGCAAGCCCACCTGCTGGTTGTGGAGGGCCCACCTAGTATGAGGCCCTTGTATAAGGCCCAATGCGATAAACCATGAGGCCCACCTCGATGTATTTGTGGGCCATCCATGGGGCCCATTGTCGTGGCTGACTTGATATGTATGTGGCCCATTGATGAAGCCCACTTGATATGTATGTGACCCATTAGTGTGGCCCATTGATGAAGCCCGCTTGATATGCATGTGACCCATTAGTGTGGCCCATTGATGAAGCCTGCTTGATGCGTATGTTGCCCATTAGTGTGGCCCATTGATGAAGCCCACTTGCTGCATGTGCAAGGCCCACCTGCTGCAATGTATATTTGAGGTCCACCTGTTGGCTATTTGAGGCCCACCTGTTATGTATTTTCGACCCATGTGAGGTGGCCCATTGTGATGTAATTGAGGATCATATGCAGGGCCCACTTGTTATGTATTTATGGCCCATTGTGACTATATAAGGCCCATTGAGATCGTATGTGACCCACCGTGATGCGGTCTTTTGTGACGTCTATAGGCCCATGTGATGTGATTAATTATCAATCAAGGCCGATTATTGTGGCCGATTACCGATTATGATTGTCATGGCCGATTCCTATTATTGACCAATTTCAATTGTCGTAACCGACTTACTGATTTCGATTGTCAAGACCAATTGTCGAGACCTATATGATGTACATGTGAGCCGTAGTTGAGGCCCATTGTGACACGTATTCGGCCCGTGATGCATGGTCCATGGGTAAGGTCCATTATGGTGTATTCATGGCCCATGGGTAAGTCCCATTGTGATGTATGCATGGCCTATGGGCAAGGCTCATTGTGATATGTATTAGGCCCATAAGCAGGGTCCACCTGTTATGTATATGTGGCCCTCGAGTAAGGCCCATTGTGTTGTATATTAGGCATTTGTGTGAGGCCGTGAGCCCATTATATGTTTGGCTATATGTGATCATTCCTTGGGGGCAATGTTGGTTAAATGTCCACATTGTCGAGGCTGTTTTTGATGCTGGTTATTGTTACCGATTATGAGTATGTGATAGCATAGCATCATGATACATGTCCATGCGCATCATCTGCATGTTTGTTATAAGATATGGTTGACCATTGCATACGTTATTGGACATGTTGTTGTGAGACTCCCTGATAGGTGGAGATTGTCTCACATGAGCACACGGTATGCGCATGATAGATGCATGACTAGATTGCATGACTCATGCATCTTGCATTACATTGTGTTGTACTGTACGCCCTAACGACATTAAGGTCGTAGCCTCCACAGGCATTTCGTGGATAGTCAGATGGGATACTAAAAATTTATTCTACATGGGGTGTTATAGATATCCTTGGGTGAAAGTCTCTAAACCCTCTTGATTCCAGAGGTTGCTCCAACGTTTAGACCGAGTGGATGTATGAGCGCATGTGGGCCATATACCGTTAGGCCGCGTCTCCCACTGTGTTGTGGTCGGTTGGAAGGGGGTGCGGCCTTACCTGCCCGCGAGGATGGGACAATGCTAGGCTGAGTCTGACCAGCTCGAGGAATAGGTCGGCTATCCACGAGCCGGGCCCGATATTGGCAGGTGGATAGTGAGGTCTCTTTCACTCACCTTATTGCTCGCGATGGGAGGGGCAATCTGGTTTGGAGTGTAATAGACCCCGGTGATTTTTAGAGAGGAACCGTACTGATATGTGGACTTATTGAGTAGGAGTTGCATACTCATGCATTTGTTTCATTCACTATCCACTCGGGCTGGTGGTGCGCAACTCATTATTGTGTACCTTCGCATGGCCAGAATTTTAATTGGGTGTGCGACTAACGTGAGATCAGGAGTTTACTACATTGAGTCTGACTATCCAAATTTAGGTATGGGACTGGTTTGGATAGAAGTCCCTTGTGATGGACCCCAATGTACTATCATCCCGACTTCACTCCAGCTTGGTCATTTCATTCACACCGCATATTATATTGCATCTACAGTACTTAGTATTTTGGGTTACCATGTTTCTGCATTGATATGGTTGTTAGTACTCATGCCTTGCATCGCATAGCCTTGGTACGGCTAATGGGATTCATAGACTTATCAGTATATTTTCGCTCATTTCGATATTGTATGATTTATGGCATTGTATCCTTGACATCTAATATTTGACTTGCTTTGACTCCTTATTTGCATAACTGACTTGCATTGTGTACCCTGATATTGTATGTCTCATGCACTTGTCAGTATTTTCGCTTACTCTATTATCATGTGATTCATGATCTTATCAGTATTTCTGCTTATTCGGACATTGTATGATTTATGGATTACCAGTTTTTCTGGTATTGTAGGATTATGACATTATATTAAATACTTGACACTTACCTTATGTACACACTTACACCACCCTTTAAGCTTTCTGTAAGCTTATGCACGATAGATGCGTGCAGGTGATGTTAGGTTACAGCAATGTTAAGCTTGGAGCGTGCAGTGGTCTTCTGGAGCTTGATTTTCTATTTATGTATTTCTCCTTTAGTGTTGTACTCAAATGATTATATTAGTGGATATATGATGATGATGTTGCCTTTGTAAATTGAGTAATCTTGTGGCTATGCTTATTACGAGTTAAATGTATAAAAAAAAAATCCTCCTTATGAGATCCCATGATCAGAATCTAGCATATGAATGCTAGGAGCCGGGAATGGGGTACTACGGAGGCTATCAGCACCGGATTCGGTGATCGGGATTCCTGTGAATCCAATTTTCGGGTTTAGGGCGTGACAATGGTGTTGTTAGAAAGTATATAAATGTTATGAGTATTCATAAAAATATCATATGCATCGCATTTTTACAATTCTGTTGTTAAATTTCATCATTTGTATTTTATTTTCTTAATTATTATAAAATGATATTATCTGAACATGTTAAATTTCGGGTAAGAAATGACCCTATTAGGATATTATGCTCATCCTACTAAAAAAACTGCACAGGTGTAGAGCTAGAATACTACGAGCAGGCGGGCCTTTACTATTAGTTTTATTTTATAAAAAATTAGGTTTAGTTTTAATTCAATTCAGTTTTTTTATTATTTAGGTTTAGTTTATGTTCAAATTTCGATGTAAAAAGGGAAAACTATCGAAAGAGTTAAATTTAATAAACATTTCAGCTGTATTTTTCTTTTAGATGACGTTGAATATTGTTTAAATTTGATTAAATCAACTGGATTGTAATAAATGTCATTATATTATAACTCACGAACCTTAGGATTCTGGTCCCGAAGACCTTATTTGGGTACTCGAATTTCGGGGCATGACAAGTTGTTATCAAAGTCAGGTTTAGATTAAAACTGTGTACCTAAGGTTGTCTTTAAAATTAGTAACCCAAACATAAATCCCTTTACTTTTATGATAAAAAAATAAAAATATAACTTAGGGATCATTAGATTATATTGACATCAGATATGATCTTATTTAGGCTTAACATTGAACAAATAACTCAAATCTAGACCCTAAAGAATTTTTAACATACTACGTTAAATTTGACAGCAATAGTAAGCAGAAAACATTTAAGTTACAAAAGTCGTAACTAATTAATTAAAACTCCTTTTAAGTTGATTCAAAATTCCAGTCGTACATTAACAAGTATAGTTTTAGTAAAAATATAATTCAAAAATGTAAATATAGGTTTATCCTTTACCAATATTAAGTTATATGTATATTATTTAGAAATTATTTATTTCTGAATAGACCTAATTAAAATTTTAGAATTTTCTATAGACTTTGTATTAGGCTGAAATTTTATAGAATTATATTAGACTCATATATGTATCCTTATAAAAAAAATTAGATCAATCCAACACTTATAAGTATAAAAAACATTAGCGGAAATAGTCTCATAAGAATTTAAATTTTCTGCATGCACTACAATCTTGATACATGTCACTGCCTGAATTCTCTTAATCTTCATGTGTTAGTTTTTTACATCATCAAATCTATCTTGCAATCCAATAAATTTTTCATGCTCCTAGTGACGTTAAATAGTATATACTCCAATAATGATACTTAGAATTCAATTTAGTTACTACAACCTACCTTAGTTATCACACACTAAGATTACATGTTTAATTAATTGTAGATTATGGCGGATCAAAACATTGATGTCGGAGCCACATCAGGAGTTCTTTGTCCCAATACCACTAAAAACGGGTCACTTATTGGTGAAATTATTAGGGCTATAAGAGATCTTACGGATCTTGTAGGCTATTAAATAAGACAAACTCAAGCGTAAGGTCAAACCCAAACTGTTCACGTAGCTAATGAAGGGATAAAACTTTATTGAAAAGGTTCAAAAGATAGAGACTACCTGTATTTAAGGGTGGGTCTGACCTATCTGAGGCCGAGGTGTGGAAGAAACAGATTGATGAGATATTCACGGTTATGAAATGCGATGAATACCAAAAAGTAGAATTGGTTATTTACATGGTAGAAGGGGAGGCAGATCACTGATGAGACTCAATCGTTAGGATGAACCTGAGAGTTGAAGCCTAAACCTGGGCCCAGTTTTGTGAGAAGTTTGATGATAAATACTTTCCTTTATATGTGAAAAACTAAAAGGTAGGAGAATTCATGAAATTGGAGTAGGGTAATATGACAGTGCGCCAGTATGATGCTAAGTTCACCGAGCTATCGCGAGTTGCAACTTTTCTGCTGTTCAATGAAACCCGTAAGGTACAAAAATTTGAGAAAGATTTAAGAGCTTCTATTCGTAGCCGATTAGCCCATTTCGTACAGAAGACTTATGCCGAAGTGTTGGAGCGTGCCTTAGCTATGGAGAAAGACATTAACAAATATTGGAAGAATCGTAATCAGAGGAAGGACATAAAGAGTGGTGCTAGAACTGCTATACATATATCTCCAGCCCAGCAAGATGCAACTGAGAGACAAAGAATGACATCGACATCGATGGCCAGACCGACGACAACACTTCCTGCACCATGATTTTTAAAATTTTGCTATAATTGTGGACTTGAGAGCCACACTTCTTGTTTTTGTTATAGACCACAGCGTACTCAATATCCACAAAGGTCAGGACCTTTGCATTAATCTTTCAGACCTCCCCAACATCAGGCGCCGCCGTATATGTCACAACAACCTCCACTACATCCTTTCACCTCGCAACCATCCTTGAGACCACCTCAACCATATCCATAGAGGTCGTTACAGTCGTATCCGAGGCCAACATAACAAGAACCTTCATCGGTATATTAAAGACCACCATAGCAGCCGCCGTCACAAGTGAGACCTCGTAGTACCAGCAGTCAAGGCAAGGAGTTCAGGCATCACGACCACAAGCTCAAGGCCGAGTCTATGCCTTAGTACAGTCAGGAGACGACACAGTGTAGCCGTACGAGAACTTGACACAATAATACGAGGGCTCAATTCAAAGTTATGATGTTCCAGCACAGTCTGAGAATGGAGTGACCTAGATTTATGATGATGCCGCACCCTTATATGAGGATCCAACACTGCCAACAGAGGACATTATTCAGCCTAACATCGAAGCTAACAGCAATGTAGTTGAAGGTACCATCGTCATTTATTTATCCTTAGCTAGAGCATTATTTGACTCTGGAGCATCGCATTCATTTATTTCTTACTGCCTTTTTATGCTCGCTTGGGTTATCTCCTACTCCCTTAGATAAAAAGTTAACGGTAGCAAACTCTCTTAGTAATTCAGTGGACCTAAGTTAGATTTGTAAATCTTGTTCAATCATGATCAAGAACGTAAATTTACCAGCTAATCTTATAGTTATGCTGATGGAAGAATACGATATTATATTGGGGATAGATTGGTTATCCTTATATCATACAAGAATCGATTGTTTTAAGAAGATAGTCATATTAAATATCGATGAGCGAGCACCATTACAATTCTATGGGACGTGAAGGAAGGGAGCACCAGTTGTTTGTCAGCCATCTCAAAAATTGAACCTCAAGGAATAGAATAAATTTTAATTGTTAATGAATTTCCAGAAGTCTTTCAAAATATCCCTAGATTAAAAGAGATGTTGATTTCACAATCAATTGGTACTGGGACTGCACCAATCTCCAGAGCACTACATTGTATGACACCTGTTGAATTGAGAGAATTAAAGGAGCAACTTCAACAACTCCAAGACCAAGGTTTCATTAGGGCTAGTACGTCACCGTGGGGTGTACCAGTATTATTTGTAAGAAAAAAAGGATGGGTCTTTGAGGCTATGAGGCTATGCATTGATTACCGTCAACTTAATAAGACGACTATTAAGAACAAGTACTCGCTGCAGAGGATAAATGATTTATTTGATCAATTAAAAGGAGGTAAATATTTTTTAAAGATAGACCTACGGTCTGGATATCATCAGTTGAAGATTAGATATGAAGATATACCCAAGACTGCCTTTAGGACTTTGTATGACCATTATGAATTTCTAGCGATGCCCTTCGGACTAACGAACACTCCAACAGTATTTATGGACCTCATGAATAAGGTCTTCAAATTGTATTTAGATCGATTCGTGATAGTATTCATAGATGATATTTTAATTTACTCTAAGACGCAAGAGGATCATGCTAAACAACTTCAAATAGCTCTTCAAACTCTAAAGGACAATCAGTTATATGAAAAAGCTTCAAAATGTGACTTCTTGAATAATGAAGTAAAGTTTTTGGGACACGTGGTATTGAAAAAAAGAGTGTCAGTTGATTCATCGAAAGTTAAAACAGTGTTAAATTAGGAGCAACCCACCAATGTGACAGAAGTGCGTAGTTTTCTCAGATTAGATGGTTATTATAGAAGGTTCATTGAGGGATTCTCTAAGTTAGCAAGGTTGTTGACTAACTTGACCAAGAAGGGCACTTCTTTTAAATGGAATGAAAATTGCGAGCAGGCTTTCTTTGAATTGAATAAGTAATTAACAAAAGCCCTAGTACTTTCTTTACCAGCAGAAGGGGAAAGATTTATGGTATATACTGATGCATCTTATCAAGGGTTAGGATGCGTGCTAGTGCAAAGTGGTAAAGTAATAGCATTCGCATTAAGGTAGTTGAAACCTCATGAGCAGAATTATCCCACTTATGACTTAGAGCTTATAGCTGTAGTATTTACCTTAAAATTTTGGAGACATTATCTTTATGGTGAGCAGTTTGAACTGTACTCGGATCACAGGAGTTTAAAGTATCTTTTTTTATCAAAAAGACCTAAATATACGGCAGAGGAGATAGATGAAATTCTTGAAGGATTATCATTTCGACATCTACTATCATCCAGGTAAGACAAATGTCGTAGCTAACACGTTAAGCAGGAACACGCGCAAGCTGGTGGCGAGTTTAATGATTAATATAGTTAAAGATTTTAAAGTTAGACTTCGTATCGATGAACCTCGGGCTTATATCAGTAATTTAGCGGTGCAGCCCACTCTGGTAAGTAATTTCTTAATTATTCATTTAGATTAACCCTTTAATTCTTATATTAAGATATAATTATTTAGGATTTTCTTTTCTAGGTGCGACGAATAATAAAAGCGCATAAGAATGATGCATGGCTACAAGAGAAAATAACAGAAGAAGCGGAAAAGAACAACTCAGAGTAGCGAATAGGCTTTGATTGTGGGGTTAGATTTCAAGGGGAGTTATGTGTTCCAGACATATTTAAATTAAAGCAAGAAGTCTTAGATGAGGCGCACCGCACAAAATTCACCATCCACCCAGGAGGAACCAAGATATACCGTGATGTATGACGTTAATATTGGTGGAGTAATATGAAGAAGGAGATAGATAACTACGTTGCAAGGTGTCTTACTTGTCAACAAGTTAAAGCAGAACATCAGAAGCCGTCGGAACTTTTGCAACCGTTATAGGTCACAGAATGGAAGTAGGAGCACATATTGATGGGTTTTATTGTCGGACTACTGAAAACAAGCCGTCATCATGATACGATATGGGTGATTGTGGATAGGCTAACAAAGTTAGCACACTTCCTTCCTATACGCATTTCTTCCTCCCTAGACGAGTTAATCAAATAGTATATCAAGGAAATCGTTAGGCTTCACGGTATTCCTGTGTCCATAGTATCCGATCGAGACCCCGGGTTTACATAATGCTTTTGAATAAGTCTTAAGAAGGCACTAAAAACGGCACTAAACTACAACAAGACTCTTCATCCGTAGACTGATGGACAGGCGCAGCAAGTAAATTAAATCCTCGGAGACATACTTCGTAGCTGCATTATTGACTTTAATAGAAATTGGTATGACTACCTCTATTTAGTAGAATTCACCTACAATAATAGTTTCCAGTCCAGTATTGACATGATGCCATTCGAAGCTTTATATGGATGACCCCACGGATCACCAAGTTGTTGGAGCAAAGTGGGTGAAAGAATATTGTTGGGACCGAAACTAGTGCAAGAGATATTCGAGAAGATTTCCATCATCAAAGAACGTCTACGTACCTCTCAGAGTCCACAAAAGAGTTATGCCAACAATTGCCAAAAGAACTTGAAGTTCGCCATATGAGACCATGTGTTTCTTAAGGTATCTCCGATGAAAGGAGTTATGCGATTTAGGAAGAAAGAAAAATTGACACCACGCTACATTGGACCATTCGAGATCTTGTAGAAAATAGGCCTCATAACCTACAGACTAGCCTTACCTCCTCAACTTTTTGGCGTCCACTTCTGTGTGGCCCACTTGAGTTTTGTGGGAACTAACCCCACCATCCGCTTCCGTGTGACCCACCTGAGTTTTGGATCAACTTCATTTTTGCTTTATATCTTTTCTTAGCTAAGCCGAGATGATGGACGAAGTAGATTTTTGTCATCGTTAGTAGGACCCACCACATCTAAAAAATTAAAAATTTTAAAATAAAAATAAAAATATCTTCTGCACGTCGACTAAACCACTTTCTCCATTATTCCTTCCTTTTCGTATAGTAATGGGCGCCGAAACCGTCTCATCATCCCCACTCTTCCATTCCATTAAGCACTCCTTTATATATAAAAATAAAAAGAAAATAGAGAAAGAATCGAAGGAATCAATCAAATCAAAATAGAGAGAGGGAGAGAAAGAGAGAGCTTTGTGGATCAAGAGAAAGAGATTAAAGCGGGACCGGATCATCAAACTTTTAAGGTAGGTGATCTTATCCTGAAATTTATCATTTTCAGTTATTTATTATGCTTATTTAATCCAAATTCTTAATAGGATATTATTGTCAGTTAAATTTTTATGTATGGAATCCTGCTCATTTATGAATTTCTATTTTATATATTTCTATTATTTAATGCTGAAATAATTTATATATATATTTATATATAAATAAAATAAAATAAATAATTTATCTAAGTTTCTATTTTAATTTATTAATTCTTAAAATTTTGTTAAGATTAAAAATTAAATATGCATTATTCTTAATTTTTTTAAAATTAATTAACATGAAAGTAAATTATTAAAAATATATTAAATTCAAATTAATTTACGAATTTATTTAAATTAGTAAATTTGAATTAATTTTAAAATATTTTTTATTAATGAGTATGTTAGTTATTAAATTTAATCGTTTAATTAATCTGAATTATATATATATATATATATATATATATATATATATATATATATATATATATATATATATATATATATTCAAGTTAAAAAGTAAACCAAAAATTTAAATTCCAATCATTTATAATACTTAGAATTAATTATAAAAATAATAATAATAATTAAAAATTTGAATGTAAAAATAAAATAAAATAGTATCCAAAGTCCAAATTAATAACTTTCTTAAACTTATTAAATTTAGATATAAAAATAAATAATAATAAAATTCTGAATATAGATTTAAAATAATTAGATAATTTTTTTTTAAAAAAAGATAGATTAACTTAAATTATTAAATAATAATTTAATTTCATTATTAATGTTATATTATAAAAATTAGTGTAATATTTTTGTTTCTGTAAAGATTAAAATTAAATTTTGAATTCTAAAATTGCAAAGAGTTAATTAAATTAAATTTAAATAAACTTACGTTTAAGAAATTTTTTAAAATTTTAGAATTGAAACTAAAATTTTTTATCCATTATTTTACAAAATTTTCTAAATTAAATAATAGTAAAATAATATTTTATTTAAGTATTTGAATTATTAAAGTTTCAACAAAATTTAAGTCTAGAATTATTAATTAGAATTATATTGTTGATATTTTTTATTGTAAAATAATTATTCATTTTACATGTATATCTACAATTCATTGAACATCAATTTTAATATGTTGGATGTAACGTAAGCAAGTAGGGCAATCGTGTCCCTTTGGTGAAAGACCCTAAATTAGCAAGTAGAGCAATCGTGTTCCTTAGGTGAGAGACCCTAAAGCCAGCAAGTAGGGCAATTGTGTCTCTTGCGCGAAAGACCCTAGAACTCATTGGATCCTTTGGAGTCTCCCTTGTGTACGGTGTATGAGTACAATTGTGTGCGTGAACATATGTTAGAGGTACAACTGGAGCAGTAGTCTGACCAGCTAACGTATAAATAGGTCCATCGCCATGAGGTACCCGTGCGTGAGCGTTAATGCAACGTGATCATCCACTTAGGTACGGTGTTTTATAAATGATATAAATGTTATGAGTATTCATGAAAATATCACATGCATCGCATTTTTACAATTCTGTTGTTAAATTTCATTATTTGTATTATACTTTCCTTCATTATTATGAAATGGTATTATCTGAACATGTTAAATTTTGAGTAAGAAATGACCTTACTGGGCTATTATGCTCATTTTATTAAAAAAAAATACATAAGTGCAGAGCTGGAATACTACGAGTAGGCGAGCTTCTACTATTGCTTCATTTTGTAGAAAATTAGGTTTATTTTTAATTTAATTCAGTTTTTTTGTTATTTAGGTTTAGTTTATCTTCAAATTTAGATGTAGAAAGGGAAAACTATAAAAAAAGTTGAATTTAATAAACATTTCAGTTATATTTTCTTTTAGATGATGTTGAATATTGATTGAATTTTATTAAATCAACTGGATTGTAATAAATGTCATTATATTATAACTCACGAATCTTGGGATTCAGGTCTTGAAGACCTTATTCGGGTACTCAAATTTCGGGGCGTGATAGCTTCAGTTCGTCATTTTGGCCGATAAAGTCGACTTTTTTATATCCATCTAAAGTCGAATATGGTTGGGTTTAATTAATTTTAATAATATTGTTATACATTTCAATATATATTAACTATTATAGCAAAAATGAAGATAATTTGCCAAGCCACATTATCATGTGTGTCAAACCCGACACACTTGCATGTCATCTACTCCATCCATTCAACTGGACCCACTTGTGACCTAACTCAAAACCAGCACCTGCACCTAGTGAGCACCTTGTCAAGTACAAATCAGAGCCATATATATATATATATATATATATATATATATATATATATATATATATATATATATATATATATATATATATATATATATAAGAGATTTAAAATCAACAAGGCACCAATCAAGTTAGACTCATCCAAAAACTCCAAGACCTGATTGGTGGACAACCCTGTAAGCAAGGTGGGTTAAGACCATGGTCCCAAGCCTTAAAAGTCTGAGTGGACCTGGATTATGTAGCATCCTATATAAAGTTGTATATAAACTGAGCTAGTTAGGTTAGCTTGCTGGGTTTGACTTGGCTTGAAAGCCGAGTTCGAGTTGAGTCGATCTAATTTTTTGAGCTTGAAAGAATTTCGAGCCGAGCTCAGCTCAACTCAACTCAGCTCGAAGCTCAATTTGAACTCAGCTCAAAGCTCAACTTGAACTCAACTCGATTCAGCTCGGCTCGACTCAACTTGGCTTAACTTGACTCGAGTTATATTTCATTCTAGTTCTCACATGGTGGAGACATCTCTTTTATATTATATATAATATAAAATATAATTTATTAATTAAATTATCATTTTTATTTTTTTTACACATGCACACACACCCCCACACACTCACGCTAGTGGAATTTCACCACCTATAGGTACTAGAACCCTTGACCAGGAGTTGAAACTCCCGAGAGTCTACCACTCAAGCAAGAGTAAGGACCCTTAAATTATATATATATATATATATATATATATATATATATATATATATATATATATATATATATATATATATATATAAAATAATTGCCCTACTTGCTGGCTTTAGGGTGCTCCATTCATACTTGGGTGAAAGACCCTAAATAATAGATGGCCCCCACTTATCAGAATTCAAAACACGTGTTGATTATGTAGGACGGGGATTGCATCCTACCCGTCCGGCCAGGGCCATGTGGGGCATGCTGTAATTTAAGTGTTTTATCCATGCCGTTAATCATTTTTTTCATATCATTTTAACGTATAAGCCAAAAAAGGGTAAGGTCTAGAGCCTAAGTGGACCACAAGTTAGGTCCAGAGCTTTTATCTTACTGAGGCCTACTATGAATGTATGTGGGTTATCCACGCCGTCCATCTATTTTTCTAGATCATTTTAGTGGTTGAATCCAAAATACAAGTATTCCCATAACTCAAGTGGACCACACTAAAGGAAACACTGGGAATAATAACTTCTACTGTTGAAACCTTGCTAGGGCCATGGTGATGTTTATTTGTCATTCAAACTGTTCATAAGATCACACCAACATGGATTAAAGGGAAAACACAAATATCAGATTGATCCAAAAATTCTGTGGGCCCCAAGAAATTTTCAACGGTAGATTTTCAATTCACATTGTTTCCCATGGTGAGGTCCACTTGAGATTTGGATATATTTCATTTTTGGGCTCAAGCCATCAAATTATCTAGTAAAATGGATAGACGGAGTAGATAAAATATGTAAATCACGGTGAGCCCGACAGAATTTACTCGCTACGCTTAGCGTACACGGTTACTCAGTACGTAATCCACTTTCCCTCACACTAGCTATATATATCTTCCGTATTCACGTCAGCAAGTACCGAGGGTTTGATTAAGAGGTATTTGTTATATTCAAAATGTATCTGTTGAGGAAAAATATGTTAAGTCCGGAGACTCAGATTTCGAGTAGGTCGGCTCCGTTGGCGCTGCCCGAAGAGTCCGAGACAACGGTCGGAGCCGAAGGAATAATGGATAGGCCAAGAGGCATAAGCATAAGATGACTAAAGTTACTCGGTCGGAGAGATAACTGCGTCTGCGTAAGCCTACAGAAGGCCGAGTAAGTTAAAAGCCGTCCGACCGAGAGAGAAAAACCGACATGGTATGTTGGGAAGGGTGACAAGTAAACACCGAGACTATTTCATCCATAAGGAGGTAGAAAACTTACTCACTTAAGCCAACCGAGACTCTTTCAGAGTCAGTAACGGTCGAGCCGAGACAGGGAAAAACGATGTGAATATAAATGTCGTCCCGAAAATCTGAAAATACTGGTATCCGATCCTGAGATTCTCAGAATCGAGCGAAATCAATTGAAAAGATTAAATCTCCGGATAATTAGGAGACGAATCCTCGTACAACGAGGATTCTTAAGATCTATAAATATCCAAGTTCTTTACAGAACAGGTACGCAATACAAAAAACTATAAAAACCCTTTTACCATTGATTAGAAGACTGACTTAAGCATCGGAGGTTTCCCGGCTTTAGCCAGGGTCCCCTTTTGTATTGCTGATTGTGCAGGTGGGAGACGATTCGACCCGGGGAGCCATCTCATAAAAATACATCAACAGTTTGGCGCGGTCTGTGGGAAATGGGCAAAAAGTCATTTTCTACGATTTGTTGAATGACAAGAACTAGGGGGCGGATCAAGATGAAGCAGGGAAGGCCGCAGCCAGCACAGCTCAGGGAGCTCCCCCAATGGTATCTCCGGTAGCACTGCCTGTGGCATCTGCTCCGACTACCAGCCAGCCGAACCGAGGGAACGCACAGTTGGATCGAGAAGTTCAAGAGATACTTTCCGAGATGGCTGTTATGAAACACATGTTGGAGCAACTGTGTAATCAGCAGATGCAACAGCGTCACGAGTCAGCGCAGGTTCTCCCGCCAGTATTTGTAGCACAACCTGCTGCTCCGCAGTTGCCTCGAGAGCCGAGTCAGCATCAAGGACCGAGTCAACCAGCGCCGGCTCGCTCTGCAATGACCGTTTTGCCTCCCTCTGATTTGCGGAATAAAATAAATCAGAGGAGGTGAAGTCGGCTTCCTCTAGAAGAAACGGCGGAGAGTGTGGAACCTTGAAAAGTCGATATACAAGACTTCAAAAATGAGGTCCGAGAAAAGATGGAAAGAGAGATGACAGACATGAAGCACGGTCGGAACACAAATCCGACCAAATCTGAGGCAAAAGCTTCTCCATTTGTGAATGAAGTAATGCAGACACGGTTACTGGAGAGGTTCCGCTTACCTCAGATAACTCTCTTTTTCAGAAAAACTGATCCGACAGAGCATATTGAATGCTTCAGAACCTATATGGAGTTGCATGATGCCTTAGATGCTGTTATGTGTCGAGCCTTCTCTCACACACTAACTGACGTAGCCCGACTTTGGTTCAAACAATTAAAACCGAAGTCGATTAAGTCATTTGCTGAACTAAGTGGCGCTTTTCTCAACAACTTCATCGGCGGAAAGAAAAAGCTAAAACTGTTCGCACATCTAAACAACATAGTTCAGAAGGAAAGAGAGCTGTTGAAAGATTATATCAAGCGTTTTAACTTTAAATCTCTGCAGGTTCGGAGACACTCGGAGGAGACAGCGCTTAACGCTCTCATGCAAGGGGTAAGAGATAAGCACTTTTTGGCGTCCCTGGATAAGAATCCGCCCGAAACTTTGGGCGAATTTATGACTCGCTCGGACAAATATGCCAACGCTGAAGAGACCCAACTCCTGCGCGAGAAGGTCCAGAACGCAAAATCCTCGGCTAAAGAGTCGGCTAAGAAAGAAGCCGATTCAGCCAGAGGGAAGAAACGAAAAGATGATCGGGCACGAGACGATGACAGGTCGGGCAAACGACCCGACAGAAGGTTTTCTACATACACCCCTCTGAACAAGTCTAAGGAGCAGGTGTTGATGGAAATCAAGAACGAGGGCTTCGTCAACTGGCCCGGAAAACTCCGAGGGAACTCGAGTTGACGAAATAAGAACAAGTACTGTCACTATCATCGTGACCATGGTCACAACACGAGTGATTGTTATCACTTGAAAGATGAAATCGAGCGGCTAATTAAAGAAGGCCGACTCAGAGAACATTTGGAAGGATCTGGTGCTCCAGTAGGACCGAGCGAAGATTGGCCCAGAGAAGAAATCCGGACGATTATCGAAGGGCATTACGGCGGTGGAGATTCCAACAATGCACGAAAGAATCATGCCAGAAGCATCAATCATCCAGAATTTAAAATTCTTTTGCTGTCTCGGCCTTCCAAAGAAAAGAAAAGAGAGAAATATTACATCTCATTCACTGAGAAAGACGCTCGAGGCATCCATCATCCTCATGATGATGCGCTCGTAGTCACCCTCACTATCACCAATAGAAAAGTATTCCGAATACTAGTGGACACAGGGTCAATGGCGGATGTGTTGTTCACCTAAGCATTCAACAAAATGGGCATAAGACGATTGGCCTTACGTTCAGTCCGAACCCCACTTATAGGATTCTCAGGTGGACAGGTACTTCCCGAGGAAATCACTTCATTACCACTCACTGCCTGAACTACACCTCACCAAACAACTATGATGATCGACTTTCTGGTCGTCGACCAACCATCGGTGTACAATGCTATACTCGGTCGACCCTCCCTAAGCCTCCTTCAAGCCGTGGTATCTACATACCACCTTTTCATGAAATTTTTGACTGAGTCGGGAGTAGGAATTGTGAAAGGAGATCAACAAGACGCCCGACGATGCTATGCGACCGCAGTCAAAGCGCCGACGGAAATATCGATAATCGAATCACTGGACCCTCGAATCGGATTTCATGAACGGAGGCAATCAATGGAAGAACTCGTCTCGAAACCCTTAACCGAGATAGACAAGTCGAAAGTAGTGAAAATCGGCTCGTCTTTGATTTCACCTCTTAAAGAACTGATCGTCTTGCTTCGGCGGTATGCTGATGTATTCGCTTGGAGCCACGAAAATATGCCCAGGATCGATCCCTCAGTCATAACGCACCGACTCAACATCGACCCGACTCACAGGCCAATCTGACAGAATAGACGTCCTCTCGGCCCAGAAAGGTACGCTATCATTGAAGAGGAAGTCGGCAAGCTCCTTAAGGACAAGTTCCCTCTTCCCCGCATTGATCAGTTGGTGGACAGTACTGCAGGACATGAATTGCTTAGTTTTATGGATGCCTATTCAAGCTCAATCAAATTGTAATGCATGAAACTGATAAATCAAAAACCAACTTTGTCACGGACAAAGGTCTTTACTGTTACCGAGTGATGCTATTTGGTTTGAAGAACGCCGGAGCGACGTATCAAAGGTTAGTGAACGAAATGTTCGCTCGGCGGATCGACCGAACTATGGAAGTATATATAGATGATATGCTCGTCAAAAGTGTACACGCAGCCGACCATGTGGCGGACTTAGAAGAAATGTTCCTGACTTTACGTAAGTACAAAATGAAGTTGAATCCTAGCAAATGTGCCTTTGGTGTAAGCTTGGGAAAAATTCCTCGATTTCCTCGTTAGTCAATGAGGAATCAAAGCGAATCCCGAGAAAATTAAAGTTTTGCTCGACATGGAGTCTCTAAAAATAATTAAAGACATTCAAAGGCTGACAGGGAGAGTAGCTGCGTTTAACCGCTTCCTGTCCCGAGTCACATATAAATGTCTCTCGTTCTTCAAGCAATTGAAGGGACGACAGATGATGGACTAGACGGAAGAGTATGAAAAAGTATTTCAAGAACTAAAGTCTTATCTTGATTCTCCACCGCTATTGTCCAAACCCGAGTCAGGAGAAGCTTTGTTGCTATATCTGGCTGTGTCCGAAGCAGCGATTAGCTCGGCCCTCGTACGAGAGAGCGAAGGGAGGTAATTACTAGTATACTATGTTAGCAAAGCCTTACTACCAGCAGAGACAAGGTATCTTCAGCTCGAGAAACTAGCATTAACCCTGGTAGCATCCTCGCGACGAATTCGACCATACTTTCAAGCTCACACCATCATCGTTGTGACCGACTTACCTTTGCTCCAGATTCTTCAAAAGCCAGAGGCTTCCGACTGACTTATAAAGTGGGCTGTCGAATTGAGCGAATTCGACATACAGTACAGGCCGAGGACAGCCATAAAAGGACAAGCTGTCGCCGATTTCCTTGTTGAAGTGACCTCCAAATACAACTCAATGCCTGACTCTGAAGAGGTTACTGAAGCAGCAGATTCTTCTTCTCTTGGCCAATTACCTAACCTAGCTCCTTGGAAGTTATTCGTCGACGGCTCATCCAACTCTGAGGCAAGCGGGGCCAGGGTAGTATTGGAAACTCCTGATCAAACCTGTATGTAGTATACCTTACGACTTGGATTCCAAGCATTGAACAATACAACAGAATACGAGGCCTCCGCAAGTTTAGGTGCAACTCATCTCAATGTTTTCAGTGACTTGCAGCTGGTCGTTAACCAAGTCTCTGGTGTTTATCAAACTCGGAAAGAACAAATGAAGGCATACATGGAGAAGGCCAAAGAATTAATCAGCGGATTCTAGAAATGTGAAGTGATTAGGATATCCAGGACCGACAATGATAAAGCTGACTTGTTAGGAAAGCTCACCTCAGCCGACGAAGACGATATACCTCTGTCGGTTCCAATCGAATACGTAGCTAAACCGAGTATAAACGAGCCGATAGACTCGGCTATACTTCCTATCAACTCGGAACCTACTTGGTTCTATCCGATCATCCGTTATCTTAACGATGGAGAACTACCGGAAGATCATACCGAGGCGCGGCGGCTAAAGGTTCGAGCGTCGTGTTACACCATCTTTAATGGGGTACTGTACAAGAAAGGGTTTTACGCTCCCTTACTAAGATATGTGGATTCCTATGAAGTTGACTATGTCTTACGGGAGATACACGAAGGAATATGTGGGAACCACTCAGGAGGACGTTCGCTCGCCAACAAAGTGTTACGGCAGGGGTATTACTGGCCGACTATACAACATGATGCTAAGAGGTTCGTCTAAAGGTGTGACAAGTGTCAGCGATTTATGGTTATCCCGAGAAAACTCCCCGAGGAATTGACTCCGATGTCTGGACCATGGCCCTTTGCACAGTGGGGGATCGACATCATTGGACTCATCCCTTTGAGGAAGGGTCATACCAAATTCGTTGTGATTACAGTAGATTATTTCACGAAGTGGGCCGAAGTCAAGCCATTAGCAAAGATTACCGAGCAAAAAATCACAGGCTTTGTTTGGAAAAATATCGTCTGTCGGTTCGGGGTACCTCGGACTATTATTACTGATAACGGAAGGCAGTTCGATAACAAACAATTTCGCGAGATGTGCAGTAATCTCGGGATCCGAAACGTGTACGCCTTGTCTCATCATCCTCAGACGAATGGACAGGTCGAGGCCGTTAACAAAATTATAAAGCAGCGTCTCCGAACAAAGCTCGATGGAGCAAAGGGAGTATGGGCCGAGGAACTTCCAAATATATTGTGGGCTTATCGAACTACAACTTGGACTGCCATGGGAGAAACTCCCTTCTCCCTTTGTTATGGCTCGGAAGCAGTTGCCCTGGTTGAGATCGGTATTAGCTCGGCCCGAGTCAATACGTTCAGTGAACAGGAGAATGACGAACTCCTATCACTCGGGCTCGATTTGTTGGAAGAGAAAAGAGAAAGAGCTCGATTACGAATGATGGCTCAACAGAGGCAATTGTCTTGATTTTACAACAGCCGAGTCAAAGTCAGACGATTTCGAGCCGGGGATATGGTCCTCCGAAAGATGTTCCTAAACACAAAGGAAGTTGGGGCGGGCACATTGGGACCCAATTGGGAAGGTCCCTATGTCGTCTCGAGCACCATCCGCCCTGAAACGTATCGGATGGAAGACCTAAATGGGCAACCGTTGCCTCACCCTTGGAATGCCGAGCATCTCAAGATTTATTACCCGTAAGGCAGAATAGAAAATGCTAAAGAATAATGAAAGAGAGATGTAATTGAAGACAATTCAATAAAACTAAAAGTTTTCATTTTTTCCAAGTATTTAGTATTGGATTGCAGCCTATGGAAAAATTACAAGAAAGAGGGACGACACAATTTTTGACAGAGAGAGTGATGTCCCTCGGTCGAGGATGATTCTTCAAGTGGTCCCGGAAGGACCGACTTCGTCAGCAGCAGCGTTCGCAGCGGGGGCTTCTAGCCTCGACCTCCGGACTATCGGCTTCAAATGCGAAGAGGTCAAGGTCTGGGAAGGCGACCTTCATCTCCAAGACGTAGGCCCTATAACCACCCTGATAAAGGCGATCTCTTTCTTCTTCAAACTCCGAGGACTCAAGGAAGACGTCTACGACTCGGTCTCGTGCCTCCTTGGTTCGGCGGGCTTCTTCTTGTGCATCCTGGACGAGAGCTGCAGCGTCGACCTTAGCCCGAGCGAGAGTGCTCTCGCAAGCACTATGAACTCGAAGAAGATGCTGATGCCTTTCCTCAACCTCCTTTAGGAGCGAGGTCAAATGGGCATTGTCAGCCTTGGCTCCTTCATGAACCATTCTTGCATCCTCAGCCGCTTTCCTGTCATCCTCGGCCCCCTTCCTGGCGATTGATAAGTCGTCAGTCATAATGCCGATGTGACCCACGACGACCCTCTGCCTCGGCCGCAACCCTCTTCACTGTCTCTGTCTCGGCCGCAAGTTTTTGAGCAGCGGACAGCTTCGAGCAGGCCTTGACAATGGAGGGAGCCAACTGCAGATGAGAGATAGTAAGTCGCATCAAGAACTTTATGCGTCAGTAATAGAGAAATGAGACGAAGAGATGTTACATCAAAAAGTAGCCTCGCCGTATGCCCGAGAGTCTGCAGAGTTGGGGCATTGTAAAAGCTGGTAAAATCTCTCTTGCTCCCGTGAGTGATGGCCCAAGGGATCATCCCCGAGATGACCTTGGAGAAGGGAGACAACTCCTGTTGAGTCATCTCCCCTCTCGAGGATTTTTCGCTTGGTACCTCTCTCGGCCTCGGGACCTCTTCTACCACGGGTCCTGGCTCGGGAGCCGACTGAGAGATAGGAAGACTCGGCTCCGTTTCTTCCACCATCTCATCAGGGTCGGAAAGCACGACTACCTGTGGGGCGGCAGGGACATGAGCAGATGGGGCAGCTGGCTCCTTGGCCTTTGCAGCGGTCTTTTGTTGCTTCGAAGGCCGAGACCCCGACAAGAGAGCCAACCTCGGAGGAACTTTGACCTTGGAGATTGGCTTCAAGAACGGGCGAGATTCGGCCATGCTATTAGAAGCTGACTTAAGATATGGGCGAGCCTCGGGAAGGTCTGAGAAGAAGAATGAAGGTGAGTTAGACAGAAAATCGAGAGAATGAAACAGAGCAGGATGAATTACCTGAGACAGATGAATCTAAACCCACGAGATGAAGACGCTCGGGTTGAAGCAGCAGTTTCCAAGATCGGTCTTCTGCACTTAGTTTCTTCAGCTCTCTGATCCGAGCTAGAGCGCCGGACCCGAGCTTCCGTCTTTCCTTCAGGATATCTGCAAAGCATCATGAGGTCAGCATCAACCCAAGACAATGAGGAGTAACAAAAGGTATTAAGCCGAGTCACCGAGTCACCTGCTTTCTGGAACGAGCGAGAGACTCGCGGTTCATAGGGCCACGAATCGGCCGACTCCCACTGTCTGCATGCCCAAAACCACCTCTCCTTCCAATGTTTGTTAGAAGTAGGCGGGTCGGTCATCAGAGACCCGCCTTTGCCTCTCCATGCACTCAGGAAGTATGGGCCAGAAAAATTTGGGTTTGGTCTAACTTGATACAAGTAGAGGAACTCGTCGACTGTTAGCGAGAGCTGCTCTAACTCGGCCCACAGCACAGCGCACCCAAATAAATTCCTCCACCCGTTCGGAACAATCTAACCGGGAGCGAGTTTGACTCGGGACAAGAAATTACGAGCAATGGGCTGGAGTGGCAAGCGCAAGCCACATTGCATCGTGACCTGAAAAATCACGACCATTCCCTCAAGGGGATGGTTGGGCAAATCATCTGAACGAGGAAGACGAAGTACGACCGAGTCAGGGACATGGAACTCAGCTTGGATTCGATTTAGGTCGGACTCAGTTAAAACCGAGGCAACAAGACTGCTCAGATCGTCTCCTTCTCCCTTGGAAGAGGATTCAGAAGCCTCTACAGGCTGATTCACGGGATCCGGGATAACTCCCTCGGCTATGATTATTTCTTCTTCTCCCTCTTCCTCCTCCAACGGATCAATCCCGAGATTAGGTCTCCCTGG
Source organism: Magnolia kwangsiensis (assembly GCA_037074715.1). Taxonomy (NCBI): domain Eukaryota; kingdom Viridiplantae; phylum Streptophyta; class Magnoliopsida; order Magnoliales; family Magnoliaceae; genus Magnolia; species Magnolia kwangsiensis. The sequence continues at coordinate 3,733,851 of CM073577.1, read as the reverse complement.
ATGGGTTACCAGAGACACACCGCCACTGAAAGGACCGGCTTGAGCGAGACGCTCAACTGATGTATCATCGGTCCTCCTTAGGAGCCAGAATGCGGCATCTGCACCAACGGCAAACTCCGTCAGTAAGGAAGGTGGCTCCGCAACATTCCAGAAATGTTGCGAATCACCTTCGTCACCAGAAGTTCCCTCCCGGGCGCTGTGAGAGCTATGTGCGACCATTAATGTCAATAGAAAAGGTGGGAAAACGGACGAGAAACAATTCAATAAAGAGGACATAAACAGCGGAAAGAAGAAGAAGGAGAAAGAAGAAAATCGGGAGAGAATAAGCGAGCGGGAGGGCGAGAGGTGAAAATAAAATTTACACGTTCCTCCCGCCCGTCCTTTTTATAACCATGCCACGTGGCAGAGACATTTAATGGAAAAGCAAAACGACGTTTGTCTCGACTCCCCCATTCGACACGTGACGCACGCTGATTGACAGCGGTAACGCCATCTCCACGCGTCCAACTCCTATAAGTGGACGAAATGACATGACGACTGGCCGCACGTGTGACCTCGGGAGATATACCGTCATGCGTTAGGGACGACGCAAAGGGCATTAAATGTCTCATCATAACCTCGGACTCTAATATGAACTGATCTAAAAACTCATTACTGCTTGGTACCGTAAACGACACAAGGAGTAAGGGGGGCTCACTGTTGAAAAAAAATATGATAAGTCCAGAGACTTGGATTTTGAGTAGGTCGGCTCCGTTGGCGCTGCTCGAAGAGTCCGAGACAACGGTCGGAGCCGAAGGAATAATGGATAGGCCAAGAGACATTAGTATAAGATGACTAAAGTTACTCGGTCGGAGAGATAACTGCATCTGCTTAAGCCTACAGAAGGCCGAGTAAGTTCAAAGCCGTCCGACTGAGAGAGGAAAACCGACATGGTATGTTGGTTCCCTCGGCCACGGAATAAGGAAGGGTGACAAGTAAACACCGAGACTATTCCATCCGTAAGGAGGCAGAAAACTTACTCGCTTAAGTCAATCGACACTCTTTTAGAGTCGGTAACGGTCGAGCCGAGACAGGGAAAAGCGATGTGAATATAAATGCCGTCCCAAAAATCTGAAAATACTGGTATCCGATCCCGAGATTCTCGAAATCGAGTGAAATCAGTTGAAATGATTAAATCTTTGAATAATCAGGAGACGAATCCTCGTACAACGAGAATTCTTAAGAACTATAAATATCTAAGTTTTTTACAGAACAGGTACGCAATACAAAAAATTCTAAAAACCCTTTTACCATTGATCAGAAAACTGAGTTAAGCATCGGAGGTTCCCCAGCTTTAGCTAGGGTCCCCTTTTGTATTACTGATTGTGCAGGTGGGAGACGATCGAACCCGGGGAGCTGTCCCATAAAAATATATTAACAGTATTCATTCTACGTGCTCATCTTAAGTCATGAGATGAAAAATTAGTGAAAATTATTTTTTCTCTTAATTAAAGCTGTTGTGAATTTATTAACAAATTGAATGAAAAATAAACATCATAGTGAAAACTCTTTATCTCCGCTGCTATTTGCAGTGGTTTAGATGATATTTGAATACGATTTATTCCCTGAATAATGCTCTAAAATGATATATAGAAATGCATTACTGTGAGGCCATGTAACTTTTACCATCTTGAATTGTTCGTACAACTCAGAGCTCGAGGAGCGTAGTGCTCGTCTTCGGACGACGCGTACCTACTGGTGTGAGGTACACTGGCCAATCGGCTTTCGTAAGTATTCTGCGTGTCGCATCTGGTTTCTTTTCCTCCCGACACGTCCCTCTCTCTCTCTCTCTGCGTTCGTTCGGGCGCGGATTGGATACTGACAAGGTCAGTAGCTAAACGGCTACTGAAGTGACGTAACCTAACTCATTGAATCCCACCGGGGTGCATGTACTGTATCCAAACCGTTCAACCATTTGGAGAGTTAATTCTATGGAATTATGAAAGGAATGAAATAAACCTAAAGTTTAATTAGACCCCACCTTAGAAAACAGTGGAGACAGTGACGTCCACCGTTCAAAACTTCTTAAGGTCTACAGTAGTTTCCGATCAAGTTAATATTTTTTTTTTCCTTCATCCACCTCTACTTTAACTTATGAATAAGTTGGATCTCAAAAGTACGACACGGTTTGCCCTGTAAATGTTTCAACGGTGGGTGTAATTGCCGCCACGGTTTTCTGTGATGGGCCCACTTGAACTTTAGATCTATCTCATTCGTTCTGTAATGCTATAAAACGATCTTTAAAAATGGTTGGACCGTATGGATACAACACATGCATCATGGTGGGGTCCACGGAGCTGGTTGACGTCACTTCAGTGGCCATCTCGATACTGACCTTGTCAGTATCTAATCCGCTTCCCGTTCGAAACGCAATTTCGTGCGCTTTGGAAAAACCTCTCTGAAAATCCCAATCTTTTCCGAATCGGATCGCGAGGATGCGGAGATTCGTGGCGGACAGAGCGAGGAAGCTGATTGGTTCCGTACAACGCTCTCTCTCCTCTTCTTCTTTTGTTGCTGATTCTTCTTCTTCAGCTGCGTCTTCAAGGACACCTCCATCTGTTACGATAGACACCATCAATCCAAAGGTCTGATCTTCTTCATCTTCTTCTCTCTTCTTCTTCTTCTTCTTCTTCTTCTTTTTTTTTTTTTTTTTTTTTTTTGGTGATTCGATTCCTCGTTTGAGTGTTTTGATTTCATGGGCATGTTTTATTTCGAATTTCTGCATTTTTTTTTTATTTTTTTTTGAATTCTCCTCGGTTCTCTCTCTAGGAAATCTAACCAGTGCGGCGCACCAGATAGTGGTGCCTGATCCGATCCGTTCATTGCGTCCGCGCTGCGACGGATCGCATGTGGTAGGGAAATCCCGACTATTGAACGATTGGTAACCATCTGGTGGATTGCATGAAAATGGATGTTAGGAAAGAGTTTTGGCAGTGGTGGGCATCAAATGCAGAAATGCCTGAAACCTCATGAGAGGTCCTGATAATGGATTGGATTAGCAAGCGTTTGGCACCTTCAAAAATAGATCACTGTTCCTTTTGTTTCCTCCCTTGCTGTTATGAAATTGAATCCATGGGTATGTTTTAGGTGGTATTTTACAATGCTCGGCTGCTCGATTGCTCGTGCTGCATGCACATGTTTTCAGTTTGTGCAAGTGGGACCCATGGTTCAGTGGTCCAAAAAGTTGATATGATGGGACCCACTGTAGATGATCAATGCACTAAATGTCCCATGGACTCTGGCCCTTTTTTATTAAATGTGGACCATTGGTGATTTTCTTTATTAACTGTCTGTTTTCTAGACACTTTGAAGAGGGAGGATTTTTCAATTTGGGAGATTTGGTGCGCCAGTCATCTAAATCAGGTCCAACCATATCAACCGTTTAGATCACTTTATAAATCATTGTTTTTCCATTTATTCTTAGCTAATCCTAGATTTCCAACATCAAATCATATGTTATTTTCAAATTCAATTATAGCTCCTACACTCCTTCGTGCCTATTTCATTCTACATGTTGGATGTTTTTCCCTCTGATTATGTATTAAATGCATTGCGGAGAACATGGCCAACTCAGCATGGTTTGGCTCTCTTTTGAGTACCAAGTCTGGACTCCCGGTTAATCATAAATACCATCTTCGTCAATCATCTAAACTTCTACAAATCAGCAAGTTCTTCAATGACCTGGTCCAGTTGAATTTCAAGCTTGGACAATAGATTTTCGATTCAAGTATGAGCTATCGAGCATTTATTATAAATCTTATAATGCTTAGAGACTTCCCTCATCATCATCATCTAAGCTTTATCCCAATCAGTTGAGTTTGGCTACACTACTTATTTTCCGCCATTACATTGTATCAGGGACTATCATAAGTTAAACTTTTCTTACTACCACCCCTTCCCTTTTTATAGCATTCAACTTGAACCAATTCACTCCTTACCGGTGCACTTTTTCGTTTCGATTGATGGCCATACCATATAAGTCTACCTTCCCTCATCTTATTACCCATTGGGGCTATTCTTTAAGTTCTCCTGAATGTGTCCCATTTCTAGTTCTATCCTCTTTCATCTTGCCGCTCATCCATCTCAACTTCCTCGTTCCAGCTGCACTCATTCTATGAACATGTTGTTCCTTGATTGCCCAACATTAAGCATGGCTAGACTTATAGTTGTCCTATAAAATTTTCCCTTTAGTTCGATTGGTATACGGTGATAACATAAAACTCCAGAGTGCCATCTCCACTTCATCTACCCATCTCAAATTCTATGAACAACATCCTTATGAATCTCTTTGTTCTCATGAGTTATTAATGCCAAATATGAAGTGGTCATTTTTGGCTGTTTCTTGGCCATCAGTCTCAACTAATTTCTCACTTCCCACTCCTATTGTTACTGAAACTGGATTTCACATACTCTTTTTTTCAGCTAATTAAAAACATATAGATTCTAAAACATCCCTCCATAGTTCTAGCTCTATGTTTTCCCCTCCCTCGTCTTGTCAATTAAAAGTATGTCGTCTAAAAACAACGTACGCCATAGGATCATAGATATCCTAGTCTTATGAAGTATTCATGATCTAAAATTTCCTTGTTTTAGTCCCTTTATAAGCCTTGTAACATGATTTTTTTTTCCTCCCACTACTAGCCATTTGGACCTCATCATTGTACCAACGAGTTTCCTTACAAGAGTGGCTGTGTGTGTGCGCGTGCGTGCTTGCACGCATGCATGTTCTGTGTCTGTGTGTTAGTTAGTTAGTTAGTTATCATAGTGCTTAAAGACGTTAAAGACGTCAATAATTTTTATTATCGATTGTTATGCTTTCCTTCATTCATGGAATTTCAGTGCAATGCGTTCTTCATTTTCATAATTTCCCAAACACCATTTAACATTTTGAGCCACATTTCATTCATCTCCTTTGTCAGGTTTTAAAATGTGAGTATGCTGTCCGTGGAGAGATTGTTACCCGTGCCCAGGTAGATTGGATTAAACATTCAGTTCTATTAAATATAGTCATTTTACAGCCTTTAGGATTCAAATTCATCAGATGGGGAATTATCCTTTTTGCTGTCTTTGTTTGTAGCGTTTACAAGAAGAATTACAGGCGAAGTCAGGATCTCATCCCTTTGATGAGGTGAGTATTGTTTTCTTGTTTTCTTGTCTTTTTTTTTTCAAGTTTCAACGGGCACTTGGAAAGACTTGTGGGAGCTAAATCTGGTATGGTTTGGTGTCATTTGGCATCGCATATTTGGTGGTATTCGTATGCGGTGGTAATTGATGGTAATTACATCTTTTTGGTCTGCTTAGTACTGTGTAATCGGTGGTAAATGAAAAGCTGCTTTCTGGGATGTTTTGAAATTCCTTTGTTTTGGTGTGAAATACCATTTTGGCTCTCTTCTTTAAGGTGAGGGAGTTGCACGAGTAACATAGGGTCTCTACTACCAATCCGCCGTACATGTGGCACATTGATGATACCCCGAAACAATCCAATTATCGGCCACATGACTAAAATCAGACTGACAAAATGTTAAAAAAAGTTGGTGAGGTGCATCGTTTGGAATCCTTATGTTTGTGGCCCACCCAAGGCTTGAGAAGTTGATTTACTTAATCAAATTCAAGTTATTGTGAATATACTATAGAATTCCAATGGATTCCAATTACAAATTGCCAAGCAAAATTTTCAGATTCCAATGAATTCTAATTACAGGCTGACAAACACAACTGATGATTCCTTCTTTTTTGTTTTGAAGATTGAGGATTCCAATTCACATTGATTACATGGTAATTGTAATTTGGATTCCAATTCATACCAAATACGAGCTGCCAAAGGAGTCCTTAGAGATTTTCACTGGAAAGCAAACTTGGGAGTGTGATTTCTGAAATGAAAATTCCCCGCCCATGCCTTATGCATTCCTCGATACACATTTTGGAGATATATCTTCTGCTAAGATCTTTGGCCAATCCATCTGAAGTTGGTCCTTTTCTTATGCAGATACTCTACTGCAACATTGGAAATCCTCAATCGCTTAGTCAGCAGCCAGTTACTTTTTTCCGAGAGGTTGGTGGGTTGCAAGCGTTCAATTAAAAGATTAAGCAGCATGGCCTTTTTAAATTGTTAATCCATTTGTTCTCAGGTTCTTGCATTGTGTGACCATCCATCCATCTTGGACAGAGACGAAACTCATGCTTTGTTCAGGTATGCAAGCAACTGTACTGTAATTTTGAAGGCGCAATTGGGTGTTTAATCAAATTGAATTTTAATGATCCATACCAATAAGTACCCAAGGTGGTTCTGGCTACATTTGAGCTCATAATGACAACCAAGGCCCGGAGTGCAATTCCATGGGATTCAAGTTCAGTCTGAATGGTGTCTGCCACTATAAATGGAGTGGGGCTAACCCCATTTTTTCTATTTCCACTTTATTCAATTGAATTATTGCAATTCAATTCAATTCTCCAACGCTGGCCTAAGCTAAAACATTGGTACCTGTGAAACTTAGATACCGGCACGTATCATTTTCAGACAAGGAATCAATCTCAGTCATAGTCCTCTAGGACAACCAACACCCCTACACATCCTTACGTTCAAAGGATAAAATGAAACTCAGGCCCGAGTCCAGCCCGGGCCCGTGATGGGTCTAAACAAACAGGCCTGAGCCTGGCCCATGATGATTATGCATGGCCCATATCTGAGTCCCGTCCAACCCTGAGCCCCGCCACCCTCTTTTGTGCAAGATCTAGTCTGTTCTTTAGGCAACGATGCATGTTATTGACAAAAATGCCCTTGATACCTTAAATGGGTTGGGCCAGGTTGGGTTTGGGCTGGGCTGACAGGTTCTTAGACAGTCCAAGACTTCGGTTAATAAACGGGCTCAAATTTTAGTCTTGGGTCCAGTCCTCGGGCCTAGTATTTGGCCCATTGACACTATTTTTACTACTACCCATGTCGTCATATTTGCTTGGCACACCCATCCATCACATGGGTTTTAGATGTGATTTCTTTTTGGAAACAGAATATCCATCGTATTTTTTCTAGGTTTTTCTATTGATTCCTTTGGTCTTTATATGTTTTCATAATTCATTTCCTGAACTCTTTATTTGTTGCTGCAGTGCGGATGCTGTGGCAAGAGCTTGTCAAATTCTAGACCAGATTCCTGGTAGGGCTACAGGTGCATATAGTCACAGTCAGGTAAGACCGCGTTCTTCATTTAGTTGTGCGGCATGCAAGGTTAAATGTTATGCTGCCCAGATATGGATGCAATTACAAGCATGGACATTACCCCGGATTCCCTAAAATCCTGGGCACTCTTACCAGCATATGGATATGGGTATCCTGTCCAATACTTTTCTACCATGAGACAAAGTGGAGTGATACCTGCAACCGGCTGTATGCTGCAGCCCATCTTTTGTGACTTCAGAATTTCGGTTCAACCAGTTATAGGTGATCTTGAAAAAATAATTTTCTTGAGTGGCATCCTGCAAAAGGTTGTATGCTACAAGCTACAGCCATTTCCTTCAGTGCTTTTACTTTCGTTCAAGTACATCATCTATTTTCAAGAGGGAAGTGGTTGTAAAAATGGGCTGTAGGTTAACCTACAACTAGTTGTAGCCTTGTAGGTGATCAGTTCTACGAAAGGATGAACTTACTACAGTAGAATACTGTTTAAACCACACCTCAAAAGTATCCCTGAGGTACGCAGCATCAATATCTCTAGCTGGTAATCTGAGCGTATACGAGCAGCTGGGATATCCTAGATTACATGTAGGGCTGGCACCAGGGCAGGCCAGACTCAGGCTGCACAAAAGCCAATTTTTTTATAGGTCTCGCCTGATGGCCTCAACTGAAGCAGTTCAAAATTTAGGCTAGAGACCTTTCCAGGCCAGATGATTACATATTTACATGAATGATTTTCCATGGGAAATGGGTGCTAATTCTTGTTCCTTCTGTATCAGGGAATCAAAGGTTTACGTGATACGATCGCAGCTGGTATTGCCAATCGTGATGGATTTCCTGCCAAAGCAGATGACATTTTCTTAACTGATGGAGCGAGCCCCGCGGTACCTATCTGGACTTCATCTCTTGATAACATAATGGAAACCCAAACCCTCTGCTAATATTCTGTTTTCTCCTCAGGTGCATATGATGATGCAGCTACTACTTAGGTCTGAGAACGACGGCATTCTTTGTCCAATTCCTCAGTACCCTCTATACTCTGCCTCAATTGCCCTTCATGGTGGAACTCTTGTATGTTTTGCTACATGAGCTTGCATTATAGTTTTGACTGTTACAATATAGATGAAATATAGGATCCCGATGCATCAGGACATGTGTAAGGTGGGTCCTAATCCACCCAGTTGTGTCCATGGTTGAGTGATCCAGTATGATGTTTTATTAGACCACAGCATGGATGGGGATGCACTGAAACTCTGAAAATCTCATTGGAAGATCCTAACCCTCTGACTGGTGCCCTGGAAACACTAGTTTAGAAGAAATACATCAATGGTCCAGTGAGAGCCCAAAGTTGGGTGTTTATGTATTCGAATCTGGAAAAAGTTTGGGTCATCATCCTTCCATGGTGAGGTCCATTATATTGATGGTTTCGATCCCTGAACCATGGGGCCCACTTCTATGGGCTTGGCCTATCAGGACCGTATACTTTGATCTATCGACTTGGAAATCATCTGAGTTGATTTGGTTTGGCTATGCTTGTTATGATGAGTTCAAACTACTAGCCATTGATCTGCTGCCCTGATCTTTTATGAAATCTGTGTGGTCTACACTGATGTTGCCAAGTTGAACTTAGAAGTTGAAACACTGAATTCCAAGTTGGATGCCGAGTTTTTGGAATTGATAAATAGCAGCGGACTCTGAGAACTATGGTTTGTATTTTCAGGTTCCATACTATCTTGATGAAGCAACGGGCTGGGGATTAGAAGTTTCTGAGGTTAAGAAACAACTGGAAGAAGCTCGATCCAAGGGCATAGTGGTCAGGGCGATAGTAATAATAAATCCTGGCAACCCAACTGGGAAGGTGAGAGCTAACCTGCTTCTCTATATCTCCTCTTTCTAAGGAATTGAAAGGACAGAAAAGCTGAAACTTCTTCTTCTTCTTCTTCTTCTTCTCTCTCCTTTATCTTCTTTAATGGGCTGTTTGGGGCAACGGATTTGTGAAATCCAAAGATTTCAAATTTCCCATGTTTGTTTTTTGTTGGGGATTTTGCCAAATCCATGGATTTCTCTAATCCACACCTCCATAAATCCATATATATGGGGCAAATCCAAATCCCCAAAAGAATTAAAGGCTTGGCAGTAAAATGAGACTCTTATAAAAGCAAGAAAAGTAATTCCTTCACAGTAAATGCTCTTCAAACCCATGGATTTATAGTTTGATTCCCAAATAATGGACTTTGGAATTTGCTGAATCCAAATCCAATGCAAATCCATGAATTTGACAAGTTCATGGATTTACCAAATTCACATTCATTTCCTTGATCCCAAACCCTCCCTATGCTTTACCCAATGCACGTGGTTTGTGGGTGATTGCGTGCATCCACAGGGATTAGTCTAGCCTTAAAAAGGGGCAGGAACACCCTGTCATCATAAAAAAAGAAAAAAAGAGATAGGACAGTAATATCTCATAGTGAAGGGAAACCCTTCATTTAGAAATTATTTTTTAACATCAGAAAGTGCCCCCCGGCGGTAATTTGTTAGAAATGCACTTGCTAACTTGTTTTGAGATGGTACAATTTGGAGTAATCCATGCAATATGTTTTGGACTCACATGTTCGATTCTCATAGATAAGGCAATAGAGGTGTTCAGATCTTTTTATGGGTATACAAACTCCGTTTTTTTTTTTCCCTACTATTATGTAATTTTAATGCATTTATTCATATTGGTGTAGGTTATTCATACACTGTACTTAAATGTGGGAGACATTTTCCATATTTTATATTAGGAAACGATTACCTACAGCCGGAAGTCACAAGCCAATGGGTCACTTTTGTAGAACATATGGGTTGTGCATGGGATGGGCCGCCATGAAGATTCCCTGGAAAAAAAAAAGAAGCAGGTCCACTCATTGGGTGGGCCAACATGTGTAAGAAGACAACTGGTGGTTTAAACCAGTCATACCAACACCCTGATTGGATGTGCACAGCGGGGGCTAACCTGTTTTTAGCTCCAGCTGATACTTATGGTAGGGCCTGCCTTATGCACAGCTCAGATCTATGCTACATATGTATGACATGTAGGCATGTGAGCTGGGTTACACATGAAGTCCACATGCAATTGGTTGTAGGTGATCTTTCCGCTTTTATGCACTCATGTAAACTCAAGGATTTCAATCAGAATTTCTGAGTGCAACTTACCTGGGGACTGAAACCAGTATGACTTGCCTTTACTGGTTGGTTTCTGTCTTGTCAGTCTTGTACTGACCAGTGACTCATTTTGTTTTGGACTGAAACCCATATATCTCGGGATGATACCAAGTCATTCCAGACAATATTTAAAACACTGGTATCGATACACTACTATACCTTTTTTGCATTACTGTATAACTGTATGCATATCACATAGATTTGGTTGCGAAGGTTGCTGTGCCTACCATATTGTGTCCTTATGCCTGTAGGCTCAATCAGATGGGTTTGTGAAAGAACGGGCAATGCTTTAGGTGCCTGGTATTTCAGTTTTAGGAAGCTGACAAGTTGAGTCTTTTCTCTGATTTGTAAGTGCTTTGTGCAATTCAATGCCCTCAGGTTCTTGCAGAGGACAACCAGCGTGAAATTGTAGAATTCTGCATTAAGGAGGGCTTGGTTCTTCTTGCAGACGAGGTACATGGTTATTTGATCTCAGTCAAATTTCTGTATCCTTTCCATTTTCTGCTCTACCATATTACTAAATGCTATTACGATGTAGTGTGCTTCATAGGTCAATGAAACATAACAATGTTTCATTAAATGAATGCTGTTTTCCTGTTTCTTAACAGTCATTACCATTATATAACAGAATGCCAGTCTGCCGATTGATAATAACACCATTTTTTGGAACTTCATAGGGATACCAGGAAAACGTGTATGTTGATGACAAGAAGTTCAACTCATTCAAGAGGATTTCCAGGTCAATGGGATATGGCGAGGAGGATATTGCTTTAGTTTCATATCAGTCAGTTTCTAAAGGTATATAGTTCCCATCATTTGGATGTTGTGGTATGTGAGCCTTGACCCCAGGATTTTCCTAGTATCCTTGGGCGTGGATTTTGTATAAGTGGACACATGGTTCGGTAATCTGGACAGCTGATCCAATGGGGCCAACTGCAGATGGGTCATACACCAGAAGTCCCCCAGATGGAAAGATCCTATATATCCATTCTTTGGGTTTTCTTTAATGTCGTATTTGGAGAATTCGTGTATTTTTTTTCTAAACAGTCTAATTTTGGGCCACCAGCTCCAATCGGGGGTATTTTTTGGGAAGGTTTGTATTGCCATGGCAGGTCCATTTGATCCATGGTTTGTGTTGCTAAATCATGGACCCTGCTTGTACAGGCTCAACATAGCCAAGGATCATATAATTCATTTGAAATGATTTATTATTATTATTATTATTTTCCTTTAATCTGAAGAACTAAAGGATATGAGTTTTGTTTCTGACAATCAGGGTATTATGGAGAGTGTGGGAAAAGAGGAGGTTACATGGAGGTTACTGGTTTCAGTGCCGATGTAAGGGAGCAGATTTACAAGGTAGCATCTGTGAATCTTTGTTCGAATATCTCTGGTCAGATTCTTGTGAGTCTCGTCATGAATCCGCCCAAGGTAATAATCATCTATCATATATATATATATATAGGAAAAAGGTACTATACGCTCGACCGTATTATACCTCCCATAAGGTCGAGTGCTGGCGGCACATTATTGGTGAGATGGTAAAAGCTTTAAACAAAGGGGGGATTTTATAGGAAATCCAAGAAACACTGCGCCGATTATATAGTAAAATAGCTAAAAACGTTATTGAAGTGATGTCACCAAGTTCTGTGGGCCCCACCATGATGTATGTTTTATATCCACACCTTCCATCCATCTGCCGAGATCATTTTAGGGCAATATGCAAAGAATGAGTTAAATCCAAATCTACAGTGGACCCAACATAGAAAACACTGGGGATAGTGAGGCCTACCATTGAAAACTTCTAAAGGCCACGAAAGTTTTAGATCAAGCTGATATTTGTGTTTTCTCTTATTTCATGTCTTTTTTAACTTTTGAACAGGTTGGATTTCAAATAAACATTATGGTGGGCCTTGGGATAGTTTCAATGGTGGGAATAACTCTCCCCATTGTTTTATGTGGTGGGTCCACTACAGATTTTTATCTGCCTCATTCTTTGACTCATGCCCTAAAACGATATTTCAAAATAGATGGACGGTGTGGATACAACACATACATCATAGTGGGGCTCACAAAACTTGGTGATGTAGCTTCAGTAGCCGACTCGGCTACTCAACTCTGCCTACTTTAGTAGCCGACTAGCTTCAGTACTCCACCCTATATTGACGTTAGAAAAGCTCTTTTTATCTAATCATGAGGTATGTGTTATATATATCCAAACCGTTCATCCATTTGGTGAGCTCGTTTTAAGGCTTTGGACAAAAAATAAGACGGATCTAACTATCAGTTGGACCACACTGCAAAAAGCAGTGTGAGATTGAACGACTACCATTAAAAGCCTTTTTGGGTCACAGATGTTTTAGATCAGTATGAAATTTTTTTTCCCTCTTCATTCAGGTCTTGTTGACCTTATGAACAGATTGGATAGAAAATAAATGTTATGGTAGGCCCTACAAAATTTTCAACGGTAAAAATCATTATCTCCACTGCTACTTGTGGTGTGGTCCAGATGATCTTTGGATATGATTCATTTTTTGAACCAGGCTCTAAAATGATATCTAAAAATAGATGAACCGTGTAGATATAATAAATACATCAGTGTGGGCCATGTAACTTTGATCTCCTTTAAAAGTACAACTCGGAGCTAGAGGAGCGTCAGCCAATCCCAACGCGGATTGCGTCCTACCACCTCCCAGACGGTAATCCGTCCGGGTAGGGCTCTGTGTGGCTCAATGTGATGTAAGTGTTTTATATCCACGCCGATCAGCAATTTTCTCAGATCATTTTAATATATGACCCCAAAAATGAGGTAGGTGGGGCTTAAGTGGACCACAAGGTGGGGATTGAACATCTACCATTAAAAACTTCTTACAAGCTAGAGAAGTTTGGGATCAAGTTGATATTTGTGTTTTCACTTCATCCACGTCTACATGACCTTATGAATAGGTTGGATGGTAAAAATTCAATAACAACTTATTTTTTCCTACATAACCATTACAGTGCGCCCTAGGAGTTTGTAACGGTAGATATTCAATACCAATTGTTTTCCATGTTGTGGTCCATTTGAGATTCAGATATAACTTATTTTTGGTGTAAATCCTTTAAATTATATTTCAAAATGGATGTACGGCATGGATAGAAAATATACATCATGGTGGGGTCCACACAACATCGATTTTATTTCTCCAGTTTTCCTATAAAATTCACGCCGTGTTTATTAGGTTTCCTATAAAATCTCCCCATTGTTTAAAGTTTTTACCATCCGACCAATAATGTGCCGCCAACACTTGACCTTATGGAAGGTATAATACGGTCGAGCGTATAGTACCTTTTCCCATATATATATATATATATATATATATATATATATATATATATATATATATATATATATATATATAATCCATTATTTTCTGGAAGTAGTTTTATATGAGTCAATCGATGATCCCTCCAAGCAGAGAAGACTAGGGCATGACACTTGGCGGGGGGCCCACATTGACTGTAGGCCAGCCAAATGAGACAAATCTCCACAGTACCTTTCTCATTGAGCCACAACAGTCCTCATGTCCACCCAAAACAACGAAAGAAGAAACACCATTTCTTTTGTTCGATCTTGCAGTGGTTTTGGAGGGGCCCACCTTTTGGTAAGCTAAGCCATTTGTCTGGTGGGGCCCTATCATAGCACCAGCCATGCCCAAATGTCTTCTCTATTGGGCGATCCTAGCCATTCAATGAAAATGGACAATAGCAAACAATGGTTTCATGTTCATTGGATGGTTTGGCTTATCTGACAAGAGAGTGATTGGATTACCAGGTGGGCCCCTCATGTACAGTTTATCGGGCCAAGACAATGTTCAATCAAACACTATATTTCCTCTCAGCATTTTCCTTGACTTTATGAAGTGGAATGGCTTTTAGATCCAATTTTCTTTTTATCTCATCTTGTGGTTTCCGTTGCTAATCACAACAAACTAACTTTTAATGAATGTGCAGGCTGGAGACGAATCCTTTGACTCTTTTTCTGCTGAGAAAGATGGGATTCTCTCATCTCTAGCAAGGCGTGCAAAGGTCAGTAGCTTGTAACTTGTGTCTCAATCCTCTAAACTCCAGTAGTGAAAGGGGAATTTGATTACCCCAGGTCGAAAAGATGCATACATACTCAAGCCTTTGATTTGCGTAAGTTGGGCCCATTGTTAAGCGATCCAGACCATTGATCTTATGGGCTTCACAGTGAACAGACCATGCACAAAAAGTAGTCCCTTTGATACAATCCTGGCCATTCAATCAACAATCTGCAAATAGAAATTAAGATGAAAAGCATAACCCTGCCCCATCTTCAACATAAAAGTGGCCAAAATTGGATGGCCAGGATTGTCGGTTGTGAGATTTTCTGGGCAAGGTTTATTAGTAGTGGGGCATATCAAATTGGCAAATTGGAATGTGGATTTGGTCCCCCACTTGTGCAACCTAAAGCTCGAGGCTGCATGATGCATATCCTTGGGTCTCAAGTTCGTACCCTGAAAGTTTCAAGTTATCGCAGATATTACCGTCTACGAATAATTAAAACATTCTTATGACATGTTGGGATGAGAGATTAAGGACTCCTAGAAATGGAAACAGACATTGGAAGATGCATTCAACAGTTTGGAAGGCGTCACGTGCAACAAGGCTGAGGGAGCAATGTATCTCTTCCCTCGCCTTCACCTCCCCAGGAAAGCAATTGAAGCCGCAAAAGCCATTAAAGCAGCCCCCGATGCATTCTATGCTCACCGCCTTCTCGATGCTACTGGAATCGTCGTCATCCCTGGGTCTGGCTTTGGGCAGGTGAGATTCTCTTACCATGGAATTTTTAAGCATTTTAAACTGGGAGCATTGCTAAGGGCACACGTGCGCAATGAAGCTTGTGTCTGCACCAGACATGTGCTAGCATTGCAAATACCTGCCAGATCCAATCCATCCATCAGATGGGTCCAACCTTCTACATGTTATCCTGAGAATAGAATCTGATCCGATCAGCATGTCGGCCCCCATATTGGAAACAGGTCAATGGGCTAGAAAACTTCAGCCTAAGTTTTTCAAAGCCGCACATTTGTTTTGCAAACTGTGGACCTCCTAGCCAGTGGATCAATCTGGTTCTTGGGCTAGGGCATCAATATGGTGGTGTCATTCTGATGGATGGATTGGATCCTGGACTTATCATGTGATGCTGGCACATTTGTGGTATGTACATGAGCTTTATAGCACATGCCTGTTCCCTTAGCAAAGCTACTAAACTGGTGTATGCATATCTGAAAGGAAATAAGATGACCTTTAATTTCCAAAACTGCTATGATGAAAACAAGGACTCATTATAGGGGCATCGCATCGGTCACTGCATGGGATCATATTGCCACGTACCTCCCTGCATCGGGTTGTTCCAGAACCCGGACCAATAAAGGCCGATACAGCTGTATCGTTTATGGACAAAAGTCACGAAACTGATACCTAGTGTTTCCAGATGATACTACAAACCTTGGATGAAAATGACCAAGCCCTTCTACTTTGGGCTGCACTTTCCTGTGCCACTGCCATTGCCATGTCATGCCGATCATTTTCCACACTGTTTTCTGCGATGTCATTTTCATGCAAAGCATGCCATGCCCAAAATTGCACCATGTTGTGATCAGCTGTTGATTTATAGCACGACGTGGATGGACCATGGCAATGCTATTTTGCAGCTAGTGGTGCACTTTGGTTTCTGGATATTGGCCGTGGATAGAAAAAAAAAACACCATAATGGCTGATATGTGGCTACTATTGCAGCAATGGCTTCAAAGTTCTATATCATCTACACTATAGCAGCTGTTTATTTCCTAGAAAGATGTTTTCTAAGGAGGCATGATCTCCCACAAACCCATTGCATCTGCCCCTCACATGCAGCCCAACTTGCCAATGTGTCACGTGGGTTGGACATATGAACCATGCATCACTATAAGGTGGACCGCACTCACATGGTGTGAAAATCAGGTGTACCACATGTGCACGCTGATTCAGACCGTTGCCAGGTCTGATTTAAGCCGTCAATTGTTATCATAGAGCAGCATGATCAAACTCCATATTTTGCTGCGGTTTTTGTTCTTTCGAGTGTCTGATTGCGATTGTTGTTGTCTGTGTTGCATTAAAAAAAAAAAAAGGTTCCCGGCACGTGGCATATCCGGTGCACGATTCTACCACAGGAGGAGAAGATTCCATCCATTGTCTCCCATCTGACGGCCTTCCACCAAGCATTCATGGATGAGTTCCGCGACTGAATTGTCATCTCCAGGTTGGTGTTCACCTTAAAAATACAAATAAAAGGCGCCACCCATCCATGTTTTCCATGTTATGGATGAGCGTATTGCATGCTGTGGCCCATCCATACTTTTGATGCTTATACTGCCACGGCATGTTTATATAGCCCATATGAGATCCTGATTGTTGAGCTTATTGACCATTTTATCCGTCTGCACTCTATTCTACTTGGATTGTAGGGGCCGGCCAAAATCAAGTTATTTCAGGCCATTCCAACAGGGTAGAAGTTCAAATTCTGGTGCTGTAATAATGTAACGGGTAGTCTCGTCCTCGTTCGATGGGACATTTGAGACAGTGCAGTGTGTGTGAGTGATCCAGGGCAAATCCCTGGTAGATTTACCTTTTAAAAAATTGTAATGGGTAGTAGCCAGAGAACAAAATGACAGCGAGGGAAATGAGCCCGTCAACGAAAAAGCATTTTGAAAAAAAAAAAAACATTTTTCAGTTGCACCTAAACATGCACCAAACTGGTGTTGATCAATTATCCCTTATTTCTTGACAAGCTTAAAATAGAATTTTGCTTTATTTCAACGGCTATGATGGTGCCGAAATGTTTGGTTGGATTGGGATAGAACCCATCATTTGATGGAATTAGCTCAAAATGGTGAGTGAAATGAAACTCCCATGTAAATATCATTCAATGGTCATCTCGACTATGTTTGATGGGAGTAGCAATGTACAATTCTTCCCATGCAATTAGTCTTGAGTTGATGAGTTGAAGTTGATCACTTTCAGATTCTTCCCACGCAATTTGAAAGATTACTTTCAGATTTTAAAGGACTTTAGAAGAAAATTTTCAAATTAGGTGTGAGTATTTAGGGAATTTACAAACTGGGCCCATTTATCAATGAACGGTGTAGATTTTACCTACTCATGATGAGTGATGCATGCCATGCCCACTAGTGTTTATAGCTTCTAATGAATTTGGGTGCACGTCTTTGTATGTATGGCACACAAAAATGCTCTCCTCATGGGAACTTTGTGAAAACTTTAGATATGTGATATGGGCACAAAATCCCGATGGTCTACTGGATAAGTCATCTCCTAACATTTTGGCCCGATCTAAGAATATGGTGGGCCATAACAAAGTGGAAACCCTTAGGCCTTTGATTTGCATCTCATTTTGATGTGGCCGACCAGATTTTTGGATCATGCCAAAAAAGTTAGCACTGGGAGTTTCATGAGGTGGCTTGTCCGGTTGACCGTCTAGATTTTGTGCCTACATCAGTTGTCGAAAATTATCACGAAGTTTCCGTCGGACCATCTCTCTCTCCACTAGAGCATTGAGTCTGCCTCATTTTCGGCCCATATCTTAACATGATCAGAGAAAAGGGATGGATGGCATGGATAAACAGATACTTCACGGCCTGGTCGGATGCAATCGGGTCCGTCTGGACCGACCTGGCCCACCTTGGCCTGTTATTTGGTCTCTGAGTTTAAGCAATTAGGTCGTCTTGGGCCAGTTTTTGCCACCAGAATATCTGAGAACCTTTGTTTCTGTGATTATGTCCTCGACCCAGCTTAATCTGGGCCATTGGATAGAGGTCCACTCTGTACAGGCATGATCCAACCTATGAAAGGAACTATACAGATGATCCACATTAAAGATGAAAGTGCGCAAAATTCCATCGCTGAGATTGATATTGGTGTTGGAACCGATATCGTAGTTGGGTGGTGTTGGAACTGCCACGAACAGCTCAAAATTCCAGCCGAAGCCAACCCAGACTCTGGCGTTGACAACATTGAATTGAAATATAGTGGAGTCATCCAAGTCGAGGAAAGCCAAGTTTGGCTTGATTTGTTCATGCTCTCCTCAGCTCGACGCCCTTGAGCTTGGCTTGTTTACTTAACTTTTTAGGTGAGGTAGTGGACTGAGTCGAGGCAAGTTTACTCTGAATTGAGGCCAACCTATTGCCAACCCTACCCTACCTGGCCTGACCCAACCCAGCCTCAACCCAATTCCTAAATTAAAGATTCAAAATCTCATATATCAATTTTAAAATCTAGTGTTTTTTTTTTTTTCCAAACAATTACATTTTAAAAAATAAAATCAAAGAATAAACTTAGATAGAGGGACTTTACAGTTGAGAGCGAGAGAAAGACTTTGGACAAGTAGTTGAGTGTAAGTTATATGGCTGAGTCGAGTTTTTATATATATATATATATATATATATATATATATATATATATATATATATATATATATATATATATATGAGTCGCTGGAGCTTTGATTTGAGCCGAGTCAAACCTATCTCTCCTAAATCCTGAATAATTTTTAAAACGATTTTTTTTTTTTTTTTTTGGGGGGTGAGAGGCGGGGGAGTTAGCTGTTAGTACAGGCACTCCATGTTAGCCACCCGCGCCGAGTTAAACAGGTAAGGCTAAGCTCATCAAAATTTTTCCAGCCAGCTTGGCTCGTCTATAACCTTATCTTTATATATATATATATTACACGTGTGGGGGCTATCTATCAATCTTATCCTCTCAATTTGTGGGCATAATTTTATTTTATTTTTTTACACACGCACACACACGCTACACACTCACGTTGGTGGAATTTCACCACCTATGGGTACTCGAACCCTCGACTGGGAGTTGAAACTCCTAAGAGTCTACCACCCCGGCTAGCGGGCATAATTATGGATGAACGATATTTCAAAAGTGAAACTTATCAAAATACAGCAGCCATCATTTATCTTTACTTTCTATCACTTAATGTTGGCTATTGGCTATTTTTCCTTACTTTTCATCACTTAGCCATTGACTATTTTTCCTTCCGACCGTCGATTTGAAGGCCACCGTTTAGATGGCTGACTATCAGCTGATCTATGGGTGTTTTGAATCAATTTCCATCCATACAAAGTCCCACTAAATGAACAGTCATGATTGAAAAATAATACTGCCACGTGTAATACAGCAATATGGCTCTACAACATTCCGGTTCTCCTGGCTCTATGGGACCGCACGTGATGTTGGTCGGATGCACCACGTGCTATTGAATCTTCTACAAGAAGCTCTTTTACATGCAACTGGAATCGGAGATAGTTCACCACTTTTTTTTAAAAAAAGTTGTGGCATCGGATCGTCAGATCTGTACCTGGGAATAAGTTTACGGAAATCCAGACTGTCAGATGGTGGGCCTTGTTGTGTATGGGTCACAGGCCCAAATTCACATTGATCGAACGATATTAACCATCTCGATTCGTTAATGTATCTTGAACGCTGACCATTTTTGTGTTTTTCTTATTTTCTTGAAATTGATGCGGTTTCTTCTTTTTCTGGGATGCTGAAATGATTAAAGTTCGCCTCTTTCTTGGATTTTTGACCCTATATACTGTTATATATGGCTGGTAGATCTGATTCTTCTGTTCTTGCTTTGGGTTTTTCTTCTTTTCTTGAACTGATGTGACCTTTTCCTTTTTTCCACACGCTGAAATTTCATTTCATTTTCGGAATTTTTCCTCCTTTTGCTGTTCTATGCAGATTAATTAATCTGATTTTCTTGTTCTTGATTTGGGTTTCTCTTCCTTTCTTGAAATTGGTGAGGTTTCTGCCTTTTCAGGGGCTGAGATGATTAAAACTCACATCTTTCTTGGATTTTGCCTCTATCTACTGTTATGTGTTGATGGATAGATCTGATTCTTCTATTCATGATGTGGGTTTTTCTTGCTTTCTTGGAACTGACAGGACACCTTTTTTGGATGCTGAAATACGGAAGTTGCATAATTTTGAATTCTAATTTGTTCTTCTATGCATTTTGGTTGGTCTGATTTTGTTTGTTCTTGATTTGGGTTTGTCTTGCATTCTTGAAATTCTCTAGGGGTTTTTTTTTTTTTTTTTTCTTTTGCATTCTTCACCTGAGCTTCTACTTGTGTTTGTACTTAATAGAAAAGGTTTGCATTGAATTTACAATTAACTGATACTATCATCCAATATCCATCACAATAGTGAATTTTGCTTCTCTTCATAGTGTATGGCTGGATTCAGCATTCTTATGCTGAAGTTTTATGTTCGTCTCGACATTGGATATGCCCAAGGTTTATGTTTATCTATCACCATGTTTATGACATGCTGCTTCTTTCTATTTTATCAGATTGTGTGTTCATTTCATGATTCTGGATGATTTTGCTTCTTTTTTTTTCATAATCAATCTGTGTATCACCTCTTTTGGAGAAATCAATTGCTTTAAGGACATTTTAAAAAATTGTGCTTCATTTAGGCCAAACACTTTAATGAGGCCTTCTGTATCATGAAAAGTTGATTGTGCAAAGAATATTACTCCTCTCCTTTGCATTTTATTTGTTTCAACCTCAATTGTTTGGAATGGCGTTGTTTTAATTATTTTGGTAATTGGGGCTTTTCATTTTACTGTTTTCTATCTTCAAGGCATCTGGGATAGCAGCCCTTGACGTGAAAAAACTCAAAGATGCTGGTCTGTGCACGGTGGAATCTGTTGCATTTTCTCCCAGAAAAGATCTCTTGCAGATCAAAGGCATTAGTGATGCGAAAGTTGACAAGATCATTGAAGCAGGCATGCGATTGTGACATTTCTTTATGCTGATATGAATTAATTTTCTTTTCAATTTCTTTACCAACACTGCTCATTATCAATAAATAACAAAAATATGTGGGCTGACTTACTTCATCTATTGACAGCCTCAAAGCTGGTTCCTATGGGGTTTACCAGTGCTAGCCAACTCCATGCACAGAGGCTCGAAATCATTCAGATAACTTCAGGGTCAAGAGAACTTGACAAGATCTTAGAGGGTGAGTTCTGAATGGATTATGCTTCAAATTAAATGTTAATGCCTGTTTAGGCGCCACTTAAAATGAATTTATCTCATTTTAGTTAATTGTAATTATGGATTAGAGATCAAGATATTATTATTTTTAACCCTTGAAAAAATCTCTAATGCGTAATGATGATATACTAAAATGAGATGAACTCTATTTTGAGTGGCACCCAAGTAGGTGCTTGGTTCTTATCTTGAATTTAAAATTGGTTAACTTTTGGGCAGGAGGAATTGAAACTGGGTCTATTACTGAAATATATGGTAAATTTCGCTCTGGAAAGACTCAATTGTGTCATACTCTGTGTAACTTGTCAAGTAATGTTTTAACTTTTAGGCTGCATTTGGATGCACTACTGTATTGAATCAAGGTTTTCTTTCAATAACAGTAATGATAGCTATAACAGCCATCCTTCTAGCTGTAATGATATGGGCTATAATGGCGGTTATGGCCCTGAAATAATCAATTTGTTTTTAAAGGAAAAAATGTTATGGCCCTGTGTCCTCTTGTTATGGGCCACTTTTTCCAAGTCAGGCATTTTGACCCCATATCGTGTAACGAGCACCTCCAGTATGGTTAGTAATGGCTGCTATGGCCAGAATGTAACTGTTTTGAATACCATGATTGAAATACCTTAATTATTTCAATGGCATGGAAGTGAAAAAAGTTCAAGTACCTTCTTATGCATTTGTAATGAGGAACTAGCCCCCAATTTTCAATTGCAGCTTGAAAGTGGAATAATGGCAGTTTAGAGCCTTGTCCCCACAACAAGAAAGCTGAGGAAGATGACTGCAATTGGGTCATTTCTGCTTTATTGAAGTACTTACTGCAATCTGCAATCCAATTCCATGGAGCATCCAAGCACATCCAAATTCCATTTCCTTTTTGGTCACTGATTGCATTAGAATATGCATTCATGCCTGTTCTGTAGGTGGTATTGTAGAATGCTCAGGCCAATAGCTTCTACAGTATTTTCTTGTTTTCAGTTAGTACAGCAGGGTCATGGTTCAGAGATCAGAATTGTTGATATGATGGGTCCACAGTGGTTGGTTCATGCACCAAAAAGCCCCCAGTCAAAACCCCCTAGATGGGAAGAAGCTAGCCCTGAAATCTTTGGGATTACTCTTGATGAATTGGACTGTTGCTATATTTTCTTTTTCTGGCTACCAATTCAAGGGTTAGTTTTTTTTTTTTTTTTCCAGCCATTTGGGAGATTGTGGTGCATGGTCCATCCAGTGTTGAGTGGGTCAATAATCTCAAGAGGTTTGATTACTGAACATGGGTCCCACTTGTACAAACCAAATACATGCTGTACAGTTGAAACTCTCACGCTAAGCATGGAATAATGCCATGCTTTACATACACACATGTATTCACTTCTCCTTCTATTTCCTCAGTATGGTATTTATAGTAGATCATGTTATTTCAGCTTCCATTGGATCAAGGAGGTGGCGAGGGAAAAGCGATGTATATTGATGCTGAGGGTACTTTCAGGCCACAAAGGCTCTTACAGATTGCAGACAGGTGCCATGGCTTGGGAATATTTTTAGTCTTATACTAGTAGTTTTAGATTGTTAACATGACAAACATTTGAGTTACAGGTTTGGATTGAACGGTGCTGATGTTTTGGAGAACGTAGCTTATGCTAGAGCTTATAACACTGATCATCAGTCACGCCTTTTGCTAGAAGCAGCTTCGATGATGGTGGAGACCAGGTATCTTCGAAATTTTAAGTGGTCTATATTTCCTTTTGCTTGGTGATCGCTGTTTGTCTACCTAATCTTAAAAGATTTTTTGGCATGACCATGATCATGGAGATTTATTGTGGAATTTACATGTTTGAATAACTATACTGGCAAAAATCAGGAACATTTTGAAAGGAATATCTTGCATAGTATTTTAATATGTTTGTGGGATCTTAATCGAGTTCTCACAAGACATGATTTGGATGCAAGCGCTTTGTTAAGCCCATGTATCTAGAGGGTGGGCCGTCTACACTACCAGATGCAATAGCATGGCATGCGTGGTGAGATCCAAGCCATCCATCATGTGGGCGCCACTATGTAAATGCCCTTGCCTAAAAATCAGGTTAGTCTACTGATGAAGTGGGCTACAGTTTATATGAACAAAGGATGCTAAAAGACTTGGTTAGGTTTTTCTAAAGTGCCGATTTGTTTCTAACCTTTTTATGCAGCGATGAATCAACCAGACTTATTTTGGAGCCAGGGATCTAAATGGTGGTGACGGACACCTTGGATCTCATACCTGATTGCCTTGTTGGCACATAATTGTTGTGGTTGATGGGCTCATGCACATGTGATTGCCGTTAGCAAACCCTAGAAGAATTTATTTATTTATTTATTTTTTAAGTTAACCACCAAGTCTAGTTGCTTAAGTTCTATGCAAGTTAAAAACCAACATGTGTTGTCCAACACAACAATCTTGAGAAAATGATGTCAAAATATTTAATACTACAATTTTTAGTTCATATGTTAGTTTCTTGATGCTTCTAAACAGGTGCCCACCCCTGCTCCTGCTTTCAAGCTGTTTATACCTGCCAACATTTTGAAACTGACACTTCGCCACTTCCACACCCAATCTTTTGCCCCTTTGCTTCATACTTCTGCAATATATTTCTTGCAATTTTAGAACATATATAGTTGTCCATAACTACATATAGACAGAAGTTCATGAGAATGAACTGAATGATCCGTACTACTATATAATGTAACACTCGCAGTGGACATTTTTGCTTTCTCAGATAGTCCTAGGAAATTTAGCTATTAGAGGTAAAACCGTCACTAAAAGTGTTGCTGCTTGGTAAGGGATGGTTTGGATTTGACCACATAAGGTGCCACAAACAGCTTAGATCAAACTCACTTCCTTTCTCTTCTTTTAGTGCATGTAGCCCAGACCGACCTCTCCTCTTCTCTGTATGTAGCTGTAATGGAGCATCTAAGGAGACCGTGCGATAAAGCCTGTGTTCGACTGTGTGACATCCACTCTTTATAGCTATCATTTTACAGATGTATGGTCCACCTGATTTGTTGACTGACCCATTTTTGGGCCAGATGATTTACAGGGTGTAGCCCATCTGACTGACTGAATTTGGATTTTCAAACTTCATCCAAACTGCCATGTGGATGAGTTTTACATGTGGTTGCATTGAGTAACTTGATTGATTGATTGTGTGCATTTTCTTGATTAGGTTTGCTCTTATGATAGTGGACAGCGCTATGGCTCTCTACAGGACTGACTTCTCGGGAAGGGGAGAACTGTCAGCAAGGCAGATGCATTTGGCAAAGTTCTTGAGGAGTCTTCAGAAGTTGGCCGATGAGGTGAGCCCTATATAGCCAGTTCTGTTTTCCTCCCCCCGTCTTTAGGTTGCGTTTGGATGCACTATCCATTTGTATTGCAATCATCATCAGCTAAGCCTTATCCCGACTAGTTGGGATCAGCTGCATGAATCCTTTTCAGCCATTCACTCTACCAAGGGCCATGACTTCAGGTAGACCATAGGCCATAAAGGTTTGTATTTCAATGATAGTTCAATTAAGCAGTAGTGACTAAATTGAAATTCCCTTTTTCTGTATTCATGTTCAGGAACTAGGCTCCAAATTGCAATTACATCGCTGCAAATGCTTCCTTGCTATGAATACAAGAAACTCAATTACAGTTAGTCATTTTGAGTTCATTATTTCAATTCAATTCAAGAATGCATCCAAACATCCCCTTATCAATGCATGTCAGTTGGCTTTTCATCTGCATCTCCTTCATGGAAATGTGTGGGTGTGTTTGGAAGTGGACAACATCAATTCACTAGCACTGAAAAACAAAGGAGATAGGTTTGTACATATCTCAATTTTGATTTGGGGCGGGAAATGCCCATGCTAACTCCCCTTTCATTGTGTCCCAGCCACAAACTGCAGTTTGTTGGCTTTGAAGTACTGCCACCCACAATTTGGCAGTCAACCACATGATTCGGCCGCACATCCAAATTCTCCCTAAATGATCCTTCCTCACATCCATTTCATAATATTAGTAGTTTTTGAAATTTTCATATTTAGACATTGTAGTTACTCCGGACACAGTTACCAAGTCAATCTTCTATTTTATTACATGTATTTTAAAATTCTTGCTTTCAAAACCTCATCCAACTTCCTGAATTTAAGAATGGCTTACATGTAAACTCATGCTTCATTTTAACGGAGACCGGAGCTCATTTAGTCCACTTTATGATAGAATACATACTCTCTCTGTTTTTATAAAATCTCTAAATATTAGAGCTGGATGTAGTTTGGTGTGGCGGTAGTGATTACCAATCAAGTTGTCGCGCAAGTGGATGGTTCAACAATCTTTGCTGGGCCGCAAATCAAGCCCATTGGTGGAAACATCATGGCACATGCTTCTACAACAAGGTCTGTTTGTGCCCTCCATCCTAAACCTGCTTTCTTCTGATGTTTGCTTCTTCTTTTCTCCTTTTTTATTTGGTTCCTTGCTTGATCCATATCAGGCTTGCTCTCCGTAAGGGAAGGGGAGAAGAGCGCATCTGTAAAGTGATAAGCTCTCCTTGCTTGCCGGAAGCTGAAGCACGATTTCAAATTTCCCCAGAAGGTGTCACTGATGCAAAGGACTAATGCCATGCAAACTGACTGACCAACCTTCACTTCCACCCTTCTTGGGTTTCATATCTTCAATATCTGCACATACACATATTTATTATGGAATACATGCCATTTAGCAGTTGCTTCAAGGGTGTGATACTAGATGCATTGATCAAAGGGCGTTCTACGTTTGCAAGGTAGATGTGTGTGGTTTTTTTTTTTTTTTGATTCATGGAAGGGGAAGGAGATCCATCTCTCAAAGAACCATTCAGTTGGAAGTTCTATACAAGTCTACCACAGGGTAATGTGACTATTCCCCCCTCCCCTTTAATATGAGGGCATTCGACATTTGCAAGGTAGATGTGTGTTTTTGTTTTTTGATTCATAGAAGGGGAAGGAGATCTCTCTTAAAGAACCATTCAGTTGGAAGTTCTATGCATTTCTTCCACCACAGTGCAATGTGACTTGTTTGAGTTGAATTTTGCTTGTAATTGTAGAAACAATGTCAGCAGTCAATCTTTTGAATAAATAGGAGCAATTAGTGAATTTTGATGCTACCACTGGTTGTATGTATCGTCTGAAAAATAGAAATTTGCTTAGATGAAGAAAGTACCCAAGTCCTAGTCAACTACAACAGTTTCGGCTGTCTACTCAATTGAGCTTTCTAAATCAAATGGCTTCCTACTCAAACCTCAAGTTCTTGTTTCCATCCTATTTGTGTTTGGGGCCCAAAATGCAGAAGGAAAATTGCATTTTGGGAGAGACTCGACAAAGCAATGCCAAAAAATGTGCATGGGCAGATCTGTACGTCCCACCGGAAACATTTTTAGATTGCATCTAGCCATCCCTCATGTTGTATTTGGATTTCAGATGAGTTATTTGGTGAAGTGGAGTTTTTTGACCATCTAACAAGCTCTTAGACCTTGGAATTTTCAAAGAGTACGAAAGATACAGATTTGGAAGGCCTCCAACCTAGTCACACCTTTTAACTCTGAAGGGTTGTTTATTTACTACTAGTATTATTATTATTTTCAATAAGTGCTGGCAGATAGTGATGGTATTCATGCTCTCCAAAATTGTGCACGCTACATGTGTGACTCAAATCAAACTATCCAAAATTGTGGGACCCACTTGGCAGGTCTAAACCCCAAAATCAGACTGATTGAAACATCATAGCCTTGATTAATAGTTGTTTGTTTAGTTGATTTTGGAGTTTGGACTGATGACTGTTTTTCCAATTTTGACTATACATTGGTTGCCCCACCAATTGGCCAATTACTGCCACAAAAGCTAGTTAATCGGATATGTAAAACCTTTTTGAGAAAATGATAGAATTTCAAGCTCATGGATAAAATCCATCTGTTGTGCATTTCAAACCCAGTTAAGGCCAAAATGCCACATACATCAGAAGGAATCTTCTCAAATCTCTTCTATAATCTAATACCAAAATCTCCTCACTAAATCAACCCCATGGATGCCACAAGTGCCACTTTTTCTTCTAAAAGCTATTGATAAGCTGATTAATTGAGGAACGGAAATCTTTCTAATAGAAAAGTATATAAGTGCATGAAAATGATTGAAAAATATTGAGAGAGCCTTGAAAAAAGCTGGAATTTTGGATAATTAAAGCCCTTCTAATCAGAAAGCCCAAAAGTGGCCACTTTTTCTTTATACATGGCATACATGTAGATCAATCAAAGCAATCCAAATCATGGGAGCCACTACAGATAAGCACAAACACTAAATTAATTGGATTGATTAGACAACACTAACCTCCTATTAATTGGAATGTATTTGGACACAATCCATTCTATAAAAGCATTTGGATGGTTCGGATCATCTGATCGGGACAGTTTTTGGGTAGTGGCCGATCCAAAAGTGGACCCCACAATTTGGACGGTTTAGATCAGGGTACGTGTATGACACATGTGACATTGATATGTGCATGTGGACCAAAAGGGGATGTTATGGTTAGGATCGAGTGGGTAAACGATCAGTTCTTTGCTAATTAGTTAGAGAACATTGAAAAGAATGAATAGAAGACTTTGTAGACGTGTGAAGTAAGTTTGAGAGTTGGCCTTTCGGGGTATTTGGTGGGACTGTTAGTACCAAGCTTTCAGCTGTTTATGTGGTCCCACCACACTCTCTTTTACGTTAGCTGGAGATTGAGGTGACAGCAGGAGCTGCCTCCCTTGAAGAAATTTCCTATATAAACTCAATGGTGTTTGTGATCTATGCATCATTTGCCAAACCCCCTTCTCTCTCTCTCTCCGAATTATAGTTTACATACACAGAACTTTTACTTTCAATACCATTGACTTAAAATTGAGAATAAACCAAAAAAAAAAAAAAAAAACCAAAGATCTCTCTCTCTCTCTCTCTCTCTCTCTCTCTCTCACCACACAACAAACCGACACTCACGTACAGAAACACCATGTCTCTCACACGTGCAAACACGTATCAACGTCTGCCCTCAGACCATAATGACCA
The DNA here is from genome assembly GCA_037074715.1 of Magnolia kwangsiensis. Classification (NCBI taxonomy): domain Eukaryota; kingdom Viridiplantae; phylum Streptophyta; class Magnoliopsida; order Magnoliales; family Magnoliaceae; genus Magnolia; species Magnolia kwangsiensis. The sequence goes on along the minus strand of CM073577.1, from coordinate 3,705,222 downwards.
AAGAAAGAAACTCATCTCATGGGCATGCTCAATCTCCTTGCTCCTTTCACTCGCAACACTCTCATGTCTTGTAACAATAAAACTACAAGAACCCAACCCAAAATCCACACCTTCTCATATTCCCCACTCCATTGTCTCAAAAGCTATTACCTCAGCCGCAGGCTTTTCCCCCAAGTCCCCAAAAGACCTCTTCCACCTCTCAGTCCAGCTCTCCATCACCCACGCCTGCAGGGCCATCACCCTCGCCTACGATCTCACCGTTTCAGATCAAAAGCTAGGAAACCCACTCACCCTCTTGCATGCACGATTGCATCGAGCTACTTGATAGTAGCTTGATGAAACTGTCCGACGTTGTGGACCCCACAAGGAGCTCGACCTCCGATGACATCAACACATGGCTGAGCGCAGCCCTCACGAATCAGTTCACATGCATCGATGGACTGTGTTAAGTGTCAGGAGTTCAATTTTGGATATATCGAGATATTAAAGATAAAATTAAAAAAATAAAATAAAATTGATCGGCTGAATCACGTATAAAATACGCTCTCCTTAAAGCGTGATTCACTCTCTTATAAACTGCTGATGGGTTACAGGCGAATTGCTTCCAGGATAAGACAAGCCTTATCTGAATCTAGCGTACAGCAATCACGATAAGTCCACTGTGGAACAATTTTAACGCAATAGATCTCTTTTGGCAGACTTGGACGGTAGAGATGATAACAATATTCTAAAATGGAGATATTTCGTGTATTTGATCTGATAGGAGAGAGGGGTGTGTTCAGTTGATGATTTCGGACTGGAATGGTCCAGTTTATATAGGCATCAGGTAGTGGACCGTTGCTAGGGTGCAATCAAAGGTCCAGAACGTTTGAAAATGTTTCTATCCGTTGTCCATTAATCACAGACGTTTCTGGTCGTCGGATCAAAGGATCTGACCGTTGGATCATCATGAGCCGTCCGTTTTCGGACTGTTTGGCTTTCAAGGCATAGAGCCGTTTTCTGAAACCGCTGAACGTTTCAGATTTAAGATCCGACCGTTCTCAGTCATCTATAAAAGCACAGGCTCATTTCAGATTTCCACCACCCTAAGGCACTGACCAGACCCATCGCACCGAGGTCGCGCCGGTCTGCGTAAGGTCGCGAAGGAGCGACCACTCTGCGACACGATGCGCACGTGCGAAGTGCAAAGTGCGCCATCTAGCGCCAATACAGCCACACTGCCCACGCCCTTGCCCTCGCTCGTGCCCGAGCGCGAGCGCGCGCGTGCGTGCGTGTATCTCCTTCTCCAAAAGCTCCAAGTAAGAATACTGTACACCATATCTCATATAAATCACAAAAGTTTCTCAACCATTTCCGATGTGGGACAAAGCACTCACACCGCACTTTTAATTCAAAATATTTCAAAAAGCATTTTGGCGGGAAAATCCCAAAATTTTGAAAATTTTGAATTTTCATTTTTTTTTTTTCAAAAACCATTGATTTACAACAGACTGGAGAATATCCAATCTCCCACAGCAACGGCCATGATGGAGCGAGCACGTAACCTGACTCAGCTCATTAGTAATTCACTTGCACTATACAAATCCGTAGTGGGCCATGTGAAATCCGGTGGGACCCGGAAATTGCTATCCGATGGATTCCCCGAGTGGGTATCTGTGGCGGATAGGAAGCTTCTAGAAGCTTCCGTGGATGAACTCCAGCCACACGTTGTAGTAGCCATGGATGGGACTGGTACACATGCAACTACAGGTGAAGTGCTTCTAGCGGCTTCAGCGGCGAGAGAGGGGAGTGGCAGAACGGTAATTCATTTGAAAGCTGGGACCTATAATGAGGACGTGAATATTCCCGCCAAACAGAAGAATGTCATGCTAGTGGGAGATGGGAAGGGGGTAACGGTTATTACCGGTCATAAAAATGCTGCGGACGGCTCGAGCACCTACGGTTCTGCGACTGTTGGTATGAAAATCTTGTTTTATTTTTAATTCTAGATAATAAAAAAATGGATGATCGTAGGATCCTAACCATCTGATCGATGTGGCCCACAGATATATGCTGCAGGAAAAATATGCAAACCCTGATGACGGTTAAAGATTCGACCGTTGTGGTTTTTTGAAATATGGACCGCACATTAGCAGGGCAAACTGGAAATTGAGCGGGGCAAACTGAAAATTGAGCGGGGCAAACTAAAATTATTATTTTTTTACTTTTGTGGGTCCCATCATGATGTATGTGTTATATCCAAACCGTCCATATATGAGCGGGGCAAACTGGACATTGAGCGGGGCAAACTGAAAATTAAGCGGGGCAAACTAGAAATTGAACGGGGCAAACTGAAAATTGAGTGGGACGAATATGAAATTGACCCCACTGTCAAAATCTAGTTTACCCACCTTTTATCCAACTATTTTTATGAAAGAATACAAACTTACTTTTGTAACTTAGACCTCCACGTGCGGAGACCCAATTCCAGGATGAAAATACCCCTCCTTTTCACTGTTGTCCACTTTTCCTCTCCCTTTTCACTGTTTTATTTTCATCTCTCTTTTGACTGCTGCTTTCATGTTGCTTTCACCTCCCTTTCCACCCTCCGGTTCCACGAGAAAGATGAAAAAAACTCATTTTGTGGGCCCTCCTTATCAGCATTTTGTCTTCTTCCAAAAATGGTCAGTCTAGGAAAGAAATCATGCATCAGTTGGGCCCACATTGAATGTATGTAGTATAAGAAATGGATTGGCTACTCCCCCTAACACCAGCCCCATGTCTAGTGGTCAGTGCTCTGTGGGCCCCACCATGATGTATGTGTTTCATCCATTCCATTCATCCATTTGTAAAGATCATTTCCAAATCCCAAAACCTATAACCTAAACTAAAACCAAAACCTATGACCTAAACCCGAACCCATTCTCAAATCCCAAAACCTATAACTTAAACCTAAACCTAAACCTTATCCTAAACCTATAACCTATAACCTAAACCAAAACCAAAACCCATAACATAAACCCGAACCCATTATTAAATTCCAAAACCTATAATCTAAACCTAACCTTAACCTAAACCTAAACCTATAACCTATAACCTTAACCAAAACCTATAACCTAAACCAATACCAAAACCTATAACCTAAACCCGGACCCATTCTCAAATCCCAAAACCTATAACCTAAACCTAAACATAAACGTTATCCTAAACCTATAACCTATAACCTAAACCAAAACCAAAACCTATAACCTAAACCCGAACCCATTATCAAATCCCAAAACCTATAACATAAACCAAACCTTAACCTAAACCTAAACCTATAACCTATAACCTTAACCAAAACCTATAACATAAACCAATACCAAAACCTATAACCTAAACCTGAACCCATTCTCAAATCCCAAAACCTATAACCTAAACCTAAACCTTATCTTAAACTTATAACCTATAACTTAAACCAAAATCAAAACCTATAACCTAAACCCGAACCCGTTATCAAATCCCAAAACCTATAACCTAAACCTAACCTTAACCTAAACCTAAACCTATAACCTATAACCTTAACCAAAACCTATAACCTAAACCAATACCAAAACCTATAACCTAAACCCGAACCCATTCTCAAATCTCAAAACCTATAACTTATAACTTAAACCAAAGCCAAAACCTATAACCTAAACCCGAACCCAATATCAAATCCCAAAACCTATAACCTAAACCTAACCTTAACCTAAACTTAAACCTATAACCTATAACCTTAACCAAAACCTATAACCTAAACCCGAACCCATTCTCAAATCCCAAAACCTAAAACTTATAACTTAAACTAAAACTTAAACCTAAACCTATAAACTAAACCCGAACCCATTCTCAAATCCCAAAACCTATAACCTATCCTTAAACTTTAACTTATAACCTAACCTAAACTTATACTTATAACCTAAAACTATTTCCAAATCCCAAAACCTATAACTTAAACCTAACATTTCCCAAAACCTATAACCTAAACTCAATTCCCTAAAGCGAAACCTACACATAATCCTAATCCCAACTCCCCTAACCTAAACCTAAACCTAAACTTAAAAATCCAAACTTAAACCCAATCCCGAACCTGAACCCGATTTCCTAAACCTAAGCCATAACTCATTCTCAAATCCAAAAACCTATAACCTAAACCAAAACCAAAACCAAAACCTATAACCTAAATCCGAACCCATTTTAAAATCCCAAAACCTATAACCTAAACCTAAACATAAACCTAATCCTAAACCTATAACTTATAACCTAAACCAAAACCTATAACCTAAACCAAAACCAAAACCTATAACTTTAACCCGAACTCATTCTCAAATCCCAAAATCGTAACTTATAACCTAACCTAAACTTATAGTTATAACCTAAAACTCTTCCCAAATCCCAAAACCTATAACCCAAACCTAAACCTAAACCTAAAGCCGAACCCATTATTAAATCTCAAAACCTATAACCTAAACCAAAACCAAAACCTATAACCTAAACCCGAACACATTCTCAAATCCAAAAACCTATAATATAAACATTAACCTTAACATAAACCTATAACTTAAACCTAAATCAAAACCTATAACTTAAACCAAAACCTATAACCTAAACCTAAATAAAAACCTATAATCTAAACCAAAACCAAAACATATAACCTAAACCAGAACCCATTATCAAATCCCAAAACCTATAACTTAAACCCGAACCCATTCTCAAATCCAAAAACCTATAACCTAAACTTAAACCTTAACATAAACCTATAACCTAAACCAAAACCTATAACTTAAACCTAAATCAAAACCTATAACCTAAACCAAAACCAAAACCTATAACCTAAACCGGAACCCATTATCAAATCCCAAAACCTATAACTTAAACCGAAACCAAAACCTATAACCTAAACCCGAACCCATTCTCAAATCCTAAAACCTAAACCTATAACCTAAACTCAAATCCCTAAACCTAAACCTAAACCTAATCCTATAACCTAAACTCAAATCCCTAAATCTTAACCTATAACCTAACCTAAACCTATACTTATAACCTAAAACTATTCTCAAATCCCAAAACCTATAACCTAAACCTAATCTTTCCCAAAACCTATAACCTAAACTCGAACCCATTCTCAAATCCAAAAACCTATAACCTAAGCCTAAACCTTAACATAAACCTATAACTGATAACTTAAACCAAAACCTATAACATAAACCTAAATAAAAACCTATAACCTAAACCAAAACCAAAACCTATAACCTAAACCAGAACCCATTATCAAATCCCAAAACCTATAACCTAAACCTGAACCCATTCTTAAATCCAAAAACCTATAACCTAAACCTAAACCTTAACATAAACCTATAACCTAAACCAAAACCTATAACCTAAACCTAAATCAAAACCTATAACCTAAACCAAAACCAAAACCTATAACCTAAACTTGAAAACCCAAACATAAACCCGATCCCAAACCCGAACCTGATTTCCTAAACCTAAACTTTAACCTATTCTCAATTCCCTAAAGCTATTACCTATAACCTACACCTAAACCTATAACCTTAACCTAAACCTAAAACCTAAACTTAAACCTAAAACCTAAATGTATTCTCAAATCCTTAAACCTAAACCTACACCTAATCCTAATCTCAACTCCTTAATCTAAACCTAAACTTAAAAATCTAAACTAAACCCGATCTCAAACCTGAACCCGATTCCCTAAACCTAAACCTTAACATATTCTCAATTCCCTAAAGCTTTAACCTATAACCTATAACTTATAACCCAAACCTAAACCTTAACCTAAACCTAAACCTATAACCTTAACCTAAACCAAAACATATAACCAAAACCTTAACCTATAACTTATAACCTATAAGTTAAACTTATAACTTATAACCTAACCTTAACCTAAACCTATAACCTATAACCTAAACCTATAACCTAAAACCTAAAACCTAAACCTAAACCTAAACATAAAACCTAACTGTATTCTCAAATCCCTAAACCTAAACCTACACCTAATCCTAATCTTAACTCCCTAACCTAAACTTAAAACTTATGTATCCCCTAAAAGGGTTTCAATGGTAGACGTTCAATTCCCCATTGCCTTTTACAGTGTGGTCCACTTGATAGATAGATCTGTCTTATTTTTCATCTCAAGCCTTAATACGAGTTCTCCAAATAGATGGACGGTTTGGATGAACACATACCTCATAATGGGACCCATAAAAATCGATGGAGATTACATCAGGGAAAAAAGAAAAGAAAAAAAAAAAAAAAGAACCAGCATGTTGGGGTCGACCGGGTCAGAGCTGGGTTTATGGCTACGGATTATAACCGTAGCATAATCCGTAGCCATAGGCCCAGCTCTGACCCAATCGACTGGGTCACGACCCGGTCGACCCCAACACGTTGGTTTCTTATTTTTATATTTTACGTGGATAACTTTATTTTACCTACATTTTTCTCTAATACATATTTATATAAATATGTGTGTGTGTGTGTGTGTGCATATAAAAAAAATTTCTCTCTTTTTTTTTCATTTCTTTCTTTCTTCATTTAACAAGAATATCTTCTAAACTAAAATTAGTTACTTGACGTACCACATATAATTTTGGTGTAGGAGAAGCTACTTTAGCCAACCAACCTAATTATTTTCCAAGATTCCATCAGATTGATGGATTTAAATGATGGATATCCAATCACTATTGTTTTCCTGTAGCATGGTACATCTAAGATTTATATCCCTCTTATTTTTAGGATGAAGCCCTGAAATGATCTTTATAAATGGATGAACGGAATGGATGAAACACATACATCATGGTGGGGCCCACTGAGCACTGACCACTAGCCACGGGGTTGGTGTCAGGGGGAGTAGCCGTTTCCTATACTACATACATTCAATGTGGGCTCAATTGATGCGTGATTTCTTCCCTGGACTGACCATTTTCGGAAGAAGAAAAAATGCTAATAAGGGGGGCCCACAAAATGAGCTTTTTTCATCTTTCTCGTGGAACGGATGGGTGGAAAGGGAGGTGAAAGCAACGTGAAAATAGCAGTGGAAAGGGAGATGAAAATAAAACAGTAAAAAGGGAGAGGAAAAGTGGACAGTAGTGAAAAAGAGGGGTATTTTCATCCTAGAATTGGGTCTCCGCACGTAGAGGTCTAAGTTGTAAAAGTAAGTTTGAATTCTTTCATAAAAACAGCTGGATAAAAGGTGAGAAAACTAGATTTTGACAGTGGGGTCAATTTCATGTTTGCCCCACTCAATTTTCAGTTTGTCCCGCTCAATTTCTAGTTTGCCCCGCTTAATTTTCAGTTTGCCCCGCTCAATTTCCACTTTACCCCGCTCATATATGGACGGTTTGGATATAACACATACATCATGATGGGACCCACAAAAGCAACATAGCAAAAAAAAAAAAAAAAATCAGTTTGCCCCGCTCAATTTCTAGTTTGCCCCACTCAATTTCCAGTTTGCCAAACTGAAAATTGAGCGGGGCAAACTGAAATTTATTTATTTTTTGCTATGTTGCTTTTATGGGTCCCATCATGATGTATGTGTTATATCCAAACCGTCCATATATTTTACGAGCTCATATTAAGGCTTGAGACGAAAAATAAGATAGATCTAACTATCAAGTGGACCACACTGTAAAAGGCAGTGAGAAATTGAACGTCTACCATTGAAACCCTTTTAGGGGTTACAGAAGTTTTGGATCATTATGAAATTTTTTTCCCTCTTCATCCAGGTCTTTTTGACCCCATGAATGAACTTAGACGAGGAGGATTTCTCACAAACATCACAGTGGGCCCCCTAAAGGTTTCTAATGGTTGACGCTCATTCAACACTATTTCCTATAATGTGGTACACTTGAGAACTGGATTATCTCATTTTTGGTCTCATACCATAAAATGATCTGGAAAAATATATGAATTGAGAGAGATAACCTACGAATTGTGCGAGGTAAGATAGAAATCCAGTGAGGCAATATATGAATTGAGTGAAGGAATCTAAGAATTGAGCGAGGTATCCTAGCAATTGAGCGATGCAACGTAGAAATTCAGCGAGACAACTTAGGATTTGAGCGAGGTTCCCTCAATCAATTTCAATGTAGCCTAAACCTCGCTCAATTTCTAGGTTCCCTCGCTCAATTTCTAGCTTTCCTCGCTCAAATCATAAGTTGCCTCGCTCAATTTCTAGATTCCCTCGCCGAACTCTTATGTTATCTCGCTGAATTTCTAGCTTCCCTCACTCAATTCATACCTTGTCCTTCTCAATTTTCAATTTACTCACTCAATTTCATATTTGTCTCACTCAATTTCTAGCTTGACCATGAAGTGATTGAAATTGACCGTGAAGTGAATGAAATGTAATTTCAACCATCGACCTGATGGAATCTTGAAAAATAACTAGGTTGGTTGGCTGGCTAAAGTAGCTTCTCCTACCCCAAAATCATATGTGGTACGTCAAGTAACTAATTTTAGTTTAGAAGATATTCTTGTTAAATGAATAAAGAAAGAAATGAAAAAAAAAAAATAAATAAATAAATATATATATATATATATATATATATATATATATATATATATATATATATATATATATACACACACACACATACACATATTTATATAAACATGTATTAAAGAAAAATATAGGTACAATAAAGTTCTCCATGTAAAAAATAAAAAAGAAAAAAAAAGTGCATAACATTCTAGCTATGGCTACGGTTATAATCCGTAGCCATATGCCGGTCAACCGAGTTGACTTGGTCGACCCCAACTCACTGGTTTCTTTTTCTTTTCTTTTTTTTTTTTTTTTCTTTTCCCTGTTGTAATCCCTATTAATTTTTGTGGGTCCCATTATGAGGTATATGTTATATCCAAACCGTCCATCTATTCGGTGAACTCATATTAAGGCTTGAGATGAAAAATAAGACAGATCTAGCTATCAAGTGGACCATACAGTAAAAGGTAATGGGGAATTGAATGTTGGATCTTCATGGAATTCGTTTTTCCTTTTCATCTAGGCCTTTGTGACCTTATGAATAGATCGGATGGAAAATTAATGTTATGATGGGCCTTACAAAAATTTTTACGGTGAAAATCAATTTCCCTGCTGCTCTTTATGGATGAACGTTGTGGATATGATAAATACATAGCTGTGGGGCCATGTAACTTTGATCTCTCCTAAGCCGTTCGTACAACTCTCAGTTGGAGGAGCGTCAGCTCTCGTCTTCGCAGTGAAAAGGAGGGGTAGTTTCGTCCTCAAAGTCGCTGTCCGCACGTGCTAGTCTAAGTTGGTAACTTAAGTTTGTATTTTTCGATAAAAACCGCTGGATTACAGGTTTTGCCTACAGCGGTCATTTTCTCGGACGAAAACCTTTGAGAAATAAGAAAAACTTTGATAGTCTGGCATAGTGGTATAGATGATACTCAGGCACTGATTGATAGGTGGAATACGATAATCTAACTGTCCAATCATGTGTCCCAGTTTTAGATGTATTATGAACAAAAATTACTATTCTTTGATCATATGACTAAGCCATTGGTGGACATTTATTGGACGCTTAATAATGCACGGGCGGCCCAGCTGGTGGCCTAAAGCAGGGTGGCCCACCTTAGCATATTCCACGTTTTTCACTTTTAGGAGACAGGGAGGCCCGGTTAGGAATGTGGATGATGAAACGTACGGCCCACGTAAATCCAACAAAATAAGGTGATGAGATTTGGATAAACCCCAAATCCATTTCTGGTGCATGCAATAAAGATATGGTGGGCCGCACATCTCGTCATTGTCGGATCTGTTGTCTTTCAAACAAGGGAGGATTTGCTGTGTCCCGAACCTAACGAATGTACGGTTGGTATGTATTCGGATGCACACAACCGTACATGTGGGCCACGTGGCCTGGTTACCCAGGTCCTTGATTTGGTGGTTAAATTTCCAAATTTGGAATATTGTAACCATTCAATGCATGACCTACGAGCCTAGATTGGGTTAGATCACGTATACGGTAGGATGAAATTCCTTTTTATACTCTTTTTTTAAAATTATTTTTTCTAACTGTTCAAACCTTAACGTTGTCAAATTAGATTTTTCAAGTATAAGGAGAAAATTTTGAATAAAAATATCTTTAATTTTTAGATAAAAATAATTTAAAAAGGAGGAATATTTTTCATTTTTATTAGGTTATCCGTACTAGTAGGCGCCTAATTTGATAAGATAAGTTTTATTCGGATAAAAAAAAAGAAGTGAATGAGAGGTTGATCTACAATAGAAAAAATTACCATACGGATGCTCAGCGATGGACTAGGTAGCTTGACCATGCAGGGAGTGGATTTGGTGTGGCCCTGACCGTGGGGGCATTTTAATTTGTGAATTATATATCAATGCTGTCCAGCTATTTTTTCCACTCATTTTAGCTCACGAGCTTAAAAATGAAGTAGATCCAAGCCTCAGCTGGACCACACTAGACGAAGCAGTAATAACAAATCATTAAAAACTTCTCAAGGGCTACAAAAGTTTTGGATCAAGCTTATATTTATTTTTATTTTTTTCCTCCAGCTAGATCTGTTTGACCTCATCAATAGGTTGAAGGCCAAAAAAAAATTACGGTGGCCATTTGATTGGGACCTAGAAAATTTTTAATGGTGGGCATTCAATCACCACTGTTTCCTACTGTGTGGTGTGGTAGACCTGAGATTTGGATCTACTTAGTTTTTGGTTTCATGCTCTAAAATCAGCTGACAAAACAAATGGAAAGTGTGGTTATGCAAAATATACATCAAAGTGGGTCCATGGTTACCACTGCACCATGTTGGTCCAAGCTAGGGTTGCATGCAGGACCCTATGGTCTAACAATTAACCTTAGGGCTAGCCTTAGCTTGAAATCTAACCCCAAGGCTAGTGATTTGGCTAGATCATGTCTTTATAAGTTGACCATGTGCATGTAGTTTAAAGACACTAGTCTTATTCAAGTCCCCAGCTTGTAGACTTTAGATTGAATTGTTTCAATTATTTTTTCATCCTCAATTTTTTAAATCTAACTTCTTCTATTTTTTCGGTTACTCATGCACTCACATCATAGTAAGATTTTACCACAATAGGTGCTCAAACCCATGACCTAGCATTCAAACTCCTATAAATCTAGCATTATATGTGAGTAAAAACCCATGGTGATTTTATTTTTACATACATATAGAGAGAGAGGCATGCTCACCTATACACGTGTCCCGAGCTCAAAATTCGAATGACATCTCGTGAAACTTCGAATGACTAATTTTTACCCTCATACAAAACCCTAATGAGTCATAATAAGAAAAGATGAAAATCAAAACACTGGCTATTGAACCGCCACAAGATAAATTCCATTCACAGCATGTAAGGCTGTGCATGGCGCTAGATCAAGCTGTGAAATTGAGTACTACTTAATATAAGAGAGATTTGATTAGACGACAGACTTATATAGCAGATGAGGACCACTCAAGTACATAATAACTTTCAAGTAAGTTTTTAGCAGGCTCATTTCAACTTACAACTTCTCGTCCAATTAAATCTCACCATGTCAACCTATACGGAACCCTATGTGCAGAGAAGAGGACACTAGGGTTGATTGGCATAAGGCTAGACTTGAGCTAGAGTATAAGCCTTGAGGGCCAAGTATAAGCTTAAAACTCTACATTATTTCTAAAGTGAGTCCATGTTTAGACTTAGCTATACATGATAGCTTGTTAGCTCAAGAGGCTTGTTTGTTTTTCAAATTTTTGAAATTTTAGATTTTTTTTTTTTTTTAATATTTTTTATATTAGTCTAAAATTCGGCCATGTAGTATACATGGGAGATTTACAGGTGTGTTAGAATTGATTGGACCTAATTTAAATTGAAACCACCAATCCCTAATATCAAGATATAGCATAGCTTGGTTAAGGGGTTATGTATTCGTCAATTGTCAAGTGCGCTATTGGGTGATTTGTGGAAGTTGAGGATACTCTTATACAAAGGTTTTTTATTTTTTTTTGTAAGCCTTAAAAATCAAGAATTTTTTAATGTGTAACAATCATTTGACTAAACAAAAATAAGCCGAAAGTTGAATACGAAGAAAGCAATAACTTACCGCTAAATCATAATCACAACCCAGTTAGAGATTAATAGGTTGTTTTACATAGTAGCATGCTAATGAGTGAGAACTAAGTAATGTTGGAATTACAATATACTATCAACCCAGCGTATCAACATAGATGGATGATTTCTATAACTACAATCTTATTTCGGATTAAGCACGCATGGTGTAAATGGAAGGGATGGTCCGACATGATTGCATAAACTTAAGAAACTACTCATAAATTAAGAGTTCCACAACTATTAGTTGGTGGGAGAGAGTTAAACTAAATGCCACAGAAAATTGGATAAATAATGTTACGTTTGATCTTATTTATTTGCGTTTATTTGATTGATCATGGATCATTTTCTTTGATCTTTGCTTCTAAGTTTCACAATAGCGATGTTATTGGTGTTGTCAATTACTTCCTAAAATCAAGATCAGCCCAAGTTTGTAAAAATAATCTAGGCCGAGCTTAGGCTAGACTATTTTGCTAGTAAGACCAACTTCTATAACAACTCATTTTTTGTGGGAACTAACCCCACCATCCGCTTCTTTCTGGACCACCTAAGTTTTAGATCAGCCTCATTTTTGGCCTTAAATTTTCTCTTGGCCAGGCTGAGATGATGAACGGAGTAGATTTATGTTATTGTTAATAGGACCCACCACGTCTAAAAAATTAAAAATATTAAAATATAAATAAAAATATCTTCCGCACGCGAACTAAACCACTTTCTTCATTCTTCTTTCATTTTCGTACGGTAATGGGCACCGAAACTGTCCCATCATCCCCACTCTTCCATTCCATTACATACACCTTTATTAAAAAAAAAAAAAAAGAATCAAATGAATCAATTAAATCAAAAATAGAGAGAGAGAGAGAGAAACAGAGAGAGAGCTCTGTAAATCAAGAGAAGGAGATTAATGTGGGGCCGGATCATCAGACTTTTCAGGTAGGTGATTTTATCTTAAAATTTATCATTTTCAATTATTTATTATGCTTATTTAATCCAAATTTTTTATAAGATATTATTGTCAGTTGAATTTTTTATATAGGGAATCTTGCTCATTTATGAATTTCTATTTTATATATTTCTATTATTTAATACTAAAATAATTTATATATATATATATATATATATATATATATATATATAATAAAATAAATTTAAAGAATAAAATAAATAATTTATCTAAGTTTATATTTTAATTTATTAATTTTAAAATTTTTGTTAAGATTAAAAATTTAATATGAATTATTCCTAAATTTTTAAAAATTAATTAATATGAAAGTAAATTATTAAAAATAGATTAAAATCAAATTAGTTTATGAATTTATTTAAATTAGTAAATTTGAATTATTTTTAAAATATTTTTTTATTAATGACTATGTTAGTTATTAAATTTAATCATTTAATTAATCCGAATTATATATATATATATATATATATATATATATATATATATATATATATATATATATATTCAAGTTAAAAAGTAAACCAAAAATTTAAATTCCAATCATTTATAATATTTAAAATTAATTATAAAAAAATAATAATAATTAAAAATTTGAATGTAAAAAAAATAAAATAATAATAATAATAATATCCAAAGTCAAAATTAATAACTTCCTAAAACTTATTAAATTTATATATATATATAAATAAATAAATAATTCTGAATTTAGATTTAAAATAATTAGATAAAAAAATTTTAAGATAGATTAACTTAAATTATTAAATAATAATTTAATTTCATTATTAATGTTATATTATAAAAATCAGTGTAATATTTTTGTTTCTGTAAAGATTAAAATCAAATTTTTAATTCTAAAATTGTAAAGAGTTAATTAAATTAAATTTAAATGAACTTACGTTTAAGAAATTTTTGAAAATTATAAAATTGAAACTAAAATTTCTTATCCATTATTTCACAGAAATTCCTAAATTAAATAATAGTAAAATAATATTTTATTTAAGTATTTGAATTATAAACGTTTCAATAAAATTTAAGTCTATAATTATTAATTAGAATTATATGGTTGATATTTTTTTATTGTGAAATAATTATTCATTTTACATATATGTCTACAATTCATTGAACATCAATTTTAATATGTTGGATGTAACGTAAGCAAGTAAGGCAAGCGTATCCCTTGGGTGAAAGACTCTAAATTAGCAAGTAGGGCAATCGTGTCCCTTAGGTGAGAGACCCTAAAGCCAGCAAGTAGGGCAATTATATCCTTTGGGTGAAAGACCCTAAAACCCACTGGATCCTTTGGAATCTTTATTGTGTACGGCGTATGAGTACAATTGTGTGCGTGGATATACATCAGAGGTACAACTGGAGCAGTAGTCTGACCAACTAACGTATAAATAGGTCCATCACCATGAGGTACCAGTGCATGGGCGTTAATGCAACGTGACCATCCACTTGGGTATGGTGTTGTTAGAAATGATATAAATGTTATGAGTATTCATGAAAATATCACATGCATTGTATTTTCACAATTTTATTGTTAAATTTCATTATTTGTATTCTATTTTCCTTCATTGTTATAAAATGATATTATCTGGACATCTTAAACTTTGGATAAGAAATGACTCTACTGGGCTGTTATGCTCATCCTACTAAAAAAAAATGCACAGGTATAGAGCTGGAATACTACGAGCAGGCGGGCCTCTACTATTAACTTTATTTTCTAAAAAAATAGGTTTAGTTTAAATTCAATTTAATTCTTTTGTTATTTAAGTTTAGTTTATGTTCAAATTTCGTTGTAAAAAGAAAAAACTATCAAAAGAGTTAAATTTAATAAACATTTCAGTTGTATTTTCTTTTAGATGATATTGAATATTGATTGAATTAACTGGATTGTAATAAATGTCATTATATTATAACTCACGAACCTTGGGATTCGGATCCTGAAAACCTTATTTGGGTACTCAAATTTCAGGGTGTGACAAGTTGATATCAAAACCAGGTTTAGATTAAAACTGTGGACCTAGGGTTGTCTTTAAAATTAATGACCAAAACATAAATCTCTTTACTTTTATGATAGAAAAAAATAGAAATATAAACTTAATGATCATTAGATTATATTAACATCAGATATGATCTTATTTAGGCTTGACATAGAATTAATAACCCAAATATGGACCCTAAGAAATTTTTAAAATTTTTTAACATACTATGTTAAATTGGACAGTAATAGTAAGCAGAAAATACTTAACCTACAAAAGTCATAACTAATTAATTAAAACTCCTTTTAAGTTAATTCAAAATTTCAGTTGTAGATTAACAAGCGTAATTTTAGTAAAAAATAATTCAAAAATGTAAATATAGGTTTATCATTTACCAATATTAATTATGTGTATATTAGTTAGAAATCATTTATTTCTAGATAAACCTAATTATCTGAATTTTAGAATTTTCTATAGACTTTTGTAACATCCTGGATTTTCGCAGTTTTTGAATTTTCAAAAATCCTTGAATTTTTTTCTTCTTTATTAATTAACTCATAATAACCCTTAATGATCATTAGCACTCAATGTCAGTTTATATAGGGTCGGTACCAGTAAAGGACCGCACAAGTCCGATTAATCAACCGTATGAAGTCAACGAATCCGCCTGATCGCTTGAACATCAGGTGTAGCCCCATAATTTACTCGCATAGGACCCAAATCTAACCGACTCGTCGTTAACTAATCAAAATCAGCATAACTAAATTAAAGATCTAACCAAAACCGAGTCAGATGAGGCCCGGATCTTAACTAATAAACCAAATCAACTCTTGTAACGTCTCGTCCAACCAGCACAGTGTCCTGGGGCGTCCGCGTAGGATTTACCGCAGGACCATTTATTTAAGCCACTCGTGGTGGGGTACCACAAGTTGATTGTAAGACCCGTATCTTAGTCCGTACCATTCCGTAGACTTCTGTGGTCTTACCGGTCGAATTTCGGCAACCTTCAACCCTTAACCGATATCGACGCACGACCCTGATTCATATGCCGTCAACCTGTATCGACTCAACCCAAGACCAATACCTTAGCGACCGCGCCGTCGCTGCGGTTCCGATGCCGCGACTCGCGCACTGAGGCGATACCCTGGTCAAGAGTTGTAGGCCGACGTTCGGTACGAGAAAACGCCGCGCGTTGCGAAACCCAAGGGAATCTCTACGAGGTGTCCCATCAATTCTATCAATCCATCAATCAATCAATCCATCACATGTCAAGTACATGTCAAATACACATCACCTTTCACCCATTCCCAAGCAACCACAAAAGTTAAGATTTTCTTACAAGTTCATACTTCTCTTACACAAAAAGCCTCAAAAGTCAAGAATCTCTTACACCTCTCATACTTCTCTTACACAAATGGCCACAAAAGTCAAGGTTTTCTTACACACCCATCATTCATCCACCCATCCATCACCCATCTCTCTCTACAACACTCTCTCTCTTTCTCATTTTCTCATCTCATTCTCCAAGCAAAATTCCATACGTATGAGCTCTCCCTCCCTTTCAAAAAAAACTCTAAGTGTGGCCCACTTTCCTACCCCATCACTTCTCATCTCAACCATCCATTTTCCATCTCCTCCATTGAAATCAAAGCTAAAGTGCTAAGGAACCCCTAGGAGCAAGAAGATCAGACGGCGGGTGCTTGATAATGTAATTTTTTTGTGTTTTTGAGATGGGCCAAGTGAGGCCAACCGATCAATGGTTGGGATCTCACTTGGGACCCTAAGATGTGACTGATGGCCCACTAGGATCATCATGATCATTCCATGATGGGGCCATTGTCCATGGACCCCATCATGATGTTTATTTCTTAGAAAAGGTCATCTAGACCGTCCATATTGGTGGGGAAAGGATCCCCACCGTTGATTTTAAATTTTGATGGACCCATTTGATTGTATGATTCATCACAAGGGAGGGCCCATAATGTCGGGGTCCCTCCATCACAAGCGTGCTCCATCTCTATCTCTCTCTCTCTCTACTTTCTTTCTTTTTTTTATATATATTGTGTTTGTGTGGCCCACTTGCATGGACCCCACCTTGAAGCATTTATTCTATCCATGCCATGTTCAAATGGGGTCCACCTTATATGTTGCACCCACATCATCCATCAGTGGTGGCCCACCTAATCAAGGCCCACCACAATGTATTTTTTTAAAGAAACCAAACCGTCCAACGTCTGGGACGCTGGACGTCCCTGTAAGAGAAAAAAAAAGAAAAGGAAAAGAAGGAAGCTTTTGGGGAGGTCCTCTCATAGGCCCCACCTTGATGTTGGGGTACAATCCACGCCGTCCATCCCATTCTCCACCTAATTTTATGCGTTGGGTTAAGATTTGGAGCCGATCCAATCACCTAGTGGGCCATAGCGTCGAAGATTACATCATCACCATTCAAATATCATTTTCTTATTTTATTTTATTTTCTAAACGTATAAAAATTTGAACTTTAGACTCATTGGGGCGGCCTCGAGCCACTGAGCGCAATGGTCGGGGTGGATTTTTGTAAAGCGGGTCCCACGTGTGAAAAACCCCGAAAAAACTGGTTTTTCCCGAATTTGCAAGAGCCAGTGCCTCTGCCTCCCTCTGACAGCGGCAGCAGCTGCACGCTGCTGCGTGCAGCGTTAGGCGGGCGGGCGGACAGCCAGTCACGGCCCCTGCCGTGGGCCCCACCATGATGTATATGTGTTACCCACGCCGTTCATATTGTGGGCCACCCCCTGAGGTGGGCCCCCTCCAAAAATTAGCCTGATCCAACGCTCAGGTGGCCCACATCGTAGGAAATAGTATGAATGAACATCTACCATTGAAGACCGTTCTGGGGTCCACATAAGTTTTGGATCATAATGAAATTTGTTTTTCTTCCTCATTCAGGTCCGTGGGACCTTACCAACCGGCCTGGATGGCCAATAAACATTTCGGTGGGCCCCATATGGGACCCGTGTTTTAAAGTCCGTCGTCCAGGCGGACGGTGGTACCCACCTTAATGTATTTGTGCTTCCACCGTCCAGCGGACGGTGGAGCCCTTTGTAATGTATGTGTTCGGTCCTCACTGTCCAGCGACAGTGGGACCCGCCATGATGCATGTGATGCATCCAAACCGTCCATCCACTTGGTGAGATCATTTCAGGGCATGTGTTGAGGATTGGGTGGGCCACCTATGTTTGGGCTAGGCCCATTTGATTTTGTAAAAGGCCTATGTGTTAGGCCCATTTGATTTATCTAAAGCCTAGGGGTTAGGCCCATTTGATTTATTTAAGGCCCATGGGATTGGACCCATTTGATGTGTTCCAAGGCCCATGGAATTAGGCCCATTTGATGTATTTTAAATCCCATGGGATTAGGCCCATTTATCGTATCTTGAGGCCCATTTGCTGGAAAAATGGGGCCCAATTGGTGCAGCTCATTTGTTACATCTAAGGCCCACAGGATTAGGCCCATTTAAATGCACGTAAGGCCCATTGGTGTGGTCTATTGATGTGGCCCATTTGACAAATAACAGGCCCATATAGCATAGCCCATTGGATATATTTAAGGTCCAATGGGATGTACCTGAGGTCCATTGCAATGTGTGATCCCAACACTGATTATGTAACGATGTTTGCGACGATCGTGCCTTGGGAGCAATGATGGTTTGACGTCCACATTGCGAGTGTAATGCTGGTTGGATGTCCACATTATGACTCTCCTTAGGGCCCATTATTAGGCCCGTACTTATTGTGTATAGGTCGTCCGGGCCCATCTGCATTGTAAGAATAGTTCATTTCATTATAACATGTTTAATATAGTTCCATGACTCATGATCATACGCATCATATGTGTGCTTGATATGAGACTTGACTGATCATAACATATGCCTTCGGGCAGGTTGTTTATGGGCTCCCGGTTAGGCGGTGTTGCCCTACATGAGCACACGATATGCGTAGGATTTATTGCATGACTAGATAGCGTGATTCATGCATTTCGTATTTGTATGACATGGTTATTGTACGCCCTAGCGACATCAGGGCCGTAGCCTCCACAGACGTATCGTGGTTGGCAGGATTGGATACCGAAAATCTTGTTCTACATGGGGCGCTATAGATATCCCTGGGTGAAAGTTCCTAAACCCTTATGGTACCAAGAGGTTGCTCCAACGTCTAGACCGAGTGGGTAGATGAGCGTCAAGTGTCGATTACCTGATGGCTGCGCTCTCCACTGTGTAGTGGTCGGTTGGAAGGGGGTGCGGCCTTACCCGCCCGAGAGTAGGGGGCAATGCTAGGCTGAGTTTGACCAGCTCGAGGAATGGGTCGCTATCGACGAGTCGTGCCCGATATTGGCAGACGGATAGTGAGGTCTCTTCCACTTACCTTATTGTGCGCGATGTGGTGGCAATCTGGTTTAGAGTGTACTAGACCCCGGTGATATCCCAAAGTTGAGCTGTATTGATATGTGGACTTAGATGAGGATTATATGCTTGACTTGCATCTTGCATCACATAGCCTTGGTACGGCTCATGATATTTATGGATCTATCTGCATATTCTGCATTACTCTAATATTACATGATCATATTACTACCTTGCGTACACACTTTCACCACCCTCTAAGCTTTCTATAAGCTTATGCACGACCGTTGCGTGCAGGTGACGTTGGATCGCAGCAGCGCTGAGGCTTGGGCACGTGGCAGATTACTCCAGAGTTTTTGGTCTATCATCATTGTATTTCCCTTTATGCTCATTGTACTTGTAAAGTTTTTTATCATAGTAAAAATGTAATGGAGTTTTTGGTTGTTGTTTGTAGGTTATGCCTTTGGTAATACTTATTACGAATCAAACTGACGTTGAAAATCCTCCTCGTAGCATCCCAGGATCAGAACCTGGCAAATGGACACTAGGAGCCAAGAATGGGGTTATACGGAGGCTGTCGGCGCCGGATTTGGCGATCGAAAATTTTGTGAGCCCGGTTTCTGAGTTTGGGGCGTGACATTGATTAACCTAGGATTAGCTCATTAGAGTAGACCAGACAAGTCATGATAGGGCCTAGTGCGAGCCGTCAAGCCAGATGACCGTTTACATTTAGCACCAGCTCGTACGGGCCATACCGCGACGCAGGAAGGTCAAAAAATTATAAAACTTTAGGAAACACTAGATCTCACTGGGCTTGTGGTCCATCACGGACCACAGACTCATTGGACACCCAGAAACTAATTATCAAAACCGTTCCTACAGCACTGATCAACTCACACAAGGCCATATTGGAAATTTGGCGCTTGTCAAGGGAATAGGGATTTCGGGCGTATTAGCCGTCGGATTCCTTTCAAATTTTTAGTGAAGGTCTAATGTAGTGTCCCTCACCTGTCCACAGAATCTGGAACCCGATCATGGCACGATAACCGTTGATCGTAAATCGGACCCGTACGATCAAACCAAATATCCGATCGTCTCCAAATTTTACATGGCCCTTCATCGGGCCATGGTCCACCTATCCTATAAATTTCATGGCTAGGGGACCACCAGAACCTCTCCAATCACTGGAATAGACCCATAGGGCCACTTAAGGATTGGGACCATATGGTCAAATTCATATCCGATGGTTCTCAAATCTTGCATGGCCCTTCATTGAGCCATGGAGCACTTATCTTGCGGTATATATCGATATATACACCCCATAGTGGGCTCTAGATCTTAGAAAGACCCTCCCATAGGTCTAGTATAGTAAAAACTTAGCCCTTATAACCATTTACAACAATTTTAACATTATAAAAGGTCTTCTCTTGGGCACCCCTCTCCCCATACGATTTTTGCCCTAAGAAAGAAAGAAAGAAAAAGAGAGAGAAAGAGAGAAAGAGAAAGAGAGGAAGAACGAGTGAGAGAGAGTGAAGAAGAGATCTAAGGTGGACCCTAGATCGTGGTGGGGCCGAGGAGATCAAGCATTGTAACTCCCTACTCCTTTTTTCAAAGAAAATCCTACACCACCACCACAATAATCATTCCATGAAGCATCTAGGTAAGATCCTTCACCCTTTTTCTTGAAACCCATGTATTAAGAATGGTTTGACTTGAATTTCTCACATGCAAGAGCTTGTTTTAGGGATTCCGACGCCAACCCCCAAAACCCTCATTTCTAGGTCATCTATCAAGCCTCCAACGATCCCAAGGTTTACTCTTAGGTGGTCTAGCACCAATTATAGTAGGAGTTTAATGGTTTTAATTGTTGAGTTGTATTGAGAAAATTAGAGAAAACTAGGAATAGTGTGTTGTTGAAATTGCATGATTTTGCATGATTAATTTATATTTGATGTTGATTTTGTCTCTCACACGATTTAGTATAGGAATGACTACATGCTCATATTTGTTTGATTGGTTTGCTCATATGTGTTGCTTCACAGTGCTTAAGAATCTTGACTCTTATGAGTTTAATTTCTTAAGGTGTTGGAAGTAATCAACTTCCTCACTAACCCACACATTCACACGCACCATATTTATAATGATGAAGTATGCTTGCTAGGAATATTTGGATCGTAGGTTGTGATGTATGTGAACATGACCTTTTGTGCTTGTTGATAATCTTGACGGTTGACATGCTATGAATAAACATTGAATCCTCGGGTTGGTCGAGATCATGAAGAGAGGCGCTAGTCCCGTCGATAGGATTATGTTAGGGCTAGACCCGTGGGTTTGGACGGGTGTATTTGAGTGGCTGTAGTTCGACTACATGGGTCCTCTGTGCCCGATGTCACTCATCTCACGCTCGCCTGACTCGTGCGATCTAGCCTACTGTCTGACTAACCCTGTTTGTTAACCATGGTTGCTTACACATGTATGGAACCTGAACCACCCTACAACCATTGTAGCCCATCAACAATCTACTTAAAAATTGGTCCACAGCCTCGTGAGCTGGGCATGGTGGAATGAGATACTGTGTCTGAGCTGTCGGCCTACACTGGGGTGCCGCGCCTCCCCGTGGTGACCGCGAGCGATCCCTTTCTCTTGGCACTCATGTGCTTGAAGTCGGGGATGAGGAACTCGACGGGATCACGGACCGCGAGGTCTCGACCTCATGCATTGGGGGGTCTTGGCCTCCCAACCCGTTTAGGGCATTGATACGTGGGGTGTATCAGTTTTCCAAACCTGCTGGATGAATGGACTTAATTAATAACTCGACTAACACGATCGCATTGCATCGCATTAGTTAGGGTGGCGACTCAGAAGTCGAGGTCGCAATGAGGGAGTGTTCATATACGCGATCGTTAGATGGAGTCGCTCGAGGGAGTGTTGTGGCGAGGGCATGTATCATATCATTCCGCATTCATGCATTTAAATAAGAGTTAATAGGAATTGATGATTGTTTGTATTTCATTAAATTCATATTATATTTGATGTATGTTAAAACTTAAGACTAATAACACTCACTGAGTTGATCACTCACTCCCACTCACCCAGACTCTTCAGCAGTTGCAGGTTGTGCTGAGTTCGACGAGCCTGGCGGCGAGAGCTTAAGTAAGGAGGACGAGTTCTCATATTTTCAGTTGATGAGCAGCTTTCCATCGGCTTAAGAGACTGGATTCTCGAGTGTTGAGTCGTTGGCTCAGCACACCATTCCTTTGGATATATGATTCTTTTATTTATTTTTGTTGGGCAACGCCTTGGGTGACCCCTTTATATTCTTTTGGACTTGTACATATTTATATCTCTTTCACTTCAGTAGACTAGTTGTGGTTGCATTTCATGCTCCAAGTAATTTCAGGTTGTGCGTTTAAACTTGATTAATCATAAAATCATAAAGTTGATAATAAGTGACACTCAGAAACTCGGGAGTCGAGCGTATGCACGACCTCTGATTTTTCGGGGCGTTACAAATTTGTATTTAGGCTGAAATTTTATAGAATTATAGTAGACTCATATATATATCCTTATAAAAAATTTTAGAGCAATCCGACACTTATAAGTATCAAAAATATTAGCGGGAATACTCTCATAAGAATCTGAATTTTCTGCACTACAACCTTGATACATGTCACTGCCTAAATTCTCTTAATTTTTATGTGTTAGTTTTTTACATCATCAAATCTGTCTTGCAATCCAATAAATTTTTCATGCTCCTAGAGACGTTAAATAGTATGCACTACATTAATGATACTTAAAATTCAATTTAGTTACTACAACCTACCTTAGTTATCACACACTAAGATTACATGTTTAATTAATCGTAAATTATGGCGGATTAAAACATTGATGTTGGAGCTACATCAGGAGCTCCTTGTCTTGATACCACTGAAAATGGGTCACTTATGAGTGAAATTATTAGGGCTATAGGAGATCTTACGGATCTTGTAAGCTATCAGATAAGACAGACTCAAGCGCAAGGTCAAACTCAAACTGTTCACGTAGCTAACGAAGGGATAGAAACTTTATTGGAAAGGTTCAAAAGACAGAGGCCGCCTGTATTTAAGGGTGAGCCTGACCTATCTGAGGCCGAGGTGTGGAAGAAACAAATTGATAAGATATTCACAGTTATGAAATGTGATGAATACCAAAAAGCAGAATTGGTTATTTACATGTTAGAAAGGGAGGCAGATCATTGGTGAGACTCAATCGTTAGGATGAACCCGAGAGTTGAAGCCTAGACCTGGGCCTAGTTTTTTGTGAGAAGTTTGATGATAAATACTTTCCTTTATATGTGAAAAATTAAAAGGCAGGAGAATTCATGAAATTAGAGCAGGATGATATGACAGTGCACCAGTATGATGCTAAGTTTACCGAGCTATCGCGATTTGTAACTTTTCTGGTGTCCGATGAAACCCGTAATGCATAAAAATTTGAGGAAGGTCTGAGAGCGTCTATTTGTAGCTGATTAGCCCCTTTCGTACAGAAGACCTTTGTCGAAGTGTTGGAGCGTGCCTTAGCTGTAGAGAAAGACATTAACAAATATTGAAAGAATCGTGATCAGAGGAAGGACGTAAAGAGTGGTGCTAGAACTGCTACACATATATCTCCAACCCAACAAGATACAATTAAGAGACAGAGAACAACATCGACATCAATGGCCAGACCGATGACAACACTTCTTGCACCACGATTTTCAGAATTTTGGTACAATTGTGGACTCGAGAGCTACACTTCTCGTTTTTGTTCCAGACCACAGCACACTCAATATCCATAAAGGTCAGGACCTTTGCATCAATCTTTCATACCTCCCCAGCATCAGGCGTTGTCGTCTATATCATAGAAACCTCCACTACATCCTTCCACCTCGCAGCCATCCTTGAGACTACTTCAGCTATATCCACAGAGGTCGCTATAGTCGTACCCGAGGCCAACATAGCAAGGACATTCATTGGTATATCAAAGACCACCACAGCAGCCGCCACCACAGGTTAGACCTCAGGAGTACCAGTAGTCAAGGCAGGGAGTTCAGGCATCACGACCACAAGCTCAAGGCCGAGTCTACGCCTTAGTATAGTCAGGAGACGACACAGCGCAGCCATACGAGAACTTGGTGTAAAAATACGAGGGCTCAATTCAAAGTTATATAAGGATCCAACACTACCAATAGGTGACATTATTCAACTTGACATCGAGGCTAGCAGTGATGTAGTTAAAGGTACCGTCATCATTTATTCATCCTTAACTAGAGCATTATTTAATTCTAGTGCATCGCATTCATTTATTTCTTACTGTCTTTTATACTCGCTTGGGTTATCTCTTAATCCCTTAAATAAAAAGTTAACGGTAACAAACTTCCTTTGTAATTCAGTGAACCTAAGTCAGATTTGTAAATCTTGTCCAATCATGATCGAGAACGTAAATTTACCAGCTAATCTTATAGTTATGTTAATATAAGAATACAATATTATATTGAGGATGAATTGGTTATCTTTATATCAGGCAAGAATTGATGTTTTAGGAAGATAATCATATTAAATATTGATGGGCGAGCACTGTTACAATTCCATGAGATGCGAAGGAAGGGAGCACTGGTTAGTTTGTCAGCCATCTCAAAAATTGAACCTTAAGGAGTAGAACAAATTTCGTTTGTTAATGAATTTTCAGAAGTATTTCAAGATATCCCTAGATTAAGAGAGATGTTGATTTCACAATCGATCTGGTACTGGGATTGCACCAATCTCTAGAGCACCATACCGTATAACACTTGTTGAATTAAGAGAATTAAGGAAGCAACTTCAGCAGCTCCAAGACCAAGGCTTCATTAGGGCTAGTACGTCGCTGTGGGGTGCACCAGTATTAATTGTAAGAAAAAAGGATGGGTCTTTGAGGCTATGCATCGATTACCGTCAACTTAATAAGGTAACTATCAAGAACAAGTACCCGCTATCGAGGATAAATGATTTATTCGATCAGTTGAAGGGAGCTAAATATTTTTCAAAGATATACCTACGGCTTAGATATTATCAGTTGAGGATTAGAAATGAAGATGTACCCAAGACTGCCTTTAGGACTTGGTATGACTATTATGAATTTATAGTGATGCCCTTCGGACTAACGAATGCTCCAGCAATATTTATGGACCTCATGAATAGGGTCTTCAAACCGTATTTAGACCGATTCGTGATAGTGTTCGTATATGATATTTTAATTTACTCTAAGACGCAAAAGGATCATGCTAAGCACCTTCAAATAGCTCTTCAAACTCTAAAGGACAATCAGTTATATGCTAAAACTTCAAAATGTGACTTCTGAAAGAATGAAGTAAAGTTTTTGGAGCATATGGTATCGAAAAAAGGAGTGTCGGTTGATCCATCGAAAGTCGAAGCAATATTAAATTGGGAACAGCCCACCAATGTGACAGAAGTGCGCAGTTTTCTCAGATTAATTGATTATTATAGAAGGTTCATTGAAGGATTCTCTAAGCTAGCAAGGATATTGACTAACTTGACCAAGAAAGACACTTTTTTAAATGAAATGAAAATTACGAGCAGGTTTTCTCTGAATTGAAGAAGCGATTAACGAAAGCATCAGTATTTTCTTTACCAGCCGAAAGGGGAAAGATTTGTAATATATATTGATGCATCTTATCAAGGGTTGGGATGCGTGCTGATGCAAAGTGGTAAAGCAATAGCATTCGCATCAAGACAGTTGAAACCTCATGAGCAGAATTATCCCACTCACGACTTAGAGCTTACAGCTGTAGTGTTTACCTTAAAATTTTGGAGACATTATCTTTATGATGAGCAGTTTGAACTGTATTCGGATCACAAGAGTTTAAAGTATCTTTTTGATTAAAGGACCTAAATATGCGGCAGAGGAGATGGATGAAATTCTTGAAGGATTATCATTTCGACATCTGTTATCATCTAGGTAAGGCAAATGTCATTGCTGACGCGTTAAGCAGGAAGACGCGCAAGCTGGTGGTGAGTTTAATGATTAAAAATGGAAGATACTTGATATAATTAAGGATTTTAAAGTTAGACTTCGTATCGATGAACCTCGGACTTATATTGATAATTTAGTGGTGCAACCCACTCTGATAAGTAATTTCTTAATTATCCATCTAAATTAACCCTTTAATTCTTATATTAAGATATAGGTATTTAGGATTTTTTTTTCTAGGTGCGACGAATAATGGAAGCGCATAAGAATCATGCATGACTAAAAGAGAAAATAACAGAAGAAGCGGGAAAGGATAACTCAGAGTGGCGAGTAGGCTTTAATTGTGGGGTTAGATTTCAAGGGAGGTTATGTATTCCAGACATATCTGAATTGAAACAAAAAGTCT
Organism: Magnolia kwangsiensis; assembly: GCA_037074715.1. Lineage (NCBI taxonomy): Eukaryota > Viridiplantae > Streptophyta > Magnoliopsida > Magnoliales > Magnoliaceae > Magnolia > Magnolia kwangsiensis. The sequence continues at coordinate 3,678,393 of CM073577.1, read as the reverse complement.
TAGATGAGGCGCACCACACAAAATTTATCATCCACCCAGGAGGAACTAAGATGTATCGTGATGTACGACGTCAATATTGGTGGAGTAATATGAAGAGGGAGATAGCCAATTATGTTACAAGGTGTCTTACTTGTCAACAAGTTAAAGCAGAACATCAGAAACCGTCGGGACTTTTGCAACCCTTACAGGTCACATAATAGAAGTGGGAGCACATATCGATGAATTTTATTGTCGGACTACCGAAAACAAGTCGTCACCATGATGCGCTATGGGTGATCGTGGATAGGCTAACAAAGTCAGCACACTTCCTTCCTATACGTATTTCTTCCTCCCTAGACGAGTTAATCAAACAGTATATCAAGGAGATCATTAGGCTTCACGGTATTCCTGTGTCCATAATATCCGATCGAGACCCCAGGTATACATCACGTGTTTAGATGAGTCTTAAGAAGTCACTGGAAACGGCGCTAAATTACAACACGACTTTTCATCCATAAACTGATGGACAGATGGAACGGATAAATTAAATCCTCGAAGACATGCTTCGCAGCTGCATTATTGACTTCAAGGGAAATTAGAACGACTACCTCTATTTAGTAGAATTCACCTACAACAATAGTTTTCAGTCCAATATTGGCATGGTGTCATTCGAAGCTTTGTATGGACGACCCTGCAAATCACCAAGTTGTTGGAGCGAAGTGGGTGAAAAAACATTGTTAGGACCGAAACTAGTGCAAGAGATATCCGAGAAGATTTCCATCATCAAAGAACGTTTATGTATCGTTCAGAGTCGCCAGAAGAGCTACGCTGACAATCGCCGAAAGAACTTAGAGTTCGCCATAGGAGACCATGTGTTTGTTAAGGTATCCTCGATAAAAAGAGTTATGCTATTTGGGAAGAAAGGAAAATTGACACCACGCTATATTGGACCATTCAAGATCTTACAGTGAGTAGGCCTCGTAGCCTACAGAGTAGTCTTACCTCCTCAACTTTTTGGCATCCACTTCCGTGTGGCCCACCTGAGTTTTGTGGGAACTAACCCCACCATCCACTTCCATGTGACCCTCTTAAGTTTTGGATCAACTTTATTTTTGGCCTTAATCTTCTCTTGGTTAGGCCGAGATGATGGATGGAGTAGATTTATGTCATCGTTAGTAGGACCCACCACATCTAAAAAATTAAAAATTTTAAAATATAAATAAAAATATCTTCCGCACGCCGACTAAACCACTTTCTCCATTATTCCTTCTTTTTTGTACGGTAATGGGCGCCAAAACCGTCCCATCATCCCCACTCTTCCATTCCATTACGCACCCTTTTATATATAAAAATAAAAAGAAAATAGAGAGAGAATCGAAGGAATCAATCAAATCAAAATAGAGAGAGGAAGAGAGAGAGAGAGAGAGAGAGAGAGAGAGAGAGAGAGAGATCTTTAAATCAAGAGAAAGAGATTAAAGCGGGACCGGATCATCAGACTTTTAAGGTAGGTGATCTTATCCTGAAATTTATCATTTTCAGTTATTTATTACGCTTATTTAATCCAAATTTTTGATAGGATATTATTGTTAGTTGAATTTTTATGTATAGAATCCTACTCATTTATGAATTTTTATTTTATATATTTCTATTATTTAATACTAAAATAATATATATATATATATATATAAATAAAATAAAATAAATAATTTATCTAAATTTATATTTTAATTTATTAATTCTTAAATTTTTGTTAAGATTAAAAATTAAATATAAATTATTCCTAAATTTTTAAAAATTAATTAATATGAAAGTAAATTATTAAAAATAGATTAAATTCAAATTAATTTACGAATTTATTTAAATTAGTAAATTTGAATTAATTTTAAAATATTTTTGATTAATGAGTATGCTAGTTATTAAATTTAATCGTTTAATTAATCCGAATTTTATATATATATATATATATATATATATATATATATATATATATATATTCAAGTTAAAAAGTAAACCAAAAATTTTAATTCCAATCATTTATAATACTTAGAATTAATTATAAAAAATAATAATAATTAAAAATTTGAATGTAAAAAAAAAAAAATAATAATAATAGTATCCAAAGTCCAAATTAATAAATTTCTTAAACTTATTAAATTTAGATATAAAAATAAATAATAATAAAATTCTGAATGTAGATTTAAAATAATTAGATATATATATATATATTTTTTTAAAAAGATAGATTAACTTAAATTATTAAATAATAATTTAATTTCATTATTAATGTTATATTATAAAAATTAGTATAATATTTTTGCTTCTGTAAAGATTAAAATCAAATTTTGAATTCTAAAATTGTAAAGAGTTAATTAAATTAAATTTAAATGAACTTAAGTTTAAGAAATTTTTCAAAATTTTAGAATTGAAACTTAAATTTCTTATTCATTATTTTAGAGAAATTCTTAAATTAAATAATAGTAAAATAATATTTTATTTAAGTATTTGAATTATTAAAGTTTTAACAAAATTTAAGTCTAGAATTATTAATTAGAATTATATTATTGATATTTTTTTTTGTAAAATAATTATTCATTTTACATGTATGTCTACAATTCATTGAGCATCAATTTTAATACGTTGGATATAACGTAAGCAAGTAGGGCAATCATGTTCCTTGGGTGAAAGACCCTAAATTAGCAAGTAGGGCAATCGTATCCCATGGATGAGAAACCCTAAAGCCAGCAAATAGGACAATTGTGTCTCTTGGGTGAAAGATCCTAGAACCCATTGGATCCTTTAGAGTCTCCATTGTGTACGACATATAAGTACAATTGTATGCGCGGACATACGTCAGAGGTATAACTGGAGCAGTAGTCTGACTAGCTAACGTATAAATAGGTCCATCACCATGAGGTACTCGTGCATGAGCGTTAATACAACATGAACATCTACTTGGGTACGGTGTTGTTAGAAATGATATAAATATTATGAGTATTCATGAAAATATCACACGCATCGCATTTTCACAATTCTGTTGTTAAATTTCATTATTTGTATTCTATTTTCTTTCATTGTTATAAAATGATATTATCTAAACATGTTAAATTTTGGGTAAGAAATGACCCTACTGGGCTGTTATGCTCATCCTACTAAAAAATGCACAGGTGCAGAGCTGGAATACTACAAGCAGGCAAGCCTCTGCTGTTAGCTTAATTTTCTATAAAATTAGGTTTAGTTTTAATTCAATTCAGTTTTTTTGTTATTTAGGTTTAGTTTATGTTCAAATTTTGATGTAGAAAGAGAAAACTATCAAAAGAGTTGAATTTGATAAACATTTCAGCTGTATTTTCTTTTAGATGGCGTTGAATATTGATTGAATTTGATTAAATCAACTAGATTGTAATAAATGCAATTATATTATAACTTACGAACCTTGGGATTTGGGTCCTGAAGATATTATTCGGATACTCAAATTTCGGGGCGTGACAGCTTCGGTTCGTTATTTTGGTCGACAAAGTCGACTGTTTTATATCCAGCTAAAATCGAATATGGTTGGGTTTAGTTAATTTTAATAATATTGTTATACATTTCAATATACATTAACTATTCTAGCAAAAATGAAGATAATTTGCCAAGCCACATTATCATGTGTGTCAAACTGACACACTTGCATGTCATCTACTCCATCCATTCAACTGGACCCACCTGCGACCCAACTCAAAACCAGCACCTACGCCTAGTGAGCACCCAGTCAAGTACAAATTTGAGTCATATATATATATATACACACACACACACACACACACTGGGCTCCACCGTGATGCGTGTCGACCATCAACACCGTGCATTTGATAGGTCCCCTTTAAATTATGGGATATCCCAAAAATCAGTCATAAACGGAACTCGGGTGGGCCATACCGTCTAAAATCATGTGAAGACACCATTAAAACATATAAAAGCACTTGGTGGGGCCCACCTGAGTTTTGAATGCTAATGAAACTTGGTATGACTCCTAATCCTAGTGGGACACACATAATGGATGGGCTGGATTTGCAAACCACATCTCGGTGGGACCCAAAAAATGATTATGAATGTTTTAATGGTGCACGGCTCCTCTCCACTTTTGTATGTGGTGTGGCCCACACAAGAGACGGATTGACTTAATTTTTGAGACCTAGGTCCATGATGGAATGGTGCTTCTGACTGATGGGGTAGATGTTTGAAACGCATCACGGTGGGGCCCACACAGCTTGGTCGCATGGAACAGAGCCGCATAGTACCTTCCCCCCCCCCCCCCCCCCCCCACACACACACGGTGTGTTAGGACCATGGTCCCAAGCCTTAAAAGTCAGAGTGGACCTAGATTATGTAGTATCCTATATAAAGTTGGATGTGAACTAAGCTAGCTGGGTTAACTCGCTCAGTTTGACTTGGCTTGAAAGCCGAGTTCAAGTTGAGTCGATCCGATTTTTTGAGCTTGAAAGAATTTTGAGCTGAGCTCATTTGAGCTTGAAAGAATTTCGAGCTGAGCTCAAGTTGGCCTGAGCTCAGCTCAACTCAACTCAGCTCGAAGCTCAACTTGAGCTCAACTCGATTCAGCTCGGCTCAACTCAACTTGGCTTAACTTGACTCGAGTTATAACTTTATTATTATTATTATATATATATATATATATATATATATATATATATATATATATATATATATATATATATATATATATATATATATATATATATATATATATAGGGAAAAGGTACTATGCGCTTGAGCTGATGGGACCGTCCCATGAGGTCGAGCTGTGTGGGCCCCATCGTGGTGCGTTTCGAACATCTACCCCATCAGTTAGATGCACCATTCCATCGTGGGCCTAGGTCTCAAAAATCAAGTCAATCCGTGACTTGTGTGAGCCACACCACATACAGAAGTGGAGAGGGGCCATGCACCATTAAAACATTTATAATCATTTTTTGGGCCCATCGAGATGTGGTTTGCAAATCCGGCCCATCCATTATGTGTGTCCCACTTGGATGAGGGTTCAGACCAAGTTTCAGACGCATGCAAATTTCAAGTGGGCCCCACCAAGTGCTTTTATATGTTTTAACGTTGTCTTCACATGATTTTAGATGGTATGGTCCACTTGAGTTCCGTGTACGGCTAATTTTTTGGATATCCCATAATTTAAAGGGGACTCATCAAATGCACGGTGTTGATGGTCGACACACATCACGGTGGGGCCCACACAGCTCAACCTCACGAGAGCTTAACGTGAGGTCGATCGCATAGTACCTATCCCCCCCCCCCCCCCCCCACACACACACACAATTTAAGGGTCCTTACTCTTGCTCGAGTGGTAGACTCTCACGAGTTTCAACTCCTGGCCAAGGGTTCGAGTACCCATAGGTGGTGAAATTCCACTAGCGTGAGTGTGTGGGGGTGTGTGTGCGTGTGTAAAAAAAATAAAATCAATAATTTAATTAATAAATTATATATTATATTATATATAATATAAAAGAGATGACTCCACCGTGTGAAAGCTAGAATGAAAGTGCTCAACTCAAAAGCTTGAGCTTGAATTTGGCTCAAAACTTTAAGTTTGAACTTAGCATGAAGTAGCTTGAGCTGCTAACCAAACTGAGTGGAACTCGAGTTTTTTTTTTTTTTTAACACACGCACACACACCCCTACACACTCACGCCACACACACACACACCCCACACATGCACACCATGGGATTTCACCACCATGGGTACTTGAACCCTTGACCCGGTTTTGAAACTGCGAGGAGTCTACCACCCGGGTAAGAGTAAGGACCCAGTGGAACTCGAGTTGAGCTGCGCCAAGCTCAACTAAGTTTGACTCGTGTACAACTCTAAGTCTCTAATCCTGTCGGGTCCAATATCACAAGTTACCCCTAGCTCAGTGAGTTGGACCAACTCAGCCTTAACTCGGGACTACCAACTCGATCTGACTCACCGAATCTTTTAACCAAGGTTGGGACTGGACAAGTGGGTTGGGCTCCGTGGACCTTAGGACGGTTCAAACCCGACCCATTTCCCATTCTGATGTATTTGTCACAGGACCCGACTAAGTTGCACTGATTTCAGATCCAAATCCGGTTTTCATTCTGTCGGGTCAACTATAAGAGCTGCCAACAATTGACTAATACCAAACGCACAACATGAGCCCCTTTTCAAGAATAGGTCATATGCTTCGTCGTTGCATCGTTTTACGGTACACACTCACCTTATATTCTGACAAGTGGGGGCATATTTTGTTAATCCATCCAGTCCGTGTATTATAGTATAGGATAAAATTTTTAAGTGCATGATCTCCAGATAAACGGCCCATAAATAACTTCCGGTCCCACTTCAGATATGAATGACATCCAAACCGTCCATTTGACCCAGGGCCTCATGAAAACCCTAGTTTTCAGAAATCAACAGATCCAAAAGGACCAAAACAAATGTGGTCCACGATGAAGCCGGCCTTGTTGTCACCAAGGTTACAAAACAATCCAATCTAGATGAAGGTTTGTATGGCTTGGATTGCATATACCCTGCACGTGGAATGAGTTTTCTCATGAGAACTGTTCGGTGGTCGAAAATTTTCCATTTCTCAGTTAGCATGCATCTTCATTATAATAGATAGATTAATGGTCTGGATCGTCCAATGATGGCCCCACTTATCAGAATTCAAAACACGTGACGACTGTGTAGGACGCGGATTGCGTCCTACACCGCCCGGACGGTAATCCGTCGGGGCAGGGCTCTGTGGGGCCCACTGTAATTTAAGTGTTTTATCCACGTCGTTAATCATTTTTTTCAGATCATTTCAAAGTATGAACCAAAAAATCGGTCAGGTCCAAAGCTTAAGAGGACCACAAAGCGGGGATTGAACTTCCACCGTTAAAAACTTCTAGGGAGCTGGATTAGTTTCGGATCAAGTTGATATTTGTTTTTTAACTTCATCCACTTTACATGACCTTATTATTAGGTTGGATGGTAAAAAAACATCACGGTGTCCCTTAGAAAGGTTTCAACGTTGAATGTCATTATCTCTGCAGCTTCCTTTGGTGTGGTCCACTAGAGCTATGGATATGCCTTGTTTTAATTTTTCTTTTCTTTAAAATGATATGAGAAAAGCGATGAACGGCGTGGATAAAACACTTACATGACGGCGTGCCCCAGAGAGCCCTGCCCGGACGGATTACTGTCCGGGCGGGGGTAGGACGGAATCCGCGTCCAGACTGTGTAAAAATTGGAAGCGGATTGACTGGTGTACCTCACAACGAAATGGGATTGCGTACCGAGTTACTACGCTTTTATCGTACTGAGTCAACTCATTTAGGCCTACTATGAATGTAGGTGGGTTATCCACGCCGTCCATCTGTTTTTCTAGATCATTTTATTGGTTGATTCCAAAGTAAAAATATTCCCAAAGCTCAAGTGGACCACACCAAAGGAAACAGTGGAAATAATAACTTCCACCGTTGAAACCTTGCTAGGGCTATGGTGATATTTATTTGTCATTCAACCTGTTCATAAGATCACACAGACATGGATTAATGGAAAACACAAATATCAGATTGATTCAAAATTTCTGTGAGAGCCAAGAAATTTTCAATGGTAAATTTTCAAGTTACACTGTTTCCCGTGGTGAGGTCCACTTGAGATTTGGACATATTTCGTTTTTGGGCTCAAGCCATCAAATTATCTGATAAAATGGATGGACGGAGTAGATAAAATATTTAAATCACAGTAAACCCCACAAAATTTACCCAGTACGCTTAGAGGTCGTTTGGCACCTTGGATTGGAGGGGATTAGAGGGGGTTTTAAATCCCCTTAGTTGTTTGGCAGCAACAAGCAACTGGGGATTGCCAATCCAGGGGGTTCCCAATCCCCTCTTTGAGGGGGTTTGTAATCCACGGTAAGAGCTTGGATTATACTTAAAATCGTTTCAATATTTGCAGGTATAAATGTATGTCACTGTACACTATTATTCTACTAGGCACATGGCCCACTAATGATGATCAACACCATCCAAACATTATTCATGTAGATCAGCACCTTCCAAATATTGTCCAGCACCGTCCAAACGTTGTCTATATTAATCAACGATTAAAAATCGTTAGTTAGACACTCAAACATGATCTTGTGCTTGTGGTCCATCTGAGACTTGGAATTTCATTATTTTTAGGCAAAACATATATTTTAGCGGGCTTATCACAACCGTAGTGTCAAAAATTATATATCTCACTGATGGAGATATTAAAGTTGATTTTGTAATTAAATTCAAACTCCCATAAATATACCATTTATAAGTATTTTTGAATTAAAGTTGATTCATACTAAACACACCCAAAGGGTTGCCAATGCAGGGGTTTCCAACCCAGGGGTTCCGAATCCACGCTCCCAAACACGCCCTTAGCGTACGCATTTACTCAGTACGCAATCCGCTTCCCCTCACACCAGTTCTATATCCGCTGTATTGATGCCAACAAGTTCCGTGGGTTGATTACGAGGTATTTGTTATATCCTAACCGTCCATCCATTCTACAAGCTCATTTTAAGGGTTGAAAAGAAAAATAAGACAGATCTAACAATAAAGTGGACCACAATACAAAAGGCAGTGGGGGATTGAATGTCTACTGTTGAAATTCTTTTTGGAGTCATAGAAGTTTTGGATCAATATTAAATTTGTTTTTGCTCTTAATTCAGATATTCGTGAACTTATGAACAGTTTGGACGGAAAATAAAAATTATAGTAGGCCCTACGAAGTTTTTAACAGTTAAAATCTTTACCTCCACTGCTATTTGTGGTGTGATCCAGATGATATTTGGATATGATTCATTTTCTGGATAGTATTCTAAAATGAACTCTAAAAATAGATGAACGGTGTAGATATAATAAATACATCAACGTGGGGCCTATGTAACTTTGATCTCCTTTGAATCGTTCGTACAACTCGGAGCTGGAGGAGCGTCAGTGCTCGTCTTCGCACGACACGTACCTACAGCAGCTACAGAAGCTATATAGCTGGTGTGAGCTACACTAGCCATTCCGCTTCCGTAAATATTCTGCCGTGTCTCATATAGTTTCTTTTGCTCCCGACACCTCTCTCTCTCTCAGCGTTCGAAACGCAATATCGTGCGCTTTGGAAAAAAACTTTCTCTGAAAATCCCAATCTTTTCCGAATCGGATCGCGAGGATGCGGAGATTTGCGGCGGACAGAGCGAGGAAGCTGATTGGTTCCGTACAACGCTCTCTCTCCTCTTCTTCTTTTGTTGCCGATTCTTCTTCTTCAGCTGCGTCTTCAAGGACACCTCCACCTGTTACGATAGACACCATCAATCCAAAGGTCTCTTCTTCTTCTTCTTCTTCCTTTTTTTTTTTTTTTGGGTGATTCGATTCCTCGTTTGAGTGTTTTGATTACATGGGCATGTTTTATTTCGAATTTCTGCATTTTTTTTTTTTTTTTGAATTCTCCTCGGTTCTGTCTCTAGGAAATCTAACCAGTGCGGTGCACCAGATAGTGGTGCCTGATCCGATCCGTTCATTGCGTCCGCGCTGCGATCGCATGTGGTAGGGAAATCCCGACTATTGAACGATTGGTAACCATCTGGTGGATTGCATGAAAATGGATGTTAGGAAAGAGTTTTGGCAGTGGTGGGCATCAAATGCAGAAATGCCTGAAACCTTATGAGAGGTCCTGATAATGGATTGGATTAGCAAGCGTTTGGCACCTTCATAAATAGATCACTGTTCCTTTTGCTTCCTCCCTTCTGTTATGAAATTGAATTCGTGGGTATGTTTTAGGTGGTATTTTACAATGCTCGGCTGCTCGATTGCTCGTGCTGCATGCACATGTTTTCAGTTTGTGCAAGTGGGACCCATGGTTCAGTGGTCCAAAAAGTTGATATGATGGGACCCACTGTAGATGATCAATGCACTAAATATCCCATGGACTCTGGCCCTTTTTTATTAAATGTGGATCATTGGTGCATTTTCTTTATTAACTGTCTGTTTTCTAGACACTTTGAAGAGGGAGGATTTTTCATTTTGGGAGATTTGGTACGCCAGTCATGTAAATCAGGTCCAACCATATCAACCGTTTAGATCACTTTATAAATCATTGTTTTTCCATTTATTCTTAGCTAATCCTAGATTTCCAACATCAAATCATATGTTATTTTCAAATTCAATTATAGCTCCTACACTCCTTCGTGCCTATTTCATTCTACATGTCGGATGTTTTTCCCTCTGATTATGTATTAAATGCAATGCGGAGAACATGGCCAACTCAACATGGTTTGGCTCTCTTTTGAGTACCAAGTCTGAACTCCCGGTTAATCATAAATACCATCTTCGTCAATCATCTAAACTTCTACAAAATCAGCAAGTTTTTCAATGACCTGGTCCAGTTGAATTTCAAGCTTGGACAATAGATTTTCGATTCAAGTATGAGCTATCGAGCATTTATTATAAATCTTATAATGCTTAAAGACTTCCGTCATCATCATCATCTAAGCTTTATCCCAATCAGTTGAGTTTGGCTACACTATTTATTTTCTGCCATTACATTGTATCAGGGACCATATCATTAGTTAAACTTTTCTTACTACCACCCCTTCCCTTTTTATAGCATTCAACTTGAACCAATTCACTCCTTACTAGTGCACTTTTTGGTTTCGATTGATGGCCATACCATATAAGTCTACCTTCCCTCGTCTTATTACCTATTGGGACTACTCTTTAAGTTCTCCTGAATGTGTCCCATTTCTAGTTCTATCCTCTTTCATCTTGCCAGTTATCCATCTCAACTTCCTCATTCCAGCTGCACTCATTCTATGAACATGTTGTTCCTTGATTGCCCAACATTAAGCATGGCTAGACTTATAGTTGTCCTATAAAATCTTCCCTTTAGTTTGATTGGTATACGGCGATAACATAAAACTCCAGAGCGCCATCTCCACTTCATCTACCCATCTCAAATTCTATGAACAACATCCTTATGAATCTCTTTGTTCTCATGAGTTATTAATGCCGAATATGAAGTGGTCATTTTTGGCTGTTTCTTGGCCATCAGTCTCGACTAATTTCTCACTTCCCACTCCTATTGTTACTGAAACTGGATTTCACATACTCTTTTTTTCAGCTAATTAAAAACCTATAGATTCTAAAACATCCCTCCATAGTTCTAGCTCTATGTTTTCCCCTCCCTCGTCTTGTCAATTAAAAGTATGTCGTCTAACAACAATGTATGCTACAGGATCATAGATATCCTAATCTTATGAAGTATTCATGATCTAAAATTTCCTTGTTTTAGTCCCTTTATAAGCCTTGTAACATGATTTTTTTTTCTCCCACTGCTAGCCGTTTGGACCTCATCATTGTACCAACGAGTTTCCTTACAAGAGTGGGTGTGTGTGTGCGTGCGTGCGTGCACGCATGCATGTTTTGTGTGTGTGTGTGTGTGTGTTAGTTAGTTATCATAGTTCTTAAAGACGTTAAAGACGTCAATAATTTTTATATATCGATTGTCATGCTTTCCTTCATTCATGGAATTTCAGTGCAATGCGTTCTTCATTTTCATAATTTCCCAAACACCATTTAACATTTCGAGCCACATTTCATTCATCTCCTTTGTCAGGTTTTAAAATGTGAGTATGCTGTCCGTGGAGAGATTGTTACCCATGCCCAGGTAGATTGGATTAAACATTCAATTCTATTAAATATAGTCATTTTACAGCCTTTAGGATTCAAATTCATCAGATGGGAATTATCCTTTTTGCTGTCTTTGTTTGTAGCGTTTACAAGAAGAATTACAGGCGAAGTCAGGATCTCATCCCTTTGATGAGGTGAGTATTGTTTTCTTGTTTTTTTTTTTTTTTTTTCAACGGGCACTTGGAAAGACTTGTGGGAGCTAAATCTGGTATGGTTTGGTGTCATTTGGCATCGCATATTTGGTGGTATTCGTATGCGGTGGTAATTGATGGTAATTACATCTTTTTGGTCTGCTTAGTACTGTGTAATCGGTGGTAGATGAAAAGCTGATTTCTGGGATGTTTTGAAATTCCTTTGTTTTGGTGTGAAATACCATTTTGGCTCTCTTCTTAAAGGTGAGGGAGTTGCACGAGTAACATAGGGTCTCTGCTACCAATCCACTGCACATGTGGCACATTGATGATACCCCGAAACAATCCAATTATCGGCCACATGACTAAAATCAGACCGACAAAATGTTCAAAAAAGTTGGTGAGGTGCATCGTTTGGAATCCTTATGTTTGTGGCCCACCCAAGGCTTGAGAAGTTGATTTACTTAGTCAAATTCAAGTTATTGTGAATATACTATAGAATTCCAATGGATTCCAATTACAAATTGCCAAGAAAAATTTTCAGATTCCAATGAATTCTAATTACAGGCTGACAAACACAACTGATGATTCCTTCTTTTTTTGAAGATTGAGGATTCCAATTCACATTGATTACGTGGTAATTGTAATTTGGATTCCAATTCATACCAATTACAAGCTGCCAAACGAGTCCTTAGAGATTTTCACTAGAAAGCAAACTTGGGAGTGTGATTTCCGAAATGAAAATTCCCCGCCCATGCCCTATGCATTCCTCGATACGCATTTTGGAGATATATCTTCTGCTAAGATCTTTGGCCAATCCATCTGAAGTTGGTCCTTTTCTTGTGCAGATACTCTACTGCAACATTGGAAATCCTCAATCGCTTAGTCAGCAGCCAGTTACTTTTTTCCGAGAGGTTGGTGGGTTGCAAGCCTTCAATTAAAAGATTAAGCAGCATGGCCTTTTTAAATTGTTAATCCATTTGTTCTCAGGTTCTTGCATTGTGTGACCATCCATCCATCTTGGACAGAGACGAAACTCATGCTTTGTTCAGGTATGCAGGCAACTGTACTGTAATTTTGAAGGTGCAATTGGGTGTTTAATCAAATTGAATTTTAATGATCCATACCAATAAGTACCCAAGGTGGTTCTGGCTACATTTGAGCTCATAATGACAACCAAGGCCCGGAGTGCAATTCCATGGGATTCAAGTTCAGTCTGAATGGTGTCTGCCACTATAAATGGAGTGGGGCTAACCCCATTTTTTCTATTTCCACTTTATTCAATTGAATTATTGCAATTCAATTCAATTCTCCAACCCTGGCCTAAGCTAAAACATTGGTATTAGTGAAACTTAGATACCGGCACGTATCATTTTCAGACATGGAATCAAGCTCAATCATAGTCCTCTAGGACAACCAACACCCCTACACATCCTTACATTCAAAGGATAAAACGGAACTCAGGCCTGAGTCCAGCCCGGGCCCGCGATGGGTCTAAACAAACAGGCCTGAGCCTGGCCCATGATGATTATGCATGGCCCATATCTGAGTCCCGCCCAACCCTGAGCCCCGCCACCCTCTTTTGTGCAAGATCTAGTCTGTTCTTTAGGCAATGATGCATGTTATTGACAAAAATGCCCTTGATACCTTAAATGGGTTGGGCCAGGTTGGGTTTGGGCTGGGCTGACAGGTTCTTAGACAGTCCAAGACTTCGGATAATAAACAGGCTCAAATTTTAGTCTTGGGTCCAGTCCTAGGGCCTAGTATTTGGCCCATTGACACTATTTTTACTACTACCCATGTCGTCATATGTGCTTGGCACACCCATCCATCACATGCGTTTTACATGTGAATTCTTTTTGGAAACAGAATATCCATCGTATTTTTTCTAGGTTTTTCTATCGATTCCTTTGGTCTTTATATGTTTTCATAATTCATTTCCTGAACTCTTTATTTGTTGCTGCAGTGCGGATGCTGTGGCAAGAGCTTGGCAAATTCTAGACCAGATTCCTGGTAGGGCTACAGGTGCATATAGTCACAGTCAGGTAAGATCGCGCTCTTCAATTAGTTGTGCGGCATGCAAGGTTAAATGTTATGCTGCCCAGATATGGATGCAATTACAAGCATGGACATTACCCCGGATTCCCTAAAATCCAGGGCACTCTAACCAGCATATGGATATGGGTATCCTGTCCAATACTTTTCTACCATGAGACAAAGCGGAGTGATACCTGCAACCGGCTGTATGCTGTAGCCCATCTTTTGTGACTTCAGAATTTTGGTTCAACCAGTTATAGGTGATCTTGAAAAAATAATTTTCTTGAGTGGCATCCTGCAAAAGGTTGTATGCTACAAGCTACAGCCATTTCCTTCAGAGCTTTTACTTTCATTCAAGTACATCATCTATTTTCAAGAGGGAAGTGGTTGTAAAAATGGGCTGTAGGTTAACCTACAACTAGTTGTAGCCTTGTAGGTGATCAGTTCTACGAAAGGATGAACTTACTACGGTAGAATACTGTTTAAACCACACCTCAAAAGTATCCCTGAGGTATGCAGCATCAATATATCTAGCTGGTAATCTGAGTGTATACGAGCAGCTGGGATATCCTAGATTACATGTAGGGCTGGCACCAGGGTGGGCCAGACTCAGGCTGCACAAAAGCCAATTTTTTTATAGGTCTCGCCTGATGGCCTCAACTGAAGCAGTTCAAAATTTGGGCTAGAGACCTTTCCAGGTCAGATGGTTACATATTTACATGAATGATTTTCCATGGGAAATGGGTGCTAATTCTTGTTCCTTCTGTATCAGGGAATCAAACGTTTACGTGATATGATCGCAGCTGGTATTGCCGATCGTGATGGATTTCCTGCCAAAGCAGATGACATTTTCTTAACTGATGGAGCGAGCCCCGCAGTACCTATCTGGACTTTGTCTCTTGATAACATAATGGAAACCCAAACCCTTTGCTAATATTCTGTTTTCTCCTCAGGTGCATATGATGATGCAGCTACTACTTAGGTCTGAGAATGACGGCATTCTTTGTCCAATTCCTCAGTACCCTCTATACTCTGCCTCAATTGCCCTTCATGGTGGAACTCTTGTATGTTTTACTACATGAGATTGCATTATAGTTTGGACTGTTACAATATAGATGAAATATAGGGTCCTGATGCATCAGGACATGTGTAAGGTGGGTCCTAATCCACCTAGTTGTGTCCATGGTTGAGTGATCCAGTATGATGACTTGATTAGACCACAGCATGGATGGGGATGCACTGAAACTTTGAAAATCTCATTGGAAGATTCTAACCCTCTGACTGGTGCCCTGGAAACACTAGTTTAGAAGAAATACATCAATGGTCCAGTGAGAGCCCAAAGTTGGGTGTTTATGTATTTGAATCTGGAAAAATTTTGGGTCATCATCCTTCCATGGTGAGGTCCATTATATTGATGGTTTCGATCACTGAACCATTGGGCCTACTTCTATGGGCTTGGCCTATCAGGACCGTATACTTTGATCTATCGACTTGGAAATCATCTGAGTTGATTTGGTTTGGCTATGCTTGTTATGCTGAGTTCAAACTACTAGCCATTGATCTGCTGCCCTGATCTTTTATGAAATCTGTGAGGTCTACACTGATGTTGCCAAGTTGAACTTAGAAGTTGAAACACTGAATTCCAAGTTGGATGCTGAGTTTTTGGAATTGATAAATAGCAGCGGACTCTGAGAACTATGGTTTGTATTTTCAGGTTCCATACTATCTTGATGAAGCAACGGGCTGGGGATTAGAAGTTTCTGAGGTTAAGAAACAACTGGAAGAAGCTCGATCCAAGGGCATAGTGGTCAGGGCGATAGTAATAATAAATCCTGGCAACCCAACTGGGCAGGTGAGAGCTGACCTGCTTCTCTATATCTCCTCTTCTAAGGAATTGAAAGGACAGAAAAGCTGAAACTTCTTCTTCTTCTTCTCTCTCCTTTACTCTATCTTCTTTAATGGGCTGTTTGGGGCAAGGGATTTGTGAAATCCAAAGATTTCAAATTTCCCATGTTGTTTTTTGTTGGGGATTTTGCCAAATCCATGGATTTCTCTAATCCACACCTCCATAAATCCATAGATATGGGGCAAATCCAAATCCCCAAAAGAATTAAAGGCTTGGCAATAAAATGAGATTCTTATAAAAGCAAAGTAATTCCTTCGCAGTAAATGCTCTTCAAACCCATGGATTTATAGTTTGATTCCCAAATAATGGACTTTGGAATTTGCTGAATCCAAATCCAATGCAAATCCATGAATTTGACAAGTTCATGGATTTACCAAATTCACATTCATTTCCTTGATCCCAAACCCGCCCTATGCTTTACCCGATGCATGTGGTTTGTGGGTGATTGCGTGCATCCACAGGGATTAGTCTAGCCTTAAAAAGGGGCAGGAACACCCTGTCATCATAAAAAAAAAAAAACAGAAAAAAAAAGAGATAGGACAGTAATGTTTCATAGTGAAGGGAAAACCTTCATTTTGGAATTACTTTTTAACATCTGCAAGTGCACCCCCCCCCCCCCCCCCCCGGCGGTAATTTGTTAGAAATGCACTTGCTAACTTGTTTTGAGATGGTACAATTTGAAGTAATCCATGCAATATGTTTTGGACTCACATGTTCGATTCTCATAGATAAGGCAATAGAGGTGTTCAGATCTTTTTATGGGTATACAAACTCCGTTTTTTTTTTTTTTTTTCCTACTATTATGTAATTTTAATGCATTTATTCATATTGGAGTAGGTTATTCATACACTGTACTTAAATGTGGGAGACATTTTCCATATTTTATATTAGGAAATGATTACCTACAGCCGGAAGTCACAAGCCAATGGGTCACCTTTGTAGAACATATGGGTTGTGCATGGGATGGGCCACCATGAAGGTTCCCTGGAAAAAAAGAAGAAGCAGGTCCACTCATTGGGTGGGCCAACATGTGTAAGAAGACAACTGGTGGTTTAAACCAGTCATACCAACACCATGATTGGATGTGCACAGTGGGGACTAACCTGTTTTTAGCTCCAGCTGATACTTATGGTAGGGCCTGCCTTATGCACAGCTCAGATCTATGCTACATGTGTATGACATGTGGGCATGTGAGCTGGGTTACACATGAAGTTCACATGCAATTGGTTGTAGGTGATCATTCCGCTTTTATGCACTCATGTAAACTCAAGGATTTCAATCAGAATTTCTGAGTGCAACTTACCTGGGGACTGAAACCCGTATGACTTGCCTGTATTGGTTGGTTTCTGTCTTGTCAGTCTTGTACTGACCAGTGACTCATTTTGTTTTGGACTGAAACCCATATATCTCGGGATGATACCAAGTCATTCCGGACAATATTTAAAACACTGGTATCGATACACTACTATACCTTTTTGCATAACTGTATAACTGTATGCATATCACATATATTTGGTTGCGAAGGTTGCTGTGCCTACCATATTGTGTCCTTACGCCTGTAGGCTCAATCAGATGGGTTTGTGAAAGAACGGGCAATGCTTTAGGTGCCTACTATTTCAGTTATAGGAAGCTGACAAGTTGAGTCTTTTCTCTGATTTGCAAGTGCTTTGTGCAATTCAATGCCCTCAGGTTCTTGCAGAGGACAACCAGCGTGAAATTGTGGAATTCTGCATTAAGGAAGGCTTGGTTCTTCTTGCAGACGAGGTACATGGTTATTTGATCTTGGTCAAATTTCTGTATCCTTTCCTTTTTCTGCTCTCCCAAATTACTAAATGCTATTACGATGTAGGTGCTTCATAGGTCAATGAAACATAACAATGTTTCATTAAACGAATGCTGTTTTCCTGTTTTTCTTTTTCTTAACGGTCATTACCGTTATATAACAGAATGCCCATCTGTTGATTGGTAATAACACCATTTTTTGGAACTTCATAGGTATACCAGGAAAACATATACGTTGATGACAAGAAGTTCAACTCATTCAAGAAGATTTCCAGGTCAATGGGATATGGCGTGGAGGATATTGCTTTAGTTTCATATCAGTCAGTTTCTAAAGGTATATAGTTCCCATCATTTGGATGTTGTAGTATGTGAGCCTTGACCCCAGGATTTTCCTAGTATCCTTGGTCATGGATTTTGTATAAGTGGACACATGGTTCTGTAATCTGGACAGCTGTTCCAATGGGGCCAACTGCAGATGGATCATACACCAGAAGTCCCCCAGATGGAAAGATCCTATAGATCCATTCTTTGGGTTTTCTTTAATGTCGTATTTGGAGAATTTGTGTATTTTTTTTCTTAACAGTCTAATTTTGGGCCACCAGCTCCAATTGGGGGGATTTTTTGGGAAGGTTTGTATTGCCATGGCAGGTCCACTAGATCCATGGTTTGTGTTGCTAAATCATGGGCCCTGCTTTTACAGGCTCAACGTAGCCAAGGATCATATAATTCATTTGAAATGATTTATTATTATTATTATTTTTCTTTAATCTGAAGAACTAAAGGATATGAGTTTTGTTTCTGACAATCAGGGTATTATGGAGAGTGTGGGAAAAGAGGAGGTTACATGGAGGTTACTGGTTTCAGTGCTGATGTAAGGGAGCAGATTTACAAGGTAGCATCTGTGAATCTTTGTTCGAATATCTCTGGTCAGATTCTTGTGAGTCTCGTCATGAATCCACCCAAGGTAATAATCATCTATCAATATATATATATATATATTTCCATTATTTTGTGGAAGTAGTTTTATTTGAGTCAATTGATGATCCCTCCAAGCAGAGAACACTAGGGCATGACAATTGGCAGGGGGCCCACATTGACTGTAGGCCAGCCAAATGAGACAAATCTCCACAGTACCTTTCTCATTGAGCCACAACAGTCCTCATGTCCACCCAAAACAACGAAAGAAGAAACACCATTTCTTTTGTTCGATCTTGCAGTGGTTTTGGAGGGGCCCACCTTTTGGTAAGCTAAGCCATTTGACTGGTGGGGCCCCATCATAGCACCAGCCATGCCCAAATGTCTCCTCTATTGGGCGATACTAGCCATTCAATGAAAATGGACAATAGCAACCAATGGTTTCATGTTCATTGGATGGTTTGGCTTATCTGACAAGAGAGTGATTGGATTACCAGGTGTGCCCCTCATGTACAGTTTATCGGGCCAAGACAATGTTCAATCAAACACTATTTCCTCTCAGCATTTTCCTTGACTTTATGAAGTGGAATGGCTTTTAGATCCAATTTTCTTTTATCTCATCTTGTGGTTTCCGTTGCTAATCACAACAAACTAACTTTTAATGAATGTGCAGGCTGGAGACGAATCCTTTGACTCTTTTTCTGCTGAGAAAGACGGGATTCTCTCATCTCTAGCAAGGCGTGCAAAGGTCAGTAGATTGTAACTTGGGTCTCAATCCTCTAAACTCCAGTAGTGAAAGGGGAATTTGATTACCCCAGGTCGAAAAGATGCATACATACTCAAGCCTTTGGTTTGCGTAAGTTGAGCCCATTGTTAAGCGATCCAGACCATTGATCTTATGGGCTTCACAGTGAACAGACCATGCACAAAAAGTATTCCCTTCGATACAATCCTGGCCATTCAATCAACAATCTGCAAATAGAAATTAAGATGAAAAACATAACCCTGCCCCATCTTCAACATAAAAGTGGCCAAAATTGGATGGCCAGGATTGTCGGTTGTGAGATTTTCTGGGCAAGGTTCATTAGTAGTGGGGCATATCAAATTGGCAAATTGGAATGTGGATTTGGTCCCCCACTTGTGCAACCTAAAGCTTGAGGCTGCATGATGCATATCCTTGGGTCTCAAGTTCGTACCGTGAAAGTTTCAAGTTATCACAGATATTACCATCTACGAATAATTAAAACATTCTTATGACATGTTGGGATGAGAGATTAAGGACTCCTTGAAATGGAAACAGACATTGGAAGATGCATTCAACAGTTTGGAAGGCGTCACGTGCAACAAGGCTGAGGGAGCAATGTATCTCTTCCCTCGCCTTCACCTCCCCAGGAAAGCAATTGAAGCTGCAAAAGCCATTAAAGCAGCCCCCGATGCATTCTATGCTCGCCGCCTTCTCGATGCTACTGGAATCGTCATCGTCCCTGGGTCTGGCTTTGGGCAGGTGAGATTCTCTTACCATGGAATTTTTAAGCATTTTAAACTGGGAGCATTGCTAAGGGCACACGTGTACAATGAAGCTTGTGTCTGCACCAGACATGTGCTAGCATTTCACATACCCGCCAGATCCAATCCATCCATCAGATTGGTCCAACCTTGTACATGTTATCTTGAGAATAGAATCTGATCCGATCAGCATGTCGGCCCCCATATTGGAAACAGGTCAATGGGCCAGAAAACTTCAGCCTAAGTTTTTCAAAGCCGCACATTTGTTTTGCAAACTGTGGACCTCCTGGCCAGTGGATCAATCTGGTTCTTGGGCTAGGGCATCAATATGGTGGTGTCATTCTGATGGATGGATTGGATCCTGGACTTGTCATGTGATGCTGGCACATTTGTGGTATGTACATGAGCTTTATAGCACATGCCTGTTCCCTTAGCAAAGCTACTAAACTGGTGTATGCATATCTGAAAGGAAATAAGATGACCTTAATTTCCAAAACTGCTATGATGAAAACAAGGACTCATTATAGGAGCATCGCATCGGTCACTGCATGGGATCATATTGCCACGTACCTCCCTGCATCGGGTTGTTCCAGAACCCGGACCAATAAAGGCCGATACAGCTGTATCGTTTATGGACGAAGACACGAAACTGATACCTAGTGTTTCCAGATGATACTACAAACCTTGGATGAAAATGACCAAGCCCTTCTACTTTGGGCCGCACTTTCCTGTGCCACTGCCATTGCCATGTCATGCCAATCATTTTCCACACTGTTTTCTGCGATGTCATTTTCATGCAAAGCATGCCATGCCCAAAATTGCACCATGTTGTGATCAGCCGTTGATTTATAGCACGATGTGGATGGACCATGGCAATGCTATGTTGCAGCTAGTGGTGTGCACTTTGGTTTCTGGATATTGGCTGTGGATAGGAAAAAAAAAAAACACCATAATGGCTGATATGTGGCTACTATTGCAGCAATGGCCTCAAAGTTCTATATCATCTACACTATAGCAGCTGTTTATTTCCTAGAAAGATGTTTTCTAAGGAGGCATGATCTCCCACAAACCCATTGCATGTGCCCTTCACATGCAGCCCAACTTGCCAATGTGTCACGTGGGCTGGACATATGAACCATGCATCACTATAAGGTGGACCGCACTCACATGGTGTGAAAATCAGGTGCACCACATGTGCACGCTGATTCAGACTGTTGCCAGGTCTGATTTAAACCATCAATTGTTATCATAGAGCAGCATGATCAGACTCCATAATTTGCTGCGGTTTTTGTTCTTTCGAATGTCTGATTGCGATTGTTGTTGTCTGTGTTGCATTTAAAAAAAAAAAAAAGGTTCCCGGCACGTGGCATATTCGGTGCACGATTCTACCACAGGAGGAGAAGATTCCATCCATTGTCTCCCATCTGACGGCCTTCCACCAAGCATTCATGGATGAGTTCCGCGACTGAATTGTCATCTCCAGGTTGGTGTTCACCTTAAAAATACAAATAAAAGGCGCCACCCATCCATGTTTTGCATATTATGGATGAGCATATTGCATGCTGTGGCCCATCCATACTTTCGATGCTTATACTGCCATGGCATGTTTATATAGCCCATATGAGATCCTGATCACTGAGCTTATTGACCGTTTTATCCGTCTGCACTCTATTCTACTTGGATTGTAGGGGCTGGCCAAAATCAAGTTATTTCAGGCCATTCCAACAGGGTAGAAGTTCAAATTCTGGTGCTGTATTAATGTAACCGGTAGTCTCGTCCTCGTTCGATGAGATATTTGAGACAGTGCAGTGTGTGTGAGTGATCCGGGGCAAATCCCTGGTAGATTTACCCTTTAAAAAATTGTAATGGGTAGTAGCCAGAGAACAAAATGACAGTGAGGGAAATGGGCCCATCAACGAAAAAGCATTTTGAAAAAAAAAAAAAAAAACATTTTTCGGTTGCACCCAGACATGCTCCAAACTGGTGTTGGTCAATTATCCCTTATTTCTAGACAAGCTTAAAATAGAATTTTGCTTTATTTCAACGGCTATGATGGTGCCGAAATGTTTGGTTGGATTGGGATAGAGCCCATCATTTGATGGAATTAGCTCAAAATGGTGAGTGAAATCAAAATCCCATGAAAATATCGTTCAATGGTCATCTCGACTACGTCTGATGGGTGCTGCAATGTACAATTCTTCCCATGCAATTAGTCTTGAGTTGATGAGTTGAAGTTGATCACTTTCAGATTATTATTTTTTTATTTTTATTTTTGAAAATTGATCACTTTCAGATTCTTCCCACGCAATTTGAAAGATCACTTTCGGATTTTAAAGGACTTTAGAAGAAAATTTTCAACATAGGTGTGAGTATTTAGGGAATTTACAAACTGGGCCCACTTATCAATGAATGGTGTAGATTTTACCTACTCATGATGAGTGATGCATGCCATGCCCACTAGTGTTTATAGCTTCTAATGAATTTGGGTGCACGTCTTTGTATGTATGGCACACAAAAATGCTCTCCTCATGGGAACTTCGTGAAAACTTTAGATATGTGATATGGGCACAAAATCCCGATGGTCTACTGGATGAGTCATCTCCTAACATTTTGGCCCGATCTAAGAATATGGTGGGCCATAGCAAAGTGGAAACCCTTAGGCCTTTGATTTGCATCTCATTTTGATGTGGCCGACCAGATTTTTGGATCATGCCAAAAAGTTAGCACTGGGAGTTTCTTGAGGTGGCTCATCCGGTTGACCGTCTAGATTTTGTGCCTACATCAAGTGTCGAAAATTATCACGAAGTTTCCGTGGGACCATTTCTCTCTCCACTAGAGCATTGAGTCTGCCTCATTTTCGGCCCATATCTTAACATGATCAGAGAAAAGGGATGGACGGCATGGATAAACAGATACTTCACGGCCTGGTCGGATGCAATCGGGTCCGTCTGGACCGACCTGGCCCACCTTGGCCTGTTATTTGGTCTCTGAGTTTAAGCAATTAGGTCGTCTTGGGCCAGTTTTAGCCACCAGAATATCTGAGAACCTTTGTTTCTGTGATTATGTCCTCGACCCAGCTTAATCTGGGCCATTGGATAGAGGTCCACTCTGTACAGGCATGATCCAACCTATGAAAGGAACTATACAGATGATCCACATTAAAGATGAAAGCGCGCAAAATTCCATCGCTGAGATTGATATTGGTGTTGGAACCGATATCGTAGTTAGGTGGTGTTGGAACTGCCACGAACAGCTCAAAATTCCAGGCGAAGCCAACCTAGCCTCTGGCGTTGACAACCTTGAACAGAAATATAGTAGAGTCATCCAAGTCGAGGTAAGCCAAGTTTGGCTTGATTTGTTCATGCTCTCCTCAGCTCGACGCCCTTGAGCTTGGCTTGTTTACTTAACTTTTTAGGTGAGGTAGTGGACTGAGTTGAGGCAAGTTTACTCTGAATTGAGGCCAACCTATTGCCAACCCTATCCTACCTGGCCTGACCCAACCCAGCCTCAACCCAATTCCTAAATTAAAGATTCAAAATCTCATATCTCAATTTTAAAATCTAGAGTTATTATTATTTTTTTCAAACAATTACATTTTAAAAAATAAAATCAAAGAATAGATTTAAATAGAGGTACTTTGCAGTTGAGAGAAAGAGAGAGAGAGCTTGGACGAGTAGTTGAGTGCAGGTTGTATGGCTGAGACGAGTAAAGCATATGTTGTTTTGAGCTCGGACGATGGCCAAATGAAGAGAGTGCATGTCTGTGTAAAGGAGTAGGGTTTTTTATTTTTTTAAATATTATATATATATATATATATATATATATATATATATATATATATATATATATATATATATTAAAATGATTATTTTTTTTTAACACACACACACCCCACACACTCACACTGGTGGAATTTCACCACCTATGGATACTTGAACCCTTGACCGGGTGTTAAAACTTCTGAGAGTCTATCACCTGAGCAAGAGTGAGGATCCTTTTGGGGGGTTAGCTTGTTAGTACACGCCCATGTTAGTACACACACTCTATGTTAGCCACCCCCTGCTAGGGATTGATACCAAAACGAATTGGATCATATAAGGAACTGAGTTAAATAGATCAAACGAACTGGGTCATATAAAGCGCCGTGTTAAATGGCTAAGCTCAACAAAACTTTTCCAGCTAGCTTGGCTCCTCTCTCTCTCTCTCTATATATATATATATATACATATATTACACGTGTGGGGGCTATCTATCAATCGGATCCTCTCAACTAGTGGGCATAGTTACGGATGAACGATATGTCAAAAGTGAAACTTATCAGAATACAGTAGCCATCATTTATCTTTACTTTCTATCACTTAATGCTGGCTTCCATCGCCTAATGTTGGCCATTGACTTTTTTTTCTTTCCGACCGTCCATATGAAGGCCACCGTTTAGATGGCTGACTATCAGCTGATCTATGGGTGTTTTGTATCAATTTCCATCCATACAAAGTCCCACTAAATGAACAGTCATGATTGAAAGATAATGATGCCACGTGTAATACAGCAATATGGTTCTACCACATTCCGGTTCTCCTGGCTCTATGGGACCGCACGTGATGTTGGTAGGATGCACGTGCTATTGAATCTTCTGCAAGAAGCTCTTTTACATGCAACTGGAATCGGTGACAGTTCACCACTTTTTTTTTTTTAAGTTGTGGCATAGGATCGTCGGATCTGTACCCGGGAATAAGTTTACGGAAATCCAGACCGTCAGATGGTGGGCCTTATTGTGTATGGGTCACAGGCCCAAATTCACATTGATCGAACGATGTTAACCACCTGGATTCGTTAATGTATCTTGAACGCTGAGTATTTTAATATCCACCGTTCGAATGCTTCGCATCCGTCTGAATATTTGAAATTTTGGCTATGTTTCATCCATTACGTGTGCTATGATTTGGACGGTCTGGATTGACAAATATATATGACACGTGTGCTGGACATGACGGCACTACTTAACAAAATCCAACCTTAGTATTCAACAGACCAATGGTTAGGAACTTAGGACTATTATTCTCCTAATGTGGGCCGTACACAGCTCACCATCAATGGACCAGACAACATAAACCATTCCTTTTGTGGCTAACAGATGGACGCTTAAGATTAGATATGAAGCAACGGTCCAAATACAACAAAAAAAGAGATCCTATTATTAGTGACTGAGGTCTACCTATATCGTTGATTTTGGCCTAAGTTCCATCCATGATGTTTCTCAACAGAACAATGGTCTGGATTACAGAATTTTGGACCGGCCGGCATGATGTTCGATAGCATGCTGGTGTTATGGAAACTTCATGGGAAGCTCATTACTATCAACAATTGTCGGTGATAGTTCACCACCGCTTGTAAGTTGTGGTATCGGATCTTTACACGGGAATATGTGTCCAGTTATCCGAACCCTAATATTGTGGGTTCTAAATTCGTTGATGTATCTCAAGCGTTTACCATTTTAATATCCACCATTTGAATGGTTAAGATCCGTCCATGTGTTTGAATAATTGGGTACGTTTCATCCATCATGAATCAAGTGATATGAACGGCCTAGATTGGCATGTATGTGTGACACGTGCACGGTGGATGTGAAATCAAAACGTAAAAGGTGGCTGTGAACTACCGTGACCATGCGACTCAACATACCGACGGTCAGGATTACTAACCTAAGGGACCGTTCTATTGTGATTGACAGATGGGCGGTTAAGAAGAGAAATGAAGCAACGGACCAAATACAACAAAAAAGGATCCTAATATTGGTGAATAGAATTTAGAAAAAACGAAATATTTTAGTCTACGTGTCATCATTAATGATACTCAACATGCCAATGGTTTGGATTTTTGATTTGTGGGCCCCACTTATCAGTAATTAAAACACGTGTATACTATGAAGATATGCAGGAGACGTGTATCGTACTATTCCTCTTAAATTTCAGGAAGGCAGGCCTTTGGCGCCTTCACCACCGCGAAATTCTCTGCTTTTAAACTCCCTCCCTCTCTCTCTCTCTCTTTCTCTCTCCCTCTCTCTCTCTCTCTCTCTCTCTCTGTAGCAATGGAGCAGCAGCAGAAGCAGAAGCCCCAAAAGATGGCAGCTGAAGAACAGCAAGACACGGAAGAAATGCAGCAGGGCCCTCTGTCAATCGAACAGCTCCAGGTACTCTCTCTCATCAGAAACCACGCAAGATTGGATATTTCTTCGATTTTTGTCTTCCAATAGCCTTATATGCAAATGGGTGCATTGGATTTTTCTTCCTTTCTTGAAGATATACAGGGTTTCTTCCATTTCTGCACGCTGAAAATGATCCAGTTTCGTCTCTCCTCTCTCTCTCTCTCTTTATATTTGGATTTGTCTTTATTTACTGTTATATGCAGATGGGTCAATCTGATTTTTGTGTTTTTCTTATTTTCTTGAAATTGATGCGGTTTCTTCTTTTTCTGGGATGCTGAAATGATTAAAGTTCGCCTCTTTCTTGAATTTTTGACCCTATATACTGTTATATATGGCTGGTAGATCTGATTCTTCTGTTCTTGCTTTGGGTTTTTCTTCTTTTCTCGAACTGATGTGACCTTTTCCTTTTTTCCACATGCTGAATTTTCATTTCATTATCGGAAAATTTCCTCCTTTTGCTGTTCTATGCAGATCAATTAATCTGATTTTCTTGTTCTTGATTTGGGTTTCTCTTCCTTTCTTGAAATTGATGAGGTTTCTGCCTTTTCAGGGGCGGAGATGATTAAAACTCACATCTTTCTTGGATTTGCCACTATCTACTGTTATGTGTTGATGGATAGATCTGATTCTCTTATTCATGATGTGGGTTTTTCTTGCTTTATTGGAACTGACAGGACACCTTTTTTCGATGATGAAATACGGAAGTTGCATAATTTTGAACTCCAATTTGTTGTTCTATGCATTTTGGTTGGTCTGATTTTGTTTGTTCTTGATTTGGGTTTGTCTTGCATTCTTGAAATTCTCTAGGTTTGTTTTTTTCTTTTGCATTCTTCACCTGAGCTTCTACTTGTGTTTGTACTTAATAGAAAAGGTTTGCATCGAATTTACAATTAACCAATACTATCATCCAATATCCATCACAATAGGTGAATTTTGCTCCTCTTCATAGTGTATGGCTGGATCCAGCATTCTTATGCTGAAGGTTTATGTTCGTCTCGACATTGGATATGCCCAAGGTTTATGTTTATCCATCACCATGTTTATGACATGCCGCTTCTTTCTATTTTATCAGATTGAATGTGTGTTCATTTCATGATTCTGGATGATTTTGCTTCTTCTTTTTTTTTTTTTTTTTTCATAATCAATCTGTGTATCACCTCTTTTGGAGAAATCAATTGCTTTATGGACATTTTAAAAAATTGTGCTTCATTTAGGCCAAACACTTTAATGAGGCCTTCTGTATCATGAAAAGTTGATTGTGCAAAGAATATTACTCTTCTTTGCATTTTATTTGTTTCAGCCTCTATTGTTTGGAATGGCATTGTTTTAATTATTTTGGTAATTGGGGCTTTTTGTTTTACTGTTTTCTATCTTCAAGGCATCTGGGATAGCAGCCCTTGACGTGAAAAAACTCAAAGATGCTGGTCTGTGCACAGTGGAATCTGTTGCATTTTCTCCCAGAAAAGATCTCTTGCAGATCAAAGGCATTAGTGATGCGAAAGTTGACAAGATCATTGAAGCAGGCATGCGATTGTGACATTTCTTCATGATGATATGAACTAATTTTCTTTTCAATTTCTTTAGCAACACTGCTCATTATCAATATATAACAAAAATATGTGGGCTGATTTGCTTCATCTATTGACAGCCTCAAAGCTGGTTCCTATGGGGTTTACCAGTGCTAGCCAACTCCATGCACAGAGGCTCGAAATCATTCAGATAACTTCAGGGTCAAGAGAACTTGACAAGATCTTAGAGGGTGAGTTCTGAATGGATTATGCTTCAAATTAAATGTTAATGCCTGTTTAGGAGCCACTTAAAATGAATTTATCTCATTTTAGTTAATTGTAATTATGGATTAGAGATCATGATATTATTATTTTTAACCCTTAAAAAAATCTCTAATGCGTAATGATGATATACTAAAATGAGATGAACTCTATTTTGAGTGGCACCCAAGTAGGCGCTTGGTTCTTATCTTGAATCTAAAATTGGTTAACTTTTGGGCAGGAGGAATTGAAACTGGGTCTATTACTGAAATATATGGTGAATTTCGCTCTGGAAAGACTCAATTGTGTCATACTCTATGTGTAACTTGTCAAGTAAGGTTTTAACTTTTAGGCTGCATTTGGATGCACTACTGTATTGAAATCAAGGTTTTCTTTCAATAACAGTAATGATAGCTATAACAGCCATCCTTCTAGCTGTAATGATATGGGCTATAATGGCGGTTATGGCCCTGAAATAATCAATTTGTTTTTAAAGGAAAAAATGTTATGGTCCTGTGTCCTCTTGTCATTGGCCACTTTTTCCAAGTCAGGCATTTTGACCCCATATCGTGTAACGAGCACCTCCAGTATGGTTAGTAATGGCTGCTATGGCCAGAATGTAACTGTTTTGATTACCATGATTGAAATACCTTAATTATTTCAATGGTGTGGAAGTGAAAAAAGTTCAAGTACCTTATTATGCATTTGTAATGAGGAACTAGCCCCCATTTTTCAATTGCAGCTTGAAAGTGGAATAATGGCAGTTTAGAGCCTTGTCCCCACAACAAGAAAGCTGAGGAAGATGACTGCAATTGGGTCATTTCTGCTTTATTGAAGTACTTACTGCAATCTGCAATCCAATTCCATGGAGCATCCAAGCACATCCAAATTCCAATTCCTTTTTCGTCACTGATTGCATTAGAATATGCATTCATGCCTGTTCTGTAGGTGGTATTGTAGAATGCTCAGGCCAATAGCTTCTACACTATTTTCTCGTTTTCAGTTAGTACAGCAGGGGTCATGGTTCAGAGATCAGAATTGTTGATATGATGGGTCCACAGTAGTTGGTTCATGCACCAAAAAGCCCCCCGTCAAAACCCACTAGATGGGAAGAAGCTAGCCCTGAAATCTTTGGGATTACTCTTGATGAATTGGACTGTTGCTATATTTTCTTTTGCTGGCTACCAATTCAAGGGTTAGTTTTTTTTTTTTTTTTTTTCATGGCCATTTGGGAGATTGTGGTGCATGGCCCATCCAGTGTTGAGTGGATCAATAATCTCAACAGGTTTGATTGCTAAACATGGGTCCCACTTGTAAAAACTGAATGCATGCTGTACTGTTGAAACTCTCACGCTAAGCATGGAATAATGCCATGCTTTACATACACACATGTATTCACTTCTGCTATTTCCTCAGTATGGTATTTATAGTAGATCATGTTATTTCAGCTTCCATTGGATCAAGGTGGTGGCGAGGGAAAAGCGATGTATATTGATGCTGAGGGTACTTTCAGGCCACAAAGGCTCTTACAGATTGCAGACAGGTGCCATGGCTTGGGAATAGTTTGTCTTATACTAGTAGTGTTAGATTGTTAACATGACAAACAATTGAGTTGCAGGTTTGGATTGAACGGTGCTGATGTTTTGGAGAACGTAGCTTATGCTAGAGCTTATAACACTGATCATCAGTCACGCCTTTTGCTAGAAGCAGCTTCGATGATGGTGGAGACCAGGTATCTTCGAAAATTTAAGTGGTCTATATTTCCTTTTGCTTGGTGATCGCTGTTTGTCTACCTAATCTTAAAAGATTTTTTGGCATGCCCTTGATCATGGAGATTTATTATGGAATTTAATTGTTTGAATAACTATGCTGGCAAAAATCAGGAACATTTTGAAAGAAATATCTTGCATAGTATTTGATATGTTTGTGGGATCTTAATTGAGTTCTCACGAGACATGATTTGGATGCAAGCGCTTTGTTAAGCCCACGTATCTAGAGGGTGGACCATCTACACTACCAGATGCAATAGCATGGCATGCGTGGTGAGATCCAAGCCATCCATCATGTGGGCGCCACTATGTAAATGTCCTTGCCTAAAAATCAGGTTAGTCTACTGATAAAGTGGGCTACAGTTTATATGACCAAAGGATGCTAAAAGACTTGGTTAGGTTTTTCTAGAGTGCTGATTTGTTTCTAACCTTTTTATGCAGCGATGAATCAACCAGACTAATTTTGGAGCCAGGGATCTAAATGGTGGTGACGGACACCTTGGATCTCATACCTGATTGTGTTGTTGGCAAATAATTGTTGTGGTTGATGAGCTCATGCACATATGATTGCCGTTAGCAAACCCTAGAAGAAATTTTTTTATTTTTTAAATGGTTAACCACGAAGTCTAGTTGCTTAAGTTCTATGCAAGTTAGACACCAACATGTGTTGTCCAACACAACAATCTTGAGAAAATGATGTCAAAATATTTAATACTACAATATTTAGTTCATTTGTTAGTTTCTTGATGCTTCTAAACAGGTGCCCACCCCTGCTCCTGCTTTCAAGCTGTTTATACCTGCAAACATTTTGAAACTGACACTTCCCCACTTCCACACCCAATCTTTTGCCCCTTCGCTTCATACTTCTGCAATATATTTCTTGCAATTTTAGAACATATATAGTTGTCCATAACTATATATAGATAGAAGTTCATGAGAATGAACTGAATGATTCATACTACTATATAATGCAACACTCGCAGTGGACATTTTTGCTTTCTCAGATAGTCTTAGGAAATTTGGCTATTAGAGGTAAAACCGTCACTAAAAGAGTTGCTGCTTGGTAAGGGATGGTTCGGATTTGACCACATAAGGTGCCACAAACAGCTTAGATCAAACTCACTTCCTTTCTCTTCTTTTAGTGCATGTAGCCCAGACCGACCTCTCCTCTTCTCTGTATGTAGCTGTCATGGAGCATCTAAGGAGACCGTGCGATAAAGCCTGTGTTCGACTGTGTGACATCCACTCTTTATAGCTATCATTTTACAGATGTATGGTCCACCTGATTTGTTGACTGACCCATTTTTGGGCCAGATGATTTACAGGGTGTAGCCCATCTGACTGACTGAATTTGGATTTTCAAACTTCATCCAAACTGCCATGTGGATGAGTTTTACATGTGGTTGCATTGAGTAACTTGATTGATTGATTGTGTGGATTTTCTTGATTAGGTTTGCTCTTATGATAGTGGACAGCGCTACGGCTCTCTACAGGACTGACTTCTCAGGAAGGGGAGAACTGTCAGCAAGGCAAATGCATTTGGCAAAGTTTCTGAGGAGTCTTCAGAAGTTGGCCGATGAGGTGAGCCGTATATAGCCAGTTCTGATTTCCTCCCCCCCTCTTTAGGTTGCGTTTGGAAGCACTATGCATTTGTATTGCAATCATCATCAGCTAAGCCTTATCCCGACTAGTTGGGGTCAGCTGCATGAATCCTTTTCAGCCATTCACTCTACCAAGGGCCATGACTTCAGGTAGACCATAGGCCATAAAGGTTTGTATTTCAATGATAGTTCAATTAAGCGGCGGTGACTAAATTGAAATTCCCTTTTTCAGTATTCATGTTCAGGAACTAGGCTCGAAATTGCAATTACATAACTGCAAATGCTTCCTTGCTATGAACACAAGAAACTCAATTACAGTTAGTCATTTTGAGTTCATTATTTCAATTCAATTCAAGAATGCATCCAAACATCCCCTTATCAATGCATGTCAGTTGGCTTTTCATCTGCATCTCGTTCATGGAAATGTGTTGGTGTGTTTGGAACTTCTTAGTTACCAAGGACAACATCAATTCACTAGCACTGAAACACAAAGGAGATAGGTTTGTACATATCTCAATTTTGATTTGGGGCGGGAAATGCCCAGACTTCCCTTTCATTGCGTCCCAGCCACAAACTGCAGTTTGTTGGCTTTGAAGTACTGCCACCCACAATTTGGCAGTCAACCACATGATTCGGCCGCACATCCAAATTCTCCCTAAATGATCCTTCCTCACATCCATTTCATAATATTAGTAGTTTTGAATTTTCATATTTAGACATTGTAGTTACTCCAGACACAGTTACCAAGTCAATCTTCTATTTTATTACATTTATTTTAAAATTCTTGCTTTCAAAACCTCATCCAACTTCCTGAATTTAAGAATGGCTTACATATAAACTCATGCTTCATGTTAATTTAGACCGGAGCTCATTTAGTCCACTTTATGATAGAATATAACTAGCCCAAGGGTAGCTGTTTGAATCCTAATCCGCAATCTTTACTGCTCTCTCTCTCTCTCTCTCTCTCTCTCTCTCTCTCTCTCTCTCTCTCTCTCTCTCGCTTTTTATGAAATCTCTAAATATTAGAGCTGGATGTAGTTTGGTGTGGCGGTAGTGATTACCAATCAAGTTGTCGCGCAAGTGGATGGTTCAGCAATCTTTGCTGGGCCCCAAATCAAGCCCATTGGTGGAAACATCATGGCACATGCTTCTACAACAAGGTCTGTTTGTGCCCTCCATCCTAAGCCTGCTTTCTTCTGATGTTTGCTTCTTCTTTATCCCTTTTTTATTTGGTTCCTTGCTTGATCTGTATCAGGCTTGCTCTCCGTAAGGGAAGGGGAGAAGAGCGCATCTGTAAAGTGATAAGCTCTCCTTGCTTGCCGGAAGCTGAAGCACGATTTCAGATTTCCCCAGAAGGTGTCACTGATGCAAAGGACTAATGCCACACAAACTGACTGACCAACCTTCACTTCCGCCCTTCTTCGGTTTCATATCTTCAATATCTGCACATACACATATCTATTATGGAATACATGCCATTTAGCAGTTGCTTCAAGGGTGCGAAACTAGATGCATTGATCAAAGGGCATTCTATGTTTGCAAGGTAGATGTGTGTTTTTTTTTTTTGATTCATGGAAGGGGAAGGAGATCCATCTCTCAAAGAACCATTCAGTTGGAAGTTCTATACAATTCTACCACAGGGTAATGTGACTATTCTCTCCCCCCCTTTTTTATATCAAAGGGCATTCGACATTTGCAAGGTAGATGTGTGTTTTTGTTTTTTGGATTCATAGAAGGGGAAGGAGATCTCTCTTAAAGAACCATTCAGTTGGAAGTTCTATGCATTTCTTCCACCACAGTGCAATGTGACTTGTTTGAGTTGAATTTTGCTTGTAATTGTAGAAACAATGTCAGCAGTCAATCTTTTGAATAAATAGGAGCAATTAGTGCATTTTGATGCTTCCACTGGTTGTATGTATCGTCTGAAAAATAGAAATTTGCTTAGATGAAGAAAGTACCCAAGTCCTAGTCAACTACAACAGTTTCGGCTGTCTACTCAATTGAGCTTTCTAAATCAAATGGCTTCCTACTCAACCTCAAGTTCTTGTTTCCATCCTATTTGTGTTTGGGGCCCAAAATGCAGATGGAAAATTGCATTTTGGGAGAGACTCGACAAAGCAATGCCAAAAAATGTGCATGGGCAGATCTGTACGTCCCACCAGAAACATTTTTAGATTGCATCTAGCCATCCCTCATGTTGTATTTGGATTTCAGATGAGTTATTTGGTGAAGTCGGAGTTTTTTGACCATCTAACAAGCTCTTAGACCTTGGAATTTTCAAAGAGTACGAAAGATACAGATTTGGAAGGCCTCCAACCTAGTCACACCTTTTAACTCTGAAGGGTTGTTTATTTACTACTAGTATTATTATTATTTTCAATAAGTGCTGGCAGATAGTGATGGTATTCATGCTCTCCAAAATTGCGCACGCTACATGTGTGACTCAAATCAAACTGTCCAAAATTGTAGAACCCACTTGGCAGGTCTAAACCCCAAAATCAGACTGATTGAAACATCATAGCCTTGATTAATAGATGTTTGTTTAGTTGATTTTGGAGTTTGGACTGATGACTGTTTTTCCAATTTTGACTATACGTTGGTTGCCCCACCAATTGGCCAATTAGTGCATCTGTTTAACATAATTTTTTGCTCATGGCCCATCTAATGTGGGGCCAGTTGGATAGTTTAATTTGACTTGCATGGATGCATGTATACAATTTTGAGTATATGAACCACCAGTCTGCCAGAGTACCAAAGTTCCTCCTTTTGGGTGCAACCTCATTGCATTAGGAATCAAAGGCATCTTTAAACATTTTCTGACATTCGTTGCCCTATAATAGAAAAAGGATTAACTATAGTGAAAAGTAAAAAAGGATAATGCCATGCCATTTAACTGTAAGGGTTTCTTTTATCCTCCCAAATTCAGAACATTTCACCTTTTTTTTTTCCCTTCAAATCAATGATTTTATTCAAAAGAAAATGAGAATTAGATTGAGGAAAGAATTCCCAATACAGAACAATAAATGACGAACAGTTCCTCTTCCTCGGTGCAAAGTTGCATGTTGGCCATGAGATTGGCATCTCTAAAGAAAATGAAAATTTTGTTGCTGGCAGCAAAGACTGGATCTCATGGAAATAAGGACAGATTCCATGGTTCTTGCCTTGCAGATACAGCCCATGAAATAACTTCCATTCCATAGAGTTGTTCTCCACCATCAATGGCATGGAAACTCACCCACAAAAAAAATCCTCCATCCTTCATGAAGAGGCAAGGCCTTCACTCACAGCTCCTCTAACAGCAATGCTGGAGAAAGATTTGATAATGTTGTCTTTATCATCTCTAAGCACCTCCACATCCTACCAGGGCCCATTTTTCCAAGAGCGATGGCATTGAAATTCATTTTCCAGTCCAAATAGCTGACAAGTCCATGTAGTCATACATGAAGCACTTGACAATGCTTTTCTGATGGCGGCAGTAATACACTAAGCATATTCAAAACAGTTAATCTATTGTAGTTAATCTCTCTGTACCCATGAACTTAAATTTTTCCAGACACCATCTGTCAGCTTCAGTCATTAAGAATCACCAACATCCACACCATTCTCTGAAGATAAACCTGAGATGTGTTATACTTATATAACAAAAAAAAAAATCAATAATTTTTATAAATCAACCAATCAATTATACAGGTGGAAAGCTTTCCTTCTCAAATCCTTGTACAGTTTTTTTTTTTTTTTTTTTTAAATAATAAATTTTGGGTGCATTCGGGTGCTCAATTGAAATAAGCTGCAATAAAGCATAAAATGATTAATGCAGGGCTTGCCCTATCCCATTCACAACGATGGACTAGCCTGCAAATTACCATTGCAATTGTGTCAGGTCCAACTTGAATAAGATGGTGCCATCCTATTTTAGTCATTTCTTTTGTGTCATTTTGATTTATTGCAATTCCATCCAATTGAGAAGCCAAACACACTTCTATAGTTTCCTCACCCTGCTACTGGCCATGATCATAACTTCACGAGGACTCAAAAATTGCCACATCTGTAGATGCGGCAGGCGATGGGAATTACATTTTCTGCCTCCCATTGATTCTATTCCGTGTGTCACCAATAATCCTTACAAGAACACTGCCCATTCTTGAAATGATGTAAGCATTTTGGATCCTTCAGAAATATTTCCCGTCCATGTACCCTTGAAATAAGCTTGGCAGCACCGTGGCAACCTGTACACATCCTGAGGTTCTTGATAATCCGTATGCTTTGGAAGGCAGGAGTTCCTATGAGGGCAAAAGCAATCGCTAGCTTCTCGCTATGGATGCCGGCAATCTTCTCCTCTTCCTCAATGCAAAGGTGCATATCATGAAAACCCATTTCTCCTTTCTTGGCTTCTTCTGCTATGTTATCTAATTGTGCATAGATAACATCAGCTTTTGGCATAGATTGATCGCCTGAGAAAATTGTATGCACCGTGTTTTTAACATCAATCCAGCTGCACCCAAGTGAATTCACAATTCCATTCTGTTTCTTAGGTTTTCTTACCTTTGAAGCATCATTGGTCCTCCCACCTAAAGCATACATCTGTAACAATAACCAGTGAATTACTGAATTTCCTGGCTCCAATTTGATCAGATGTTCAGCTGCATGGATCGCTAAGCTGATGTTGCCATGGACCCTGCAGGCTGTCAGCAGGGCAGCCCAAACAGTCGAATCGGGCTCGACAGGCATTTTCTCAATGAAACCAGCTGCTTCTCTTAGCCTTCCCGAATGACCCAAGAGATCTACAATCCCTGCATAGTGTTCTAATACTGGCGAAATTTGGTAATCTTGGGTCATGCTAGAGAATAGTTCCTTCCCCTCATTCACCATCCCCGCATGACCATAGGCTGCAATCATACTTGTAAATGTCGTATGGTTTGGTTTGACTCCAATCCGTTTCATCTGATTAAAAAGATCTATTGCAATCTCAGAACGACCATGTAAAACAAAACCCAAAAGCAATGAATTCCAAGAGATAAGATCTTTAGATGATAGAGAATCAAATACCGATTGCGCGCTAACTATATCTCCAGACTTCGTGTAAGTATCTATAAGCAAATTCAGAATCGAAACCTCACAATCTAACCCACTACGCAATACACAAGCATGAATTTCTTTCACCTTTGTCGCTGATACTAAATTTGCACAAGCTGGCAGGACACTCAAGATCGTAACAGAATTGGATCTCATGCAAATGGATTGCATTTGCCGAAATATCATCAGAGCCTTGTTGCTGTGGCCGTTTTGCAGAGAACCCGCAATCAGCAAATTCCAAGATGCAGTGCTCTTTTTAATCCCATCCG
Organism: Magnolia kwangsiensis; assembly: GCA_037074715.1. Classification (NCBI taxonomy): domain Eukaryota; kingdom Viridiplantae; phylum Streptophyta; class Magnoliopsida; order Magnoliales; family Magnoliaceae; genus Magnolia; species Magnolia kwangsiensis. The sequence continues at coordinate 3,641,723 of CM073577.1, read as the reverse complement.
TTTCCATCCTTTTGAACAGCTCCATTGCTTGATCCTCATCCCCATTTTGCATATACCCTGAAATCATCACATTCCACGTGACAACATTCCGTCGGATTCCTGAAATCTGCATCTTCTCGAATAGATAGTGGGCCTTCCCACAATAACCTGCTTGCACATATCCTCCTATCATTGAATTCCATGTGAAAATGTCCCGTTCCAAGATCTTATCGAACACCCTCTGAGCATCTTCCACTTTCCCACATTTAGAATACAAATCAATCAGTGAGTTCCCCACCAGCACATCATTTGCCGACCCCGATTTCACTGCAATGGAATGAATCTCTGTCCCCTTCTTAAAAGCCTTGAGAGAAGTGCAAGCAGAAACCACGCTCACAATTGTCACGCCATTGGGTTCAATGCCTGCCAACCACATTTCTCTAAACAGATCCAGTGCTTGGTGTGTTCTGTTGTTTTGAGCAGACCCCGATATCATGCTAGTCCAAGTAAAAACATCTGGCATGATGCCGGAGCTCTCCATCTTCTTCATCAATTCCATTGCACGATCACAACCACCAGATTGATTATAGCTAGCTATCAATATATTCCATGTGATCAAACCCGGCTCGATTCCTTCAGCCTGCATTCGATCAAACAGCTTCATTGCTTCTTCATTCTCACGACCCTGGCAACACCCTGATATCATTGAATTCCATGTCACTAGGTCCTTCTGGCCCATTTTCTCAAAAACCTGCTTTGCTGAATGCAACCTCCCGCACTTAGCATACATTGCCAATATCGAATTGCTAACATGGACCAACGAATCCAACCCACTCCGAATGACAATTGAATGTACTGATTCTCCCATTTCTACATCTCCTAAATTTGCACAAGCCTGCATGATCTTGGGGACCAAAAACCCATCTGGAATTACACCTTCCGCCATCATCCAAGCAAAGAGCTTCACAATTTCTTCCCACCTTTGCTCCCGGGCACAGGCACCAATCATTGCAGACCACGTGAAGAGATTTCTCTCACGCATTTCAGCAAACACCCGGCGGGCTTCATCCAAGCTGCCACATTTTGCATACATGCTGACAAGCTTGGTCTCAACAAATGGATTTGAATTGCGGACAGAATCGATACGGGCATGGATTTTCCGCCCGATATCAATCGAATCGGAATCGATGCAGGACTGTAGTAAGGAGATGTAAGTCTTGGTGCGCACCTTGGCACCATGCTGGCCAATGGATTCGAGAACAGCAACGGCTTCTTCGAGGTGGCCTGTTTGGCGGAGGCGGTGGAGGTGGTTGTCTGTGATGTTAGGCGGTGATTTTTGCACCGTTGGATTGGATTTTTTTGGGGAGGAGATGGTTGGGCAGATGGATTTTGGGTCTTGTTTGGAAAGGCTTTTTGCTAGGGATTTCGAACGAATTGGATTGGGTTTTTTGATGCGTTTGGTTGGTTTTGAAGAGATTTCAAATGGGTTTTCTTGTTTGAAGAAATCCAGAAATGGGTGTTTGGATTTAGAGAGAATGGCAGAGATTTCCATCTCTCTCACTCCCGCGGTGGAAGAACTGATGAAACTGATATTATCCAAGAGGGAAGCCTAGAGCCTAGAGGAGTAATATGATACTCAGGCTACGCATGAAGCTTCATACACGGGCAATCAGAAATTGTACACGTGGCACAATTAGCTCAAATAAACCTTCTCTGATTCGTGGACAATTGTTTGTGGGACCGTTGGATTTTTCATTTAACGGTCGAATGAATGTCTGTGTTTTATCCACGCCGTCCATACATTTTTCGAGATCAATTTAGCTTATGATTCCCAAAAAGAGACAGATTCATAGCTCAAGTGGACCACACCACAGGAAACAGTGGGGATTAATGGTTGCCGTTGATAACTTCGAGAAGCCGCAGAAGTTTTGAATCAAGCTGATATTTGCGTTTTCCCTTCATCCAGGGTTACGTGGCTTTATGAACAGGTTGGATCCAAATAAACAATGCGGTGGGCCCACAAGAAGCTTTTAATGGTGGGAATTCAATCCTTATTTGTTGTCCAGCGGAGATATGGATCTGCCTCATTTTTAGGACCATGTCCAAAATTGATCTAGCAAAACGGATGGACGGTGTGGATAGACAACATATACATTGAGGTGGGCCCTGGAGTCAGGATCTCACCGAATAAGCTGCTACCCTGCCTCACTCACCTCATCTGCGCCCTCGGAGATGCTACACCTATAAGAAGTTGGCGCGAAAGAAACGGCTGGACAGGGAAGTTTCACGTACAGCCGCTGTACATGTCATTTTCCGTCGGCTCCTAGATAGGTATAAGGGAATCGTTTAAGTAACGGTAGACGATCCTTTTATGCAGCAGCAGCAACCATCAGATCTCACCCGTCCATCAGATACACTGCCTTAAGTTAATCATTGAACCCGAAAATCACGATCATCAAAGCCTCCGGTAGGCCACACTTTATGACACAATTGGGATGGAACACCCACCATTAATTTTGTGTAGGGCCTGCACTGATGTTTATATGCCATCCAATCCATTCATCTGATTACCTCTCACGAATGAACGAATTCTACAGTATTCTAGAACTTAGGTGGACCATACCGCTTTAATTTAGAGGTTTCAGGTGTAACTTTATGGGTGGCCCACATGAGTGTTGAATCAGCCTCACTTGTGAGATCAAACCAGAGCGTGGGATGGTGTGCCTGATGGACGGCTTGGATTTCACTGAGTGAAGTGCCTATATGATCCAACGGGGCTTGACGTGCATGAAATCCACGCCAGCCATCCATCACGCATGCCACCCGTTTTTGGGCGTTGATCCCAAAAAATAAGTACAATTAAACTCTCATCCACCTAAAACCTTTAAATTTACGTCTGTATGGCCCACATGATTTTTAGAATACTCCGATTTTTGGGTAATTCTTTCTTCCATATGAGACACATCAAGTTAATGGATTGGATGGCGTGTAAATACTACACTGCTCAAAACTAATGGTAGGAATTACATCCCAACTGCTTTGTGTATGGTGGCCTATCTGAGTATTGGATAATTTTGTTTTTTCTTTTAAATGTTTAAAAGGATATATTTTACCTGATAGACGGTGTGGATCTCATTAAAGTTTCACCTACGTGGCTCTCTGTTTGCGAAAGTAACCACTGATGGGTTCTAGCGCGAGTTACCTTAGCGCGGCTCGTTTTCTTGAACGCGGTTTGGATGGTAAACCCAACACCAGCAAGCTTGCTGATGCCAAAGCTCTGTGGGCCCATGATGATGTATATTTTTTATCCACGCCGTCCATAAGAATTTTCAGATCATTTTAGGGTCCAATGCCAACAATGAGGGAAATCAAAATATCTGGTGGACCACACCACAGGAAAATAGTGTTGATTGAATGCCCACCATTAAAAACTTCCTGAGGCCCACTGTAATGTTTATTTTTCATCCAACCTGTTAATAATGTCGTACAGACATGGATGGAAGTTAAAAAATAAATATTATCTTGATCCAAAATTTCTGTGGCCGCCAAAAGAAATTTCAACGGTAAGCGTTCAATCCCCACTTTTTTCCTGTGGTATGGTACACCTAAGATTTGGATCTGCCTCATTTGGTGTGGACTAAAATGAGCTGAAAAAAATGGATGGACGGCCGGGATAAAACACATACATCATAATGGGGCCCACAGAGCTTTGACAACAGCTAGCTGGGTGATGTTGAGTCACTAGCCAAACTGCACGCCCTTTTCTTTCACATACAGCCGCTGTATGTGATCATTTCTCTGAGTTCGTCGTCTGTTCATAGATCTAATGGAAACCGTTTAAACAGCGGCAGATCTCATTCTCTGCGGCAGAGCAGCCATGGCTACGAAAGCTAGCTCTTCAACTGCTCTTCCAAAATCCGGAGCTATCTCCAAAGGCTACAATTTCGCTTCTACCTGGGAGCAGGTCTCTCTCTCTCTCTCTCTCTCTCTCTCTCTCTCTCTCTATCTATCTCTCTCTCTCTCTCTCTCTCTCTCTCTCTCTCCCAAAGTCCTAACTTCAGACTCCGATACCCTAATTGCTTCAAAACCAGTCGCAGAATCTTCAATCTCCAGTCGCTCTCGATTATGAAACATAGAATCAGATCTCTGAAATTACTTCAAAATCAGTCTCAGAATCCCCAATCTCCAGTCGCTCGATCACGAATCGTAGAATCAGCTCTATGAATTTCGAATCCTCTTTTCTTCTTTTTGAGCAACTCGTTGCTTGTTTCTGAACGGACGGATCTATCGCTCTGGATCTCAAATCTCTCCGTCTATTCTTCTGTAAAATCCTATATTTTATGCGAATTTGCAGAGTTCGGATCTGCTTTATTCGACTTATTTTTTATTTATATATGTTTGTAAAGAGGAAGTGAACTTAAATTTATTGTGAAAACCATCCGAATTCTCTCTCTCTTGTTATTTCACAGACTGTAGGTCTGCAGGGATTGAATGTGAAAGAGGAATTGCTTGATATTCTGGCTGATGTGCATATGTCGTACATGTATACCAATTGAAACAGTTCAAACTGTGGGACCCACTGTAGATGGGGCATAAACCAAGAATCACAGTGAAATGATGATTAGTTAAAATCATCATTGTCGTGGAAGCCTCATCCTGATTAACTCGGGTCAGCTACTGTTCCACTCTATTATGGGCCATAACTTCATTTAGATCATATGTCATCAAGTCTTTTCTTACTACCTCCACCCATGTCCTTACTGGCCTTCCCTTTGCCCTTATAATTTGTACCAATTCACTCCTAACCAGTGCGTTCTTGCAGTTCCTGGTCCCATGGTCATCTTCATGTTTTTCTAATGATATAATTGCTTGCAATTCCTGCTTTTCCGTGCCCTTTATTTATGCACGTCAGTATCCTTTCCGCTCCTTCTGTTCATGTTTTATCTTCTTTAAATTTACTATAAACCCTTGTTCATGATTTATCTTCCTTACATTCACTATAAACCCTTGTGACCCACAATTCCGATAGGTGACTGACTTATCTTTTTATGGCATCCGTCTTTGGTTTACAGAATGCTCCATTGACAGAGCAACAACAAGCAGCGATAGCGTCACTATCTCATGCAGTTGCAGAACGGCCCTATCCAGCAAATTTGGTGAGCACTTGTATGTTTTTAGTTGCACTATATCTATAATAGAACAAAAAATGAACAATTTCCATTCTATTTTCTGTGCAATTAAGGTCTTGTTTGGATGCCTTATAATGGGGCTAACTGTAAATGGTTTACGGTCTGTGTTTGGATGCTGAAAAATGCCCGTAAATCATTTACAGCTTTAGGCCCCATTTGATTTATAGGCAAAATGCTGTGATTTCATTTATAGGCTCTCAGTTTACAGCCTAATGGCTATAATGGAAAGATTGGCTCTCCGTTTACTGGACTTAAACAATTTACGGGCTATCCATCTAAACACAGACAATCATTTACAGCTTACAGCCAAAGAGGACAGGCTGTCAATGATTTACACCTGTAAATCATTTACCACTTGAACCAATTTACAGGCATCCAAACAACCCCTAAAGTCACTATGTGCATGGTAGGCGCAAGTATTCTTGGGATGTCAAAATGCTTAGGCATGCCTAGGTGCATACTTGGAGAATCCAACCACAATTTTAATTTGTTTTATATCATAAATATTACACACCTAGATGCATATTTATTTTTTTAATAGTTGGACATCACATCCAATAACTTATGTCTATTTAGATATTTCAATTGATGTACAAAACCCTAGAATTTCTAATTCCTCCAATTTCCCAAACCTAAAAAATATTAATTTTATTCTTGTTAGCCTAAAATCCAAATCCCAAATTTCTGTAAATTCCTCCTATAGTAATTTCCCAAATTTCCCTGATCCTAACCCAAAGTTTCTCAATTTCCCCTAGTCCCTAAATTCCCTGACCCAAAATCATAAATTTTCCAAACATTTTTGTCCATTTTTTCAAATAAATAAATAAATTTCAAAATCCCAAATCTTCTAACCTCAATTTTCTTATTCTTCCAAAATCCCCAATTCGTCTTCAGCCTCTTTTACAATGAAATGGAAGCGCAAATTGCTTTCAAGAAGTCCAATGTAGTTCTTAGGACTGGTAGAAGAAAGAAATCAAGTAGAAAATCTCATGAGTTGATGTGAAGTCCAAGAAATTTGCAAGCAGTGTTTTCACAAGTCACGCTTTGATCTAAAAGAATTGGAAAAAATGCAAAGAGGATTTATAATCCCCCCTCAAGGATTTCCACCCTTGGTGTGAAAAATGAGTTGCTTCCACGATCACTGGGCACCACTGAAACTCTACTGCTAATTTAACAACCTGGAGAAAGGCTGCTGCCTCCGCGATATTGGAGCAGGGCTGTGCCTAGTAGCTTCTAGGCACTGGGTTCTATTCACACACCTAGGTGTACGTAGACAATGCCTTGCTGGGCACCCAGGTGAAGCATGTAGACAATGCCTTGCTGGGCGCCTAGGTGAAGCACAGGTGCCCCCAAGTGACTATATTGTTCTATTAGCCAATGTGTAATTCTGTTTATCAGTTGGGTATGCTCATTGTCTCAAACACTTAGGATATCCAGATAGAAGTTTGTTGATCTTGCATTGTCCCAAATCATTAGAGTTCCATTTTTCTTTTTCTGCTCTTTCTTTTGCGACTGTTTGACATTATGACTGTGTGGTTGGAGGCATAATTTTGTGACTTCCATTTGTTGTTCTCTTTTCTTGATGTGAAATTGTGGTCATGGAAGATAAAGAATCTATAATTGATTGGTAATTATCTTCGGCCTTGATCTATTGCAGTCTCAAGAAACAGTGATGGGGCAGGAAAGCAGTTTGTCTGTTTCCTCTAAGGATGATACTTTGGAAGAATCTGGAACCATTGCAGCAGTTCTGGTCAACACTCATCAGGTTTGCCCTTTAAATTTTTAGTATTTATGTTCAGGCATTTAAATTGTATTTCCTTTCTTCAGGAAAGATGTGTTCTATAGCGCCAAGGAGCAATTTTGTTAGTAGTAAACCTTTACAAGACATGCATGCATTTAAAGCAACTTTCCTTAACATGCATTTGTTTAATGTGTTGTGCGTGTTCATATCCATTGACTATGATAATTCACTGCTTCTTTTATGATGAATCATGCATCTTTTGTTTTTGTTTTTTTTCAAATAAACACGCCTATCACATCCATAAAATCTCAAAGTTATCAGTTAAGGCCAATTTTTTAGTTTTATGCGTGGCAAGATAACTGTGTTCGAGATCAATGTTGGATGTGGGCCAGAAGAGTCTTCGTTTAGTTTCTTTTATTGGAAGTCTATACATAGAGCAGTAGTGCTTATAGTTCTTACTGCTTAGCAAGTTGGTAGAGTTAAAAAATGGAATCCCTACACATGGAGAAACCTCCTGCCTTTGGTTGCTTGTTGTTGGTTGACTTGACATTTGATGCATGGGTAGCCAGCAATTATGAGTGTGTGTGTTTGGATTAGCATAGTTGTAACCATGTGATGTGTTTTGCATCTTCTTGCTAGAGCATGGTTTTAAACATCAGCTGAAGCCAAGTCAGCTTGGTTTTGATGGAGGACAAAACAGGTTGGCCCCTTGAAACATTAATGTCTGACTGGGTCAGAATGATTCTCACCGAGATAGAATGAATCCTGCTAGTTAAGGTCCCCAGGTAAGTTGCATTCCAACCAGATGTTTTGAAGCATGGTGATAATGCTTGTAGGTGTGAGATGCAATAGGGGTTAGGAAAGATTGCATGAACAGTCACAGCCAAAACCCGGACATTTAGGCTGTCGAAGGGACCTCCATATGTCAATCTTGAGAGGATCCTGATTACATCTCTCTACTTGCATGATTCAGATCTTTTGTTGAAATTAGAACTACAATGCATCCTCACTGCAAGAAGAGAACTATGTGCCCTTAGGAAGCATTACCAAGAAATGGTAGCAAAGAAATCAGGGAAAGTGCTTGTCTTAAAAGGGAGTATTTTGTGGAGACTCTCGCTCCTCACGTTCCTGTGCTCAATTTGGGCAAAGCACAACTGTAATTGTCTTAGCAGTCCCAATGAGGTATTCAAGAAGGCTAAGTTGGATATGATCTCTTGGGCCTCAACTCTTAATCCGTTTGCTGGATTTTTTTTTTTGAAGATTTTGATTCCTCGTAATTTTCAGGGTGTTGCTCCTCATTCTCTTCTTTCAATAAAATTTCCATTACGTCTAAAAGGAAAAAAAATAAATCGGGATGGGAAAGACAAAGAGACAATATGGTCATTGTTGATGTCAATGTCATTGAATAATTCCTCACTGTTCGGAGACCACCTCCCAGTCGTCTGTTGTAAACTTGTGTCATTGTTAATAGTTGACTTTTCTTTCTTTGTGCTGAATGCTTCAGTACAGTAAATCCTTTGATATGTCTTGAATTCCATCTTTTGATTCTTTCTTGGTTGTTTATCCTGCTTCTTTATCAAATCATCTCTATGTTTTATGAGAATTTTATATTTTTTACTGCAGAATGAACATACAATGTATGCTCCTAAGGCAATGCCTGTTGATGATCTGTTTTGTTTTGTTTGTAGTTCTACAAATGGTTTACAGATCTTGAATCAGCTATGAAGTCAGAGGTTTGTGCTGGTAGTTTGCTTGTGAGACTAGTGCAAGTATAGAAAACTGTCAGCTCTGCCAGTACCTGATTTTCCTTTTTCTGTAAACAGACAGAGGAGAAGTATCGCCACTATGTCAATACATTAACTGAACGCATACAGACATGTGATGATATCCTTCATGAGGTAAATTTACATTTTGTTTCACTAATTTGTTATTTCTTAATTCTTAAAGTATTTAGTGTCTTTTGCAATTTAGTTACCCTTTTTTGTCTCCAATTTTCCTGAAGTAATTGCTTTTTATGCAGGTGGATGACACCCTTGATTTATTCAATGAACTCCAGCTACAGCATCAGGCTGTTTCAACAAAGACAAAAACCTTGCATGATGCATGTGATCGATTAGTATGTATTCTGCTTTTTGTCCTTGGTAGCATCAAATTGTTTGGTTGGACTGCAACAGACTTCTAATGTCCAAATCTTATTGTGGATAAATTAGGGATTCCATGCCCAAAATATACACTCATATCCGATTTAAAAGGATCAGAACTCCTTTTTAAGCAGATATCATCCTAAATTTAGCAAAAGGACTATGGTAGACTGGAGGTGTACCGACGTAATCCCATGTAGAGTTCTCATACAGGTGTTAATTGGTATTATTAGTATTGAGAATTCGTTCACTATGCTTTGATCTTCCCCCTCTTACTTGTTTTTTCTTCCTTTGAAAAGTAATGGAATTTATTAAGAAAGTGAAACAGCCAGCAAAAACAAAAGCAAACTGAATAAAAAACAAGATACAAACAGCGAATCAAGGCATCCTTGAAAGAAAAGAAAAGAAAAAGCGAATCAGGGCACCCACTCCGTGATATACAGTTTAGCCCGACCTTAGCCCCCAAAAGAGAGTCACTTCTATTATGAAAACAACAGTATGTCTCTCGCCCCATAAAGCTCAAAGAGCAGCGAGCAATGTGACCCTCCACCTTGACCTTCCCTTCTTCTTGGAGCTGCCAACATGCAAAGATTGAAAGAGCCCCTTAATAGAGCTTGACATCACCCATGAGACAAAAAAAAAAAAAGAGACCAAGATGCTGCACCAGAAGCCCCTAGCAAAGGGGCAATGGATGAACCAATGGTCCACCGATTCTACAGCTTTTTTTCTTTTTTGGCAAAAAATACATGTTTGGAAGCACCATAGCCCTTTTGCAAAGGTTGTCAGTGGTAAGGACCCTATTCTTGCCTAAGAGATAGGTGAAAGCCGAAACCTTTGGAGGGCTCCTTGGCTCCGTAGGACAAGACCTGTGTGGCAATAGCTAATACGAGCCTAGATTCCAAATTCTTTTTATACTAAAATTGTTATATCTCAAGGGGAACCAACCCCCCCCCCCCCCAACAAAAAAAATAAAAATAAAAAAATAAATAAATTTGGAAGAAGCATTCTTCCAAATTAAGGGTGGCAATGGGCCGGGCAGCCTGGCCCTGCCCTGTAGGGCCAGGGGTTGCTCCCTTAAACTTGGCCCAAGGGCTAGGCCTGGGCTTGAAATCTAGGCTCCGCATTTCGGCCGGGCCATGCCCTGGCCAACAATGAATGGCCTGGTCCAATCATCAAGTGGACCACATTATACAGAAAGAATGAGTGGGCCGGGCAGCCTGGCCCTGCCCTGTAGGGTCAGGGGTTGGTCCCCTAAACTTGGCCCAAGGGCTAGGCCTGGGCTTGAAGTCTAGGCCCTGCATTTGGCCTGGGCCATGCCGTGGCCAACAATGAATGGCTTAGCCCATTGGCTTGGTCCAATCATCAAGTGGACCATGTTATACAAAAATAATGAGTGGTTTAAAGCTTGTGAACAGTTCCCCTTTCTGTGGACACGCATAGTTTAAAGACACTCTTAGATATGGGTCATGTTTAAGTGATCAAAACCATTTAGATGGTGGGACTTGTCATGGATGGAGAATATACCCCTAAAAATTCTTAGATTGTAATACTTTTTAATTGTTGATCATTTCAATCTTTTACCATAGGGCCAGTCTTGAACAGCCAAGACCAGTTCTGCGGTCTTTTTAGCCCAATTAGGGCCAGGGCTTAGGGATCTAGTGCTGGGCTAGGACCAACCCTGGCCTGGCCTAGCCCAGCCCGTTGCCTCCCCTATTCGAAATGGTCTTATTTATTTTTCTTTTCTGCCTTCTGTCAAGTAGCAAGGTCTTAGGTTATTAACAATTTCTAAAGGATAATATTTTCTTTTGTGAAGCGTTGCATTTGGTTGTTAAAAGTTTGTTGTTTCCATAAGTGAGATGTTTCTTGTTTGGATTGCAGTTGATAGAGAAGCAAAGACTTGTAGAGTTTGCAGAGGCACTTCGAAGTAAGCTCAACTACTTTGATGAATTGGAGAATGTAAGGTTTGAATGCTATCATTAAATAATGATTTTGTTCAGAATATATCATATTCCATGGATTTATTTGACTTCCCATATTGGATTTTCTGATTGATAATTTTTTTTAGATATCTTTATGCCTCCACCAACTTTTTTCTGAATATCCTATTGTTTTGTTTTAATTATACTATTTGTTGGTATTTAGAGTTGTAGGAGGGGGCCGTTGTAAATGGACTTGGCTGCACTTGGGAGACTACTTTTGAAGGGAATCAAAATGGTGTATTTATGGGGAGGTAGCAGCAAGAACAGGAAACTTCTCAGTGGTAGACATTGTGTTTCAACTCTGAGGTCATGGTTTCAAGAACCCATGTGGTGTAAGAATGTGTGGGGTGTAAGAGTGTGTGTGTGTATTGACCAAAAGAAAAAGAACAGGAAACTTCTGGGGAGGCAGTGTTACTGTGGGGCTTGGTTGATAAGGAAAGAGCGCAAGGATAGAACTTTTAACAGTATATTGGAAAGGTCTGCCAAGGTCGTGGGAAGGGCGTTTTGTATCAGAATTTTGGTCACACTCCCACAACCCCCCCCCCGAGACCCATCTCATAGCCTTTTTGTATGCCTTTAAAAAAAATTCCCTTTCCATTAAAAGAAGAAGAAGAAGAAAGAAGTGATGGAGCAAGCTACTATCGTTGAAATGACACAAGAAGATAAGAATAAAAAGACAAAAATTTTGCCCATCAAGGAAAAAAGTTCATACATTTCTTCAAGACACTGTTTCATTAAGGGACAAAAATGTTTTTCTACAAACATGAGTTGACTCAATATTCCTGTTTACTTTTGTCTCCGACTTAAATTCTAATTTGTTCTTTAGCTTTGACTAACACTCTCAAAGGGGGTTCCTAACCAGTGGAGTTGGATTCACATTGTAGAAATATTCCCTGTCCATGCTGTGGACATAACTCAATTCTGATGGAAGCGTACAATCTTGGGAGTTTTGGACAGATAACTTGATATGCTTTCCAATGATAGCATTTTTGTGTCTCTCCATGTTGTTTGGCACTGGTAACAAAGTCATTCTCTTGAATTAGAAAACCTACCACCATGCATCATATTTCCTTACGGAGTGCCTGATCTGAATCATGGCGTATGGAAGATGCTTTCATATAATGGTTCTGGTAATTTTTGTTTCTAGAATTAAATGAGGCAATTCCCTAATACTTATGTTCTACCATAAGCCTATGACCACTGATCAATATACACACTGGTTCTTAGTGTAAAGTTTTAGAACAATTGTTGCATAATTGTTCTTAGTCATCCAAATTTCCCCAGGTGCTAATTTTATATAAATTGCTTGTATCAGTTGTCTATGTCAAATTGTTTGTGAACCATATTATTCATTTGATGTTCATCAGATTGTTTTCACAGTCAAAAGTAATATTTTATGGAATGTAAGTGGGAGCCCGGGACCAAACATATTTACCCTGATTTTCCAACTGTGAACCAACCCATCATTCCCCCTCCTCCCAAAACAAACCCACACACACACAATGACACCAAGGCCAAACAATGTATCAAGTTATTAATGGATATTTGAGCAATTATGTATATTTTGTAAAATCCCTCTGCTTTTGCAAACTGGTCCTTGTTATTTTGTTGGTGATCAACCCTCTGGATTCACCTTGGAGGTAAACAGTAACGATTTCCAGTTGTCTGCAGTACGAGTTGCCTTAAAGGGAACTTGCTGGCAAGGGTCACTTCAATCTATTTTGTTTTATGTCCCCTTTCCACATAATTCCTTTTCTTTAATATGTACTCATCCTGTTCTAAGAACACGTGCAGAAGTGAACTGATAAATCTGAACATCAACTTATGAAAACATATACTTTCCAAGCAAAAATTTTGCCTGCTAGATGTATTGATGTAATTAAGGTGACTTGATCCATTAATTTAATAAAAGGTAGTGAGAGATTTTTGGAAGTTTTTGCTGAAGCGCTTTCTGGATCCAGAGGATTCTGATTAAAATCATGTTTTTTTTTTTTTACTTGCTTTGGTGTCACTGTCACATATATATTGACATTTCTTCTTCTTGTTGTTGTACGCAGTGGACATTGTTAAAAAAACATGTATTAGCTTAATTTCTTATTCCATGCATGTATGTAGGTTGCTACCAATTTTTATTCTCCAAACATGAACGTTGGAAGTGAACACTTTCTTCCGCTGCTGAAAAGACTTGATGAGTGTATTTCGTAAGTGAAGCTTTTATCTGCACTAGTGGCATGTCAATGAGTTGTGGCTATGAAATTTCCTAATAATCTTCCTTTTCTTTTACTGTTATGTATAATACTTAAGATCAATAATCTTTGTAATTTTCATCCTTTAAACTAATTATTTTCTTATAACAAGCTTAGGTATGTTGAAAGCAACCCACAATATGCTGAATCCAGCGTTTACTTGGTCAAATTCCGACAACTTCAGGTATTTACCTAACAATAATAGCAACCAATTTATGAAAGAGTTGACTGGATATAATGGTTGCTCATGACTTCATTCCGTGCTTTTGGTGAACTTGTTATTCATGTTACTTCAATTTGTTTGACATACTGCAAACCAGAATAAGGTGTTCTGATGCATTGTTCTTGCAGCTTCGAGCATTGGGTATGATGCGGTCTCATGTACTTTCAGTTCTAAAAAATGCTTCTTCTCATGTAATTCTTCCATTCCTTTGGATATCATCTCGTGGAGTTCTAAAGTTAATTTGTAAGTTGAAAAACCCACTTTGTCATAAGCTCCTTTTTATTTTCTTTTTCAGGTTCAGGCAGCAATTCGTGGCAGTGGTGGTAGCACAACCGCCGTTTCCGAGACTGTGGAAGCGTCTGCTATTTATATTCGCTTTAAGGCAGCAGCTGGTGAGGTAATTGATCCTCTGTTTCATACAAAACCATTGTTTACAACCAGGATTTAAAACCCAGACTGGATTGCACAGTCATGCTGGTTTGGACTGGCCTCTCCCACCAAAACCAGTTGGGTCTATAAAAACCCATTTTGGGCAAGAAACCATCCAAACTTGATGGGTCAATTGGTACCACCATCCCTGTCAGGTAGTCCATTTTGTCCTTTCTGTCCACCTGCCTGGGTCAACTGGAATTCTCATCTGGTGATACCATTCTGGAAACATCTCAGTATCTTGAACCTACAGCCGGCCATGCTATTATTTGTCCTTGTTACTAAACCAGTCATTGGTGAGTATGGTGGCAAGATAACATCTGGCATAAACCTTTCCAGAGGAAACATTATTGTCTTTATTGGCATAAACCTTTTCAGAGGAAACATTATTGTCTTTGTTTTTGACACGTGATTTGGCTGATTTCTGATATGGTGAGTAAAGGATGCTCACACAGCTTGGTGATTTGCAGCTGAAGCCAGTGTTGGTGGAAGTGGAAAGCAGATCTTCAAGGAAAGAATATGCTCAAGTTCTAGCAGAATGCCACAGATTGTACTGTGAACAGAGACTCTCCTTGGTGAGTTAATGACACATTGTACTGTGAACAAACTCTCCTCCGTGTTTGTACAAACACAGCCTCTTTCCTAATTTATCATTTTTATCCATTAAAATATTTATTAACATCTTCATTTATGCTATTTAGGTTAAAGGCATAGTGCAGCAAAGGATCTCTGAATTTTCCAAGAAAGAGGCTCTCCCATCGTTGACTAGATCTGGATGTGCGTACCTAATGCAGGTTGACTGGCATTCTACTTCAAGTATTTAGTTAGGCAACTTTTTGTTTCTTTAACTTTCTTTCATAGAAGATTGATAAAGAAGTCTGAAACTTTCTGTTTCTTCTTTTTGGCAATATTAGTCGTTGCCTTAAAAAAACTGAAACTTCTGTACCATCTGTTGAGAATTGAGACACATCAGTTTGGTTACTGAAGTGGATTTATTGTTTCATCTAGGTCTTCTTAGTTTCTCGTTTTTCTTGCGGCTCTTACAAAACAAAACTCATTATAATTTTTTTCATTAAAATTCTTTTAATCATACCGAGTATATAGAAGAAGAATTCTATAAAAAAAGCAAGGCGGAAACATTTATCTGGAAAGACCATCATGAAGTTCTTAAGTTACAGATATTAAACATGAAAAGTCTTGAGTACTTTTCACTGTTTTCAGATAACTGGTTTAAACCAACTATTATTCAAGGTCAACAACATGAACTGAAATTCTTTCTCTAAGTTCGTGTGAAATCTTATAGGAAAATCTTCTACTTAACCTATAAATCCTTAATTGTCATGTAACACAATGGAACCATTTTATATTTAGGAATTGGGATGGATAAATTTCTTATCTTGGATGACTGGAAGTGCTGCCTGATTCTTCTCTATTTAGGATTGATAAATTTCTTATGTTGGGGGACTTTCGCTTCATCTCTTCATCAATGATATTATTATGACAGGTGATAATCGAAAACTTTTAGAATGGTTTGACTCTCAAATAGGAATAGAGTTTGCAATGAAGGATCTAGGTCCTCTTCATTACTTTCTTCGGATTGAAGTGCACCAAAGATGTTATTAACTGTTCTCAGATGCTTAGTTGGGAGCCCGTTTCTATGCCTATGGGAATGAAGAATAATGATCAAAGATATTTGGATCCATTTCTTGATCCAACTTTTTATCGAAGCATTGTGGTACAAACCCTACCTCAGTATGACACAAACTGATCTTTCCTACATTGTTAATATTGTGTATCAGTTTATGCATGCACCAACAACTGGGTATTTTCAGGCAATTAAACGGATCCTTTGTTATCTTAGTGGGACACAGTGCTTTGATATGCAGATCTCATCTACTAGTTCTCTCAAGTTGTCTTCCTTCTCTGATGTCGACTATGTTGGATGCCTTGACACTTGCTGTTCAATAACTGGCTTCTACAAGTTACTGGGTTTGAACTATATCTCTTGGAATGCTAATTGATGGGGACATCACGCGCACGCACGCGGCCCCCTACGCACGTACGGAAGGAGAGGGAGGGTCCCACCGTCAATCTGGCTCGATGATGACATCTAGGGAGGGCTTCTTAGTTAGAAGACGAAGTTTTGGTTCAAGAGAGTGGACCCGATAGCCAAGAAAGGCCCATCATAGGATCTCATGATCGTGACCCACTAGTCGGATTGATTTCATATTTTAGGTTTCGCTTATTGTTATTATTTAGAACATCATGAACGCTTTGGATTTCTTTGTATGGTTTTTATTTTAGTTTACTTCATCGCCAAGTAATAGGTTGCAAACATGGCGCGAGTTTAGGGGTATAGGATTTTCCCTATAAATAGGCACCCCTTGTAGTTTTTTTGATCAATGAAGATTAATGAAAATCGTTGCGTTTTCTTGCTCCTTTCCGAGCTATAGGCCTAACGTGTGTAAGCCTAGACCCACATAGATTCCCTTTAATTGAATATTTGGACTTTCATGTGGGATATGGAATTTGTGTAGTTGTTTCTGAACTAATGTGATCTTAAGCTTGAATTCTTGCACATCATATTTAATTTTCCATGTCCTGCATCACTAATAAACAATTGAACATTGCTCATTCAAATGTAGAAGCTGAATACCTTTCCATGGCCTCCACTACTATAGAATTGACCTAGCTTTCGTTTAGTTCTTCAGGATGTTGGTGATCATCTTTCTCAAGCACCTACGCTTGTTGATGACGATGCTCTATACACGACAATTGATCTTGTCTTTTCATGCCTAGACCAAGCACATCAAGTTAGGCTGCAACTTTGTGCGTGAGAAGGTTGACCTTGGATTACTTCTTGCTTTATCACCTTTCTAAATCAAGTCGTTGATATCTTCACCAAGCCTTTCCCTCATGATGTTTGTTGAGATAACTACTTCAAACATGGCCTTCAGTTGCCTCCTCGGCCCAGTTTATATTTGGTGTATGATAGTGTATCTTCATGTATTCTAAGGATGTGGTGTATGTGAGTTGTCTATATGCATGGACTATACATATCTGTGTATATATACACGTGTATTTTGGTCTCATTCATTCAATACAATTACTTAACAAGGGAAAACCTCAAAAAGCCACGGGGCAATTGTGGTGCCATGGTGGACTATTATCAAAAGCTGTAAAAGAATGATGATTCAAAGACCGTTACTGGATAGTCTCAACTTTGAGGCAGTAAAGGGTGACTTGGTGGGGTTCAGTAAAGAGATGGGAGCTATCTTTCATTGTCCTAATTCTGAAGAAAGAGTGTGTGCTTCATCCTTGTGAGTTCAGTCTTCAGACTTATTAGTCTGATTGGTAGTGCGTGTAAGATTTTGGCGAAAGTTGTGGCATCGAATCAAAAGTGTCTTAGAATCCATGACAACCCCCCAAGGAGCATTTTTCAAGCAGCGTTAGATATGGATGGAGTTTTGATTGCTTGCAAATGTCTTGATTTGCATCATAGTCGAAACAGCTAAGAGTGCTTTGCAAAATTGATCCATGGAAAGCACATATAATGCTGATTTTGATTTCTTGGATCACATGCTCAAAAGGGTTTAGTATTAGATGGAGAGGTTGGATGAAAGAATGTGTAACATCTACTAAATTCTCGGTGCTTTTGAATGGATTGCCAAAAGGTTATTTTAGGGATCCACAATCACCATTCTAATTGTGCTGGCAGCAGAAGCACCAAGTAAAACATTGGAAAAGTCTAGACTGGAAGGTTTGGTCTAGGGGATCAAGGTGAACAAATCAGGGTTTAAGATACCTAATTTGCAGTTTGGAGTGACACATTGATTCTGTGCATTGTGAGTCCTCATCAAGTGGCAAACTTGGAATGTGTTCTGAGATGTTTCATAGCAGTGTTTGATCTCAAAACTCAATTCTCTAGTAGTGAGCTAATGGTAGGTAATATGGAGCTTACAGAGACGGATATATTGGCATTTTTGTTGGGCTACAAGGTTGGTTGGTACTCTCTTTACGATGTACATTGGGATGCAGCGTTGCATTGGGAATCCCTCGAAAAGCCTGTAGGAGCACACATTACTCTCGTCAAGGCAGCCATGTCTGCTATGCCGGTATGCTATATGTCCTCCTTTAAATGCCCCCCAGAAATTTTCTGATAGATTGGAAAGGCTGGAAAGATATTCCTTATGGGCAAGGTTAGGAAGAGAATCAGAAATACTGTCTTTTAGAATGAAAAGAAGTTTGCAGATACATTAGTTGTGCATGTGGGGGTGGGGGTGGGGGTGGTTTAAAGATGGTCACCTTGATGGATCAAACTTTGTTTGGGAAATGCTATGATGCGCTTAGGAAGAAGGAAATTCTCTTTGGAGATGGGCGATTGCAATCAAATACGGACTATGTTACAATGGGTGGAGCATTTGTTATTCCTTCAGTTATAGAAGCTAGATCACTTAAAGAAGAAAAAGAAGAAGAAGAAAGATCACATAGAAAGCTATTGGGGACATGGAGCCCTCCTCCTAAGGAATTGGTTTTGAAGTAGGTGATGGGTAGATCATAAGATTTTGGGAGGATGAGTGGACCGATAGAGGTCCTCTCATAGAAGATTTGCCTCCCTTGACTGTGATGCATCTCAGTCACATGTAAAGGTCACAGTACGCTATGAAAGAATTGAAGGTCAAATAGTTTGGACTCTAGACCCCTTCTTTTAAACGGGGTCTAAGAGAGGAAGATATGGATGAGTTAGGCTTTTGCTGCACCTCCAAGGAATCGGAATTGTTCTAGAGACTTTGGACAAAAGGATATGGAGATGGATAAAGAGTGGAAGCTTTTATGCTAAATCATTTTACACATTTTATGGAAGTAGGGAGAGAGGCGGTAGTGTGGCTCCCTCAGCTTAGTTATGGAAAGAACGAGGTCCTCCTAGAGTTGTTGCTTTCTCTTGGTTAGTGGGTCCAAATTATAGTTGCACAAAGCATGAAGCAAAGCAGCAAAAAATTCAGGTGCAGGAGTGGGAAAGCGTCTCTTTCAAAATGTTAACAAGCATAAATGGGTGGGAATCAGGAATTGACTTGAGAGTCTGGAGTAGAAGTGGCACCTAGTTAGAAGGATCCTGCAACTAAGGTCCAGATAAGGTTCTAACCACTGATCTCCTTCACAATATAAAGAATATCATTGTTAATGGGTGTTGTGCTTGATGGATGGCCAATCATTAGACCACTTGTTTGTCCATCCATTGTCATCTTGCATCAGCTGCATAGTACTAGTGTTTTTCGCAGTTTGGCATTGAGTGAGCATGTCCAACCTCTACTTGTGGCTGGATAGGGGTGCCTTTCAAAGGCAAAGAGATGAAATTGTGGAATCTCAGTTTCTTAGCTATACTTTGGGCTATTTTGAAGGAAGGGAACAATTGTACCTTCTCAAATTGCTTGAAGTTGGTAGCCAAGATGGTGGATAATCTCAAATAGTATGCATCCTTTTGGGCTAGTTATCTTTTTTAAAAAAATGGTTGATCTTTAATGTAACCATGTGGAGTGATGTGGGTAGTTAGTGCTTGTAAGGTTGGGGGAGCTTTTTTGCCCCTCTTGTGTATTCTT
The DNA here is from genome assembly GCA_037074715.1 of Magnolia kwangsiensis. Lineage (NCBI taxonomy): Eukaryota > Viridiplantae > Streptophyta > Magnoliopsida > Magnoliales > Magnoliaceae > Magnolia > Magnolia kwangsiensis. The sequence continues at coordinate 3,622,199 of CM073577.1, read as the reverse complement.
TTCTTTCTTTCCTTTTTTGGATTCCAGTTTGAATTATGTTCCATGTACGGTCACCTCGTGTCTCTTCTCTGCCTTGCAAGTTGATTTAACACCTTTTTTTGGCAAAATGAATGTCCACAGTTTTTGAGGAAAAGCTAGGAAGTGGAAATCAGTTTCCAATTCTACTTCTCAAATGGAGAAGTGGTATTCCATGGAAACTGATTTCATTTCCAGGTTCCACATTCTCGAACACTACCTTAGAGTTCGTACATATTCAAGTTCCTCTTGATTGCACATTGGGTTCACGACGGGTGAAAAAAGAAAAAGAAAAAAAAAGGAGAGAGAGAGAGAGAGGTACTGCCTCGAGATGTTTGCTACCCCTTATCCTTGGCATCAAAGTCAAATGCATGGCCCAACATCAACGTTAGGACATTAGACATTCTGCATTCGTCACTTTTATATTGCAAGTCAAAGAATGTTATGTGATCATCTGTAGATAAGGGAATGCTTGGGCTGATCCTCTGGTGGCCATACACGAGACAGAAATTAATATAGACATTTACACATCCACATAGTTCACTTCTTTATACCAATTATGAAAATGTAAATGTTCAAATGGTTGAGAGGGCTCTTAAGGTTTTGTTAATTTTCCTTCATTCGCAGGTTTGCCAGCTTGAGCACCAACTCTTCGATCATTTTTTCCCATCTTCATCTGCTGATGTTTCAAGTTTGGCTCCTTTAATAGATCCTCTGTAAGTTCTGTTTCTCTCTCTCTCTCTCTCTCTCTCACACACACACACACCAAAATAGCTGTCGGGGTTTTGTTCCTCTTTTGCTTTTCCTTTTGTTGGCCATATTGTTTGCTAGCTGGGGTTGTGATGAGAGAATCACACCCCTGCTATACCTGTCTGAGCTTTGTTCCCCTTCTGCTTTTCTTTTTGTTGGCTGTTTTGTTTGCCAGCCAGGGTTTTGGTAAGAAGGTCACCACCCTCCTGTGGCTGTAGTTTCTGTGTTTTGGTGTATGGTAAGCCATCATCTTTCATAAAAAAGAAAAAAGAAAAAAAAAAGGCATACTCCAAAACCGTTGAGTGGATTTCCTTTTTAAAATAACCAACTAGCTGTGTTTGTCTTCAAAAAACCTTGAATTTCTCTCTTTCCATGTTTCCCATGATATTGAATGAGGAAACATTTCACATAGCACCTCCCCTTTGGGAAGGAGAGAATCCCTTTCCCATCCAGAGAACAAAGCTGGGATGGAATTGTTGAGAACCCAAGCAACTCTGACGAGATTAAAGAAGTGGTGCCATATTCCCCCATGATATCACAATGGAGGAAGAGATGATAGAGATACTCCACCTTCTTGCATATAATGCATGTTTTCGGAATTGTGATGGCCCTCTTCTTTAGATTGTCAATTGGGAGAATCTCATTGGCCACAGAAATCCATAAAAAAACCTGCGCTCATTGAGAAATGAAGGATTTCCATACCTTGGCCAACAGGGAGGGGTGCTCACTTCTATGCAACATAGATTTGTAAAGAAATTTGGGGGAGAGTTTGCCATTTCTTTGACCAAGCCTATACTCTTATATTCCTGATTGATATTTGAATTTTGGTACTAATATTGGGATTCAATTCAAGGGTTGCCTCTTCTTGAAGTATATCTCCATAGCCACATTCATTTTGGTTCTATACCAATATTCCAAAGTTTACACATGTTATCTATATATTGCAGGTGTACTTATTTGTATGATACGCTACGCCCAAAGCTCATTCATGAAGCGAATCTTGATTGTCTTTGTGAACTTGTTGACATTCTTAAAGTTGAAGTCCTGGGAGAACAGCTCAGTAGACGGAGTGAGTCTTTAGCAGGATTGCGTCCCACATTACAAAGAATTCTGGCAGATGTTCATGAGCGATTGACTTTCCGTGCTCGAACACATATTCGTGATGAGGTATTCAACATGGGAAATCAGTCATCTTTCATTCACTAAATGGTCTGCTTTTTTCCCCCTTTCATGTTCATCTGGAGCACTATGTTTTCTTTCCTGTTGAGCTTAATCATGTTGTTTTTCTCCTCTTTTTTCTGAATAATTCTTTGGTTGTCTGATATAAATATCTATCATTACAAGCAGCTGCTTTGATTTTATTTAATTCAGTGAGTTCATGTAAGGGAATTATCCTATATCGACAAATTCACCTCAGGAAACTTGTGTGCTTGGAATTTTCATCATTGGATATATTAATTATGTGATTAGTTGGTGATGCTGACTCTACTATTAATCTTGGGTCTACAACACGTCACTTCATCCTCCTTGAGTGGTTTTTTTTTTTTTTTTGAAGACACAGGGTGTCCCCACCTCTTTTTTGAAGTGAGACTAATCCCTGCGGATACACACAATCACCCACAACCACGTGTATCGGGTAAAGCCAAGGAGGGGAATCAAACCCTCACCTATAGGGAGCAAACCTATGGTGAAGACCATTTGCCCAAACCTCGTTGGGTCTCCTTGAATGGTTTTGATTGTGGAATTAGAACTTTCCCAGAGGTCCGCTCACAAGATGACTGGATTCTAGTTCTGGAACATTGATATGTTTTGGATGGTTTGGTTTCATGTACTTTGTGGGTGTCATTGGGAAATCTTAAATAATGTATAAAGTTGTGCTTGCATGTTGTTGGCCTATCTTTGAATCCTATTTTGAATTATTTTTATGGAAATGCATGCTTTCTTATGGTGTTTATTTGATATGCCATAAAGAGTGAAAACATTGAAAACTACTGCATGTTTGTTTAACAGAAATTTTCTTGGATGCAAGTGTATCATTTTTTTCACTGGTTCTTTTGGGTGAGATCACACAGATGTTATTTGTTGGGAACATGGAAAATTTTCAACATATGCTTTTATTATGGGTCTTTTATCATTGCAACCTGAATGAAAAAAAAAAAAGTAAAAAAGAAAGCTACTGGTTTACATTATTTTATTTTTTTTTATTAATTCTTTCTATCGCTACCTTTTTGTAGATTGCAAATTACTTTCCTTTTGACGAAGACCTGGACTACCCTGCGAAGTTGGAGCGATCTGTGGAGACAACTTCTGGAACTACTGTTAGTGGTCACTACCCCTGCATAACATATTTGTACTGACACAGGAAACTTTTCTTGCTCTTTATGGTCATGTTAACTTGTGATATTCATACTTATATGCACAACAAAAGGTTTGTTCATGGAGTAAGCATCTTTCAGGCATGCATTGTCTTACCCAGTTATTACTTGGCACCTTACAGTCAACTTTGTAGTTGTTATTTGGTTTTTCATAGTTGCTGTAATATGTGTTTGTTGAGTTATGTAGAACATGCCATATGTTATCTTGATCACAAATTTAGAACTAATAAACTAAATAATCATAACTCATTAAAACTCAAAGAGATGCATGTTATCAAATAATTAGCAAATCACCATACTGTAGAATGTCATCACATATCCATAATAATCTGTAACGTCTAAAACTGTAATCAACCTGATGCAAGGAAATCAAAACTAGAAAACCCGTATGGGCCAGATGGGGCACAGCAACCTCTTTGAAACTCCAAAGTCATAGTAGGACTTGCAAAACTTGCTTCTTCTTCTTCTTCTTCTTCTTCTTTTGTATGCCTTTTGCAGAAAAAGTGGAAACATAATTGGTTGAAAATTCTCATTGAACTGATAAGAAAATGGTGGATTTTTTTTGAGTACCCACTAATGTTTTCTCGGAGATTTTTTTTTTTAAAAAAAGAAAATCTTGAGTTCTAATGAAAAATTTACCCAGGCGAGTTCACTTTCTGACGTGTGTATTTCAGCAGGTTCTAAACAACTGCCTTTGACAGCTTGGGTAATTCTCAGCCCTTTTTTTTTTTTTTTTTTTTTTTTATCAAATTACAGGTTGATGAAAACTCTGACATTTTCAAGACTTGGTATCCACCATTGGAGAAAACACTGTCATGTCTGTCAAAGCTGTATCGAAGTTTAGAATCTGAAGTTTTTACAGGATTAGCACAGGTAAATATGAGTTCTTGAAGATACTTTGCCCCTCATGTATTTTTTTTTTTTTTGAAATTTAGGAAATTCTGCTTTTTTGTTACTTACTTTGCCTTCTGTGTTTCAGGAAGCAGTGGAAGTTTGCTCGATATCCATTCAGGTCAGTTTTCATAATAGTACTCATCAGAAGTAAGCTGATACAATACTGGGTGGTACTTGGGTAAGCTGGGATTTGACTTGCAATCTTATGATTCGACCCTCTCAAATGGGTTGATTTCTGGGTTACCACCCAAAAAATGCTATGCATAAAGTCATTTCTACTAGCTCTGATGTAAGAAATTTAGGGTAATATGAAATGCTCAAATAATCTTTCATTTGGATCGGAAAACTGTACACGTAGAGCTTACCATCTTGGGATCTAAAGTGTTCATATTGTATGCCTTGCGGTGGATGAGAGATGTCCAAAAAATCTCCCCACTAGATGACCATGTCTGATCTGGCCACCAGAAATCTGGACCCTGTCTGATGGCTAAGACCATCAGATAGTGGATATATTAGGGCATGACCCATACTGTGAATTGTGATGGAGCCCACAAGATCAATGGCATGGCTTACCAGATGGTAGGTTCCACATGTACTTGTGCCCTGTCAAACAAAAATGAAAGCCACTTCTCTTAAACGATCATCATATAATACCTCATAAAAAGTTCACGTGGACAGTTTCTATCACATGGGTATCATGAAATTTCACTGATGAAAAGGAAGCTTCATCTCTCAGCTATGAAGGAACTGCAGTGTATCCATATTTATGCAAGACCAAGTGGCCGTTGGAGCATAAGCTGCAATGTGTTTCCTGATTGTTGTTTTTGCATCTTATTTTCTGCTTATTATTTTACATTACTTTTTCTTTTTTCTTTTTTTCCACAGAAAGCTAGCAAACTAATTGTAAAGAGATCATCCCCCATGGACGGACAACTTTTCCTCATCAAACATCTGCTTATTTTGAGGGAGAAGGTGGACTTTGACTCCTTTTTTTTCTTTTTTCTTTTTTCTTTTTTCATGTTGTGAAATTATTCTTGGTCAGAATTTGTAAGTTAAATGCAAATGTACTAATCTACTCAAAATTCTTGGCATTCCAGATTGCACCTTTTGATATTGAATTTTCCGTCACTCACAAGGAGCTGGATTTCTCGCATTTGCTGGTTAGTACCTTAGTGGAAGTTCTGATTGAATCTAGATAATTAGTGATCCTGGCCATTCCATTATTTATATGCTCTGTTCATCTTGTTTGAACATATCTGTAATACAATTTTCTCTCTATTTTTGCTTGCAAGGACAAATGACATGCTCATGTGGACTTCATTGTAAAATCTAGGACTTTTAATTGCCAATAGTTGGGAAATATTCTTGACAATGGTTTCTTTGTATAGTCCTCCATAGGAAACAAATCATTTTCTAAAACAAGAGAACAACATCCAAGTTTTTTGATGGTGACAGCAGTTCACTATTGTAGACAACTGAAGCAAATCAGGATCATTTGCCTGGATTGGTGCCAGTAATTGGGTTTTCTTCTATACATTTCTTATTCCCATGATTTGCTTGTGTAAGTTTCTAAGACGGCTTTTTATTATTGCAAGTGAAAACAGAGACTATTTTGCAAGCTCTTGCTAGTATTGAAATGTTGATTAAAGTGGGGAAGTTAAATTTGTTTCCATTAAATAAAAAAGGATATTGCTTGGCTCGCAGGCAGGAACTGGGTATTGATGATTGGCAACTTGCCTAAGAGGGGGCATGGTGCTCCCTAATGTCTCGTGTTTTGAAGAAGCAGAATCTGTGGACCGTCTCCTTCACTGCAGCTTTGCAAGTAACGTGTGGAATAGTGTTTTTTGGGTTTCAGGGCTTCTTGGGTGATGCCTGTCCATAGAAGGCCTCTTCACTCGTGGCACTTGGGCAGAGGTATAGTTAGTGGGAGACACAGATGGACAGTGGCTCTCCCTGCTGTTCTTTGGTGCTTTATGGGGAGAAAGAAATCTGTGCTGTTTCCCAGACAAATCTTGTGATTTGGTTAGGGTTGTTAGCAGGTTGAATCTTCGTATCAAGTGCCTTAGTGGTCGGTGTAGGTGCCTTTGTGGCCGGTTGTTTTTTTTCCTTTCTCTTTCTTGTCTTTTGCCTTTCCATCTGTTGCTGATTTTCTTCTTTTGGCTTAAAAAAAGATTAAAATGGGAAGTCAGAAAAACAATTTTCAGCCTGCCAAGATTGTAGGGCTAAATGAAGCTGAAGCTTTGTCACTTCAAATCCAAGAAAGATTTGTGATTTCTTATTGAGAAATGATTGCATTATGTTATGTATGATCTTTCCCATCAACATGCCACTTGTGTGGGACATCAATGCCATGGAAATGATACACCCCACCCTGAAGATTTCCCTTGTCGAAAATCAGGCTGATCCACTTGCTAGATGGTTCAAACCTGTATGTTGAGTAAGACGTTATTACCCAAGGATGAGCAGAAAGGCCTGATTTTTGTCCCATATGATCTTCATGGTGATGCCTACCCTTCTCATCATGTTGATGTCCTACAGAAGTGGCACGCAGATGGCAAAGATGGTATGGTACCACAAGTGATGGTACCTTGCCTCATGGTTCTAAAAAAACAGTTATGATATGGCCCTACTGTAACCATATTGGCATGTATCAGCTGATACTGTCTGATGCAATCCACATTGTGACAGATACAGGGCCGATGCACCCAATACAGCCCCAAAGGCTCGCTTTTCTTTTTTCTTTTTTGCGTTTTTCTATGTTTTTACTTAGGGGACATTGTCTAAAGAACAAGGACTCAGAGATGGTCATTTATAGATGGAATATGAGTTTCAGCAGTGTAACTCCATGTTTGTTGTATTACAAGATGCAATTGAGACCACAGGTTCCCTTGCTAAGGAAGGGGTTTCATGATAATTGTATTGGGATTTGCTCTCACTACTGTGGTGTGATTTATATTATATTTCAAAAAATCCTTGTTCTTAATCCAAAAAGAAAAAGAAAAATAAATTAAAAAAAGTTTTGATTTAGGTAACAAAATTTTAACTTCTATGTGCTGTAATTTTCCAAGGGGCTATGGCAAAGGGGCTTCTCAGCCATTGTTGTTAAAAGACCAATGCAGCATGCCATTAGGAACTATATAGAATAAGCATCCTAATCTTAAAATGGGTGCAGTGTCCTAAGTGTAAGACTCATGAGAAGTGTGCCAAAGTTGGATGCCTATGTGGAGAAAGAAAAATAGGTGTGTTGGAAAAAAGAATTCTGTATGAATTGAGATGACTAATCATGCTGTTACTTCCATGTTCTTTTGTGCTGTAATGGGAGATATCTTGCGAGGACCACGTAACTTTCTTCTTATATCTCAATCACTTTTTCAGGAACATCTAAGGCGGATACTTCGAGGTCAAGCCTCACTATTTGACTGGTCAAGATCAACCTCATTGGCCAGAACGTTGTCTCCCCGTGTCTTGGAAAATCAGATAGATGCCAAGAAGGTAATGTGTATCTCTCTGCTTAATTTCAAATCCACTTGTTTGTATACATTGCTTGCGGGATCTCCACCTCTATCACTTGGGTTGTCTCTGTTAATGAATTCATTACCTATATAAGAAAAATCCAATGCGCTAAATACAACACGGGATGCTTGGAAATCTTTTTCCCATCTCCGTCAAGAATTTCTGAAGAGTTCTTATGAGCATTGAATTTCAAGTTCTAGAGAATTAGTTAAGACTTTGGAAACCCACAGTCATTGGCTTATCAGGATTCTTCACCAATGCATATCGCTGATTCTTTGGTTCTGCATTACCTCTGGAAAAGAAAAAAAAAAAGAAAAAAGAAGAGTTGTTGCTTAAGGATTCTATTCCTTCATTTGCAGGACCTGGAGAAAAACCTTAAAGCCACCTGTGAAGAATTCATTATGGCAGTCACAAAGCTAGTTGTGGAGCCAATGCTTTCGTTTGTTACCAAGGTAACCTTCTCTTCCTCATGATTGTCACATTTGAACTAGACTATATATTCTCACTCAAACTGCAAACCTATTTATGACTTGAACAAATAACAAATCTCCAATTTAGTGATTGGATGCATCACCAAGTAGCAGTTGGTTGGATTCTCAGGCCAACAAGTTTCCATTTGTATTTGGGGCCGCAAAGAAAACAGACCCTTCATTAAGTGGGCTTTCCTTCTCTCCCAAACACATCTGGCATTTTGGCTGTAATGAATCACCTCATTCGAGGAGATTTATGTTGTTTTATAATTGAAGAGATTAACACCTTCCCCCCCCCCGTGTGCATGTGTTTTATAATTGAGGAGACTACTGTTAAACCATCAAGAGTTTGTTTATACAGGTAACGGCTGTGAAGGTGGCACTGTCTTCGGGCAGTCAAGATCAGAAATTAGACTCCGTTTTGGCGAAACCTCTCAGGAATCAAGCATTTGCTAGTCCGGATAAAGTGGCGGAGCTTGTTCAGAAGGTATGCTGTATATCAAGTGGATGTCTCATTGTTTGCGTATCTATTAAAAGCATGCACTGCTATCAATGACATCTTACTTATCAAGCACTCTTAACAACATGTGGTACACGTATCTGGGATTAGGACCATGCATCTAGTAGGCCCTACCATGGACAGGCCAAAGATGACGCTTATTGGGTGATTGTAGCCAGCCATTGCGGGAATTTATTGGCAGTTAGGAATAAATGGTCCACGCAAGGGTTGATCTTTGTTAGAGTACACAGACTTGTATGTGTAAGAGGGCTAAAGAGGAAGATGAGAATACTTTCTTCCCACATTGTGTTGGTCGGCCCGCAGATCGGCCTCACCCATTGTCCGTCCTATTGCTAATCAAGACATAATCCTTTGTTTTTACCTTATTATCTTTTCAAACATTTCCATTGTTGAGAAACTGAAATACTGCAGTAAATTTTTGGTTGCTGGTACATTACATTGATCAAACCAACATTTCACTGGTTTTGGTATTTTGACGTATGCATCATGGGTGCAGGTTAGGACTGCTATTCAGCAAGAGTTGCCGGGGGTGATGGCGAAAATGAAGCTTTATCTCCAGAATCCATCAACTCGGACGATTCTGTTCAAACCAATCAAGTAGGTTTCAGACACAGCCATGTACCCATCTATATTTGCATTGACTCGAACGGATTGAGATTCAAACTGAGTCAAGGACACTGAAGGGTAATTCAGTTTTATCCAGGGTTGAGCTGAAGCATTCCATGTCCAGCCTTTCAGCCAAGGACCTAAGCCTGGCCTCATCTGATTCAATGACCAGGCCCGGGCTGGACCTGTGTTGGGCGTTTAGGTAGATGTGAACCCATGTCCAGCCCAACTAATATCAGGTCAAAAGCCGAGGTCCAAGCCATGCGCCTGAAGGCTTAGCTGGAACCCAGCCTCTGGCGTGGCCAGGCCAGCCAAGCCAGCCGGGTTGCAACTCAAGTTCTATTTATAGGTGCTCTCCAAACCCACATTCACTTCCATGCAACACTTGCATAGATTCATGTACCAACATGTGTCATGTGTGTGAGATCCAAGCTGCTCGTTAGGTTAACTCCACCTTCCAGATCGCTATCATAGAAAATCAGGATGGTCCATGCACACCCGCCCATGAAACTAGTGGATGGTTTACAGAATTTGCAGCATATGCACACATGGCCCACCTGATGAGTGGAGCAGCCTGATGTTGGGACCAGGGCATGCACATGGTCGCCCCAGCTGATGAGGACGGTTTAGATCCTCCTGCACAAAGTTGGCATTTGGTTCAGAACGAGATAAAACTCAATAATCTGAGCATTCACAAAACTTGAGTTTGGTATGTAGGGAGCGGACTTCCTGCCCACACACGTGGTGTATGATGATCCAAACCAGGCATCCTGTGAGCTCAACCTTTGATTGACCCCTATCCAAAATTTTGCTCTGATTGGACAATCTTAACCATGTAATATTTCCTCACTGAGGGCTGGAATCGTCTAAATATTGTGATTTTTAGACCATGGCCCATTCACTATTGGAAATACGCAATTGACGGTTTAGATCTTATCCATTTGTGCCATGTGTTCAGAATGACATGGAGGGACAGAAAATGCCATCACTTGGGAGGTGGCGGAATCTGATCCCTTGAATGTATGGTTTTCAAATTCAAAAAATATGGTCATATCTTCATGCCCAATTGATGGTGTTAATTCGACTCACTTGATCGTCCCTTTTCTCCTCTCTTGTAGGACAAACATCATTGAAGCGCATTTGCAAGTGCAGAACTTGATAAAATCTGAATACTCTGCTGAAGAAATGCAGAGCATCGGGATGATGCAGATCGCGGACCTGCAAGCGCAGCTTGACAGCCTCCTTTAGGTGTGTGTGTAGCTAATGTCTAGGTCCCACAGACATGTGGGACCCACGGATATCCAACGGCTAGATTCATCATTGATATGTGAAACTGAGACATTTGGTTTTTATTTTTTTATTCTTTTTTTCTAAAATATATAAAAGTATCAAATTTTGGGCCTCTTCGAATATATGTTTTGGATGGATGGAGTGCTATTTTTATTTAGTATTCAGATGGTTTGCTGAATCTACACGTGTGTGGAGCCCTGCCCGTGCCAATACAAGCATGTTTGCGAGCTTCCCTCAGCTGGGAAATAATCCTTTTGATCTTCTGCCTCAAATCAGACAGTTTCACTGCTCTGTTTTTCAGCCTAGAAGATGTAAACACAGTGGCCCACCTGATGGAAAGCTCAGATTTGGAACACGTATTCTGTATTGACACGTGTGAGTGTATGTGGCTGGGCAGCACTCCAACTATCATACATTCAGGACAGCAACACAAACAACAAAAGTTGAAGCAATAGCCACTTCTGTTCCCACCGTTGGTTTGTAGGCCAGACATGGAGGGGATCACATCAGTGGTGAGGCCCGCCAGAGGGACGGCAAAAGAAATGAGTGACAGCACTCAACGTTCTTGAGGAAGCAACTGCAAAAATCAGGCCAATCCAAAGATAAAAGTGGGCCACACCATGGTGACGTATACCTGTGAAACCTTCTTAGGGCCCACCTAAGTTTCGGATCAGGCTGATATTTTTATTTTATTTATTTTTTTATTTCCATTCATCCTGGTAGTTCTAACATTATGAACGGGTTGGATTGCATAAAAACATCATAGTGGGACCAGGAAGGTATCGGTGGTGGGCATACTAATTCAAACTGTTCCGTGGTGTGGCTCACTTGAGTTTTGGATCTGCCTAATTTATTGGTTCGCGTACTAACATGAGCTGGTGCAAATGATGGATGGAGTGGATGCCACACACACACATCAAGGTGGGCCCCACAGTTATTTGTTGCACGGTCTCCCTACTCCAAATACGCGTCCATGGAAGCACATGCATATACTTGCATGAGACACGCCGGGATTTAAGATGAAACGGTAATGATGATATTCATTAGTAATAAAGTAATAGTTTAAATGCTCCCATGCTCTGAAAGCACTGTGATTGGTCCACTTTGACAGTCCAATACATTGATCTGAACCGTCCATTAAGTTCATCATATTCCTGGGCTACCATGGAAAAAAAATAAAATCTTACTGATTGAATGATCTAAACTATACGTTATTTGCCTTATTTTCTACAGCCATCCTTTCCCAAGCCATGGATCGGATGGTTATGATATCCTAAAGAAAGTTATTCTCTACGAACATTAGCAATCCATGATGTTACCTAACAAATAGATGGATCAAATTGTTGATGGGGCCTATTTTGTGTAACTGATCTTGACCGTCCATGTTTAAGCCCATTGATCAAATGGTTAACATTTGTCAGATCAGTATGATGTTTCCATGGTGGCCCAGGAAATGTGCTGACCTGATGAAACAGTGGATTCGACTGTCTAAGAATCCCAATGATACAGTGCTCTGAGACCATGGGAGCATTTTTCAAGATTAATATATATTTAATTTCTGTTTCGGTCTTTAAAAAATCTACACGTGTAAATATACTATTAGTTATTTAATCGCATGCAACATCTGGACCTCTGGTCATGATTGTATCCTGCCTTTGCACATTTACACATGCATTATCAGGAATGTAGGACTTAATGACATTACTCAGTTTTAGAGAGGCCCACCAAGGCAATTGGTCATTGGTTGATCCATCGCACACGTATGCCAGATGCAAGCCGCTCATATGAGAAAATGGACGGCTGGAAATGAAAATGGAACATGATGAGTGGACCAAGCCAGCATGGCACATATACCTGAGATCCAAGCCATTCATCAGTTGGGATAGTGCAAGTAATATGGCCCGAGGATTAAGATGGGGACTGTAATGCATGTGATATGGACCCAAGATTAGGATGGTCCACTCATTGGTGGGATAGTGTACGGAACAGTGAGATGGTGAATAAAGTGAGGGCCCCACATTCAAGAGCTAGTTGCGGACCCACCTGATTATCTCGGTATGGTGTAAAGCTGCTTGTGGGGTTAGAAATTCTACCAAGTACCTTGCAGACCATCAAACGCATGGTTTTTCTGAGGAGCACGATTCCGGGCATGGGACTATGGTTGTGTGATCCAAACCGTTGATCCGACGATATACATGGCTGATGGAGGCTGGTTAAAAATTCTTCAAAATTGGAAGATCCTGACCTTTTAATCAATGGCCCACAAAGGAGGCTTAAGGAGACAGGTCCATTTTCGATTGAAAATAGTTCGTTGATCAAACGGTTGAAATATTAAAATCTATAGATTTTCAGGGTATTCCCTATCCAAGATGAGAACTATCACACAAACGGCTCTGATCATTAAAAAATGTCCCCACATGTATCAGATCGAGTGCGTGAGTCAACGGTACTTTCTCAAGAAAATGAAGAAAATGCCATGAGGAAAGATCCAACGGTCAGAGAAAAGCGCTGGAAACCCACATGCGTTTTCTGCACATATACAGTGGTTTCTACTGTTTGACTGGAAAGGTTCCTGTGGCCGTTCATTTGGTGGGCCCCACTCTCAGATGAACTCACTGTACCCCTATAACCAAATGTCCTGGGGATCCTAGCCGCCTATTAGAGCAGTCGAGGATTATAAATGGGCGGCTGGAATATAGTCCAACCTACAGTCCAGAGAACGGTCAGGATTTCATTCATCTGCCACGTGTACGATATCGAGTGCCAGAGTCTAAGAACTGCAAGAGGTGGTACAAGCATCCAAGATCCAATCATTCATCGGGATGGATCCATCACGTACGTACACTTGCCTGAAATCCCATCTGACACGTGACATCATGTGGGCCACAATGGCGTTGAAGAAACGGACAGCTCAAAGAAGCAACCAACAGCCCACCCTCAGTGTACAAGTGTGGCCCACTTGATGACTTGAAAGGGCTGTTGCTCAAAGGGGTGCAGCAGACACGGCAAGCTTGCATGATAAACGGCAAGGATCTCACACATGTGCAATACAGGCATGCGTGTCAACGAGTAAGCAGGCCTTGGTACTTCCCCAAGGTGACAGGCATTGGATATTTCTAATGCGACGCCACTATCCAAAAATCTACGTTGGATTTTCAACGCACGCCATTGTTGACCACCATTTTGAAGGGTTTGTGGGGCCCACCGTGATGTATGTGTTATATACACTCTGTCCATCTGTTTCTCCAGATCATTTTAGACATGGAGCTGATCCAAAGCTCAAGTGGACCACACCACAGGAAACGGTGGGGATTGAACGCCCACCGTTGAAAACTTGTTGGGGCCCACAGAAGTTCTGGAACGAGCTTATATTTTGTGCTTTCCCTTCACCTAGTCGGAATCACCTTATGAACGGGTCGGATGGCATATAAACATCATGGATGGCGTCAGAAAGGTTTTAACGGTGGGATGTATTTTTTCTATGGTGTGCTGCATTTGAGCATTGGATCCGCCTCATGTTTTTTTAGTCGCGTTAAAATGAGCTGTAGAAACGGATGGACGGAGTGGATATAATACCTACGTCATGATGGGCTCCACAGATAGTGGAGTTCGTAGTACGCTTGATAAGCAGTCACTTGAAATTGTACACGCGCCGTACAATAACTCAAACTAAACGGACAGAAATACGGTTGAGTCTCTCAGTCCGAAAATCAGATTCGGCTGAACAAATCCTAACCACCCACTTGTGCTGGATCATTTTAATTTTTAACCGTCCAATTAATATCAGATGAATATTTAAAGTAAAAGAGTGAGTGGTCCAAATTCCAAGTGCTAAATCAGATGGTTACTACCATCTGATCAACGTAATTTTTAGACCATGCTCTATCCATAATTGGGTCAGCCATATGGACGGTAAGGATTACCCTACATTGACTCCGTACGTATGGATTACGGTCACCACCATAGGAATCCAACCGCTCCCATAATCCTAATGCATATCTCTATGAAATTTCTCAGTCAAAATACAGCACCAAAATCCACAAGCAGCCTCTTCTTTACGAGAAGTTCTTCAGTCCAACAGATTGGAGCATTACTTACCATCCAGCCAGGGGATATATTCCACTCTGCCATCTTCATATGACATCCAAACCGTCCAATAGTTTGGTCCCACCATGATGATGACCTTAGAGAAGATTCAGAGTAATCCACTCATTATGTAGATAATAATTGAATTTCTCCATTTATTAATGGCTATATTTTATTTTTGGAAGATAATAAGCATATCAGTCTAATTTCGGTACAAGATGATACATCTGGTGGAGCCAACCAATTGAACGAGTTGGATGTCACATATATATGATAGGTTACAATTTACCTACTGTGTGGATGTAAGCTTCCGGTCCAAACGGTTGGACTTGACGTTTTCTAGGGAGCTCTGCAAAACTACTTGATTTGATTAAAAGGGTGGTGTTTGGACAGACTAGTGAAAAATTGAATTTCTACTCTTAGTTAATTGCCTCCTTGGCATACGTGCAAGATCCAAACCGTCAATCAAGAGAAGCACAATGATTTATGTGTCTTGCCGAAAAATTGGGTTGATCCGTTAACCGAGTAAGCCACACACGTGTACAAATAAAATGGACGGTTGAGAAAAGGGCCCAGCAATCCAGACCATCCATCAAGTGGGTCAGATTTTTGGCCTTGGAATGTCTCTTAAAGTGGGTTATTGCAAGGGAAGCAGCCACAGGCAGTGGGGTGGGAGGAACATGAGGTGGGCCCGTTTCTCATCTTGTGGGCCAGTTCAGAGGCCTTTTGCAGGTGCTGGGAGTGTTGGAGTTGGGCTGATGCTCTCCATTCCTCAGCTTTTCTGTGGACGATTGCCATTCTCCTCATCTGCTTTTCTTCTAGATTTGATCTCATTTTCTGTATTTTTACCTGCATACATCGCACTAAAATTTAGAGAAGAAAACCATAAATGTAAGCCTATCTGACCGTTAATCCGGTGGGACACCATACAGATGGGCCGCGGACCAAATCTCGCGGTGATTAGTGACAGAACCAACCATAGATTTTTATTCATTGAATGATTTGGAACATGACCAGTTCCTTTACTACTACTGTACAACAAGC
The DNA here is from genome assembly GCA_037074715.1 of Magnolia kwangsiensis. Lineage (NCBI taxonomy): Eukaryota > Viridiplantae > Streptophyta > Magnoliopsida > Magnoliales > Magnoliaceae > Magnolia > Magnolia kwangsiensis. The sequence goes on along the minus strand of CM073577.1, from coordinate 3,606,636 downwards.
TAATTCTACAAGTTTGTGCGTGGGGCCCACCTTGATGCGTGCATGACATCCACTCCGTCCATCATCTGAGCCCCCTCATATTCTAACTGCTGCAGAAAAATCAGACTGATCTGAAACTTGGCTGGCCACAAATGAAAATTCATATGGTGTGGCCCACCTGAGTGTTGGAATGCCTGATTTTTTTTGCGACCATTCCTCCTTGTGGGGACACATTATAAATGGATTTCATGGAATATGACGATGCCGGTGGGCCCTAGTACAATCCGAAAGGTTTTAACGGTGGGCGTCCGCATCCCAATTGTTCCCTGTGGTGTGGCCCACCTGTGTTTTGGCTTGGGCTGCATGAAGTGGATGTGGGCCCTATGTCACAAGTGGGGTCCACCAAAAATTTGTATGATAAGCTTATTCAGGATTGTTCATTTGGCGATGGATGGATCGGATGATCCTAGCCATCTAGACAGCAGATTTTAAATCAACAGTGGGAAAGAAAAACAGTTAATGGTCAACATTAATTGCTGGAAAGTAATGAAAATTAATGGCTAATCTTCAGATAGGTATGATTTTCAAACATAGTCCATCCACAATGAGGTCCACCAGATGGACGGTTCAGATTGACGGATAATCCTTCCACTTGCAACTTATCACATCCCCATTTCATACCCATCATCAGGAATCTAGCAGCATTTTACAATTGGAAGTTTCAAAATTTTCAAAAGTCCATTTTGAAATGGGTGTTGAGATTCCCGCCAACATTTTATGGACGGACGGTGGAAGATTGGTGATAACATGGCGCCAAAATGCCATTTGACTTTTGTAATAAAAAGCCAATAACAGTAATTAAAATTTTCAACGAATAACATTGAATATAGGGCCATCACATGGTCTGAGAACATGCCATCCGTAAACGGGACCAGACATTTCAAATTGTGGGCCCCACTGTAGAGGAAGCACAGCACATGCACTGAGAAGACAAGCCCGACCGTTCATTTGGCGGGCCTCTATAAATTAAATGGTTGTAAACAAACCGTTGGCCACTCCAATTTCAAAAATAGTAAAAGGTTCACTGATCTAACGGTTACTTTCATTGGACTAGTGTTACTTTTGGGCAGGGGGCCCACATTTTAGACGGACCGGATCGATTACACGTCCACCACTCTGTACGGTAGATATATGTGCATGTGTATCACCATACTTTGCCAATGTATCATTTTATTAATGGCATCACTAGCAGATATCCACTCCATCTAAACGGAACAAAATGTGGGCCCCGCTCTAGATGGGCCACAGCACAAAAATCAATCTGAACGGACGGTCCTAACCGCCTAGTCAATGGACATTAAATATATTGAATTTGGAAAGTTTCTGATCGTATATTGATGGCCACCCAATTGCTGCGATCTTAGGGATATCTTCCATCAACAGTGGGGCCCACCATTTGTGTGGGTCCATTGCGACACATGCAGATATAGATGCATTGATATTCCTATGTCCGACCGACAGGAAGCTGATTGCGTGGTGGGCCACAGACCACCTACCTCCCTAATGTGTTAACGCGGTAAAGTTCTGTGGGCCCTAGCATGATGTATATGTTATATCCATACCGTCCATTTATTTTGCGAGATCATTTTAGGGCATGGGCCAAAAACTGAGTTAGATACAAACCTCAGGTGGACCACACCACAGAAAGACGGTGGGACTGAACGGCAACCATCGAAAACTTCCTGCGGCCACATAAGTTTCGGATCAAGCTACCATTATTGGTTTTTTCCCTTCATCCATGTCTGTGGCCTCATGAACGGTATGGATATAGCACATCTACATCATGGTGGGGCCCACAACTTTGCCATGTCAACACACCCGGGAGACCAGGCAATACACTTCCCCGACCACAACCAATCAGACTGACAAATTCTCAAAATAGCATACATGTGAGGGCTGAAGGAAACACTGAAAAGAAAAGACTCCGGGGCTCGAGAGCATGGTTCTTCTGTCATTTAACGGAAAGATCATGGGTACTTTCGTCAATGCCGTAAAAAAAAGGTACCCAGCGAAAGGTCCCAAAGGTCCTACCTGACTCGGCTGGCAGTGTACTTTCACGCCGTCCATCCCGTTGAAAGCTCCTTTCAGGGCATGATCCCAAAAACGAAAGCAGTTCCAGATCACAATGGACCATAGTACAGTAAACAGTGGTGATTGACCATTAAAAACTTTCTGTCGGCCACAAAACTCTGGATCAAGATGATATTTGTGTAGTCTCTTCATCTAGGTGTTTGTCACCTTATCAACAGGTTGGATGGCGAATAAACATTCCGGTGGAAGTTTTTAACGGTGGGGATTCAACCACGACTGTTTCCTATGGTGTGGTCCAACTGAGATTTGAGTCAGGTTTTTTTTTTTGAATCATGCCCTAAAATGAGCTTTCAAAATGGTTGGACGGTGTGGATTTAAGGCATATACATTAGGTAGATCCGGGTCCTGCCTAATCCGCTCCCAAAAATCAAATCCTAGCCATCCAATTGGTGGCTGTCTCATGGGCCGTCATAAATCAATGGTCATATTGTGATAGATATCTTATCTAGGGCAGAATATAAGATCCAGTGTGACTGTCATCAGATGGCTTAGATTGACGGATAAGCTTAACTACTGGCAATGTTAACCCTGGAGAATCACATGATAGCTCTATCATGGCAAATTAAAAAGTTTTCATTTCAAATTCATGCTCTGGCTGTGTGTGATGGTTGATACACGTTAACTAAAAATAATTGTACAAGTCACATAGGTTTACAACAATTAAACCGTCCAAACAGCAGGACCCACTGAAAATAGGCCACACTCCAAGCGGATTGATTGCACGGTTCAACTACGATTAATAGGCATTTGTTAGTTGAATTTGGACCATTTGCTATTTTCCAATCAGTTGGTAAAAGAAAGAAAATCAGTGGAATTTCTTGTTTATGAACCATCTAATAGAGGCCCACCGTTTGGATGGTTGGATATATATATATATATATATATATATATATATATATATAGAGAGAGAGAGAGAGAGAGAGAGAGAGAGAGAGGGGGGGGGGGGGGGGGGGGGGGTTTGAATTGAAGTACCTCAAGCTTTCTTGATTGGGCCTCTGCTTTTGCACTCTGGAGGTTCACCCAAGCTTGAATTTTTGCTTCCTCTCTCTGATACCTGCAACCCGTTTTGATGGCGCAATTTCAGCAATACAACTAAAATTTCTCAGGTGAGGGTTGCTCTTGAGTGGCGTTTGGCAGACCCAATAAACAGAATTTGGAACCCAAATCATGATAGAAAACATTTCTACCCCCAAGTAGAAACATATTCTATCCTGATAAATAGGTAAATTGAGTGTACTTTACAATGAAAGATAGAAAGAATCAGCATTTTCTAGATTGGGGCCCACACTTATGAGTAATTGAAACCGTTGATCTAGTGGTCCGATTGTGGGATGGACCACGCCCCAGTCCATCAAATGAAAATGGACAATTGAAACTAATGATCCAGGCTGGAATCTGATCAACATAAGGTGGCCCCACATTTACAGTTGATGCTCAAATGGTTAGGATCATAGATTATGATCATCAGATGGGGGCATTTTCAAGATCGATATGGAACCCGCATTTTCTAGATTGGGGCCACCTTTGAGTAATCAAAGACATTGATCTAGTGGTGCATTCTGGGGTGGGCCATGCTCCAGTATCCCCCCCTAGTGAATGATCTTATCCATCAAAATGAAAATAGGCAATTACAACCAATGGTCCATGATGGAATTCGATCGGATGGTTAAGATTGTCCATAGTAACTTTTGGGGTCGTCTCCATCTGCGGTACAAACCATGTGAACGGTTCAGATCACCATAAGATTTCCCCACATGTTGGGTTTGTTGGGCTGAGCAAATGCTCCCTTGATTAGGATCATCAGATGGGGTCACTTTCAGGGAATATCCAAATCCACTATGGACCATCATATGAACGGTTTGGATCAAGAAGAGGTGGACCCCACAAGAAGAAATTAATAAAACTAGAAAATGCAATCCAATCCACAATCATAGAACTCCAGAATTCAATCACATTCACCTGACACAGCTCTTGGTCTTCTCCTCATCTTCCCAAACAGAAGCTCTAGACTCAGAGCCACTCTTCCTGCAGCTCATTTCAAAATGCCTCAGGCTTTTCGAAATATCTTCTTCCTCCTCCTCTCTCGAGCTCCAGTTCGACACAACTGAGTCGAACTGTGACCCAAGCTGAAGCTTTGCAAAGTGACAGTCCTGGAGCTCCGAGATATCGATGCTGGCGTTTGGGCCAACCAGAGGCCCGGACCTGTCAGCGGGTGTGTTGTGCCTGGCGGGTGAAGAGCTCTTGAATGGAGTGTGGCATCTTGATGTAGTTGAGCTGCCAAGCGGGGTCATCTCAGTGCCAATATCTCTGTGCCGAACCTCAGCCACTACTTCCGTCGCAGCATCTTTCATGGTATCACAGATTGAGTTTCCAAATAGAAAGCCTTCCTTGGTTGGCTCAGAGTATCTGAAATTCGGGAAAGCCGGCTCTACATTGTCTGTAAATTTATCTGTAGAGAGACGATGCAAATGGGTATTAAAAAACATGAAAGAAAAAAAAAATTAAAAAAAATCAAATGGTACTGAAAAAACAAAATAATAATAATTGGAAACTAAAGCCTATCTTCTCAGTAGATTCATGTGTACGAGGAGAATTCGAGCTGGTTTCTGTAATACCCATGAATTCGAATTTGATTCTACATTATATATGGTCTGTATCTGCAAACAAGAAAGGTATATGGGTGTTGGATCAATGGCCATTAGGCCCTCTTAATCCTGGCCATTCATGGTGGAGAGACCCGGGTAATCCCCAAAATGATTTGCTAATCAAAGCCTTTTGAAATCGTTTTCAATACTATTATTAACAAAAATAGCAGTTCCTTTTTCTAAAAGGCATTTTCAACAGTTCAAATCAAAGGGTTAATGTGGATTAATGGAAAATGGAAAATTGAAAATTTCAGGAAACTAAGGTCTATCTTATCTGTAAATTCACGTGTATATGGAGAATTCAATCGGGTCTTTCTAATACCCATTAATTTGATTCTACATTGTATATGGTTTGTATCTGCATGCAAGAAATGCATGAGGGTGTTGGATCAAATGGCCATGAGGCCCTCTTGATCCTAACCATTCATGGTTGAGACCCAGGTAATTCCTACAACGGTTTGCTAATCAAAGCCTTTCGAAATCGTTTTCGATATTACTATCATCAATCATCATAAGTAGTACCTAGTTTTCTAAAATCTATTTGCAACTGATCAAATCAAATGGTTAATGTCGATTAGCATTTGCAAAGCATGAGGGAGGGAAGATCCAAACCGTTGGAATGGTGCGTGGGAGTCTATAAAACTGGATTAGCAACCCTGTTGAAATACACTGAAAGAAATTATAAGAAAAATCTAAGAAACCCCCTACCGTCTGGAAGAGCCCACTACCAAAGCGATCCCAGTCTTACGACACTTCTCTCCTCAATTTTGGATGTCGGTCGACGGTCCAATTGTAGAAGATTTTAGTGGGTACTTTTAGAAATGCAGAGCCCAATATCAAAATTCGAAAAAAATATATTTAAAAAATCTGAAATCCTGGTAAAACCAACTTGCGTACTTTCAAAAACAAACAAACAAACAAACAAGATCAAACAGTCGAAAAATCCAAAGAGAAAGTTACTTGTTTATACAATATTTGGAAAAGAGCCTTTCTGAATAAAGAAAACAGCATTTGGCATTTTGATAGATGAAAAGAACAAGATCAAAAAGTTCATGAAAATTGAAATTTCCAAGCTAATGTGGGGGAAGAAGAATCCAAAGATCCCACCTTTTAGAAGTACTTCTGCTGAGACCCCAGGAAAAGCTGAGTTAGAAGACTCCAAAGACAAACAACCATTAAAGCTAGTAGCTTTTTCATCTGCAGCTCTCATCTTCTCTGAAAAGATATCAGCTTTGGGCTGAAGCACCTCACTTTGATAAAGAGCCTTTGAAGGTGCTTGAGGTCTGATCAGATGGGCAGGAGATTCATGGCAGGAGCTACTGCTGCTGATGAGCCATTTCTCTGCATCATCCCACTTTGAAGGGAAGCTCTTTCTAGAGAGATTCCCAACATTAAAGCTGAAAACAGCCCTGCCAGGGGTGGAAGGAGCTTCTAATCTCCTTTGCACAATGCCATTCCCTCCTCTCCTCCTCTGAGTGGAGCTGCTTTGAAGAAAAGTTCTGCTGTCTATGCTGCTGTTTTTGGGCATTGGAAAGGCCTTGACAAAATCAGATGTTTCTTTGAGATTGAGCTTGCAGAGAGGATCTGGACAGGTGTCTGCAAATGGGTTGTCTTTGTTCTCGCTATAGAAGCTTGGGTTCCCCTCCAATGGTGATTCCTGAAAGTACCACCCAAAAAAAAATATATTAAAAATAATAATAATAAAAGAGTTATAAAAAAAAAAAAAAACAGTTTTTACCCTTTAAGGTGAAATAAAAATTAATTTTAAAAAAATGGAAATGAAAAAAAAAAATGAGGGAAAAAAAAAAAAAAAAAAAAGTTAAGTACTGGCTGGAGCAGTTCAAAAGGGGCAAACAGAAAGGACAACGAAGAAAATTTTAAAATGTTAGAGCAGTAAGTTAAAGCAGCAATAGAGAAGAAATCCAGATTGAAAATATGAGACTTTTACACTACGAGATGAGCAACAGAAGGAACAGAGCTCTTTAGAGCAGTTCCGAAGAAGAAACCCAGATGGGAAAATATGAGATTTTTGCAGAATCAGATGAAAAACAGAAGAAAAAAGACTGTTTACAGAAGTTCAAAGAAAGAAATCCAGCAAGGGAAAAATGATATTTTTACCATGAGAGATGTAAAACAGCAGAAAAAGCTCCAAGAGAAAATAACCCAGATGGGAAAAGATGGAATTTTTATACTGTGAGATGAAAATATGAAAAAATAGGACTAATGAGGCAGCTCAAGAGAAGAAACCCGTGTAGGAAAAGATGAGATTTTTACATCATGAGATGAAAAACAGAAAGAGAGAGAGAGAGAGAGAGAGAGAGAGAGAGAGAGAGAGAGAGAGCTGAAATGTTTTTAACCCAATAGCAAGAGGATGAGATTTTTACACTGTAAGATGAAAAATGGACGAAGAAAAAGAACTAGTGAGGCCACTTCGAGAGAAGAAACTCAATAACAAAGAGATGAGATTTTTCCCATTCTAAGCTGAAAAACAGAAAATGAAGAAACCCAGATAGAAGAAGATGAAAAACAGAAGAGAAGAGAGCTAATTAGAGCAGTTCAAGAGACAAGAAACAGGTATGAAAAAGATGGGATTTTTACCCTTTGCGAAGGGAATAGAGAGGAAGGTTGCATGTATGTTGGGGTCTTGATGTCCATTACTGATATGGGGCTAGAAGAATCTCTTCCATCTGTAGCTAGTTTCCCTTGTTGAATCATTTTCATGCAAGAAGCTATGTTCTGAGAAAATGACAAGGTGTCGCAGATTAACAGAACGTGCTTCCAGTTAAAGGAACAGGCAATGGCATTGACTGCGGCCAGCTCCGATCAGATCAAAAGGCTAGCTTTTGATACTTTTTTCAGCTTTTCCACAGCACCCATTTGAGACAAAAATAAAATAAAATAAAATTTTGAAAAACAGCTATGAAATTGCAAGGAGAAGGAGAAGAACATGAAGAAGAAAGGGGGGTTTTGAAATGATGAAATGGATGTTTTTATTTTTTCTTTTTTCCATGGGAAGCTTCTTGTGTTGATCCTCCGGACCTCTGATATATGAATGTATGGACGTGTCAGTGGGTGTATGGATGCTGATTACTCCGGCGCATGCACTGTATGTTTTCAGAGAAGAACTTTGATACTCTGGCGGAGTGTGATGGTTGATACTCATGCACTTGAAATTATGGTTTGGTGGTTATGGGTCAGCTGGTAGTCGTACTGTGTTTCAACACCGAGGTCTCATGGCTTCTACTCATGTTTCGTTTTTGAAAAAATAAATCAAAATCTTGGATCAAGTTTAGATGTACCATGAATTAAAGTATAAGGGCCTCTTTGGCTTGTCAATTCGAGAAGTAATACGCTATGAGTGGATAATGATTATAATTATCATTGTATTGGGAAGTAAAACAAGATATTTGAACGTACATTACACCACTCTTTCAAGTCCACTTCTAACTATAAAATGCAGGTAAACCATTACCATGGGAGTATACAAGTGTATATTATTATTATTATTATTATTATTATACATAGGTTCTATCTATATAATCCATTTATTTTGCAATATCAATTAATCCATTCATTTTGCAATATCAATTTATATTGTGATTTTAATAGGAGAGCTTATTTATTTTTACCCATTACCACTGTAATAAGGAAAATCTACAATGATTAGGAATTAATTTACTCATGAAATTGAGGCATTTTCTTTACATTATCAAAGAAATCCGTGAAACAAGCATGGTGTTGGATCTTGAATTGGTGGTGTTGGGCTTTCTTTTGAGTTAGCTCTATTTAAAATTTTAAAAGATCTTTTCAATATAACTTCTTTTAAATTTATTAAAATTTCATTTATTGCTTCCTTGTATGGACTGTCGTTGAGTATTTATATGGTACCATTTCAAAATTTGAGTAAAGCTCTTAGCATTTTGATATCTACCATATCTATTTGGCCTCTCATAACTTTTATAAATGTAGCCAGAAAGAATCGCCATAACAATGACATGTATTACCAGTTCTTGATTTCACATTTCTACTATAATGATTTGAGTGCATAGGTAGTCTTATTAAGGGTTCAAATCCAAGATTTTTGGCCAAACGGCCTTCTTAATAATTCAAATGCAAGATTTTTTTGCCCCCAAGATATCACTATTATTTAAACTCGGTCGTTTGAATTTTCAATCCCATAGAATTCAAAACCAATGTTTGACAATTTTAATTTTGAAAGTCATTTATACAGGAGTAGGAGGCAGACAGCTACAACTGTTGTAGAGTAATAAAAATTTAAAATTTTTATAATTCATCTTTTATTAAAGCCAGGTGTTTTTAAAAAAAAAAAATACTTTTTTTACTTATTTTAAAGATTTTCAATTGTAAACGCTTTTTAATATCCATCACATTTCATAATGCCAAACACAACTTAGATTGAATATCCTAATGGCTCGAATCCATGCTGTAAAACAATCATTTGCATGCTGGCAACTTATTAAACATATTAAGTTTTGAGAAATAATTGATACATGTTTAATATGTAAAAAACCAGTTACGATCAATACTCGATTTTGATCTGGCCAAGGTACTAAAAAAGTTTCACTCCCCCACAATGTATATATTTTATCCACATGGTCCAATTATTTTTTCCATATATCATTTTAGTGCATTATTTTAAAAAATGAGATAAGTGTACACACTGCAATAAACAATAGTGATAAAACCTTCACCATGAAAAACCTATCAAAGCTCAATTTAATATTTATGAAACACTTATCATTAAAAAATTCATAGAGTTCATCATGATATTATTGAGAATGTGGAGCCACATCTGGGCCACCTTCAACCGGTCATAAGACATGCTCGACCAGTCGTAAGGGCCTGCTCGACCGGTCGTGAACCGTCGACTCAAAATCCAGTGAGTCCTATTTTTTTTTTATGTTTGGGCCCTTCAACCAGTCGTACGAACTGTTCGACTAGTCGTAGTACGACCAGTCATAGCTCCCCTTCAACCAGTCGTAGGTTACACAGATTCGTTTCTGAATTTGATGCGGACTGCTGATTTTGGTGTCGCCTTTCGTAAGGGTGCGAAAGGAAAGTTACCTAAACTATAAATAGGGGTTCTTAGGGTTTTTATAGGTAGAATGAAAGTTATTTTAAGGTGTGGGTAAGGGTTTTATATGTGCTTCCAAGGGAGAGGTTAGTATTTTGCCTTGTAATGTTTGTTTTTCTTCATGGAGGAAGTTTGCATCCATGATTTTTTACCCTAGTTTGGAGTTTTTTCATGTATATCTTGTCTTGTGGTTTATTTGGATTGCTTTGATCTATTTCTAGTTTATATTTCTTTCTGTTTATCATTTGTGGGTGAGGCCTGAGATTGGATCTAGGTTTACTGCGTTGTTGGCGTGCTACACAACAACTGGTATCAGAGCTATTGGTTTATTTCTATTGGGAGCGATGACGGAAGATGAAAAAACTAGAATTGAGAAGTTTGATAGTTCAAACTTTACCTTTTGGAAGATACAGATGGAGCATTATCTATATCAGAAAGACCTCTATATTCCTCTAGAAGAAAAGGAGATGAAACCAGAAAAAATGACATATGATGAATGATTTTTACTGGAAAGGAAAGTTTTAGGAACGATCCGACTCTTTTTGTCTAAGAGCGTCGCCTTCAACATATTCAAAATGAAAACTACAAAAGAATTAATGGAAGCCCTGACCACCATGTATGAAAAACCCTCAGCATCCAATAAGGTTCATCTTATGAAACAGCTATTCAACATGAAGATGTCAGATGGTGGGAGCATGGCTGAACATCTAAACGAGTTCAATACAGCACGAGCCAGTTAGAATCTGTTGACATCATTTTTGAAGATGAGGTTAGGGAGTTGTTGATCTTATCCAATCTGTCAGACAGTTGGGATGGTTTAGTGATTGCTGTGCGCAATTTTTCAGAGTCGACAAAGTTGAAATTTGATGATGTGGTCAGTCTAATCTTAGCAAAAAATCTAGAAGGAAGGCATCAGGAGTTTCAGGGGACTCAGGGAATGCTTTAAACGTTAAAGGAAGAGGAAGATCGCTGAATAAAGGAGGCAATAAACACAAGTGTTCTAAGTCGAGGAAGAAGTCCAAGGGACCGAAAGATAAAGATGGGCGTTAGCATTGCGGTAAGAAGGGGCACATGAAACGTGATTGCAGGGTGCTCAAAAAAAAAGAATGAAGTTCTCAAGGCGGGAAGGATTCAGTGAATCTATCCAAGGAGAGCGACACAGAGTCATAGATCTTGTCTCTTAATGCGAGGAATAAGTCTTGGGTTATATGTGTCAGTTGACCCATATAGTTCTACGTGATTATGTGTGATTATGTGTCAGTTGACTTTGGAAAAGTCTACCTAGGTGATGATGAGTCGTGCAGTATAGTTGGAAAAGGGGACATTCAGGTCAATCAGAAAGACGGAACAGTTTTGAAATTGAAGAATGTTAGACATGTATCGAGTTTGAGAAGGAATCTGATCTCAGTGGGGCAGTTGGCCGACACCGGTTATGTGACGACATTCACCAGTGATTCCTGGAAGATCACAAAAGGTGTCTTGGTGATATCTCGAGGCAAAAAGGAAGATACTTTGTACGTGACTTTAGGATCGTATAGTTCACTCGCAGTCACATCAACTGGATGAATTGACAGTTATGGTGTCACGTCCCAAACTCGAAAATCGGATTCACAGAATCCTAATCACAGAATCCGATGCCGACAGCCTCCGTAGTATCCCATTCTCAGCTCCTAGCATCTATATGCCAAATTTCGATCCTGGGATCCAAAAGAAGGATTTTTTTTATACATTTAACTCGTAATGTAAGACCCGCATCTTGGTCCGTACCTTTCCGTACACTTCCGCAGTCTTACCGGTCGAATTCCGGCAACTTTCGACCCCTAAACGATATCGACGCTCTATCCTGATTCATGTGCCGACAACCCGAGTCGACTTAACCCGAGACCAATACTATAGCGACCGCGCCGTCACCGCGGTTCCGACGCCGCGACTCGCGTGCCGAGGCGATACTCTGATCAAGAGATGTGGGCCAACGTTCGGTGCGAGAAAACGCCGCGCATTGCGAAAACCAAGGGAATCTCTACGATGTGTCACATCAATCCCATCAATCCATCACATGTCAAGTACACATCACTTTATTCCATTTTCCCAAGCAACCACAAAAGTCTTCATCACCCATACCTCTCTTACACAAAAAGCCACAAAAGTCTTCACCACCCATACCTCTCTTACACAAAAGCCTCAAAAGTCAAGTTTTTCTTACACAACCATCACTCACCCATCCATCCATCACTCTCTCTCTCTCCCTTTACATCACTCTCTCTCTTTCTCTCTTTCTCATTTCAAAAATCCCAAGCAACAAGAGTCCATACGTATGAAATTTCTCCAAATTCTTAAGCTCCAAGTGGCCCACCTTCCTACCCTAAAATCTTCCATCTCAACCCTCCATTCTTCATCTTAACCATTGAAGTTGAAGCTAAGGTGCCAAGGAACCTCTAGGAGCGAGAAGATCGGACGGTGGGTGCCTCTATAGGGTAGTTTTCCTTATTTTTATGGTGGACCAAGTGAGGCCCACCGATCAATGGTGTGGATCTCACTTGGGACCCTTATTTGTGGCCAATGGACCACTTGGATCATCATGATCATTCCATGATGGGGCCATTCTCCATGGACCTCATCATGATGTTTATTTCACTTAGAGAGGTCATCTAGACCGTCCATATCGGTGGGGAATGGATCTCCACCGTTGATTTACATTTTTGATGGTCCCTTGTTCAAAGGGTCCGTTGATGTATGATTTCATGTAAGGGAGGGCCCATAATGACGGGGTCCCTCCATCACAAGCTGTGTCTCACTCTCCATGTCTCTCTCTCTCTCTCTTTTATTTTATTTTATTTTATTTTATTGCAATAGGATGGTGTGGCCCACTTAAATGGATCCCACCTTGATGTAATTTTTATTCAAGTGGGGCCCACCTTGGACATTGAGCCCATGACACCCATCAGTGGTGGCCCACTCCATCAGGGCCCACACTCAAAAAAAAAAAAATATAGCAAAAGACCGTCCAGCGTCTGGGACGCTGGATGTTTCAACAGAAGGGAAAAAAAAAAAAAAAAAGGAAAAGAAGGGAAATGGTGGGCCACTCTTGCAAGCCCCAACTTAATGCATGTATTTAATCCAAGCCTTCCACCATCTTCCTCAGATTAATTTAGGCGTTGAGCCAAAATTTGGGACCAATCCGGAACTCAGGTGGGCCATACCATCTATAATCATGTGAAGACATGCCTGAAACATACAAAAGCATTTGGTGGGGCCTATCTGAAATTTGGACGTGGCTGAAACTTGGTTTGAACGCCTAATTTTGTGTAACACATGCAATGGATGGGGTAGATCTGGTTAATGTGGGTCCCACCTAGGATAAAAAAATAATTTTCTTTTTTAGCATGACTTTGTGCCATGAGTCCAGAGACGTCCACGTTAAAAAGGGTAGCCGCATTGGCCCACTTGTAGACTCCACCATGAGGTATGTTTTACATCTATACCGTTCATTTAATAGGTCCCCTTGAATGGTGCATTGACTCCAAAAATCATCCACAAACTGAACTCAGGTGGGCCATACCATCCAAATCATGTAAAGACATGCCTAAAACATATAAAAACACTTGGTGGGGCCTACCTGAATCTTGAATGTGGCTGAAACTTGGTATGAACCCTCAAACAGGTGGGACACACGTAATGGACGGGTTGGATTGCAAATAAACACTTTGGTGGGCCCTACATGGGACCCACTGTGGTATATGTGGCTTAACACACCGTACACAACAGTGGGTGGTGACACCCACTGTGATGCAAGTGTTTTACTCACGCCGTCTGTCCACGGCAGTGGACGGTGGCCCCCACTCAGATGTATGTATTGTGTCCACGCCGTCCATCACGTGGGCCCCTGGCCACGTGACGTTGTGAACAGGTTTGGATGGCAATAAACATTACAGTGGGCCCTAGGCCATGTGATTCAATGAACAGTTTGGATGCAAATAAATAGTACAGTGGACCCAGGTTGGGTAGAAAATATACATTTCGGTGGGCCCTGGGTCTATATGACCTTATCAACAGGTTTGAATGGAAAATAAACATTTTGGTGGGCCCCTTGCTACATGGCCTTATCAACAGGTGGGATGTAAAATAAACATTTTGGTGGGCCCCTTGCCACACGGCCTTAACAACAGGTTGAGTGACAAATAAGCATTTCAGTGGGCCCAGGATTGGCTGAAAAAAAAATGTTATAGTGGGCCCACATGGGGGTCTACCATGATGCATGAGTTTCATCCAAACCGTCCAACCATTTTGAGATCATTTTAAGGCCATTGTTGAGGCCCATCTTAATGTATTTGTGGCCCGCCCACTAAGGCCCACTTTGTTATTTATGGGCCCGTGTGTGTAGGCCCAATTGATGTATTTGTGGCCCATTGTTGAGGCCCACTTTGGTATATATAAGGCCTATGTGATTAGGCCCATAAAGCTCATGTGATTGGGCTCATTTTTAATGAATTCTAAGGCCCATGGGTTATGACCCATTGCAAAGGACCTCAGGCCCATTGGTGAGGCTCATTGAGGTGATCCGCTTGATGAATGTAAGGCCCATATGATACGGCCTAATTGATGTACTTAAGACCCAATTGAGTGCAACTAGGTCCATTGCAATGCATGATCCCTCCATGGCATATAACGATATTTATAGTAAGTAATGCCTTAGGAACAATGATGGTTAGATGCCCACATTGTAAGGATGACGTCGGTTAAATGTCCGCATTGTTACTCTCCCTAAGGCCCACTAATAGACCCATACTTGTAATAATCTCGGCCCATCTCAGTTATACGCAGAGCCCATCTTTATTTTACAGTTCCATGACTCATGATCATACGCATCATATGTATGCTTGACGAGAGAGTTGTCTGATCATAGCATATGCCTTCGGGCAGGTTGTTTATGGGCTCCCGGTTAGGCGGTGTTGCCCTACATGAGCGCACGATATGCGCAGGATTGATTGCATGACTGGATAGCGTGATTCATGCATTCCGCATTTGTGTGACATGGTTATTATACGCCCTAGCGACATCGGGGCCGTAGCCTCCACAGACAGATCGTGGTTGGCAGGATTGGAGACCGAAAATTTTGTTCTACATGAGGTACTATAGATATCCCTGGGTGAAAGTCCCTAAACCCTTATGGTACCAAGAGATTGCTCCAACGTCTAGACCGAGTGGGTAGATGAGCGTTGAGTGCCGATTACCAGACGGTTACGCTCTCCACTGTGTCGTGGTCGGTTGGAAGGGGGTGCGGCCTTACCCGCCCGAGAGTAAGGGGCAATGCTAGGCTGAGTTTGACCAGCTCGAGGAATGGGTCCGCTATCGACGAGTCGTGCCCGATATTGGCAGACGGATAATGTGGTCTCTTTCACTTACCTTATTGTGCGCGATGTGGCGGCAATCTGGTTTAGAGTGTACTAGACCCCGGTGATATTCCATATTTTGAGCTGTATTGAGATGTGGACATAGATGAGGATCTGTATGCTTGAGCTGCATTGCACATCGCATGGCCTTGGGATGGCCGATACCATTCATGTCTTGCATCGCATAAGCCTTGGTACGGCTCATGATATTATAGATTCATCTGCATATTCCGCTTTACTCTGTCATTGCATGTTCATATTACTACTTTGCGCACACACTTTCACCACCCTCTAAGCTTTCTGTAAGCTTATGCACGACCGTTGCGTGCAGGTGACGTTGGATCGCAGCAGCGCTGAGGCAGGAGCACGTTGCAGAGTGTTTTGGAGTTTTTGTTCTACACCACTGTATTTCCCTTTATGTTTATTGTACTTGTAAAGTTTTTGATCATAATGGAAATGTAATGGAGTTCTTGGTTGTTGTTTGTGGGTTATGCCTTTGGTTATGCTTATTAATAATCAAACTAATGTTGAAAATCCTCCTCGTATCATCCCAGGATCGGAACCTGGCGAATGGGAGCTAGGAGCCGAGAATGGGATTCTATGGAGGCTGTCGGCGCCGGATTAGGCGATCGGGAATTTTGTGAGCCCGGTTTTCGAATTTGGGGCGTGACACGTAATAAGCATATCCACAAGATTACTCAATTCACAAAGACAACATCACCATCACATATCCACTAATATAATCATTTGAGTATAATGCTAAAAGGAAATACATAAATCGAAGATCAAGCTCCAGAAGATCACTGAACGCTCCATGCTCAACACTGCTACAACCTAACATCACCTGCACGCATCTATCGTATATAAGCTTATAGAAAGCTTAGAGGGTGGTGTAAGTGTATGCACAAGATAAGTGTCAAGTATTCAATACAATGCCTTAATCATATAATACCGGAAATACTGGTAATCCATAAATCATACAATGTCGCAATAAGTAGAAATACTGACAATAGCAGAAATTATCAAAGTAAACCTAAATACTGACAAGATCATAAATCATACAATAATAGAGTAAGCGAAAATACGAACAAGTCCATGAGTCAATCAATATCAGAATACGCAATATAGGACAGTTATACAAATGATGAGTCATAAATAGTCAAATATTGGATAACAAGGATATAATACAATATATAATTCGGAAGAGCTAACGAATATTATCACTCTCATCTAAGTCACAGGAATACAGAAACATAGCAACCCAAAATGTCATATGCCGAGGATGTAATGCAA
Source organism: Magnolia kwangsiensis (assembly GCA_037074715.1). NCBI lineage: Eukaryota > Viridiplantae > Streptophyta > Magnoliopsida > Magnoliales > Magnoliaceae > Magnolia > Magnolia kwangsiensis. The sequence continues at coordinate 3,590,083 of CM073577.1, read as the reverse complement.
TATACAATTGTGGTGCTAATGGAATGACCATGCTAGAGTGTGAAGTCGGGATGATAGTACGTAGTATCGCAGGCCACGGGATCCACCACTAGGGACTTCTATCCAAACCAGTCTCATACATAAATTTGGATAGTCAGACTCAATGTAGTAAACTCCTGATCTCAAGTTAGTCGCGTGTCCCAGCCGAAATCCTTGCCATAACGAAGGTACATAACAATTAGTTGCGCACCACCAGCCCGAATGGATAATGAATGAATGAATGAATGAGCATGCAACTCCTACTCAACAAGTCCACATATCAGTATAGTTCATCTCTGGGATCATCACCGAGGTTTAGTATACTCCAATGGCATTGTCTCTCTCCCAGCAGTACAGTCCAAGTGAACGTAAGAAACCTCACTATTCGCCTGGCCAATAGTCTGCCAATACTTATCCGGCCGTCGATAGCAGACTCATTCAAAAGTTAGTCAAACTCAGTCTAGTATTGCCCCTACCCTCGGGCGAGTAAGGCCACACCCTTTTCCAACCGACCACGACACAGTGGGAGATGTGGCCTCCTGGTATTCGACCCTCGTGCGCTCATATATCCACTCGGTCTCGACGTTGGAGTCATCTCTTGGCCACGAAGGTTTAGGAATTTTCACTCAGGGACATCTATGGCGCCCATATGATAGAACCAAATATTTCAGTGTCCCGTCTGGCCATCTACGATATGCCTGTGGAGGCTACGACCCTAATGTTACTAGGGTGTATAATACACAATGTAAGATACATGAGTCATACAATCCAGCCATGCATCAATCCTGTGCATGTCGTGCGCTCATGTGAGATAACCTCCACCTATAAGAGAGTCTCATAGCAACATACTCAATGACATATGCAATGGTCAATCACATCTCATATCAAACATGCAGATGAAGTGTATAGGTATGTATCATGATACTATGTTGTCACATACTCATAATCGGTATCAACAATCAACCTCAACAATGTGGACATTTAACCAACATTGCTACTAAGGAATGACCCGCATAGAATCAAACATATAATGGGCCCACGGCCTCACACAAAGGTCTAATATACAACAAATCGGGCATTACTCAAGGGTCATATATACACACTAGGTGGGCCCTACTCATGCGCCTCAAATACATGACATGTGGGCCCTGCTCATGGGTCTCGAATATATCAAATAGGCCATGCATCATGGGCCTAATATACATCACAATGGGCCATGTCTTAAATACATCACAATGGGCCTTGCCCATAGGCCTCAAATACATCACAATGGGCCTTGCCCATAGGCCCCAAATACATCACAATGGGCCTCATCACATAGGCCTCATATACGTCACATTGGGCCTTGCCTTAAATACATCACAATGGGCCTTGCCCATAGGCCTCAAATACATCACAATGGGCCTTGCCCATAGGCCCCAAATACATCACAATGGGCCTCATCACATAGGCCTCATATATGTCACATTGGGCCTTAAACACGGGCTGAATACACATCACAGCGGGCCTCGAATACGGGTTGCATATACATCACATTGGGCCCCGACAATCGGAATCGGTAATCGGCCACAATAATCGAAATCGGCAATCGGCCACGAAAAATCAGAATCGGTAATTGATAGTCGACGCAAGGCGAGGTCCATAAATGGACGGCCGATGATGGTCCAAGCATTATCAATGGGGCCCATTTGTTTGGGTTAACCCACTAGAGAATAATGAGAATGGGCCTAACCAGACTTAAGGGAATGTCACAATGTGGACATCCAACCATCATTGCCCATCAATATGGACATTTAACTAACATTACTCCCAAGGAGTAGTCCACATAGAACCAAACACATAGTGGGCCCATGGCCTCGCAGAAGGGCCTAATATACATCAAATGGGTCACACCAACAGGCCGCATCATATGGACCTTGAACACATCACAATGGCCACACTTATGGTCCTTATATACACCACAGGTGGGCCTTACACATGAGCCTCAAATACATAACATGTGGGCTCTACACATGGGTCCATTATGCATCAAATGGGCCATGCATCTGGGCCTTGAATACATCAAGTGTGCTGCATCATATGGACATAGAATACAACTCAATGGACCACACTAAAAAGGGCCATAAATACATAACAGGCGGGCCCTGCACATGGGCCCAATATACGTAACAGGTGGGCTCTGCACATGGGCCTCGTTATATCAAGTTAGGCCGTATTAAGTTGGGTCATGCTAATGGGCCGCACAATGGGCCTATTTACAACAACTGGGCCACATCATTGGGTCGTACTAATAAGCTCGATAAATATATCAAGGTAGGCCTCACAGATAGGCCACAAGTATATCAAGGTGGGTACCTTGAACGAACCACAAAATACATCAAAGTGGGCCCAACAAATGGGCCACAAAAATACATCAAAGTGTGCCCGACAAATGGGCCACAAAATACATCAAAGTGGGCCTGACAAATAGGCCACCAAATACATCAAAGTGGGCCCCACAAATGGGCTACAAAATAAATCAAAGTGGGCCCGATAATATGGCCTTATACATATATGAATCGTATCAAAGGGTCAACTAGACCACACTCCAAATAGCAGTGGCGACAATGATTTTCACCATTAAAAAAAATCATACAGGGCATATATGAATTGTATCAAAGGGTCAACTAGACCACACTCCAAATAGCAGTGGCGACAATGATTTTCACCATTAAAAAAAATCATACAGGGCCCACCATTAGGTATTACTTTGGAATCCGACCTATTCATGAATTTACATGGAGATAGATGAAGTGAAAGCGAAAACATCGGCTTGATCGGAACTACAGTGGCGAAACTACAGTGGCCCTTAAAAAGTTTTAAACGGTGAATGTCACTGACCCATCTATTTTTAAATATTGGGGTCTACTTGAATTATAGATCTATCTCATTTTTTAGTCTCAAGCCTTAAGACGGGCTTTCAAAATGGTTGGATAGTTTGGATGCAACGCATGCATCATGGTGGGTCCCATAGATGGAAGGCGTGAACGAAATAGGTGGGGCCCACATATGTAATACCCCGAATTTTTGCCTACCTAGAATTAGACATTCTTAGGCAATGGGTCAACCATAATACCTTGTTAGTTTCTCAAAATTCGATTCTAAAGTCAGAGAAATTATTTAGAACTTAATTCTTTAGAATTTAACGTGAATTAGTCAGCGCTACACTAGATTACCTGTGAAATTAACACTGATCGCTTTAAATACGATCTGTAAGACCTAAAACCTATAGAACCATTGACGCTATCTTATCCTGAAATCCAGGATCAAACTCTAAACCTGTTTGTTCTCAAGAACCTTTTGTAACTTTGTATTGGATCTAGACCGCATGTCGAAAGTCTGATATCTACAATCTTAGACCATTACAACTGCCTGGTTGGACTTGACAATCGTTTCGAAAATCAGGCCTAACCGATGTCCAGTCGCTATTGTACTGAGCCTGGAGCAAGGAGTGTGAGAAAGAGTGAAATCCTTTAAAAATTAAATGTGATTTAAATAAATCTGGCACGTTTCGCTTGCGGGTTAAGTATAAGCATTCAGACCGTCGGAATCTGACCCAAATACACCCTCGGATCAGGGAACATTTCTCACTCAGGTCAGTGTACTTGGAATCCTTGATCGAGTCTCCGTGACCGCTGAACTGAAACTGCTCCGCCACGTGCGATCTGGGAACTCTACCGGACTGAAAACTTGGTGTGAGCAGGATCCAATATCCATGAGTTTAAGTCCGACCGCATTCGGCCAAGGGACCTCCCGAAATGCTCTTTTGGATCGAAAAAGACCCGATTTAGCTATAACCCAAGTATACCTTGACTTGGAGTCTGTTTTGGTTATGTTGCTTATAAAAGGGGCTTAAACCCTTAGCTTTCTAACCCATACGAATTTGGAGAAAACCCTAGGAGAGAAGAGAGAAAAGAGAGAGAGTGAGGGAGAAGCTGGTGATTTCTCTTGGGATTCTTCCCTGCTGCTCTACGTACCAAATTCACCCTTCTGTATCACTTTTTCGGCGACTCCGACTTCGTTCTAGGTAAGAACCTTAGTCTGTTTTAGGAATTTTATCGATGCAAGTAGCGAAGTAGCTGACCTATCTTGTGAATTAGGTCACCATATCGACGTTGACGAAGCGTAGACTTCCTGTTCGATTCGTTACACTTCTACGGTGAAAGGTGCGGATCTTAGACGCTTAGATTACCTGTTTTCAAAGCTTTCAATGCCGTTTAATAGTAGATTGCTAACAAGAACGCTGTTTGACTTGTATAACTTGCTGTCCGTTTTTCATTTTGTATACGTACGGAAAATATGAGATTTAGGATATTTTAGGTATTTGTAGAAAATACTGTATACATACGTATTTTGTCGATATGATTGCCATGAATATTTTTCATGTATTTATACTAGTTATACGTGTATGATCTGTTTGGCAAAAAGATTCGCCCTAATGCACATATTGGCCGACATATGCTATGTAGACTAATGTGCGTAGACTAAGTGTTTGTTGAAATGCCTAAATCAATATGATTTATGCCTGCCATATGTTTTGAATGTAAGAATATGATTGTGTGTACTAGACAACTCCTTGATATAAGGATCTGTCATATTATATGTTGAAATCAACATACGTCAAGTATGCTGGAATTGTGTGGACTAAGTGTTTGTATAAATGTCTGTATTAGTAAGTATTGAGTAAGTGGTGTTGTAGATTAACGTTGAGAATGGATTCTCAACTAATATGATGATGTACATAAATTCCTCCATGCTTGTTGTATTGAATTGATTACCTTATGTTTGAAATACTCGTATATGATTAACTACTTATGACGTATGTTATAACATGCTGATAACATGCTGGAATGTCTTGTATTTCGATTCTGTCTCTCTCACGTGATTATTGATTCACATTACATGTGCTTGGGGCTATGCTCTAGTCCAGGCAATCGGTAACAGTTTGGAATTCGTGGTCGGATTCTATTCGCCATGAAGGATGTGTATGACGAACTCGAGTCGTACTAGAGTCGTCGACAGTGGTTAGGCCACACGAAGTGCTTGTGCACTTCATGTCGGTCGATTCAACGTGCGCTCGTGCTAGTCGGACTCATTAAGTAACCCGATTGACCATTGTATGTTCACCTTGTATTTGTCATAACTGCTTGAACCTAGGGTACTGAACTTACCATTGGAAATTCTGTTAACCATGGTACGTTGATCCATAAAGACTCATGAGCCGGACATGGTGGTATGGGACACCGTGGTCGAGCTGTCGGCCTATGCTGAGGCCACAAACCTCCCCGTAGTGATCAGTGAGTACCCTACTCTGAGCAGATTATGGTAGTATGGGACACTATATTCTTGTTGTCTGCCTACATTGATAAGGTGATGGGGGAGTGGAGCAACGAGTGCGAGCAACAGCCCTGGCAGCCCTTTGTAGTGACCTTGAGTCTATCCTGCCCCGCATGGGGGCGATAAATTCTGATGCAGTCTTGAGGATATAAACTAAGCCTATATTGATAAGGTGATGGGAGAGCGATGCAACGAGTGCGTGCAACAGCCCTGACAGCCCTTGCAGTGACCTAGAAATATATCATCGTACGAGATTACTTGGAGTGACGACCCTAGACAGGATCATTGTTTGGGTATTGATATAAGGGAGGTACCTTAGTTTTTCAATCCTGCTGTATGAAAAGGACTAATAACAACTCGATAATCATTACTCATATCGCACTGCATGTGCCTGGAAGATGTGGAGCACTGAGGAACGTAAGCATGCTGCGGACGCAGATGGTGCCGCATGAGGGAGTATGTCGGTGAGGGCATCTATCATGTCATTTCATCCATGCATTAATCACAATATTTAGAAATGTTTGTTTTGATTGCTTTATCATTATCGCGTGATGGATTTGATAACATGTTAATCTTTGCTCTATGATTCCACTGAGTTAGCTACTCACTTCCACGTTACGGGATGGTGTTCCGGACACCCACCAGTCCCTGTTGTAGTTGAAGATGATGGCGCTGCTTGTGAAGCGGATCTGGACTTGTATGATGCTGAGGAGGACTTCTCCTCCGTACTTTGATCGACGGGATTACAGGGAGGTTGATTAGATACCATGACACTTGTCATTTTATATTTTTAGAGCACTCATGTATATTCTTTTCTTTTTATTTTGAGTATACATGTATTTAGTTAACCTGGTAACATGTTCACACTCTGGAGACTTACAATCATTTATATATTTTATATATCTATCACATTCTTCAGCTTGCTAATTTAACTGTCTCTGGAGTATGATATGCTGTTTTGGCTTAATCCACCTCATGTTTTATGCACTAGTAAAGCCGACATTCATCTATCATTGAAAATGTTGCATAAGTGATGTTCTGGAACTCGGGAGTTGGGTTTCTACTTGACCCCCGATTTTTGAGGTGTTACAACATAGCTTGGTGACGTTACATACACCAGCTGTAAGCTGGTGTGTAGCACGCCAGCCATTCCGCTTCATAAGTTGGGTCCACATGAGTGGCCCACCAGAACATTTATTTTCCATCCAACGTGTTGGTAAGGTCATACGAACCCGGACCCACTGTAATGTTTACTTTCCACACCCAACCTGTTGGTACGATCACATAGACCTGGGGCCCACCAAAATGTTTATTTGCAATCCAACCCGTTAACACGGTCACACGGGCTGACAAGGAGGAACAAATTTCATATTAATCCAAAACTTGTCCTGAACAGGTTTCAATGGCTGACGTTCAATCTTCACTGCTTTTGCAGTGTGGCCCACCTAGCCAACAAGTGGATTGTATGGATAGAACACGTACATCACAGTGGGTCCCACCGCCTAAACAGTGGACGGTGAGGACATAACACATGCTCCATGGTGGGCCTGCCTCCAGCGCACACTGCTGCGTGCGTCAGCAGTGTCTGCAATAGCAGGCACTGCTGCATTCTTCTTTTTTTTTTTTTTTGAAATCAGGGTATTTCTGTGGTTTTTCACAGATGGGCCCCGCCTCAAGTGAATCCAACTTAGCCATTGGTTTCAGCAGCTCAAGACAGATCCATCAAGCCTAATATTAAATGTATTTCGGTGCATAAAACCATCAGAGTAGGTTTTCAACAGTTGATAACACTGTTTGCTATGTTATGGCCCACCAGAAATTCAGATCAACGTCATTTTTCGGCTCAACACCCAAAATGATCTGAGGAACAGAATGGATGGCTTGGATTAACAACACGCATCAAGGTGGGGCTTGTATAAGTAGCCCACCCAAATTTTTTTTTAAAAAAAAACCACTGACGTTAGTACACACCTATGCCAGTACACGCACTCCATTTTAGCCAGCTTCCAGCGTCTAGTGACGCTGGACAGCATGGATAAACACAGCATCATGGTGGGTCCCACATGAACGTGGCCCACCTTAATAAAAGGTGAGTCCCACGTGAACGTGGCCCACTTGATGGGTTTAATATTTGTGTGTTCTCATCATTCATAAGGTATGGTCCACATGACTTGGACGATTTGGATAAGACATACATCAAGGTAGGGTCCATCCAATTGAGCCACACATCATACAAAAATGAAAAAAAAAGAGAGAGAGATAGAGAAGCACTCACCTCAAGATCTCTTCGTCCTTCTTCCGCCAACATGATCTAGAGCTCTAAGGGGATGATATCAACGCCGAGATGTTCTTAGGATGGTGGAGATAGGAGGTGGGAAGTGGGCCACACATGACTTCTCATGGGAGACATGGACGTGGGTGCTCCATGGAGGGATTGCTTGGAAGAAATGAAAGAGAGAGAGAGAGAGGATGAGATGTAAGGGAGTGATGGATGATGGGTGGTATGGGTTGTGTAAGAAAGAGTTGACTTAGAAAATGACTTGTGTACTTGGGGGATGGGATGGGGTGATGGGTTGTACTTTGATTGATTGATGAGATTGATTTAACATTTAGTAGAGATTCTCTTGTGCAGCATTATTCCTCGAACTGAACGTAGGCCCACATCTCCTGGCCCGGGTATCGCATCGGCGCGCAAGATGCGGCATTGGAACCGTGGCGACGGTGCGGTCGCAGAGGTGCGAGTCTCGGGTTGAGCCGACTTAGATATACGGAACACATCTCAAGGTTGCACGCAAATGCCGTTAATAGATCGCGGGTTGTCGAAATTTGACCGGAAGGACCGAAGAAGACTACGGAATGATACGGGCTAGGATACGGGTCTTACATACGGCATCAGAGGTTGGAACGAATGAGTGAGAAGGGGATGAAAGTGTTATTGTCAAAAGGGAAGCTACCAGGGCTGAAGTTAATTGACTTGGAATTTTGTGAGGACTGTGTGTATGGAAAGTAGAAGAGGATAAGCTTCAAGAAGACAGGACGCGCTCCAAAGACACATCTATTGGAGCTTGTATACACTGATGTGTGGAGACCGGCACAGGTATCATCTCTTGGTGGCTCACGTTATTTTATTTCCTTTATTGATGATGCTAGTAGAAAACTATGGGTTTATTTCTTAAAGTATAAATCTAATGTATTTGATGCGTTTAACAAGTAAAAAGTTATGATAGAAAATGAGACAGGTAAAACAGTAAAGTGTCTCAAATCTAATAATGGGGGAGAGTATTGTGACAAGAGGTTTGAGGAATATTGTGTAGAAAGTAGAATCAAACATCAAAAAATGATTCCAGAGACATCCCAGCAGAATGGTATGGTTGCGCATTAACAGGACCATCCTTGAGGGCGCCAGGAGAATGAGGTTACATGCAGGGTTGCCCGTAACACCCTGAATTTTTTGACAACCTGGGGTTAGACGTCCTTAGGCAATAGGTTAACCATATCACTCTCAAAACTCAATTCCAAAGCCAAAGAAATCATTTAGGAGTAAATTCTTTAGAAATTTAACGTGAATTAACTAGCGCTAAACTAGATTACCTGTAAAATTAGCACTAACCACTTTAAATACGATCTATGAGATCCAAAACCTTTAGAATTGTTATCGCTACGTTACCCTAAAATCTAGGATCAATCTCTAAGCCCAGTTGACCTCGTGACCATTTAAAAACTTTGTATTGGATCTAAATTGCACGTCAAAAGTCTGATAGTGATGAACTTAGACCATTATGACCGCCTAGTTGGACTTGACAATCACGTAGAAAATCAAGCCCAACCGATGTCCTGATACTATTTTACTGAGTTTAGAGTGAAGAGAGTGAGAAAAGGAAGATATTTAGAAAATTAATTCTATTTTAAAGTAATCTGGCACGTGTCACTTGCGCGAAATTTTTAAGCGTTCTGGCTGTTGGAATTCGACCAAATTTTATCCTCGAATCAGGATAGGTGGCCCTTACATGTCATAGCACTTATGGCCCTGATCGAGTTTTGGTGACCGCTGAATTGAAACTGGTCTGCCACGGTCGATCTGGAAACCCGACCGGATTGAAAACTTAGTTGGACCTAGATCCAATATTAGAGAGCTTAAGTCCGACCGCATTTGATAACAGGACCTCCAGAAATGCTCCGTTGGATCGAAACAGACCCACTTTGGTTATAACCTAAGTATACCTTGACTTGGAGTTCATTTTCGTTATGTTTGGGCTTATAAAAGGGCCTTAAAACCTTAGCTTTCTAACCCATATGAATTTTCTAAACCCTAGAGAGTAAGAGAGAGAAAAGAGAGAGAAAGTATGAGAGAAAGTTGGTGTTCGATGCAGGGCTTCCTCCCTGCCATCCCATGTACTCAACTATCACATCTGTATCATTTTTCTCAGCGATTTCGGCTTCGTTCTTAGGTAAGAAAACCTAACCCTAATCAGTTTTAGAGGTTTGAATAGCGTAGGTGATGAAATAGCAAATCTATTTCATGCTACAGGTCACCTTTGTGCCGTAGACAAAGACTTAGAGTCTCTGTCGAGTTCGTTGCGATTCTACGGCGTAAGGTGTGGACTATATACGTTTAGATTATGGTTTTCAAGACTTTCAATGTTAAGTAATGATTTATTCTTGTCTAAGATGCTATTTCACATGTATAAATTGTTGTTCATTTTGTTTTTCAGTTATACGTTACCTATGTTGATTATACTGTATTCCTCATATTTGTAGAAAATACCGTATACGTATAAAATTTGAATTTATGCTTAACATGATTAATTGCCGCGAATATATGCTTGTTACATGTGTGACAACTCCTTAGCGAAAGGACTTGCCCTAAATCACGCCACGACCAATATACGTTGTATATGTTAAAGTGTGTAGCCCACGTGTTTGTGAAAATGTCTAAATGAATACGGAACCCGGATTCATGCATGCTATGATTATCCATCGTGGGTATATGTAAGTGATATATGGGGCAACTCCCTAGTGAAAGGATTTGGCCAAATACATGATATATCAACATATGATATATAGTTAGTATGTGTAGCCTAAGCGTTTACGAAAATGACTGAATCAGTATGAAATTTGCTTTCATGCTCGCCATGACTAATTGTCATGGATATATGATTATTGTATGGGCGATAACCCTTTAATGAAAGAATTTTTTCTAATACGTATGCTAATGGATACATAATATGTACAATGTAATGTGTAAACTAAGTGTATGTAAAAGTGTCTGAATGAGTTAGGAGTTAGTAAGATGTACCTATATGCGGGTTGAGATATGATTATCAACTACATCAATGATGTGTATGATTCCCTTCATGAATCATGTAACTTAGGTTATCCATGCTAAATAAGTGTATGATTTCCTCCATGGGTTATGTGTTTAATTGAATCATGCTATATGTGTGTATGATTTCCTGTATGTACTGTTTACATTTAGTTATACTTCGTGATTGTTCAAATGAATGCAGGATATGAATCATATGCTAACTATTAGCTTTGTATGTGAATGGGACTGTACTACAGTCCAGGCAATCGGTAACCGTTCTGTAAATAGTGGTTGAGGTTGTTTTCGCCACACAAGATGAGTTTAGCGAATCTAAGTCGTACTTGGGATGTTCGACAGTGGTTAGGCCACATGGCGTGCTTATGCATTCCATGTCGTTCAACTCAACGTGCGCTTGGCCTAGTTGAGCTTATCAACTAACCTAATTGATCGATATTTATTCACCATATTTGGTCATCACTTTTTGAATCTAAGGCACTGAGCTTACCAGTGAAACTTCCGTTAACCATGGTACTAAGATCCCCTAAGACTCATGAGCCGGGCATGGTGGTATGGGACACTCTGGTCGAGCAGTCGGCTTACGCTGGGGCCACGAACCTCCCCGTAGTGACCAATGAGCACCCTACTCTGAGCAAATTATGGTGGTATGAGATACTATATTCTTGTTGTCGGCCTACACTGATTGGTGACGAGCCCTCTGTAGTGACCTTGAGTTTATCCTGACACTGCATAGGGGCGACGAGTCCTGTTGTAGTCTCAAGGATATAAATAGGCCTGTATTGATAAGGTGATGGGAGAGAGGAGCAACGATTGCGCGCAATAGCCCTGACAGTTCTTGCAGCGACCTAGAACCATAACATCGTATGAGATTCCTATGACTGACAACCCTAGAATGGATCAATGTTGGAAAATGATACAAGAGAGGTGTCTTAGCTTCTCAATACTACTGTATGAAAAGGACTAATAAGAACTGGGTAATCATATTCATGACATTGCACTACATGTGCCATTGACGTTGGTGTGAGAGCACAGTGGTAGTGATTCATGCTGCGATCATTAGATGATGTCGCATGAGGGAGTTTATGGTGAAGACATGCATCATTCTTTATATCATCCTTGCATTAACAAGAGTATCTAGGACCTGTTTGATTGTACTGCCTTATCATTACTTGTAACACTCTGAATTTTTTCCAACCTGAGGTTAGGCGTCCTTAGGCGATGGGTCAACCATAACACCTTGGTAACCTCTCAGAATCCAATTCCAAAGCCAAAGAAATCACTTAGGATTAATTCCTTTAGAAATTAAGCGTAAGTTAGCTAGCGATACGCTAGAGTAGCTGTGAAATTGTCCCTGAATACTTTAAATACGTTCTGCAAAACCCAAAACTTGTAAAATCAATGACGCTATAATACCCTTAAACCTAGAATCAAACTCTAAACCCGTTTGCTCTTAGGAACCTTTTGAAACTTCGTATTGGATTTAGACCGCACGTCGAAAGTCCGATACATACAATCTTAGACCATTATGACCGCTAAGCTGGACTTGACAATCATTTCGAAAATCAAGCCCAACTGACGTTCAGAGGCTATTTCATTGAGCCTGGAGTGAAGAGGGTGAGAAATGGGTAAGATTTGGTAATTTAAATCCAAATCTGGCATGGGTCTTTGCGCGTTATTATTAAGCATTCTGACCATCAGAATTCAGCCAAATTTCACTCACGGGTCAGGAAAAATTTCTCTTTCATATCATGAGACTTGTAGACCTGATTAAGGCACGATAACCACTGAACTGAAACTGGACCGCCATGTGCGATCTGAGAACTCTGCCGATCTGAAAACTTGATGTGTGGTAGATCCAGTAACCATGAGCTTAAGTCCGACCGCGTTCGGCCAGAGGACCTCCCGAAACGCTCTTTTGGATCGAAACAGTCCTGATTTGGTTATAACTTAAGTATACTTTGTTCCTAAGTCTAAAAATGTGAGGTTTTACCCTATATAAGGGCCTTAAACCTTCACACATCTCTCCCATCCGAATTTGCTAAAAACTGAAATTACGGTGAAGACCGCTTTAGTTGAAGTAGGAATAGGTCAGTATATCTTAGAGGGGGGTGAATAGGACTTTTTAAAATTTTTATAAATTATTAAAGATCCTTATCACATTAATCCTATCACAGAGTATTGATTAGGATTACTCAACCTTAACTTTACTGGCTTCCAAGCCTGATAGAGGATCCAATCACAAACTATTTAAAAGACAAATAATGTATAGATGAGATTGTGATGGATATGACTGTGTGTGCATAGGATGTGATCATATATTAAGACATGCAAGGCAATCATATGAAAGATAATATCAAACTTAAACACAGTCATTTTATAGTGGTTCGACGACTTGTCTACTCCACTCCCGGCTTCCACACTCAACCCTTGAGTGACCGGATTTCACTAAGGAGGTTTCCCATAGTTCACCTCAAACCTAAGGTTTTAAATCAGGTTCACCTTCAACCTTTACAGAGGTTTCTACTCGGTTCACCTCAAACCCTGGAGTTTTACTAACGTACTCCTAACCAGATGTTTATGCCCACATAGGACAAGGGTCCACACAACGCATCCTGAAGTTTCTACTCGATTGACCTCTAACCTTGGAGTTTTACTGGTGTACTTCTAACCAAATGTTTATGCTCTCCACAGAGCAAGAGTCCACACAACGCACCCCGCACGTACACTCCCGTTGGAGGCCTCCTTCGAGGACTTCAAATGGTAAGCAACACTTAAAACCCAACCCTAAAAAGGAATGATCGCAAGTGTCCTCTGGACTCTTAGTACTTACAGATAAGTTGATGAGTCCCTTTCAGCATAATGATGAAGACTTTCTACTTGTTGATGAAGAGTCTTCAGCTCCCTTGATCCGCAACATGAAGATGTATATATACTAGGCTTAGGTTGGGTCAAGGTTATGATAGACTACCACTCTCTAAAGGTTTTCCTATAAGGAAGATAGAGAGGTTCCCATCATCTATGCATTCAAGGCATCTCAACTTAATGATATGTCATTAAGGTAGTAGCTGAAGGATCCTTGAATGCGGAAGTTCATTCCCCAATCCACTCTATAAGATATCAATGATGAGGGTGGATTGGAGGATGAACTTCCCGAGAAAAAGGGCTTAGGTAAATGATAGGAAGGTTAAAACACTCTAAAGCACTCTCTTCTTTTTTTCTCTCTCAGCAATGAAGACAACTCTCTCTATTTATAGGCAAAAGGTTCCAACGGATATAAACGGTCATATTTATGACAGAGTTCGATATCATCGATCAGTCGTCGATATGATCGAGCGTATACTCTCGATTGTATCGGCCGACCTCTCGATGATAAGAAATCAATTGTCATTTCGCTTTTGGAAACCTTCTGCCAACTAGTCGATGAGAACGAGACACACATCGATGATATCGAATTTCGAACTCCGATTCCATCGAGTGATGGTTCGATTCTATCGATAGTTGAAAAACAAGAGAGAAGTCTTGAAGAATTTCAGGATCACAGATATGATCGGGGAACCAGTCGATGTCATCCGAATTTTTACATTGATCATATCGGCGACCATTCGATGGGATCAAAAATCGTATAGATTTTACATGTAAGCTTGCTGGACGAATTATGTCCTGACTCGATCCAATTGACATGGTCTCGATATGATCGATATATGAATATCGATTTATCGACAGGCACCCCGATCAACATTAAAAGCAACCTAAAATTCATGCTGGAGAGAACATGTGCCCCACAGTCGATATGATCGACTGACTCCCGATATGATCGATATTTGAGTTCAGATTGAATCGGACAGTCATCGATATATCGAATCAGTTGATAGTTTTCTTCAAAAAAACAGGGGCACCGGAAAGCAGTCTGTCGATACGATTGATCCACTTCAGATATGATCGATTTTCGAATATCGATCATATCGACTCGAAGGTCGATATATCGATAAATCGTCCAAAAGATTGTTTGATTGCTGGACGCTTTTTGTCCTCACTCGATTGTATCGATTGATATGTCGAGGACATCGACAGAGCTGGTCGATCAAATCGAAAGGGGAATCGATATAATCGACAGTGTAAGAAAAATTTAGGAAATCTTCTTTTGGATAAAAAGTTTTCTTACACATAAATCCTAAGATGTTCTAGTTCTTTTTAAGGATTTAATCACCTGGTGTTTTGGGACATGGGATGTGAGGCTATGATTTACCTTTTGGTGAGCTTCCACACATCCAGATGAGGCAGACGCTTGACATGATCTTCTTATTAGGTGCTGTCGTCCGACTGACTCAACATACAACGTAATTGACAAACCAGGGCACGTAATAGGTGCACTTTCAGAAACCCTAGATTGAAAGAGAGAAAAAGTGAGAGAAAGTGAGAGACTTGTGGGAGAGATTTCCCACCACTTGTTGTAGCTGCTACATGTGCTTAAGCACAGCATTCAAATCACTTTGTTGGTGATTCCAACACACTTCTAGGTAAGGAAAACCCTAACTACTTGCTGATTTAGGATTCCGTCGATTTAAATAGCGAAGTAGCTTATACATCTTGTCCATTAGGTCGCCGTTACGCTGTTGACGAAGCGTATGCATTTAAATCGAATCGATACACGTCTAGGGCAAAAGGTAAGGATTTTAGACGCTTTGATTGACTGATTTCAAAGCTTTCAATGTCGTTTAATAGTAGATTATCGACGAGCATGCCGTTTGACATGTAAAACATGCTGTCCGTTTTCCGTTTCGTAAACGTATGGAAAATATGAGATTTAGGGCATTTTAGTCATTTGTAGAAAATACAGTATACGTCCATATTTTGCTGAAATGATTGTCATGGCTATTTGCCGTGTTATGATATTAGGAATGCGTGCATGATCTGTTTGGCGAAGAGATTCGCCCTTATGCGCACTTTGAGTCGACATACGTTATGTAGACTAAAGTGTGTAGACTAAGTGTTTGTATAAATGTTTGTATTAGTAGGTATTGAGTAAATGGTGTTGTGAATTAGTTTTGAGATTGAATTCTCAATTAATATGCTGATGTATATGGTTTCCACATGTTGGCTATATGAATCGATTTCATTACACATATGGAATGCATGTGCTGGTTGATTTGCTTACGTAGTATGATATAACATGTGTCAACATGCTTGTATTGTTTATGTTCTGTTCTGTTACTCACATATGCTTACCGATGTTGATATACAAATGCTTGGGGCTATGACCTAGTCCAGGCAGTCGGTAATGGATTGAATTCGTGGTTGGCTTCTATTTGCCACGAAGGACGCGTCGATGAACGCGAGTCGTATTTTGGGCAGGCGGCAGTGGTTAGGCCATGCGAAGTATTTTATGCACTTCATGTTGTTCAGCTTGAGATGTGCTCGTACTAATCGAGCCCGTCAAGTAACCCGACTGGCCATTGTATGTTCACCATGTATGAGTCATAACTGCTTGAACCTAGGGTACTGAACTTACCATTGAAAACCATATTAACCATGGTACCTTGATCCATAAAGACTCATGAGCCGGGCATGGTGTTATGGGACACCGTGGTCGAGCTGTCGGCCTACGCTAGGGCCACAAACCTCCCTGTAGTGACCAGTGAGCACCTATGACTCGTGAGCAGATTATGGTGGTATGGGACACTATATTCTTGCTGTCAGCTTACACTGATCAGGTGACGAGCCCCTTGTAGTGACCGCGAGCGTATTTTGAGTCTACGGGAGGCGACGACCCTTCCGTAGCGACGAGAGTACATTAGGCCTGTATTGATAAGGTGATGGGGGAGCAGTGCAACGAGTGCAAGCAACAGCCCTGACAGCCCTTTCAGCGACCTACAAATATAATATCGTATGAGATTTCTACGAGTAATGACCCTAGACAGAATCTGTGTGGGGATTGATATAAGAGAAGTATCCTAGTTTTCCAATCCTGCTGTATGAAAAGGACTAATAACAACTCGGTAATCATTATCCATATCGCATTGCATATGCCTGGAAGATGTGGAGCACTGATGAGCGCAAGCATGCCGCGGGCGTAAGATGGTGCCGTATGAGAGAGTATGTCGGTGAGGGCATGCATCATGTCATTTCATACATGCATTAACAACAGTATCTAGGAATGTTTGATTGTTTGCTTTACTATTAACGCGTGATTGATTTGATAACATGCTAATCTTTGCTCTCTTATCCCACTGAGTTGATCACTCACTCCCACGTTACGGGATGGTGTTTCGAACACCCACCAGTCCCTATTTTAGTTGCAGGTGATGACACTGCTTGTGAAGTGGAGCCGGACTTATATGATGATGAGGAGAACTTCTCCTCCGTGTTTTGATCGACGGGATTACAGGGAGGTTGATTAGACGCCTTGACACTTGTCATTTTATTTTTGGAGCACTCATGTATATTCTTTTCTTTCCATTTTTGGAGTATACATGTATTTAATTAACCTGGTAACATGTTCACACTCTGGAGACTTACAATCAATTATATATTTTATGTATTTATCACAGTCTTCCGCTTGCTAATTTAACTGTCTTTGGAGTATGATATGCTGTTTTGGCTTAGTCTCAATCTTGTTTAATATCATTTTTCAGACAACATGCATTTATCATTATTTATGTTGCATAAGTGACGTTCTGGAACTCGGGTGTTGGGTTTCTACCTGACCCCCGATTTTTGGGGTGTTACATTACTGCTTGATTGAATTGATAACATGTTAACCTTTGCTGTATAGTTTTCACTGAGTTAGTTACTCAATCCCACGTTACGGGACGGTGTTGTACACACCAAACAATCCCTGTTTTAGTTTCAGATGATGGCGATGCTTGCGAAGCAGAGTCGGACTTTATGATGATTAGGTGGATTCCTCCCATATGCAGGTTCTGATCGACGGGTTTACAGGGTTGCTGATTAGATGCCAATACACTTGGTATTTTACTTTTTATTTATAGACCCATGTATATTCTTTTCTTTCTATTTTGGAGTATACATGTATTTAGTTAACCTGATAACATGTTCACACTCTGGAGACTTACAATCATTTATACATTTTATATATTTATTACAGTCTTCCGCTTGAGAAATTTAACTGTCTCTGGAGTATGATATGCTATTTTGGCTTAATCCACCTCATGTTTTATGTACTATTACCACCGACATTCATCCATCATTGAAAATGTTACATAAGTGATGTTCTGGAACTCGGAAGTGGAGTTTATGCTCGACCCCCAATTTTCAGGATGGTACATTGCCCAAGACCTTTTGGGCAGATGCTGTGAATACTGTTGTATATTTTATCAATAGAAGTCCCTCAGCACCATTGGATGGTGGGCTACCAGAAGAAACGTGGACTGGTTGCACTTCATATGTTCACATTGATGTAGAGCACAGAAACAAGTTGGATGCGAAGTCCAGGAGTTGAACGTTTATAAGCTACGGGCAGGATGATTTTCGCTACAGGTTTTGGGATACAAAAAATAGAAAAATCATCAAAAGCAAGGACATAGTCTTCAATGAAAAAGTGATGCATAAGGACAGTGTGCAGGAAAATAAGGCCAAGGAAAAGGAACTCGTAGAGTTAGAAGAGTTAACGGACATGGGTGTTACAGCGCCATAGGATGATCATGCACAGGAGCATTATGAGGCAGAGCCACAGACACCGGTTGTGAGGAAGTCTACTTGGAAGAGGAGACCCACGGTCCGATACTCACCCTCATTACATTATCTATTGTTGATAGATAATGGTGAGCCAGAATATTTTGAAGAGGCATTACGGTCAGATACACGAGTTAAGTGGGAGCAGGTCATGGATTCTCTTAAGTCTAATCGTACATGGGAGCTAGTCACTCTACCAAAGGGTAAGAAAGCTCTTCATAACAAGTGAGTTTACAAACTAAAGGAGGAGCACGGTGGTTCGAAATGGCACAAGGCCAGATTGGTTGTGAAAGGGTTTCAACAAAAGACATGTATCGATTTCACCGAAATATTTTCACCGGTAGTAAAAATGTCTACGATTCGTATGGTCTTGAGTATATTGGCTACAGAGGACTTACATCTAGAGCAGCTAGATGTTAAGATAGTCTTTCTTCATGAGGACCTTGAAGAAGAGATATATATGTATCGGCTGACAGGATACGTGGCACCAGATAATGAGAACAAGGTGTACAGACTGAAGAAGAGTCAATATGACCTGAAACAAGCCCCGAGGTAGTGGTAGAAGAAGTTCGATAGTTTCATGTCGACAAAACGGTTTTAAGAGATATCATGTAAACCTCTATTGTTATTTGAAGAAGTTTGATACGTTGTACATCATCCTTCTTATGTACGTTGATGATATGTTTGTGGCCGATTCAAGCATAAAGGACATCTCAGATCTTAAAAGACAACTGTCTAGAGAATTTACTATGAAGGATTTAGGAGCTACAAAACAAATCCTAAGCATGAGGATAAAGCGTGACAGGAAAAATAAAAAACAGGTTTTGTCACAGGTAGAGTACATAGCAAAGGTACTTATTCGAGATACACGAGTTAAGTGGGAGCAGGTCATGGATTCTCTTAAGTCTAATCGTACATGGGAGCTAGTCACTCTACCAAAGGGTAAGAAAGCTCTTCATAACAAGTGAGTTTACAAACTAAAGGAGGAGCACGGTGGTTCGAAATGGCACAAGGCCAGATTGGTTGTGAAAGGGTTTCAACAAAAGACAAGTATCGATTTCACCGAAATATTTTCACCGGTAGTAAAAATGTCTACGATTCATATGGTCTTGAGTATATTGGCTACAGAGGACTTACATCTAGAGCAGCTAGATGTTAAGATAGTCTTTCTTCATGAGGACCTTGAAGAAGAGATATATATGTATCGGCTGACAGGATACGTGGCACCAGGTAATGAGAACAAGGTGTACAGACTGAAGAAGAGTCAATATGACCTGAAACAAGCCCCGAGGTAGTGGTAGAAGAAGTTCGATAGTTTCATGTCGACAAAACGGTTTTAAGAGATATCATGTAAACCTCTATTGTTATTTGAAGAAGTTTGATACGTTGTACATCATCCTTCTTATGTACGTTGATGATATGCTTGTGGCCGGTTCAAGCATAAAGGACATCTCAGATCTTAAAAGACAACTGTCTAGAGAATTTACTATGAAGGATTTAGGAGCTACAAAACAAATCCTAAGCATGAGGATAAAGCGTGACAGGAAAAATAAAAAACAGGTTTTGTCACAGGTAGAGTACATAGCAAAGGTACTTATTCGATTTAATATGGGAGGTGCTAAGCCGGTTAGCACTCCATTGGCCAACCACTTCAAGCTATCTAAGGAGCAAGGTGCGAAGACGTGGGAGGAACGGGACTACATGGCTAAAGTCTCATACGTGACAACTATTGGGAGTCTTATGTATGCTATGGTGAGCACGAGGCCAGACATTGCTCAAGCAGTGGGAGTTATTAGTAGGTTCATGAACAACCCCAGGAAGGAACATTGAGAAGCCGTGAAGTGGATCCTTAGATTATGTACTAAGGATGTATGGTTGTGCTATGGTGGATCGGAAATCAAGCTACAAAGTTACGTGGATTCAGATTTGGTAGGAGATATCGACAGCAGAAGAAGCACTACAGGTTATGTATTTACTCTAGGTAATGCCGCAGTCAGTTGGGTTTCTCAGTTACAGAAGATAGTATCTATTAGTACGACAGAAGCAGAATATATTACGGCTGCAGAAGCAATGAAAGAGATGGTGTGAATGCAATGTTTTATGGAAGAGTTGAGTAAGAAGCAAGTAGATTGCAAGCTGTACAGTGACAGTTAGAGTGCAATACACTTGGCTAAGAATTCAGCCTTTTATTCAGGGACCAAGCATATTGCCATTAGATATCACTTTATACGTTCGTTACTGGAAGATGGATCGATTGTTTTGGAGAAGATTCATACAAGTGAGAATCCTGCAAATATGTTGACCAAGGCGGTCACAAGGGAGAAGCTGAAGCTCTGTTCAGCTTTGATTGGTCTTCAGGCTTGAAGACGGGGAGGTGGTGCACTCCGGATGAAGAAGACGAAGGTTTATAATAATGTGTCTCCAAGTGGGAGATTGTTGAGAATGTGGAGCCACATTTGGGCTGCCTTCGACCGGTCGTAGACATGTTCGACCGGTCATAGGGGCCTGCTCGATCGGTCGTGGATCGTCGACTCAAAGTCCAACGAGTCCTATTTTTTCATGTTTGGGCCCTTCGACCAGTTGTAAGAACTGTTTGACTGGTCGTTTGGATTGCTTTGATCTGTTTCTAGTTTATATTTATTTGTGGGTGAGGCCTGAGATTAGATCTAGGCTCACTGCATTGTTGGCGTGCTGCGCAACAGATATTTATTTATTACCATTCAACTTGTTGATTAGATTATGTGAACTAAAATGAAAGAAAAACATAAATATCAGCTTTAGCAAAAACTTACAATAAAATTTTAATGCTATGTGTTTAATTAACCATGCACTCTGGAAGTGTTGTTTGTTGCATAATATTAATTTTAAAATATATTTTAATAATAAAATGTAATATATATTATAAAAAGTTTGAAAAAATACCTTTTTTTTTTTTTTTTTGAGTTTTAGGAATAGTTCCATATTAAAAAAAGTGAAATATTATAATATTTGCTTACCTAGTTCAATAACTATGGAGCTTACGTACATATTGAAACACTTGCGCTTATGGATTTGGTGCGAGGGCATGGTCATAAGCATACGAGGCAGTGTTGTTGTAAAGACACTAGTGTCACACTTTACACTAAATAAATTTCTAATCCATATCAACTCACCCTAACAGCCTGGTCCAAAATTTGGATGAGTTTTCCTATTTTATAAAATATATATATATATCAGTAATTTTTCAACATTTTCTAGTTGAAATTCGTGTTTCTGCCTTATTTTTATTTTTATCATTATGCTAGTGGCCAAAAAAAATAATCACCGGATGCGGATGAACAACACAAATCATGGTGGGACCGAATCAAGTCTGTTAGTGAGGACCCTGCCATGGATTAATGTAACACTTGTGAATGGTCATTTCAATGGATCCGTACATACAGACAATTGTACCTGAAATTTACTGCGAAAGTGGTGAAATTTTTGAATTTTTGTACTCGAAACAGACCTTGTCGGTTCGTAAAGCGTACAAGTGCAGTTATTTGATACGATTATAGACTATGATGATAGTACCTGTGACCACTTATTTTGTATAATTGTGACATTACTCCCATGATCTAAACCATTCAATTAATGGGACCCACTACAGATGGTGTATATATCCAAAATTAGATTAATAAGACTCCCACCATCTCTTTAATAAATGTTTTATTTTTTTACTTATACATACCGTCCACTCGTTAGCCACCAATCCTTTGATTTTTGTCATGAATTTATTGTAAATTTTTTGTATGAGTCATCTGCAATCAACCCCACTACTTGAATGGCTTTGATTGGGTTAGATGTATGCCAGGTGTGTGGGGATCAGTTATTCCTTCAAAGGGCCAATGGATGGACGGACTCTGCCAAAAACTCTGATGAATGGACATTTTCGCATTTGGCTGATGGAGAGTGATTTGCTAGTCTGACGTACTACGGAGTTGATCTGCTGGCGCTTCGAAATTGTACACGTGGCACACTTTTTAGCTATAGGGGACCCACTATAAAAGGGTCAAAACTGAGAAATTATATTAGTTAAACATTTCTAATATCTGGTAGTGGACATATGTTTACCGAATACTAATTTTATTTTATTTTCCATTCAACGGTCCATTTAATGTCCACAAACAAGTTAATTGAATAAGGTTTCTTTTCTGTTTTATAATCCATCCAAGTTGTCACCTGAAATTTGGATGGTTTTGTTTGATTTACACATATCCCACGTGCAAGATTTCTAGGTACCTGCATATGAAGTATTGTAGTCCCACATAGCATCAAAGCTTTTTCTCTCTTTGGTTGTGGGTGTTTGGGTTTCAATGACAGAGAAAGCAGTGTCAGAGGCCTTACATTCCTTTTAAAGAGGGTTTGATGGTACGTTTCCTTTCAGTAAGCTATTCCTCTGATGCACTTTTTTAGGTACACAGCGACACACTTTTTTTTTTATTCTTATACGCCCCCACACACTCACACAGGTGGAATTTCCCCACCTCTGAGTACTCGAACCCTTCGACCAGGAGTTGAAACTCCTGGGAGTCTACCACCCGCGCAAGAGTAAGGACCCCACCCTAACACACCTCTTTTTCTTTGTTACATGATAAGTAGGCCACGTCTCAGAAATACACACATGATCAATGGTGGTGGAATTGGTCTGAGATGGCCCACTTCCAGGTGAGTCCCACCACTCTTTATCATTGAAAGTCTGTACAGAAAAGTGAGCCTTCAAGATCAGAAGGTATACACCATATGAGACCTCAACAAAGTTGAAGATAAACCACCGGATCTAGTGGTCCGCATAACCATTACCAAAGAAGATGGGTTAAATTATCTTTTTGGTTCTACGGTATACATGACTTCATATTACGATTTATGACTCGAATGGTCCTCAACAAAGCTGATGATAAACCACTAGATCTAGTGGTCCGCATAGCTATTACTAGAGAAGATGGGTCAAATTACCTTTTTGATTCTATGATATAGATGACTTCCAATTACGATTTATGACTCAAATGATCCTAGGGCAAACTAAATGAACAAATATCAATTAATCTCCCACTAATAATTGATTACCGACGAATCCTAAGGGCCCGTTTGGCTAGGTGAATTGGTAGGGATTAAATGGTATTACGGTGGATGACATGAATTTCTAAGTAATAATGGTGTTGTCGGATCCATGGGATTGCTATATCCAGACCGTTTGGCATGCCTGGGCAACCCGGGCATTAAACCTTTCCATCCCTTCCAAACTCATGAACCAAACATGTCCCAAGCAAATTTGAACAGATTAGGATGGATTGATGGGATTTAAAGGTAATGATGGTATTGACAGTGGATTTTCTTGAGATCCATAGGATTGGGATCCGATTACCGACTCTGTTTGGGTCGCCTGGCCATTTTCAGGATTCAACTTCCAATCCCTTCTGATACCATCCAATCCCTTCCGATCTGACCGGCCAAACGGGCCCTAAAATCAATCGAGATTTTGCTGTAATGATTTGAGTTGATTATATATAACCAGTCAACTCGGGTCAGTCAGGATGACTCAACACCATCTCTGAGCGATATCCGAACCACGATGTGGGTGGGACTCTGACAGTAGAGCCCACCTTCATGAATGCATTATATATCCATGTTGCTATTTGGCAATTGGTGTGCTCCTCTCCGCCCTTGGATAGACCGTGCCCCCAAAGTCTCCTCAGCATGACAACTATGTCTACTCCATGCAAGGTTTGGAAATAAATGAATTAATTTTTATTAATATTTATATCTTTTAATATTTCTACCAACCTTTCATCTTTCTATATATTTATATTTTTAAAAATAAATAAATTTATTTTTATTAATATCTATATCTTTTAAGATTTTTACCAACCTTTCATCTTTTTATGTATTTATATTTTTATTATTCCAATGAAGTAAATAAGTTATAATATTCTCAATATAGTCTTAATTCTCAATATAGTCTTATGTAATTTAACAATGGAAATATAATAATAACATATTAAGAGTATTCCAAAAGAAAACTTGAAATATTCACTACAAATGAATTTGCGCCTACGAACTCACCTGTCATGGATATTTTTGTAGTTAGCATGATTATATAAGTATGGGTGCAAAAGGTCACTGACACTATCATCTTTAAGATAGTTCACAGTCATTGATATATAAGTATGGGTGCAAAAGGTCACTGACACTACCATCTCATTGGATATATAAGCTATTTTCTCCTCCCATTCTATATGATATGCAGCTAAAGAAAAACCACGCTAACCCATTAACTCTGAAAAAAAAAACTCCTAAATTTAGTAAAATACACGCGCGTAATATACTCTACACTCAATTGAGCAATGGCCCAAGACCAGTAGCTCTTATATTTCAACCATGTTGCTCTACGACCCATAATCCAAATTACTAATCCATGGGCCTCTGCAAGTCGGACCAAATACCACGCGATGGACCCAGCGACAGATCTAGTCCGTCACTAGTTCGCGATTTTGGCATAGTGTCATTGGGTAAAAAATGTTACAAATGGATGCACGTCTGCACTGAAGGCACGTAAAGATCACAATGTTGTGGGTAGGCCCATTTTCTAAATGGTCTAAGAATTTCCCCCCAACCCAACCAGTGATCCAATACCCAACTTGATCTGACCCATTGAATTTTAAGTGGGTTAGACTCAACTTAACTTGGCTAAAATTGGACTAAGCATAAGGGTGCAGTTAGTTGCACCAAGTACCATGAAATTTGATTGTATTTAATGAAATTTTGGTGCAACCAAACATGCCATAAACTAATATTTTAATTTGGATTTCTGTAGAGTGGTCCACGGCAAGTCATCTCGTGCGACCCATTGATAACCCATCTGGGCAAGTCCTATGGGGTGGCTTTCATCTCTAGTCAGGCCCACTTGCGTTGACTGGACTCATTTTCGACCCGAGTCCAACCCATTACCCGGTTGGGCCATTTAGACCCATGGGCTAACCCGGAACACTCCCAGCCCTGAGAATCCCATCTAGGTTGGGAATAAGCTGGGTGGGGCCGGGCTCGGCTCGAGTCCTAGCCACCTTGGGCTAGGTTTGGGTGGGGCCCGAATCTTAGGCCCGATTATCAATCCGCTAGATGTTGGCTTGCCTTCATATAGGGCCAGCAGTTAGGTCCGGTAATTAGTGGGCCAGTGGGCCCATATTCCATGGGCTGGACTTGGAAGTGCCTCGGCGCGGCCCATTTTCATAACATTATTGGTAGTTTATATGATACTCAGGTGGCGCATGACACTTGATACACAGGCACCTAAAATTTGTACACGTGGCATACATCACTTAATTAAACGGAAAAACTATGGAACCCACCGTCGATAAGACATGGTTCCAAAATCAGGTTGGTTGAAAAATCCAAACCTCTTATTCACAGACACATATGAAAATTTTCATTTTAACCGTCCAATAAATATCAACCAATCCGATGGTCAGATTATTAAATAAGAGTAATTTTTTGTTCGCAATACATCGAAACTGGAAAACATAATTTGGACAGAAGAATATGACTTACTTGTGTGCCACGTATGCAATTTCGAAGTGACTGCATATCATCCATCAGTCCTTGCCGGAGTACCAAAGTTTCCTTTAAACTCGACTCACGTCTAAAGGAGTGGACTTCGTAAGGCAAGGACTGAAAAAGAAGTATCGTGTCCAACCGGTTGCACCACAAAATACCGTCCAACCAATCAATAACTGTCAATATTTTTATTTGTACGAAATCCAATCAGTCCAATTGATCGGTCCCACATTGAAAATATATTTTTTACTGATATATCAGTCCGATCATCATGTATCACACTATGGAAATTAGTTTATAACAGCTGATAAATAATAAAATAATAGTGTGGTCCACATAATAAATTTTTTTGAATAATTTTTTTACTTAAGTAAAGCACGTGTGGGCCCAATATATTAGATAGATTGGATCACAATTATAAGCTATATGTTGGAAGTTATACACTGGGTGAACAATATCTTGTAGTGCAACCGATTGGACTTGAGAACTTACTAAGAATAATGAAAAGGTTTGATACTCTGGCTGGTATGACGATTGATACGCAGGCACTTAGAAATAGTACATGTGGTATATATTAGTTCAAAGTCAATTGACTAAATTTTAAGGCCCACTATTAGTTTCAGGTTGAACTATCCAAATCTGATTCTTGGACAATTATTGTTGAAATAAGACCATTGGATTTTTATTTTTGTTTTTAACCGTCTAATAAGTGTCCATCATCTGATAGTGAGATAATCAAATGAGTTGAACTGTTTGTTCATGATATATCTAAGCGTGTATACACAACATGAACGTTTATTATTAATTATTTATATGACACGTGTATACTTTTAAAGTAATTTCTAAGTGCCTGTGTATCATCTATCACACTCTAACAGAGTATCAATTTTTTCTTATAAAATAATATCATTTGATAGAATCGAGAGAGAATGATGGTACATACAAGAAATATGAATAGACCCAACAACCAATGGTCCACATACAACCATCCACACCCGTAGAAAAAGAAAATCATAAAAAATTGCATGTCCCAAAGATCCCTCCAACGGATGATGAGATCTAAGGTTCTGAGTCCCCCAGGACATCTACCCTGTCCAGAGAGCTTAATTTGTTCAAGTGGGGCCCATTTTTAGGCGATCCAAACCGTTGAGCAGATGAGAGCCGTTATCGATAGATCATACTAAAATCGCTCTTATCGGACCATCCTAGCCGTTTCCATCAGTTGACTTCAAGCAAATTGCCAAGAGAAAATACGCCAACCGTTCACATAGAATTGTAAAGTTTGGGTGGGCACTCCAATAAGGAAGGCTTGTTAGATATGATCTATCCAAGGTGTGGATCATCAAATCAACGGTCTAGATCACCACACCGCAGTTGTAACACCTTAAAAATTGGAGGTCGTGTATACACTCGACTCCCAAGTTACCGGGTATCACTTATAACTTATTTTACTGTTTTGCATTTAATAAGGTTTAATGAGTAGTATGAAATCACTTAAAACATGAATCACAATCATAACCAGTCTACTGAATTTTTTATTTTTTATTTAAAAGCTAAATACATACAAGTCCAAAAGATATAACAATAGGTTGCATAAGGCGTTGCTCCGCAAAATACAAAAGAATGATAAGTCCAAAAGAATGTTGCGCTGAGCCCACCACTCATCGATCCAAAATGGGCTACTAATCTATGGCGAACCGCCCATCAGCTGGAAGTAGGACAGCTCGTCCTCCTTGTCGATGTCAGCGCTGCTTGGCTCCTCAAACTCATTGCTACCTGCAGCTACTTAAAAGATATAACAATAGGTTGCATAAGGCGTTGCCCCGCAAAATACAAAAGAATGATAAGTCCAAAAGAATGTTGCGCTGAGCCCACCACTCATCGATCCAAAATGGGCTACTAATCTATGGGGAACCGCCCATCAGCTGGAAGTAGGACAGCTCGTCCTCCTTGTCGATGTCAGCGCTGCTCGGCTCCTCAAACTCATTGCTACCTGCAGCTACTTAAAAGTCTAGTTGGTGTTTTAAAACACCGTCCCAGAGTAGGAGTGAGTGATCAACTCAGTGGGTGTTATTAGTCTAAGTTACACAAACATCAATTATATTATGATAATGAAAGACAATACATTCATAAAATCCTAACTAATCTTGTTAATGCATGTGCATGTATTATGATATGATACATACCCTCGCAACAACACTCCCTTGAGCGACTCCATTTAATGATCACGTATGACCAACCACCCTCATTGCGACCCTAACTGCCGAGTCGCCAACCTAACTAATGTAATGCGGTCATAATCGTGTTAGTCGGGTTTTTAATCAAGTCATTTTAAACAGCAGATTGAGGAAACTAGTACACCCCGCAATGTCAATGCCCTAAACCAGTTACGAGACCAATGTCCTTCAATGTACAAGGCCAAGACCCCACGATCTTTGATCCCGTCGGGTTTCTCCATCCTCGACTTCAAGCACATGGGGAGTATTGAGATGTGGGATCACTTACGATCACTACGGGGAGGCTCGTCACCCTAGCGTAGGCCGATAGCTCGAACATAGTATCCCATTCCACCATGTCCGGCTCTCGAGTCACTGGATCGGTTTCAAATGGTTGTCAAGGGCTTCAATGGTTGAAGGGTGTTTTAGGTTCTATATAGGCGTGAGTAAACAGGGTTAACAAACATGGTTGGTCAGTAAGTAGACTAGACCGCATGAGTTCAGGCGAGTACGTGACAGACGACATCAGGTACAAACGACTCATGTAGTCCAACTACTGTTGCCCATACGCACCCGCTCAAATCCACGAGTTTAGCCTCATGATAGTCTTACTAATGGGACCACCGTCTCTCACCTCAGATTCCTGACTATCCAAGGGATTTGATGGTATTCAATGACACTTCAACAATCAATGTTTATCTACTAACCCAAGCGATATCATGCATTCATATATCCAAACATAAAATTTTTAGATTTTTCTACAATACAAATGCTAACAATATTATGAAATAAATGTGCATGTGTGTTGTGTGGGTTAGTAGGAAAACCAGGCATTTCATATATATCATAGTACAAAAAATATACAAGGGTTAGTACATTAAACATGTTATGAGGAAACATCATATAAAAATTAAACGAGGAATGTACAAGTAATTATCAAATCCCTACCCAATTATGTTGAAAAACATCAAACATTCCATAATCATTCTGTATTGATTTGGGGAGGACCTGAGGTATAAGGTTTTGTCTAGGTTTATCTAGATTACCCAAATACATCACTCAACAAGTAAAATTATTAGATTCATATTAAAATTGGTACTATGCCACCTAAAAATAATAGTCCGCACCTATGAATCATTGAGAGCTCTAGGAAACGATCTAGGGTTGCCAAACTCACGAGCGAATTCGTAGAGATCCCGAGTCAAAAGAACTTGTATGTTAGGATTACATGCAAATTCTAGCTCAACACAAGGATTTTTCAAAAAGATGGGTGCTTATGTAACACCTTGAAAATCAGGGGTCGAGTAGGAGCCCAACTCTCGAGTTTCAACACATCACTTATGCAACATAGATAATGATGATTAAATGTTGTTTGTATTAGTGCCTTAAATATGAGTGGAATTATACCAAAACAGCATATCATACTCCAGAGACAGTAAATTACACAAGCGGAAGTCTGTGATATGTATATAACTGTATAAAAAGTGATAGCAAGCCCACAGAGTATGATTATCACTAAGTTAAATAATTACAAGTTTAGTTCCAAAATGTACAAAATAAGAAAGTGTAATTTTCTCTATCCAAAACCTTGTATCCCCGTCAGCGCAACTCCAGGTCTACATAAACCTGCCAGAAAGTTGCATATAGGAGAACTCCTCCTCGTCATCGTAATAGTCCAGCTCTGCCTCATAAGCATTGCCATCATCTGCATTTACAACAGGGTCTGGTTGGTGTTTAAAGCACCTTCCCAGAACGTGGGAGTGAGTGATCAACTCAGTGAAACTATAAGGCAAAGGTTAACATGTTATCAATTCAATCAAGCAGTAATGATAAAGCAATACAATTAAGCATCCATAAATACTCTGGTTAATGCAAACATGATATGCATTAATGATGTATGCCCTCACCTGTAATCCCTCTGCGACATCATCTTACGATCGAGGCATGCAACACTCTCGTTGTGCTTAACATTAACGCCAAAGGCACATGCAATGCGGTGCATGAGCGTGATTATCGAGTTCTTATTATACCTTTTCATACAGCAGGATTGAGAAGCTAAGGTACCTCCCTTATATCATTTCCTAAACAATGATCCATTCTAGGGTCATCAGTCCTAGTTAGTGTCATACGATGTTGCAGCTCTAAGTCGCTACAAAGGGCTCATTACCTCAATGTAGGCCTTGCTTATGCTCTAGTTGCTGCGGAAAGGCTTGTCGCCTCAACGCAATCTCATAGTATGCTTAAGGTCACTCTGAATTGCTCGTCACCTAGTCGTAAGTCGACAGCTCGAATACAGTGTCGCATACTACCATATTCGGCTCACGAGCTCAGGTTGCTCAATAGTCATTACGGGTGGGCTCGTCACCCCGGCGTAGGCTAACAGCTCGACTACGGTGTCCCATTCCACCATGTTCGGCTCATGAGTCTTAGTGAATCGAGGTACCAAGGTTAATGGGGTTTGCACTGATGAGTTTGGTACATAAGGTTCAAGCAATAATGTTCATACATGGTGAACATACATCGGGTCAATCGAGTTACTTGACGAGCTTGACTGGTACAGGCGCACATCGAGATGATTGACATGAAGTGCATAAGCACTTCGCGTGGTCTAACCATTGTCGACATCCAAAGTACGGACCGGATTCATCGAACACATCCTATTTGGCTAAAACAACCTTAGCCACCAAACTAGGACCTATTACCGATTGCTTGGACTACGTCGTAGCCCCAAACACATTCCAATCAATAGCACGCGCATGTAGTAGCCAAAGCCAGCATGTGATAATTGAATCAAATACAAATCTTACTTAAGCAATTCGACAAACGCATACTACACATGTTACCGTACATAGACAGTTCATCCATAAATCACATAGTAGTATGATAGGTTACATAAAAGATACTATAATCATCGATAAAGAAATTGAGGATCTTATCTCGTCACCCTCATTACATGCATCTAAACAAGCATTTTCACATTCAAGCATTTTACCAAACACTTAAGCTACACATATCATATACATGTAATAAAGTAGTTGTAACAGGTATTATAGTAAATCCCTTTCATAAGGGGTTCACCATATGTATAACAATTATGTATTGTTAGTCAATAAACATGACAAGCATAAATCATAATTCTATAGTCATTCAAACATTTCAACAAACACGTGGAATGCGTTAAAATCAACATAGTCTACATATATAAGTAATGTATGGAAAACGTCGTATCTACGCATATGTGACAACAATCAAGTCAGTCATAAATCATTACTGACATTGAAAGCCTTGAAAACTATAACCTAAACATGTATAGTCTTCACCTTTCGCCAGTAGACTCATAACGAACTCAGTTTAAATGTTAAGTCCTCGTCTGCAGCACAACGACAACCTATAATATGGAATAGGTTAACTATTTCACTCTTTACTCTATTTGAATATCTAAAACAGATTAGTGTTAGGATTTCTTACCCAAGTACGGAGTCAGAATTGTTGGTATAGCGATACAGACGGGGTGACTAAGCACGTGGAGCGGCAGGGAAGAATCCAAGGAACAAACTCCAACTCTCACACTCACTTTCTCTCTCTTTCCTTCTCTTTATGATCTCTTCTCTCTCCTAGGGTTTGTAATTCGTATGGAATGAGAGAGAGAGGGTTCAAGGCCCTTATATAGGCCCAGAACTGATAGGAATGACCCCAGGGCCATGGTATACTTAGGTTATATCCAAAGATTGGCTTTTTAGGTCCAACAGAGTTGTTCTGGAGGTTCCTTTTCTACATGCAGTGAGACTTAAGCTCTCTAACATTAGATCTAGGTCAAGCTAAGTTTTCAGTCCGATCGGGTTTGGGGATTGACCGCGGGAGACCAGTTTTAGTCCGATCAGGGTCACAAGTACACTGAAATGCGTTGGATATTTTCCCTGATCTGAGGGTGTTATTGGGTCAGATTTACAATTTGAATCCTTAGGTTTAACCTGCAAGCGAACGACTCAATTCACTTAAGTTTCAGTTCATTTTCTAAAGATATTCGAGTTTTTCACACACTTCGCTTCGGGCTCAAGTAATGCGCTTCTGGATACCTTTAGGATTTGATTTCCGAGATGGTTGTCAAGTCCAATAAGGCGGTCGTAATCGTATAGTTTCAAGGTAATCGGACTTTTGACGTGCGGTACAGGTTCGATACGGAGTTTCGTGATGCTCCCAAGAGCAACCGGGTTTTAAGATGGATCTTAAGTTTCAGGGTAATGTAGCGTCAATGGTTCTGCTAGTTTTGGATCTTGCAGTACATATTAAAGTGATTAGTACTAATTCCATAGGTAATCTAGTTTAACACTTAGTTAATTATCGTCTAATTTCTAAAGGATTTGGTCCGTAGCGATTTCTGCCTAAGGTGGTACTGGGGTCTTTGTACGGATTTTTTCGAGACGTTACAGCTTGCCTCTCCAATCAGTTGGTAATCGAGCTTGGAGTTGTGGATGTGAGAGAAATGAATGAGATTTGCTAAAGTTCTAAGTTTCCTTGGGTCCTCCACCAACAACACCCTCCTCCGCTCTCTTCTTCCTCTCTTCTTTCTCCTTTTTCTCTCCTCTTTCCCTTTATTGCTAGATATTTTGTGTGGGAGTGAGTGAGAGAGCGGGTTTGGGGATTTCGTTTCCTAGGTTTTGGCCAAATTGCCTTAAGCTTCTTCAACTTCCCTCAATGGCCCTGGGGGGCCCCCTTTAGCTTTGGGGCAGCCCTGTCACCCTTTTTGGCCACCAAATTTGGTGAATATGTGTCTCATGGCTCGATGAGGGGCTGTGTAAGATTTGAGAGCAATCAGATGTGGGGTTTAATCGTACGGTTCCGATCTCTAAATGGCCCTATGAGGTCTATTCTAGTCGTTGGGGCAGTTCTGATGGCCCCCTGACTATGAAATTTATAAGATAGGTGTTCTATGACCCGATAAAGGGCCGTGCAAAATCTGAAGGTAAACGGACGTGAGGTTTTACCGTACGGGTCTGATTTGCGATCAACAGTTACCATTTCACGATCGGGTTCCAGATTGTGTGGACGGGCGTAGAAAAATACGTTAAGCCTTCACCGTAAATGTAGAAGAAATCTGACAGCTGCAAAACCTGATATCTCAGTTTTATTTACAAGTGTCAAATTTCAATTATAACCTTTGGGTTGAAGCTGGGGTGAGTTGTGTTTGGCAAGTGCCATTGGGACGGCGTGGATAATAAATTTCTAGGCGTCTATTGAGCCCGTGGTCCGCAATGGACCACAAGCCCAGTGAGATCTTCGATTTTTTCAATTTTTATTTTTTTTTTTGACCTTCCTTAGCCGCTGCACAGCTCGCATGGGCTGTTGTCAAGTACAAACAGACTATTTAACTTGACGGCCCGCACTTGGTTCGATCATAATCCAACTGGTCCATCCCAATGGGCTAACTGGGATTAATTTATTGGTGGTACCCTTTACGCGGGCAGTTTAAGCAAATGATCCTGTAATAAATCATCCTTATGATTGGACTGGATGTTCCAGCATGCTGCCCTTGTGTAAAATTTTGGCAGGCCCACTAACCATACTTTCCACGCAGTGACGCTCGCATAAGACAACGGCTCCTTCTTTTAAAATAACGAGATGGTGAATTATCACATTCGTCCGAATGTACGGTAGACAGCTACAGTACATTCGAGTTCTGTGGACCCTACACGTGATGTGTATGTAGAATCCAAGCTGTACATTTGATGAAAATTATCATGAAAACCACATTCACAAAGAATCATCCCTATCAAAAACTAAGGTTGGACACACCACAAGTAGCCATGTACAATCGTGCCTAAGCTTATATATTTGTTTTTTGTAGACTATTCAAATTTTTGAATGGCTTGATTTTTTGTGTATCCTTTCTTAATGTTGGGGCTCACCCGATGATAGGTTTGGATGAAATCTTCACAACAGGGTGGACCCCACATTCCATCTTGAAGTTTCTATGGTGGGCATTCCCTCCCCAATGCCCCTATTGTTTCCATTGATGTGATCAATCTGAGTTACGGTTCAGCTGGATTTTCGAAATCTAAACTAAAATTAGAATGCAACATATAAAGGACGGGATGGATTGCACTCACACATCACGGTGGGCTCCACACATCTGGAACGTATGGGATCATTCCCCCCAACCCTTCATTTCTCTTTAATTAATCTCTCTACCTAAAGATGAGAAACCTTCCAACGAAAACATTATTCTAACCGTTCTGTTCCATCAAAACACCTGAAAATCCTAACCATTCATTTCTTCCAGTCTCCTCCTTCCTCTTCTTCTTCTCCATTCAATGGCAATCAGATGTATTTTTCCTTGTCTTGGGATTCCATGCAGCAGTGATATGAACAAGAATCACGTGACCAAGGTCTCCATGGCCCACCAAAGTCACGTGCCACCCAAGAGAACATCTACCACCATCATCAGATCCTTCAAAATAAAAAACAAGGTATGATTTTTCCATTTGAAGATTTTTCTGAGAGTTTGATCTTTTCTTTTAAGAGTTTTGTTTTTGTTTCCTTTTTTTTTTTCAAGGAACAACATCATGAGCACCACCATGTGGACGATCCAAATGGAAAGATGGACAGTTCAATCAGTCAATCTGAACCTTCCCTTATGGTCATCTTACTACCATGAAAAAAATAAATAAATCAATAAAACCGATCGGACGATTTTAGCCATCCAATCAATAGCATATAAAATGGACGGTCGAGATTGTTTGTAGGAAGTAGATCAAATAATTAATCTTAACCATCCATTTGATGGGTACCATAATGGATTGCCTATGAGTCCGAAGAATAGCTTCGATCGGATGTTCCTAACCATCCCATCCATGTGGTGGAAAACGGATGGTTATAAGTGAAAAGTGCCAACTTTGGTTGGATAGGATCATTGGATCAGTGTACTTTTTGCATAAAGTTCATTGAGTGTGAAATAGACCTAATGGTTGGTCCAGATCTATCACCAATGGTCTGGATCACCGAACCATGGACCATCTGTCTGAATGGAAATAGGGGCGGGGTCGCCCTTGGTTCGTCTAGTATGACTCGACTCAGGACCTAATGAGTCATGTTTGACTCGCCGAGTCTTAAAACCATGCAATCAACATATTAGAGGATCCTATACATCTATTTGAGGAATTCTGACCCCTCATTTGGAAACCTTTAGAGTCTCCAACTTAGTGGCTAGGATCTTGGGGTCCCTCCCATCCATGATGGGTCCACCGGATCTTGTAGAAACAAGCAATAAATCCCAACCTTTGCCAAGAGAAAGCATTACTAAAATACCTTGCACTTGCAATAATTCAACTAAACATATAAGATAAAATAACTATAATAGAGGTGGGCCATTTTAAGAGACAAGCATTCACGGCGGGCATAATCTTTGTGCACATACACTTAGTAAAAAAGTAAGAGTCAAATCAAACCTGAAACTATAAGGTAATTATCATGGGAAGTAATTATTACATATTTACAATACATTTACCATTGATTTGGAAAATCAAACATGCCCTTAGAAATCGTGGATGTGGAATAACAAAATACGTTAAAAATAAGTATAGGATATATTATAGTTTCACCATCTTTAAGGCATATCCATGCCTTATTGATGGTTAAATCAATTTGCAAGAAGATTATAATAAATCAGCTTTTAGGATATAATAAGCCTCTTGATATCTAGAACTGAATAAACATGGGCCCCAAAACTTAAAAACCGTACCTCAAACATACTTCTATAACATGGATTCATGACTTCTTTTTTTTTCTGCAATTCTACTTCGATTTATTTTGTATTAGCAATTTATTTCATGAAAATTTTCACGATTTCTGCCAATTTTAAAAAGATTTTAAACCAATGACATGAAAGAAAATGGAGAGAGGAGATTGTTGTATTTGGAGTGGCCCACAACATTTGAATTAAAAGTTCATTGAAAGACACCTATCATATTCACTAAGATTTGTTATGATTCACAACTTAATGGTCACTAAAAGTCACAATATATTTTTTTTTTTTTTTATTTTTTATCTTAAAAAAAAAAACTAACAATCTCCTAATATTTTTAAAAATAAACAAGTTCAAGGTATATAAGTAAGATATATACATAAGAGAAGATGTCATGTGGACTTGAACTTTCACTTAGTGTAGATATATCAAAGTTATATGATAGTCCTTAGTGATCATAATCTTGACCTAAGTATTCTATATGACACAATAAAATATTTCACATACGCATATTTTCAATTGTCATATAGTCTAAAATCAATAGCACGTGAACGATCTTTTGTTTAATTCCAAATTCATAAGTTGATTAAAGCAATCAAAACTCTCAAATATCATAAAGTGACCCCACTTCAATACTCATATACGTGAGTCCTTGCTCTTTATGAATGCCCTTGCAACTATAATACTCTTCAAAGAATTCATTTAAAAGCAAATGTCCATCCTTTTAATCATCACAAGTTTCCAACACTTATATCCCTCCCTGCAACTTATTGTGATGCAGGGATGAACATGATGAGATCGATCACCGTATTCCTCAAGGATAATTACTTCGAATCTACGAACCTTTTAAAGACTCTTCATAGAGATTTTTCAAATCCACAAAGAAAAAGCAAGAAAATAAAAATAATATTTTAAAAAAATTATAAATTGATTGATAGATGATAAAAACGATTTTACAACCCTTTAAATAGATATACCAAGCTTTTGAAGAAGTTTCAAAATTAAACTACAACTAAAATTTTCTAATATTCATAACTTACTATAAATAGTAAATTTACTATTTATAGTAAGTATACTATGTGGCTTAACTACATTATTCTCCTAATTTTTCTAAACAGTTTTCATGTTGGACACAACTCCTAGAGCCCAATGGATGAAGAGTTACAATCAAACCAAAACTTACTATAAATAGTAAAAACATAAGTAAATTGATTTTTGACCGTCAATATGATGGAATGTCGCAAATTCGGAGTGAGAGGATAAAGTTGCTTCTCCTACTCCAAAAGCATATATGATTCATTGAGTAACACATTCCGGTTTATGAGATATACATGTTTTAAAGTTCTAATGGTCTTGATGATTTCCACCTCTGATTGGGCCTTATCTCGTCCATCTTGGACATGAAAATGTCCGCGACCCACTCTACATCACCTTGTCAAGTACTTTGTCCATCAAACCTACTAATTTAGGTTGAGTTGGACTCATACATTGTGTAAAATTGTGTAAGTCCTTTTCCTTTAGATTCTCTACTCACATTCTTTTCTATTCCTTTGGTGAACGGGTGGGCCTGTTTAGATTTTGTATAGACTGCATATACTAAATTGTTTTAACAATATCACCGAGTAGTTACCTCATAAAATTGTGCCTTAAACTGATGTGTCTAAATTTTCTATTATAAATTATATTATACACCTTTGATAGTACTGTTTCAGTGGATAAAAAGGTGGCGGAAGCCTTGTCAATAATGATATCTCTAATAACATGTTTTACAATTATCATATCTTTTTATTACTGGTTACTAAAGTTGTGAATTTGAATTCCATAGTATGCTAAGATACACAACCCTACTGCTTAGATCTCGAAGAAACAATGATTCCTCCAAGTGTAAAAATATATCCACTAATAAACTTAAATTCATTAAAATCAGTAATATAATTTACATCACGAACAACCTTTCTTAAAATTATTTTAAAAAATCCAACAAATTATTCAACAGACAAGTCATTAATCAAATGTTATGATTGTCTAATCAATCTAATTCTACAGTTATATCCTATCTTCAGTTGTCCACATGATTTCAACAGTTCAATTTGAGTAACATGCATTGTACCTATACAATTCTGAGCGCATTCAAATGAAACATCACCCTCTGGTAGTGTATCAAGTAGCTTCCCGCCATTTTTAATTTGAAATACCATCATAACCAAATTGCAATTTCATGTGTTTCAAGTTGGATTTGAAAAGATCTGAATCACAATTTTGGGGTGGGCCACACTTAAGTCATTTCCATATATTCAGTTGTTGCAATTCAATTCAATTAAGCATCAAAATGCAGCCTATTTCTCTCTAAATGGCAGGCCAATATAACCTGAGTCATCTAGGCATATGATGAAATGGCCTATTCATAGACATTGAATGATTACCATCCATTTCTTGGATTCGCCCATGACAGGTTTTCGAGGATCAATCGAGCGGCATAGTCTGTTACATAGACGACGCAGGGGAGGTGATCTGCGAAGGATATGATGAGGGCCCACGATACAGTGGGCCACCTTTGCCTGAACTTAATGACGAAAGGTAAGAATTACTAATCACAATGTATCACATCATCATTCGATCAATCGTGAAAATGCCAGCTTATTTATTTCATCTCATCAGTTTCAGATTGAATGGGCTCAGAGAACTTCCAAATATCGATTTCCTGCATCCAAACCAGCTACGAATCCGAGTCCTAAATTCTCAATGTATCAAAATGGGTGTCGCCAGTCAAGATGAAGGGCCCGATTTCAATAATTCTTATGGCGTCTAAGCCGAAGAGGAGTGGATTCCATTGGATAGGTTGAATACATTTCCATGTGAAGAAATGAATTCAAGAGAAATCAAAGAAGAGGTACTGATTATAGAGTTTATACGATCGTATAACCTCTTTTTGCTGTAAAAACAACATGTTTTCATAGCACTTCAAATCTAATGTTTAAAAGCTGGCTAAACTACTTATATGTAGATGACATTCTCTATAAATTGTAATTGTTAGGGGTGTGTTTGGATGTAGAAGTGAATTGAATTGCATAATACTCAATTAATCACAATTTGGATGCTAAGAACAATGCTGATTTGGTCATTTCTAGTTTGTTAGACTAACCATTTGAATTCAATTAGTTACATTGGACAGCTAATTAAACAGACGTTCCAGCATACTTTGAAGGCGAAAACCATACTAAATGCATGTCTAAAGCAAACAATAAAAAAATTAAAAAATTATATATTTAGAGCCTGTTTGATTTTCCTAATTATGCTTTAAATGTTTGTAAATGGGTCATCATTATTACTTATGTTGAACGAAAAAAATTGCTGCCTCAAAAACTACGTGAATCCCACCAAAATACACTATAAAAAATGTGGGGCCTACCATGTTGAATATGTCATATCTATTCCATCCATCAGTTCCAGGAGCTCATTTTAAGGCATGATTTGAAAAACGAGGCAAATCCAAAAATCAAGTGAACCACACCACATGAAATAATGATCCCAATGGATCTCAAATATTGAGAGCTAAAGCCTTCTTAAGGCCCACAATGACGTTTATTTGTCTTCCAATAAGTTCTTAAAGTCATACGGAAATGGATAAAGGGAAAACATAAAAATCAGCTTAATCCAAAACTTCTATGGCCCTCAAGAAGTATCAACCATTGGTGTTCAATTTCCACTGTTTACTATGGTATGGTTCACTTAAGCTTTGGATCTACCTCATTTTTTAGGTCATGCTCTAAAATGAGCTGGCGGAATGGATGAACGGCATGGATATGACATAAAAATCACAGTGGGCCCCACATGTTTTGTGCTGGAGAGTTTTTCTTAACAATGGACTTGTCAACTTAACAGCTATAAGTGTAAGTAATGATGTCTATCTTATAATGTATTTATTTTGTAATTTGAAAATCAAATGGTCCCTTAGAGCTTTGCTAAGCCCAGACACGTGTGCAATAAAGCTCACATACACACCACACGTGACCACATGGCATGACAGGTCTGAGATTCAATCCATCCATTAGAACAGAACCACCATATTGATGCCGAAGCCCAAGAATTAGATTGATCCACTGGTCAGGTGGACCACAGTTTGTGAATCAACTGTACAGCTCCCAAAGCGAAACTTTTCTAACCCATTCAACTGTTTCCAATATTGGGGCCCACATACTTAGTGAACCAGATTTACTTTTGGGAGACCATGTACAAGGTCAGACCAACCTAATGGATGGATTGGATCCTGCACCTATGTGCTATGCTGGAAGATGTAGCGTGTACATGAGCTTTATTTCACAAGCCTTCTTATATTTATATTATAAGATCAAAACATAAAATTTCAACTAAAATAGGTTGAAAAAATAAGATCAAAGCATACCTGATAGCTGGGATTTTCTATTTACAAAAATCAGGTTGGTCCACCATCAGGTGGGTCCTACAAGCATGAGAATACTTGGTCGTTAAAAATAAAAAATAAAAATCAGCCCACACCCCCATATTCAACATAGGACCAGCCATTTATTTGGGCCAGCTCATGTTCAAGGTGGACCCCACTTGATGAATCACCCAGGCTCTTCTTGCAGCCAGTCATCCCATCTCATTCCAGAAAAGTACCATTGTCACAGTCCATCTTATGTTTAACTCAACAAAGCTCTTGTTTTGCAAGCAGTTGATTTCCAACCATCCAAAACAAATCTATGAGGAATTGCAACGGCCTCGATTCCCCTACACCGTACTAGTGGCCCCATGGCTTGGTGATACATACATAAAAAATTCCGTGCCATGTTTGGATGCATTATCAAATTGCATTGCCATTGCCAATCTAATGAAGTATACACACCTCAATTGTAATATACTCACCATTTACATCTTGGGTTTGAGCTATGATGTCTGGATGCAGTTTCAAATTGAATTGCCATTACTAGTTTTAATGTCGTTTGGATGCACTATTGAGTTGAATTGCAATTCAAAAAGCAGTGGAAATAACCAGAATGCAATGCATGTCCTTTGCATTCATGTCAAGGGTCTACACTCCAAACTACAATTACTTTCAAGTTGGACTTGAAAGAAACAGCAATTAGATTATAAGAAGGCTGCTTCACTATTGCATACTGAGGAAAATGTCAACGAGTGTTTGGATAGAAAGAATCCAAAATGCGGACACACAAAAAGCCCTTGGAAATCTCAATGGTCAATATTTCACATGGTTGATTTCTATAGAAATGTTGAAAGGTTAATTGACAGTGAAGAGAGGTGTCTCTCGAATCATGAAAGTGCCCGTGAATTAGCTTTCTG
Organism: Magnolia kwangsiensis; assembly: GCA_037074715.1. Classification (NCBI taxonomy): domain Eukaryota; kingdom Viridiplantae; phylum Streptophyta; class Magnoliopsida; order Magnoliales; family Magnoliaceae; genus Magnolia; species Magnolia kwangsiensis. The sequence goes on along the minus strand of CM073577.1, from coordinate 3,548,829 downwards.
AGAAATAATCAAATTTTATAATTTCTTTTTACAACAGTAAAAAAATATCATATCCATGGAAATTGATTTCATTTCTAACCATTTCCAGGTGTTAGGAAATGCGGAACACCTTAGAAATAAAATCAGTTTCCATGAAAAACCTAGATTTCCTAGGTTAGAGGGGAAATTAAAAAATAAATAAAAAGTAATTTTTAAAACCAACCTTCCATTTCTCATCTTTTCCTAAAAACCATAGACATTAATTTCTCGAAAGACACTAAATCGATTTCCATGGCAGAGAAAACATACGAGGTGACCCTGCACATTTTAGTTTTCCTCCATCCAAACAGCCCTTGTTCTCTAGGGAGCTTTGGGAAAGATTTTTTTGGAATTCTGGGAATGGCTTGAGTGATGCCCGAGTCTAACAAGGATTTATTTCTCTCGTGCCATGGGGAGAGTCGGTAAGAAAAGGAGAGATTGGAGGATGGTCATTTTTGAAGGTTTATGGGCAATCCGAAAGCAGCAAACGATTGGTGTTTTTGCAATTGTAGAAAGGTGGGGAGGTTTTCGGCAGGCTAAGAGAGATGTAATAGATTGGGTCTTGTGTTCCCACTCGGTCCTAGGTTGCTTCGTAGTTATATTCTTTGGCCGTTTTCAACCTGTTACATTTGAAAGAAAAGAAACAGAGGAAAAAAAAAAAAAACAGAACTTTATTCTTTGATTCACTTGTGCATCCAAACAGTCCAATTGAGTGTTCATGGAAAGCCACATCCATTAAATAAAAAATGATGGATACATAATAAAACACGCATATAAATGTTGTGCCCAAAACAGACTCCGTATTTCTCCCATATATTGGCATAAATACATGAACGAATATTGTACAAACATTCCAGGGAGAGGTCATCTCATTACAATACCTCTGATGGAAATTTCATGGCATAAAACAGCCTTGTTCTGCATCTTTAACAAATAATTCACAAAATCTAGACAAGAACATGAATGAGGCTGCCATCCCAAGATAATAAAACAGGAAAATTGAAAAAAGCAAGAGGGATGATTCCTAACTTACACATTCAACATATACAAACATGGCATCATGACATTGATTCTACATATTGGCCCTGCTGATTTTCTTCGGCAAGGTCGGACTGTGACCGGCTGGGGATGATGGTAGGTGGGGACCACTGATCTGGGACCATAAGAAAATATGCAGACATAGCCTTCCTGAACCGCTTTTTGTATTGCATGGGTGAGATCACGGTCGGGGACGTGTTCCTGGGCCCGCCCAAGAGGCCGGATGCTTTCACCCATGTCTCAAGGTGCTTGTCCCACGTGTACTGCCTCATGAAATCAATGATCCCCAGCACCAGCTCATGCTTCTCCTCATCCACACCCACCAGCAACGAGTAATCCATCACATCGATCAACTGCAGCAGCAAAATCATGAAATAAGGTACATAGTATTCAGATTAGTCAGAAAGATCTGAAATATCCTTTAAATAGTTATAAAACGATAGCACCTTCCATGAAAAATGCTAAGCATCTTGCAATCGGTAAGGGTGCATTGGTTGCAACAAATATCATGGTATTTCATGATTAATCAGTATAATTTGGTGCAGAACATCATGCAATTCCATGATATTTGGTGTAACCAATTGCACCTAAAAGGAAAAAAAAAAAAAAAAAAAAGAAGAAGAAGAAAGGAACAACTGTGAGAATTTTCTCAATCATATGCGTTCACTGTGCATCAGGTAAATTCCTGTGATTTGGACGGAATGGATGGATGAGATGCAATAACTTCAATCCGGACAATGAAGTTATCCTGCTGGGGATTTTACCGTGGAATTATGTTGTGATTTTGCTCCCCAATGCAGTTTCAGTGGACCAATGGTGATTTGAGGAAATTTATATCACATTATGCAGTTTTCCACCAAAATGTTGTTTGTTGGGATGCCTACATCACAGCTCTAGGCATCTTTGGGTGTTTGTTGTTTGCCGCACAAACAGAATTCACTACCACGAAATCCTGGTTTGTGGTAGAGATGAGAACATTCATGTGTGGAAAGCTTGTCTACACACTACACATGTGCCAGCATAGCACATACATCAAGATCTAATCCATCCATCAGGTGGGTCCCACTGTGTACATGTTTTCCCAGAAATAAAATCTGGTCCAATCAGCATGCAAGCCCCAATTTGGAAACAAGTGGATGGGTTAGAGACCTTTTGCCAAGTTTTTCAGAGCCACACATCTGTTCTGCAAACTCTGGCCCACTTGACCATTGGATCAACCTGCTTCTTGGGCTAGGGCATCAATATAGTGCTCTATTCTGATGGATGGATTGGATCTCGGACCTATCATGCAATGCTGGCAAGCTTGGGGCATGTACATGAGCTTTGTTGCACCCAAGGAGCGTGGGCTCAGTAAAGCTCAAACAGGAAAAGCCCATTAATCCCAACCAAGATTTGGGGTGGAAAAAGATGGAGAACGGTAGCCTGTTTATGTAGTTAAAAATTTTCCCTGCCACCCCAAACACCAGCCATGTAAAGCATGGATTAAAGAATCACTGACTGATAGTTAGGTCTAGGCTGAGTTGGGGGCCGATTCATTCAAGCCAAGCATATTTTAAATGCTGACCTATGGTGCTGAACCAGATTGGACTCAACTGAATCTGAGTCAAATTGGACGAGATACGTCTGACTCAAGCAAGTAGTCAATCCATGATTTAAAGGCCTCAGAGGCACTTGGAAAGCAATGGCAAGTTCAGTCCTATGCTTACAGCGAGAAAAGAAGTATCATTCCAGACAGCTCTCTCCAGCAACCTCTTCGCCTTATTCCCAACAAAAATTGGAGAAGTCGGCATTGCTTCGATCAGGTTCTGATCTAGAAGAACTTTATTGCTCCCGCTCGAATCCGGATTATACCGTGACCGCGAAGATCCCTTGAGATCATAAAGCCGCGTTATGTTCCGCCTGAACAAAAGATTCTCCATGACCAGAACATCCATCTTCGAATCCTTCCCTCCTTTCATGTGCTTTGACGAAACCTTTTGCACCACATCAAAAAGCAAAACATTATGTTCCAAGCAACAGCAGAAATCCGAAAGGCAATATATAAATAAAAAGGAACTCAGAAAGTCCGCATTTTCGTCATACTTGACTGTCTTGCTGGGTGTTTTTAATCTACTCAGCGGAGTCCAAATCAAAAGATCAAAAGAAGATAAAAGTTTATTTCAAATTTTCCACATTGACGAAAAATACGCAAGTAATTTCCACACTGCTGACTTCTGAATGGGCCATGTAAGCATGGAGCTTATGTTAGGATCAAGATGCATCGATGATATCTGAAATTCAGTGGGGTTTTATTTAATTTTCCACATGGTTTCTTTCATATTAGAGTTTTTGGCTACTTTGCAAAATCTCAAACATTTGTACAGTATGTCCATGAAATTCTTGGCAATTCGGGACTCGAATTATTTCTTCCATAAGAAAGGGTCACTAATCTAGATGTTACGTCATGTGTGGTCCGCTTTTTGCCCATCCCCCTCAAAACTCACTTCTATCATATGATCATAGCCATCTAATCAACAGATGGAAATCTGAAGTGAAGAGAGGAGAAGATAAGCGATGAAGTAACTTTTTGTGATTTATGCATCTTTTCCTAGGAATTATTTCCCTAGATATAGGTCTAATCTGCAAAAGCAAAATCTAATACTACAAGACATTGGGTGGTAGGCTTAATATGATCAACTTGAAAGCTAAAGTTGTTGTCCTTGGGTGGTAGGCTTAATATGATCAAAGCTTCTCTGTCAAAATTTCCTATTTATTATCTGTCTTTGCTTCAATGTCTGAAATCTGTGATTAGTAAAATAGATAAACTCCACAGATTTTTTGTGGCGAGGAGGGTCTGGCTCTAGGAAATTCCATCTTCTCAATAGGGTGGATATTTGCTCTCCTCATGATGTAGGGGGAGCGAACATCAGAAATTTGGATCTTCTTAATAAAGCCCTTTTGGGGAAATGGGTCTGCAGATTTGGAACAGACAGAGTTTATGGCGCCAGATTATTGCTGCTAAATACGGAACTGTGACTGAAGGTTGGTGGACTAAAAGATCCTCGCTCTATAGAGCTTCCTACATCTGGAAAGGGATAGCAAGGGTTGCCCCGTCTGTTAAAGATAAACTCCACTTCTCTTGTGGTAATGGTAGGAGGATTAGATTCTGGTTATAGATTCGTGGTGTGGTTTCCTGACTTTAGCTGAATCTTTTCCGGGGCTTTTTAACCTTTCCACCAATCATAATATTTTAGTTTGTGACTGATCTCTTTCAGACCAGAATGGGGAAGTTGGAAGTCCTCCATTTTGAAGAAGTCTTCATCAATCTGAAATTCAAGATCTCACCCTTCTTCTTATTTGTCTTCAGCTGTTCGTGCTGATTGACGGACAGGAGAACTCCATGTGTTGGTCGCTGGCTACTAATGGTGTCTTCTCGGTTCACTCCCTCTATTCAGCTTTCATATTGCCTGCCATTTCCGGAACTGCATCTCATGCGGGTCTGGTCTAGCTCTATGGAGTGCCTCCCAAAGTTGCTGCCTTCGGATGGCTGGTGGGGCGGAATAGAGTTCTGACTATGGATAATCTTCGGAAAAGAGGAATGTGCCTGCCCAATACTTGTCTGCTGTGTTTAAGGGCAGAAGAGTCTGTTGACCATTTGTTTATCCATTGTCATTTCTCTTCGGACATATATTGGAGTGTTCTCTGGTTAGTGGGTGTTTCTTGGGCTATGCCTTCCTCGGTGGACAGCCTGTTCTGTTCCTGGCACGGCGAGCATGGAGGAGCTTTGGGTAAACGAAGATGGCGTGTACTCCTTCTCGCAGTTATTTGGTCTATATGGGCTGAAAGAAATAATTGCTGCTTCAGGAATAGCAGGCATCTTTGGCTGTTGTTTTCTCAAGGGTGCTTGTCTGTTTTAGGGTTTGGGCTCCGTAGTCCTTTCGTTTTTTTTGGGCTTGGGTTTCTGTTTGTCTCTTTGGGGCCAGTTGGGTGTTTGTTGTTGTTTCTTTCTTTCTTTTCTTTCCTTTTGCTGTTTTTCTTTTCTCTGTTTTCTTGTAGTTTCTCTTGTTTGTCTTTTATGCTTCTTTTTTTTTTATTTTTCTTTCTTCTAATAAAATTATCAATTCTCAAAAAACAAAAACAAAAAATACTATAAGACATTCATGATTAGTGTGTTTTTTTTTTTTTTTTTTGGTATGTGTGTGTGCGCACGACTTACGCTCTGTTTGGGTAACAGATCCCAAAATATTGGGATTAAGGCAGGGCTCCATACCCTCCACATCATATTCACATCGCAAAAGCAGGCTTTCAATAAAAATCAACAGTTCCAGTAATACGATTGAGCGGAAGAAACAGTCGCTTCTGCAAGTGCCTATGACATGTTGGGTATGCGACCGGCGAGAACTGGAACTAGGCTTAATCCCAATTTCTGCGGGATCTCCTGCCAAACGGAGCCTCAATAATTTTCACGATATCAAATGGTTATCCCTTTTGGAGCATTCCCATTTCTTCAGCCAAAATAACAGTTAAAATAAATAAATAAACCTCCATTGAGTGCTTGAAAACCTAACTGGTCAAATCTATTTTCAACAAAATGAGGATCAAGGGAATAATTCAAATTGTCAAAAACTCAAGAAAATCAAGTACTCAGAGAACTTACTCAGTGCTTGAAAAACACAACCAAGACAACAACAACAACAACCAAAAAAAAAAAAAAAACTCAATAAAGAAGTCAGCTCTCGTAAAGTCTGAGTTTGTTTTGGAGGTTTTAACCTTTGGTTCAAAGTCATGGCATTCTTCTTGCTTTCAAATCTTCTTGGTTATGTATGAACTTTCCTCAATGCATTAAGAAACAGAACTTAAGATCATAGAAAAGACTCCAACAAACAATACATACCTGATAAATCCCAAGAATCTTTGCTAGGCATGTGGGGCTTCCTGTGCCAATCGACTCGGAGAGATATTTAAAATACTGTGGAGCAAACTTGATAAAGGACTCTAGCTCCGTTTTTGATACCTGTTTGATGATAAACCTATCATCCAAGGTCTTCGCGAAAAAGACATTGCTCTTCCCACCTTGTGCCCCCCATTTTTTACAACGACTAAGTGACCGTATGAAATCCAGCTCCGACGGGCAGCAAGTCCTCCTTAAAGCTTCAAAACACTTAGCATAGTAGCATGTCACAACGTACTTCACCTTCCCTGGCGGACCATCATCATCAACAGGAACTTTGACTCGCATCATTTTCGTATATGTAAGTGGGTCCAGAACAAGAGAGGTCCGGCTCCCAGACATGGATAAAATGCTCTCTTCCACTGACCCAAAATTTCTGAAGGATTCGGATGAAGTCTCGTCAAATGACTGGAAAGGGTGGAAATTCACCGAGTCGTAAAATGGCAAGGAAATTGAAGAGTCTCCGCTATCTTTCAGTCTCTCCTCCTCCTCCAAAATTCGTTTTTGATACTCAGTTGAAACAAGAGCATATGCAATAACGCTGGTTGGTTCATCATCATAAACTGGCACAACAGTCTCATTGACACCCACAGGCAGCTGGAACCGCCCCCCACCATGGCGGTCCAACTCCCAAAAGGATGATATATAGACTGGATTATATTCACTGAGGACTACTAATTTCGGAGTGGGAACCTTGTTAGAAGAACGGTAAAAGTCTAGAAGGGGCGTTCCGGTCCAGCTCGGGAGGTCATCTAAATGATCGCCCCCCTTGAAAGGTACCATGGGCAAAAGAGACTGGACCACCCCTACTCCCCCTACATCTTCTGCATCTTCTGTCTTGGGCATGGCCGCCACAGCTTCGACCATAGATGAGTTGAGCATGGGTGCATCAGGAACGGCAGAGCCATTTTCTTGTGACATTACATTTACGGGGTGATTTTTGCCTATCCATGCTGCCTCCAAGTTGTCTGACGAATTTGTGATTATTGGAAACTGCCCATCTGAGAGGACCCTATGAACAACAGCACCAGCTTCAAGAGGATCGGGTTGGTCGCTGGTATTCATGCTCGTTGAAAAAGAACCTGAGTTTTCCTTTCTGCAATTAGGAACTTGCTCGCTGATTCCTCCACGAGTTTCAATTGGATTGGAGAACCCTTTTTGAGTTTCATCCGATTTGGCATTTAGGGGAAGAGACTCGGAGCTGGCAAGAGTTTTGTTTGGCTTTGGAGCCAAATTCGACTCGACAAGCTTCTCAATAGAGCCAGGTGGCTTCTCCTTCTGTTTTGCTATGGAGTTGCTGAGGTCATCATGAGGACTGTTGTCTGCACCAGTCGCAAGGACCAAGCAACGGTCCCATACATATGCTCGGTACAGCAAGTGCCTCCTCAGTCGATTGATTTCAAGAATATCAATGACCGGTTGCCCCTTCTTTGGCTCCTTTTTCACAGCTTTCTGGAGGGACTCCTGTAACCATGTCCAAACTCCAAACAGCAATGAGGAAAAGAAAAAATGACATTGGGTATGCTACTGAATAAGAGGAAATATACGCTGTTTGATTGAGCATTTTCTCGGTCCAATAACATGTACATGTGGGGCCCATAACTTGGTGGCACCAGATTGTTCATATTCTAGGCCACACGGAGAATGGGAGATACTACAAAAATCTCCCCGATCAGATAACTGTCAACCATCCAATTGGGTTTCCATTAACATGAAGGCCATAGCCTGTAAATGGCAATTGCCCATTTTCAGTGGATAGCTAGGATCATCTGATAGGGGAGACAGGGTATGATTATGAACCATACAATGATGGGGCCACAAAATCAATGGCTTCAATTATGGAAAGGTGAGCTATAGTTGCACGATGCATAAGCAAAGCAGCAACAGATACGGGTGGAAAAGCTTGGGAGAGTCTGTTTCAAAATGCTAGAAAGTATAATAATAATAATAATAATAATAAAGAAGAAGATAGGAAGCAGCAGTACAAGTACGAAACACGGTTAGAAGCAGAAGCGGCACCTTGATAGAAGGATCGGGCAACTGGTGAGCCGCATATGTCCATGGCTGGTTCAAACAGAGGAAAGCTGCTTCTTTTTTTGTTCTTTTTTCTTTTGGGAGAAGCGAGAAAAGCTTTTTTTTTTCAACCAAGCATCATATAATACCTCTACAAAAAAAGGGAAAGAAATAAACCATGCTGTGTCACCTCGAATTCTGTCTTCTCCTTTTGCAGCGCTGCCTCCAATTCTGCAATGCGGCATCTTGATTCCAAGAATTTAATTCCACTGTCAACCGATCCAGTGCGAAATCTTTTCTCCAAAATTTGGCGCAGAGCATTGAATACTTCGGTAAAGAAAAGTCCGGCCCTCTCAGCTAGCTGTTACATGGAAGTTTATCCAATGAGTGATGAAATTTTCAAACAGGAATGAACTTTTTAGTGACCGCTTTAGGGATCAGCAAACCTCATCTGCTTCTTTCTGTATCCAATCCTGATGTTCGTAGTTGAAATCGAGTTTAGGTGGCGGCAGGTAAACAGAGTGAACATCGATGGACGCATACCGAAAGCAAGCGACCATTTTCCCAAACCTGTATGTTCACGAATAGTCATGTGATTAAAAAAATTAAAAAAAGAAAAAAAGAAAAAAGAAAAGAAAAAGGGTACGTATGGAAGGGGATGAAATTTCAACCAAAACATGAAAGTAAAAGAGTGCCACAATGGCTACTTCCAAAATAGCCACTGAATACTACTCTCCACACAAATCAATGGAAAATACAGGTCATTCATCAGGTGGTCCCCACCGCATGTGCTCTGGTCTAGAAATCAGGGTGGTCAGGTCATCAGGTGAATTACAACATTGGTGAATGTAGACCATTGGCCAATGTTTTTTAACAAGAGCTTTGGTAAGCCCAAATGCATGTGTGCGTGCATGTGCCAGCATGGCATGATAGGTCCATAGGTCCAAGATCCAATCCATCTATTAGAACGGAACCACTATATTGATGCACTAACACCCGTCACGGTTTGGGCGAATGGCTTCGGTCATGGGTTTGCTCCCCACAGACATGAGTTCGATTCCCCTCCCCATGGATTATCTGACGCATGTGGTTGGCGGGTGACTGCGTGCATCCGCAGGAAATAGTCTCGCCTTAAAGGGGCGGGGACACCCTGTCATCATATATATATATATATATATATATATATATATATATATATATATATATTGATGCAGTGACCTGGGCCATAGTTTGCAAAACAAATGTACAGGTCTGAAAATTTTTCCTGAAGTTTCCTAACCCATCCACATGTTTCCAATATTGGGGTCCACATGATAAGTGCACCAAATTTATTTATGGGGAAAAATTGTACAAGGTCAGCACAACCTGATGGATGGATTCAATCTCAGACCTATCATGCCACGCTGGCACATGTGTGGCATGTACATGAGCTTTATTGCACATGCATGTGCACTTAGCAAAGCTCTTTTAAGCATCCATTATGTAGTGTGTGACACATCCGATGGCCATGCCACAACACATACACATTAAGTCCCACCTGAGGAAGAACCAGGATCCCACATATAAGTGTACCATTGGCACAAGAGGAGAGTACGAAAGATGAACAAAGACATACCATTACCCACACACACACACACAAAGAGAGAGAGAGAGAGAGAGAGAGAGAGAGAGAGAGAGTTACCCATAGAACCGAAGACAGTCTCTATGTAGAGAATGACCACAGCTAGCCACCCGGCTTGCAGCAGCATGATTTGAGAAGCTGAGCTCCAGAAATTTACCAAAAGACAAGCCCCAAGCAGCATTAGACATCACAATTCTTCGGGTTGCAGGTGGGAACCCATTAGCCCGAGGACACCGCAGGCACCTGTGCCACATCCAGATCTTGCCATCGTGTTCTCCTGGCAAGGCATTATCCGGGAGCTTCTTAACGGATATTGTGAGGCTGCCCTGCCGATGAGTATAGCAATGAACGTGTGCTTCTGTTGGCATCTCACACGAACGACAACGGAAATTCTGGTAGGAACAACTAGCATTAGCAATCTTCAATTGGCTGGTTGTGATTGAGAGAGAGAGAGAGAGGAACAACTAGCATTAGCAATCTTCAATTGGTTGGTTGTGATTGAGAGAGAGAGCGGGGGGTACTTCACCGAGGAGACTGACACAGTGACTTTAGAGGAGATTCGCAAGATATATGTGCAAGATCCGGGCCATTCATCAGGTGGGGACACAACTGATGCACTCATCAGTTGGGCACATGATCATTGTCGTCGTCATCATCTAAGCCTTATCCCAATTAATTGGGGTTGGCTACATGAATCATGTTCTGTCATTCCTCTCTATCAAGAGGGCCAAACCTTCCAATGTCTAATACATAATATCCATGGCTGACCCACCTGATGAGCTGACCAGCCAGATTTTTGAGACAGTGCATGCTCATGGTGGAGCCTGCCTAATGATCATCCTGGATCTCGTGCAACCGACCATGTTGGCAGATGTGCCACAACTCTCTCCTCAATCTGCCTTCACTTGAATCTCCTTAGGGGCTGTTTGGATTGGTGAACAAAAGGCAACCATGGAAAAGGAAACAGGTTCTGTAGATGTAACATTTCCCCACTGAGCACAACAATAAAGTAATCTGTAGAAAACTGTTTTCCTTTCCACAGTTTTCCTACAAAAAGAAGAAAAAAGGGTGTTCTCCCTTTCTTCCGGAAAACTTCATAATCCTCCTTTTCACACTCTCTGAGAGACAGATTTCACTTTTTGACCATTCCACAATTTCCTGAAAATCATGGAATTAAAACAAACAACCCTTTTTTAGGGATTCCTTTCCATGAATTTCCTTATCGAAGGTTTTCCTCAGTTGCAATCTTTTCCTTTCCAAATATACTTTTTGGATTCAACCAATCCAAACAAGCCCTTTGAATTTTTCTCACAGAAAACACATGGAAACATAAAAGCATACTACCTGATCAAAGAGATGGTCACGTAAGAATCTCCCCAAAGGCTTGTCGAAGCTGCCATAGTACTTGATGCGGAAGAGATGTGCACGCTCGCATACAGTCCCTTTCCACACACACCGGGTTGATAGAGAAACGAGAATACTCTGATGATCAGAAGGAGATGGGGGGAACTCTTCCTTGGCTGATGCTGGATCATCACGTTGGTTATTATCTTGATGGAAGGAGCTCAAATCCGAAGAACCCAGTTGATTTGCAGTCTTCTTCCGCTCATCATTTTGGATAACATTAGCCATGACCCCACCTCCATTTGACATCTCATGGTCCGGGAAACCATTACTAGGGGCCACACAATCATCTGTGATCAACCCACCTTCAGCCCCAAAATTTCCTCCCTCACAACGTGGTTCTTCGTAGCTCAATTTACCACGCACTTCAAATGCAAAATACGAAGAAAACCCATCATAACAATTAAAGGCTGAATGCCCCAAAGGAGATGATGAAGAGAAATGACCCTTCTCAGAAGGTAGCTTGTGGTAAACCGATGAAGGGTTCACAAATCCCGATGCAGCTTCTGTTAACTGAGAACTTGGACCTTTAGATGCATATGGCATTATTGCCTCCTCCATTTTGGTAGTGGACGGGCTGTTCAAGGGTAAGGATGAGTCCGACATAAGGACACCGTTGGCCCTTTGGGTATCTTTATCAGATTGTGGCTTGCCACCAGAAGGAACCGTGAAACCTGGTATCGTGGAAATGGACCTGTCAATGCAAGAGGGTTTATCCGGCAACGCGACGGTTATTGGGGATTTCAAAGGAAGTTCCGGAAGAGAAGCGCCTTCATCTGCAAGAAAAGAAGTCTCCAAAGCCAAGTGGTAGGCAGCAAAAACTCCATACTGGATGACATGTTTCACTTTCTTCAGCTCATCACCATTAGCTCCCTTGAGCAAAACCTGAAACAAATGCATTAAAAAGCTCTGTGAGATCCTTCTTATGATGGTATCTTTTCATTCATGTCTGAGATTCATAAGAGAAAAATGCAACAATCGCAGCAATGCGTGTATTTCCTGAAGTAAAGAAAAGAGAAGGTCGTCTCAAGTCCAACTGGTTGGACCCCAATGTATGATCCACCTAGCAGATAACTTCCAACCTATTATGTGTATGTGAAATCCAATCATTCCAATAGGTTGTATCCGAGGATTGCCTAGTGAAAAAATCAGACCTATCTACTCATCACGTGGGCCACACCATAGAAAACAATTTCAAGCCATCGATAAATAGAAAAATACAAGTGTAGTCTATTCAATGAGTGCTTAAAGTTTATTTGACCTAAAAGATCTGTTGGTTTGGGTGTTAGATCTTCGAGGGTGAATGATGCTTTACTTGGGAAGTGATGATGGAAGTTCCTCGGAATTCTACCTCATTTTTGTGAGAGCCACTACATAAGGTCATCCTCATGATGGAATATTGGACGGGTTGGATGTTTCACATGCGTGTGAAAGGTTTGAAGTTTTCCACTGGGTCTCCACTTGTTAGATGAGCTGGTAGAGACAGTGTAGTGTGTGTGAATGATCCAGGGTCAATCCCTGGTAGTGTTATCTTTCAAAAAAAGAAGTTATCCACTGGGTGGACCATTAACTCATAGTCAAACCAATTAGATTTGAGACCTTCTCAAGGAAAAAAAAAAATACAATATTCTGTATATTTCTAGAAGAACCCCATAATCACCATTTGCAAGAATAAGATTTTGAATCCCACTCCCCACAAGCTGCATTGCATCATGTAGGTAAGTGTACATGCCATCAAAAACACTAAATGTCGAAAAAAGATGGACTTTAAGAATCTTGACATTTTCAGGACTTACAGTGCAACCCAACGGCTTGGGGCAGCCTTCGAAAAACATCAACGTCTTGACCAATTTCTTCCCATTCTGCCCAGCACTGCCATGCTCTTCCAGAAACTTCTCCACGTGGAATGATTCGCAGTGACCCAGCTTCGGTGATGACAGACTATCAATGGAAGGGATGATTTGTGCACCGGTGCAGCGGGCTATACGCTCCAAGAGTGGCCGTTTAATATTCAGAACAAGTGAGATGTCTTTTTCAAGCAGGTATTCTTGGGCATGACGGGAAACAGATTTCTCTACCAAGAGGACATCAGGCTGATGACCATCAATCCTTGTAACTGCCATCTTCAGATGATCCATTTCCTAGAGAAGATTCAAGGTGTGAGAACAATAGAGAGACAGAGAGAGAGAGAGTGGAGAATGGAGATTTATATGTTCCTCGACCTGAGAATGTGTATACTATCTTCGGTCCTCATTTTGTACAACTAGGACCATAGATCAGAGTTTCATACTCAATGATCTGGTGGGCCCCACAATAAGAATCCTAACACCCAAATTGGTAGCATCAAATAGATGGTGAAAAATGGATGCAATGAATATTCCACTTGGCAGGAAAAAAAAAAAAGAAAAAAAAGAGGAAGTTTGGAAGGCCTGAATCTTCCAATCTGGGAGATTTTCGGAGATTGACCCATCCACAGTGGGGCCCAGCAGGTGAACTGTCAGGATCTCTGAACCACAAGGAGTACATGTAGAACTGAGGAACCAAGTATTATTGTGTTCATATCCTCGAGAAAAAAGATCATATAACTACTGGAGAGAAAATAAATAAATAAATTGAGGGATTGAAGCACCTGTTGCAGCAGGGTATCAAAACTCGACAGGTGATTCGTAACTCGCTGGTATTCGAGAGCTCCTCCGAGTATTAGAAAACGGGGATTGTTTATATTTGATGTCATACGTCTGTGTGCCACATTTTTCTTACAAACAACCCCCTTCACCACCATACTGAGGAAAATAGGGGAAAGAAGCTCTATCAGATGAGCGCGTATTTACAAAGGTAAGGACAAATTTTGCATTCTACTTTCGCATAGTTAATGTATAAGATAATTTCTAAAGTGATTGTCACTTCTAAAGTATATAAATCACTTATAAATTATAATGTAACAAAATCACTTTCTAAAGGAATTATAGAGTCCCGACACATCACGACTGAAGAGCATCCTGATGCCCAGACCATACGAGTGGTCCGTGGTTGGTGATCCAGACCATTGATCGGATGGATCCACCATGGATGAGAGGTGCCCTACCAGATTGGAAGTCCCAAGCCGTTCAAACACCATCCATTATTTCCCTTGAATGTGGAACCCTTGCAGGGTTTTTTTTTTTTTTTTCCTTTCTTTCCTTCTTTCTTTCTTGATCATCTATTCATAGGCCATTTTGGGCAATTTGGCAGATCCACACTTACCATGGGGCCCATCACATAAATGATCTGGACCACTAATTGATAAGCCCCCACCTGCAGGACAGTTCCTGTCCCAATGCAACAGGACATGCAAGCACGTGATATCTAGAAACCAATCAAGGATCCAAACTAAGTTTTCCGAGTTCTGCAAAGCCATGACAAAAACTCAAAAGCCAAACTTACAAAAGAAACACCAAGTCAGTAAATCTAACCTCCCACTGCGGCGCCCACAAGCTATGCACTTGACCTTCACATAGCCACCAGGATCCATCCCTCCTCCTTTGCTCATGTCTGGCTTAAGGAGAGTTGCTGCCTCCCACGACAAAGACGTGATTATATCCAACCAGCTTTCCCTGTCATCTTCTTCGCCCACAGGGAGATTCTCAGCCTGCAAAAGCTGAGCTACCAAAGCCCTGAAATGCCCATCTACGACATTTTTCATGGCCTTGCGGTGCTCTTCGCTCGACCGTTTCCTACTCCGGTACTCCCCACTGCCAAAGCTGCTCGAAGAGCGTAGAGTTTTCCATTCCCCCGATGCATCCTCATCATCGTCATCATCAAATATAACAGCTCTCTCATCCTCTCCATCTTCCGGTTCGGGAGGGAGCCAAAGTAGCCCGTTGTTTTCAAAATCCACTGCCTCAGCGGCTGTGTTCTCCACACCATATATAGAGGAGGAAGCATCCAATTCATCGCAATTATTGTGTCCTTCTGCTTCTTCCCCAATCTTCTCGGGCCTTGCCAAGACTTGTGAACCCAGGCTCTCATGTCTCAGAGAACTCAAATCTTTAGCATCGGCACTTTCTTCTGCAGGATGCACCTTATGTGATCGGTATGCATGGTCAATATCATCAAACTCAACTTGCCCATAGTAGTCATCAGATGGCTGAAATTGTCTCGTTTCAGAATCTGAACGATACGCACAATATTCATCGTCGTCGTCGTCACTCCTGTGACCAAAGAACAGAACAATAACCAAACAGCCGACAACAATAACAACAACAATGATAATTGTAAAGCTATCCAACAGTTTCAAAAGCACATTTTTAAATGCTGGACATGGAATTAATGTCTCAGACATGGCAATCACAGGAAACTCAACAAGATGACAAGTCACCGTATTAACATTTTACAAGCCACATACACCAACATGACGCTTGTCCGGGTTGTCCAGGTTGTGCATGAAAAGGGGCTCATCAGGTAAATGACCTGACCCACCTAAACAATCCATTGGTTTTGTAAATGTGCAGTCCTTTTGACAAGTTGACTTGCCAATTTTTGGGCCATTATTCCAATGAGGCCCACATGATGCATAGTTCAGATGTCCGATGCGCTTGCCAAGTGGTACAGAGGATAAAGCAGAGATATGCTCATATGCATGCCAGCATAGCAAGACTCTAGAACGAGAAAAACACATTATTATTGATTGAAATGTGAGTACATGTCTGAATCACATGTGTAGCTTAGTTGATTCATCGACCGCAAAAAAAGGAGACATGAGCATATACCTGTTCCCAAACCGGTCAGGAGACGGATCACCAATGTCAGCAACAAATTCTGCGTTCCTTCCAGATTTCACCATTTCTTGCTTATCGGGATCGGGACCCACTTCCACTCGTGCAGATTGGCCCGGGCTAAGACTGTTGTCGTATTGGACGTGCTGATAAGAGCCGGTCGAGTAAGGCATGGAAGAAACAACTGTGCTGCTGCTGTTACCTGTGGCTGTGCCACTAGACTTGGTACTGACCAAACTTGTAGCTGAAGGGGAAGGGCTGAGATCCGGACTAGACAATCGCATCCCATTATCGATCCCCACTATCCCCTGTTCCCATTGCCTGAAACAATAGTTACATACGCGGATCCTCTCCCACTCTTCCCAGCCACTCTTCGGGTCATCAGACGGAGCGGGGATTGAGTTTGTCGTGCACTTTGCACAGAAGATGCGCCCACAGAGACGGCAATGGTGCTTACGGTTGAAGATTGTGAATTGGGAATCACACTCATAACATACCGGACAGCTATGATCGGGCATCCAAAAGTCCCTTGACAGATTCGCAGGTTCGGACCTCCGAGGAAGCCAGGATTTCACCACACCAACAAGCTCAGAGAACCTCTGGTCAGGGGTTTCCATCGACAAAGGACCCTCCGAACCCCACTCATCATGAAATGCTCATCGGCCACTCTTGAAATCAAATTCGCTAATCCCACACTTTTCAAAACCATCCACCGATCAAATACAAATCACGCACTGAATCCAGTTATCGAAAATTCCCATACCCTATAATTCTCATCACCAGATATCTGCCAGCTACGATTAAAACCTTTTGAAATCAAAATCCGACAAAATTATGATTAAGACCTTTTCAAATCAAAATCCAACAAAATCCTAATTCAAACACCCACTGCCAGTTATACTGCAGTTCGTGATATGCTAATTCAAAGTCAAAAAAGAAAATTAATCTGGAACAGTTAAACTATAGCTCTTCTTGTATCACCTACCAAACCTCAATCCAGCTCCACAAAACCCTAATGTCGAAACTCGATTTCGAAACCAAGAACGCCCAGTCCCCACTCAAATGAACCGAAACCCAAAACCCCGAAACAAAACAGAACCCAAAACCAAATCCAAATCCCCGAAAACACCAATCCCAAACACCCAACTCCAATTTCGCAAAGGAAACGAACCCGTTTCTCACCAATCACTTCATGGAGACCGAGAAATTCACACCAAACTCAATCCGAACTGCCTACTCAGGTCAAATCCAATCCCCAAACACTTCAAAGACAGAAAATAAAATTCTTACAAAAAAAATAGAGGAGGAATTTCTTTTCAAGAGTCCTCAAAGGCCATCAAAATCCGATCTGTCCATCAGACAACTGCATGAAAGCCAAAACCAATCTAAAATCCCTCTCTTAAAATGAAAATCCACAACCAAACCAATTAAATCCAATCCAAATCACAATCAGATCACGGAACCAAACAAAGAAAACCACACAAACCTCTCTGCCGATCCCTGCCAATCTACGCCACGAAAACGCGATCCGTAAAAGATCCAACAGACCAGACGACTCGAGGAGCAAAACCCATGAGCAGAATCCGGTAGAAATCACGAAAAGCGATCCGGAGACAATCGAGAAGGTTTGAAAAACAGGAAGAGGGGGTTGCTTTGGAAGATCAACCGGCACCGGTAATTCCTCGCATTTTCGGGAATTTGTAATAACAAAATCTCTGAAAGTGAAATTTCCAATCCAATCACGGAAATTACAGCAATAATTTCAATAAAAATTCAGGAAATTCTATCTACCTGAGGATCGTTCTTTTTCTTTTCTTTTTCTTGTTCTTTTTTATTTTTCCTGTGGCAGAGGAAGAGAGTCTTTCTACTGGAAGCGGTCTATTAAACCAGCGGTCAGCAGCGTACACCGCGGGACCATTTTAAATTGTGCCTTCGCGATTGAAGTTGGTGAGTGAGTGATCTGAACCGTTCAAGTGGCGGAGTACATGATGGATAATGGACATGGGAAAGATATGTAGATCTGTTTTTGTTCCTGGACGTTTGATAAATGAACCTGAAACGTAAACCTTTTTTGAATGGTTAGGATTATATGCAGTCAGAGAACTGACCCCTTATCGCCGAGTGTGTGGGACATGTGGTCCGCACAGTAGGTGGGCCACGCGATGAAGAATGCATTTCTCGGAGATGAGGCTGATCCAATCATTAGGTGGGCCACACCTCTGTGTTATTTTGACCGTTGGACATCCATTGAGTTCGATGGTGTGGCCCACTCATCAATGGACCAGCCTGACTTTCCTGCACAAAGCGAGCTCAAGGTGGGGCCACGTAGCCAAATCGCTAATGAAGTGACGTCACCAAGCTATGTGGACCCCACCATGATGCATGCGTTGTATCCATACCATCCAACCATTTGTAGGGATCGTTTTATGCCATGAGAAAAAAGATGAGATTGATCGGAAGTTCAAGTGGACTCACCGTAGAAAACCGTGGGATCAGTCACACCCACCGTTGAAACATTCATAGGGCCCACCGTGATGTAGTTTTTAGATCCAACTTATTCATAAGTTAACATAGAGATGGATGAAGTGAAAACCAAAAATATAAGCTTGATGGGAAACTTCTGTGGCCCCTAAGAAGTTTTGAATGATGGATGTCACTGTCCCACTATTTTCTGTGGTGGGGTACACTTGAACTTTAGATCTATATCATTCTTTTTCTCATGCCATAAAACAATCTCTCCAAATGGATGGACGGTATGGATACAACACATGCATCATGGTGGGGTCCACAGAGTTTAGTGACGTCACTTCAGTAGCGATTTGGCTACTGACATTGTCAGTATCTAATCCGCTCCCGACTGCTCGATGTTCAGTATCTAATGTCGAGAAGGCGTGGCTGTCCCCAACTGGTTGAAGGTAATCAATCAGTTATGTTTTGTCTGGGCCCCTGTTTTCGAGCGGTTATAATTCAACGGTTCATATCCTCCGGTGACAAGTGGGAGCTGGTGCACTCCCTTTTCGAGAAATCTAGGGGCGATTTTATTATTATTATTATTTAAAAATCAACGGCTGTGAACGGCTGACACTGATCGTACGATCACAGCTGCATCGCAAAACAAATGGAAGTCCCTAAAATATCCCCAACAGCTGGTGAGGCAACTCGAGAGCGTAGCCAGCTCAATCCTATCCCCCACACGTACTATGCGACACGTGTATTCATATGGGTCGCTCATCATGTATGGGACAAACGGATGGCCAATATTCCATATTCATTTCAATGTCCCGATTGGTCCCTTAATTCGGACCATTGATCAATTTTAAGGGCCCAAAAATCTCAGCCATAGGATATAACCCTTTGATTTGTGGCCTAGAGCTAGACAATTCAGAAGAGTGATGTAACAACGGTCTACATTCAATTGATAGGGGATTTGGTCATTTGGATATTCCAATCTGGTACGTTCCTTTAGGAATTATCCATCCGTGGTGGAGCTCAAAGGATCAATGGTCTAGATTACCAAACCATTGGCCCCACTTGCCAGAACCAAAAACCGCGTGTGTATCATTAAAAGATGCGGGACATGCATCATAAAATGCGACTTAAGGGAGAGTCGAGCAGGAAATGAAACCAGTACAACTCTTGTTTGGACACACAGGATGTCTGGGCCCACCAGGATGTCTGTTTTACATCCACCGATGGAGCAATCATGACCATCCAAATGATGGATATCAAATGGACGGCCCAAAGTAAAACATTGAGTAGTCTCGATTCAAGGAACAAAATAAGATGGTTGCTATTGTCGGTGCCACTTGCGTGTTATACATATCTGATCTGGTCAGATTGGACGGTCTGGATTGCCATAAATCTAAGGGATGCATACGTGCAGCCGAGGATTCAGATTAACCCCAAAAATGTCCTAATCAGAGAAAGTCCTGTCTCTTGATCTTTGGTTAGTCGAATATGGATGTGGATTGCATGGTGACCTCAACATCTAGTGGGCCCCACCTAGATGTATGTGTTTTATTCACTCCGTACATCCTATTTTTATCTCTCATTTCAGGTAATGAGCCCAAAATTGAATTATATCTAAAGTTCAAGTGGACCACACCATAGGAAAATAATGGGGATTGAATCCTTACCGTTGAAAACTTCCTGGGGCCACAGGAGTCTTGGATCAAGCTAATATTTACGCTTTCCCTTTATCAAGACCTGTGTGACCTTATCAACAGGTTGTATGCCAAATAAACATCATGGTGGGCACTTAGGAAGGTTTAGGAAGGTTTTAACGGTGGTTGCCACTGTCCCACTGCTTTCTTTGGTGTGGTCCATTTGAGGGTTGGATCTCACTCATTTTTCGTTCCACAGGTTAATATGATCTCGAAAAATGGATAGATGGTGTGGATATAACAAATACATCATCTTAGGCCCACGGAACTTTGCCACGTCAACACGCCACCCAAGTCGGTGGTGCATCGCACATCACGCAATCCGCCTCATTAGAAACATCCATCCATCCTTGTACAGGAGTTAGGACGCACTGAAATTAAGTGGAGGCGAGCAATTCTAACCGTCCAATCAATGTCTCTTTTGACATGAAGGCAATAAACGGGCCATCACTATCTCGACCGTACATCTTCGAGTCATCGCGAGGTATGGATGAAAGGTTCCTATCAGTGGAGCCGGTGGTGCGGTGCGCACTTTGGCGAGACCTCGCGGGTCACCTAACGCCGGGTGATTGCGTAAATAACACTCAAACCAGGGTTGGTTTAGAGTTTCGGATGAGGAGCAATGACTGGCAATCATTGCACAATCCCAGCTGCATCCCAAAAATGAATTAATCCCGAGAATACCCTTGATATTTAAGGAAATGACAATTCGTGCCAGTGTGGTCCATCGTTCGCTGATTTCGACCATAGATTTGATGGGCCACACCGTTGGTTGATTCTCCCCACGATATCTCCGGTATGAGAAAATCCCAGCACTAATTTTGGGCCGAATTTATTTGAATCTGAACCGTTGCTGCATTTCTCATTTCACTGTTCGTTTGTAGGAGGAATTATATAATCCATGGCCCATATAAGAGTGTACACGAGTTGGAATTTTAAGAAGTGAGGCCCATGATTTGGTAATCCAGGCCGTTGGTCTGTTCAATCCCACCGTTGATGTAATCATCCCAAAAATTCCACAGATTGAAAGAACAAGTGACCAATATTAGGACCATTGTTATATTTCTCTTGTTGAGCGTTCACACTTAGGCCAGATATCAAAAGGTTAAGGTTGACCTCCCAAGGATTTTTTTTTATTTTTATTTTTTTTGAGGACTAGTACATCAACAGTGGGGAGGGACAAATAAACGGTCTGGATCACTTATTCATGGCCCCACATCTTAGAACAGGAAAGCCATGTATAGTGTAATGGTCAGGATTGTTCTATCAAGGAGATCTTCGCGGATGGGTGGCTACGGCTAGCTAAAGGTGGGGACCACTCGAACGTGGCATACACATATCAGATACAGGTCATCCATGGCACACCATGAATATGGACTGGTCCAAATTGGTCAGTCCAATCATGTAAGCACACGTGTCCTCTTGATGCGTACCAGTGGTCAATTTCTTATAACCGTCCGTTCAATTCGTACTAGCCTACCCATCTGTACGCGGATTGCAATAAATTCCTGCCGTTGGAAGCTAGGTCGGGCCCAACGTTATTTTTGTGAAAATCCACTCCGTCCATCCGTTTTTCCAGCTCATTTTAATTCATGTGACCAAAAACGTGGCAGATCTACAACTCAAGTGCGCCACACGACAGTAAACGGTAGGGATGGAATGCCGACCTTTGAAACATTCGTGAGGCTTTTTAAGTTTTGGATAGACTATTAGTTCTGTGTTTTCAATTTATCCAAATGGGAATGACATTAAGAAGGGTTTGGATGACAGATAAACAGCAGGGTGGACCAGAAATGTTTCAACAGTAGGCATTTCCCTTCCCACCGTTTCATGTCGTGTGGCCCACTTGACTTTTGGATCTGCCTCGTTTCTTATCTCATGTCCTGAATATCCTGAACTTAGGTGAAAAAATGGATGGACGTGGTAGATTTTCTACAAACATCATGGTAGGCCCACCTAAATATCTATTGTAACGCCCTGAAAATCGGGAGTCATGCATACACTTAGCTCCAGAGTTTTTGAGTGTCACTTATTACCGATTTTCATTGATATGATTTAATCAGGTTTAAATGCACAGCCGAAAATTTCCTGGAACATGAAGCGCAACCACACAAGTCTACTGAAATGAAAGAAATTTAGCATATAATAGGTCCAAAAATATCAATTGGTCGCATAAGGTGTTGCCCAATAAAAATCACAAAAAGAATAATATGTCAAAAAAGAATAAAGCTGAGTCCACAACTTAGCGATTCAAATCCCGCTTGTCAAGCCGATGGATAACCGTCCATCAACTGAAAGTATGATAGCTCGTCCTCCTCGTCTAAGCTCGTGCCGCCAAGCTCCTCATACTCCTCGTCACCTTCAACTATGAGAAAGTCTTGTTAGTGTTTTAAAACACCGTCTTATAGTGAGAGTGAGTGATCAACTCAGTGGGTGCTATTAGTCTTAAGTTGTAACAAGCATCAGTTATATTATGAATTTAATGAAAAATAATCATCCATAAACACCTAACTAATCTTATTAATACGCATGCATGATGGATAAAATAATGCATGCCCTTGCCACAACACTCCCTCGAGCGACTCTCTCTAACAATCGTGTATGACCAACACTCCTTTAGAGCGATCTTGACTGCCGAGTCGCCACCCTAACTAGTGCGATGCAATGTAATTATGTTAGCCGAGTTCTTAGTTAAGTCCATTCATCCAGCAGGTTGGGGAATCTGATACACACCACGTATAATGCCCTGAACTGGTTGCGATACTGAAGCCCCTAAATGTGTGAGGCCGAGTCCCGGCGATCCTTGATCCCGTCAGGTTCCCCATCACCGACTTCAAACACATGAGGAGAGCGAAGAGAAAGGGATCGCTAGGGGTCACTATGGGGAGGCATGTCACCCCAGCATAAGCCGATAGCTCGGACATAGTGTCCCATTTCACCATGCCCGGTTCACGAGTCGGTGGACTGGTTTCAATTGGTTATGGATGGGCTACAATGGTTGCAGGGTGTTCCAGGTTCCATACATATGTGAAAAATCAAGGTTAACAGGCAAGATTGGTCAATAACAGGCTATACCGCACAAGTCCAGGCAAACACGTGACAAATGACATCGAGTACGAGCGACTCATGTAGTCTAACTACTGTCGTCCTCCCGCACTTGCCCAAACCCATGGGTTTAGCCCCAGGATAGTCCTACCAACGGGGCTACCTCACTCTCCTCATTTTCCTGACCAATCAAAGGGTTAATAATCATCCATAACATGCTAAAAATTAGCGTTATCAACTAGCATAGGCGATATCGTGCATCTATATTTCTCACATACAATTTAGATTTTTCCACAAGCAATCTAACAACATCATGAACAAGGTGCATGTGTGGTGTGTGGGTTAGTAAGGATGCTAAACATCTCATATATCTCATAGAATCAATTTGCACAAGGATCACACACATGCTATAGGGCAACAACATGTGAAGAAAATCAAACAAAACATAAACATGAGATCATCAATTCGCACTAAATCATGTGAGAGGCAAGAACAACATCATATGAGAAAATCAACATAACATACAATTCCATGCAATTCTAAACAACCCAATAATTCCTAAGTTTTTCCCTAGATTCTCCAAATGCATCAACCAAACAAACAAAATTATTAGACTCATACCACAATTGGTGCAAGGCCACCTACGGTTAATAGTCCGCACCTATGGATCGTTGGAGACTTGGAAAACGACCTATGAGCGTGGATTTTGAGGTCGATTAGCCTGAATCCCTAGAGCAAGCACTTGTATGTTAGAACTTCATGCCAATCTCTTCTTAACATGGTGAATTTCTAAGAGATTGGGGTTTTACCTACTCAATCGGTGGAGAGGGGTTCTTCCCATTGTGGGTGAAGGATTTGTTGAAGAAGATGTGAGGCGTAACGTCTCGTCCAACCAACACAGTGTTCTGGGGCGTCCACATAGGATTTGCCGCAGGACCCCTCACTTAAACCACTCGTGGTGGGGTACCACAAGTTAGTTAATCTATGATTAGCCCAATTGAGTAGGCCAGATGGGTCATAATAGGACATAGTGCTGGCCGCCAAGCCAGATGACCGTTTATACTTAGCAACAGCCCGTACGGGCAATACCACGATGCGGGAAGGTCAAAAAATTATAAAAATTTAAAAAATCATAGATCTTGCTGGGCTTGAGGTCCATCATGGACCACGGACTCAGTGGACACTCGAGAATTAATTATCCGTGTCGTTCCAGCAGCACTTGTCAAATGCAACCCACCCAATACCAGAATTGAAATGTAACACTCTTAAATGAAACTGAAATTAGAGACATTTCAGCTGTCGAATTTCTTCTAAATTTACGGTGAAGGTCTAATATATTGTTCTACGCCTGTCCACAAAATCTGGGACCCGATCATGAAATGGTGACCGTTGATCGCAAACCGGACTCGTACGACCAAACCCCATATCCGATCGTTCTCAAATTTTGTCTGGCCCTTCATCGGGTCATGAATCACCTATCCTATAAGTTTCAAGACCAGGGGGCTACTAGAACTGCACCAATCACCTGAATGGACCCCACATGGCCATTTAAAGATTGGAACCTTATGATCAAACTCCATATCCATTCATCCGTTTGATATCAAATTTTGTATGGCCTCTCATCGGGCCATGAGACACCTACACACCAAATTTGGTGGCTTAGGGAGTGGTAGGGCCGACTCTAAGCCAATAGAAAGTCATAGAGGGTCATTGTGGGCATTTGAGGAAACTTAAGGCCAATTGGCCCAAGTCTAGAAAATCTCTCATAACTCCTTCCTTTACTACACCCACCAAAGATAAAAAAGGGAGAGCAAGAGAGTAAAGAGAGAAGAAAGAGAGAGTGAAGGAGAGCTAGGTGGACCTTAGATCGAGGTGGGACCTAAGGAAATCAACCCTTTTAACTCCCTACCTCTTCTCCAAGAAGAAATCCACCACCACGACCGCTCATTCATCCGTTGATCATATAGGTAAATCCTTCATCCCCTTTTTCTTGAAACCCATGTGTTAAGAAGGGATTGGTATGAATTTCTAACATGCGAGTGCTTGCTTTAGGGATTCCGGCCGATCGACTTCATAGCCCTCATTCCTAGGTCGTTTTTCAAGTCTCCAATGATCCATAGGTGCAAACTATTATCCTTAGGTGGCCTAGCACCAATTAAAGTATGAATTTAATGATTGTGATTGCTTGGGTGATGTATTGAGAGAATCTAGAGAAATCCTAGGAACTTTATGTTGTTGGAATTGCATGAAATTGTAGGTTTGATTCTCATATGATGTTGTTCTTGTCTCTCACATGATTTTATGTATGGATGATTACATGCTCATGCCTTGTTTGCTTTTCCCATATGGTGTGGCTTCATAATAGGTATGATTCGTTATTCTTGTGCATATGATTCCTTAAGATGGAGGAAGTGCTTAACTTTCTCACACACCCACACAACTCACATGCACTTTATTTCATAATAATGATAGTTTGCTTGTTAGGAGTATCTGATTCGCATGACTGAGATGCATGAAAACATGATATTGTTATGCTAGTTGATAACCTGGATAGTTGGCATGTTATGGATCACCATCACACCCTTGGGTTGGTCAGGAACATGAGGAGAGACACTAGTCCCATCGGTCGGACTATGCTAGGGCTAGACCATGGATTTGGGCGGGTGTGTACGGGTGACAGTAGTTTGATTACATGGGTCCCTTATACCCGATGTCGCTCGTCATGTGCTCGCTTGACTCATGCAGTCTAGCCTACTTACTGACTAACCCTGTTTACTCATATATGTATGGAACCTGGAATACCCTACAGCCGTTGTAGCCCATCGATGATTAAATTGAAATCGATCCACCACCTCGAGAGCCGAGCATAGTGGAATGAGACACTGTGTCCGAGTTGTCGGCCTACGCTGGGGCGATGTGTCTCCCCATAGTGACCGCGAGCTATCCCTTTCTCTAGGCACTCCCCATGTGCTTGAAGTCGGGGATGAGGAACCCGACAGGATCAAGGATCGCGGGGTCTTGGCCTCACACGTTGGGGGGCCTTGGCTTCAAAACCAGTTAAGGATATTGATACGTGGGGTGTATTAAATTTTCAAACCTACCGGATGAATGGACTTAACTAAGAACTCGACCAACATAATCATATTACATCGCACTAGTTAGGGTGGCGACTCGGCAGTCGAGATCGCTCTGAGGGAGTGTTAGTCATACGCGATCGTTAGATGTAGTCGCTCGAGGGAGTGTTGTGGCGAGGGCATGCATCATATCATCCGTCATACATGCGTATTAATAAGATTAGTTAAGTGTTTATGAATGTTTGCTTTTCATTAGATTCATATTATAATTGATGTTTGTTACAACTTAAGACTAATAGCACCCACTGAGTTGATCACTCACTCCCACTTTGGGACGATATTTTAAAACACCAACCAGACTCGCCAGTAGATGCAGGTGATGCAGGGTACGAGGACCCTAGCGACGCGAGCCTTGAGGAGGAGGACAAGTTCTCTTACTTCCAGTTGATGAGCGGGTCTTCACCGGTTTGGTAGATGGGATGTTGGATCGCTGAGTAGTGGACTCAGCTTATTCTTTTAGACATACCATTCTTTTTACGATTTTGTTGGGCAATGCCATATGTGACCCATTTATATTTTTAGACCTGTATATATATACGTCTGACCTCTTTTCATTTCAATTAATGTATCATGAATGTGATTTATGTTATAAGTAATTCCAAGCTGTGCATTTAAATCTGATTAAATGTAAATTAATAAAAATCGGATATAAGTGATGTCTTGGAACTTGGGAGTCGAGCGTATGCACAAACCTCGATTTTCAGGGCGTTACATGAGAAGTTGCAAGAATCGGTCTCCTTTGGGCCCCACTAGAGCTATGGCCTACCTTCCCTCTTCTTCACTCTTCCTTCCTCTCTTCTTCCTTTCTTCTTTCTCCATTTTCTCTCTTCTCTCTTTCCTTTTTTTTCTAGGGCAAAATCGTATGGGGAAAAGGGTACCCAAAAGAAGCCCTTTTTATAATGCCAAATTAGTGCAAATGACCTCAAGTGTTGGGTTTTTACTATACTAACCCTATGGGAGGGTTTTTCTAGCCTGTAGGGCCCACTATGGGGTGTACATATTGATATACATCGTAGGATAGTTAGCCCTAATGATGATCTACGTATGGACATGATCGGTCTGCCATTTGGATGTGTCGATCGACAGATATGATTAGAAATATGTTCAACGATCACCGATGGTCGATTGGGGCCACGGCTATACGGATATGAGCGGGAAAATATCCTTACTCTACGTATAAAGTTTGGTCATAAACTGGCGGTCCGAAATTCTCAACTTTGCATAAGAGTGGACGACTCAATTCACTTAAGTTTCAGCTTCTTCCTTTAGGGTATTTGCACTTCTCATGCACTCGTCCTTTGGCTCAAGTTGAGCGGTTCTGGACCGTTCCCAGGTCCGACTCCCACGATGGACGTCAAGCCCAGTAAGATGGACATTTCTCTATAGTTTTGAAAATAGTGGCCTACCAACAAGCGGTCTAAAGCTTGTTCGAAAAATTGGGGCATTTCTGAAATGAATTTGGTAGTGAGATTTCTCGTGGGCAATGATTAGGTTTTGAATTAGTTATATTCATAATGTTGTCTATTTATAACTAGTGAAAGTAGAGATTTAATCATGATTATTACAAACCGTCGGTTTTAGGCTAAAAGAGTAACGGCGTTGATTTGATCTATTAGTTAAGATCCGGGTCTTATTTGACTCGGCTTCGGTTAGATCTTTAATTTAATTATGATTGTCTTGATTAGTTAGCGATGAGTCAATTAGATTTGGGTCCCGTGTGAGTAAATCATGGGGCTACACCTGATGTTCAAGTGATCGGGCAGATTCGTTGGCTTTCTACGACTAATTAATCAAACTTGTGCGGTTCTTTACTGGTATCACCCCTGTATAAACTAACATTGAGTGCAAATGGTCATTAAATGTATTATAACTTAATTAATAAAAAAAATCCAAGAACTTTTGAAAGTCCAAAATAGTGAAAATCTAGGATGTTACATCTATAATGAAAAGTGGGAGCGGATTGGGTGCAGCCCGGCCTCACCCACCACGCTCGGCCCTGACGTGGGGCCCACCTTGATGTACACACAGTGTATCCAAACCGTCCATCCGTTTTTCCATCTTATTTAATATCATGAGCCTAAAAATAAGAGATCTGAATCTCAGGTGGAAGACACTAAAGTAAATAATGTTGATTGGCCATTACAAACTTCCTGTGGCCCACAAAAGTTTTAGATCAAGATGATATTTATTTTTTCCTTCATCCAGATCTGTGTAACTTTATCAACAGGTTGGATGGAAAATAAACATTATGGTGGGCCTTAGGGAGTTTTTTATAGTAAGCATTCAATCGACACTGTTTAATATGGTGTGGTCTAGCTGATATTTGGATCTACGTCATTTTGAATTTACCTCCTATAATGATAGGAAATAAACGAATGGATGGTGTGGATATACAATACATGCATCAATCGAGCCCTACAGTCTGGACTGCCCTGTGTTGGGTGAGGCTGGGGCTGCACCCAATCTACTCCCTCGAGGAGATCGGCTAGATTAATATAGGGTAATGAAAGACGCACGCGGATTGAATGCGGAATGAGTTCTGCCCACACTAGGATGATAAAGATTTGTGGAGGGGCCCACCATGAGGTATCTATTTATCCACACTGTCATTTAAAGTACAAGCCCAAAAATGATGCAGTTCCAACGCTCAAATGGACCACACTAAATTGGACACTTGGGTTGCATTAGATGCAAAATGCATTAAATGCAAGTTGCATTAAAGGTAAAAATTCATATGTGGTGTGGGCTACTTGAGTGTTGGATCCACTTAATTCTTAAGCTCATCCCCTAAAATGATCGAAAAAAAAAAAGAAGAATGAACGGCACAGATAAAAGGATACATAACGGTGGGCCCCTCCACATATCTGACTACAATCCATCTAGGGGGGCCCTCCGCGCGTTATTAGCTAGGAACGGACAGGTCCTCTTGAGGGTCCACCGAGATGTATGGGTTCTATCCACACCATCTATCCATTTTTTAAAAATATCATTTAAGGGTAAAAATCCAAGGCTGAGTAGACCACACCCAGCAAATGGCGATGATGATGACAACCACCGTTGAAACCTTTCTAGGGCCCACCGCGATGGTTTTCCATCCAACTTGTTCTTAAAGTCACATAGACCTAGATAAAGGGAAAACACAAATATCAACATGATCTAAAATTTCTGTGGCCCCCAAAAAGTTTTCAACAGTAGGTGATTATCACCTCTGTGTGGTCCACTTGAGCCTTCGATGTGCCTAATTTTTAGGCATCCAGGCTAAAATGATATGGTAAAATGGATGGACGGTGCAGATAAAATCCATAAATCACGATGGCCCCTCAGAATCCCTGTCCATTCTTATGGGGTGGTATCCAATCCACGTGCATAAATGACCGTCATGAGACCTACCCAATCAACGGCTTGAGACCTGCAATGCGACATTGGCACACGAGTAGAATATCTTAACCACATGTGTAGCAGAACCCACCGTTGGATTGGATGGCGTGCGATCCAAAAATCAGACCAAGCGGTTAATCTTCACTCAATGAGGGTAGGACCCGCTGATGGACGGTTTTCATCTAGCAAATGGGCGAGTGATCCTAGCCACAAGTTGCCGGATTTTCATGATTAGAAATGGACGATTAGAAAAAAGCTTAGCAGCCGATTCAATGAGCTAAAGCGATCCAATGGTTCGGATATATCACATCTAAGCCAGTTTAAACATGTGAGGAGAAAAGGTGCATGTTAAGCAACTAATGACTAAGATGAGGAAATACCGTACTCCTCTTTCCCGCTTTCTACACCTTGCAAGTGGCAGGATTCACCCACTAAACTGTTATTCGGACCCACATTTCGGAAACAGATCATCTACGGACAGTCTTAGTAGCAAGGCGGCTGCTAAAAGCCCTCTGTGAGCCCATCATAATGTATCCTATCCACGTCATCTATCCATTTTTTTCAGATTATTTTATGGCATGAGCCTAAAAATGATTTGGATCTAGATTTTATATGGACCACATTGTAGAAAAGAGTAGTGATCGAACACTCACCGTTAAAAACTTACTATAGGCTGTAAAAGTTTTAGATTGAGTTCGTATTCATGTTTTTTCTTCGTCTAAGTGTACATAACCTAATCAGCTGGTTATATGACAAATAAACATTATAGTGAGCCGCTTAGGAAGTTTTTAACTATGACATTCAATCTCCACTATCTTCTCGTGGTGCAGTTCACTTGAGATTTGAACCTTATTTCTGAGTTGTGTTGCAAGACATTTATTATGGATATGTTAATGTCCTTACTAGTAATAGCGTTGATATAATTATATGTTGGTATCATTAATCCCGAGCATTCACCATGTTAAACAATGTTGGGTTGTGTTGCGCGTCAACCATTGCATATATCATCATATCATTTATGCATTTAAATAATTAACTTATGAATTGTTTGTTTTGTAATGTTGTCATTACCTGCTTTAATTGGGTCAATAATATGTGTAACTTATAATTAATTAAACCATTAAGTTAGCTATTTACTCATACCTGGGATGGTATTTTAAAACATCAAACAGGCAATCTTAACGATATAGGTAATATTGAGATCTCAGACGGGTGGGCTTATATCAGCTTGCAACACCACCGTTATATTTTGAACTATTGGGCCAAAACTGAAAACTTTATACTTTAATCATTTTAGGTATATATATTGTCTTGTATAATCTTCATTTGGACAGACACCACTCTTAAAATTGTTCATGTTAAATATAAGCCATCTATTTCTTAGCTCAATTATTTCTGTATAACTTTTAATACCACTAAATTAAATCTATTCTGATTAGTGAATGTTAACCGAACTGTATGGGCACCTAAAAACTAGCCCACGTGCATTTTTGCTAGGACCATACCCGACAACTTGAGATCGGAGTCCTCGAACTCGGGTGTCGATTTTCGAGGCATGACACGACCCTTACTATGTTGATTCATATACTATTGAGCATCATGTCACACCTTTTGAATTATTGATTTATAAGATATAATGAATAATGACTTAATTTAGATCAAGGGACACTGGTTGCGAGTCATTACATACCGTAACGAGCCACGTGATTCAGATAATGATGATATCCTACTTTTGCATATTCTACTGTATGAACTGTTATTAATAATTGTTTTACTAGTCATATATATCTTATGATAAGTTGTTTGTAAAAGGCATTGGAGTCGCTTTTTGAATGAATACTAACATTTTGCGAAAATAAGCATTGAAGTTTCTTATTGAGAGAGTGTTTGATTGTGAGAATCATGCACATTATATTATAAAATTTATGCATTTAAAAGACTAGATAATAAATGATTGTTTTGTTATGCAATCATTACTCACACTTAATTGTGTTGATATCATATGTAACTTACTTAATATTTGTGCATTATATTAACATGCTTAAGAATATTACATGTAAAAATATATATTTGTCATGAATTTTCTTATCACTAAAATCTTCCGAGTAAAATATTGGGAGTATTTTCTTACTATGTTAGCATTTGGCATATGCATATGATTCAAGAATGTGATCAATTGATGGTACACTCCAGGCAACCCAGTAGATCTTTAGCTTTTTCTCGCTTAGTAATTATAATTTTCATATACGCTGCATTTATTGTGGATTGTATGATTTTCATATAGGTGCACACAACTTTTAGAATTGTATATTTCGAGTGTTAGCCCTATACTTCTGAATTTAGTTATATCTGTTTTTTGCTTTTGATTTGTTAGATGAAATGTGGTTACTTTAATTGTTGGTGTATGAAATGCATGTGAATATTAATGAAGACACTGTGAATTTTTATTAAGCTCACACTCGATAACTTAATATTAGAGTGTCAATAATCAAGTGTCAAATTTCAGAACATGATAATGAGGTAAATCTAAATCTAACATGGACTTCACATTTGAGCAGTGGTGATTGAATGCACGTCATTAAAAACTCCATAGGGCCCATTGTAATGTTTATTTGTCATCCAACTTTTTTAATTATGTTAGATAGGCTTGGATGAGGGGAAGACACAAATATAGCTTGGTCCCAAACATTCATAACTCCCTAATTTTTTAAGTGGCTTGCAGTTTACTTAAGATTTGAACCTAGTTGGAAAGATGGAGGACAACGTGGATAAAATATATTTATTATAGTGGAGACTATAAAATATAATCTACCACCTAATCACTATATGGTATTATGGATCCTTACAAACATACTTCACATGAGTCCCATGTCTAAAATGAGCATGTTATCCAATACTTAATTGTTATTGTACATGGTAGGGTGATAGAGCAACATCTACTACCTAATCACCATTAGTTGTGTTAGTGTGCAACCCGTGACCTTTTCAAACATGCTTTTGCATGGCCAAACATGAGCCAACCATCTGATCAAATCACGCTAAGTGACATGTCTCCACTCACTGAAGGCAAAGGCAATGCCCATCCTAACACAAGTAGGTAAAAAAGATAAGGAGAATTACCCACAAATAATATGACAGGCCCACTCATTTTTCATATTCATTTTAAGGCATGAAACCAAAGTTAAAAGTACATCTAACACCTGAATAAATCACACCCTCCACTATTAAAAACTTCTTATAGGCTACAAAAGTTATGGATTAGGTTAATATTTGTATTTTCTCTTTATATATGCTTATATGACCTAATCAATAGTTTGGATTGTAATAAACATCATTGCTATGGTGGAAATCATTATTCCAATTGTTTAGTGTGGTGTGGTCCACTTGATCAATGGATATGCTTAAATTTTGGGCTTATGCCTTGAAATGAGCTGAAAAAATGGATGGATGGTAAGGATAAAACAACATACATCAAGGTGGGTTTTATAGAGCCTTCACACCATGGAAAAGAGTGCTGAAGTTTTTAATGATGGGTGTTCAACCACCTGTTTTCCTGTGATGTGGTTCACCTTGAGACTTGGATCTGCCCTAAAATGAGCTGGCAAAATGGATGGACGGCGTGGATAAAGCACACATATCATGGTGGAGCCCACATAGCACCGACCCGCAGCGAGTCAGTACTTTCACGGTCAGTATGCAGTATGCAATCCGTCCTACGGACACAGATTGTTAGGAAAAACTGAAAAAGACAGCCAACGGTTTCCGCTCAACATCCACGTTTAGCTCACCTAATGAACAGGCCAACTTGGATGAACGATCTAAATGTACACACGTGCTTTGCACGTGTGGATATGTATGAGTTATCATTCCTCATTTCAAATATGGATCGTGGATCAAATTTCTTATACAAGACTGGCCCACCTCATGAATGGACTATGCGGCTGTACAGATGGAGCTCCAAATGGGTGGCTTGGATCTCGCACGTATGTCCCATTGGCAGGTGTTAATGACAATATCTCGAAATGGGCTTGTGGGACCGTCGGTTAGAAATTGACGGTTGAGGAGATTATGGAGCAGCAGCAGCTATCTTCCAATGAGGATATTTTTCAACGCATCCACATCCAATGTCAGGTCCATGAGATTGACGGCTTGGATCATTAAAACATGGTCCCAATCATACCTAATCCAGGCGTCATAAAACTGCACGTGTTAAGTCGGTTTGCTGCTCCTACACGCACCCTCACAGAAAAACATTCACACGCGCAGCACCGGTAAACATATAAAAGTGGCACGTGTGATGTGCATCGGAACGAATCAGAAGGTCAGCTTACCCTGAAGATGACCATGTGAAATATTTCGGGTTGTTACCTTCATATGAATGGCCACCTCTATCCGAAAAGAATGGACGGTCTAGATAAAATTTCCAACGGTCCGGATTCAACACGCCGGTTTGACTAGCTTGAGTAGTCGACTGGCCTGAGTTTTGCGTATGCTCGTTTTCAATGTGGGACGCGGCCCACATTATCAATCGTTGAAATGTTCGACACGCTTTCCGCTTGGTATGTGTGTAGCGCTTGAAAATGCGCGTGGGGGCTAAAAGGAAGCAATTACGCAACGTTGATTGAAGAGTACGGAAGCGGATTGCGTATACGCTATAACGTATTTAGCAAACTCTGTGAGGTCCACCGTAATGTATGTGTCTTATCCACGCCGTCCATCCGTTTTATCAGCTAATTTTAAGTCATGATCCGAAAGCAGTAGTATATCCAAAGCTCAAGTGGATTCTACCATAGGAAACAACGTGAATTGAACGCCTATCGTTCAAAAATTCTTGATGGCCCATAAGTTTTGAATCAAGCTGATATTTGTGTTTTCCCTTCATCAGGTTGGACAGCAAATAAACACCACTATGGGCCCAGGAAGGTTTCTGTGGTGGACATCATTATCCTACTGTTCATGTGGTGTGGTCCACTTGAGGTTTGGATATGCTTTTAATTTTAGCTCATGCTCTAAAATAAGCTGGAAAAACTTATGAACGGCGTTGATCAAACGTATACAGCCACGGTGGGCCCAGAGAATAAAGTTTACTCGTACTTAGGTACTCCACAGGCAATAAGCTTCTGAAGAAGGCTTACGGCTTGGGTAAACGTGTTATTATCCATTCGGTTTATCTATTTTTACCGTTCAGCGGATTGGCTGGTGTACCACAGACCAGCTATATAGCTGCTGTGGATACGTGTCGTGAGAAGATGAGCACCGACGCTCCTCGAGCTCCGAGTTGTACGAACGGTTCAAAGGCGATCAAAGTAATATGAGTCTACGGTGATG
Source organism: Magnolia kwangsiensis (assembly GCA_037074715.1). NCBI lineage: Eukaryota > Viridiplantae > Streptophyta > Magnoliopsida > Magnoliales > Magnoliaceae > Magnolia > Magnolia kwangsiensis. Next base: position 3,514,003 of record CM073577.1, on the reverse strand, counting down.
TATTTATTATATCTATATTATCTATTTTTAGAGATTATTTTAGAGTATTATCCAAAAATATGGATCATATCTGAGAATCATCTGACCACATCAGAAATAGCAGGGGAGATAATAATTTTCACCATTAAAAAACTCCTAAGGCTCACCATAACATTTATTTCCCATTAAATCGGAGCATAAGGTAATAAAGACCCGTATGAAAAGTGAAGGGAAAAAAAATATATATATTGATCCAAATCTTCTGTAACCCCAACAAGGGTTTCAATTCTAAGCCTTCAACCTCCGATTGCTTTTCCAACTGTGTTCTACTTGGTAGTTAGATTTGTCATAATCTTCGTGTCAAGCCTTAAGACTAAATGGCAAAATGAATGGTCATACTTTGAATAAAACACATACCTCATGATAGGACCGTAGAAGTTGCTGACTTTAATACGGTAGATATATGGATGGTGTAAGGTACAATCCGCTTCCGTTCGTTTTAAGATATTGCCCTTTTAAGCATATCCCGAAAAGGTGGACTACACCATGGAAAACAGGATAAATATCCACCGTTGAAGCCTTCTTAAGTCCCATAATTATATTTATTTGTAATCTAACTTGTTGATGAGGTCAAACAAATATTAACACGATCCAAAACATTTGTGTCACTTGAAAAGTTTTCAACTGTGGATGTTCTATTCCCACCGTTTTATGTGGTGTGGTCCACCTGATATCTGGACGTGCTTCAATTTTGGAATCACGCCATTTTCAGCACACATGCATCAACCTTAACTACCAGCACGCAAGTGGGGCCACCCACGGTTTGACTTCTTATAACTGACTCGTTTGAGTCAACTCAGTTTCGGTAATAACTAGCTCGCGCCGGCACCAGGATGTGGAGATCCAGCACCGAGATTACTCGGGTACGACTGGGTGAGCCGACTCATCTGATATGGGCGAGTCAGGACCCACCGTACCATGTTGTGCATGTGGGATTCAGATTGCGTCCTACCCCGGTGTCTCTAGCCACCAATGGACAGATATGTGTGAGAGCCCACCTTGATGTATTTGTTTATCCATGCCGTCCATCTTTTTTCTCATATAATTTTACGAATCCAAAAATGAAATAGATCTAATGGTCAAGTGGACTGCACCAAATGGTAAGCTTGGATTAAGTATGTGGTGTGGTCCACTTGCACATTAGATCTGCCTCATTTCTAGGCTGTTACCTTAAAATGACATGAGAAAAGGGATGGACGGCATGGATAAATAGATACACAACGGTGGGCTCTCGCGTAGACTTGTCCATTCCTACATAAAAACCAGTGGAGATAAGACGCAATCGGCACCTGTGCATATGAAATCCACTCCGTCCATCGAGTTAAAAATCATATATTGATTCTATTTAAGAAAGAACAGCCGATAAAAATTCTCATGGGCCACGTAAAAGGCAAGAATGTAAAATGGTGCCTAAAACCTCTAAATTCATGCCAGTGGCCTGCCTGAGACCTTTTTTTTTTTTTTTTTTTACTCTCTCTCTACCATCTTACTTTCATATATGTGAGACACACCTGATGAACGAGTTTGATGGAAAATTCACTCCCAGGTGACCTCATATACAAACCTATGGTTGCACTATCATCACCATTGTTCGCGATGGTGTAGTCCACCTAAGTTGTTTATCTGCCTGATTTCTGGCCTCAGATCCTATCATTGAGGAGAGAACCTGATGGATGGAGTGATGTCATAAAAACAACATAGTGGGCCCCACAAGAAGGAGACTAAGACCGACCTCACTCAACTCAGGAATCGGTCCGAGTCGCCCAGCCATCTGACCATGGGACCATCCTTTATACGAGCCCATATTCTAAAATTCCGGCTGCTCCCCTCATCAGGTGGCCCACCCATGCCTTTGTCAAAGGCCATCAGTCATTCAGTCTCTCTTACTAACAACCCTATTAAACTCGAACAGATCATTACATTATGGAAGTGGGCCCAACGTGATGAAAGGATCGGATCTCCCATACACGAGCCACTCAAACACGTGCCTCGATCCTCTCCTCTTCAATTTACCATATGCGCAGATCGCCTCAGCAGATAACGCTAACGCACCGCTACGAGAGAAGGCCAAGGGCATTTACGTCTCATACAAAAAAGGGTCGCGGATTGCGTACTACCCGCTACGAGAGAAGGCCAAGGGCATTTACGTCTCATACGGATTGCGTACTCCCCCCCCCCCCCCCCCCCGGTCCCTACCTCTGAACGGGCAGTTCTGTGGGCAGGCCCAACGTGATGTATCTGTAAATCCAAACCGTCTATCCCTTTTATCAGATTATTTTAAGTATTGAAACAAAAATGAGGCTTATCCAACGATCAAATGGACCACACCACAGATGACTCTTGCATTTAATGCAACTGACATTTAATGCTGTGTGCATTTTAATGCAACTAAGTTTATTATTTGGTGTGGTCCGCTTGATCGTTGGATCTGCCTCGTTTTTGTTTTGATGTGTTAAAATAATCTGATAAAAAGGATAGACGGTTTAGATGTACAGATGCATCACGGAGGACCTGCCCACAGAACTGCCCGTTCGGAGATAGGGACGGGCGGGGGTAGTACGCAATCCGCGTCTTAAAAAAGAAATCAGCACCCGTGTTATCCGCCTAACAGCACCTTTGTCTGACCGGTCAACACGCGCGGACGAGTGTTTCGTTTCGGTACCAGCGCAAGAAATCGGATAAAATCCACACGTGTCATATCGTGTCACGGGCTCGTACACGTCAGCACGATGCAGGTTCGAAGGGGACTTTTTCCATCCGCTGCGCTGGAGGTTCATTTCTGGAAGCAACTTTCCGCCCATCAGTTTCGCCAGCTCATCAACCCAAAAATCAGGCACATCCATAACTCAAGTGGGCCATCATTACACACTGAACAGTGACGATAGAAATTCCAACCGTTGAAACCTTCCGGAGGCCCATCGTAACGTTTGTACGCCATCCAAACCGTTCATAAGGTCATCTCCATCGCGATGAATACAAAACACTAATATCAGCCCGATCCAAAACTTATATAACCCCCACGAGGTTTCAATTATGGGCGTCCAATCCTCAGCTGTTTCCTGATAGGGGTTTCAAACCCAAAACTCCGTCGCCCCACCATGATATATATGTTATATCTACGCCGTCTAATTTTATTTTTATTTTTCCGATTCATTTTAAGGCACGAGCACCCAAAAATAAGGCAGATCTAAAGTTGGGTATTGAACTCCTATCATTGAAAACTAAGTTATGGATCGAGCTGATATTCTAGTCTTCACTGTGTCCATGTATCTGTTACCTCACGGGGCGTGTTTGATTTCGGGTGAAATTATAATTACCGTGTAAAAAAATAATAATTATTTCTCTATACACTTATATAATATTTGATATGACTACTTACCTTTTAACATAAAAATTAAAAATATTGTAAAATATCCGTGGGTCTTACTGTGATGTATTTTGCTTATCCACACCATTCATCTATTATTCCAATTGAATTTATAGCATGAGTAAAATAACGAGGCATATCCAAAACTCAAGTGGACCACGCCATCGAAAAAGGACATTGATTATTGACCATTAAAAACTTTGTGAGGCTACTTTTTCTTTTAGCATGAGCCACTTGAGTATCAGATCTACTTTATTTTTTGTCTCATTCTTCAAAATATTATAGTAAAATGGATGGATGAAATAAATATATCATATGCATTATCATGCGGTTCAAAAATTAAAATTAAAACCAATTTGAAAGACACAAATTCCTATGAATTTTCAAAGACGTGAAATACATTAACCGTGTATTTACTATTTCTTTTAAAAAACAAAGATCTTTTAAAAAACAAAGAGGCCTTATGTGTAGGGTCTAAGTAGGTTGCAACATTATTACCATCGCTTGCTTGCTGTGGTGTGGTCCACTTAACCTTAGGATGTACCTTGTTTTTTTAGCTCATGCCCTAAAATGAATGAACGGCATGGATTGTAACCACGGACGGCCTGCCTTTTGAGTGTGAAAGAGCCCAAACAGTGCCAATGTCAATTTTAACATTATAATAAGTGATAAATTCTGATTTGGGTCGTATAACAAATATAGCAAATCATACAAGCCCTTAGGCTAAGGTTGTCCATGGTGGGGCCTATCAAATCAACAATCAACATCTCCAAAATGACCAATTGTGAGGAAAGAGGGTTGGAGGATCATACGAATCTCTCGACTTAAGATTTCTTGAATTGAATTTATGTCATCAATTCTTGGGAAAGCCAATCAAAATGGAATTTGCTTGGTATATTTGAAGATATTTAAAAATATATAAAGAAAAATTCTACAGTAATACAGTTGGAGCACATCAACCAATGCCACATCATTCATTAAGTAGTCGAGTGAAAAGTGATGGTGCTAAAGTAGCTGCATGACATATAAAAAGTTTATAAGGAAATAAGGTTACGTCACTATTAAAACGTATAAAGCATTTAGATAATCAACTTAAGGCTATAAATGTTAAAGGAATTTAGTAAAATAAATGGCCTTGTACCAACTCGATTGAAAATATATCTTTCAATTGTCCACTGTCCACAGTGACCCAACAAAGATCTGGTCTACGAGATGGACGGTCTGGATCACTTGAGTAACAGGCTACGTGGGCCTCAAACGTACAAGACAAAAGAGTGAAAGAAAGACCATTCCAACAAAGTCGCAATGCTTTTTTAGTGTGGCATGAGATTGCTAACGACCACTCATCACGAGAATGCTATGTTCGACACATGGATATATACGTATCGGGTCGTTCACGCAACCATGCAAACCGAAATGCACGTGCAGCAGGGCATCGAAGCCATGGATCAGGTGAGCCCCATCCCATCACGTAGAAGACCTTGACCAAAGACCACGTCAGTCTACTCATCACGCAATCTACATGCATGAAAGTCGCAATGGTCCATGTCCAGGATCCCTTATCACTATACACGTGGCAATCATGTATAGCAATTAGGACCGTCCATCAGGTGTGCCCCACCAAACGCTACCGTGCAACATATAACTCCTGATCAAGCAGGTTCTTACAGCTGCAGCGCTTCATCGTACCGGATGGGCCGAACTTCCATCTGCAGCGTCGATGGAAGGATTGAGTACCGTCCATCTAAATCTTCATGGCAATTCCTGAAAATCAGTCCAATGAAAGCTGATAAGCATCTTGCAGAAATGATGCGTTTCACTTTGCAAAAATAAAATCAAGGAATCAGCTTTCTTACACGACACATGGGTACATACGCGGTCCCACAAGCTCAAAGTATACCATCACAGATATTTCTAATTTTCCATACGTATCACCATTTTATTACCTTTCATCAAGTGGGACCCATCTGATTTATTCACACCATCCTAACCATCCATCGGATGGGTCACCTCATAAAACTCCCAAGGCCCAGTACTTAGACCCGGGTTGGATCCTGTGAACATCACTGGACCAGAGATCCAGCCAGTTTCAGTGGAGCATGCTCCCTCTTGGTTTGGCAAATGGCCCATATACACTAGGAATATGTTTCAAGTGCATGAGACATCCAACCCTTTCATTGGTAGCCCATTTGGATTGGGTAGTGCAAAAATCAGCTTCATCCACTCATCAGGTGGACCCACATCATAGAAACCAATGCCCAAGCATTGATAGATGGCAAAACACAAGCTTGGTCCACTGAATGAGTGGATGCGGTTGATTTTTGCACAAGGTAATCCTCATGATGGGGCCAAACCTTTGGGACTGGTTGGTTGGCTGTTAAACAAAAATCAAAGGTAGAAGATATGCTCTGGGTGGACCCTAAGTTGGAGTCCAACCAGTTGGACCCGAGGCTTCATTTCTTTGAGATTTTTACAAGTAACCCCCCTCAGCAGATCTGCTTAGAGAAGTTGGAGGAATCTTCACCCAAGGACAAAAATAACCTCATCTCAAGTGTTCATTTTGCCTACGTGTAGGGCCCACCTTTTTTTTTTTAAAAAAAAAAAAAAGATGAATCTAGAGCAGCAAAGCTAACAGAGAGAACAAAAGGAAACAACAAAGACAAAAAACAAAACAGTAGCCAAAGAGAACAGGAGGAAAAAATAAAATAAAAAAACAAAAACACAGACTGATGTCTGGGGGACCCCAACAAAAGCCTAACAGATTATGGCGCCCAATCTCTAAAATATAACAGCGCTTTATCAAAGACCCCAGTAGAGGAACACTCAAATTCTGAAAACAGCGACAATTCCTCTCAAATTCCAGACTGGCCAAAGAACTACAAGAATTCTCCATTTTTTCCTACCAACCACACCTCTGAATCGACATGCCAAACACAAAAAAGATAGTAGACCGAAACAGTCGCCACCCATGAGATCCTTACTCACATGAAACCCTTACTCGATTCAAAACTGTGTCCCAGAGGTTCAAAGAGAAAGGGCAATGCAATGGATGAAGAGGTGGTTGACAGACTCAGCTGCTTGCAGACACAACAGGAGCACATTGGTGAGGATCATTCCTCTAGCTCACTAACCACACAAAAGCAGCCACTTTGAGAGGGGCCCCGTAGGGGCAGAGGTGGAATGGATAGAAATTGGGCTGTGTAGGACTGCACTGAAAAGGAGCCTGAACTTGCAAGAGTCCAAAACCATCTAGACCTTCGAACTGGATAAGGAAGAAAAAAACCCTGCAAAATGAGTAAAAAGGCTTGAACTCCTGAAATTCAGAATCCCACGGATACCTCCTAAGAGAAAACCAAACACCATTTTCAATCTCCCCAGAAAAACAATCAGCCACTATGATGTCTGGTGAGTAGTCTCGAACATGAGACATCCCGCTCTGATACTACTTTGATGCAGGAAAACTAACCACTTGCCCACTTGCTCTAAAAGCTCGAACTAATAGAGCGTGGGCAAATCAATCACCTTATCTCATAATCCACACTCCACATCCCATGGGTTAGGTCCTCGGCCAAACTCCCTCATGGGCCCCATATCACATGGGTTCCACCTCTCACGTGCTGCGCCACTCACTCCAAGTGTGCCCCTGCATCCCATAAGGCACCCCACTCAAGCCGGTGTGAAAATGCCCCTGCATTAAGTTACCACACCATGGGTTGGACCAAAATCTGATTCTAGATCCCTCTCCTAGCGCAACTATCGTCCTATTAAGCACTATAGGAGCAACTTTAGCAATTTCCTTCCAAAGACTGGAAGCCCGGTATAGAGAAGAGGATTTAGTCCTCCAGTCTTGGGGAATCAACCCATATTTGGTGGAAACCACCCTTCTTCAAAGACTTTCCTCTAGACCAAACCTCCAACTACATTTTCCCAACAGGACTTCATCGACTAATTCTAAATTCTTAATTCCCACTACCCCTCCAGAATAGGGGGGGAGCAAACTTCCTTCTAGTTCAATAGCCCACTACTAGGGTATCCAACCCGTTCAGCAGGATCCCTCCACCACAAGTATTGGACACAGAAAAATCCAGCCAAAATCCAATCATTGGTTGGGCCATGCCCACCTAGAAACCTCCAAATCTTCAGGGAAGCTGATGGTTGGATCAGCGTGATTTTTGGGATTTCCATTTTCATGGAGTGACCACAAAAGAATGTTGTATGAAATAGACCCAACCATGGACCATGTGTGTTCTATTAGTCATCTATTATATAGGGAATAAAGTAGTTGATTTCTCAAAGACAACATGGGAGGGAGAATCTGCAACGGATCTCTAAACCAGAGGCGTGACACTGGCACAGAATCCAAACCACAAGGGAGGTGTTTACAATTATCCCTATTTTTTTTTATTTAATAGCATGAAAACTGGCACGTTCACCCTTCGTGATACATACACCTCTTTTTTTTTCTACATATGGCATCGAATTGTAAATTTGTGCTAGCATTCTAGCGCGAAAGTAGGATAAAGTGAAGTATGCATCCAAAACATAGGGCATTCCACAGAATTCCTCAAGAAATCTGAATGCCAAGGGGCTGTTTGAACGCAGTCAAAACCAGGTGATTTGTGAAGAAAACTCATTTTGGTTGAAAACCCTGTTTTTGCAGCAGCCCGTTGGATTGCCATTTGCCAGCTGCCATTTAAAATCCACCCAACGATTTAGGTGAGAAATTGAGGTCTCCCCAAACACCAATCCAATTGGTTTTGGACAAAACAACAGCACCTTGTTGTGGGAGAAGGCCTTTTGTGGAAAAAGCCCTTTGCAACAGTTGCGTCCCAACAGCCCTTTCCTGTATTGTTTCCTTTATAACTTACCTTTCAAGCCTACAAAGTGCATGTGGAATTCTGGTACAATCATGCAATTAACTGCATGTCACTTCAAGCCCTCAACTTCCCACTGTAACTACTTTCATCTTCAGAAGCTCCAGCGCTGATACCGCCTTCCAACAGAACACTACCTCTGTAATTTGTCTCCTCAGCATTGGACTTCGATGAATGGCCAAAACCCAGCTGGCATGAAGTGATTGGTTCCAGCTCAACAACTTCAGCTGATGATTTGGAGCTGATAGTTGGATTGGCCCAGAACAACAGGCCCCCAACCCCATTCTGATCGGGCAATGCAATCCGTGCATCTCGGAACACTGGCAAACATTTATCTTTAGCGAACTGAACGCATGACTCTTTGGCCGCAACAAGACAGGCCGACATCTCACGCTCCTCGCACTGCTCTCTCTCAGAAAAGTCCATGGCAGTGGCTCCGAACATGGTTTTCCACCAGGGGGGCTTGCATTTAGCAGAGGCATTGATGGAACAACCGACTCGTGCTCCAGCCTTCCAAGTACAAAATGCAGAGATTAGGAATTACCGGTATCTGGAAATCATGGTCTCTTGTGCTGCTAACAAGGAATGAGAGATGGAACTTGTCATACTAATCAGGACAAACACAATGTTCTCCAAAATCAAATATCATACAATTGGAAAGAAACATATTACAATTTATTGGCAAATCACTAGGTCTCTCAAGCTTTTCAGGAACTAACAAAAATGCAAATAAGAGAAATGCTTCAATGCTCTCAGAGCAGTGTAGGTTACAGTGCTCCTAGTTGCATCGGGTAACTCAGACAGTCTAGAATACATTTCAAGGACTATCATTCAAAAAGACTGATTGGATTATCACATTCATCCTAGATTGGATTATCACATTCATCCTAGATTCAGACTTATTTTTTGTAGCCATCGTTTTCCAACCCATGGAAGGGATGGTAAGAATTGTCCAACAGAAGTGGATCTACAGAATCATAACCAATCCATGACAGGAACGATCAAATAGATCGATAAAATTGTTGGTTAGACTTATATTTACACAAAGGATCTTGGCCGTCCATATTAGAGGCTTCATTAGACTGGTTAGATATTTGCATGCATCCTGTGAAATGTGTTTGACCTAATGGACAGTTCAGATCAATTGACTGGACTTTTTAAGTGTCCCAATGCAACTAGAAGCATGGTAACTTATAGTGTTGTGACTCTTAGAACACTGGAGCATCTCTCTATAAATATTATCAAACAGTTGAAAAAAGAAAAATATGCAACCAAATCAACTGCATACTAACATTCCACATCAGATTTTAATCCATCCATAACATTCTATGGCATTTAAATGTAGTAATGAAACATAGTGTCGAAAACATTCACATTTGGGAAAGAAAAATCTATGAATGCTATATGCAATGCTTTCAATCATTAAGAAAACATAAAAATAAAAACCATAAACCATCATGAAACCATACAAAAGTTCTGTTTCATGATATTACCTTTTATTTTTATCTTGAGAGGCAACTGACATGCGGGAAAAACCAAAGAGGTCCAAGGAGCTTAAACAATTGACCAGAACTATGAGATGTCATCTTAGCATACATTATACAGCAATTCACGTGCGGACTTTGTCAAATGGGTATAGATATTTACTATTTGACTTGTTTTCTATTGGATTTGACTCTCATCATAAAATTGGAAATGGGAAGTATAGGATTTTAACAACACGAGTTCTGAAAAAAGGATTAATTTGCTTACAAAGAAGAACAAAAAAGATGACAAAAAGATGAGATTATGAACACGGATGATGTGGAATCATCTAGAACAATGCTAAGCATCCTCCCCAGCTCTCTGATCAATTCTCATTTCCATGAGAGGTGAAACATGAAGGAAGATGGACTTCGATGTGGAGCACTGTCAATCTTGGCTGCACATACTCTGCAGTCAAGAGCTGGTTTGTACTCCAAATTAAATGTATGCAACTGATTAACTTACTGTCTGGCAATACTAGAGCCATCCAGCTCGGCCAGCTGCAGTGCTGCACCCCATTGCTCTTATGACATCTCTCAACGAAAAACCACCTAGAGATGACAACTTAAACAAATGGATTGATGAAGCAATTAAAGTGAAAAATGAATGGGATTTTGACCGTACTAGCCTTGTGGTATTGCCAAAGGCCCCAAAAATTTGACCTCTTAAATATATTCCTTGGTTGGCCTTCTGACCACTTTTTGGAGAATTAGTGGACGAAAATGCCCCTGCATTGGAACCTAGTACCCGCACGGAGCTTCTTTTTTCTTCTTTCTCTGTTATTTTCCTGGGGTACCTTCTTCCTTTTCAAACAAGTCTTTGAGGGACCCACTACCACCCCTTTCGACTGCATTTTCCAGCGTACGTTCACTACCATCAACTTCTTCGACATATGGGCACTGCCAACAACTTTTAAGGCCCTAAAAAGTGTTGTTTCCGACGACCCCATTTCTTAAAGATAAAAGCCACTGATACATGGAAGACATTTTAAATAATTATTTTATTTTATATTGTATACAATAGCATTTTCTTAGAGATGGATGCCACTTTTGGTTGTTGATAGAGAGTGAAGGCGTGGTTGTTGTTGTTATGGGGAGAAGTGATTGTCATAAGGGATTTGAGGTAGATAAGGATGGTTGGTTGTGGTTGTCATGTGGAAGACAATGAAGGAGATAGAATTTGGATTTTATAATGTAATTGCTTTGATTGAAGTGGTCGCCATGTGTTAAGGGTCTAGGTTGTCTGTGTTAAGGGTTTAGCTTGTCATGTGTTAAGGATTTGGATAAGGGTTGTCATGTGTTAAGGGTTTAGGTTATCATGTGTTATGGGTTTGGGTCGTGGTTGTGTCGAGGCTGACATGCAGTAACCTAGACCCTTAACACATAACAACCTCGACCCTGATCCTTAACACTATAAGGATGTCGTTTGTGGGGCCACTATCGAGTACATGTTAAGGGTTGAGGTTGTCATGTGTTAAGGGTTGTGGAGCCCACCATGGGATATGTGTCGAAGATCTACTTCGTCCATTGGATTCAGAATTTAATGACATGGGCCAAAGAATAAGTTACATCAAAAAATTGTGGCCACCAAGAAGTTTTCAATCTAACTACTTTCTCGAAGAATGAGTTACATCCACATATAAGGTGGACCCCACCACAAGGAAATAGTTTGGAGTGAACGGCCACCGATCACTGTTATGGTTGTTGTGGGCCATCGTGATTCACATAATTTGTCCATGCCATCTATATATCTTAACGGAACAATTTAGAGCATGAGCCCCAAAAAGAGGCAGACCAAAGGCTTAAATGGACTACACCACAAGAAACAATGGTGATTGAACTCCTACTGTCGAAAACTTCTTAAATGGACTACACCACAATAAAACTTCAAAGGGCGATCTTACAGCATTTGTGGGTTCCACCATCGCATATGTATGAAATCCACTCCATCCATCAATCTCAACATTTCATGAAAGGCCATGGTTGGAAACATGATCAACATCCGCCAGTCACATGGACCACATCACAAGAAAATAGTTCGTATAGAACGGACGCTGTTATAGGTTATCAGGTTTTGCGAATCACACAAAGATCGTGTCGACAAGAAGTTAGCATCTTCTCATATAAATAAAGGGCTACAAAGAAAATGAACAGATTTGATATAAGTTTCAGTAGGCCTAATAACAAATCTCGTCTACATCACTTCATCGGGATTGGATACTACGTAACTTCTTTTTCACTCAAAATTCGTACAGCTGCTAATCTAAGGATACGGTAATTTAGTCTAAAAAAACTTTTAAAAACCTGTCAGCGGACAACCAGAACCATCCATCTCCACCTCAAATCTTTTTCGACAATCACTTCTCCTCACGACAACAACAACCATGACCATCCCTCTCTATCCATAACCAAAAGTGGATTCCATCTCTAAGAAAATGTTATTCTACAATAAAAATAAATAAATAATTCATTTAAAATGTCTTCCACAAATTAGTGGCTTCTATATCTAAGAAATGGGATCATTGAAGCAAAAACAATACTTTGTTACGGCCTTAGAAACTGTTGGCGGTGCCCATATACAAGAGAACCTGATGGCGGTGAACGTACGCCGAAAAATACTGTCGAATGGGGTGGTGGTGGGTCCCTAAAAAACATGTTTGAAAAGAAGGAAGAAGCCCCAAGAAAACAATAAACAAAGAAGAAAAAGGAGCTCCGTACGAGCATCAGGTTCCAAAGCATAGGCATTTTCGTCACTAATTTTCTAAAAAGTGATCAGAAGACCAAACAAGAATATATTTGAGAGGTCGGATTTTGGGAGCTTTTCACAATACCATAGGGCCAATACAATCAAAATCCCAAAATGAATTTAGAGTTTGTAAGAATGACACTTGATTCTTTGGAAGTTTGCTAGGCTAAACAAGTCCAGCCATTTGGACAGAACCTAACAATAGTTGTGTATTTTATACAATGCCAGATTGTATAGATGCTTCTACATATTTACTCGTACGAAATGTTCCAGTGCTTTCAAAGCACTATATGTTATAGTCGTCATAGTTTCATCAGTTCACTTGGACAGTCCAATCAATCAATTTGAGCTGTCCATTACTCCCTTAAGTTTATAACATATTTCATGGGCTACCATGAAGAAAATCATATTGATTGGATAATCCAATCCATCCATGGTTTGGCCTTATGACGCAGGGAAAAGGGTGAAATAACAATGAAGAAGATCACCGTCTTCCTCATGTGATTAAAACCTTGAATGCACAAGGCATTTTCTTGAATCCACAAGAGCAAAAAAAAAAAAAAAAAAAAAAACTTGAATAATTCCATTGAATAATGTCTAATGTGTATGATTTCTCCATTACCCCATTAATAAGGAAAAAATAAACCCCTAATTCATAATTACCAAAATTAGCAAAATTCTAACCCTAACTGAAAGTTACCCAAAATAGTAAAACTCATCTAAAGCCTAATCTGCCAAAAATTGAAAGTCCAGATAAACATTACTGGAGGAGTCCTAGCATGATTACAAGAAATTCAAAAAAAGAAAAAAGAAAAAAGAAAAAAAGAAGAAGATGGAAATCTAAAACTCTAAAAATAAAGAAATACCACAAAAATCGAAATTACTAAAAATAGTAAAATTTCCATAAAATCCTGTTTTTAAACTGGAAGGATGAGTTTTCTTAAGAAATGGATGGATGCAACCCGCTATGCAGGTCAATTGACCCCGAATGGCCTATTACAAATGGTAAAAGATTGATAGTTCATGAGTCCCATAACGATACTTGGATCAAAAGTTATGGTCGATTTATGGTTCACACTTCAAAAGGCAATTTCTCCCTACACAAATTGAATTTCTTCGAACTGAACGTGTCTGGGCCCAATTACGCCATGCCCTAGGTAGGACTAGGCCCATATCTGACAGATTACTTTCGCTTCCATTCAGCCTTCTTTTGGTCCAACCATGTTAGGAATGTATCTGTGCCTCGTCCTACATCACCTTATTTCTCAATAGCCATCCTTTTGCAAAACATGGATGGGATGGTGATGATTGCCTAACAAAAGTGATTCTTTTGAAACTTTGAGCAATCTATAATGGTCCCTAACAAATAGATGGACCAAATTGTTACTTAAGACCTATTTTTGTGTAAATGATCTTGACCATCCATAATTAAGGCCACTGATCAAATGTTAAAAAATTTCATAGTGTGCGGTTTTCAAGACAGCCCATCAAATACCTTGGAACTAATGAAAAGTCTAGATCAATGGATTGGACTAAGTGTCCTGAATTCCCAATGCAACTAGAAGCGCTTTTTTTCATGATAGCCCATAAAATACCTTGGACCTACTGAACAGTCTAGATCAATGGATTGGACTGTGTCCCAATTTCCCAATCCAGCTAGGAACACTATAACTTATAGTGCTCTGAAAGCAATGGAGCATTTCTCTTTACTCCCACAGACATACATTTATGTAAGGATATACCTCTTGATAATATCATACACTCAACTTCATTAACTTTTGAGTAGAGTAAACGAAAGCAACTCAACCGAACCTGAGAAAACTCAATCAAATGCGACAAAGATTGATTAAATGAAGGAAAATCCCAATTAATCAGATGCAGAAAGGGCACAGGTACAGAAAAGGCCCACATTTCAGCAATCTAACCCGTTCATCTGGTAAGCCCCATTGTGGGATAACCCGTACGCGATTTCCCTCCTATTTCATTATCCTATCTATCCAATCGGCAGCTTGCAAATGGAAAATCACAGCCACTGGTTCCTATTCACTGATGCCCAACCCAACGGTCAAGACCTTCCAGTGGCAGAGACTTTCTGGACCCACATTTTCTCATTCGCAGAAACCTAATCTTTTTATGAGAACCAGTAGATGCACCTCGCTGTTTGATACGTCCCTTTTTTTAATATCCTATTACCGAAAAGTAGAAAAAAGGGTGTGCGCACAAAAAAGAGAGGGTCTAAGTATCATTACCCCTACTAAAACCCTATTTTTTCACAGAAACGGATCGATTTTCTTGAAAAGATGAAAACCTCGAGCAGTTCTAAATCAAATCGAATCTAATCGCATCAAGATCATTCGCCAATACCTCGCATTGCTCGATGATTTTGGATTCCGTGACTTGGTATGCGGATCTCCAGCTCCGCTCGTCTCTGAAAGCGAGAACGAACGGCCCGATGGAGGGATCGTCGGAACGACCAGCTGGGAGCGGCCCTCTCAGCAGAGGAATCGGAGGATCGAATGGGATCACAGTCGCAGACGCAGACAGATCTTCGCCGTCAGTCCCTGGAATCGCCATTTCCCCTCTCTTTCTCTCTCTCTCTCACTCAGTGTGTTTATAGCCCATTTGTAGGGTTTTGAAATCTAGGGTTTTTTAGCCCCGGTCTGGTAATCCACGGACGACTTAAATAATTCGTAGCCCGCTAGTTGGTCCGAGCGTATGGATGATCCGGACCGTTCAAGATTAAGACGCGGATTGTGTCCTACCCCCGCCCGGACGGTAATCCGTCTAGGCAGGGATCTGTGGATCCCACCGTGATGTAAGTGTTTTATCCATGCCGTTAATCATTTTTATCAGATCATTTTACAATATGAGACAAAAAACGAGGCAGGTACAGGTCTTATGTGCACCACAATGTTGGGATTGAACGTCCACCATTAAAAACTTCTTAGGAGCCGGAGAAGTTTCGGATCAAGCTGATGTTTGTGTTTTCGCTTCATCCACGTCCACACGACCTTATGAACAGGAGGATGGTAAAAAAACCATCACTGTGGCCCTTAAAAAGGCTTCAACAGTAGATGTCATCATCACCGCAGCTTCCTTTGGTGTGGTCCACTGGAGCTGTGGACCTGCTTAATTTTTATGTGTGCATCTTAAAATGGTCTAAGAAAAGCAATGAACCGCGTGGATAAAACACGTAGGACGCAATCCGCGTCCGGTCCTTCCATGTTAAGGCACAGCCAAAGGTACGATTTGCTGCAAGAGATCCTAGATCTTCGATCTACTGACTTGTGAGCCCATAGATGGGTCATGGCTCACCAGCTTACAGTCCGGTGCATCTGTCCAGTGGTCATAGGAAAAAAAGAAAGAATAAAAAACAGAGAGAGAAACGTGCCTGGCCCAACTCAGCCCGATGGCTGGCCCAGGCTTGAACTTCAGCCCAATGAGGACTAAATGAGGAATTTTACATGTTGTGTATATTACTAAAATGCCCTTGAAAACTCGATGAGCTGGCCGGGCTAGCAGTCTAGCTCGGCTTGATTGAAAAGCGGGCGGGGTAGGACCAAAAGCCTGATGGGCTGGCACATTCCATTAACCCTTAACAAGATTATGAGGGCATAAAATAATTTCTTAATTTAGAGGTGTATTTATCACAATTAACTCGGAAAATGATGGACAGAGTGAATTTATCACAAATATCACGCTGCCCCACTTAGGTTTCTATCGCAGAAACTTCATGCAAAAGTCA
Source organism: Magnolia kwangsiensis (assembly GCA_037074715.1). Classification (NCBI taxonomy): domain Eukaryota; kingdom Viridiplantae; phylum Streptophyta; class Magnoliopsida; order Magnoliales; family Magnoliaceae; genus Magnolia; species Magnolia kwangsiensis. The sequence goes on along the minus strand of CM073577.1, from coordinate 3,497,709 downwards.
TGGATTCCTTATGGAAGTATTTCACCAGATGTGTTCTCAAATGTTTTTGTGAATTCATTTTAGGACATCTGCTCAAAAATAAACTGAGCTGATACTTAATTGAGCTGAAAATGTGAGGATTGAAAGTTCGGAGTTGAAATATTCATAAGGTAATAGAAGTTTTGAATCAGGCTAATATTTTGGTTTTTGAGTCATCCCAGTGTTAATGAAGTTATAAACCGTATGAATGGTATAAAAACATCAGTCGGGACTTTAGGGAGGTTTTAAGTAATAATTTCCCTGTCCACTTTTTTCTTGGGTGTGGTCTTATGTGCTGGGACAGAATGGAATTCTAACAAATATCATGTTGGGCCCCACCTAAGCTTCCAGTGGAAAACTTCATGCAGAAATCCGGGCCGCTATTTAAACCCTTGTTCACTAAAATCTTTTGGTAACGGTCGCCCTGGTAGGTGAAGCCGGGTTAGGGCCACGGCCAAAGCGTAGGGGACAAGGGCAGTGCTAGGGCTGCGGTCCATTACCACCATAACAATAAGTTCTGGTTTTGAAAATGGGCCCATGTTTCAATGATGCAACCATGGGTTTTAGGTGACGTGCCAAAATACCCGTCTCAGATCCTAATATGCTTCCCTTAATTGGACGGACGAGAATAATTGTATATTTTGTTACTAATACATTTCTTTTTTTCTTTTTTTCTTGCACGGGATTTGGAGAGATTTCTCTTCCATGGACCATCCACTATTGGGCCCACAATACCAAGGGCGTGGATCAGTGTCCAGCGGGTGCAGCTTGTAACAGATGATCACTTATAGTTTTAGACTCTGCCTTATCGTAGATATGTAAGTGTGTACATCGGGTGGAATGCTTGAACTCGGCTCGGCTCAATTTTGGATTTTTGATTGGCCAGCTCGGCCATTTTCACAAACACTTAGACTGCACTTTCAAAATCTCATCAATGGTTTTACAGGTATTTCATCGAACACCTTATAAGCACCTTCTAAGCAACATAAAAATTAAGAAACAAAAAAAAGGGTGCTGGTTTCATATGCATACCTTCCTTGACTCCAGCCACACTTCTTTGAGTCATTTCATCAAACACTTGGTGAGCAACATCAATATCAAAGTAACCGAGTCATTGAACTAGTTCAATCTAAGTTCGATTCGAGCTGGGTTCGATCCAAGTCGAGTTGAGCTAGGGCTAGCTCGAACTCGGCTTGAACTCATTTTCGAGCTCAAAAAATTAGCTTGGTTCGAACTCAACTTTGAACCTAGTCGAAACGGGCTTTTTCAAGTTGAGTCGAGCGAGCTAACCAAGCTAGCCGGTTCGTGTACACCCCTATGGAAATGGCATGAACTTACAACTTGTTGACTCGGATGAAACTTATCTAGTCTCAAGTCGAGTCATGAATCAATGGAGTTGGGGTGAATCTACCTGAGTAGCCCGAGTGACTCGTGTGGGTGGCTCGTTGTATTGAACCAGATCAAGTATGAGTGAGTCTGAGTTGACTCAGATGAGTTGCATGGGACTCAACTGGGTCTTAAAACCAAGAGATATGTGCAAGACTTTAGGGGTGTACATCAAGTCGAACAGTGTCGAGCTGGCACTACAGCAGCATAACTTAGGGTTAACTTGAGGTGACCCAAATGATGGGTGGGTTGGATGTCATGTATACAACATGTGGGTCCTACAGCAGCCCCGCCCACCATAAGCTACCACTAGAGCACACCTCTTCGAATATTTTTTATTATTATTAAAAAAATTAATTTAATTATGACTTGTGAAATCAGGTAGAGTAAATTCAAAACTCAATTGAATCTTCATCTTAACTTGATCAACATTGAGTTGAGTCGAGTTTTTTTAAATTTTTTAAGCCAGCAGTGTTAACCGTGTATATGGTACACTAAATGTTTTTTTATTCACATGAAAATGACCCTCCTCAAATGAAGAATTAGAGTTGTTTTTCTTACCTCGCTTGCCATTAGTCCGTCCAAACCTGGTTCCTATAATATATATAGTTCTGCTATCTAAGCTATACTTGGACATTACTTTCACATTACATTAAAAAGAATTCATGAGAAACAACCATGGTTTCAATGACATTGACAATGACAATATCAAAGATGGACAATAAATGGCCAGAATAACAAATAACAAAACCAACCGCTCGAAATATAGGAAAAAAAGGTAGAATTATTTTACTGACCTGATGTAATATCTCGAATTTTTAAGACCAGAGTTCATACTTGTGCTCGAGAAAATCAGGTGTTAATAATGTATAAATTTGGATGCATTTGGAAATCGCGTTTTTTTTTTTTTCATTTGAATCACATCCAGATACATTCAAGAATGTAACATTTACAAGAATAAAATCAACTATATTAATTATTATATTTATCGAGTTCGTAGCAGAAATATAAAACTAAGTAAATAAACTGTCTTCGGATTCTTTCAGTATAATCTTTTACAGGGAGGTCGCTCTCTAAGTCATTAATTTGTATGTCACCTGCATAATGTAAGACCCGTAACTTAGACCGTATTGTTTCGTATGCTTCCGTGATCCTCCCGATTGAATTCTGTCAACCCTCGACCTGTATCCGACGTTTGCGTGCGATCCTAAGCCAAGACCTGCATACCAAAGTTGGTTCGACCCGAAACTTATACCCTAGCGACTGCGCCGTCGCCGTGGTTCCTACACCCGACTCGCGCACCGATCCGATACCCAAGCTAGAAGTTGTGAGCCCACTTTTGTTCTGAATAAACGCCACGCGTTACGAATTTTGAGGGAATCTTTACAACATGTCTCATCAATCAACCAATCATTCAAGTCAAGTACACCCAATATCTCAAGTAAGCTTCATCCCTCCTTTTTCTACAAGTCAACTCTCTCTCTCCCCTACCCATCACTCTTTTACAAATTTCAAACTAAACCTTACCTATCCACCTCCTTTCCTCACAACCACCACTCCATCCATCCCTTCATCCATTATTTATACCTCTCTCTTTCATTCTCTAGCAATTTCCTAAATTCCATGAGAAATTCCATACGTCCAAGCTCCTCTCTCCCAACTTCAAGTGTGCCCCACTTTCCCACTCTCTCATCTTCCATCTCAACCTTCTAATATTCATCAACCTCCATCAAAGTTGAAGACAAGGAGCATAGGAGTCCAAGGGATTAAGGAGAAGGCCTAGAGGTGGGTGATCCACCGTTAATTCTTATTTTAGGGCCCACTTATAGGTGGGACCCATTATGATGTATGTGTTGTATTCATGAAGGGCCGTTAATGGTGAGGCCTCTCCATCATTGTCTCTCTCATCTTTCTTTCTCTCTCTTTCCTTATTTTCTATGTGATAATGTGACTGTGTGGCCCACCCAAATAAATCCCACCATGAAGTATGTAACTCATCCATGCCATCCATCGTTGTGGGACCCACCTACTGGATGTGTTTAATTTACACTGTCCGGCCCATTATCGTACCTAGACGGGAGGAAAACACAAATATCAGAATGATCTAGATCAAGTGGGCCACGTCCATGAGGGACCCACCTTGATGAAATGGTGCACGCAGATCGTCCAGCGTCCCTGCACGCTGGACGTGTTTCCAGTGAAACGTGAACTAATAGTGGGATGCACTAAAAGCAAGGTGTTTGGGTGGTGTAACATCCTTGATTTTCGTTGTTTTTGAATTTTTAAAAATTTTTGAATTTTTTGTTTCTTTATTAATTAACTCATAATAACCCTTAATGATCATTAGCACTCAATATCAGTTTATACAGGGTCGGTACCAGTAAAGGACCGCACAAGTCCGATTAATCAACCGTAGGAAGTCAACGAATCCGCCTGATCGCTTGAACATCAGGTATAGCCCCATGATTTACTCACATAGGACCCAAATCTAACTGACTTGTCGCTAACTAATCAAGACGAGCATAACTAAATTAAATATTTAACCAAAACCGAGTCAGATAAGGCCCGGATCTTAACAATAGACCAAATCAACCCTTGTAACGTCCTGTCTAACCAGCACAGTGTCCTGAGGCGTCCACGTAGAATTTACCGCAGGACCATTCGTTAAGTCACTCGTGGTGGGGTACTATAAGCTAATTAACCTAAGATTAGCCCGTTAGAGTAGACCATACAGGTCATGATAGGGCCTAGTGCAGGCCGCTAAGCCAGATGACCATTTACACTTAGCATTAGCCCGTACGGGCTATACCGCGGCGTAGAAATGTTAAAAAATTATAAAAATTTAAGAAAACATATATCTTATTGGGCTTGTGGTCCATCGCGGACCATAGACTCATTGGACACCCCGAAGTTAATTATTCAGGCCGTTCCATCAACACTTGTTAACCCACCCAAGGCTAGAGTTGAAATCTGTCACTAATTAAAGAAACTGAGATCCGGGCTTTCCAGCCGTCGAATTTCTTCAAAACTTATGGTGAAGGTCTAATGTGGTGTCCCTCGCCGGTTCAAAAAATCTGGGTCCCGATCGTGTCACGATGACCGTTGATCGCAAATCAAACCCGTGCAACCAAACCCCATATCCGATCGCTTCCAAAATTTGTATGATCCTACATCTGGCCATAAACCACCTACCCTATGAATTTCATGGCCAGGGGACCACCAAAACCTCTCCAATCACTGAAATAGACCCCATAGGGACACTTAAGGATCGGGACCATATGGTCAAACCCCCACATCCGCTTATCCGTTTGATCCCAAGTTTTGCATGGCCCTTCATCGGGACATGAAGCATTTATCCTATGGTATATATCGATATGTACACCCCATAGTGGGCCATAAATCTTAGAAAGACCCTCCCATAGGTCTAATATAGTAAAAACTTAGCCCTTAGGGCCATTTACACCAATTTTGACATTATAAAAAGGCCTTCTCTTGGGCACCCCTCTCCCCATACGATTTTTGCCCTAGGAAAAGAAAGAAATAAATAAAAAGAGAGAGAAAGAGAGAAAGAGAAAGAGAGGAAGAAAGAGTGAAAGAGAGAGTGAAGGTGAGCTAGGTGGACCCTAAATCGAGGTGGGGCCCAAGGAGAGCAACCCCACAACTTTCTACCTCTCCTCCAAGAAGAACCCTCATTCAAGACCCCCCTTTTCACACCGTTGATTGTATAGGTAAGATCCTTCTCTTTTTTTTTTGAAACTCATATATTGAGGAAGGATTGGCATGGATCTCTCACATGTAAGGGCTTATTTTAGGGATTCCAACCGATCGACCTCAAAGCTCTCTTTCCTAGGATGTTTTCCGAATCTCCAACGATGCATAGGTGCGGACTATTATTCTTAAGTGGCCTAGCACCAATTTTACTATGAGTTTAATAATTTTGATTGCTTGAATGTTATGATTGGAGAACTAGAGAAACTCTAGGGATTGTATGATTGTTGAAATTCATATGGGAATGCACGTTGGTTCTCATTGGATGTTGATTTTTCCTTTCACATGATTTGATATATGGTGGATTATATGCTCATGCCTATTTAATTTTTTTCATATATTGTTGCTTCATAGTATGCATGATCGCCTTACTCTTGAGCATGTGATTTCTTGAGATTGAGGAAGTGCTTAACTTCCTCATACACACACACACACACCTCACATGCACTTGTTTCATGATATAGTTGGCCTAGCTTTCTAGGAGAATATGAATTGTATGTTGATATGTATGAGAACATGCGTTTGTTGTTTTAGTGATACATTATTAGTCGGCATGCTATGGATCACTATTTATGCCCTTGGGTTGGCCAGAGTCATGAAGAGAGCGAAGGTGGTCCAGTCGGTAGGACCATCTTGAGACTAAACCTATGGATTTGGGCGGGTGTGTTCGGGCGGCTGTAGTTCGACTACATGGGTCTCTTGTGCCCGATGTCGCTCGTCTCACGCTCGCCTGACTCTTGCGGTTTAGTCTACAGTCTGACCAACCTTGAATGTTAACCTTGATTGCTCACACATGTATGGAACCTGAACCACCCTACAACCATTGACAATTCATTTGTAAATTGGTCCACAGCCTCGTGAGTCGGGCATTGTGGAATGAGACACTGTGTCTGAGCTGTCGGCCTACGCTAGGGTGCCACGCCTCCCCGTAGTGACCTTGAGCGTTCACTTTCTCTTGGCACTCCTCATGTGCTTGAAGTTGGGGATGAGGAACCCGACGGGATCACGGACCGCGAGGTCTCGGCATCACGCATTGGAGGGTCTTGGCCTCACAACCCGTTTAGGGCATTGATACGTGGGGTGTATCGATTTTCCAAACCTGCTGGATGAATGGACTTAATTAATAACTTGGCTAACACGATCGCATTACATCGCATTAGTTAGGGTGGCGACTCGGAAGTCGAGGTCACAATGAGGGAGTACTGACATACGTGATCGTTAGATAGAGTCGCTCGAGGGAGTGTTGTAGTGAGGGCATGCATCATATCATTCCGCATTCATGTATTTAAATAAGAGTTAATAGGAATTGATGATTGCTTATATTTCATTAAATTCATATTATATTTAATGCATGTTAAAACTTAAGACTAATAACATCCACTGAGTTGATCACTCACTCCCACTCTTGGACGGTGTTTTAAAACACCACCCAGACTCTTCAGTAGCTGCAGGTTGTGTTGAGTTCGACGAGGCTGGCGGCGCGAGCTTAAGCGAGGAGGACGAGTTCTCCTACTTCCAGTTGATGGACGGCTCTCCATCGGTATAGGAGACTAAATTCTGGGGTGTTGAGTCGTGGGCTCAACGCACCGCTCTTTGGGCATATGATTCCCTTTGTGATTTTGTTAGGCATCGCCTTGTGCGGCCCATTTATATTCTTTTAAACCTGTATATATTGATTTCTCTCAATTCAGTAGACTAGTTGTGCATGTGCCTCATGTTTCAATTAATTCTATACTACGCTTTTAAACTTAATTAATCATAAAATCATAAAATTGATGATAAGTGACACTTGGGAACTCGAAAGTCGAGCGTATGCACGACCCCCGATTTTCGGGGCGTTACAAGTTGGTATCAGAGCATAGTTTGGAATCCTTCGGCCATGGGTCATGAACTCATTAACTCGTCCGCTGACTTGAGAGAATACACATTAGATAACGCAACAAGGACTTAAAATGCTAGGAACCTCCCTAGACCCTGAACCAACAATCGTAGACAAAGGGTAGGACTTCCAGATGTTAGGGTTGGGAGCGAGAATAAGTAGTGACCCTAGGGAATAGGTCCGAGAGTCTTACGAAAGGCTTAGACTGAGGAGAGAGAGCTTAACTATATTAGAATTTGACCTGGGAGCCTTACGACCCGTTTCAGCCCATTCCCGGGCAAGAATTCTGGAACCTGGCACAAGACCGATCCGACTAACTAGGAAATTTAGGTAGTCTAGTCCACCAAATTCCTAGGGCCCATTGGACCAACTGAAATAGGTGAGATTAGGGTGAAATGAATTTTAGAGTAACGATAAATGCAGGTGTAAGGTATTATCCCTGGGATGAGTGCATTCCATGTTTTATAATGCCCTGAGGGAATGTATTCCTTTAAGGGTAAATCTCGGGGTTTACTTAGAAATTCATCCCCATCGGATTTGAAAATTCCACATTTCGCCTTCCAAAGCAAGGCTCATTTTTCAAAACCTATGAAATTAATTTTAATCTCATCCCACACTCAATCCAAACATGTCATCTCCAATCCCGAGGTGGGATTAGCAATGCGATCCCATTTAATATGACTTAATACCACTGGCCAAACAAGTCCTTAGACTGCGCAAAGTGATCCAAATCACTTCTAATTGGAAGATTGGACGACTTGAGTCGACTCGACCTAAATGCGATAGGCTTAAGCTACTAAAGTAGCTTGTGTGATCCCAAAATTCTAGTGTATTATGGCCCGACGAATAGGTGGGGCCTTCCCACACATGGGGAACCCCCTCCTTGCCTCTCCAAGTTCCTTAAAGGCCCTAGGGGCTTCTCCTTATGATCCTTTCGAGTCAATCCTACCCCTTTCACCACTCAATCATTACCCTATTTTTTTTTCCAAACTCTAAAAACTTAACTCCTAAGTCTCAATTCCTCCTTTCAACCCATTTTTTTCAAAAAGATCTCACTTTCCACCACCTTATTCTTCTAATTTCTTTATGTACTTTCAAATTGGATACAACTATAATGTTCAAAGGATGAAAAGCTATAATCAAACAAAAATTTACTATAAATAGTAAAAATATAAATAAAATAGATTTTTGACCATTAAATTGATGAAATATTTTAAAATGACTAGGTCCATTGTGTACAGTAGCTTCTCCTACCCCAAATTCATATATGGCATGTCGCGTAACTCATTCTGGTTTGCGAGATATGGACATTATAAGGTCCACCAGTCTAGAGGCTCGGCGCCGCCAGTGCCCACAGTCCAGGGGCCCGGCGCTGCCAGCGCCCAACCCCGGTGCTCTAGCGCCCGATCGGTGTCCCGGGCACCAAAAATTCCTGTAATTTTGAGTCAACTTCAAAAATTCATATCTCCTTCGTTATAACTTCAATTTAGGTGATTCAAAAGCCATATTGAAGCTTAACAAGTCTAGTTTAATATAAAAATAAAATAAAAATTATAATATAGTTATATTTAGAGTGAATTGACAGCTGTCCAAAAAAATCATTGGTTTTGGACAGTAGTTACTTCTAGAATTTTAATAATTTATATACAAGTCCAAATGATATGAAATTTTGTAGTAGGACTTTAAATTTGATGATAAAACATTATAAAAATTTTAAAAATAATTCAATTACCAAAGGTATGAGAAACCTTATAAGAAATAGAGACATTTTGTAATCATACAAAAAAAAAAAAACCTTGGTCTTCCTCCCTTTTTGCAACACGTACATGTGTGAGGCTCATTTTTCTTGCTATTTAGGAATGCTTAGAACTCATTCCCTCTATTTTCACTACATTCAATTCCTTCTAAACCCTTTTTATAATCCCAACACACATCTCTCTCCTCTCTCACTCTCTCATTCTAGATCTACTTCAAACTCATCTTTTTCTTCTTCACAACTCCCAAATCCATTCTTCCAATCTCACTTCAACCCTCTCACTCTTTTATCAATAAAACCCACTTCAAACTCATCTTCTTCTCCTATACAAGACCTATCCCATCTCAACACCCATTCTTAATCCCATTCCATCACCCATTTACTCTCAAAACTCATTCTAACCCTTCTCAAATCTCATTTCCTTAACTTATTTCTTAAACATTTCTCAACTCCCATTCCTCAAATTCATTCTCTTTAAACTCATCTCCAAGTTCCTTCCCACTACCCATTCCAACAAGTCCATCTCAAGCCCACACCCACATTTCATTTTTTTCAACCTATTATCTCCAAATATCCACTCTTATACCCATTCTCAATACCCTTCCTAAGCTCATTCCTCCAACAATCTAACCACATTTCTCACACCCAAAATCCATCCTAGCCAAAGGAAATAGCTCTTCTAGCAACCGTTGCCTCTCTTTTCTCCATCTCGGTGATCTTATCACTTATGAGGAAGAAAAGACCGTCTCCCGCCGAGTCGGGACCAAGCCAAGAGCGGCGCAGTAAGAAAAAGGCCGACCCGAAGGGAAAGAAAATCACGTAAGTTTGCTCTTGAAGGGCTCTCGTGATTCAAACAACCCAACCACCCGTTGATGATGTAAAAAAATTTCACATACGCAACGTCGCCTTTGAAACCTCCATGGAAGAGAAATTGTTCGACGATATTACCCTACTCGGTCGGCTTATGGAAAAGGGATGGGGTCCCATTTTCTATGGAGACTCCCAGGCATATGAAGGTCAAGCTAGGGCTTTCTATGTGCGGATCAGAAACCCTCAATTTAAGCCCTTGGGCTTTGATCTTATAGTGGGTGACAAGAGGTTCCAATTTGGGGTGGAGCAGATTGTCAGCATGCTTCGAGTGCCACGAGGTGAAGTGCAAATTGAGGAAGGAAACTTGGATACAAGTCGAGCCAGCAACGAGCAGACTTACTTCTTGTGTGGGCGAGTTGCCCAATGGAGGCGTGATGTCGGTTTGAACTCATCCAACTTGACTCCAGAGTATCGTACGCTTCACCGCATCTACACCCACAATGTCTATCCGAGGCTGAAGAACCGTACCAAGTGCTCTCGCTATATGGTGGAGCTCTTAAATCAGATAGGCCAGGGAACAGATGTATGCCTCCCCAGCGTAGTACTCCACTAGATAGTAAGGGCCTCAAGGGCAATGTAAAAGGATGTATGTCTCCCTTTTGTTCACCTGGTCTGTTAGTTGGTCTAGCTATACGGTGTGGGCGGATCGGATGGAAACTTTATACCGGCATAGATATTGGGCGATAGTATGTTGAACAATATGAGAAAGGCCCCAAGCAGCGACAGGCCTAGATCGACCAATACGGGGAATCTGTTGAAGAAGAAAAGGAGAGTGATGGAAGCAATTAGGATGAGAGTGAGGGTGAAGCTGAAGAGGCGGAAAGAGCTGACAAGATCGAAGAAGTTGGCAGGGAGCCGCTTACTATCCTAGATATGCGTAAGCACTTGGATGCGCTCAAGGCCGAGGTAGCAAAGATCAAGGAGAGCCAAGCTAGGTACCAAGCGAAGCAGAAAAAGTGAAACAAGAAGATGTATCGGGCTATAAAGGCCCTAATCTGTTGCAGCCAAGGCGAAGAAGCGCCTCCACTCTCGCCCGACTCCAACGAGTAGCTCCACAACCTCACTGATGACTAGTAGTTGTTTACTGCGGTTAGGTCTGATGCATGTAATGAAGGGTGATTAAGACTTTTTTTGTTAGATCATATTTCCTTTATGTTTAGCATGTTTAATGATGCTTGTAATTCATGTTATAACATGTAATTGGCCATACTAATGGCATTTTGAAATCGGTGTGGACATATGGATTGAAATTCTCTTATCACTTTGTGAATGCTTGCATGTATGGTTGCCTATAGACGAGTCATGACTTTTCGTATTAAAGTTTAACATTGGGGGTCTATTTAGAAATTAATTATAATCGTGTTAGGAATCATCCCATGATTAAATTGATTACATATATATATATATATATTTGCTTAAGTTGTACCCGTAAGTAGGATTGAGTTTCATAGTTTAATGCTTTGTAAGCTCGGGTTAGGGGTGGACTACAGTAAAATATATTGAGTTTTTCTCATTCTCTTATGGACTCAAGGTTCCAACAAATTCGAGAAGATGGTGTCCTTCACCTTTGCCTTCTTACGCCCTTACTAGCGTTGTTAGCACTCCAAACCTCTTGAATACCTTAGAACCTCGACTATTCCTTCTTTCTTTAAATTTATGAAACCAAAGTGTTGTCTGCTCATAGCCCACTAGCCATAAAATTGAAATAGTAATTCACATAAAATTTTGTGCCTTTAGAAACTTGTTAGGATGATTTTTGACTAAAGGCATAATAAAAGATTCATTAATTACTGATTTGGACATGAATTAAGACAAGAACTCCATCTGACAAAGACCCGAATGACAACCTTAAAAATATGAGATTTTAACCTTTCAAGGATATAAGATATTCCTAAGCATTTAGGTTGATCAGGCTAAGAAATTACAGGACTATGCACTTGCGAAGTATTCGTGGCTTGACCTAATTCTCAATCCTGAATGACTACCAGCGGACTCACTGCTTTGACCGAGCAGAATACCAGGATCTATTAGGATTCAGAAGGGATACAACGAGTTGTCTGCCCTGGTCAGGCGGACAATCGATGTATCGGACTTGAGCCTACCACAACCATTATTTTGTATTAGCTTGATTATAAAGAGTACAATATACCACCCTTAGGTAAACTTTATAAGTAAACACTTAGTACCATAATCATGATTTTGACATTTATTTTCAAACCTCAGGGGTGAAATTTTTTAAGGGGGTAGATCACAATGAGCTAGGTTAGTGTATTTATTATATACCCTAAAACGTATATAAACCCGAAACCAATAAAACTTAAGTAAATAAAATGATAATATCTTTACTTATTACCCTTAGACAATTTCGTGGATGAAATTATTTTTAAGGGGGGTAGATTGTAACATCCTGGATTTTCGCTGTTTTTGGATTTTCAAAAATTCTTGAATTTTTTTTCTTTATTAATTAACTCATAATAACCCTTAATGATCATTAGCACTCAATGTCAGTTTATACAGGGTCGGTACCAGTAAAGGACCGCACAAGTTCGATTAATCAACCGTAGGGAGTCAACGAATCCTTCTGATCGCTTGAACATCAAGTGTAACCCCATGATTTACTCACATATGACCTAAATCTAACTGACTTGTCGCTAACTAATCAAGACGAGCATAACTAAATTAAAGATTTAACCAAAATCGAGTCAGATAAGGCACGGATCTTAACAATAGACCAAATCAACCCTTGTAACGTCCCGTTCAACCAGCACAGTGTCTTAAGGCGTCCACGTAGGATTTACCGCATGACCATTCGTTTAAGTCACTCGTGGTGGGGTACTACAAGTTAATTAACCTAGGATTATCCCGTTAGAGTAGACCAGACAGGTCATGATAGGGCCTAGTGCGGGCCGCTAAGCTAGATGACCGTTTACACTTAGCATCAGCCCGTACGGGCTATACCGCAGCGTAGAAAGGTCAGAAAATTATAAAAAATTAAAGAAACATATATCTCACTGGACTTGTGGTCCATCACGGACCATAGACTCATTGGACACCCCAAAGTTAATTATTCGGGCCGTTCCATCAGCACTTGTCAACCCACCCAAGGTAAGAGTTGAAATCTGATACTGATTAAAGAAACTGAGACTCCAAACTTTCCAGCCGTCGAATTTCTTCAAAATTTACGGTGAAGGTCTAATGTGGTGTCCCTCACCCGTCCACAAAATCTGGGTCCCGATCGTGTCACGATGACCGTTGATCACAAATCGAAACCCGTGCGACCAAACCCCATATCCGATCGCTTCTAAAATTTGTATGATCCTTCATCTAGTCATAGACCACTTACCCTATGAATTTTATGGCCAAGGGATCATCAGAACCTCTTCAATCACTGAAATAGACCTCATAGGGTCACTTATGGTTCGAGACCATATGGTCAAACCCCCACATCCGCTTATCCGTTTGATCCCAAGTTTTGCATGGCCCTTCATCGGGCCATGGAGCATTTATCCTACGTATATATTGATATGTACACCCCATAGTGGGCCCTAGATCTTAGAAAGACCCTTCCATAGGTCTAATATAGTAAAAACTTAGCCCTTAGGGCCATTTACACCAATTTTGTATCACGCCCCAAACTCGGAAACCGGGCTCGCAGAATTTTCGATCGTCAAATCCGGCGCCGACAGCCTCCGTAGAACCCCATTCTTGGCTCTTAGCTCCCATTCACCAGGTTCCGATCCTGGGATGCTACGAGGAGGATTTTCAAAGTCAGTTTGATTCGTAATAAGCATAACCAAAGGCATAACCCACAAACAACAACCAAGAACTCCATTACATTTTCACTATGATCAAAAACTTTACAGGTACAATGAGCATAAAGAGAAATACAATGGTAAATAACAAAAGAACTCCAAATGATCAGCAACGTGCTCTTGCCTCAGCGCTGCTGCGATCCAACATCACCTGCACGCAACGGTCGTGCATAAGCTTACAGAAAGCTTAGAGGGTGGTGAAAGTGTGTGCACAAGGTAGAATATAAATGCAATGTCAGAGTAATGCGGAATATGCGGATAGAACCATAATATCATGAGTCGTACCAAGGCTTATGCGATGCAAGACATGAATGGTATCGGTCATCCCAAGGCCATGCAATGTATAATGCAACTCAAGCATACAGATCCTCATCAATGTCCACACATCAATACAGCTCAAAGTATGAAATATCACCGGGGTCTAGTACACTCTAAATCAGATTGCCGCCACATCGCGCGCAATAAGGTAAGTGGAAGAGACCACACTATCCGTCTGCCAATATCGGGCGCGACTCGTCGATAGCGGACCCATTCCTCGAGCTGGTTAAACTCAGCCTAGCATTGCCCCCTACACTCGGACGGGTAAGGCCGCACCCCCTTCCAACAGACCACGACACAGTGGAGAGCACAGCCAACTGGTATTCGACACTCAGTGCTCATCTACCCACTCGGTTTAGACGTTGGAGCAACCTCTTGGTACCATAAGGGTTTAGGGACTTTCACCCAGGGATATCTATAGTATCCCATGTAAAATAAGATTTTCAGTATCCAATCCTGCCAACCACGATCTGTCTGTGGAGGCTACGGCCCCGATGTCGCTAGGGCGTACAATAACTATGTCACACAAATGCGGAATGCATGAATCACGCTATCCAGTCATGCAACCAATCCTGCGCATACCGTGCGCTCATGTAGGGCAACACCGCCTAACCGGGAGCCCATAAACAACTTGTCCGAAGGCAAATGCTATGATCAGACAATTCTCACGTCAAGCATACATATGATGCGTATGATCATGAGTCATGAGACAATATTAAACATGTATATGAGATGAACTATCCTGACAATGCAGATGGGCCTGGACAATAAGTACGGGCCTAACAATGGGCCCTAAGGAGAGTTGTAATGTGGACATCCAATCAGCATTACCCTCGCAATGTGGACATCAAACAAACATTGCTCCCCAGACACGATCTTCTTAAACGTCGCTACATAACCTGAATTGGGATTACACATTGCAATGGACCTTAGGTTCATCCCATTGGGCCTTACATATATATCAAATAGGCCATATCTTATGGGCCTTTTACCCATCAGATGGGCCATATAAATGGGCCACACCAATGGGTCTTATGTGCATTGCAATGGGTCAAAACCCGTGGGCCTTGGATTACATCAAATGAGCTTAGTCTTATGAGTCTAATATATGACCAATGGGCTACACCAATGGGCTACACCAATGGGCCCCACATGTAGATCAAGTGGGCTTCAACCCATAGACCTAACATGAGTTCCATGGGCCTAAACCCCTAGGCCTTATGGTACATTAAATGGGCCTAAACCCATAGGTCTTGTATGCATATCAAAGTGGGCCTAAACCCCTAGGCCTTATATCCATCAAATGGGCCTCACCCATAGGCCTTTCATGAATCAAATGGGCTTGATCCCATGGGCTCTAAATTACCTCAAATGGGTCCAATCCCATGGGACTTGGAATGTATCAAATGGGCCTAGTCCCATGGACTTGCAACACATCAAATGGGCCTAAGTTCTTATGCCTAAAATGAATCCAGTGGGCCTAGCCCATAAGCATTTCATAAACCAAATGGGCCTAACCCATAGGCCTAAAATGATCATTTCAAGTGGATGAACGGTCTGGATGCATCGCCTGTGACAATGGTGGGGCCCACATGAAGGTGTACTATCGTGTATAATATATAATATATAAACTACATATAATATAATATATACAATATTAAATGTAATATATATAATATATTAATATATATATATATATACACACACGGCACTCAGCACCCACACGTGGGGGTGGGCCCCACCGTCCAGTGGGAACGGCGTGGATACAACACAAAATTCACTAAGGGCGTCACCGTCCACGAACCGTGGACGGTGTGAATGAAATACATAAATCACTGTGGGTCCCACGTATGTGGCCCACCGCGATGTTTATTTGAAATCCAACCCGTTCATAAGGTCACTCTAACCTGGATGAAGGGAAAATATAAATTTCAGCTTGATCCAACATGTCAGTGGGCCCCAAAAGGATTTTAATGGAAAATTTTAATTCACACTATTTCACTTGGTGTGGGCCACCTGAGCTTTGGATCAATTTCATTTTTGGAGGGGGGCCCGCCACTGGGGTGGCCCACCTAATGAACAAGTTGGATGACAAAATAAACATTATCATGGGGCCCACGTGCAGGGCCGTGGGCCACCTCCCCACGCCCGTCCGCCCGCTGTATAAAGCTGCACGCAGGAGCGTGCAGCGCTGCCACCATCTGGCAAAAGCATAGAGGCTCTGCCTCTTATGAAATTTGGGAAAAATCTGTTTTCCCGTGGTTTTTCACACTTGGGGCCCGCTGCACTACAATCCGTCCCGGCCATTATGATCGGCGGCTCAAGGCCGTCCAAATGAGTCCAGAGTTTGAATTTTTTTGATGTTTGGAAGTAAAATAAAATAAGAAAATAGAGTTTGAATGGTGAGGGTGCGATCCTTGACGCTACGGCCCACCAGGTGATCCGTTCAACCTCATTTTCTGGCTCAACACCTAAAATGAGATGGTGAAAGGAATGAACAGCTTGGATCGAACCTAAACATCAGGGTGGGGCCTATGCAAGTGGGCCACCCCAAAAGGCCTCTTTTTCTTCTTCCTTTTTCTTATTTCCCCTGCAACGTCCAGCGTCCCAAACGCTGGACGATTTTTTTTTTTTAAAAAAAAAAATTTATAACGGTGGGCCCTGATGAAGTGGGCCACCACGGATATTCGACGTGTGTACGCATATAAGGTGGGCCCCACTTGAATAAAAATTGAATAAAAACAATTCTCAAGGTGGGATCCATTCAAGTGGGCCACACCATCCTATTGAAATAAAAAATAAAAAATAAAATAAAATAAAAGAGAAAGAGAGACATGGAGAGTGGGACACGGCTTGTGATGGAGGGACCCCGTCATTATGGGCCCTCCCTTGCAATGAATCATACAAAATAATGGATCCCTTTGATCATGGGACCATAAAAAATGTAAATCAACGGTGGAGATCCATTCCCCTCCGATATGGACGGTCTAGATGACCTTTCTAAATGAAAATAAACATCATGATGGGGTCCATGGAGAATGGCCCCATCATGGAACGATCATGATGATCCAAGTGGTCCATAGGCCACATATTAGGGTCCCAAGTGAGATCCACACCATTGATCGGTGGGCCTCACTTGGTCCACCATAAAAATAAGTAAATTTACCCTATAGAGGCACCCACCGTCCGATCTTCTCGCTCCTAGGGGTTCCTTGGCACCTTGGCTTCAACTTCAATGGTTAAGATGAAGAATGGAGGGTTGAGATGGGAGATGATGGGGTAGGAAGGTGGGCCACTTAGAGCTTAGGGATTTTTGTAAAATTCCATACGTGGGACTCTTTGTTGCTTGGAATTTTTGAAATGAGAAAAGAGAGAAAAAGAGAGAGTGATGTAGAGAGAGATGGATGGATAGATGAATGATGTTTGTGTAAGAAATCTTTGACTTTTGAGGCTTTTGTGTAAGGGAGGTATGGGTGGTGAAGACTTTGGAGGCTTTTTGTGTAAGAGAGGTATGGGTTTGGGAGACTTTTGTGGTTGCTTGGGAAAAGGGATGAAAGTGATGTGTTCTTGACATGTGATGGATTGATGGGTGATTGATTGATGGGATTGATGTGATTGATGTGACACATCGTAGAGATTTTTTTGATTTTCACAACGCGCGGCGTTTTCTCGCACCGAACGTTGGCCCATAACTCTTGACTAGGGTATCGCCTCGGCGTGCGAGTCGCGGTATCGGAACCGCGGCGATGGTGCGGTCGCTATGGTATTGGTCTCGGGTTGAGTCGACTCGGGTTGTCGGCACATGAACCAAGGTCGCGCGTCAATACTGGTTAAGGGTCGAAAGTTACCGAAATTCGACCGGTAAGACGGCGGAAGTGTACAGAAAGGTACGGACCAAGATACGGATCTTACATTTTGACATTATAAAAAGGCCTTCTCTTGGGCACACCTCTCCCCATACGATTTTTACCCTAGGGAAAGAAAGAAAGAAAGAAAAAGAGAGAGAAAGAGAGAAATAGAAAGAGAGGAAGAAAGAGTGAAAGAGAGAGTGAAGGTGAGCTAGGTGGACCCTAAACCGAGGTGGGGCCCAAGGAGAGCAACCCCCCAACTTTCTACCTCTCCTCCAAGAAGAACCCTCATTCAAGACCGCCCTTTTCACACCGTTGATTGTCTAGGTAAGATCCTTCATCTCTTTTTTCTTGAAACCCATATATTGAGGAAGAATTGACATGAATCTCTTACATGTAAGGGCTTGTTTTAGGGATTCCGGCTGATCGACCTCAAAGCCCTCTTTCCTAAGACGTTTTTCGAATCTCCAACGATGCATAGGTGCAGACTATTTTTCTTGGGTGGCCTAGCACCAATTTTACTATGAGTTTAATGATTATAATTGCTTGAATGTTATGATTGGAGAACTAGAGAAACTCTAGGGATTGTATGATTGTTGAAATTCGTATGGGAATGCATGTTGGTTCTCATTGAATGTTGATTTTACCTTTCACATGATTTGATATATGGTGGATTATATGCTCATGTCTATTTGATTTTTTCCATACATTGTTGCTTCATAGTATATATGATCGCCTTACTCTTGAGCATGTGATTTCTTGAGATTGAGGAAGTGCTTAACTTTCTCATACACACACACACATACCTCACATGCACTTGTTTCATGATATGGTTGGCCTAGCTTGCTAGGAGAATATGAATTGTATGTTGATATGTATGAGAATATGCGTTTGTTGTTCTAGTGATACATTGTTAGTCGGCATACTATGGATCACTATTTATGCCCTTGGGTTGGCCAGAGTCATGAGGAGAGCGAAGGTGGTCCCGTCGGTAGGACCATCTTGAGACTAAACCTATGGATTTACGCGGGTGCGTTCGGGCGACTGTAGTTCGACTGCATGGGTCTCTTATGCCCGATGTCGCTCGTCTCATGCTCTCCTGACTCTTGCGGTTTAGTCTACAGTCTGACCAACCTTAAATGTTAACCTTGATTGCTCACGCATGTATGAAACCTAAACTACCCTACAACCATTGTATCCCATCAACAATCCATTTGTAAATTGGTCCACAGCCTCGTGAGCCGGGCATGGTGGAATGAGACACTGTGTCTGAGCTGTCGGCCTACTGTAATACCCTGAAAATCGGAGGTCATGTATAAACTCAACTCCCGAGTTCCAGACCGTCACTTATGCAACAAAAATGATTATGATTCAATGTTGTCTGAGTTAAAGCATTCACATGAGTAAAAGTATACCAAAACTGCAATTCATACTCCAGATCTAGTGATAAAAGCAAGCGGAAGACTAAAGCATACATATATCACTGTATGGAAAAACAAAGTAGATCTCGACTGTCTCTAAAGTATGAATACATCTCTGAGTCTCATATACATGTAAATAAACAAAATTAAATGTCCAAAAGAGTCCCACTGAGAAGTCCCGTCAACCCAGGCCACCTAAGCAAAGCCGTCGTGGTACTGCATGTATGAGAACTCGTCCTGGTCCTCATCATAGTCCGGCTCTGCCTCCTGGATCTCCACCTCACCTGCATCTAAGACAGGGTCTGGTGGGTGTTGCAAACACCATCCCGAAATGTGGGAATGAGTAGCTAACTCAGTGGAATAATAGAGCAAGGATTAACATGTTCTCAAATCAATCATGCGATAATAGTAAAGTAGTAAATCAAACAATCTTAATACTGTTGTTAATGCAATATGACATGACATGATAGATGCCCTCACCGACATTCTCCCTCATACGGCACCATCTTACGCCAGCGGCATGCTTGCGTACCGATCAGTGCTCCACATCTTCCAGGCACATGCAATGTGATGGTGATATGATTGCCGAGTTATTATTAATCCATTCAACCAGCAGTATTAGGAAACTAAGGTACTTTCCTTATATCAATCCCAACACAGATCCTGTGTAGGGTCGTCACTCCTAGTAATCTCATACGATGTATATTTTGTAGGTCACTGTAAGGGCTGCCAGGGCTGTTGCTCGCACTCGTTGCATCGCTCCCCCATCACCTTATCAATACAGGCCTACTGTACTCTCACTGCTATGGAAGGATCGTCGCCTCCCGTAGACTCAGAATACGCTCGCGGTGACTACAAAGGACTCGTCGCCTGATCAATGTAGGCCGACAACAAGAATATAGTGTCTCATACCATCACAATCTGCTCACGAGACATAGGTGCTCACTGGTCACTACGGAGAAGTTTGTGGCCCCAGCGTAGGCCGACAGCTCGACCACGGTGTCCCATACCACCATGCCCGGGTCATGAGTCTTCGTGGATCAAGGTACCATGGTTGACAGGGTTTATAGTGGTAAGTTCAGTACCCTAGGTTCAAGCAATTATGACTCATACAGGGTGAACATACAACGACCAGTCGGATTACTTGACGGGCTCGACTAGCACGAGCACATCTCAAGTCGAACGACATGAAGTGCGTAAAACACCTCGTGTGGCCTAACCACTACCGCCAACTCCAAAATACGGCTCGCGTTCATCGACGCATCGCTCGTGGCAAAGATAAGCTAACCACAAACTTGCTCGATTGCCGATTGCCTGCACTAGGTATAGTCCCAAACAATTATGAATTCACATCAGCCAACATATAAGAGTAATGAAATTGAAATACAACAATGTGAGCATGTTAACACATGTTATAACATACAACTTAAGTGAATCATCAAGCACATGTATTTCATACATACAATGAAATCATGCATATAGCTAACATGTAGGAAATCATTTACATCAGCATATTAATTGAGAAATCAATCTCAAACTAATTCATAACACCATTTAATTCAATACATACTAATACAAGCATTTATACAGGCACTTACACTACACACTTAAGTCTACATATAGTATGTCGACTCAAAGTGTGCATTTAGGCGAATCTCTTTGCCAAACTAATTATGCACGCATTCCTAGTATTCTAATGCGACAAGAAGCCATGTCAATCACATCAGCAAATTATGGATGAAAACAGTACTTCCTACAAATGACTAAAATGCCCTAAATCTCATATTCTTCGTCTACTTACGAAACAGGAAACGGACAGCATGTTGTATATGTCAAACGGCGTTGCCGTCGATAATCTACTATTAAACGACATTGAAAGCGTTGAAAACAGTCAATCAAAGCATCTAAAATTCGCACATTTTCTCTTATAGGTGTGTTAATTCGAACGGAGCGTATACGCTTCGTCTACGGCGACTAGGCAACCTGATTTACAAGATCCATCAGTTACCAGGCTATGGAAACTAAGGATCAGAAAATCAGCAACTAATTAGGGTATTTTCTTACCTAGAAAAGCAGAGAAATCACCGACAAAGTGATTGGAGCGTGTTGCTTAATCACGTGTAGCAGGTAGCACCAGCAGTAGGAAATTCTCCTCCACTCTCTCACAATCTCTCACCTTTTCTCTCTCTCAACCTAGGACTTTTTCCAAATTTGGATGGGAGAGATATGAGAGGCTTTCAACCCCTTTTATAAGCCCAAGCATGCCCGAAATAGGCTCGGGAACAATGTATACTTAACGTATATCCAAATCGGGGCTGTTTCGGTCCAAAAGGACATTTCTGGTAGTCCCCTGGCCGAACGCGATCGGACTTAAGTTCGTATATGTCGAATGTCGCTCACATCCCGTTTTCAGTCCATCAGTATTCGTAGATCGCCCGTGGCGGTCCAGTTTCAGTTCAACGGTCACCGCACGTAAATCAGGTCTACAAGTCTCATGATATGAAATAGAAATTTTTCCTGATCCGACGGTGTAATTTGGCTGAATTCTGACGGTCAGAACACTTAATACTGACGTGTCAAGTCGTGTGCCAGATTTGAATTTTAAATTCCAAATCTAACCCTATTCTCACTCTCTTCACTCCAAGCTCAATGAAATAGCCTGCGAATGTTGGTTGGACTTGATTTTCGAAATGATTGTCAAGTCCAGCTAGGCGGTTATAACGGTCTAAGATTGTAGGTATCGGACTTTCGACGCGTGGTCTAGATCCAATACAAAATTTCAAAGAGGTCCAGAGAATAAACCGGTTTAGAGTTTGATACGAGGTTTTAGAGTATTATAGCGTCATTGGTTCTACTCGATTTGGGTCTTGTAAAACGTATTTAAAGTGATTAGGGACTATTTTCCAGCTACTCTAGCATTGTGCTAGCTAACTTACACTTGTTTTCTAAAGGAATTAATCCTACGCGATTTCTGGTCGAGTTGGTACTCGAGTCCAAGTACGGATTTTTTCAGGGCGTTACACCTACGCTGGGGTGTCGCGCCTCTCCGTAGTGACCACGAGCGATCTCTTTCTCTTGGCACTCCTTATGTGCTTGAAGTCGGGGATGAGGAACCCGACGGGATCACGGACCGCGAGGTCTCGGCCTCACGCATTGGGGGGTCTTGGCCTCGCAACCCGTTTAGGGCATTGATACGTGGGGTGTATCAGTTTTCCAAATCTGTGGACTTAATTAATAAATCGTCTAACATGATTGCATTGCATCACATTAGTTAGGCTAGCGACTCGGAAGTCAAGGTCGTAATGAAAGAGTATTGACATACGTGATCGTTAGATGGAGTCGCTCGAGGGAGCGTTGTGGTGAGGGCATGCATCATATCATTCCGCATTCATGCATTTAAATAAGAGTTAATAGGAATTGATGATTGTTTGTATTTCATTAAATTCATATTATATTTGATGCATGTTAATACTTAAGACTAGTAGCACCCACTGAGTTGATCACTCACTCCCACTCTGGGACGGTGTTTTAAAACACCACCCAGACTCTTCAGTAGCTGTAGGTTGTGCTAAGTTCGACGAGCCTGACGGCTCGAGCTTAAGCGAGGAGGATGAGTTCTCCTACTTCTAGTTGATGGGTGGCTCTCCATCGGCATAGGAGACTGGATTCTGGGGTGTTGAGTCGTGGGCTCAATGCACCGTTCTTTGGGCATATGATTCCCTTTGCTAGTTTGTTGGGCATCGCCTTGTGTGGCCCATTTATATTCTTTTGAACCTGTATATATTGATTTCTCTCAATTCAGTAGACTAGTTGTGAATGTGTCTCATGTTTCAATTAATTCCATCCTGCGCTTTTAAACTTGATTAATCATAAAATCATAAAATTGATGATAAGTGACACTCGGGAACTCGTGAGTCAAGCGTATGCACGACCTCCGATTTTCGGGGCGTTACAGGTGGGCTGCTCCTACAGGCCCCACCTTGATCTATGTACTTAATCCAAGCCGTCCATCTTTTTCCTCAGATCATTTTAGTCGTTGAGCTGAAAAATGAACTCAATCTGATTTTCCCTGGTAAGCCATAGCATAGAGAATTGTATTTTTACCGTTGAAATACACCATGATGTTTCTGTATACCAAAACCCATCGAATATTGGGCTTGATGGGTTTGTATTGAGCCATAGAAACTAGTGGCTGGGTTGAATTTTCCTAAGGTGGGCCCCACCTGCGAAAAACTACGACAAAACGGTTTTCAAAAATATAAATATATAAATAAATACAAGCACCTGACGCCAGCAGCAGCAGGACGCTGCCGTGAATGTGAACGGGCAAGGACCACGGGTCCCATTCATAGGCCCCACCGTGATGTGTGATGTGCATCCACACCGTGCATTGGGTGGGCCCCCTCATGGCTGTGGGCCACCCCTAAAATCAGTCATATTTGGAACTCAGATGGCCCACGTCACAGGAAACAGAGGTGATTGAATGTCTGCCATTGGAACCCCTTTTGGGTGTCCCAGAAGCCTTGGATCATTATAAAATTTGTTTTCCCTCTTCATCTGAGTCTGCGTGAGCTTATCAACAGATTGGATGGCATATGAATGTTATGGTGGGCCCCATGTGGGACCCACTGATGTATGTGTTTTACCCACACCATGGTGAAATGGTTAGTGTACCTCACTTTAGGTAGTGGCATCACTAAGTCAATGGGTCCCACTTGATTTATCCATGTCGTCCATCTATGGGACCCACCATGATGCATGTGTTGCATCCAAGCCGTCCAACCATTGTGAAAGCTCATTTTAAGGCTTGAGTTCAAAAATGAGACAGATCCAGTATTAAGTGGACCACAATGCCATAACAGTGGGGTAAGGATTGAACGTCCAGCACTAGAACCCTTGGGTCCCTTGGGTCACAGAAGTTCTGGACCAAAATGAAATTTGTTCTTCCTCCTATTCAGGTCTTTATGACCGTATGAACAACCTGGATGGAAAATAAATATTATGGTGGTCCCTATAAAATTTTCTAACTATGAAAATCACTATCTCCACTCCTATTTGTGATGCGGTCCAAATGATATTTTGATCATTATCACTACTATTAAGTATGGTATGGTCCAGATGATCCTTGGATATGATTCGTAATTTTTTTATAATGTCCTAAAATGATCTTTAATAAGAGATGTATGGAGCATTTGATCGACCTAATTGACTAGGCCCATCTTGATGTATTTGTGGCCCATAGTTGAGGCCCACTTTGATATATATGAGGCTATGTGATTAGGCCCATATTGATGTATTTTTGGTCCATTGTTGAGGTCCACTTTGATATATATGAGGCCATGTGATTAGGCCCATCTTGATGTATTTGTGGCCCGTTGTTGAGGCCCACTTTAATATATATGAGGCCCATGTGATTAGGCCCATCTTGATGTATTTGTGGACCATTGTTGAGGCCTACCTTGATATATATACGAGACCCATGTTATGAGGTCATTTAATGTATTGGAGGCCCATGGGTCGAGGCCTAATAGGACATACATAAGGCCCATTGTAGTGTGATTCTACTATGGTATATGTGTTGACCTTTACAGTGAACTATGCCTTGGGAGAAATAATGGTTTGACGTCCACGTTGTAAGGATGATGTTGATTAAATATCCGCATTATCACTCTCTCTAGGGCCCATTATTAGGCCCATACTTATAGTGTATAGGTCGTTCAGGCCCATTTTCGCTATGAATAGAACTCATCACCACATAACATGTTTAGTATAGATCTATGATTCATGATCATAAGCATCATATGTATGTCTGATTTGAGGAGTGATTGATCATAGCATATACCTTCGGACAGATTGTTTATGAGCTCCCTGATAGGTGGAGTTGCCTACATGAGTGCGCGGTACGCGCAAAATTGTTGCATGTCTAGTAGAGTAATTGATGCACTTGTATGTGTGTGATTATGATTATTGTATGCCCTAGCGACATTAGGGCCATAGTCTCCACAGATACATCATAAATGGATGGATTGGATACCGAAAATACTGTTTCTATCATCGAGGCGACATAGATGTCCTTGGGTGAAAATTTCTAAACCCGATGGTACCAGAGGATGACTCCAATGTCGAGACCGAGTAGAAATATAAGCGCACGAGGGCCAAATATCAAGAGGCTCCGTCTCCCATTGTGTCGTGGTTGGTTGGAAAGGGGTGTGGCCTTACTTGCTCAAGGGTAGGGGGCATTACTAGGCTGAGTTTAACCAGCTCGTCAATGGGTCCGCTATCGACGTGCCGGATAGGTATTGACAGACTATTGGTCAGGTGGATAGTGAGGTTTCTTACGCTCACTTGGACTGTACGCCTGAAAAAGGGGCAGTACCATTTGAGGTGTATTAAACCTCGATAATTATCTAGAATGAGAACTGTAATGATATTTGATGAGTTGTATGAGGATTTGGGTGAGGATTGACATGCTTGAGCTGCATCTCGCATCGCATGGTCTTAACATGGTCGATAATATTCATATCTTGCACCGCATAGACGTAGTACGGCTGATTGCATTCATGTACTCATCAACATGTTTCCATGTTACTCTGACCTTGCATTCTGAGCACGCTCATATTACGCACACACTTACACTGCTCTCTAAGCTTTCTATAAGCTTATGCACGATTGATGCGTGCAAGTGATGTCAGGACGCAGTCGCAGCTAAGCAGGGGCACGAGCGTATCGCAGAGCTTCAGGAGTTTTTAGTTATTATCACCATTGTATTTCTCTTTATGCGGCTTGTACTCAAAAGTTTTTTTTATCATAATGGATTTTGTGATGGTGTTCTTGTGGTTATTATTCGTGGGTTATGCTTATTACGAACCAAATCATGTTTGAAATTCTCCTTATAGGATTTCAGGATCGGAACTTGGTGTATGGGTGTTGGGAGCCGAGAATGGGGTACTACGGAGGTTGTCGGCACAGGATTAGGCAATCAAGAATTTTGTGAGCCCGGTTTCCAAATTTAGGGCGTGACACATAATCTGTACAGTTGGGAGAGGGTCAATGCCCTACTCACGACCAGAGTTCATACTCGTGCCCGAGAATTATTTCACTGACTTGATGCATTGAAACATGACTAATGTCCTGCACTGATACCATGTGAAATGAGAGATTTGGAGTCCTACCAAGGGATATTCTTGATAGCAACATGACTTGTGGTGTAGTATCATCTTTCTTGTGATTGTGCTATTTATTCAGAAAATCATGAAAATTGTTAGGCCCCTAATGAAGATTATCCTTCTAAAAATCGGCTGGCCCAATAACAAAATGGGCCATACTTGTATGTTGAGTTAGATTGGTTGGTTGTCCATCAATTCCAAGGAAGTGGCCCATTCGATAAGTAAATCAGCCTGATTTTTGTGGTACATAATCTTCACATTGGGGCCTTGACGCTGGGATGAACGTGATGAGGTCGACCACTATCTTCCTTAAGGGGATAACTGTTCCAAATCCATAAAACTTCTCTGGACTCCTCACAGAGACTCTCGAATTCACGAGGAAAAGAATAAGAAAATAGAAAATAAATTTTATAAAATTTAAAATTGATTGATGAATGAAATAAATGAGACCACAACCCTTTAAATAGGAATACTAAGCAATGGAGAAATTTTAGAATCAAACTACAACTAAAACTCTTAGAATTCGCTACTTACTATACATAATAAATTTCCTATTTGTGGTAAGGGTCATATGTGGCTTAACTAAGTTATTCTTTTAATTTTTCTAAGTACTTTTAATGTTGGACACAACTCCTAAAGCTAACAGATTAAGAGTTATAATCAAACCAAAACTTACTGAAAATAGTAAAAATGGAAATAAATATGGAATTCGATCATTGATCCGATGGAATCTCGCAAATTCGGCATGGGCAACCTGACATTCTCAGGTTTGTTGGCTAAAGTAGCTTGTACTACCCCAAAATCATATATAGAACGTCAAGTAACTCATTCCAATTTGCAAGATATGCATGTTTAGGTTCTAACGGCTTTGATGATTTCTACTTTACATTGAGCCTTTTCTGATCCATCTTAAACATGAAAGTATCTCCAACCCGCTCTACATCAGGCCTACCTCTTCCATAGCGTTGATGTCCAGAGCAGGCACCATCTGGTGGGAGAGATGGCAGGGAACCACAAATTGTGGTACGTTGCCTAAAGGTCATCAGTCGCCAATCAGATATTCCTAACCTTTTGATCAATGGGCTAAAAAATTACTTATTAAGAGAAAAATACAAAAACAGTTAGAAAAATGGCAAAAATTAGACATCTAGGATAAATTTCAGTCCACCCCCCATTTGCATCCATTTGTACTCTGAAATCAACAGTTTGGCTCACCCAACTAAGGGGCCCATTCATACAAGATGGGAACATTAGGATACTACTCACGTTGGATTATAATTCCTCTCTCACAAATCCTAATTTTTCATGTCATTGTCAATGAAACACGTGTCTAAACACTACTAACATGGGAGAGGCTTCTTTTTTTTTCTTTTTTTTTCTCTCACCATTTAAAATACAAAGTAGAAGACAAACATGGTTTTCTCCTCCTAAATAAGGCAATTATTATACTATATGGATTAAGACATCACAAAATAACATAAAACCGTCACCCACGGCCGTCCCCAATGAAGTCCTTATCTTGGATGTCATGTGGCGGGCCATTCACATGAGGGTATGATCCAAGGCTTTTCCCCTTTTTTTAGACTAAAGTGGACCATCGATTTCGATATGATAATGCTCAAATTTTAATTATTAGTTTATGGCAAGGATTGCGCAGACTTATTTGAGTTGATTGAGACTTAGTTGGGTCCCATTTGGGTCGAATACCGTGAGTCACCCACAAACCCTGACTCACTAGAAAAAACTAAAAAAAATGAAAGAAGAATTTCCTCCGAACCATTGCTGGCTTCTACACTTGATATTATAACCATGGTTTCTCCCCTACAAAATGATGATATTAACAGTATAATCAAGAAAGAAAAGTCAGAAATTTAGGAAATTCTCATCAAATTTGCTATCCTTTAAACATTGCAATTCTAAGTTATTTCAAGTCTATATGGTCCCAAAGGTAGGGCTGTACATGAACCGAGTTAGCTCGGTTAGCTCGCTTGACTCGACTTGAAAAAGTTTAATTCGACTTGGTTTAAAAATTAAGTTCGGGCCAAGTCGAGCTGATTTTTTGAGCTTGGAAAGATTTCGACCCAAGTTCAAGCTTGCCCAAGCTCGACTCTACTCTGATCGAACCCAACTCGAATCAAACTTGGATTGAACCAGTTTGGTGACTTGGTTACTTTGATATTGATGTTGTTGGCCAAGTGTTTGATGAAATGACTCAACAAAGTGTGGCCGGTGGCAAGGAAGGTATGTATATGAAATAGATACCATTTTTTTTCTTGATTTTTATGTTGCTTAGTACAATCCATGTGTTTGTGAAAATGCTGCACAATCGAACTCGACTCAAACTATCCTGAGCTGTTGACTGAACCAACGACAGTCAGGCTCGAGGACTGAGTCGAGCCGAGTCGAGCTGTGCCCAGCTCGACTTGTTTTGACTCGCGTACACCTCTACCCAAAGGGTGTGTTTGGCCACGACAAACATCATTAAAAATAAAAAAACAAAAACAAAATAAAACAACGGTCCACGTTTAAGATAAATAGTTGCTTAATAAAGGATTAAAATGAGATATTTGTAGGATATAACACATGTATTTGAAAAGTCAAATTGGGCCAGGCTAAAATGATATGAGCCAAGCCTAACTGGAAAATCTACAGGGCCATGCATTCAAGGCCCAAGCCCAGACTATAGGGTGACATAGTAGGTCCAAGGCCAGCCCAAGGCTGGGTCAGGCGGGCTACTTGGGTCATTGCCACCGTCATCTTCAAGAGTCACCAAAGGCAAAATTGTGGACCATTGTTCTGATTAGAAGGGCTGAAGTCATGATGGTTGGACCATGACTTACGGTCCACCTACTGAAGAACTTCTAACCTATTGGGAATGTGCGACGGCCTCCGAGGTTGGCCCAAAAGGATGCTCGCCTTGTGTAAATAAATAATGATGTGTGACCGTTGATAAATAACTACAAGTGGGGTCCACTTGATGAACGGATTTGGCTGATTTTGCACAAGGAGAGCATATGTTTTTAATTGGCCAACCTACCATACAGGTTGGATGAAGTACGCACATGAAAGTTAGGAAGTTATTAGATGAGTGACAAGGGAGTGGATTAGGTGTTTCTGGGGTAACACATTAGTGGGTGATATACCTTTACTGTGGGGCCTACCTAGATGATTTGTTGTATATCCATGCTGTCCATTTTTTCCTTCCATTTTAAGATGCGTTCCCAAAAATTAAGCAGATCCAAATGTCAGGTGGACCACACCACAGGAAACAGTGATGATTGAACTACCACCGGTGAAAAACTCCTAAGTCACTGTAATGTTTATTTGCCATCTCACCTGTTGATAAGATCAAACAGGCCTGAATAGAGGAAAAATACAAAGATCGGCTTGATCCAAAAGTTTTGTGGCCCACAATTTTTTTTTTTAAAAGTGTTCATCCATCACTTTTTCCATGTGGTGTGGTCCAATTGAGATTTGGATCTACTCAATTTTTGGGATAATGATTCGGGTAGGCATGGATTGGGCACTACTCTCACCCAGACCTAGCTAGAGACAGATGATCATGGCAAGGGCCACGTGAGGCTTGTCTTGATATATGTGTTTTATTTGCACCATTTATCCTGACAAATTACTTTTAGGCCTAAGTACAAAAATAAATAAATCTAAAGCTTAAGTGGACCACATCATAGAAAATGGGGAGAATAGATTACCTGCTATTGTAAATCTCTCGGGGCCATGGAAGTCTTGGATTAAGCTGATATTTATGTTTTACCTTTTACCCAGGTCTGTCTATTCATGCTACCTTCTAAGTAGGTTTAACTGCCAATAAAGGAAGGCTTCAACGGTGCGTACCATGGTCGGCATTGTTTTCTATGACTTGGTTCACCCAAGCATTCAATCTACTTCCTTTTTGAGCTCATGCCATAAAAAGATATCTTAGATAAAACACGTACATCATGGCCCCAAGGAGGCCATGTCATGACTGTCTCTCTCTATCTAGGTCCTTGTGGGAGGTAGTTTCCAATAGAGTTGGGCATTGAGTCGAGTCGGACCGAGTTAGGGTTGACAAGACTCGATCTGGTTTTGAAATAGGCTTGACCTGAACTTGATCCAACTCAATACCGAGTCCAACATGCTTGACTCAATCCGAGTCCGGTCTGGCCTAAACTGATCCGAACTAAGTTTGATTCGGTTAGAACTACCGAGTCAGGTCGAGTTGGATTGAGAGATGAGGGAGGGAGAGACTGTAACGTCCTAGATTTTCACTATTTTGAATTTTCAAAAATTCTTGAATTTTTTTTTAAAAATAATTAACTTATATTATTACTTACTGACCATTAACACTCAATGTTAGTTTATACATGAGGGATATCAGTAAAGAACCGCACAAGTCCGATTAATCAATCGTAGGAAGCTAACAAATCCGCCTGATAACTTAAACACCGAGTTTAGCCACATGATTTGCTCACATAAAACCTAAAATTAACCGACCTACCACTGATTAATCAAGATAATCGTAACTAAATTAAAAGATCTACCTGAAGCCGAATTAAATAAGGCCCAGATCTTGACTAATGGACTAAATCAACCCCGTTACTCTTTTAGCCTAAAACCGACGGTTTAGAGTAATCATGACTAAATCTCCACTTTCACTAGTTATAAATAAGTCACACTATGAACATAGTTAATCCAAACCCTAATCATTGCTCACGGGAAATCTCAATACCTAATTCATTATATAACTACCCCAATTTTTCGAATAAGCTATAGACCTCTCGTTAGTAGGTCATTAGTTCCAAAACTATAGAATAATGTCTGTCTTACTGAGCTCGACGTCCATTGTGGGAGTCAGACCTAGGTAGTGTCCAAAACCGCTCAATTTGAGCCGAAGGACGAGTGTATGAGAAATGTAAATACCCTAAAGGAATGAGCTAAAACTTAAGTGAATTGAGTCGTTCACTCTTATGCAAAGTTAAAAAATTCGGACCATCGATTTACGACCAAACTTCACACGTAGAGTAAGGATATTTCACTGCTCATATCCGTATAGCCGTGACCCCGATCGACCATCAGTGACCATTGAACAGGCTTCTAATCATATCTGTCCATCGGCGCGTCCAAATGGCGGACCAATCATATCCATATGTAGATCATCGTTAGGGCTAACTATCCTATAGTGTATATCAATATGTATGCCCCATAGTGGACTTTAGGGATTAGAAAGATCCTCCCATAAGACTAGTATAGTAAACACCTAACCCTTGGGGCCATTTACACCAAATCTTACACTATATAAGGGTTTCATTTGGGCACCCCTTTTCCTATACGAATTTACCCTAAAAGAAAGAAAGGGAGGAAGGAATAAGAGAAATAGGAGAAAAGATAAGAAAAAGAGAGGGAGAGCTTGAAAGCATGAGGGTTTGCACACCTTCACCCTCTCATCTCCTCTATAACAACATTGTCCTTCATTGGTGTCAATTCGGCGATGATTGAAGGTAAGTATTGAGTTATGTTTGTAAGTTTAGGTCTTGTGTTTAATTTTTTTCAATTCTTAAAAGCTTGTATTATTTAGGCATTTCAACAATGATTTCTTAACACCCTAGCCCTACAGGCACCATGAATCGAGCGGTTCCTCACAAGGTGTTGACCATTATCCTTAGGTGGCCAAGTACCAATTTTAGGATAAATTTAATGATTTTGGATGATAGATTGATGTGCATGCGCAATTTAAAGAAAAACCTAGTTAGGAATCTATATGATAAGTATATCCAACATGCATGAGATGATGAATTGATGTTTGATTGTTTCTTTTTAAATTGTTTGGGCATAAGATTTGTGTTGCATGTTCATTCTTGCATCTAACTTCCTTTGCATGTTTTTTTTCCCCTATTATATGCATGATTGAAAATTCTTTCACTATGGATGATGTGTGATCTTTTGCTTCCTAGGTAGTCTGACACCACGCGCACACATGTCTAATTTATGTTGTCAAGAGTAGTTGCATTCGTTTTAATATCTTGAAATTGTATGTTTTGAAGTATTGTACACTTTATTCCAATTGCACTTGAAGATGAACTCTTTTTTTTTCTTTTTTCTTTTTTTAACACATGCACACACACCCCACACACTCACGCTAGTGGAATTTCACCATCTATGGGTACTCGAACCCTTGAAGATGAACTCTTGGTTGCTTAGAATATTATTAAATGTATCCCATTTTCTGGGTTGGTCAGGAATCTAAGATTAGTAAGGGCGGTCCCGTTGGTTGGGCCCAGTGATTAGACTGACTGATTCGGGTAGACGCGAATAGGTGACAGTAGTGGGACTACATGGGTTGCTTGCACCCAATGTCGTATATTTCGTGCTCGCCTAAATTTGGGCGACCTAGTCCACCGACTAACCAACCGTGTTTGTTAACCATGTTTGTTCACATTTGTTTGGAACCTGAAACAACCATCGCCTACCGACGCACATTGATAACGGTTAGTAAACTGATCCGCAGTCTTGTGAGCCGGGCATGGTGGAATGGGACACTATGTCCGTGTTGTTGGCCTACGCTGGGGTGACGAGCCTCCCCGTAGTGATCCGTGAGCCATCCCACTTTCCAGCACTCCTCACGTGCTTGCAAATCAGGAATGAGCAACCCGATAGGATCAAGGATCATGGGGCACTGGCCTCACACGTTGAGGGGTCATGGCCTCATAACTGGATGAGGGTATTGATATCGTTGGGGTGTACTAGTTTTTCAACTTGTTGGAGAAACGGACTTAACTAAAAACTCGGTTAACATGTTCATGATTGCATT
Organism: Magnolia kwangsiensis; assembly: GCA_037074715.1. Taxonomy (NCBI): domain Eukaryota; kingdom Viridiplantae; phylum Streptophyta; class Magnoliopsida; order Magnoliales; family Magnoliaceae; genus Magnolia; species Magnolia kwangsiensis. The sequence continues at coordinate 3,464,662 of CM073577.1, read as the reverse complement.
GCATTAGTTAGGTTGGCGACTCGGCAGTTAAGGTCGCAATGATGGAGTGTTGGTCATGCGCGATCGTAAGATGAAGTTGCTCGAAGAAGTGTTGTTGCGAGGATATGTATCATATCATAATTCATGCATACACATTAGTAAGTTTATTTAGAGCTGTGTGAATGTATGTTTTTCATTAAATTCATCATAGAATTGATATTTGATGTAACTTACGACTAATGACTCTCATTGAGTTGAAAACTCACTCTCACTTTGGGACGGTGTTTTAAAACATCAACCAGACATTCCATTAGATGAAGGTGATACGAAGCTCGACGAGCCGAGCGGGGTGAGCATGGATGAGGTAGAGGAGCTTCCCTGCTTCTAGACTTTTGGCGGATCCTTCTAGTCTGAGTTCGGGCTACCGCGGGGTATGGGTCAAGGCTATAGTCACTCTGAGTCATGTATGGGTGGGAATAGTGCACTATTTAGATGATTTTGGATTTGTGGTTTTGATATTTTTATATTTAGTGACACTTGATACTACTTTATGACTTACTTATGCTTCATGCCCTACTAAAATCTTCATTGTTTATGAGATCATCCAAATGTAATTAAAATCTGAAGCTCATTAGGGCACCCATGACACCTGAAAATTCGGGAGCCAAATTCCTATACGGCCCATGAATACCCGGAGTGTTACAGAGACCAAGAGGGTGGAGAGGAGGAGGAGGAGGAGGAGGAGGAGGAGGAGGAGGAGGAGAGTGATGGTGGTAGGTGGTTGCCAGGATTAGAAGATGAGGAGGATGAGGGACGGAGAGATTTTGGGATCGAGTTAGGGTAGGGTGAGGCTGGTAGGGTTAAAGAGTCAGGTTTCGATCGAGTCGGGTCTAACCGGATCAAATTTTGGGTCGAGTCGGGCCGGGTCAAGTTACTAAGTAACTCAAACTCAACTCAGTTTGAGTTTAGATTGGGTGAAGCCTACTTGGTTTGAACCAACTCACCCATTCGGTTCGAGTTATGTCGGATCAAAACGAATTGGATGAGTCGAGTTAGATGAATCGAGTCATCTAATGCCCATCTCTAGTTCCCAATAAGCACCCTATGTGGGCACTTATAAGTATTTTAGGTTTACATGGGATGCAGTAATTCAAATTAAACTGTCCAAATGATGTGTTCCTTTTAGATGTATCACGATACAAGAGTTAGGCTTGTTTGTTTACCTGCGGTTAAAAATGAAGGAAAAAGAAAATCCGAATGCTTGGATTTCAAAAAAATGCCTTTCGATCAGCCAATCTGAGTTTTGGGAACGTAACTTTTTTAGACAGTGGGTCCAGTAATTTTTGTCGGTTTGATTTGAGTTAAAATGGGCCGCGCGTGGATCAACCGTTACACTCTGCCAGAGCATCAAATAACTAACCATTTGTTTTTGCAATTTTGCACGAGGGTACATGTACATAGATGCATATTCAGCGGACCAATCAGAAAGTTCGACGTGTCCTCATGCCATGCAAGCACGTGCAGGAGCTTTATGACATAAATACAGATCTACTCCATAAACAATGAGATGATTGCATCATTCATCAAAGGATGATCTAAACAACTTCAATTCGGCGTAGGTGGGCCATTTTTATTTTTTTTTTATGTGATGGTTATCTGAAAAAAAGGAAGCAAACGAGAAAAAGCTGCACTTTTCCCATTATATCTAAAGGGTGGGCCCCACAACCTCGTTTTAAGACAATCAATTGGAGGTGATGACATAGGACGATTGAACGAAGGATTCACTGCCATGTGCATTTAGCAGACAGTTAGGATCATCCGATCAATGCAATTCTCAGGCTATGCTCCATCCACAATGGGGCCCATGAATTGGACCGTCCGGATTAGAGTGCATGTATTAGATATGTTCGGTAGATTAGCTCTCACTATTAGTTGAGTTGTGACAGACGCACACAGAAGCCTGGACCTTAAATAAATCTGAGCCGACCATGAGGGACACAACATTGACTTTTCAAATGGGACCCACAAAGCCTGGAAAAAGAGGCCTCTTGCTACGGACAGGCCCAAGGTTGTGGAGGGCTTGGAATCTTCTACAACACCTGTTGTAGGATGCGCGTGCGACACCCGACCTCTGTGGGGCCCACCTTGATGTTCACGTCAATCCCAGTCCGTCCATCGATTTTGGTACATCATATTCACTGTAATTAAAGGGTTGGATGGAGTTTAAACAATACAGGTGGTCCCAGGAAAGTTTTCTATGGTTGGCATCCCCATCCTCACTGTTCCCTGTAGTGTGGCCCACCTCAGTTTTATATCGGCCTTATTATTGGATTAAGATCCTAAAATGAATCTTCAGAACCGATGAACGGAGTGGATGTCACACTGATATCACAATTGGGTCCACTGAGCTCAGGAGTTGCACGCGCTTCCTCAAGATAGATGGCAAGTGGGTCCCATAGATTGCTGATCGAAGCCGTTGATATTAAAGTCCATCCTGTGGATGACTAAAATTCCAAAAATCCACCAAATTCGTAGAATCCTAACCTTTGAAAGGTGGCCAAGAAATGGATGGTTGAGAAAGAAAAAAAAGCAGGGACTGGCAATTACTATACGGATAGGATCTTCCAATCTTGAGGATTTTTGGTGAGTAGTCCATGCATGGAGAGGCCTATCATATCAATGGTTCGGATTAAGTTACAAGTCCTGGAATATTTGCACTGTTCGTGTTACCAAAATTAGAAAAAAGTGGCTGTATCTATCAAGTAGGCAGGGTATAGATGTCATCTAAAACACAATTCCGCATGCATGTATCTGATCAGCCGGCGCCATTACCCACATCATGCATGTCTACATGCTTGATAAAACTAATGAGAAAAGTGAAGGAATGGTACGATGCATGTATGCACGTTTTCCTCTCCATAGCCACGTGATGAATCAATCGGGACCGTCCAACTAATGGTACTAATTATGGATGGCTTTTGTTTCAAAAGCTACGCTTATTAGATAATCCTATCCATTCAATTTTGTTCATCTTCTCAAATGAATATTGACCATTGATCAGATGGATATGATCATATGATGGACGTTTGCTTTTCATCATTTACCACACACAATACTAAAAACTACACACCGTTGGACCCGACAAGGCACCCACACCTAGTCTCAGTGTTGAAAGTAGGATCTATAACTTATTAACTTATATAGTAAACTCTGTGGGGCCCACTATAGTGTATGTATCTTATCTATGCTGTTCATCCGTTCTATCAGATCATGTTAGACATGAACCCAGAACGAAAACATATCCAAAGCTCTGGTGGACCACGCCATAGGAAACAGTGTGATTTGAACTTCCACCGTTAAAAACTTCTTGAAGGCTATGGAAGTTTTGGATCAAGCTGAAATTTTTATCTTCCCTTCATCCAGGTCTGTGTGACCTAATCAACAGGTTGGATGATATATAAACATTTCTGTGGGCCCTAGGAAAGTTTTAACATTGGATCACACCATTATTTTTGTTGTTTCCTGTGGTGTGGTCCCCTTGAGCTTTGGATATACTTCTATTTTGGAATCATACTTAATATGAGCTGGAAAAAATTGATGGATGGCGTGGATAAGTCACATATATCTACAGTGGGCCCCACGGAGTTAACTCATTGCTCAGTATGCAATCCCTGGGACTCGAATCCAATTTTCTTAATCGGGTCTGGATGCAAGAACCCCCTTCGGCGTGACCCGATCCGACCCGGTTGCAACCTTAATGGCGGCCATGACATGGAATCTATGAAGAGATAAGGTCTATTATCATGGCATGATCCCATTTCAATAATCTGTCGATCACATCATGCCATAAATAATCTAATGCCATCATCAGATGGCAGAGGGCTAGGATCCATGACCATACCCGAATTTTCATTTTGTACAAGTGGGGTCCATGGTTCAGTGATCCAGACCATTGGTATGTTGGCCCCACTACTGATGTACCATGTTGCAAAAATCTTATCGATCTGGCTACAATTGTTTTTCAACATATGTCGTGCAAATAGACGATTAAGAAGATAGAAATTTCAACGGTGCTGATTCAATTGAATAAAGACCTGAGATTGTTGGCTAGGATATTGCAATTTAGGAGATTCGGTGGTGCAAAATCCATCCACTGCTGGCTGTGTGAGATGAACGGTCTGGATCACTTAACTGAGAGACCAATGACCCTTTTAATTTAGACTACCGGCCATTTTAATGAAAGTTTTAATAGGCACCAGTTCAACGGTTAGGATTTCCCAAGTAGCATGGTTTTTTATGTCCAGATCAACCGGCGTGCATGTCACGTGAGTTGCCACAATTTAACAAGATGCGAAAAACACGGTTTGAGCATACTTTTAAAAAATTAATAATAAATAAATAAATAAAAGAAACTACAAGCCCTTGTACATCAAGTTAGTAAATAGTGTCCGAATGCGTAAAAATCATGTTGTGGTTGTGTGATCCATACCGTTGATCTACCGGGAACGGTCCTCAAGTGGATGATGCCCAAAAAAATCTTCGTGTTGGAAGATTTTAACCCGTCAATCAATAGCCTAAAAGTCATTAGGTAAGGAAAAAAATGCATCAATTATTAGGGAAAAAGGGCATCGATTGGATGGGAAAAATCCTACGATGTGGATCAATTTTCTGCCATTCTATATTCTATATGGATGCCCATCAGATCAACATTCCGGATCACCAAACCAACGGCCACACTTGTACTGACAGGATATATCATGACGATCAAACTTTAAGGTGCTATCCATTGCTCTCAGAGCACTAGTGAGACACTTGTACTTCCAATACATTGATCTAGACCGTTCATTAGGCCCAAAATCACATTCATAGTTCATGGGGGTTGGAACACGTTGATCCAGACCGTTCATTAGGTCCAACCCCCATTTCTCCAGTGTGAATATAATACACAAAACCGACGTCTATGAGCTTGCCTTAAACGTGACCCACAAAAGAAATGGTTGGCTATAAACAACACAAAAAGGCATGCGAGGGTGCTTCATGTCTTTTATTCAAATAATACATCAAACTAGTACTACTGTGACTGTATCCACTCAGAGCATTGTACGTTAAGCTTAGCCTGCAATGCATTAGGGGCCCACCTCCATTTATGCATGGCATCCAATTCTTCCATCATGTCCGCCCCCTCATGTTCTCCCTGACATCCAGAAATCAGGCTGACCCAAAACTTTGGTGGGCCGCGTGCACCATATAAAATCATGCTTAAAACCTTTAAAATCATGTGGTGTGGTCCACTTGAGTTTTGGGTTGCCCATTCGTCCTGGTGAGATGTATCAATCGATTAGATGCATACGTAAAATGCAGTGGACCCCACCCACAATCCTGAAGGTTTTTTTAAGTGGACATCTCTATCCCAATTGTTACATACTTACATGTGGTGTGGCTCATGAGAATCTTGGGTTCATCTAATTTTTGGCTGATAGCTAGAGTACCAGGCGATGCAGATGATAGACGGATTGGATGTCATGTACATATTACAGTGGGCCCCACACATCGCATTATAAGCTAATGGACCCAACCTCATAGTGTTGTTATTATTATTATCATAGCATGGTTAAAGTTCCGGAGCATATAAAAAGCCATGAGACCCTCTTCTTCACATACCGTCAGTTCTTTTCTCATGGCGAAGATATGTCCCTCTTCTTCTGTTACTTTAGATTCCTGTGCTTCCAATCATATGAATTCGAGTAGAGAAATTTTCACGGTATGGATGAAATCGCTCATTTTCAATGGTAACGGATGCACTGTCTTTGATTCAAACGGCCAGATCATCTACCGCATTGACAACTACAACCGTAAGTGCAGCGATGGAGTATTTCTCATGGATCTCAGAGGCACCGTTCTATTGACCATACTAAGAAAGGTAAGAAACTCATGCAATCAGCTTATCTCATCCATCTTCTAGGCAATGGTCTATTAGCACATGCGTAATTATCATTGGCATACTGCCATGGGGCCTACAAGAAAATATAGTAAGATGATCAGAGTTGTTATTCTTTTGGGTGCTGCCGTGGATGGGCCACAGTGGAGAAACCATGATGAATGGATAATTCTAACCCACGAGTTGTGTAGTTGAATGTGGACCGTTCAATCAATCTATATTCAGTTGTAGACGGTCATTTCCACTATGATTTATTTCGTATGCACTATGGTTATTTGCATCCCATCAACTCCTAGAAGATGGATGGTTCCGATCATTAGACCGTACTTTTATGTGGGCCCCACGGGGCAACATGAACTTTAAATTCTGTACAAACGGGTGCATTGAACTGAAGTGGGTATCTTTCTTTCTACTATCTATGCAGAAATTGAGGCTGTTTGGACGATGGGAAGGCTACAAAAGCAACGGTTCTACGCTAGAAGAAGGGAAGCCATGGTTTGTAGTAAGAAAACCATGCAGGATCATGAAAGGAGACTCATTTTATGAAGTTACAGTAAGGTGGGCCACAGATCAATCGAATTGCTACATGATAAAAGGATCAACGGTCAGATCCGGGTGCAAGATCGTCGACAAGGTCGGACGTATAGTTGCAGAGGTGTGGTGTTTTACACTCTTTATTTATATATATATATATATATATATATATATATATATATATATATATATATATATATATATAATTTTATTGAATAAGAGAGTGTGGGGCCCGTGATTTCGATCTCATGACCACGTCGATCTTAGCCGTAGGGTTGGATGATAAGAACCATCCATCCACGGATTACCATAGATGGGCCACAAACCATGCACGTCAGATAATTCGCATAAGATACATAAAAGAAACTTTCAGATATTTGATATCTTTCTCTTTAAATAAGATCAAATTTACAGTTGAAATCAACTATCAATGGTCTACAAAATAAATACTAAAAATCGTACGTTCAATGTGATTTTTTGATCATGGCCCATCCAGGGTAGTTCCTAGCATTATGAACGGTCCTGATAATCCGATCGTAACTGCATGCAGGCTCCATTAGCTGACACATTTTAGTGTTTATCTGGACAGGTAAAACAAAAGCTATCAACCTCAGGTGTTGTGTTGGGAGATGATGTTTTGAGCTTGGTGGTTGAGCCAAACGTAGACCATTCCCTGATCATGGGCCTTGTTGTCGTGTATGGTCTGGTCAGCCAGAGCATGTGATGCAAAAATCCCATGTCTGGTTGCCGGGCATGGTGAAGACTGAGACAGTTTTCGTAAGAAGGGTCCATGGATTCGGTGAACAGATGTATTCCAGTGGTGCGTGTGTAAGATATGAGACCTACATAATATATTCACAAATTCATCTACTAACACTACTCAAAAAAATAATCTCAGACAGTGATACTCACCCCAATCCAAAATTAAAGTGGGCCATAAAAAAGGGAATGTAAAGGATCACCTTCACCCTTGAATTACAATAGCACCTGAGTTGTAAAGCAATCAGATTTTTGTCCTGACAACTGGCCTGGATGAAGGTTCATGGTTCAACCAATAAAATGGTTGAAATGTTCTATTGCTAGGATGTTTTACTCTAAGAATATTGGTGCATGAGTCTCATCATGTAAATGGTTTGGATCAATGCATTCACAGTCCTATAAGGAGCCTTCTTTAAAATCTAAATACATTTTAAATATTTATATTAGTTATGATGGAGTTTTCCTCCTCAGTTCAGAGGAGAGGTAGTGTAGAACGGATGCCTCAAATCTTGTTTCACAGCGTTGCTTAACCAGTCAAGGGGGCTGCTCGATCGGTCGAGGCTCGCTCGACTCAAAGTCTAGTGTGCTAGATTTTTTGGTCTCGACTAGTCGAGGGTTGACTCGACTGGTTGAAGGGATCCTTCAACCAGTCGAGGACCTGGCTCGACTAGTCGTGGGTTTTGCAGATTCTGCATAGATTTTGTGTGAACTGCGTAAATTTGAGGCGGTTTCGCAGAAGTGCTGAAGGGGAGTTGCCTAAATTATAAATAGGGGTCCCTAGAGCTATTTTAAGGTATGCTAAGGCGTTTTCACGACCAAGGTGAGAGAGAAAAAAGAAAAAAGAGAGATGAAGCTTGTGGAAGGGAGGATTCTACTCGTATAAGTGATCTATTGTGCAGTCGACGTCTCAGCGCTTCTACGTCCTTGTGATTAGTGAGATCTCTCCATTTTTATTATTCCCTTATTGTTCATCCACTCCTACGTGAGTGAAGAAGATTTGATCCAAGTGGTATATGCTTGCGATCGGTTGTAACGTTTTACTTCATAGTGAATTGTTGCTCTGGACTAGGTCCCGTGGTTTTTTTCTCTTCGAGGGTTTTCCACGTAAAATATCTTGTGTCGTGTGGTTTGTACTTTGATTTATTCATTGCTTTATTATATCTCATAATTCTATTATTTTTTGGGAGGCGAGATCCTAAGGTTTTTGTGCAACGCTCCCAACAAAGTGGTATCAAAGCTTACAGATTGGTTAAACGGAGTGGGATCAGTTCTGAATTCTGGAAGGTGACTCATCAAGGATGATCAGTCTCAATTGTTCTAACTAGATTATATGGATGACTAAGATGGAGGACTTGCTTTATTGCAAGGACTTATATACTCCAATTCTAAGCATATCAGCAAAGACAAAGGATATGTCAGATGATGATTGGATGAAGTTGGACTGGATGGTAGTGAGGTTTATTAGACAATGGCTATACGATTCCTTATTCTACCATGTGTTTAGGAAGACCTTAGCCGCTAGCTTATGACTGAAATTATGAGGGTTGTATGAGAGGAAGACGACCGACAATTAGATTTTTCTGATAAGACAACTTGTGAATCTCAAGTTCAAAGATGGTGGTTCTGTGACTAAGCACATGAATGAGGTCAACAACATATTGAACCAGCTCTCTGCTATGAAAATGGTCCTGGACGATAAACTACATGCTTTGTTATTACTTAGTTCATTGTCTGACAGTTGGAAGACATTGGTGGTGTCTTTGAGTAACTTCACGCCAGACGAAAAAGGTGTTCATGGAATAAGTAATTAGTTGTTTCTTAAATGAAGAGACAAAGAGGAAGTCTCAGGGGTCTACTTAACAAGAGATCCTTGTGACACAAGATCAGGGAAGAGGAAAGAACATAAATGGTGGGAAGGCTTGAGATAAATCAAGAGACAAGTCAAATATCGGGAAGGATGTTGAATGTTGGAATTGTGGTAAGAAGGGTCACTGCAAGCATGAATGTCATAAGAAGAAGAATGACAAGAAAATAAAATAAAATGAGAATGAAGATGAATCAGACTCTACTGTGGTCACTTCAGATGACGACGTTATAGTTATTCTTTCAGCAGATCATGATATTTGTTTCGCGGCTATGAGTTAGGATACCGACTGGGTGATAGACTTGAGACTCCACGCAGGGATTTCTTAACAAGTTACAAGTCAGGTGACTTTGGGACCGTGAAGATGGAAAATTCTGGCGTATCGAAGATCGTAAGGGTCGATGATATTTGTGTAAAGACCGATGTGGGCTACACATTTGTTCTCAGGGATGTGAGGTACATTCTAAACATTCGCTTCAACTTGATGTTGACAGGAAGGTTGGATGATGATGGCTATGAAAGTCGATTTGTTGATGAGAGCTGGAAGCTCATCAAGGGTTCGTTGATCGCAGTCAGAAGAAAAAAGTATTGCATCCTTTACAAGGTAAGTGTCAATGTATGCAAGGGTGGGTTGAACGCAGCAGAAGATTCAACTACTGACATGTGACACAGACGTCTAGACCATGTGAGTGAAAAAGGGCTTTAACTACTAGCGAAGAAGCGACTCCTTCCAAAAGTGACAAGTATACCTCTCAAAACCTGTATTAACTATTTATTAGGAAAACAACATAGAGTTTCATTTGTTAAATCTGTTTCCCATGTTAATAAAAATACATGTATTAGATTTGGTTTATTCTGATGTTTGTGGTCATATGAGGATAAAAATCTTGTGTGAAGCATTGTATTTTGTCGCTTTTATAGATGATGCATCTAGGAGGGTTTGGGTTTATGCTTTGAAATCTAAGGACGATGTCTTTGATGTGTTCAAAATGTTTCATGTTATGGTCGAGAGAGAGACAGGTAGATCACTAAAGTGCATCCGCACTGATAATGGTGGTGAATACATTAGTGACTTCCATGAGTATTGTAAGTCCCTGGGTATATGACATGAACAGACGGTTCCCAAGACCCCCAACTTAATGGTGTGACTGAGCTAATGAATCACATCATTGTAGAGAGAATTAGATGCATGTTATCCCATGTAAAGTTGCCCAAGATGTTTTGGGGAGAAGCAATGCACGTGACAATGTATTTTATAATTAGGTCTCCATCCGCTCCATTGAATGGAGAAGTACTTGAGAAGTTATGGACTAGACAAGATCTATCGTATAGTCATCTCAGGGTGTTTGGATGCAAGACATCCGTTCACATACTAAAGGATGAGAAGTCCAAGCTCGATACGAAGATCAGACAATGTGTGTTCTTGGGGTACGGTGATGAAAAGTTCAACTATGTGAGATTATGAGATCCGACTGAGAAGAAGATCGTCATGAGTAAAGATATAGTTTTCTTTGAAGAACAATGTATAGAAGACATTTGTAAGTCAAAGAAGACTCAGCCTAGTTCAGGTGAGCTGGAGGACATGAATCCACTTACCATTCCTGTGGTGCCTAATGACGGGGGAGTATAATAATATACAGAGGACGAGGGAGTTTCTATAAAAGATGGATTGGTGGAACAACCCCCACTTGATCTACCTGTTGAGCCACAGGTGAGGAGGACATCTAGGGACATACACCCGTCCAAGAAGTACTCACCGCATGAGTATATTATGCTCACTGATGAGGGAAGGCCAAAAAATTATTCTAAGGCCCTAACCGACGAGCATAAGGGGGAGTGGTTGAAAGCTATGCAAGAGGAGATAAAATCTTTGCATAAGAATCACATCTATAATATGGTAAAATTACTTAAGAATAAGAATGCTTTGAGCAACAAGTGGGTGTTCAAAAAGAAGATTGATCAAAAGAATTCACAAACGAGGTTCAAGGCTAGACTTGTGGTGAAAGGGTTTGATCAGAGAAAAGGTATAGACTTCGAGAAGATATTCTCACCAATGGTGAAAATGATATCCATACGGGTGTTGCTTGGGTTGGTTGATAGCATGGATTTGGAGATAGAGCAATTAGATGTTAAAACTACTTTTCTCCATGGTGACCTGAAAGAAAAGATATACAAACACAAACTAGAGGGGTCCAAAGTCAAGTGTAAAGAGCATATGGTGTGTAGGCTTAAGAATAACTTGTATGAGTTGAAACAAGCTCCAAGGCAATGGTACAAGAAGTTTTACTTATTCATGTTAAAGCATGGATATGACATAACGGAGTCGGACCACTATGTATCCACGCGCAGGTTCTCAGATGGTGATTTTTTAGTTCTGCTATTATACGTTGATGACATACTCATTTGGGTAGAGACATCAAGAGATTGACAAGCTAAAACAGGAGTTAGGTAAGTCGTTTGTGATGAAAGACTTGAGCCCGACTAAATGGATTTTAGGAATGGAGATAACTCGTAACAGAAGCAACAGAAAGTGTTGGTTGTCATAAGAGCGGTATATTAAGAAAGTCCTATAGCGGTTCAATATAAATGCAGCAAAGCCGGTCAGTACTCCACTGGATGGTCACTTCAAATTGAGCAACAATTAGTGTCCAAAGACGAAGGCAGAGGTGGATGAGATAAGGAAGATATCCTACGCGTCAGCGATATGAAGTTTGATATATGTTATGGTGTGTCGTGTCCAGACATAACATATGCAGTTGGTGTTGTCAGCCGGTATCTTGTCAATCCTGACAAAAAATATTGGGTAGCAATGAAATGGATACTGCAGTATCTAAGAGGCTCATCTAGGTTGATTTTATACTATGGTGACGAAAAACCTGTGTTAGAAGGCTACACAGATGTAGATATGGCATGTGACATAAACTCCAGGAAGTTAACATCAGGGTTTATGTTCATATTTATAGGGGGAGCGGTTTCTTAATAGAGCAAGCTACAGAAGGTCGTAGTATTATCGACTATATGGGTCGAGTACATTGCGGTCACAGAGGCATGTATAGATATGTTTTGGATGAAGAGGTTCGTACAGAAACTTAGCCTGAAACAGAAGCAACACATGGTTTATTGCGATAGTCAAAGTGTTATACACTTGAGCAAGAATCTAAGTCGAAGCAGATAGATATTCGGTATCAATGGATCAAAGATACTTTGGAACAGAAGGTGTTACAGCTTGAGAAGGTCCGCACGGATGATAATGGGTCCGACATGATGACCAATGCATTACTCAATGACAAGTTTGAGGTTTGTAGAAACCTGACTGGCTTGAAGAAGGTAAATTTCTCCTAAGTTAGAAATGGAGAAATTTGATGGGTTTTCCTCCTCAGTTCAGAGGAGAGGTAGTGCAAAACAGGTGCCTCAAATCTTGTTTCACCGCATTGCTTGACCAGTCGAGTGTGCTGCTCAACCAGTTGAGGCTCGCTCAACTCAGAGTTTAACATGCTGGATTTTCTGGTCTCGACCAATCGAGGGTCGGCTTGACCGGTCGAAGGGGTCTTTCGACCAATCGAGGACCCGACTCGACTAGTCGAGCGTTACGCAGATTCTGTGCGAATTTTGTACGGACTACGTAAATTTGAGGAGGTTTCGTAGAGGTGCGGAAGAGGAGTTGCCTAAACTATAGATAAGGGTCCCTAGGGCTATTCTAAGGTATGCTTAGGCGTTTTCACGACCAAGGTGAGAGAGAAAAAGAGAAAAAAGAGAGATGAAGCTTGTGGAAGGGAAGATTCTACTCGTAGAGGTGATCTACTACGCAGTTGACGTCTCAGCATTTTTACGTCATTGTGATTGGTGAGATCTCTCCATTTTCATTACTCTCTTATTGTTCATCCACTCCTACGTGAGTGAAGAGGATTTGATCCAAGCGGTGTGAGCTTGTGATCAATTGTAACGTTTTACTTCATAGTGAATTGTTGCTCTAGACTAAGTCCCATGACTTTTTCCTCATCGAGGTTTTTCCACATAAAATCTCTTATGTCGTGTGGTTTGTGCTTTGATCTATTTCATTGCTTTTATTAAATCCCATAATTCTAGTGTTTTTTGGGAGGCGAGATCCTAAGGTTTTTGTGCAACTCTCCCAATAAGTTACACTCAAAGGGTCGAACCTGTAGTTTTATTGGATGGTGATTTTGATGAAATCTAATATGGGGATGAGCCACATGTGGCACTCATGTTGCAAATATTAGATAGGGATGTTGGAATATATATAAAAGAGTGGCCCATTTATGACCACAACCTTTGTATTAAAAAATAATAACTTCTCATATTCCACACCTTTTCATATTTTGAGGGGTGTCTCTCCACATTCCAAGAATATCTTTTCACATTTTAAGGAGTGATTTTTCTCATTCCATCAGATTCATTCATTTAGTTTTAAAAACTCTTGAAATTCTGTAATGATATTGAATATTCAAGTTATTTAGAGGAGATAAAGAGTTATGTAATTACTTGGTTCTTTTGATGGGTTGGAACTAAATTGTGGAACTAAATTGTCTATAAATTTTAGGCTCCTAGTCCCTCTCTCAAACTCAACATTTTGCAGTTGATCTCCCATCTCCATTCACGCATCAAAGAGAGTTGAGGAGAGAAAGATCAGAGTTAGTTGAACTCAGTCGTTGTGCCAAGTAGAGAAGACCTAGACCGTTGAAAGCAATGGTTCATCAACATCAAGTTTCTTCATCGTCTAATTCAATGGTGCAAGGTACACTCTCTAATTAGTGCAACACTTAGGTTTTCATTTTGTTGAATGCATCAAGTTAAGATCCGGTGGATTTCATGTTATTGTAAAACCGTATGTAGATGTTAACATATATTGGTCCAATGTTAACAAAAGATGGATCAGTTATCACGATGAGCAATCAGTAGGCTTTGTCCATATGCGGTTGTATAAAACTAAAATAGGAGGTTGAAATATCATCCCCACATTTTGTTAAAGAGGTAAAATTAACAGAGTGGTGCAAAGACTATATAGATAGTATAGCTAGTGCAGAGTGGTGCATGACATGTCGGTAGGTAAAAATAGTAGTATCGACCATTTATTAGATCATTTCTCATTCCTTTTCACTTTTTGATTTCTCAATAATATTGGGTATTCTTTGCTAAGAGAAAATATTTGATAGTCTGGCACATAGGGAAGGATTGTTAGATTTTGTTTCAAATTTTATATTAAAAATGAAACTTCAAATATTTTAATTTCTCTCTAAATTTAAAACTTTTGTTGCTTTTGAATTGTGGGTTTAATCACGTATCGAATTTGTCCATAAATTTTTTTCCTATGTATAAGATAACTTTTTTGCCTTAGAGCTTAAACTACATTCAATGGGTATATCAATTTGGTCATGTGGAGGGTTATGCTGATAGTTCTAATCTATGCCATTGACCACGCATGTGTTAAGTTAATTCGATCCGAGCCGTAAATTGAAAAAACTCAATATATAAAATATTAGAAAAATATAAAATATCAAAGGCCATATGAAAGCAAGAAAAATCTTCACCAGACACCACAAATTTCAACCAAGATACTACTTGTCTAGGACATCATAAAATAATGAAGATATATTTTGCTCCCTTATCTTTCAACGGCGTGCTTCCTGTCATAAATGCGATGACACAACCATATGCACTCCTTTAGATGAGACAAAGCGATGAATAACACGTAGCCCTGATTTGGGTGACACGTAACCGAGGCAACATATTCAACACATCTATAAAAGATCCACTAAGACAAGGATCCTATCTTAGATTCAGATATACTCGGTAAGGTCATCTCTCACAATCTTTCCAAACTGAGAGATCCTCTCAAAAATATTCAGAGCTCTCATGGCGATTATGAAGATTCAAAGATTAGTTGGATACTTGAATAGATTGTAATTAATGGACTTGGTCCCAATCCAAATTAGGGCTCTTAATGGGTTGATTAGATCTAGTTGGATCTGGCTCCCAACTTGAAAATCCGTAGCTAGATTCGGATCCAACTCAGATCCAAAAGTTGATATGCATATTCGATCCACTTATAAATAGCCAAATTCATTTCCGATCCAAAAATTCATATAGTTATCAATTTCAGGTCGGATATAGGCCTGAATCCACCACATCACAAATCAAAATATATATATATATATATATATATATATATATATATATATATATATATATATATATATATATATATATAAGATAATATATTTAATTTAGCAACAAAATGACATAATTTGAATATTTTCAATTTGAATTATGTGGGAGTCTTGAAGTATGAATAGTAGAAGTTGAACAACCACATGAAACTCACTACTGTGGAAGTCGAAACGATTAGAGGCTTGAAGCATGCAATAGTGGGGATCTAATCGAATCTCACTATTAGAGCCGGATCTGATCCGAATACGATTCAGATTTATTTTTGTAAACCTGAATCTGATCTATTTAATTAATAAGACCTATTTTAATATCCAACTCTGCATTATATGGGTTTGGAGTGAATCGGATCTTGAATCTGAACTGCTTCATTAATAGTGATAATCCAGATCCAGTGGGACCGATTCCACGAATTCGACGAATATTCATAGGCACGATGAGGTAAGATCTAAAAAGGATTTATGACCTGACTGGATCCAATGAGACAGAGTCTAAAAGGTCCATGGATTAATCATGCTAGCAAGAGATCCAAAAACAGTTTTAGGTTTATGGAGATCTCTGGTGGGAGGAGCACATAAAAACCGTAATTGCAAGTGATCTTAAACTAGTAAAGAATTCTAGCAAGGGTTTTGCCGCCTTCAAGACCTATGAAAAAAAATGCTATAAAAAATCCTAGGCTCATGCCAAACATAATTCATCTTTACAATCTCTCTCTCTCTCTCTCTCTCTCTCTCTCTCACTCTCTCTTTAAATTTTTATATTATAAATCCCAACATATTTTTAACCCATCTACTTATGTTTTGCCATGATACAGTACGTTTGAGGTTTAGATTAGTATAGGTCACTATTATCCAATGTCACTAATATAGTATCGTAGTAACAAAAGAAATATCCACAACATTTTGACGTTGGATTTCGGTCAACCAAGTTGTTACTAAAATATCAAACGACTTGGTCAGATCTTGTTGACCATTCATCTAGAACATCTACCTATATGAGTTGTTCAAGTATTCATATCTCGTTTTTATTTTATTCTCTAGCTTATTTGTTATTTTATTGGTTATTATAAGTATTAATTTTTAAATTAATAAAAATTAACATTATTTTTAGCCTATTCATCCTTATTTCATTGAAAAATATACATTGCTTGTCTTTAACTATAAAATAATTAATCTTTAAGATATAAGGTAAAAAGAATCTATCAGGAATAACTAATCCTTGTCATTCTGTAACTTAGACTGATAGATGATACAATTGGTGGTTGAAAGCGGTCATAAACAGTACATTTCAACACGGGGCAGCATCATGCAATCAAACATTCAACACGTGCCGCCATGTGTTGGATTAAATTGATAAACAAATGCATGATTTTTGCCTGATGATGTTATCTTAGCCCTATAAGGGTTTTATGGATCTGGTAAGATATGAACCAAAAAATGAGGCAAATCCAAATCCTTCAAGTGGAACACACAGTGGGGTTTGAACGCCTACCGTTAAAAAATTCTTGAAAGCCTTACAAGCTATAGATCAAGCTGGTATTTATTTTTGCCCTTCATCTAGGTTTATATGACCTTTTTAACAGGTTGGATGGAAAATAAACATTACGGTGGCCTCTAGGAAGATTTCAACGGTGGGTGTCATTACCACCGTTGCTTCTAGTGGTGTGGCCCACTTGAGCTTTGTATATGTCTCATTTTTGGGCTCATACCCTAAAATAATCTGAAAAAAATGGATGAAAGGCGTGGATAAACCCATCATCACGGTGGGCCCCACGAAGCCCCTGCCTGTACGGATTATGATCCAGGCAAGGGTAGCACGCAACGCAACCGGAAACGGATTGGCTACTCTCCCTGCCACCAGCCAATGGCTGGTGGTCGGTGCTCTGTGGGCTCTACTATGATGTATGTGTTTCATCCATGCCGTCAATATATTTTTTCAGATCATTTTACAATATAAGACCAAAAATGAGATATATTACAATTTCAAGTGGACCACATTACTGGAAACAGTGTTGAATGAGCGTCAACCATTAAAAAACTTTTGGGAGCCATAAAAGTTTTTGATCAAGCCAAATTTTTTTTTCCCTTCATCTGGGTCTGTATGACCTAATCAACAGACTGGATGTCAAATAAACAGTACATTGGGCCTTAGGAGGATTTTAATGGTGGATATCCAATCACTATTTTTTTCCTCTGGTATGGTCCATATGAGATTTATATACCTCTCATTTTTTGGGTATCAATCTCTAAAATGATCTGTAAAAATGGATGAACGGAATGGATGAAACTCATACATCATGGTGGGGCCCACAGATCATCCACCACCAGCCACCGGGCTGGTGGCAGGGGGAGTAGCCATTCCGTTTCCACGCAACTCGCTTCCCTCGAGCGCAACCCAGCAGACATGGAATCGGCCCTCTGGGATGGACCCACCGTTGGCCTATCCATAAGGTAAAACTGTCAGCCCGGCCCGGCCCAACATATTTAACCGTTGAACTGAGTGTTTGCTGAGGAGGCCCAACAGAAAGCAGGCCCATGTTTTAGTGATGCAGACCGTTGATCTTACGTTTCCTAACGTTGATGGTGAAATCACAAAAGAATAATCTTATATCAGAGGTTCCGAACCCCTCAAACGTCGTCCGTCAGATAGACGGCTACCAGAAAATACACCACGAGTTGATAAGAAAGTACAATGATCTGACGGCTACGATCTTCCATTCGTAAGGATTTTTGGGTCATTACCATGTAAGTTCCGGGTTCCATATTTTCAACGAACCATGGCCCCACCTGTACGAGATGCGAGTCATGGGACGCTCAACGCGGAATCGGATTCGTGAGGGCGGGGAGTTTTGGGACGCTCAACGTGGAATCGGATTCGTTAGGCCCGGGAAACGGAGAGCGGATTAGGTGAGACCCAAGCCTCACCCAGGACCGTGCAGCGCTTACCGTGGGGCCACCTTGATGTATGTATTATATATCCACACCGTCCATCCGTTATTCCAAATCATTTTAGAATATTATGCAATAAATGAAACAGATTCAATTGTTAGGTGGACCATACCAGAAAAAAACAGTGGTGATTGACCGTCGTACCATTAGAAACTTCTTAGGGCTCACCTTAACGTTTCCGTAGTTTTTATTTATCATACAATCACATGAGCTGGATGAAGGCAAAAAGCAAATATCAACTTGATCCAAAACTTTTGTAGCCCATTAGTGGTCAATTACTACTACTTCTTATTTTATAGTCCACATGATAATTGGATCTTCTTCATTTTTTCATGCCCATCAGTGGAACCTTTGGCGATCCTACCATCATATTTATATGTCATCCATCATGTTCATTAGGTTTCTAACCATGGATGTATGTGTCTTATTTATGTGGTATGCTCATTTTTTTTCCAAAACATTTTAGGACATGATCTGAAAATTAAATCATATCCTAAGCTCAAGTGGGCCACACATTAGGGTCCATGCTCTTGCTCCGGTGGTATACTTCGGGGAGTTTCAACACTTCGTTAAGGGTTGAATACCCATAGAAGATAAAATCCCATTAAGGTGTGAGTTTTTGATGGTGTGTGAGCCTGTGTTAAAAAAATAAAAAGAAAAAATAAAGAAAAAGAAAGTGAACCACACATTATAGAAAACAATGGAAATGATGATGTCCATGGTTGAAACCTTTATAAAACTCACGGCAATATTTATTTGTCACCTAAACTTTTTAAAAATTTATTTGTCATTAAAACTTTTTAAAAGGCTACACACAAACGCCATGAAGGGAAGGCAAATATTAGTATGTTCCAAAACTTTTATGGCCTAAAAAGTGGGCATTCAATTCACAATTTCTTGAGATGTGGTCCACTTGTGTTTTGGATATGCTTGAATTGTACACTCATTTACTTAATGGTCAAGGGAGATTGTAAAATGGATGAATGAATTTTGAGTAAATGGTCAAACAAAATAGTTAAATGGATGAATGGTATGGATAAAATATTCCCAGAACTAAGGTGATAAGTGGGTTTTAACTCACTTCGGGCCACTTTTTTTTTTTTTTTAGTTTTAATTATTATTATTTTTTTTAACTTGTTAGTATATCCCACTGTCAGGTCATACTTCAATATTAGCCACCAAAGCTGGGATGGATACCAAGACCTTAGTCTTTAAACCAGGTATATTTCACCTAGGCTGTCACTTGAGCTATGGATCAGGGGTGTTGTATATCCACGCTTTCCATCTGTTTTTTCAACACATTGTAGTATGTTGTCTAAAAATTAAGCACATCCACATGTCATGTGTAGTACACCACGAGAAACCGTGGAGATTGGATAGTCACCGTTAAAAGCTTCCCAAGGCCTATAATAAGTATACTATTAATGTTTATTTTCCATCCAACCTGTTGATAAGGTTAAAATTATATAAATTAAGAGAAAATAAAATATCAGCTTCATCCAAAATTTTTTTAGCCTATAAGAAGCTTTTAATGATCATTCATCACTTTTTCCAGTTGTGTGTTCCACCAGAGATTTGTATTTATTTAATTTTTGGAATAACGTCTAAAAAGGGGCTGATAAAACAGATGGACAGCGTCGATACACAACATATTCATCAAGGTGGGGCCCATACGGTCAGGGTAATACCCGCCAACATGTTACCCGGGTAACACCTAATCCATTCCCACACAGATCACGGTGGGTCCCACAAGTTTTTTTTGGTCGCAGGAAATTCGCGTACTTCTCCATCACAATCCCCAGCCCTGCCAAACGCTCCCCAAAAGACGAGGACGAAAAAAAAGAAAAAATCAAAATCGAAACACTCTCTCTCTCTCTCTCTATAAATGTGGAAGAGATCAGCTTCATTCATTCTCGACACGCGCCATCAACAGCAATCCAATGTCCAGCGGGAACACACATCAAACGTAGTCCCTCTCTCACCTCCCGACATGGCAGACTCCAAAACCCTCACCCAAAACCCTAACCCTAACATCTCTGCCTACTATCAGACCAGAGCCGAGCACCACGGCGCCATCACCAGCGACTGGCTCGCTCAGGCCCAGGCCGCCGTCGGCAAGGACCCAACCTCCGACCCCCTCGAGAAGGCCGTCAGCTCGAATGCGACCGGGTCCAGCAAGGGTTTCAGCGTTATCGACGAGTTCAACTACTGGCGTAAGAAGCCGGACCTTGCGGAGGCGGTCGCTGGCATCATGGCGCTCGCGGCCGTCATCAGATCCAGCGAGGCCACTACCATGATGGAGCTCGAGATCGAGCTCAGGAAGGCGTCCGATTCGCTCAAGGTAAAAAAAATTCTTGATTTTTCTTTTTCGTTTTCAATTCGAGGCATTGTGGATTTTTGTTCCTAGTGTTTGGTTATGCAATTGAATTAGATTGCGATAGAGTGAAATTGCAATTTACGACCTGCGTACTTCAGAAAATTTCACTATGTTATTTTAGAGGAAATATGGAAGAGATACTATGCAACTCTCAGGCCGAGGGTTTGGATGGTACACTCAGGGTTTTTGGTTGCACAAACAGGGCCCATGGTTCAGTGATCCAAACTGTTCATATGTTGGGTCTTCCTCATGATGATGGGTGTGGCAAAAATTCCACTGATTGGTAGATACTACCCATTGAATATTTGTCCTTATTTTGAGGCAGTGTGTGGCGTTCGCTATATATTTTTTCGTAGCGATCCATTTCTCAGACTCCAATTGAAGAGTTAGCATTCCCCAGCTGGGGGAGTTTTGGTGCATGGTCCATACACATTGTGGCTGGGAGTTTGTATGATAACCTTGGGTTTTAGTTTGAATGAGCAGGGTTCATGGTTCAGTATCTAAACCGATCGAATGATAGTTCTCCCCATGGATGGCTCGTGTATGAAAAATCCCACTGAAGAATTAGAATGAGTGTAGCCATTGTTATATTTTTCTCAACCCTCCGTTTGTTAGCCCCCAACTGAAGAGTTGGAATTTTCCCAGCAGTGGGAGTTTCGGTGCATGGCCTATACACAGTGGGGTCCATATTATCTTCATTTTTGTATCACTGAAAAGTGGGCCCCACTTGCACAAACTAAAAACTAGGAACGGCATTCTACGAACTTTTGGCCAAAGCATTGTATGATATGGAATGTTTGATATAGCAATTTGCTCAGCCCAAAAAACCCACTCTTTCTAGGCATTTCTTTGGTGATCCGATTCCAAACCATTCACATTGTCGGTCCTGCTGTCAATGGGAGATTCCCCGTTGGATGACCCATTGCATCCTAGGGCAAGTGTCTGAGGTCCGTTTCAGTGGAGGCTTGTCAACTATTTAGAGAGAATTCAGGGCCTCGGGGGCTCTTTTCAATGTCTCATTCTGTTGTTTTGCAGAGAGGCTATTGCAGATTTTCTCTTTTCTCAAAAGATATTGCAGACAGTGTAAAAAAAATATATTTTTTAAAAAAAAAAAAAGAAAAGAAAAGAAAAAAAGCGAGAAAACTTGCTACTCAATCTTGATGTTCACAACCATGCCAAACGTGCTTGTCCCCCCTCCCCCCCCCCCCCGTGGCATGTCAAATGCCTATTTTTTCTCATGTCAATTAAGATAGTGATTTTGTCATGATGCCAATTCATCTTTTGGAATCCTACAAGCATTTCTCAAGGCTGGGCTTGGATACACAAGTGACTTGAACAATGAACATTCAAGCTATAATTGCAAGTTGGATCCTGGATACTCAATATGAATGCTGCGAATGGAAATTATAATTTGGTTATCTCCACTTTATTAGATTAATATTGCGAATTGCAATTCACTTCCAAAAAGTTGCAGCCTTCGTGTGGCTGGCCGAGAAGAGGGGCATGATCCTGCCCAAGGTGTGTGTTGTGTCTTCTTGAAGCCGAATTGATAGACCATCTATTCCTTCATCGTCCATTCGCCTCAGATATTTGGGCTCGGGTCCTCGCCATGGTGAAAGTCTCATGGTAGTGCCTTCTAGATGGGTTCTTCTGTTCGTGGCATGTAGGAGATGGGGTCCATCAGCAGCAAAAAGTGGAGGATAGTCTTCTTAGCTGTCCTTTGGGTTATTTGGGCTGAAAGAAACAATCATTGTTTTCGCAATCTAAGTGAATCCTCAGCTGGGGTGTTCAACTGGGTCTTGTTGTTATTTAGGAGGGATTGGGTCCCTTGAGGGATCTAGCGTGGGGGCCGTTCCAGCGATGGGGCTAGTTTTGTTGTATTTTATTTTTTCTCTTGCTGTTTCTGTCTTTTTCCTTTTGTCTTTTGTCTTTGCTTTTGTTTCTTTTCTCTGCCTAATAAATTACTTCATCTTTCATAAATAAAAAAGATGAAGACGATCGTTATCTCTGCCTAATACTGGGTCTTGTTTTTGCTTTTGTTTCCCTTTTTTTCTGCTCTTTCTTTTCGTTTTTAATGGAAATGCGTTATCTCTAAAAAAAAAAAAGAAAAAAAAGAAAAGAAAGAAGAGAAGCATTTCACTTAATTGTGCATCCAAATGCACCCTAATGCCTTGTTTGGATACTTGGAATCCAAGTGAAAACAAAGGAAATGGAAAAGGTTTTCCTTTGGTGTGTCAATATCGTGTTTGGATAGCAAAGAAAAAGGAAGATTTCGCATGGTAGCATAATTATACTTTTCCATATTTCTGCGAGGAACTATATAACCATTGTCTCACAAATATGAGGTTTTTGCTCACCATCCAAACAAGACTGCTAGTACTGGAATCCATTTCTTATCCAGCTGGTGGAAATAGTAATTTAGTAATAATTAATGTTATTCCTTTCCTTTCCATTTCTAGTGGGTTTCTGAAAATGAACTAAGCTTTTGCATTTGACTGCTAGTGCTTTCTTTGAACAACAGCAAGTATGGCTGCTTCATTTGAATTAGCAATCAATGATGTCATGCTTGGCTATGCTGTTCGATTAAATGGATGGCCTTCAAATTAGATGGCCATGTTTAATAAAGATGTGTTTTTCAGTTACTTACCACGTTGATCCCATTCTCCGATTTCAGGCATGGGACGAGACCTCTATCTCTCTGTCAGCTGGCTGTGACTTGTTCATGCGGTATGTAACTCGAACTTCAGCGTTGGAGTACGAGAATTTCAATGCTGCAAAGTCCCGTCTGATTGAGCGGGGGGAGAAGTTTGGGGAAATATCTCTTAAGGTATAAATATAATCTACTTCCAGTTTGCTACCAATATCATTTGGCATTTCTTATACATGCAAAAGTGCACTTATGAAACAAAATGTCAACAAAACATCTACTTTCAGGCGCGCAGGACCATTGCCATGCTCAGCCAAGATTTTATATTCGATGGGTGTACCATTTTGGTCCATGGTTTCTCCAGAGTCGTATTGGAAGTACTAAAGATGGCAGCATCAGGACGGAAACTCTTCCGAGTCTTTTGCACAGGTTTGCTTTGCATTCTTTAATATAACAATAGAGATGGAATTGAACTTGAAGCATAAAGATTTGAATTCATACTGCTTTGGATGATTAATTCAATTCTATATACTCCAATTTGTATCCAATCAACAAAAATCAACAAGAACAATGAGAAACTCTAGTGTTATATGGATAGACATGTGGAATTGCTCCAGACATGCCATAAGGAGATGCACCAAAATGTTATAGAAGAATCACTCTGTAGGGTTTTGAATCCCATAATAGGAAACAAAGATAACCTAATTTACTTTACAAAGAGAAGAAGAAGAAGAAACCTGTATTTTATTCTTTTAAAAAAATCATCAGCATCTCATCATATTAAACCACCCATATGTGTTGCTGTATGGACATTTACAAGTTGTAAACTCCTCTACATATCAGATACCCAAAATGTAGCATGATAGAGGAAATGCGGCTTTATGGCACAAAATGTTGGGAAGTTAAAGGAACAACATGTTTAGGACGAGTTTAGCTGAAATGAGGATGTTGAGATGGATGAGTGGCAAGATGAGGACGGATAGAATTAGAAATAACTGCATCTAAGGGAACCTAGGAGTAGCACCAATATGTAATAAGATGAGGGAAAATAGACATATATGGTTTGGTAATGTGCACTAGAGATCAAGAACTGCGCCAGATAGGAGGAGTGAGTTAGTAAAAGTTGGAGGCTCTAAAAGGGCAAGGGGAATGCCCAAAAGAATGTGGGTGAGGGTAGTAAGAAAAGACTTGATGGCCAATGGTCTAACTGAAGTTATGGCCCGTGATAGAGTGGAATAAAAAAAGTCTAATCTAAAAGTTTATTGGCTCATGCAAGTCTTTTCTAAAACTTTCTCAACTTGCCATAAAATAGAATTACTCAATGGTAAAATATAAGTCTGAATCTTCTAGAATTCAGCATATGCCTACTGTATGTCCTATAGGGCTGTTTGGTTTGTACAAAAGCCGCATTTCCTCTGATGTCGTTTGAACGAAATTCCTTGATTTGGACTTATGGGCTCCACAGTTCAACTGTTTGGTATATCTAGCCTTCTGATTTACTCCGTGGGCCCAACGGTTAATCCGATCATTGGATGTGCTGCCCAATTGGATCCATGGGCTCCACAATCCAATTGGACCATAATCATAGCCTGGTCTTGCATTGGCCAGCAGTGGGGTCCATTGTGGAAGGGGGATCCTATCTGATGGATCGTATGGTCCTGCATATTCTCCTTGGCTTTCTATGTGAGGAGGACATTCCTCACTTCAAATTTGCTTCATCGGACATGTCTTGGACTCTTAGGGAAAGTTTGGATCATAAGTTACTTATGTCTCAAGTAGCTTATCTTGGTTTCTACTTATTTAGCTGAAGCGATTGGGTAACTTTGAGTAAAAAAGTTACTTATAATTGATCTTCAACCAAACTTATCTCAAATATGTTACTTATCTACTGCTGTAAGCAGAAAAAGTAACGTATTTGGTGGTATCCAAACGGGTCCTTATTGACACAGCTACTGTGGAAAAATAATTAATTTATCTTCCTTCTTGTTCTCTTTACATTATTTATATACTATTTGACTAGCTTTAGTGTACTTATTTTATCATGGTACATTTTTGTGTATTAATCTTTGACAGACTTTTTTTTTTGGAGGAATTATCACTTGTAAAACGATTGCATGTTTCCTTAACTTGTCACCCTTAGCATGTGGTTTGCCTGATGAGCAAACCGGTCTGATGTTTGTGCCAGGTGATAGTCATGTTGGATTCTACCTTATGCAAGACCTACCATTGTGGTATTTTTGGCATCTCGATGATGTGTGAAGTTTACATGTAGCTAATTATTCCCTTTATATACCAAGACTAAGATTTTCAGCAGTATTTGTGTTTGGATGTTTGTGTTTGTTCTTCAAAGTCTCTGTATCTGTCTCTCCAAGTTACATAACTGACTTCCATTTATATGTTATGGGATGTAGAAGGAAGGCCCGACAGGACAGGCTTACGACTATCCAAGGAACTTGTGGCTCTTGGCGTTCCTGTTAAGCTTCTCATCGACTCTGCAGTGGCATATACCATGGATGAGGTCGACATGGTATTTGTCGGAGCAGATGGGGTGGTTGAAAGTGGAGGTATAATCAACATGATGGGAACATATCAAATTGCAATGGTGGCTCACAGCATGAATAAACCTGTTTATGTGGCTGCTGAAAGTTACAAGGTATGATGAACTCATTTGCTAGCACACACATGATATCCATTTTTACTTTTGAGGCTATTATACAATTCCCAACCCGAGGACATCCAGTACATTCTATCAGTTTGTATGAGTGGGCCCAATGGTTCGATGATCCAAAATTTGTCGATAATAGAGGCCTCCACCTTGGATGGCCCCATTCACTTGAAATCTCCTAGAACGGAAGATCAATGCCATCATATGTTTGGCCATTTTTTTGTTGTATGCAAAGTGTTTTTGTATTTTATTTCATAATCATCTATTTACTAGCCTAGCCACCAATTGAAGTGTTAAGATTTTCCCATATGGGAGATCTCTGGTGTGTGGGCCATCCATGATGGGACTCACACCCCAAACGTTTGGACCATCGGATCTAACTGAAAACCCAAGCATTCTATAGATATTCTTAGGTTGAGCATTGTACTCCTCTTTGTCCGGAAGCCAAACACAAAGAAGAAATTGTTTTTTAATTTGTCTTTTCCTTCTTCTTCTTCTTCTTCTTTTTTTTTTTTGTTTTGTTTTGTTTATTTTTATTTGACGTACTTCCATGCTGTAATGTTGAGCCTGTTTCTCTTTACCTGAAACTTCTAGGACGTTTTTGGATGTACCCCAAATCAATGGCATAATGGGATATTTTGATGGAATGGATGATTCTTCATTATGCCAGTTGTTTGGTCTAAAAAGCATCCGATCTGCTTGCCTTTCTATGGGCATCCTGAAACACTCTTTAAGTTTTGAAAATTGGATAATTATAAAATGATAAGTGGTCTGGTTCTGTTTGGGCCTGTTTCTTTTCACCTGTGACTTTTGGGGTGTGTTTGGATGTAGCCCAAATCAGCAGTGGATATTTTGGTTGTGCTGATTGTTCTTCACTACACCAAGCTTTTTGCCTGAGAAACGTCCCACCTGCTTGCCTTTCTAGGGCCATCCAGAAACACCCTTAACAAATGATTTGAAATTGAATTAGATTATAAAATCATGAGGGATCGAAAGTGACTCATAATCTTTTGATTTAAAAATTATAAAAATTTAGAGTTTGCTGATGACCAAGCCTGGTACCGTGCCAAGCCTTTAGAAGTGACCCAGTGGAATTAGGACAACACCAAGAAGTGCCGAAAGAGGTTAGAATGGAAGATGCTTCAGAAATGAATCTAATTCGGCAGAGTCTCGCGTGCGCAGAATTAAGCAGCTTATTGTCGAATGGGCTGTTAACGTTGACATGCTTAAGGGCTGTAATCTTTTTTTCCTAGGAGCGTAATCGATCCGCTTCTTTCCTGTTTGTTTCTTTTTTTGTTTTTCTTTTAATACACATCTTGCGACTCTTCAAAAAAATTAAAAATTAAAAATTAAAAATTAAAATTATAAATAGCTTAAACATAAAACATCCAACCCCAATTAGTTGAGACAAGGCTTTGATGATGATGAAATAGCTTGAAAATATGGAATAATAAGATCTTGTCCGTGGGGTCCAAACAAGATCAGAAGTTTCACAACATATTTTCGACTTGGGAGTCCAAATAAGGGCACAGTCTGAATTTCCATTGGTCACCACGTATGATGTATGCAAGCCCGTTCTTCATTGGGCAGAATGGTTTCTTTTCCATCAAACCAGCTCCAGTTGCTGTTGGGCTCTTCTCATTCCAATGGAATTTGGGTGAATATCATTCTGTCCAGTGGGAATTTAGGAATTCCTAGATGCACCCTTAGGAGAGGAATCAATGTTGAATCAAGAATCATTTTATGTAGGATCACTGGACCAGGAATGTAATGGTAAGCTTTGAATCGTCAAAGACCTGTTTGAAATGTATGGGCAGGCTTGTATGTCTGCCATTTCTACTAGCATAAGTTGATACAAAGGGTCCATCCCATTGTCATGGAGTTCTCATTTTCGGGTGGTTTTTGCGGATAGACACATTTGTTGCATCCTGCAATCCAGTTTTCTGGGTGTATCGAAGACAAACGACGACTCTGCAAAATGCACCCAGACCAGTCCATTACATCCAAACATGCCCTAAACCTCTAACCCTGCTTTGTTGTGATGTTTACAGTTTGCACGCCTGTATCCGCTGGACCAAAAAGACCTGGCCCCTGCACTTCGACCAATCGACTTTGGGGTCCCGATTCCTTCTGGGGTTGAGGTCGAAACATCTGCAAGGGACTATACACCGCCTCAATATCTCACGCTTCTATTCACAGACCTTGGTGTCCTAACACCATCTGTTGTCAGCGACGAGCTCATTCAACTATACCTATAGCAGGACTGGATAATCTGCTGTCTACTCATCGACGCTCACTCACCTATGAAAATTTAGCTGGGGGACATTCATGTTCTACGGTCACCAATTTTTTATTGGATTTCATCTCTAGATGTATTTGTAAAGCGGGCAATTTCTCAGGTGGATGCAGATTTAGTTTACTGGAAATGATGCTGATTTTCTTGAGGATTCACAGGAAAACCTGAGGTTATGCAGTATTCAGGTTTCAGTTTGGACAGCTGAGACCTATGGTCCAGCTATCCGAGCCATTGGTCTGTTGGGCGCACTGGGTGGACCATGCCCCTAAAAATCTCGCTGAAAGATCCTTCCAAACCAATTGTGGCTGTTATTTGTCTTAACCATCTCTGCAGGGCACAAGTTGAAAGTTTGGGTTAGTCAGGAAATTTTGATCATGGTCCATCCATGTTGCAGCTGAACTGATACATTGGTCTGGAGCACTGAAACCTGGGCCCCACTTGCCTAGATTGAAAACCCAAGTTTTCCTTACATCCTTTGGTTCAAGGACCTCATCATTTCTCTTTTGTTTCCCTCTGGTTCCAGTGATGCTGGCCGTTAGATTCCGGTCATATCTGTATTAGTTTCTTTCGACATGATCATGTTAGTGTGAGTTTCTTTGGCCGAGTTAATTCCAGTTAGAGGTTGTTTGGATTTCAGGAATAGTTTATCATGGGGGTAGTCAATCCTCGATTTGTTGGATTTGTTAGTCATGGAATTGACAAATCCGTTGTTTGGTTGTTATCCTTGACTGGGATAAATTCTGAAACTTGTTGATCTGTTCTTACATGTGCTTAAGCTGGAGCAGTTTGGGAGCTTGTAAATGGAGGTAAATGGTAAATGGAATTGGAGGTAAATGAATTGGGAGTAAAGTAAACGGCTTATTCAGTTGTGTTTGGATGGGAGTAAATGAAATGCATTTGGAATCTAAATATTCTATTTGGATTGCATTGGAATTTTTTAATACATTCACAGGAATGTTTGTGATTATCCCAAATCAACTTTAACGTCCCAAATTTACATATGCAATATTTAATATAATTATTGTGATAAGCCGATTGAAATATATACTTTGCCGAAAATGAGGAAATTTTGAGCCTTAGGTGGGCCACAAATGTAAGGATCACAAACAAGCAACTTGTGAATGTTTTTTGACTATCCATTTAGATGCCCAACTTGTGAATGTTTTTTGACTATCCACTTAGATGCCCAACCTTTAGATGGTTTGAATCATTCCATTTGTGTGATTTTAGTGATGTAACTAATAATTGGATTGTTTTTTAGTATCATTAGCATGCCACTTGAACGGGGGACATGCATAGCATCACCCTTGTTTACTCAGAAAGTATTCATTTATAGGCCTATTTACTCTTATTTCATTTCATTTCCATGCATTCATTCCAGTCCAAACACACCTCAAATGGCTT
Organism: Magnolia kwangsiensis; assembly: GCA_037074715.1. Lineage (NCBI taxonomy): Eukaryota > Viridiplantae > Streptophyta > Magnoliopsida > Magnoliales > Magnoliaceae > Magnolia > Magnolia kwangsiensis. Next base: position 3,435,068 of record CM073577.1, on the reverse strand, counting down.
CATTTACTCCTATCCAAATGCCCCTATATAGGTCGCAGCCACTCTTATAGAGCCAGATAATGAAGCCGCATTGATAGAGGATCCTGGCCATTTAAGCCTTGCCCTTTTTTTCTTCTCTGTTTCACTACAATCCTCAATTTCTAAGCCACGAGAGGAACATCTATGGTAATCTGAAAATGGTCTACTGAAGTGTGTTAGCAAAAATGAAGGCATATGAGCCAATGTCAGATAAGCCACACAAAAGGTGGGCCTGCTGTCAAGATTGCCTGGATTGAAGTACTCTTCATAATCCATAATTGTTGGACTCAGTTGTTGTTGATATTGATTATTGCTGGATTGGAGTATTTATCATCGGTTTTTGATTGCCCAACCATCAATTGTCCATAGAGGTGTACATCGAGTCCAACCGAGTCAAGCTGGCCTCAGCTCGACTCGGCTCGGCCACTAGCTGACCTTAGCTCGAACTCGGCTCGGTCCTCGAGCCTGACTGGCCAGCTCGGTTTGGTCAGCAGCTCGGCCAGTCTGAGCCGAGTTCGAGCCAAGATCGAGCCAAGTTCTCAATTGCAGCATTTTCACAAACACCTGAACTGCACCTTCAAAATCTCACTGTATTTGAGACAACAGCAATGGTTTTACAGGTATTTTATCAAACACCTTCTAAGCAACATAAAAATCAAGAAAAAAGGGTGTTGGTTTCATATACATACCTTCCTTGCCACCAGCCACACTTCTTTGAGTCATTTCATCAAACACTTGGTGAGCAACATCAATATCTAAGTAACTGAGTCACCGAACTAGTTCGATTTGAGTTCAATTCGAGCTGGGTTCAATCCGAGTCGAGTCAAGTCGGGGCCGGCTCGAACTAGGGCTGTTCGCGAGTCAAGTTAGCTTGAAAAACTCGCTTGACTCGGCTTGAATGGCCGATTCGAGTCAAGTCAAACCTTTTTTGTGAAGCTCAAGTTGAGTTTGAGACGAGTTCAACCGGGGAGCATTTCAATTCGACTTGACTCGATTAATAATTTAAAATATATTATATATATAAAATATATATACTTATAAGTTTAAGTTTTTCAAAAAACAAAACAAAAAACCCTAGCTACACCCGAGCGACCCCTCTTCTTTCCCTTTTCCCTTTTCCCTTTTCCCTTTCTTCTCTACCCACCCACCCACTTCCCACCCGCACACCCACCCGACCACGGCAAGCACTCCATTGGACCAGCACGCTGCCCGGCGCCTGCACGACCATCTCTATCTCTCTCTCTCTCTCACTCTCCCGATCTCGCCGAGCATATTAGCACGGCCACGCCCAATCCTGACTCGCCCTGATCTCTCTCTCTCCCAATCTCTCTGAGTTAAGTGTTTAACTTTAAAAATAAATATAAATAAATAAATAATTTAACATGTAGATTTATTTGAATGGAAATTTATTGTATAAATTAATAGATTGGGGGCTAGATTGGGTCGGGTTGGGTTGGGTTGGGTTGGGTTGGGTTGGGATTTAGGACGAGTCGGGGTGATTGGGTTGGGTTGGGTCGGGTTGGGTTGGGGTTTAGGACGGGTTGGGGGCCTAGGTTAGGTTGGGTTGGGTTGGGTTGGGTTGGAGGCTGGGTTAACATATGATGATATGAACAAACTTAAGCTCGATTCAACTCGAACCAGTAGCTCGACTCGATAGCTTTGGCAAACAAGCCAAGCTTCGATGTTAAGCTCGAGGCCAAGCTTGAGCTCAAACTCGAGTATAGCATGGACAAGTCGAGCCGAGCTTGGCCCACCTCGACTCGACTCGGCTGGATGTACAACCCTAGCTCGAACTCAGTTTTGAACTTAAAAAAACAGCTTGACTCGGCTTGAACTCAGCTTCAAACCAAGTCAAATCGAGCTTTTTTGAGCCGAGCGGGCTAACCGAGTTAGCTCGGTTCGTGTACACCCCTAAATGACCACGTTCAACCGAGTCTTGTCAGGTCCTAGTCTTGTTTTTAAAGTAGCCGAACCCGGATCTGATTGCGCTCAGGCACTAATTGGGTGGGAGCAGATTAGAGGAGACCCTCGATCAAGGTGGGTGGGGCCCCTCACTGTGGGGCATACAGTGATGTGTGTGCCTTGAATCCACACCGTCCAACCATTTTCAAAGCTCATTTTAGGGCATGATTCCAAACATGAAGCATGCCCAAATCTTAGGTGGACCACATCACAGGAAACAGTCGTGATTAAGAGCTTCATGGAGTCCACCGGAATGTTTATTTGCCATCCAGCCTATTGCTAAGGTCACAGAGACCTTTACCAAATAGACCACACAAATATCATCTTGATCCAAAGCTTTTGTGGCCCAAAAGAAGCTTTTAATGGTCAATTATTATTATTTCCTGTACTATGGTCCATCTGATATTTGGATCTGCTGCTTTTTTTTGGATCATGCCCTCAAATGAGTTTTCAATACAGATGGACGGTGTAGAAGTAGTCACATACATCAAGGTGGTCCTCATAGCTAGGGGTCCCATGTACATGGGCGAATCAGAGACCACCGAAGCCGCACCCAATTGGTTCTGTCAACCTCGAGTTAGGGGTTTGTTTTGGATTTTTTTTTAAAAATGATGGAGGCCAGATTAGGGCGGTAAATGCTGGTTTGGAGCTTTTTTAGCCCATGCTAAACCCACCCATTTACTTAGATGGGTCTGGGTCAGAATTTTAGACCCATAAATTTTTACTAAACGAGTAGGTCTGGATCGGGTCTGAGTCAACCCCATCGGATCCATTTATAAATGGATTTGGATCTAGTGGAGGAGGATCCACTTAGATCCATTTATAAATTGGTTGAGTCTAACGGGTCTGGTTAAGAGATATCCAGACCCACTTATAAACAGGTCTAACAGGTCCCACATATATGCCCATAAATCTTGGTGACGTGACTGGCGCAGATTGCCTTCTGCACGGAGTTCTTGTGCTTGGATGCTAGGTGGGGCCCACCATGATGTTTATAAGAAATCTGCTCCATCTATCCATTTTTTCAGCTCAGTTTAGGACAGGAGACAAAAATGAGGCAGATCCATAACTCAAGGGGGCCACACGAGAGGGAAAAGTATGGAAAGAAATACCTACAGGTCTACCTTGATGTTTATATGCCATCCAAACCGTTTATAAGGTTGCGTCCACTAAGATGAAATGAAAACAAAAAAAACTTAGCTTGATATAAAACTTTTGTGGTCATATGAATGTTTCAAATAGGGTCATTCAATGCCCTTTGTTTTCTCTTACCGGGTCTACTTGAATTTTTGATCCACTTCGTTTTTGTTCTCATGTCTTAAACTGAGCTGGAAAATGGATGAATAGGTAAAATTTATCAAGAACATCACAGTGGACCCATCTTAGCATCCTAGCACAACAACTTTATGTAAAAGCCTTTCACGTACATTCTGCATACATCCTAATTCACTAATCCCATCATCTTTGGTGTGTTAATTCAGATTTCATGGTGCCCCTAATTTACAACTAGACATGAGGTGGAATTCATGTTTTCTCATATTACTTGTCAAGGTATGCAAGCATTTTTACCGGGTTTAAAATCAGGTCTAGATGGGTCCCTTGAAACATGGGCCAGACCCCACCTATTTACTAAGTGGGTTTGAGCCAGGTCATGCCTAATATAAAAAAAACTAGATGCAAACCCCCCATCAGGTCCCCTGACCCGTTTATAGCCCTAGGCCAGATGGAAAAGAGAATAAGTTAAGGAGAAAAGAGACTTTGCACACACCACAATTTAAAGGGTTTGGGTTGATTTTTATAGAGTTCCATCTCAATACAAAGAGCAAGACACAATCAAAGGCATGGGAAATGTTCATACAAAGTCGAGCTTACATTAAGTTACTTTTATAGAATTCCATCTCACTACAAACAACAGCAATCCACCCAACCATAAGATGTGCCGTCCTCTGTTAAGTCTTTTAAAATCTAGCTTGATCCATGACTTAGAAACACATTAAAACCTTCTTGATTTATTTTTGGAGCCCACTAAGATGTACTTTATGTATTAACATATTCATTATGTGTTTCCACCCATGTATGTGGGTAGGGAAAAGGTACCATGAGGTCGACCTCATGCTAAGCTTCTCATGAAGTTGACCTCTATGGCCTCACTATGATCTATATGTCAAATATCCACCTCATCAATCAAATGCACCCTTCTATGGTGGGCCACGGGCCTAAAAATCAGGCTAACCACACTACAGACAACAGTTGAGAGTAGATACCCACTCATTGAAACCTTGATGATCATTTATAGGGCCACTGATATGTGATTCAAACATCTAGCCCATCTATTATGTGTCTTTTGTGAACGGGGGATTACACTAAGGCCATATTTGTTAACGCTGAATTTTTGCACTTAACGTGAAATTAGAAAAAATTTTCATTTTTAGTGGTGTTTGTTAATGTGTTGTTAACGCGGAAGACGGAAAGCGCTAAGTGATTTATCATTGAATTCTTTCCATGATAGGAGTCTGACCCACAAGTGGTTTTAGATGTTTCAGGTACAATTTCACATGGTTTCAAATGATATGGCCCACTTGAGTTCCAGATAAGGCTAATTTTTTAGGATATCCTATAACCCAGAGGGGACTTGCCAAATGCATGGTGTAGATGTCTGACATAAATTATGGTGAGGCCTGCGTAACCCGACCTCATAGTACCATATATACTACACCGGTGGATAACTTTCAAATGGTTGACACCCCACAATCAAAACATGACCATGGGGCTTGATAACTTTGATGGGCCTTCGATCCGAGCAAGTACACAAGTTTAAAATCACCACCGGAAGGAAACCAACGGTTCAGATTGAGCCAGCTAAGTGCCGACTTTGTAGCCATGTTTGTAGCACAAATGCGACACTTCCAGTGCTGTCTTTACATAAATGTTGCGTTGCCATCGCTGTCTTTTCACAAATGCAGTATCGCCATCGCTGTTTGTGTGCAAAAATGACATTGCCATTTGCCACCACGAGAGTTTTGAGACAAAATGAGACAGAGACTCCGATGCTCTATTCTCTCGATTTTTTTCAATCTCTTTTATTCTATTTCAATGAAAAAGTTAACGCCCTAACCTCGATCTATCCTTCTCAGGTCTATATATTCCAACCCACTGCTTCGAACACCTAAGGTAGTAGGCTCTGTTTTAACATCTCATAAAGTATCTTTATGCCCTACAATTGACTCTCTTTAACAATTTCTATATCAGAAAATGTGATTTAAAGGAATAACTAGTAGGCTCTGTGATCATTTTCTTTTCTATACTTTAATCAGAAAATCCTTTTGCTAATGCTACCAATTCGTTTTCAATTTATCTTTTGTAATTTATCCATTTAAAGTTTAGTATTTTCCTGAAAATCCTTTTAGTCTCATTTGGAAGCATATAACTTAGCAAAGTAGATACCATCTTTTCCACGGTAAAATGATGCATAATATCTTCTTTTTCTGTTACCGAGGCCTTTACTGAAAATTTATGGTGCAAACCTATCCAAAAGTCACTCGAGTCATGAATTCTTTAGTTTTTTCAATCTCTAGATAATTATACAAATTCTAGCCAGCCTTGAATTTTAAATCCTTTATTTTGACTAGTGTTGACTTTTACAATGTTGACAAGTTATTTTGTCGACGTTGTGGAAGATGGTATAGAATCAAATCGAGTTTACAAATCAGTCACTTCCCCGGGCTCAATATCTATGAATAGAATCATATCATATGAGGTGTTAATCTCTCTTTATGGTTTGGGTATGGAGGTCTTAACCATGGATTTCATTGGATTTGAACTGACTTTTACTATGGGCTTCATATGTTAATGCCCATATCAACCTAGCATCTAAAATTATTAACCTTCTTTTCTCAATCCCCCATGAGAAAATTAGGTCAGGATTGTTACGCAAAATTCAGTCCAAACAACAATTCAATTTAAATGTTTGTTAGGATCCATGGTGGATTGCTTATGATTCTAAAGAATCACTTTTTTTAGGCAATCCTAGCCATCCCAACCATTACCTAGAAAAAGGATGGCTAGAAAAAACAAGTCCAATCGAGGATGAAATGGATCATCGAATCAGTGTTTTTTTTTCATGGTTGTCCATGAAATATTTTTTGGACTGAATGGACAGTCCAGATGGACTGATTAAACTGTCCAAGGATCCAACTGAACTAGCAGCACTATAAGGAGCATTTCTCACTGTCCAAATGTACATGTGTGGCCTACCTGAGGAATCGACTGAGCAAATTTCCAATGGAGGGAGTCATCAAAGTGTGCCCCTCCTAATGGTCGGCCAGATCATGTATCATTGTACTACCATGGATGTAGCTAGCTAGTCATTTGGGAAAATCCACACACTGAACAAACAATCTGAACCGTTGGATTGGAATCATCCCACAATTGTAAATGGACAGCTGGACAACCACGGCCGTAAGTCATCAGAACAGGTGATTGCGAAAGTCCAAACGGGTAATTTCTTGGGTACAAACCATCCGTGGTGGCCACTCTAAATGAACGGACAAGATATGATAGACACGGAGATTTAGCGCCCAAGAATTTAATTTTGAAACAGGGTATCCAGTTCCCCAAGAGGTTTGCTAGAATATCCATTGACATGGTGGGCTTTGCAATGGATGGAGGAAATTAAAATTTTTAAAAACTCCCATATTCGAATATTGTCTTACCACTTCTACCATTTAAGTAATAAAATGACCATCTTATTCGATTGTCTTAGCACTTTTACCATTTAACTATTTTTATTTTTTTTTTCTGCGTGTTTTGTCAGCCCTTGATATTAAGGCATATGATTTTCTAAAACTGAAAGGTAGAAAAGCCATTTGTGACCGAGTATCTCGTCAAGTCAACAATTTGGACCGTAGATCATGATGACAGATCTAATATTCAATTTTCAAGGACACTTTCAATATGTTTTAATCTTTTTAGTAGATAATCCAATGTTCCAGAAATTAGTTTTCTTTCTGTGAGATTTGATTGGCTTTATTTGGTTAGAATCTATCATTTTTTATGTTTATTATAATCATTGAATGTGACCCATTATTTAAAGTTTTTTTCATTTGGTGAGATGTACCTCTTTAGTCGAACGCATTTTAATGAATGTGATAAATTTCTTTTCATAGCTAGTATATTTTACAAGATTTTTTATTTTTTTAATTTATAACTTAAAATTTTTCGATAACAAAATAACCATCTTCTTTTCTTATTTTCAAGGAAAGAAGAGTGTTTTTTTTTTTTTTTCCTAATAAGTTTGATGTTGGATTTTTTAATAATAATAATTATTATTTATTTATTTTGTACCTTTTCTTAAACCATAGGGAAATCAACATCAAACATGAAAATGAAAAACCTCCATGGAATTCTTTTGGAAATGAAAAATAGAGAAATATAATTATAATTCTTAATTATGAGTGGTTGTTTTCATGGAAAAGTTCAAAGATGAATTATAAAACATCAAGAGATATCCTTTGAGAAGTAGATTATTTAGCATTGGCTTTCTAAATTATGGTTATGGCTGTAGATGGAGCATTGATTTAAAATCATAGCCAATACAATTAGTGTCCATCAAATGAATGGTTTGAGGAGAAAAGGCGAGTTGTTGAGTTGTTTGAATTTGAATGAATTATTATTATTATTTTTTTTTTATGAACTACTTTACAGTCAGTGCAATTTTTTATTTTGTTATGCTTCATTCATGGTTGATTTACTGGTTTGGGTGGTCTTAATTGGTGTAGAATCTTACCAATAGAACTTTTGAAGACTAGCCACCATTTTTAAATGGTGTAAAACTTAATATGATTATTATTTTCCTTTTTCATACATGTTAAATTTTATTGATACACATTAATATGATGTTTTCTAATGACCAAAGCTTTTAAAGTAATTAATTACTTAACATGGTATCAAAGTTAAAAGTTTCAAAATCAGTCACAGTAAGAAATAAATTTGAAGAAGAATGAAGAGAATGAGAGCCCCCATCTACAAAAGTGGATTTGGAGTTCATTCTTACTTGACAAACCAATCAATTAATCCAAACTATCCATTAAGACCGGTCCATATTTACATGCTCCCAAGCAAACGTATCCAACCATCTTATTAATAGCCCTAGAAAATAAACGGTCAGGATTTGTTTGTAGATAAAGTTCCAATAAACATTTTAAAATCATCCAACTTGCTTATAATTCCAAAGAATCATTTGATTGGACAACCCTAACCATCCCATACATGTCTTGGAAAAAGGGTGCACCATCAAAAGGTAAACTGTATTGACTTCCAAAACCATTTATTTTCTTTTCCCAAAATGTTTTTCAAGTGGGTGTAATTAAAGTGATGGCCCCACCAAGTCATTTTGGGGTGTGGCCCACCTAGTGATTGGTTAAGATCTCAAAAAGGAGGTCGATAACAAGTTAAAGAAAAGGAAAGTATTTAATACCATAATCTGCCCATCAATCATTATTATCACCCTCATCATTAATACATATTACATCAGCCAAGATGAAAGGGAGTATAAGAGTATGAGTTAACTCGGACGAGTCATATAGGCTTTATAAGTTAACTCGACTCGTCCGAGTTGACTTGTTCCGAGTCAACATTTTTATTTCTTGGAGAGAAGCTTCTGTCTCTGCTCAGCCACGTCGACGTCTTCGAAGTGGTTCTCTGGGATCCAGTTTCCGGTCTTGGGATCTTTCATCCAGTAAATCTGAGTCGACTCAGCCCGAGGTTCGGCAGTCAAGTTGCTGGAATCTGACACTCTCTTCATTGCCGCAACGGCTGGAATACGAACTTTCTCGGCAGCTGCAACTGATTGCGATTGCTGGCTGCAAGAAGAAGAAGAAGAAACAAAGGGAAGACAAAATCAAAGGTTAGAAGATCGAAATGACACAATCAACGGCTGAAATTATAGAGGCCCATTTGAAAAAAAAAGACACCCACATGAGAGAGAGGATGATCTTAGCCATTGCTAGTGGGAGAGAGAGAGAGAGAGAGATGTGTGCGAAGGGTGGAAGGAGGAAACGTTTTTATAAGCAGAACGTTGGCGGTTTTTACTTGAAGTAATTTTTAATAGAGTACTTTTCCGTTAACTTTCTAACGGTCGTTAGGTTAAGAAGGTTATCCTTTTCTTAATGACGAAACTAACCTCCTGGGAAGGAAGCGGATTGCGTTCGATCCCCAATCGGATCTGGCAAGGTCCGACCATATCTGTATCGGGGGCCACCATGATGTATCTGTCTATCAACACCGTCCATCCCTTTTATGAAATCATCTTAAGGTATTGTTCCAAATATGAGGAAGATCCAACGCTCAAGTGGATCCCACCAAATAGTAAGCTTGGTTGCATTAAATGCAAGTGTAGTCTCTGATGTGGTCCAATAGAATATTAGATGTTGAGGTTAAAATTTGGTCGGCCCTCTTTCCATGTCGCCCTCTACGTGTTGTCCCTGAAACCTGCACCAAGAAAACGGGCAAAGGTGACCCTGGATAAGCCGAGGGACCCTCCGATGCCTAAATCAGGACAAGGAAATTGGGGTATAGGTAGAGAGTAGAGGAGGAGAGCTCGATATCGCGTACCTGTAGATATGGTGCTACGTGTTATTTATACTTGCCTATGGGGCGGTTTGGTCTCGATAATCTCGGCACGATTAGAGGGATTCCTGAATCGTGGAGATACTATCCGCAATCTGTTGGTCGTGTAGCGTGTTCGACGAATACTGCGTATCTGCGAGCGACATTATCGGCCATGTTTGATTATGGTAGTTTCCATGTTTAGCGAATGAGATATGCGCATCTGAGTGTCTGTTCGGCTTGACTCGTCAGGCCATAGCAAAGAATATTCTCCAGGTCAGATGACGACCGACCCGACTCGTCATGCTGAATCCGATGCGGCTAGTTTGAGCTGACATCTGACTCGACCCGTCATGCCGAATCCGATCGGATTATTGGGACCCCTCCGAGTTGGCCCTCTTCCAAAGATGCTCACGTGTCCTTGTTGGGATGCCGAAGTCTAGTCAGATGGGTCGCGCCTTGGGTGTCGGCTCAGACTTACAGCCGGATTGATGTTCTACTATGGGCTCGGATCTCCCCATAACAGAAGCCCCCTACTCTTCGAGTTTGCTTGCAGGCTCAGAGAGTACTCATGTAAGAAATCTCCAGCCCTTATTGCAATGATGACGTGTCTCTAATTGCGCGCGTGCTGGTCGCCTTGGTTAACGCGTGGCGACGGTTACGATCCCGAATATCCTCCCAGCCTATGAGAGGTTGCCACGCAGGCCTAAGGAGGCATGTATGTGACGGCTCCGACTGCTGGGACGTCGCTTCGCATATCGAGGTACACTGCCCGATGTCAGAGCCATACTAACGGTTCGGTACTCCTCCAATGTGGTGCGGCCATGTGTGCTCGGATATCGGCTCGTGCCGATTCGGCTGCTGCCATTAAGGCTCGTCATCAATGCAGAATTCCTTCGTTGCCTATATAAGGCATCCCGAATTTTCGTTTGCCACTTTTACATTCTGAATTAGAAGAGCATACCGGAAGAGGCGATTCCGATCGAATTCGAAGTTTTCGGCAGAAGGCGATTTTCAGCAGTCACCCGATGAGTCCTGTCGATCTTCACCCTTCTTTCTGCCATATCTTCCGACCTCGAGATGGTTCGTGAATACGCTGATGACTCCGAGCCGGGGAGTTCTGAGAGGGAGTGGAGCTTCCGAAGGCCCTTTTGAGACCACTCTCCCATACCCCCAGCATCGGAGGTAAAAAATATTGGACTCTAAAGCCAAGTAGCTCAGCAAGAAGACGGCCACTCGAGCCCACCGAGTCGAGACCACTGCTACCACCGAAATGTCCGCGAGTTTGCGCTCCCAGAGGTAGTCCCAGGAGGCCCTATCATGTCGGAATCTCAGATGTAGTGGATCCATTTGGAATTCCAAATCCTCGATCCGTTCAGATAAGGGCCCCTGGGCCTTTGGACGTAGCTGACGCTCCTGCCAAGGGGGAAGTAGTCATCTTCCTTTGTGCGCTGCAGTGCAGGGTCAGACTCCCACTACACCCCTTTATCAGGAAGGTTGCGGCTTACCTTAGATTGGCTCCCTGACAGTTTACTCCGAATGCCTGGAGAGTGATGATTTTCGCCTTCATTATCTGGAGACAAGTTGGAAACTCTGAGCTGACCCAAGAGGAACTGCCGAGCCTGTACTTGGTCAAACATGATAGCAACGATCCGTGGTACTATTTTGTGACTCCGGGGAGCAAGGGGTCGGGATTGGTGATGCACCTGCCGTCATCCAACAAGGACTAAAAAAATAAGTGGTTCTGAGCGGCAGGTGAATGAGAGGCACCAGCGGCTGAGCTTAGGACCTCAACGACTCGTATTCCGACCAATTTTACGAAACCAGGTCGAACTTTATTTTACATCCGGGTTGCTGCCTTAGTTTTCACTTGTTTCAATTAAAGTAAGATTTTTTTTTTCTTTTGCAGCTTTTCCAAAGGGGTTGTCGCTCCTCGACTCAGACCAGAAAAATCGCATTGCAAAGGCCAGAGCGCGATCGGAGACGCTTCGTTCCTGGGCTGACCTGATCACTGCGGCCAACCGTCACTGATCTGGGCTTTACAAATTTCAGCCTTTGCCCACGTCCCTCAGTAAGCTGCCCTACTCTCTTCGATGGACTTTCTTTCGGTTAGTAGCTAATCCGTCTTTTCTTTCGCAGGCATGGCCGAGGCGTCCGGAGCTTGGAAGAGGAAAGCAGCTCCGACAGCGGTAAAATTGCTGAAGCAAGCCCCCCGAGTGAAGATCACTCGGAAGAAGCCAGTTCCCCCTAGCGTGGAGGAATCTTCCGCTGCGCCGACCTCAACAGCCCCAACTCCGAGACCAGTCGACTTTTCCTCTGCGGTGCCGACCCCGGAACGCCCTAGTACTGCCGCGGTTCCTTCAGCAGTCTTGCGCTCGGTGGTATCTCCTCCTCCCGGGCTCGTTCGAAAGACCGTGGTTGACACCCCAGTCGTTCCTAGCCCTGTTGCTCCTCGTGCTCCTGCTGTCGTCGTTCCCCCCACCGTGGAGGCTCCTGCCCAGTCCCCGAGCCCCTCGTCGCTATCCTTTCTTCCTCCGAACTGGAGGAGGCCATTAGAATGACCGACAATATGCTTCCCCCCCTCCCGAGGTCGTGGAAGATGTCTGCGTCGAGGGTCAAAACTTAACCGGTAGCAGGGTAGGGGCCGAGGGGGCTGTGGCCTCACCCCAGGTGGGCACGAGCTGTGAGAGGTTCGAGCCGGACTATAATATATCGTGCTTGGCTCCTTGGGCTGCCAAGCATGCTAAAGAGGAGGATATTGCTCGGAACCTTAACCGGTAGGAATGTGGCTTTCTGAACGACTTCGCCTCTGTGTGTTACATGGTATATCTCCGAGAGGATTCTCCATTTCTTTCATATCGTTATATATATATATATATATATATATATATATATATATATATATATATATATATATTTTGACCTTTGTTTTCTTTTCAGGCCGTCCTGGTGTTGCTCTCAATTCGGGAGAGAGTGCGGGAGCATCGGAAGAAGGAGGCAGAGTTCGAGGCTCTCCAGGCTGAGACAACGGCCTTAAAGTCCGAACAGATTGAGCCGCGCCGGCAGCTTTCAGGCGAGAGGGCTAGGGTGAGCTGAGGGAGTCATCATCAACCTGGACGGATAATTTTAAGGCAGGTGGCGATGCAGTGACCGCCGAGCTGACCCGTACCAAGGCTCACGCAGATTCTTTGGCCATGGAGACTACTCGGTTAGGTGAAGCTGTGAAATACGCCAAGGCCGAGGCGACTGAAGAGTGGATCCGAGCTGTGGATCAGGCCGTGGAGGCTCAGCAGGCCAAAGATGAGGCCTCTTTGGTCCCAGCGGTTACCGCCGCAGTTGAAGACTTTAGGACCTTCAAGGAGAGAAACGCCGAAGCTGCGACATTTTATAACCGCGGCTTCGACGCTTGTCTCGAGGCAGTCCTGAGTTTGTATTTAGACCTCGATCTTGACCCTCTTCTGCCTGAGGATCCCGAAGATGCCCCTACCGAAGTTGTCCGCTCGGACTAAGCCCCTCACTCCCAGGCTACTCTAGCATGAAGACATTTTATCATTTTTTTTACTGTAAATGTATTTTTTACCCCTTCGTGGGGATTTAATGAAAAATATTTCTTTGGTATAGTGTTAACTCGTTCTGAGATGTTGTCGACCCGACCTCTTTACGGGCCTAGTCCCTTCATTGTCGTTTAGTCGATTTTTCGAGCTCTCTCGGCCCAAGTCTTAGTTGGATCCGATCTCTTAGGATACTCGGTTCGTCGCCTATCTGGAGAGAACCCTTCATTCTGTCGTGTCGAGCTGAGCGCTTCAAAGAAGGGTCGGGTCATCATTAGGCTTTTTTCCTCGAGGGGATGCCTTGTCGATTTTTCATAAGATTAGACTCCGATCCTTTAAAGGATCGGGTCATTTAGTTCATGCTTGTGTCGATAAGATAATCGGGCAAGCATCCGAAGTAGAATTGAACTTTTATTAAGACCCTTAAAGGCTAGCCGCTCGGAGGCATACATTTTATTATGAGCCTTAAAGGCTAGTTCCTCATGGATAGTAAATCCTCAAGTGCTCGGCGTTCCAAGGATGAAGGAGATGACGACCTTCGAGGTTTTTCAGGTGATAAGAGCCTGGTTTGGCAGACCAAACCACACGATATGGTCCTTTCCAGTTGGGTCCGAGCGCTCCTACCCCTGGCTCAGCCGTGTTCTGGAAGACCCGTCAAAGGACTAAGTCCCCTGGGCGGAAGCGCCTGACTTTGACCTTTGAATTGTAAAAACGTGCTACCTGCTGATGTCGAGCCGCCGTTCGGAGCTTGAAAACTTCTCTAAGTTCTTCGAGCAAATCTAGATTAACAGAGATCAGCTCAGAGTTTTGATTTTCTTCGAAGCTTCTTACCTGCGCCGTTGGGAGTCCGATTTTCACTGGCACCATTGCCTCTAAGCCATAGGACAGCGAAAACGGGGTTTCTCCCTTCGAAGTCTGGGTTGTGGTCCTATAAGCCCAGAGGACGAAGGGGAGCTCCTCGGCCCAATTTCCCTTCGCTTTTTTTAGTTTCGTCTTGAGATGGTGCTTGATGATCTTGTTGACTGCCTCTACCTGTCCATTCGACTGCGGGTGCCGAGGCGATGAGTAAGCGTTCACAATGCTAAGCCCTCCACACAAAGTTAATTACTTTTTGCTCAATGATCTTTGCGACTGGCTCGGCCTCGGCCCACTTAGTGAAGTAGTCGATTGCAACTATAGCGAACTTGACTTGTTCCTTCCCAGTGGGTAAGGAACCGATGATGTCAATCTCCCATTGGGCGAACGGCCATGGCCCGCTCATGGGAGTCATTTCTTCTGTCGGTTGCCTCGGCACGGCAGCAAAGCGCTGACACTTGTCACACTTCCGAACAAAGTCCTTAGAATCTTGCTTAAGAGTCGGCCAAAAATACCCTTGACGAAGAATCTTCATGGCCAAGGCACAACTGCCAGAATGGTTTCCGCAGATTCCCTCGTGAATCTCTCGAATCACGTAGTCGGCTTCGTCCGATCGGAGGCATCTAAGGTAAGGCTGAGAATGCCCCTTCTTGTACAGCATTCCGTCCAATATGGCGTACCGGGTCGTTCTGACCCTAAGTCTCCTCGCCTCTAGTTTGTCCGAGGGGGTTTCGCCGGATGACAGATAATTGAAGATCGGGTCCATTCAACTAGGAATGGACTGGATGGGATTGACTTTCTCCGACTGGCTGATACTCGGGTGCTCAATGAACTCGACAGGTACAAAACGCGGGATCTTTCCCTCGGAGGCCGAGGCGAGTCTTGCTAAGGCATTGGCCCATGAGTTCTCAGCTCTGGGGATCTGCCGGATGGTGCAACTCAAAAATCTCTCAATCAATTTCCTTGCTTCCTCGAGGTAGGCGATCATTCTGACTTCTTTAGTTTCGTATTCCGAAGAGATGTGGTTCACTACCACCTGCGAGTCGCAACGGACTTATAGAGTCTGAACGCCTAGGCTCGCTGCCAGCCTGAGCCCAGCTAACAACGCTTCGTACCCGGCCTCGTTGTTTGAAGCTTTGAATCCGAGTCTGATTGGGTATTAGATTGTCGTTGAATCAGGTGCAACCAAGACAAGACCGGCTCCTGCTTCTTTAATATTGGAAGACCCATCAACGTAAAGGATCCACCCCGGATTTGATGCTGCCTCTTGGTTGCTCAACGGGACAGGTGGTGTCATTTTAACTTCCTTACTGACTTGCTCCTCATCGGGAGTTGTGAACTCAGCGATAAAGTCGGCCACGACTTGACCCTTGAGTGTCGTCCTGGGGCGGAATTGAATATCAAACTCTTCGAGCTCTACGGCCCACTTGGTCATCTAACTCGACACTTCGGGTCTCTGGATGACCTGCCTCAGAGGAGAGTCTGTTAGCACAACTATGGAGTGAGCCTGGAAGTATGGCCGGAGTCTTCTAGCCGAGACGACGAGGCAGAGCGCCAGCTTTTCCAAGGACTGGTACTTTGTTTCCGCTGGCACCATGGCTTTGCTTACATAGTACACGAGGTACTACTTGCTTCCGACCTCTCTAATCAGAGCCGAACTGACAGCTGAAGCCGAGACTGTGAGGTAGAGGAACAAAGACTCCCCTTCTTCAGGCTTGAACAATAGAGGCGGTGAACCCAAGTATTATTTTAATTGCTGAAAGACATGCTCACGCTCTAGCGTCTACTCCGCCTTCTTATGGCCCTTCAGCTGCTGAAAGAAGGGAAGACACTTATCCGTAGCCTTAGATATGGAGCGTCTGAGGGCGGTAACTCTTCCCGTGAGACACTGTCTCTCCTTAAGAGTCCGAGGCGAGTTCATGTCGAGGAGAGCCTTGATCTTATCCGGGTTGGCCTCGATACCTCGCTGACTGACTTAAAAGCCAAGAAAATTTCCTGACTCAACCCCGAATGCACACTTAGCGGGATTCAATTTCATCTGATATTCTCGAAATACGCTGAATGTTTCTCCGAGGTCGGCAAGGTGGTTGGAGGCTTGGGTACTTTTCACTAACATGTTGTCCACGTATACCTCAATGGTGCGCCCAATCTAGCTAGCAAACATTTGATATGTTGTCCAAGCATTTTTCAGGCCAAATGGCATGACCCGATAACAGTAGAGCCCTCTGTCCGTGACAAAGGTAGTCTTCTGCCTGTCTGGGGGATACATAGCGATCTAGTTGTATCCGGAATAAGCGTCCAGAAACGAGAGTAACTCATGTCCGGCCGTGCTGTCCACTAGTTGGTCGATCCGAGGTAACGGGAAGTTGTCTTTGGGACATGCTTTATTCAGATCAGAATAGTCTACACAAACCCGCCACTTCCCGTTGGATTTCCTGATGAGCATTACATTTGCTATCCATTCAGGATAGTACACTTCTTCTATGAAACCCGCATCGAGCAGGACTGAAACCTCCTCGGCAATAGCTTTATATCGTTCGGCATCGAACGGTCTTCTTTTTTGCTTAACTGGCCGGTGATCTGGGTCCACGTTTAGCCTGTGGACCAACACATCAGGTGAGATCCCCGGCATATCTGCGTGCGACCATGCGAAGATGTCTCGGTGTTGCTTCAAGTAGACCAATAACTCGTCCCTCCGCTCAGGATTCAGTGATGATACGAGCTGAACAGTTTTGCTCAGGTCTAATTCATCGAGTGGTATTCTTACCAGATCTTCAACTGAGGAGCTTTCCGTAGGTCCTCGAGGATCCAAGGTGTCCATTACGAGCGTTTGTTTGGCAACTCCTTTTCTCACGGCTATCGCATAACACCTCCGGGGCTCTTGTTGATCGCTTCGGAGATAACCAATCTCACCTTCAGCTGGGAACTTCATCATCAGATGGTAAGTTGAGACGACCGCTCTTATTACGTTGAGGGAGGGTCGGCTCATGATTACGTTGTGAACAGATGGAACATTGACAACTAAAAAGTTCATTAAAAGTGTGACTTGATGTTGCCCTTCTCCTACTGTTACTGGGAGGGAGATAGCTCCTTTGGAGATGACTCTCTCTCCGGCAAAGCCGTGCAAGGGAGTCTTCACGGGTCGGAGCCAGGATCGTGGAATTTCTATCTTTTCGAATGCTTCAGAATACATAGCATCAGCTGAACTCCCGGTGTCGACCAAGATGAGGTACACTTTGTGATTTGCTATGGTCATGGTAACCATTAGCGCATCATCGTGTGGATGTTGGATCCCGCGCGCATCATCTTCCGTGAAAGTCAGGCTGCACGGAGCGATTCGGAGTTCCTTGATAGGACGTTCTGTCAAGTGAACATGGTGTACCGGCTCGGATCTCCGGGAATGGGCTTTTCGAACCTTGTTTGAATCCCCTTCCCCAGCTAAACCCCCGAAGATGGTACGAATTTCGACGGGTTCCTCTGGGGGATTGTTCGGCTGTTCTCGTGGTCGTTCCTCTCTCCGAGCGGACTTCTCTCTTTTTGTGTAATGACGTACATGTCCCTTGCAGATGAGGGACTCAATCTCGTCTTTCAGATTCACGCAGTCGTCCGTGTTGTGACCATGGTCCCGGTGGAAACGACAGAATTTTCGCTTGTCTTGGTACTCTGGGTCAGCCCTCATGCAGACCGGCCAATTAAGTAGTCTGTCTCTTCGGATATCCAGCAGGATCTGCTCGGCGGATGTATTATGCGGGGTATAGGAAAGGAATTTTCCTTCCGGCCTGCGGTTCGACCAACGATCGCGGGAAACACGGTCATCCGTCCCTTTGTCAGTCGGCTGTGAGTCTTCGTTCCGAGGTCACTTCCCTTTATTCGTCGAGTCGGATACTTGTGTGCCTTTTCGAGCGTTAGTGAACTCCTCGGCGTTAGTATACTTTTAAGCTTTCGCCATGAAGTCTGCTAGCGTCTTTGGCGGACTCTTTCCAATAGAGAAGGCGAATTTTCCTTCCTTCAATCCGCTTAGAATGGAAGCGAGAGCCATCTTGTCATCGTAATCCTCGACATGCAATGCTTCTTCATTAAAGCGGACGATGTAATCCTTTAACGAATCTTTCGGGGCTTGCTTGATGGTGAGCAGGTGAGTGTTGGGTTTTCGACTTCTCTTACTGCTTATAAACTGCGTAAGGAATAGTCGACTTAGTTCCACGAAAGAATCCACGGAGTTGGGTTTGAGCTAGCGATACCAAATACGAGCGGACCTCGTGAGGGTGATAGAAAACTCCCTACACATCATTGCATCCATTGCAGTCTGGATCTGCATTCACGATCGGTAGGACTACAGGTGTTCGGATGTATCCCCAGATCTTGAATACTGGATGACGGGAGGCATCCGAAACCTCTGCGGCATCACTTCAGCCATGATGGCTGAGGTGAAGGGAGGCTCGGTCTCTTCCATCATCGCCTGGATCGTGGCTGGAACTGTCGATTATTACTGCTTCTTTTTCAATGTCAGGAACTTGTCCTTCAACTCCGCAAATCGTGCCTCCCATGGGTCCCTATTTTCGTCAACGACTTCTGCGGCATCCTCGACCTCCGGCATTCTCCTTTCTCTCATCCGTTCTAATTGATG
Source organism: Magnolia kwangsiensis (assembly GCA_037074715.1). Lineage (NCBI taxonomy): Eukaryota > Viridiplantae > Streptophyta > Magnoliopsida > Magnoliales > Magnoliaceae > Magnolia > Magnolia kwangsiensis. Next base: position 3,416,450 of record CM073577.1, on the reverse strand, counting down.
ACGGAGGTCCGTGGGCGGCAGGGCGAATGTGGCTGAATGAATGGTTGTGGGGGCCCGAGTGGTGGGGTTTCGTGCGGATACCTCGACATGTATCGCAGGAGGATTTTGACTCGAATGCGGCACCCCCGAGTGTTGGGAGGCTTCGGGTCTCGCACTCCTCGGTACAGAGCGAGTTTTCACGAACAACCTCACCGGCTTGAGAACGGATTGTTCCTGAGCCGGGCGTAGCTCTGGCTCTCTCTGCCGGCTCTCTCTGCTGTTTGGCGCTTTTGGATGCATGAAATATAAAAATATCCTCTTTTGAAACCGGAGACTTGTGGGGCCCACGTAATCACGTAGGGCGTGTATAACATCCAACCCGTCAATCGTATTCATCACACCATGGTGTTTTTTTTTTTTTTTTTTTACACACGCACACACACCGTGGGATTTCACCACCATGGGTACTGACCAAAATATCAGATCAATCATATCATCAGATGGGCTACTTTTGAAATGGAATAATTTTGAACGGTGTACATTATTTTTTATAGATAGCCCGCCTTTTATAACTGGAACCTCCTTTTTTGGGTCATCTAATAACAACGCTGGTGTGCATCTGTTGGGCATCTGTTGGACGGGTTGAATGGTCCATCCGCGGAGTACACAGCTCGAGATAGACACTTTTTGTTGGGGCTGGTGGGGCCCACATATGAGAAATCCAGACCATTCGTCTGGTGGGCCACACCGTGGATGGGGTGATGGACCAAGAAAGCCTCCACCTCCTGATTACTGAGGCTGACGTGTACAACATCTGGATGAACAGTCCTGTGGGCCACTCCATTATATATGAAACGTGGCCCAAAAGAATGAGCAATGAGACGATCCCAACCGTTCAGAACAGGGCGGAAAATTGGGTGGTGGTCATTATTTCCCCCCTGAATCGACTAACGTATGAACAGATGGTCAGATGATCGGAACCGTCCACATATGTGGTGCTAAAGTAGGTGGCCTCTATCCCAAACTCATGATGACTGGTCAAATTGAATGTGGGCCGTCCACGGTTCCGTAATCCAGACCGTTGATCTGCCCAATCCAGCAGTTGATGCTTGATGTCCCAGCCACTTCCCAGATTACAAGATCTCCGGAACCAATATCAGGAAAATGTTCAGTTGATTGTAGACTATTGTTTTATTTCTATTCGTAGCCGTTTATCTGCTGGCCAAAAATGAAAGGTTAAGATTGTCATGTAGAGGATATTTTAAGGGATGGTCCATCCGCGGTGAGATAAAACAGACCATTGGACTAGATTACTGAACCATGGACTCCACCTGTGTGAGGCCCAGATGAGCCCACCTATAATCAACACAGACCGTTAGATATAAAGGACGAATCCACCGTAGAAAAACCATCTTTGGATGATGAAAACGATACTAAAAAGAGATGCAAAATGGACGGCATAAGCATGATCATACCGTCCATTTGGATGCCTGTGTTTGAATGGCTGTGATCACCCGATGAGGGCAATATTGGAGCCACATGCAATCCACGGTCCAACCCTCCTATCCACTTGTCCAGTGGTTATGTATGGCCCACATGGCCCACCAGCGCTACCATGCATAAAGAAGTGATTTTTGCCTATGTGACTATGCCATATGATGGTCAAAGCAAATTCTAGCCTTATTTAAGTCACTATGTATGTAAATTTAGCATTATAAAGTAACATATGCTTACAAACCAATCCATAGGTCAGGTGGTACATAAGTGAAGATAACTCCTTTCATTGTAAAAGTATTAATCTATTTATTTTATAACATATAATCTTGTAAAAATATTAAAAGATCAAAGGTTAAATAACAAAAATTTTAATTTAGTAAGTAATGTTTTTTAAAAAATAAAATAAATTAAGTTATTACCTAGGTAATATTGTAGTGGATGCTTTCATAATCATGAGACCCACCTTGATATATGTATTGTACATATATACTGTTCATTAATTTTTCCAACTCATTTTAGGATATGGGCTTAAAAAATGGACTAGATGTGAACCATACTACTGAAAATAGTAGTCATTGAACACTCACCATTATAAACTTCTTATAATATTAAAAGATCAAAGATTAAATAACAAAAAATTTAATTTAGTAAGTAATTTTTTAATATATATATATATATATATATATAAGTGAGTTATTACCTAGGTAATATTGTAGTGGGTGTTTTCCTAATCATGGGACCCACTTTGATATATGTGTTATATATTCATGTTATCTATTAATTTTTCAACTCATTTTAGTATAGGGGCCCAAAATATAGAGTAGATCCAAATCTCATGTGGACCATACCACTGGAAACAGTGGTTATTGAACACCCATGATTAACAACTCTTGGGCCCATCACAATGTTTATTTGCCATCCAACTGGTCAAGGTTACATAAGCCCCTGGATGAAGGAAAAACACAAATCTTAACTTGATCCAAAACTTTTGTGGCCAACAGGAAGATTTTAACAATAAATCACCACTATTTCTTAATGTAAGTCGACATGACATTTGAATGTAATTGAATATTTGAGACACTGTCTTAAAATGATTGAGCGTATAGACTAACCTAGCCGAGGACAGAGTCTTAGTAGAGGGTTTGGTAATGCCCACCATAATGTATGTATTTTATCCATGACATTCATCCATTTTTACTGACCATTTTATAGCACAAGCCAAAAAGTGACGCAGATCAAAGGCTCAAATGGACCACACCATAAGAAGCATCGGTGACCATGATGATGGTCACTGAAACCTTGTTACAACCAAGGGTGTCAATTCATTCATAAGGTCATATAGACCTAAATGAAGGGAATATTGGCATGATTCAAGACTTCCATGGCTCACAATAAAATTTCTTTGATCGACATTCAATCTCCACTTCTTCCTATGATGTGGTCCACTTGAGCCTTTCAACTACTTTCTTTTTGAACTTATCACCTAAAATAATATGTTGAAATAAATGAACGATATGAATAAAACACATACATTACGGTAGGCCAGCCCCACAAAACCATGACAGCACTATCCTTCTCTAGCTAAATCCTGGTGGAGGTAGTACCCAGTCCTTGTCCAAAATGAGCTGTGTAAGAATTGATAGATCATGTGAATATACAGAGCATACATTAAGGTGGGCCCCACGACTAGGGAACCACCCACTCCGGTGTTACCCTACCCAAGTAATACCTCCTCTCCACAAAAATAAAAAATAAAAAATAAAAATTGTCACATATGTGGAAATTAAATTCATTTCGATAATTTTCCACCAATCTAGACAACCTGAATATCCAGGTCAGCATTTAAAATTTTTATATTGTCTAAGTCATCCATCCTTTTTCACTTTTGGCCACTAGACCTTAAGACATTCATTCCCACTTGGGTTTTTTTATTCATATAGAACTTTGTAGATTCCAACCTATCAGGCATCAGGCGTGCATCTCTCTTTCTCTATCAAGAAAAACATCACATGTTACCTTTTGCATCCTTTAAAAATAGAAGGCACCTAATTCCCATTTGATATACTGTCCACCTCACCTAAATTTGGGTTTGTTACATCATCATCTAGCCTAAGACATGATCTAATCATGGTATCGTTTTGTTTTGATCACATGGCTGAGAATTCATTAAAATCAGTAGTCAGATCAAGAATGTACGATTTAGTGACTCGGCCGGACTGAGTCGACTCAAACCGGACAATTCCATAGTCGGGTTGACTCAGTTGAGCTGGGACAAGTTATCCCCTAATTCTAATATTGACAAATGGGGCCATGGTTCATTAATCCAAGCCACTGGTCTGTTGATTCACATCTTGGATGGAGCATGGTCCAAAATTTTCCAATTCGGAACAATCCAACGGCCTATATTTATCTGTAGACTACCAATCTGAAAAGATTATTTGCATTTGGTCCATCTAAGGCTACCTTAGTGTACCAACGGTTTGGATTATTGATCCATGGTCTCACTTGCTGTATTAAGATCCAACCATATTGTTAAAAACTAGTACAGTTGACTCGGCTTCACTCCGATGAATCGTCCGAGTCATACCGAGTTATCCCCCTGAGTCACTCGTGGCATCAAACTGGATTGGTCGAGTCAATTCAAACGAGTTGGTACATAAACATCTTCAAGATGAATGGCCTGGATCACCATTTGGAATGGAAGGGCTTATTTTGATCAATGAGATTATTACGATGGCCTGGATTACCATGTCTTCAAGCACCAATTACGAACACCCACACGTGTCAACATGATACATTGTGTGTGGTAACTGTTACCTTGGGGCCAACTTGAATGGCTCGGATCTCACGTACGTGTCATATTGGCACGCGTTGTAGCTTTTGGACTTTCCCAAGATGGGCACCTACTGATCATGGTATGGCTACTCATCTGAGTCAGTATCTGACTCGAACGAGTCGACTCGGTTTAGTTGCCACGTGTGACCCCAAATCAGCCCTGATTCGATGAGTCACCCACAACTCGACTCGAATCCGAGTCGGGACCAGTCGCCGAATCAAAAAACGATTCCAGTGATAGCACTCATTCCAATGTGAGGGGTATGATTACGTGAGGTTGACCGTTTGAGTTGTGTGTGGCCCACCGTCATGTATGAATCCCATCCAAACCATCCATTAGATCCCCCCTCCGACAATGTTAACCGTAGATCCCAAAATCCATTGCATGAGCGTAACTAAGGTGGGCCACACCAAAGGGAGCAATGGAGGACACCGGAGAGGGGTTGTCCACCATAGAAGCTTCCAGTGGAATTTGGAATCCACCATGTTTTTTATACAGAATCTAATCCATTAATCATGTGTGAACCACCATGATGAAGAGACCCAAAAATAATCCAACCATTCCAATAACATCGCCACAAAAAATGAATATATATTTTTAACCTTGATTTCACATTGATTTTTGTGGTGTGTCCCAATTGAGATTTCTGTCTGGATGATTCTTTTTATGTACGGTGAAAATATCAATTCACACCAGATTCACAGTTTTGATTTTATACGGACATCTCATATGGGCCCCACCACAGATCAAAGGTAACATAGAAACTTGTAATCCAATTCGATAGTGCATCCAACGCAACTTTCTTTGACCCACTTCCCGTTTTCCACAAGCATGCTGGAGAGTGGAGATTCCCTCTTAATGAGAAGGTATATAGCTAATCGCCGCCGTAGAAAGGCACTTGGCTAGGGGGGCCATCCCATGGAATTCTACCTCCCTTAGATCTCATAAAAGTGCCCCTGATTGATGTAGAAATGAAAACGACAATTGAATCGATTCTATATTTCTTCTTGAAGAAAGGGACTCGTTAGATTAGAATTTGTATACTCTGATGGAGTGTGATTGATGATACGCATGCACCTAGAAATTGAATATTTGATGTTGGTCTCAGTCTATATGGATGATGAACGACCCTATTTGATAATGTGTGCCGCGCGTACGGTTCTGAGTGCCCACTTATCAAGCGTCATACGCTGCCAGAGTACCAATAAATCCCGTGTTAGTTTAGCGCCATTTAAAAGTGGTGGTGATTCTTCAAACGTACACATGGCATGGTTTTAGGACAATCCAGACCGTTCAATTCTCTCGCCCAACTCTGGATGTTAAATAAAAGAAATTTTTTACCAAAATATAACAATAACCTTCTGATTTTACCTTCCATTTTGGACCATTTACTATTTTAGTTTTAACCATTATAGCCTTTAATTGGATGGTTAAGATTGCTTGAAAGTGTAATTTTGGACACATTTAAGTCGACAATGGGACCCCCAATTTGTATGGACTGGATATCTGTACTCATGTGAGGAATATGAGTCACTACCTTTTCTTTAAATGGTGTAAAACTAATATTCGACTTTTAAATCACTAAAAATATAAAAGAGATATTTATAACTGTACGACCCATTTAAGGCCCATTTACATTTTCAGGCCCACTTTGTTTTCCCTTTCAAAAATACACCCCATGCGTACGGAGACCTTGCCAAAGGTCGAAATTGCCCCTGCTTGTTCCTTCAACCGGATCGGCCGCTGCTCGAAGACGAGCGCTGACACTCCTCGAACTCCGAGTTGTACGGACGGCTCAAAAGATATCAAAGTTACATGGGCCCACGGTTACGTATTTATTATATCCACAACATTCATCCATGTTTCGGGATCATTTTGGACCGTTATCAAAAAAAAAAAAAAAAAAAAAATCATATCCAAAGATCAACTGGACCACACCACAAAGAGCCGCAGAAAATTAATTTTCACCGTTGAAACTTTTGTAGGGCCCACCGTAACATTTATTTTCCATCCAATCTATCAATAAGGTCACAAAGACATGGATGAAGAGGAAAAACAAATTTCGTAATGATCCAAAACTTCCGTAACCCCTACAAGGGTTTCAATGGTAGATGTTCAATCCCCCACTGCCTTTTACACTGTGATCTACTTGATGGCTAAATCTGTCTTATTTTTCTTCTCAAGACTTATAACGAGTTCACCAAATATATGGACGGTTTGGATATAACACATACCTCATAAAAAGACCCACAAAGGTTGAAGTGATTACAACAAGGGAAAAAAAAAAAACAAAAGAAGCTGGAATCTATGGCTACGGATATAATCCATAGCCATAACTGCAGCCCATGTATTTTCATTACATCGTTTCTTATGTCTTCGATTAATCGGAAGTCTTTTGATTAATCGAAAAAGGTCCAGAGCTGTACAGTGACTTTGCATAAAAAATCCTTTAATTTTTGATATATCGAAGTGTATTTGATATTATCGAAGATATAGGTACGGATTATAGTCATAGCTCTAACTGCAGTCTGTAAAAGTCTGTGTAATTTTTTTATTTTTAATATTTTTATTTTTATTTTTTACATGGAGAGTTTTATTTTACCTATAATTTTCTCTAATACATATTTATAGAAATATGTATATATAAGCATATAAAAAAAAATTCTCTCTTTTTATTCATTTCTTTCTTTATTCATTTAACAAGAATATCTTCTAAACTAAAATTAGTTACTTGATGTACCCTATATGATTTTGGGGTAGGAGAAGCTACTTTAGCCAACTAACCTAGTTATTTTTAAAGATTCCATCAGGTCGATGGTCGAAAATCCATTTCATATTCACTTTGCGGTCAATTTCAATCAGTTCGCGGTTAATTTCGTTCATTTCATTTACTTCATGGTCATTTTCATGCATATTACGGTCATTCCCGCCTATTCTGTTTTGATTCACGGTCCTTTCAGCGCATTTCACGATCAATTCCCTTCACTTCACGGTCATTTCCATGCATTTCACGGTCAATTCCCTCACTTCACGGACATTTCCATGCATTTCACGGTCAATTCCCTTCACTTCACGGTCATTTCCATGCATTTCACAGTCAATTCCCTTTACTTCACGGTCATTTCCATGCATTTCACGGTCAATTCCCATGATTCCGCCTCACTTCACGGTCATTTCCATGCATTTCACGGTCAATTTCCTTCACTTCACGGTCATTTCCATGCATTTCACAGCCAATTCCCTTCACTTCACAATCATTTTCATGCATTTCACGGTCAATTCCCTTCACTTCACAGTCATTTCCATGCATATCACGGTCAATTCCCTTCACTTCACGATCATTTTCATGCATTTCACAGTCAATTCCCACGATTTCGCCTCACTTCACGGTCATTTTCATGCATTTCATGGTCAAATCCCTTCACTTCACGGTCATTTCCATGACCGTGAAGTGAAGGGAATTGACCGTGAAATGCATGGAAATGACCGTGAAGTGAGGGGAATTGACCGTGAAATGAAGGGAAATGACCGTGAAATGCATGGAAATGACCGTGAAGTGAAGGGAATTGACCGTGAAATGCGCCGAAAGGACCGTAAATCAACACAGAATAGGCGGGAATGACCGTGATATGCATGAAAATGACTATGAAGTAAATGAAATGAACGAAATTGACCGCGAACTGATTGAAATTGACCGCAAAGTGAATATGAAATAGATTTTCGACCATCGACCTGATAGAATCTTTGAAAATAACTAGGTTAGTTGGCTAAAGTAGTTTCTCCTACCCCAAAATCATATAGGGTACATCAAGTAACTAATTTTGGTTTAGAAGATATTCTTATTAAATGAATAAAGAAAGAAATGAATAAAAAGAGAGAATTATTTTTTTTATATGCTTATATATACATATTTATATAAATATGTATTAGAGAAAATTATAAGTAAAATAAAGTTCTCCATGTAAAAAATAAAAATAAAAATATTAAAAATTAAAAAATTGCACAGACTTTTACGAACTGCAATTATGACTACGGTTATAATCCGTAGCTATATCTTCGATAATATCGAGTACACTTCGATATATCGAAAATTAAAAGATTTTTTATGCAAAGTCTATCACGCTCCAAACTCGAAAATCGGTCTAACAAAATTCTCGATCACTGAATCCGGCGCCGACAGCTTCCTTAGTACCCCATTCTCGGCTCCCGGCACCCATATACCAGGTTCCGATCCTTGGATGCTATAAGAAGAATTTCTAATATTCATTTGATTTGTAATGAGCATAACATAAGCATAACCCACAGACAATAACCACAAAAACACAACCACAATTTACTATGATAAAAAACTTTTGAGTACAATGCGTCTGAAGAGAAATACAAGATAATACAAATACGGAAACTCCAAAAGCTCGGCTGCACGCTCCAACGACAGCGAGACTAAGGCTGCGTCCTGGCGTCACCTGCACGCATCAATCGTGCATAAGCTTATAGCAAGCTTAGAGGGTGGTATAAGTATGTGCGCAATATAAGCGTGCTCAGAATGCAAGGTTAGAGTAATGTGGAATCATACTGATGAATACATGAATACAATCAGCCGTACCAAGGTTATGCTGTGCAAGATGTGAATGCGATCAGCCACATCCGGGTCATGCGATGCAGAATACAAGTTAAGCATATCAATCCCCATCCACATATCAATACAGCTCCTTACTAGAGCATTAAGTTAATACAGTTCTCAGTTTGGATAATCACCGGGGTCTAGTACACTTTACGCCAGCTTGTCGTCCCTATCGAATGCACAACTGGGAGAGCAGAAGAGACCTCACTATCCGCCTGCCAATATCGGGCCCGGCTCGACGATAGCGGACCGATTCCTCAAGCTGGTCAAACTCAACCTAGAAGTTGCCCCCTCACTCATGTAGGTAAGATCACACCCCTTTCCAACCGACCACGACACAGTGAGAGACGCGACCTACTGGTATACGGCCATCGCGCACTCGTGTATCCACTCGGTCTCGACATTGGAGTCATCCTCTGCTACCATCGAGTTTAGGAATTTTCATCCAAGGACATGTATGATGCCCGTATGCTAGAACCAAACATTTTCGGTATCTAATCTAGCCACCCACGATGCATCTGTAGAGGCTATGGCCCTGATGTCGCTAGAGCATACAATAATCATAATCATACAAATGCTAGTGCATGAGTCACACTACCAGTCATGCAACAGTCCTACGTGTATCATGCACTCATGTAGGGCAACTTCGCCTATCAGGGAGCCCATAAACAGTTCGCCCGAAGGCATATGCTATATCAGTCACTTCTCATATCAGTCATACATATGATGCATATGATAATGAATCATGTATCTATATTAAACATGTATATAGGGATGGGCTCTGTGTATAACTGAGATGGGCCTAAACGGCTTACTTACTACAAGTATGGCCTATTAGTGGGCCTTGGGGAGAGTGACAATGCGAACATTTAACCGACGTCATTCTTACAATTTGGGCATCTAACCATCATTGTTCTCAAGGCATTACTTGCTATAAATATCATTATATGCCATGGAGAGATCACGCATTGCAATGGACCTAGTTGCACCTAATTGGGCCTTAAGTACATCAATTGGGTTGTATCATATAGGTCTTACGTTCATCAAGCGGATCACCTCAATAAGCCTCACAAATGGACCTTAGGTACTTTGCAATGGGTCATAACCCATGGGCCTTAGAATGCATTAAAAATGAGCCCAATCACATGAGCTTTATGTGTATCAAATGGGCCTAATCACATAGGCCTTATATATACTAAAGTGGGTCTCAACAATGGGCCACAAATACATCAAATGGGCCTACACACATGGGCCCATAAATAACAAAGTGGGCCTTAGTGGGCGGGCCACAAATACATTAAGATGGGCCTCAACAATGGCCTTAAAATAATCTCAAAATGGTTGGACGGTTTGGATGAAACTCATGCATCATGGTAGACTCTCATGTGGGCCCAGTACAACATTTATTTTCCATCCAGTCCTGGGCCCATTGAAATGCTTATTAGCCACCCAACCTATTGGAAAGACCACGTGAGCAAGGGCTCTACTATAATGTTTATTTTACATCCAACCTGTTGATAAGGCCATGTGGCAAGGGGCCCACCAAAATATTTATTTTACAACCCACCTGTTGATAAGGCCATATGGCAAGGGGCCCACCAAAATGTTTATTTATCATCCAGCCCGTTGAAAGGTCACAACGACCACAGAAGGGGTTGGGCCCACTGTGATATTTATTTGTCATCCAACCTTTGGTGAGGGTACGTGAACCAGGGGCCCATCACAATATTTATTTTCATCCAATCTGATCAGAAGGTGCGTGGGCCAGGGGCCCATGGTGATGTTTATTTGCCAACCAACCTATTCATGAGGTCATGTGGGACCAGGGGGACTCACCATAATGTTTATTTTCCTCCAATCTGTTAATAAGGTCCTTGGACCAAGGGACCCACCATAATGTTTATTTGCTAGCTGACCTGCTGGGTGTGGGCATGGGGCCAATTGAAATGTGGTTCACAAATCCAACCCACCCATTAGGTGGGTCCCACCTGGCTGAGGGTCCAGACCAAGTTTCAGCCACATCCAAAATTCAGATAGGCCCCACCAAGTGCTTTTATATGTTTCAGGCATGTCTTCACATGATTTTAGATGGTATGGCCCACCTGAGTTCCGTATACGGCTGATTTTCGGAAGGAGGCCCACTGCCCTAAGGAGCCACCTAGTGAATGGCGTGGATGTTTGAAAGGCGTCACGTGGGACCCACAGCTCGGGCCGTGAGCCCCAGCCAGGCCGTCCGCCCGCCAGCGCTGGACGCTAGGCGTCCTTAGCACAACAGCAATAGCTGCTTCTTTAATTTTTTTTTTCTCTTAGGTGGGACTCACGTTAACTAAATCTACCCCGTTCATTGCATGTGTCCCACAAAAATAGAGGTTTAAAACAAGTTTCAGGTGGGTCTAAGCTTCCGGTGGACCCCAGCAATCATTTTTCCAAGTTTTAAAGGAAAATACTAGCATTCTTAATGCCACGGCCCGCCAGATAATTGGATCGGTCTCATTTTTCGGCTCAACGCCTAAAATGATCTCGAGAATAGAATAGATGGCTTGGATTAAATATATACATCAAGGTGGGGCCATGTTGGAGCGGCCCACTATTTTCTTTTCCTTTTTTTTATTGTCAACTCGTTAGTACACCTCCATGTCAGTACACGCACTCCATGTGCACCACGCTCGTCCAGTGTCCCTGGACGCTGGACGGCTAGGATAAACATTGCATCATGGTGAGTCCCACATGCACGTGGTCCACGTTCACCAAGGTGGGTCCCACATGATCGTGGCCCACCATGCTTGTACATATATATATATATATATATATATATATATATATATATATAAATTAAATATCATTTTGTCTAAAATGTGGTGGGCCACACCATTTGATAGATGGAGTAGATTTATCATGAATTGGTGGGGCCCACTTCATTTTAGGAGAAGGATAAGGAGAGAGAAAGAAAGAACAAGAGAGAGAGATGGTGGTAAAGAGGAGGGACCCTGCCACTATGGGCACTCCATTGATACAACACATACATCAAGTGGGTCCCACAACAAGTGGGCCCTTAAAATTAAAAATGAACGATGAATCACCCACCTCTAGGCCTCCTTCTTGCTTCCTTAGCTTCCTTAGCTTCTTACCTTCGGATTTAACGGTGGTAGATGATGGATCAATGGTTGAAATAGGAGATGAGAGAGTAGGGAAGGTAGGCCACACTTGGCATTTGGGAGGGAGAAGCTTGGACGCGTGAATTTTTTTTTACTTGGGAGGTTTGAGAAATGAGAGAGAGAGTGAGGTGATGGGTGAAAAAGGATGGGTGAGGTGTGATGGGTGATGGGTTTGATGATGGATGAAGTGATGTGAGAGTGGACTTTGAGTTGCTTGTATAAGAGAAAGGTATGGGCATGGCATGAGTTAGTTGTACTTGGGTATGGAGTGACTTAACTTGTACTTGACATGAGTGATTGATTGATTGATGGGACATCTCGTAGAGATTCCCTCGTGATCCGTAACGCGCGGTATTTTCTTCGAATTGAACGCGAGCCTACATCTTCTACTCTGGGTATCGGGTCGATGTACGAGTCGCGGCGTTAGAACCGCGGCGATGGCGCCGTCATTAAGGTACAGGTTTCGGGTCGAGTCGACTCTGATATGCGGGACTCGGCTTAGATTCGAGCGTAAATGTCGAATACATGTCAAAGGTTGTCGGAATTCGACCGGAAGGACCGGGAAGAATACGAAACGGTACGGTATAGGACACGGGTCTTACAAAGTCACTGGACAGCTCTGGACATTTTTCGATTAATCGAAAGACTTTCGATTAATCGAAGACATAAGAAATGACATAATGAAAACACATGGGCTGCAGTTATGGCTACGGATTATATCTATAGCCGTAGATTCGAGTTTCTTTTTTTTTTTTCCCTTGTTGCAATCGCTTCCGCCTTTGTGGGTCCTTTTATGAAGTATGTGTTATATCCAAACCGTCCATATATTTGGTGAACTTGTTATAAGTCTTGAAAAGAAAAATAAGATAGATTTAGCCATCAAGTGGACCACACTGTAAAAGGTAGTGGAGGATTGAACGTCTACCATTGAAATCCTTTTAAGGGTCACGGAAGTTTTGGATCATTAGGAAATTTGTTTTTCTTCCTCATCCAGGTCTTTGTGACCTTATGAATAGATCGGATGGAAAATAAATGTTACGGTGAGCCCTACAAAAGTTTCAACGGTGAAAATCAATTTTCTGCTGCTCTTTGTGGTGTGGTCCAGTTGATCTTTAGATATGATTTTTTTTTTTTTGGATAACGGTCCAAAATGATCTCGAAATATGGATGAACGTTGTGGATATAATAAATACGTATCTGTGGAGCCCATGTAACTTTGATATCTTCTGAGCCGTTCGTACAACTCGGAGTTTGAGGAGTGTCAGCGCTCGTCTTGGAGCAGCGGCCGATCCGTTGAAGGAAAAAGCAGGGGCAATTTCGACCTTTGGCAGGGCGTCCGTACGCATGGGGCGTATTTTTGAAAGGGATAATGAAGTGGGCCTGAAAATGTAAATGGGTCATAAAGTCGTAAATTTCACAAAATAAAATGCCGGAAAGCCGTTCACACTTCACTGGGAAATGAAAGAGGATTCGGTGGATCGGGGAAACACTTAGGTAGGTGGATCCGTTACTGTGGGGTCCACTTCGATACATGTGTTTAATATCTACGCCGTTCATCCGTTTTTCCACTCATTTTAGGTCCTGATAAAAAGTAAAGTGGGTCCAATCTCAGTTGGACTACACAGGAAAAAGTGGTGAATGAACGTCAGCCATTAAAATTTTCCTATGGCCCACCGTAACTTTTATTGTGGCCCACTACAAGTTTTTAATGGTGAGCATTTAGTCATCACTAATTCATGTAGTATGGTCCACTTGAGATTTAGATCTGCTTCATTTTTAGGATTATGCCATCAAATGATTTGAAAAAACGGATGGACGGCGTGGATATAAAATATGTACATATCATGGTGGGCCCAAAGTCTTGGATTCACCTACATCGGTGTTCCGAGATATTGTATATTTTTATTTTTAATCGTCCAATAAATGCACCCAATTAGATAGCCAGATAAAAATGACCGTTATTGGGTTCATGATAAATATAAACTGGGAACATAATTTCCACGGTTTAATTTGGTTAAGCGGTATGCCACGTAAGCAATTTCTAAGTGACTGCGTACCATCTATCACAAACCGCCAGAGTATTAAAGGTTTTTCTCGTATCAGCACAGTTGGGGTGTCATTGGGCCTGGCTCGGACCAGGAATGAGAATTTTGAACTGGCCGGGTCTTAAACTAAGCATCCGGGCCCGTGGACAGCCCAGTTTGTATGTACAGCTGTACACGAGTCGAGTTAGCTCGGTGAGCTCGCTCGACTCAACTCGGAAGAGCTTGACTCGTCTCGGCTTCAAATTGGATTTTGAGTTGAGATGGTTTTTGGAGCGCAAAAAAATTTTGAGCTGAGTTCAAAGTTATGTATTGAATCAGCTCGATGACCAGGTTATTTTGATATTGATGCTGCTCGCCGAGTGTATGATGAAATGACTCCATGAAGTGTGATTATTATTATATGTTGATTTTGATGTTGCTTGTTAAGTGTTTGCTGAAATATCTATAAATTATTATTATTGTTTCACATTTTATGATAAATTAAGGATGCATTTTGTGTTTGAGAAAATGTCATATATATTTGAACTCAGCTTTGATTGGTTCAAGCTGTTGATCGAATCGAGCCAAGGTAGCCATTGGTAGAGTTAAGCCAAGTTAGCCACTCGGCTCCAGTCTATGTTTGTGTTGCGGTATTGAGGGAGATCTTTCTACGAAGGGAACATATTGACAAGGGTGGATGGATAGGCTTGATTTCCTAATCCCTAACCCTGGGGAGGATAATATTTTAACGAGGCATTTCTAATATTGTTGAGATTCGAACATAGGACATTCCGCTTTGATATGATGTCAAACAATCATTTAATATAAAAGCTTAAGCTATCAGAATATAGTGTATCAATGTATATAAAGAGACTTTATCATTTCAACAATATATGTTCTATATCCCCTCTATCCATTCCTTCACTAACTTATTTTAAGAAACGATCCCATACATGGGTCAGATCCAAAGCTCAACTGCACCCACATAGAAACAGTGGGATAAAATAGGGCCACAGTGATTTTATATGCCATCTAAACCGTTTATAAGGTGACTCTAGCCCGGATGAAGGGAAAACAAAAATATTAACTTCATCCATGTCTTCTCTCGTCCCTAACCAGCTTTCAATGATGAGCGTTCAATCAACACTATTTCATATGGTGTGGTCCACTTTAGCTTTTGATTTTCCTCATGTTCAGATAAATGTCTTAAGATAATCTGGAGAAAGAATGGACGGAGTGGATATAACATACATCATGCTGGGCCACACATAGCTTAGGGCTGTAGGAATCCCCCTACAGCCCCCGAATAATTCTTGGTATTCGCTTTGCATCCGACCGGCTACTCAGAGTCCAGCGTGTGGGCCCACTCACTGGGCACCACATAAGGAGTGGTCTGATGATAGTAACCATCCACAGTGGAATATATGCTAAGAAGTTCACAGTAGAAAAATTATATCCAATGGATGATTTTAATCATTACCATCTGTAGATGAATACGTGACAGTCAAAAGATTTTTTTTTTTTCAATGGTTTAAAATCAAATGTAGAAATCAAAGATCAAAATAATCAATGAACAGTTATTATAATACTATAGCTTATAGAAATCCGTGAAAATAAAATGAACGGTTTAAATTCTCGGAAATATCAGTAGGTGGGCCCCAGTGGGTAGCGTTACACACTAGATCCTGTGTTCCGGCAGAGGCAAAACGAACAATAATTCCAGGATATTTGAATATCTCTCAAAATATCATTTCCGAGAAACTCCCTGAATCAGATGCACGTGTTCTCCTTCCCGTAGCACGTTTTCCTTGTGGCACTGCAAAAGGTTAAAAGTGTCATTTGGATGCTGGGCTGGGCTTGGTTGGTGGGCCACAAGATATTGTAAATGTACGATTGGTGGGCCCCCTGGGAATGCCGGCCTGTGGATCTTTAATTCTCGTTTATCCGATTGCAAGGAGCGATGAGATCGGATTCAAGCCCAATTGGATTTTTGCATGGTGCGGCCCACCTTGGATGTGTACCCGGCCCGTAGGTATCCGATGGACCAGACCCCGTTTTATCGTGTCCATTAAAAAATGGGTCTGATCTGATTCAGATCTAGTCCATCAACTGGACCTGGTTAAAATCAAGACGGCCGCGTCTCGATCGAGCTATCATTAATAGTAATCTTTTATATATTAAATATTTATTAATTATTTTAACAAAGAGATGGGATTTTTCTAATTGATGCCCATGTAAAGAGAGCCCACTTACACGCCATTCATGTGTCCACATGTATCTATAATCTAATCCATCCATCAGGTGGGCCCGATCATGTAAACGCTATTGTTTATTGTTGATACAGTTTTTCAGTAGACATTCCTTGGTTAGCCTTTCGGGACTCGCATAGAGGAAATTAATAGACAAAGGAGACCCTGACTTGTATAAGGACCTTCCGATGCCTAAGTCAATACCCTGGGTCTTTCGTAAGATGGGATCTTAAAGAAAAGAATCACCAGTTGAGTATTAGAATGAGTATGTATACTTTACATTGGTTGGGGATACCTCTATTTATAGGAGAAGAAAGACCATGCTGTAAGGAGTCTTCTCCTGATATGCTATTCCACACAGGTATCCGGATTCATTTAGGATCTTCTAGAGATTATTGTCATCTAAGGTTCTCGGGATTTGATTTGATCCCTCGAAGATCTTGAGAGATATCTTTGGGTTGTTGGGGAGATTTCCGAACTGTTGGTTCGAAAAAGGGTTGAGTGATAGAAATGTTGGATATAGGCGCAAACAATATTGAGCTTTCTGTTAATTGACATTTATCTTGTTTCAGGAGTTGTAAAGAGCTATAACTGAGCTACAGTCAAGCTATGACAAAGCTATAACTGAGCTATAGCCGAGTTATAACTGACATGTAGGTTAGGTCAGCAATGGGCCATTCATGTGTCCTTACAGTAACATTCTCTTTGAGTAGCATTACATCGACCTCCTTAAAGATTGACCTGTCTTCAGCGGTAGATGCCCTTTAAGGTTTAGGTCTCATTGGGTCCATACTGGTTTGTAAAGCTGGTCTATTCCATAAGTTGACCTACCGATTCATTTATTTTTCTCTGAACATTTATCCCTAGCCCAACTGAAACGTAGTTAAAAAGATCTTCAAATCCAGTGTAATCTGGGTCTCAATGATAAAGAATGATATTATGATGGAATAGAAGATGGACTCGAGATGATCTGAACCCGATTAGCCTGATTACTGGTTTACTGGTACTGTAGGACTCGACCCGTTAACAACCCTTTCCATGGTGGGGCCCACCAAGATGGTGATCTACCATAGTCAAGGTTGGGTTAGCCCCATTCCCAGGGTGTGGGTCCCATGAGTTATGAGCTACGCTGCAGGTCCAATAAAAATCATCTGGGCTTACAGTGGGTCTTGCTTGAAGGCCTGGAGGGAGATCTTGGTTCGACTTGAATATGATAGGACCCGAATGTGGCTCTTCTAGTCGGATCTCGATCGGAGTCAAATACCCGACCCAATTGCGCACCGGTTCCCTAATATGCTGTACGGGTACGGCCTGGACTTGGATCCGTATACGGTTCTGAACAAGATCTTGGACCCGAGCCAGTCAATAAAACAATCCAATGGAAGTACGGAGAAAGAGAAAGTGAAGAGATATTCCTTCTGTGGACTACGTCTACGTGCTTCTAAGGGCCTGTTTGGCCGGGCAGATCCTATGGTATTAGGAGGGAAGGGATCAATTTTAAGGTAACGATGGTGGTGTTAGCAGATTGTCTTAAGATCCATGGGATTGCTTATATCTCGGGACAAGTTCACTGGGTTTGTTTGGCATGCCCCCCCATTTCCCGGGATTTTATCTTTCAATTCATTCAATCAAGGGATAAGATCAATTTTAAGGTAATGATGGTGATGTCGGTGAATTTTCTTAAAATCCATGGAATGGCTTATATCCCGGGACAAGTTCACCGGACCTGTTTGGCTCGTCATGCCTGTCCAAGGATACAGCCGATCTCATCCCTCCTAATACTGGAGGATCTGCCTGGCCAAACAGGTCCTAAATATCGGGAGCGGATTAGGTGTTACCCGGGTAACACCTTGGTGGGTGTTACTTTTTTAGTGGGACCCACCTTAATTATTTATATTTATATCCACTCCGTCCATCCCTTTTAAAAGAACATTTTAGCCTTTTTTTAACCAAAAAATAGTTAGATTAAATTATCATATGGGCCACACCAAAGGAAACAATGTTTATGGAATGCTCCACCATTAAAAAATTCCTAGGCCCACATTAAAGATCATATTAATGTATAATTTCCATCCAACCCGTTTATAAGATTAATAATATCTGGATGAAAGTAAAAAAATGTAAATATTATGTTGTTTAAAAACATTTGTGGACCACATAAGATTTATAACTTATTAATTTTTGGTGTAAAGTTTTAAATTCATATGTATAAACGTATGGACGTCGTGGATATGCAAAATATTGTCAACGTGGGCCCCATACGGTAAGGGAAACAGCAGCTAAGGTGCTACCCGAGTAGCACCTAATCCGCTCCCATAAATATCTCCTTCATGGGAAATTGATACTCTGGCAGATCACGATAATCCGTAAACATGTATTAAAAACAATTATATGTGACATAGGCAAAACCCTAAGTAAACCGTTCAAAATAGTGAACCACACTTCATTTAATGTGAATTTGTTGTTTCCAACTCATCTTAAAAAATCTATAGGACGATCAAAACAGAAAATCATTGACCCGGAAAAATCAAAATGCTAATAGATGAAAGGATAAGATCATCCAATCCATATGATTTCTGGGTTGGGACATTAAGTTATATTTTCCTGATTTAGACGGTCGTGATTTGAATTAAATATACACAAATTGCTTCCATTTCAAAATGCATGTGCACAAACGATTACACTCCGCCAGAGTATCAAACAACTTCTAATTCCGATATATATCACGTTCTTGCTTTGCAAATCTCACTCCGCACCTCCCATGTAAAAGGATGATGAAGAAAATTAGGGAAGATGGCTCACCATCAAAGGCCCACCATTGCGCCACCGGTAAAATGAACGGTTCAGATCCGACCTCATCATGCCCAGTCGGGTTGCGACTATTAATACAAAGTTCGGGGCGGGAATCCAACGTCATCAACGAGTCCGTGTCCGTACTGACCAAATCCGTGCATCCTAACCGTCGAATTCCATCATCTTTTCCAGAATCAAGCTTCCTTAAGGCATGTCAGCTATGCAAGAAGGAACTCACCCCTCTCGAGGATGTGTACATGTACAGGTAAAGCTGAAAGAGAGACTACAGATTATAGTAAGCTCGTGTCTCCAGTTCCAACAAGTGGGCCATCGTTAAGTGATCTGGACCGTCGATTGGGCCTGATTTTTTAAGACTCATGCATTAAGTAAAAAACGCCCCAGATTCGAAGGTCCTGGGTATGAAATATTTTGGATTCTTTTTTCGGTGAATGTGAATGGTTGTTTTTTTTATTTTTTTTTATTTTTATTAACCCGTCCACCTATTAAACGGCTAGGATTCTTCCAATCTTGGGGATTTTTGGTGCACTGGTATTTTTCGTTGCGATATATGTTGGGAGACCGTATCAGCTAGAGTCACCTAAAAGCTGACTTAGCATGCAGCTCTTCTTTTTCCTGCCGACTTCTCACATTTGTAGGACATCTGATCCGTGCAAAAGTTGCATCCAACCACGAATATTATATTTTTTAAAAAAATAGTATGACCATTCATTGAGTGGGCCACAAAAGTACTTTGAGTTGGACTATCGTCCATTCGCTTATTTCGATGGTGTGGCCTACCTGATGAGTGGAACGATATGATTTTTGTGTCAGGAAATATTTGTAGTGGGCCCCACATTTTTCATTGCTTAGATGTCTTGAATATTTTACACATTGGAAGGAAAGCCGCAGGTGATTAGTTTTTCTATGTTTTAATAGAGAGCTTTGCTAAGCGTACACGCGGGTAATAATGCTCATGCGCACGCCACATGTGCCAGCATGGGACATAGTTGCGTGATCCAATCCATTCATCAGATCGATCACCTTGTAAAGTACTTACATTTCATTAAATCCAGGCCATCCATCACCTTGATTCCGAAAATCAGGCTGATTCAACACTCGTGTGGCCCACCCTGCAAATTTATACCTGAAATCTCTCAATTCACGTTGTATGATCCACTTAAGTTTTAAAATGCTGTAATTTTGGGTAATTCATTCATCCTGGTGAGGAAAATCATATGGTGAGCCACACCATGGAACAGTGTGGTTGGTGACTCCTACCCTAGAAACCTTTCCAGAGCCACTGTGTTTTTGTTTTTTTTCCATCCAACCCGTTCATCAGGTGGGACCCAAAACTTCGGCAAGGCATCCCAAAAATCAGCCTGATCCAAAACTCAGTTGGACCACATAGAGTGGATTTATAGGTTTAGGTGTGATTTTACATTGTGCTTTTGGCTTGGCCCACCCGAGTTTTGGGTCATGCTGATTTTTGTTAATTACCATGAATACGTGGTGCTGCAACTGATGGATGGAGTAGATGTTACCTATAAATCAAGGTGGGCCCCGCCGAGCTTGGCCTTTGCATACACTTGTACAACAGGTGTTGTAGAGGATTCGGTTCCTAATGGACGGTCCAGATCGACAACTGGACTTTGCAAGTCTCCAAAAAGTTGAAACTATTGTCTCTGTGTTGTTGCAGGGGTGATCAGGGATTCTGCAGTGTGAAGTGTAGATGCAGGCAGATTTTCATAGATGAGATGAGAGAGATGGAGGCTTCTGCGAGGGGCCCACCGGCCCCACCTCTACGTAGCAATCGAGGCCGTCGAACACCCAAATGCAATCGCTTTGGAGGAATCGTAGCCGTAGGTTAATACGAATTTTCCACACGAGAGATGCTCCCATGCAACCCATCTATGCAAACTTCCAAATGTAGCCGTCTTTCACATGTGTAGGACATCTGAGTCATGCAAGGGGTATATCCACACCGTCAAAATATGAGTGGACAGCCAATGGTTTGATAGAACATGTAAGGTCTGGCCCATTATTGAGCAGATCAGTATAATCTTCATGATGTGGCTACGGCTCAGATGTCCCGCCACATCTTTATATCATGTATGATAAGAAAATAAATAGAAGGAAATTATGTATATTTCATCTATACACGTGGCATCTACCTGAGATCCAACGGTTAAAATCTTCGTAGCAACCTCTTCTTTTGTGGACCACCTATGAGATGGTTAGGACAACCTAGAGTGTTGCAACACAGATTGATCATTTGTCCATGGAATGATCTAGTGGACCTCCCAAGTTGATCTTTATGCCTATCATGATTACTGCCGACGGTTCAGATTACTCATCTAGTGGGCCCCCAAGATTGATCATCTGCCTATGATAATTACCACCAAGGATTCAGATTATCCAGCTAGTGGGCCTTCAGATTGATTGTTTGCCATGGTGATTTCCAACGATTTAGATTAACCATCTGGTGGGCCTTCGTGACTGATCATTTGCCCATGGATTTATTTTCTCTCTTCCCTCGCATGTAGACCGTGGGGTCTATATCCTAAGTAGCTATATGTTGGTCTTAAGGAAAATTTAAGAGAGCTTGGGAAGTTGTATGCTAATGGTATGGTCATTTGTATATAGAAATAATAAATTTTCAGCGGTCCAATAATATTGATCTAGTATTGATTAAATGAGATTTTTCCCTGACTACCTTCTACGATGGGGAGGATGGTATTAGCTATTGGACCCGTACGTGGGCCCTCCTTTGACAAACCACCTTATCTTCTTTTTCATATATAAACTCAACTCTCCCTTTTCCATGATAATTGTTTAAAAATATAAAATGAAGAGAAAAACAACAACGAGGAGGTCAGCCGGAATTATATTAGTCGGCAGGTTGAGGAAGCCAAGAGATCAATCCTTTCAAATGAGTAGTTGATTTAAATGAGCTGCTGATTCTTACTTAGATTCTTCACTTCCGTACTCTATTAATTTGGATGGTTAAGTGATTGTTATTGTACATTTGGTGTGTCCAACCTTTCAATATTTATCATCATAAATGCTGCATGTGCTATTAATAATTTTAAACTTTTTATTTTCTATATTTCATTTTTACTATCTAAAGGAAATGATTACCTAAGATGATGTAACTTAGGTAAGCGTATTCAAGACATGACCTGAATGTCTAATATATGGACTGAAGCCCAAAGTTTGTATAATGATGTGTTGAACAATTTAAAATAATCTTTAGCCCTTTAAATCTTACATTATATATATATATATATATATATATATATATATATATATATATATATATATATATATATATAAACACTCCTCCAATCTTGTAGGATAAAAGAAAAGGAGACCCCTTTCTGGTAGGTGGTTATGCGGTCCATGTAATCCATTAATTTTAAAAGAAACGGTATGAGCAATGTGAGTGGACAGTTAAGGTGACATTATACGAGTAGTGACTTGATGTGATGTGATAGCATTTGATAAGATGAGATTACATGCCTAAGATATATGGTTGTGCAAGACATCTTTGAAAGTTATTTGGCCAGTGAGTTTCAAACAAGACCGTCTTAGATAGTAGCATATAGCCTTATGTGGCCAAATGAAATCCCACTAACTACAATTATTAAGAATTGCTGATGGCGGAGATGGAGACCATACAAATTTGTCAGGCTAATTCGTACTTGAGGTGGCCTACCAATCTTCAAAGTGATATGTAGCCTCATCACCGAGGATATCCCTGGTGACCCCTTACTGGATTCTCCTCAGGCTCAAGATGGCCTCCTGAATCTACCACTAGAGATATCTCCAGTAGCATGGCTTCGTGGGACCCACCCTAATGTTAGTGTTTTATCCATATTTTATACATGTTTTGCTAGCTTATTTTACAGCATGAGCCCTGAAATGAAGTAAATCTAAGTCAATGTAAACCGCATCATAGGTGCATAAAAATAACCATAGTTAAAACTTCCTAAGCCCAACTTTGATTTTCATTTGCCTTCTAACTTGCATGATGAATGAAAAAAAGATAAATATGAGCTTGATCTAAAACTTATATTGCCTCATAAATCTTCAATGATAGATATAAATTCTCTATTACTTTTTATGGTGTGGTCCACTTGAGATTTGTGTCTGTTGATTTTATTTTTTACTGCTCATGTCAAAAAATTAGCTGACAAAACTGATGAACAGTATATCAAATATATGCACAACAGTGTCTGGAGATATCCCTAGTGGCGGGTGCTGCAGGCAATTTGTTTTCATCGATCATGGACCAAATTGGATAAATTACTGATAACTTGTCTCTATGATCATGAGAAGTCTCTCGAACACAACGCTACATGCAGAGACACTCTGAAATAAATACAGTGAATGTACGTTTGCCTTTTTTAAATTGTTATGAATTGTAACTGCTGACATGGTGTACAGGTTTGTCAATCGGAACCGACCGTATGAGCAGCTCCTTAGGAGAGTGTATTACCTGAGGCCCGGCCTCACCCAATGTATGCATTATGTATCCATGCAGTCCCATTTTATTTTTCAGATCATTGGAGGTTAGTATCCTAAAATTGAAGCAGATCCAATTGACACGTGGACCATACCAAAAAACAGACGAATGGCCGGTATGGATGCTTAAGAGCCTGTTTGAATTTTTGGCTTAAGTGTAATTACCGCGTAAATGGGTAATAATTATTTACCTACCCAATTGTCACGTTTTTTCCAATGTAGACATGACAAGTTACTTTTTTAACACTTAAATGGAGAAATTTACACCATTAGGCCCATGGTGATGTATATTACTTATCGACGCCGCTCATTTGTTATGTCAGCCGAATTTATGACATGGGCAAAAAAAATGTTAATCCAAAGGTCAAGTGAACCACACCATAGAAAACAACGGGAAATGAATGTCTACCATTGAAAACTTTTTCGAGCCCTTAAAGTTTTGGATCAAGCTGATATTTGTGTTTTTCCCTTATCCTTACCTGTGTGACCCTATGAACGGGTTAGATAATAAAAAAACCTCAATGTGGATCCAGTGATGGAAATAATTTTTAATGGTGGACAAATTAAGGCCACAGTTTCCTTTCGTGTGGGCCATTTGAGTATTGGATTTGCATCATTTTTTTATTCATCCTCCAAAAGATTCTAATAAAATAGATGGACAATGCGGATGTATCATATACATTATAGTGGGTTCCACGTATTTTAGTCAATACTTTTGTTTCAATTTTCAAAGTAGAATTATTTATATATTTTCTAAAAAAGTAATAATTATTTATTTACCATAATTTATATGTATCATGGAAAATCAAACTAACCATAAAGGTGCATTTTGCGCAAGGTATTAGATGAGATTAGGTAGGATAGAATTGCAAATGGCTATGTAAAAATTCCATCTAACATTTGAAAAGGTTGAGAGAATGGTCGAGATTAGGTGGGATGGCATTGCATTTGGTTCATGTTGAATTTCCATGAATTTTATAATTTATTACACATGTGAGCCCTACATTGACGCATACATTTATCTGTCTTTCATCCATATATACCATTTACAGGTGACATTTTAGTTATACATGTGTACTAATGAATGACATCAGTTGTAAATTTGTTTTATAGATTATAATTCCATAGTTGACTAAACAGAATTTTTCTTAATCCAAAGTTCTTCTGTACCAAGAATTTTATTCCAAATGTGGGATTAGATGCCTAAAATATCATGCCAGGTCGACATGCAATTATTGTGCAATGAAGGTGTTAATCACAATTAATACAGCTCAATAACATTTTATTCCATGAACGAAGCACACCATTAATACATACATCAAGGTGTACCCCACTACGATGACCGTACCGTCCGTCACCTAATCTACTACTGTTAGCCACGCTAGTAGTGATCCAATATCAAGACCTCAGTGTTGAAACGAGATATCTTTCACCCACTTGTTAGTACACCCACTCGGATCATTTGATGTTCACCATCAGATTTATATATTCAATTTGGACCATCGGTTGTATTTTTAGCCGTTCATTTGATGGTTAGGAAGGACCCAGCACAATCTGTGGCCCATAGAAAGTGTGACACACAATCTTTACTACAGGGATTTAGGCACACATATGGCCCATTGGACAGTGGATCGTCGCCAAATCACCACACCAAGAAAAAGGTAGGCAAACCATCACGGTAGTCTAAGCACGGGAAGGTAGACGCATCAGGACAAACACGTGCTCCAGACGGGCCTGAGATCCTACGTCATCAAACAATTATGCCTGTTCTGGCATAAACACGTGTCTGGAGCTGATATCCACGTGGGCGTGAGCTTCTAGATCGGCTCCCAACGCGGAGGACTGGTATCAATACAACACCTGGTTTACCCAGAGCGTAATTACCCAAGCTCTTTGGGCCCACTACGCTCTATACGTGAAATCCAATCCGTCCATCAGTTTATAAACCTTATTTTCACTGGTGAAAAAATTTCATATGGGGCGCACCATTGGAATAGTGTAAAATTGCATCTAAAACCTTTAATTTCACGCCTTGCGTCCCTCCTGAGTTTTCGATCATCCTGTTTTTGGTATCGTCTCTTCATCCCTGTGATGCACACCTGATGAATGGGTTTGATGAAAGACAAACACCGTGGTAGCCCCACACTCACACCTACGGTTAACATCCCATTCCCAATTTTTCCTTTTTCATGGCCCACCTGAGAGGAATATCTGGTTTATTTTATTCAAAGGATCTATCAGCAACTGACTCACCTGATGGACGGAGTAGATCTCACATGTACAATGCGGGGTGCTCTGAATATCCTACGTGTTTTACGCGGTACCCAAAATAGGGTAGCGGAGGATTACGGTCCGAGGGAGGCAGCGAAGAGCCGCAATATCTACTCGCGAGAGTCGCCAAACTAATCCCGGTATTCCCACGCGCAAACCTGGCGAAATCGGATTCGGTAGTGACTCCTGCGGTACCAAGGTCTCGGTAGTGGTCAGTTCTGTGGGCCCACCATGATGTATGTGTTTTATCCATGCCGTCCATCCATTTTCCCAGATCATTTTAGGTCGTAATGAAAAAATCGATGCCGATTAAAATCTCAGATGAACCACAACAGAGCAAAATGGTGATTGAACGCCACCATTAAAAACTTCATAGGGCCCACTGTAATGTTTATTTTCCGTCCAACGTATTTTTGATCAGGTCACAGAGACATGGATGAAGGGAAAATAAAAATATCAACTTGATCTAAAACTTTTGTAGCCCTAAGAAATTTTTAATGGTGGGTGTTCAATCACCACTATTTCCTGCTTTGTGGTCCACCTGAGATTTTGATCCGTCTCATTTGAGCTGATAAAATAGATGGACGGCATGGATAAACCACATACATTGTGTTTATAAAATAGATAGACGGCATGGATAAAACACATACATTGTCGTAGGCACACGGCACCGACCAGTACCAACCTTGGTACTATTATTTTACTCAGCATTCTCTCTCACTGGTCCATCCCACTAAATGGATGGATGGACACCCAGATCCATAGCTCAACTGGCAGACTGAGTGGAGATACGTCGTTTCAACACTTGAGGTCTTAGTATCGGCATCGATCCCTGGTGGGGGTGGCTAACATGGAGTGTGTGTACTGGCATGGGAGTGTACTAGCAAGCTAACCCAAACAAAAAATAAAAAATGGCTGGATGGTATGTAGACAAAAAATGAGTTGATTTGATCAGTCCATCTCAACCATCCATCATGCTTTTAAATTATGAGTTGATTTTGAGCATCACTAACAACATCGATTCAGATCAAATTTTCAGTAGGACCTACTTATGGTTGAACATTGAGCTGATTTGAGTAGACATGAGGTAAGTTTGGCTTAATTCGTTGGTGCTCTCTTTAACCTCGATCTCAATTTTATCATTGGATTTTGGTCTGACGTATCCACGCTCCCGTTAAGCTTGAGCTTACCCTTCAGCGTATTATCGGAGTTTTCAATCTCAATCTAACTTCAACATGGCCTAATTTGATCCCGATATGTTTCAACCTACAAATCATATTCTAAAAGTCCGGAATTTTAATTTTTGGATTTAAAATTTTATTATTTTCAAATAATTATATTAAAAATTTTAAAATATTTGATTCAAAAGTTCATTGCTCTTGTGAGAGGGAGAAAGAGATAAAATGAATCTGATGGGTGCAGGCCATGCGGTTGATATGTGGAGCCGATATTTGGCAAGTGAACATGTGCGAAGGAAAGGAAGAAAGAGAAAGATTGAGAGAGTAGAGCCAGGGAAAAAGAAAAAAAAAACACAGAAAGAGGAGCACGAGTAAACATAATTGGTTGGATTTGTAAAGACAAATATATAAAACTAAACAAATTGAGTATGACTTTACATTATATATATGTGTGTGTGTGGGGTCGAGCGCATGGGAACTTTCCATGAGGTTGAGTTGTGTGAGCCCCATTGTGATTTGTGTTGTACATTTATCTCATTTGTCAGATGCACCTTTTCATGATAGACTTAGGGTTTAAAAATCAAGTCAATCCTAAACTTGTGTGGGCCACACCACATACAAAAGTTGACAGGGGTTACCCTCCATTAAAACATTCATAATCATTCTTTGGGCCCACTAAGATGTGGTTCACAAATTTAGTCCATCCATTATGTGTGTCCCACTTAGATGAGAGGAGGAACCAAGTTTCATATGCATCTAAATTTCAAGTAGGCCCCACTAAGTTCTTTTATATGTTTTAGGCCTGTCTTCACATGATTTTAGATGGCATGGCCTACCTACCTGAGTTCAATATATTGCTGATTGTTGAGATATCCTATAATTTAAAAGAAATGCATCCAATGCACAATGTTAATGTTTGACACGCATTACCTCATGGGAAGTTTTCCTGAGCTTGATCTTATAGAACCTTTTCCATATATATGTGTGTGTGTGTACACGCGCGCGCATGCGCGCGCGTGTGTATGA
The DNA here is from genome assembly GCA_037074715.1 of Magnolia kwangsiensis. NCBI lineage: Eukaryota > Viridiplantae > Streptophyta > Magnoliopsida > Magnoliales > Magnoliaceae > Magnolia > Magnolia kwangsiensis. The sequence continues at coordinate 3,388,297 of CM073577.1, read as the reverse complement.
GAGTTGAGATAAACTCAAGCTAATCAAGCTTGTAATTCAGATTCAAGCCGATTGCTTTTCAAGTCCACCGTCAAATCTTAGGGCTCAACCTTGGACAGGTAGTGGAAACTAATAAGTTGGAGTACAATAGGGGCAGAGGGAATTTCCAGTGTAGTGGTGAAATGTAAAGAACACCAACGGCGAAAGCACTCTGCTGGGCAAGTAAAGCCCCACTTTACTTATTTTAACTTATTTTCAAATGTTCGGAGTCATGTGAAGCCTAACTAGCCTTGAGTTGCAGTTCAAACCATCAAGATCAATTTGGGCAAGTTTTCCGAGCCAGCTTAACTTGTGCTGTACCATGGATATGTCAAAAAACCAAAACCATTGATCAATCTCCGAATCTGATTCATGTAATTCTGTTTAAAACCATCACTTGTTTTCCTCTCAGCCGTTCATTTACTGTCCCCTCAATCGTCTAATTACAAACCCGAGCGGGCTCGATCTTATGCCATATGATCCATCTAAATTCGATTCACGATTTGAAGGGTCTATATGAGTTACTTCTATGCAGTGCACAATCTACGCGCACGTGTATCAACCGTCAACTTGCCTGAGTATGAAGTTTTTCTCTTCATTGACCGTGTATTTAGTGGGGAACGATTCGCTGTCCCCAGGCAGGTCGAATTATCGATCCAGTCCATCCATTTATCAGGTTATGGCCCATTAAATGGATGGACCCGATTGATACATTAACATGCCACGTGTATAAAAATGGTCCTTGGATATTTTCTTCCTCCATCTTCATGTATCATCTACCGTGCTCACATCATGACTCAGTGAGTGAGTCAGTTCTAGCCACCGCAGGTAGTGTCGAGTCAAGAACGAGTCAGACCAGGACCGAGTTTTCTCAATGATGGTCGAGTTTTCCACAATCTGTGCTCGAAATCTCACCGAGTCAAGTTGGTTCAACCGAGTTTTGAGTTGACTCAGCGAGTTTTAGTACTATGAGCAAGCGTGAAAATCAAGGCACTTTACAACCCATCCCTCCACAGACACTGTATCAGCTGGCATTGTAACAATGGACGGCTAAAAACAAAATGCCTGACATATGACCATTCCTGGCTGCTCTCGGCATCTGTTTTGTTGGGGAGTGTGGCATACATGGATGAGATAGGAACTGAATGAGATCTGAACCGTTAGTTTAATATTTCCAATAGTAAATGGACCGTAGGCAGTAAAAGACAAAAATCAGCGATGGCTCACATTATTCCAAGAAAGGCCCATTTATTGAGTGGTTGGTATAGTCCAATCAAAGCAAATTTTGGTTAGACGCTAAGCAACGGATGAGATCACATGATGCATGGTTTGGATCATCATACATATGTACCACGTGAATCCCATGAGGCAGGTAATCTCCTCTCTTTTTTAAGAGTCAGATAATCCATTCCGTGTATCTATTCATCTGTGGCCCATATAGTTAGTGGATCAGTCTGAAATTTTACATCAGTGATCTTCGTGGTGGGCCTCACATTTCTAATGGTACGGATGGATACTATACATAAACATAATTGATGGAGAAGATCGGCGTGCACTATAAGTTTGTGCAGTAGCATGCAGGCGATCACTAGATGACAGGTATCGAATGATTCAGTCCGGACAAGTGTCGCCGTGATTACGTGCTCCTAAACGGCTGGTACGCCACACACCAAATACACCTCACGTGAGAAGATCCGAGCTATAGACCGCCAGAAGTTGTGGTGGTACCGGGCGTCTGTGTGGCCCAGATCAAATCTTCATCCGATCCACTCCATGATCGTTTTCTCTCCCTCTCTTGATCACCGTTGAAACCAAAATTCGGCATGATTCAAAATTTAGGTGGGCCACAATGCCCAAAACAATGTAAAATCGTTCCTAAGACCTCTAAATTCACGTGTTGTGGCCAAAGAATGGCCTGATGTTTGGTTTGTCCCTTCATTGTAGTGTGGCGTGACTGATGAATGTATTGGATTGAAGATAGACAACATGATGGGCTCCACAAACGGTGGAGAAGGTTTATTGGTTGGATGTCATCTCCCATTTTCCCTTGTAGTGGGGCCCACATAACTTCGTTTTCGGGCTGACTTTTGGTCGTATGACATAATATCGAAGGCTTCATCTAATGGACGGGATGGATCTGATTCACAGTTAGCGTGAGCCCCACAGCAGTAGCATACGAGCGCGCACTTTACCGGAGTATTTAAGGACACGTGTCTGTCACTAACAAAGTGCCTCTTGCCTGAAACGTGGTGAGATCTAAACCGTCCATCACGTGCGGAGCCTCGTTTTGACTTAGCGAACAGAAAATCAAGCCGATCTTGAGATAAGGTAGGTCACGCCGCAGAGAACAGTTGGAATAGGGATGCACACTGTTAGTTATATGAGATCCGATCCATTCATCTAACGCGACTCACCAGGATGAAGGGTCTCTTCGTAAACCGCGTACACCAAAACTCAAGCGAGACAACCGTGAGAATTTTACATTCTTCCCTGTGGTGTGGTCCCCATGAGACTTCGATCTCGCCATTTTTTTGGAATCAATACGAAAAGCAGGGCAACTCACCTGATGAACGGATTGGATTTCATGCTACGGTCCCCTGCTAAGCAGGCACACCCCCATGTACACACTTGAGTTGGCTAGAGTTTTCGTATTGGTTTTGGAGTTTGGACTCCATGCCTCTAGCCAGTTTTCCATTAACGCCGTTTTCTTTCGCAGGAAGTCCTGCGTTGGGAATCTAAGTGGGACCCACCATGATGCTTGTTAGAAATCCACCCCGTACATCCATTTTACGAGATAATTTCAGAGCTTGCGACCAAAAATGAACTGTATCCAAGACCCATATGGGCCACACGAGAGAGAACTGTGGATCACCGTTGAAACATTTACATGGCCACAAAAGTTTTATTTATCGGGCTAAGATTTTTGGTTTTCGGTTCATCTCAGTGGGAATGAACAGTTTGGATGTCATATAAACTCCAAGGTGAATCCAGGAAGGTTTAAGCGGTAGGCATTTCTTTCACTAGTTAGCTTTTCCCACATGGGTCGTGGATACAGCTCATTTTTGTCTCATTGCATGAAATGAGATCGAAAGACGGATGGACGGACTGTATTTCTAACAAACATCACTGTAGGTCCCACATAGATTCCAGAGCAGATTGGGTGAGACCCCGCCTCACTAAAGAGTTGCCTCCCTTACTTACACTGGGCTTACCGTGGGGCCCACCTTGATGTATGTATCATGTATCCACGCCGTCCATACGTTTTACAATATCATTTTATGCTAGTAAACTAAAAATTAAGCAGATCCAATGATCAGGTGGAGCAATGCCATAAGAAACAGTGGTGATTGATTGTCCTACCATTAATGTTTATTTAGTTTTTACTTACCATCTAATCTTTTTATAATGTCACATAAGCCTGGATAAAGGTAAAAATCAAATATAAGCTTAATACAAAAAGTTTCGTAGCCCATTAATGGTCAATCACCGCTGTTTCTGATTATATGGTCCACCTGATAATTAGATCTTCTTCATTTTTTAAATAATACCCTAAAATGATCTTTAAAAACGGATGAACGGATTGGATACATAATACATACATCAAGGTGGAACCCACAGTCACCCCACGGTAAGGGCCGCACCGCCTTTTGATTTGAAATGTGTCACGTAGAAATGCTCCAGTGCTCGTAGAGCAATATAAGTTGCAGTGCTCCGTAGTTGTATTGGGGCACCTAGGTAGTGCAATTAATTGATCTACACCGTCCATTAGGTCTAGCATATATTTCATAGTCTACCATGTAAATATCACACTGAAATTACAATTTATATCATCTTATCAATAATTTGATCCATCTATTAGCTGGGGCGCGTCATGGATTGCTTATGATTACGAAGAATTACATTTTCTAGGTAATCCTAACCATCCCCTTGGATTGAAAAATAACAGCTACAAATAATAATACCAAACAACGATGGATCCCATTAGTTTTTAATTTGCGTGGAAGTTTCTATGAAATGTTTTCTGGATTTAATGGACGGTTAAGACCGATTAATTGGATTATTATAATGGCCCATTTCAACTAGGAGCGTTATTAACTCATGGTACTCCGAGAGCACTGGAATATTTCTCTGGAGCTTAAGCAGGACCGTACGTGTCGAGTTCGTTTCGCCTCCGTCTGGACTAATGATCCAGTGTGTGTCGCTGCTCACTGGGACCCACATGCTAAGCGCTCCAACTATCGGTACGATCCACGTCATGGACTCTTTTCTATACGGGCCAGCCTAAGAAACTTATGCTAAACAGGTGATTGTGACCATCGCTATCGGTAGATGAAAATTTTCAATGGATCGCGTTCAACTCTTAAAATCGAAGGTTAGGATCATCACAGAACGGTGATTATTAGTTTCCTTTTAGTTCTATAGTAGTAAAGAGAATATGAACGGTTTAAATAACCAGATCATCTCATATCGTGGTTCCTAATGGATGGCGACGGACGCTGAATAGTGAATCGCGACAGAGGCAATGGGGACTGATGTGTTTTGACATAAGGACGCCTTGTACGTGTCCCCACACAATAGCAATTTCATTTCTGCAACGTGGAACATTCAATTCCCATCCCTGTTATTCAAGCGCTAAACGGAAACGCGTCACATTGACAAAACTTGTGCAATTAAAATCGATCTTATCCGTTCAATCAATGTTATCATCAAACTTTTAAGTATCTCACGTCCATCTTCCATATAGGCCCCCCAAGAAGTGAATTTTGCAGGGGAGTAAGTACAACCATCAATCTCCCATGCCAAACAGAGATGTCATACATATGCGAAGAATCCAATACATTCACCAGATGATCCTACCCTATACTGTCCCTTACGCCTAAATTTCCTCAGGCACGAGTTAAGCGGGCCACACCTCTGTGAAAAATGGTCTACCAGGGGAGTGACAACCTCTAAAAAGGATTTATTCCAATTGAATGTCTTTCTCACCGTGCTTATCTCCTTCTAATATGCCTCGATCTATCATGTTGAGGTTTTCTGCATCAGTTCAAAAGAGATATACTGCAATTTATATACCACAAACAATAGAATCACTGTACTACTCGAGTAGCCGAGTAGACAGTACTCGACCAATTAAGGGTCACTCGATTCAAAGTCTAGCGTGCTCAGTGAACGATGTTTAACCAGTCGAGGGCTGACTCGACTAGTTGAGTGAACAGTGCTCGATCAGTTAAGGACTCTGCTCGACTAGTCAGGCTTATAGAGATTTGAGTTCGGATCTTGTGCGGATTACGAAAATTGGAAGCAGTTTCGCAAGAGGTGCGAAAAGAAATTTTCAAATTTATAAATATTAGTGCTTAGGGCCTTTCTAAGTAATGCAAGAGAAAATTCTAAAACTTTACAAAGGTTTATTAAAGGGTTTAAGACTATCAAAGGTGTGAGAAAGAGAGAGATGAGACTTGTATAAGGGATGTTATGCGCGTAGAAATCATGTACTGTGCAATCAACACTTCAACGCTTATACGTCATCGTAATTAATGAGATCTTTTTATTTTTTTATTTTCTTATTATTTATTCACTCCTACATGAGTGAAGAAGGTTGTAACATTCTATTTCATAGTGGATTGTGGATCAGGACGAGGTCTTATGATTTTTACCTCTTTAAGGATTTTTTATGTAAAAATTTCTTGTGTTGTGTGGTTTATGTTTTTATTTATTTCATTACTTTATTATCCCATAATCATGGTGTTTTTGAGAAGCTAGATCTTAAGATTTTACATAAAACCCCCGATACATCACACGTGCTACATTTCAACACGTACAATGCTCCATGTTTAGCGCTTGAAGAAAGGTGCGTTTCGAATCAATATTCCAATTTCACACCGTTACAAAAACCTCCTATTTTGAGGAAAAATCGATGGACTACCTCCGTCCATCTCACAGCTCACGATTCTTCCAAAAATGAGATTTCAGTCCAAAATTTTGATATTTCAATAACCTATTCTCCTCCAAAAATCTTCCCACCTTTTGCAGGATTTTCAGCCCCAGAAGACTCTCTGAGCTAACATTTCCATCTTTTTCTACAAAAGTCCATCTTCCCTTCAAACACAATAACTTAAAACTTGCGCATTTTAGCTAAATTCAGAACAATTTTCTTGAAAAAAAATCTATCTTTTTAGAACTTCAGCACCCTTCATTACTTCCATTTCAGCTTGTTTTGCAAAAGTCATCTTCCCTTTCTGTTGAAACAGCTCCGGGCTAGTTATTTTAGCTAAATTTCAATATACATTTTGAAGCAAAAATTTGGAAGTCTTTGAACGTTTAACGCCTTTCAAGGCTTCCATTTCAGTTTAATTTAGAAAACCCATCTCTTTTTTTAAAAAAAAATAACTCGAAGCAACCCAATCTTACTAGCCTTCGAATCCTAGCTACGGAAGTTATCAAACTAAGATCAGATCCCTTCAGGACTTCCACTTCAGCTTGTTTTAGAAAACCCATTTTCTTTTTCTAAGAAAAAAGCTCAAAACAACAAAATTTAGCCAATTTTCAATACCTATTTTCTTGAAAAAGAAAAAAAAAAGTTCAATACTTGCATTCGAGACTGTTTTAGAAAAAAACCCGTCTCCCATTTATAAGGAAAAAATAAATAAAAATTCTAGCCTTTGAATCCTAGCCATGAAAGTTATGAAACCAACATCGGATGCTCTGAGAAACACCTGCAATTCTATGATCCATCACAGACCTCTTGAAATCCCCAAAGAAGCATTTGAAATAAGGGTCATATACATCAGAGCCGTCAGCTCCTCAGACATACAGAAGACCTTGAAAATCACCTTCCCAGCAAGAGATCCCAAGACCTGCTTGCAGTTGAATGGATTGAAGATCGACCCAAGTGAGAAAATCTCAAGATCTCTAAACAGGCACCGGGCAGATGCATTGATGTCAGAATCCATCTATGTGAACACGGACAGGATCAAGTTCAGTGGACCATCCCTCCCTTTCGAGGTGGGCCAGGTGGGGGGGTCAGCTGCTCTTGTTGCTGGGGTTGTGAGGAGGGTGGGAGATGATGGGAAAGGTGGGCCTGATGGTGGGGATTGGATGTGGGTGATGGAGTGTAGGGAGGGTGGGATTAAGGAGGTTAATGGAGGATTAGTGGATGTTTATTTTGCAGGGAGGAGTTTTGGGAGGCCTCTTCTTTTGAATGGGGTAGTGGAATTGAAGAGGAGATTGAAAGGTTTGGATTCCATTCCTGAAGGTGATGAAATGGCCATTGATAATTGCAAGGTCAGTTTTGTAATTTTAGTTTATGTAGTTTTTATTTTTATTTTTATTTTTTTGTGGTATATCTGATTTTTCACATGCATTTTTTATATATTTGTCATTGGGTTTTAGGGTTATTTCTTGCCCTTTTTTTTCCTCTATTTTTGGGGTTTTGTTTTTTGGGTTTTATTTAGTTACAATGTTGCATTACTCAAATTTTATTTTTATTTTATTTTTTATTTTGGGTTTTATCTGATTTTTGACATTCATTTGTGTTTTTACTGATTTTTTTAGAGTGACTTTGATCGCACTAAATTTAATCAAATATCGCAAAGTTTTTTACCCAATTAGACTGATTAATTATAATTATGAAATATCATGATATTTGGAGCAACCAAACACACCTTCAATTTTATTTATTTATCTATTTATTATATTCAGGACCTTTTATTTGTTAGATCTTTTTTGGGGTGGGGAATGGGGATTTTAAATGCTGGAATCGAAAAAGAGATTGAAATGGTTAGGTTGCATGACTTTTAACCATCCATTTGATGGCCATTAGTCAGATGGGCTAACAGATGGCTAGGATTCAAGGGTCATTATGATTTAGATATGCTCCCTGCTCCATTTGCAACTTGCTTTGGATTCAGTGCCACGGTGGGGATGATGATTCACCACCGTATTCAAAAATCAAAATGCAGGTGTAGACCGATTCGATGTGTAATGCAACTTAAGTAGTGACCCCATGCGGGACCCCTGGCCGTTATTATAAACTCCATACCAAACCTGACCTGATCATCTATACCAAATCACATGAGCCAAAATGAAACCCTACAAGCTAGCCTGACATGATCATCTATCAATTTTCAGCCACCAGATAACCATGGGCTTTATTGGACCATTAACCATTATTCCTTTCAACTACTTGATGGCTGCCAGTCAGACAGCTAGGGCCATGGCTTCATCTCGACCATAGATAACATGAGTAGCTATGGATAATTTTCCCCACACAATTAATCAGTGGAAGAGTCGATAGCATTAGGTTTTAAAACAAATTTGAATGTCTCTGCATCTTCAACTAGGGTAATTATATCATCTTCTCTTTTATGCGTAATTATCGCACTTCTCTCTCCTTCGTGTGTGGGACCCGCCATGATGTTTGAGTGACATCCATTTCATACATCAATGTGGCATATCATGTTACAATATGATAAAAAGAAGATGCAAGTTTAAAATCCGAGAGGACGAAAACATTCGAAAGGACCAAAACACTGAAAGCACAGGGTATGAGACGCCACAATTGAAACTATCTTTGGGTCACTTTAATTCCTCTCTCTCCATTCAAGTGCACCATTTTCCTCCTCATCCTCCTCCTCCTCCTCCTCCTCCTCTCTCTCTCTCTCTCTCTCTCTCTCTCTCTCTCTCTCTCTCTCTCTCTCTCTCTCTCTCTCTCTCTCTCTCTCACCCTCATCTCTTCATGTGCACTGCATGTGCCATGCTCACTAGTTGAAATTTACGGGCAAACACTGCTTCTCAAGCAAGGCCCATGGTTTATACATTCATGTATAAGTACTGGCTATATGTTACAACCTAGTAGATCAAGGATGAAACTAATTGCAATAATATTCAACTCACGGCATTGAAGTTTTGAGTCGCGAAGAGAAAAGAATACAAGACTCTGAGCAAGTTCGACAATCCTTTAGTCTTAAACTAGAGATCACTTCCTAGGAAACTTAGTATTTTCTTGTGCACATGTGCAAAGTGTGCACGTGTGGGATGTGGAGTGATTGCAACACTTATCCTAGCATGCCTCATATGCATGGTTTTGAAATGTGGATGAGCCACGTAAAACTTGTTTGTGTCGATTTGACTCAGTCAAACCTAATCTAGTTCGACACCACATGGCACCTGGACAAGTCACTTCCAATTTACCCTCGACTTGGGTGAGTCATGACTCAACGCGAGATTGGACAAGTGCTGAATCCTAAAGTCTTTTAACCAACCATGATCGTAAGTCCTTCTATGACCCTCTTCTCCTTACTGGGCCACTGGAGAACCAACCATGCTCATAGGTCCTTCTATGACCCCCTTTTCCTCATTTGGCCGTTGGAGCATGCATGTAATTCCTGGGCTAGTAATGTAGTCCTTTTCCACGGCCGGCTTCAAAGAGTGCAGCCACACCCATTCAAATTAAAAGCGGACCCCAAATTACTAGGAAAAGGCCAAGACGACGACGGTGATGGTGTGATATCATTTTTTTTCTACATAGGAGACCACTGTATATTTTTAGGTAATATTTTCAACATGACGGTCTACCTCGAGCTACTCCTTTTAAAACTTTAGGATATTTTTCTTAAAATGATGTGTAACGCTATTCTTTTGCACTATTCTCTTTTAGGCTTTCATTGTAAAATACTACCAACTTTTGGTACCATCTTTCATATACAACGGGACTAGCTTTTGTATGTTTTTGCCCCAGTTGGTTAGAGACCTCTTAAACTTTGTTTTTGGGCATGTAGCCCTCGAAATTGACAATGAGGCATTTTTGTCCATTCAAATCTTTTCTATTAGTCCTCTCACTCCCCAAGCGTATTATTATTAAGGAGCCCATGCAACAAGGCTATATAGTAATGACCTTCTGACATCCACTTTGTATATCTATTGAGCCAGCTTAAGTTAATATATCAGTTCAAAAATTAAGCAGATATGAAACTCATATACACCACAACATTGGAAAAAGTAGGGATGAGTCACCTACAGTTAAAACCATTCTAGGTAGGTTCCTTTTTCTCTCTATGTGGAGGCTGCATGTAGCTGCTCCCATTCCTTCCATGTTCTCTCTTCTCTCTCCATATGAGTTGCATGTGCCCTAGCCTAGTTCTAGTAACTAAGATTGGAGAAGAGAAGGTTGGATGCCCTAAAAAGAGGGTATAGACCACACGTCTCCCAAATAGTGGTCTATGATTGCATTATTGACATGAGAGATGATGCAATCTCATAAGATACTACGCTTTCTGCCAGCTTGTCATATATGTAGAAAATCCTATCCATACATATGGTGAACTGCATCATGATAATTACCTGGTATGAAAATCAGGATGATCCACTCATTGGATGGGATGCAACACTACACTAAGTTATACCATCTGCTATCCATTGTTATTGATGTTGTGTTCCGCTCTATGTGATTGGCCTGATTTTCATGCCAGGTCATCCTCATGGTGTGACCCATCTTTCGTATGGATAGGATATTCTACATACGTGGCACATTGTCAAGAAAAACAACTGGTTGTATCATAACTTAGTTATGATACAACCCATTGTATGTGATCATTCCCCTGATAGAGATATGATACAACCCATTGTATGTGATCATTCCCCTGATAGAGATATGATACAACCCATTGTATGTGATCATTCCCCTGATTGAGAAATGTAGTCTCACATGCGAAACATTTTAAAAGGTTTAGAATCCCTTAGTGGATGACCCATATTGTTGTTGTTGTGTTTTTTTTTTTTTTCCTTTTCAGAATGTCAATATGCAGGTAGCTGCATATATAATTCCCTCCCTGAGGCACACATGGCAAGCATGTTTTAGTGATCAGGAATCTTGTTCTGGTGGGCCACTGTGTCAATAGGCCATATCCCGAACAGCAGGGATTTTGGTCTGTGTTATCCATCCAACGACTGGGCTGGAAGAAGACAGCAGCCCACATTCAACCAGCAAAAGTCACAACAATTGGATGGTTGGAGTTGTCCGATAATTTGCTACTTTTTGCTTATAGCCATTCCAAATGGTGGCCCACTAGATCAACAGTCCAAATCACCATAAGGGATTTTCCATGTGTACCATGAGGTGGGGCCAACCTCCATATCAACAAATTACAATCCTCTTTTGTTCTTAGCAGAACTTCTAGTGCCCATGAGCTGCTTCTTTGGTGTGATATACACTACTTTCTATGTTTTTTTTTTTTAGGTCAGAGAAGTTGGGACCATGGTTCAGTGATTTAAAATGTCGATATGATGGGACCCACCATGGATGCCCATGCACGAAACTTCCCACTTTAGAAGATCCTTAGACTTGGCCTTTTTTGGTTGAAGTGGACCATTGTTATTATTTTCTTTGTTAACCATCTATTTAATTTACTTTCCACAGATTGAAGGGTTCCATTTTCATTGGTTCATGGGCTATCTAGGGTGGGTCTGATCATATCAACTATTGGGATTAATGAAACTCGAGTTGAGCATTGTATAATACCCAAGTTGTTCCGTAACCAGTGGCCGTAACTGTTATGATACCGGACATAATGGCTGTTATGGCCTCCTATTTTTTTTCTTTTTTTTCGAATTTCTGGACCATTACAAGGCTGTTATGGCTCGCTTTTTCTGTAATGACCATCATGGCTGTTTCAGCCCCTTAACGCATGATGGTTACAACAGTTACCGTTATGCAACTGATTTTGAATACATTGATAATGCCTCTTGTTCTCATGTATTTGCATTGTGGATGCGATCAAGCAAAGTTATGTGATGCAATACATGGCCATAGAAATGGTACATCATGCACATCCACACAGGTGCATGTGCATACAGATCATGGTCCCTGCTGTTGATGGGTTATAGCCAAAAAATCAATGTGTTTGGATGATTATAACCGTTCTCTACTAGTGGACATTTGCTTGTTGAATTGGGATCCTTGACTAAATTTACTTTTAACCATCCATATCATGGCCTTGTTGGTGCCACTTGATGTGGGTTTAAAACTTAAAGACCCCAGAATTTGGATGTTTTGAATAGTCTTGAAAACATGAGTCAACTTTTGGGGGGTTTTTTTTTTCTGAGTCTTGAATGTGGAGACTCGAGTTTGTTTATAAATACCATGGAGCTTTACCGAGTTGAATCGATTAGGCTGATCTTTTTATAGCTTTTGTGAGATCCATGGAGTCAAGGTTGTCAAGGTCAAATCGATTTTTTTTTTTCCTTCTTGGCTCTTCATGGAATTTGGTTGAGTCAGCCTGCCAAGTTGATTCCAAGTTCTTTTGAGTTTTAGAACATGGATACAATTGTGTGATTAGTTGAGAAACATGAACTTGCTTGTGACCTCTTACATAATAGTTCAATGATAATAATCTGTCTTTTTAGATATGAGTTGCAGTGAAAATTGAAAATTATTATTTCACATAATAAGGCCTACATCTGACAAGCACATACGGTGCGTTATCATTAGGCCAGGGATGTCTCCTTATAACCCTTTGTTACAAGCAATCAACATCTATAGTCAAGGTTTGATGACTCATCCAAATCAAAGTTGGACTCAGCTAAGTCCAAATTCCACTTCATATTGCAAGTCAGCATTGTAAATATGGGGTGAGTAACGACTCGGCAAGCACTGTAAATATGAGGCGACTTGATTTAAGTGGCCTGGTCTTATGCACGTGGTGATGGCTAAAAAAAAGTTACCATATACATATTGTAGCTTACAATAGCTTTTTCATTTTTACAGGACACAGGAGAGAAAAAATCAAAGGAATTAGATGAAATTTCCCACCAAGAGGAGGAAGAAGAGACAGAGATGTTCACCGGCCAGGACGAAGAAGAGGTCACATGGTTCAATGCAGGGGTCAGGGTAGGGATGGGCCTAGGCCTAGGGATGTGCTTAGGGATCGGAGTGGGGTTAGGGTTAGTAATTAGAACATACCAAACAACGGCTGGAGCTTTTCGAAGGTTCATCTAACTATGACATGATTGTCCGACCAATATGTGGGCCCACATTCTCGAAAATGGTCATTTGAGTGGCGTCTCTTTGTATAGAGAAATAAGCATAGACTCACTAATTGATACATGGGGCTTAGAATTTCGTTAAGTATGTAATGAAATCAACAGAGGAGATTGTAGCAAGGACCATTGGTCATGTGTACATGGGTTTTTCTAATGACTAACCTCTCTTAGGTATGCCTTAAGATTATTATGTTGAATCTCTATTGTTGATGCATAGACGATTCATCAATTTCACAATATAGAAATAACACTGAAGTCATGACCACGAGGCTACTGGTTGCGACTTGACTCAGTAGTGGAATGGTTGCAATGATCATGAATAAATTCAAATGGGTTATGGTGGATACTAGCGCTAGGGGGTGGGTATGGGCCTTTTTCATCTAATCTCCTACCCAACTTGGCCTGAGAGTTTATAAAATTCCTACTGAGTTATACAATACTCCGGTTCACATGTCGCTTGATATGCAGGTACTTAGAAATTGTACATGGGGCATATATTAACTCACATAAAATTAACTTGTTTGTGGAAATAGTATTATGGGATATTTTTCATTTTAAACTGTCCAATAAATATCCACCAGTTTGATACTCTGGTAAGCAAATAAGCATAATGTTTGTTTTATGATACATCTACACCAGAGTACTATAATTTGGATGGTTTAATTGGACTACTCACTTGTGAAATTTTTAAGCAAGTTCTAAGTTCCTGTGTATCATCCATCACAATATGCCAGAGCATCAAAGTATTTATGTATCACTTGAATCTTCCTAATCTAACTGTTGTTCAGTGGGTCATGCATGCACAAAGAAATAGACATCTATTCCACACGACATCTATTGCTCATTTCTACATATGGAAAATGAATCAAAGTCCGCATAGGTTGGATATGATCCTATCCATCCAAAAAATTGCCTTTCAAGGCAACGGTAGCCATAAAAGCCTATTAAACTGTCCACCTTTTTTGGACCATTGGTATTTTTCATTTTTAATTGTCCAAGGAATGTACTTCAATCTACTAGTCTCAAAAATCAAATAAACATAAATTTATCTATGACTATGATGCATTGAATTTGATCATTGAAGCTTGGCCGTAGATCTAAAAATGTCTTTAAGGCTGTCCATGTTTTTTTATACAACCGCTTCTTACTCGATGATTGATCAGGCCAACATGCTAGCCAGGACCATTCATCAATGGCTTAGATTTCAAGTTGGGCCCATCCCTCAGGATGTTTAGTCTCCAAGCCCTGCCTTAAAGGGCGGGCCACTCAAGCCAGCCGGGGCTGCCCGCCCATTACCACCTTTGCTTGTAAGAGAAGTGTCCGCCTGTGTATCATCCAATACAATGTTATTTAACAGAGTATCAAAGTTTTTATCTTCTTTTTTTTTTTTAATCTTTTTTTTTTAAAATTTTAATTTTAAAAACCTGAAAATGATGTAGATGCCGTTGGATCGCAAACCTTTTCTAGTCTGTAAAAGGGTCGAGCCATCTCTTCACCGTATGCACATGGATGGGTGATATTTCAATCGAGACCGTCCATCTAGACGGCCCCGTTCATTAAATGGCACTAATTGAAAATGATACCTATCTGACAATCCTATCCCTTAGCTTTCATCGTTTCCAATAACTCTACGTAGATGGTTTTCCATCCACAGTAAGGCCCACCATATGGAAGGTCTTGATTGGCAGATCATCCTGCCACGTGTGCTGCTGTCACGAACCTTCTTTTTGGACAATATTGATCCAAGAGCCAGCAGATCCACTCCTATTTCAACGGTCTATGTTTGCATTCGCCGCATAGATGGAGGCGAGACGCAGCACGTGTGGGAAATCCCAGCCTTTCATCACGCAATCCCCACTCTGAAGATACAGTGCCTTGAAAAGCAGACCCGTAAGATCATCAGGTAGGCCACCAGTGTCCAAAACTAAGAAACGATGAGAGAGAATGATCAACGCTCAGAATTCAATGTCCAAACCGTGGGTCACATTACCATCAGACCCTCCTGAATTTTCATAAATAGCAACTAACCACTCTTGATACGCCCGATGAACGGCTCCGAATATCACACACGTGTGCCTTGTTGACACGAGCGATGCGAGTGCTCTTGCATTTCTTGCATCAGAACCCTATAATTCCTCCGCCTGTAACAGATACCTGTGTCTAGGGTTTCAAGTCAGCCTTCCGAAAGAAAAAAGCTCGAAATGAAATAATCCCGCCCTAAAAAGAAAGGAAAATCTCAAATGGTGGTAAGAAAAAATCATTTGTCGATCTTTTATTCAATTTTAGGTGCGATTTTTTCTAATTTTTAATTCACTACTTTTGAATTATTTTTCAGTTTCTCGTTGCAAGCGAGCATTCCCATTTCCATCGTCTTTTTTGGATTTTCAACACAAGCGTCAGCACCCAAGCTTTCATCTTTGGATTCAATCAGATTCTCTCGAGAATTTTCTGTGAGAATTCTCACATCCAAACGGGAAAAAGGTAGGATCTTTCTTCTCTTCAATATCTCGTGATTTATTTTTTTTGGTAATGCATTTTCGAATTATTTTGATTTTAAATTTTTTATTGGTTTTTTTTTTTTTTTTTTTTTTCCTGATTTCTGATTTTGGTTTTTTTTTTCTTTGGGTAATAAAATTTGATTTTTGGTGAATTCCCCTTTTTTGGGGATGTGCAATTGACTTTGGTTGCAAAGGTGTGGATACGAAGGATTTCAAATTTTTTTTTTTTTACTTTTTTTTTCGGTTAGAAAATGTTAGTAGTGTGCGATTGGGTGCTCGATGGAATCAAATTGCAATGGCTAATTTAAATAAAGAGCGAATGAATGAAGTGGAAATGGCGCTTATCCTAATTCATATTGACTACCAAATGCGTTTTAGTTTGACTTGAAGTAATGGTAATGGGGATTTGGGTTCTGGTTGATTATGATGAATGGAGTGGGGCTATTGCCGACTAAACCTGCTTTTGGTCATTTCCTCTTTAGTGAATCAGGTAATTGCAACAGATTCAATGGAGCATCCAAATGCACGTTTATGTTTCAAGTGCAATTTAAAATGAACACAATCACAATTTGAAAATGGTTATTCTCTGTATGTTACTGTGCTTCAAGTTAGTTATTGTGATAAAAATCAATACTACCTCTGAAGGCAGTTTGATTTTCTCAATTTCTCATTGTTTCTGTTTCTGTTTTTTTTTTTTTGGATGATTTTCTTATTTACTTTATGGATTTTCTTTAATTGTATTTTTTTTGTGAATCTGATTGGGAGTATTTTTTAATGCATTTTCATGATTCCTGATTTGGGTTTCCTGGTTTCTGATTTGTGTTTCATTTTAGTTTCAATTTCTTGGGATCGCTGATTTGGGTTTCCTTAAATGGCATTTGTCATGATTTTTTCTTTGCTTTTTAATTGTAATTTGTTTCATCTCTGTTTTTTTTTTCCCCATGAGTTGTGATATTTGATATGTTCTTTTCCCTGAATTGCCTTCTGTAGGGATGGTGACATCTCGAGTTCTGTGCTTGAAAATCCGATGGTGATTGTTGAGGAACCTTACCAGATTAGAACCCAAGATTTTTTTTTGAAAAGGAAGGATGATTATAAGGACAATAGAGATCCGCAGGCTGTTTTCAATGCATTGGATGCTATGCTGAGGGCCACTTTAGAGCGTTTGAAGAAGATAAGGTCAGCTCTTGGATTTAGTTGTCATGCATTCACCATGTTTGCATACATTCTACAATTACTTTGCATGCTTTCTACAATTGCTTTACAATGAATTCCTGATTGGGCATATCATTTCCTTGGTTGTATAAATCAATTGGTTAAAGTACTTAAAACATCCAAAAAACCACAAGTCCTGCTTTCTTTGAGAAAAGCAGATATTGAAACTGTTCAAGTTAGGGCCTGTTTGAACAGTGGGAAAAGAAAAGAAAACTGTAATGATTATCCAATGGTGATTTCCCAAGATTTCTCATGAGCATGGATATCCATGTCCTGGATTTTGGAGATACGGAGTCACGTTCCACACCTCTATGCATGTTTGTAACCAGGTTATCTGTGTATAGTATCTTGAAAGCCAAAAGATTAATTCAGCCCCCTTCTGAATGGTTTTTGTTTCTTGTTGGGTCGAATTACATGCTTCACAGGTGGGTCAATTATCTCTGTCTTTAGCTGATATATACGCAACATCATTTTGCTCATATATACATGATTTTCTCTCTAAAAAAATGGTTAAAATCAATGCTGATAATTGGATGAATTTTGTGATAATTTTTCTAGGCCTGTTCAATTCACGATGTTCTCGAAGAGATGAGAAATGCACTTTGGACAGTCATTTTTATGCTTGTACATCTTCTTTACTGAGCCTGAATCAGATAATTTCACTGTATTTCAGCATTAGGAGTGCAACTCAGGCAGTTTGGGTCAGTTTGAGGGTCAACCTGAGCCCGACCTGACATCAAGAGGACCCAACCTGACCCTGATTCCAATCCAGGGTGATCAACTTGAACCCAACCTGAATTCCTTGATACTCAACCCTAAACTAGGGGTGCAACTCGGGCAGGTTGGGTCGGTTTGAGGGTCAACCTGAGCTTAAGAAGACCCAACCTACAGCCTGACTAACACAAGTTCCAACCCGAACCCAACCCCACCCAAATATGTGTGATTATTCCCAGCCTGACCTAACTCGACTTGAATTTTCTCAACCTTAACCCAACCCGATTCAACTCGGTTGGTGTTTTTCAACCCAAAACCAACACAAGGACCTTGGCAGCCCAACCCAACCCGACCCCAACTCAGGTTGGCCAAACTAGGGGTGTTTTTCACCCAAGTTGAAGCCCCACCCTAAACTGACCCAACCTGACCCAAATTTATGTGATTATTCCGAACCCAACCTAACCCCACCTGAATTTGTTGAATCCGAACCCAACCAGATTTCAAATGGGATTGGAATTTTTGAACCCTAACCCGACTTGAGGACCCTGACGACCCAACCCATACTCAGGTTGGGTCAGCATGGTTTGTGTCAACCCAAACCCATGCTGCAACCCTATTCCGCATGAAGCATCTGATTTGTGACTTCAATATAGGATTTGTTGTTTTGTTTTGTTTTGTTTTTTGTTTTTTTAACTTACCAGTGAGATGATATATTTCCGTCCCTATTGATGTTACGAATGCGATATAATGCATATGGTATCCTTTATCCTCAATTCCAAGTTTCTCCAAATCCGGTTCCCTCAAAATTGTGCAGGGAAAGCATAGTGATGGCTGGGACATATAGCTTGGCAACTGCTAATCCTGGCTTTATAGAGTGCAGTTCCGAATCCAACTTAGCTAAACAAGTTGCCCTGATTAAGATGTTGTGTGTAGAAGGAAAGGTAGGAGTCGCCGTCCAGCTTCGGAATGAGATGCTACGGCAATGTGTCGTTCCAGATGTGTTTACGTACAACTACCTTATGAATGGGCTATGCAAGATGGGTGACCTGCCAAAGGCAAACTGGCTTTTGAAAGAGATGCTTGAAGTGGGTGTATTGCCGAATTGCATTACGTATAATACTCTGATTGATGGATATTGCCGTTGCCATAATGTTGATGAAGCTCTCAATCTTGTTTTTTCGATGGTTAAAACCGGCATTAGACCCACCAAAGTAACTTGTAATATACTCGTTCATGCCCTTTGCAACAGGGGTCTATTGGATGATGCGAGGAAACTTCTCACAGAAATATTAGAAGAGCATGAGGCCACGAATCTGATCACTTCAACTATACTCATTGATGGGTGTTGTAGGAATGGGGATATGGTTCAGGCACTTGAATTTTGGGATGAGATGTCGAGGAAAGGCATTGAAATTGATGTTACTGCATACAATGTCATCATCAATGGATTCTGTTTGGCTCGGGATATGAAGCTTGCGTATGGGTATTTCTGTGAAATGTCAAAAAGGGGCTTTCTTCCGGATGTAGTCACATATAACACTCTTATAAATGGGTTTTGTAAAGAAGGAAGATTCGACGAAGCTTGCAATATCTTCGCGGAGATGTCTCCTGTGGGTGTTGTAGCCGATCAGATTTCATACAAAATGCTTATTCAGAGTCTCTGTCTGCAGGGTTACATCCTTGAAGCTACTGATATTCTACATAAAATGTTAGAGGAGTCAATGGTCCCTGAGCCCCTTATTTGGAATGTTGTGATCAGTGGGTATGGAAGGTATGGAGATTTACACAATGCTTGCCGGTTTCGAGATCAGATGACAGCATTGGGTGTGATGCCAAATGTCTATACTTACAATGCATTAATTCATGCGTACGTGAAGGTAGGGAACTTTGTTGATGCCCTATCGGTAAAGCAGGAGATGCTTTCAAACGGGTTTTCTCCAGATGTCGTTACCTATAACTTGTTGATAGGCGGTGTGTGTAATTTTGGTCATATTCGGTTTGCACTCGAATTGCATGATGAAATGCTGAGAAGAGGCTATCAACCCGACATCTTCACCTATACCGAGTTGATTCGAGGTCTTTGCATGAAGGGGAAAATGGAGGAAGCTGAAGAGCTTCTTGGGAAGATGCAAAGATCGGGCTTGCTTATTGACCACGTACCATTTCAGATACTCATTAAGAAATATTGCAAGAGGAGAGAGCCGATAAAGGCATTTGAGCTCTATGAGGAAATGGTGGGGATGGGGCTTGTAAGCCGTCCTTCTACTTATTACGCTCTAATCTCAGAATTGAGGAAGGGAGGATTTACACAAGAAGCTATTCGAGTTTGTGACCATTGGGATGAATTGGTCATGTAGACGGTTTTGTACTCCCTTCCACAGCGGCCTATTTTTTCTGTTGCCATTCCATATATGTGGGACCCACATTTGTTTGCCACAGCATGCATTGACATGACTGTGACCCTTTTGCTTGCTCCTTGAGAGTTCTTGCTTGCACAAGCACAGATTTATGTGTGAGTTTCCTGATCCCAAAAGACGGAGCAGGTCTAGCATAGTCACCTGCAGGAATGCCAGTGTCTCATAGAAAGAAAATGGGGTTTGCAATCCACTAGTGGGGATGTTGACAGTGGCAGGTTCGGGCAGCGTTCCAGAAAAGTTGTGCTAAAAAAATGTGAGTGTATTTGCAAATGTAGGGTTCTTATACCTATTGCTGTTGCAGTTTGAGTCATTTGGCGTTATGTTTTTCGATTTGAAAATGGACCCTATCACCATTTGGGATGTTTTTTCTGCATATTTGCAGTCGTGAGCCCTTTGCAAGAGATATCGTTGTTGGCTTTCAGGGGAATGCTGGCAAAAGAACCGATGTTAATCCTGAACTGCCATGACTGAAAAGTTTGAGGTAAATTACCTTGTGTTAATCCGGTAATGATCTTTCAAATTAGAGGAATGCTACTTGAAGTTGCCAAATCCAGAATGCACTGCACGTGCTCCACAGTTAATATACCCACCTTAGCTGAAAACTCAGGCCTTCCAGTCACAAGGTGGGTCACATGCGCATGAGAGAAATGGATGGTTAAGTCTGGTCATGTCTACTTGTAGTTGCCAAACCATGATGCCCCGCATGTGATGTCTGGCTTTGGTGACTGCAGATGGATGATTGCAAGTAGGCAGTTGTCTTGTTTTAAAAAAATGCATGTATATTTCAGTTAGATTCCTTGTTTAATTTGTGAATATATTTCCATTGGTAGATTCTGTTTGCTGTACTTGATGTGATGCTGTTTCTAATTGAAGTGGAAAGTGTCTTTTGCTTACCAAATTGCGATTCAAGGTAAAGCTCCTCTTTCAATAGCTCATTGCAGAACAGGTTGGTTAACACAATCTTTTCTGATTAGGGTCATTAAAGAAGCATTGTGCGATGCTGGGGCGGATTGTTCAGTACTACTTGGGTTTCCAACTTTGTACAAGTAGCACAAGTGTGGCCCATGGTTCAGTGAACTAAACAATTGATATTATGGTCCTACTCTTGATGGCCCATGCACTGAAAATCCCCTAGATTGGAAAAATCCTAATCCTTCGATGGCTGTTGAGCAGATAATTCTTAAGAAAGTAAATACAGCAACAGTTTGCATCCAACCCAAAAGGGCCAAATACTATGTAGCTTTGATTGTCCAATTTCAGTGATTTTTGGCGCATGGGCTACTGTCCACAATGAGGTCCACTTACATGAGGTTTGGGTCGCTGAAACATTGGCCCCACTTATACAAGGTGAGAACATGAATTTAACTGTACAGCCTTTCGGCCAAGAATTGTATCTTACCTATTGAAGAAAAAAACTAAAAAAAAATTTCCAATTCAAGTGGGATTCTGTTTCTGTGCATAAACAATTATTATTTCTTGTTTGACTGGTAACTACAGACATGTCAATATACTAGGGATGATGTGGTGGTGATCACATCACAAAGTTAAGGAAAGCAGAAAAAGGGTTCACTATCAGCACTTTACAGTGGGTTAGACTTGTGAGCAACCGTAACAGCAATATGATATGGGTGGCCCCTGTTGTACAAATGCAATCAGGACACACCTTATTTTAGTTTCCGACCTGTCTCCCTATATCATTCCTCATATGTAAAGACAACATCATATGTTACAAGGAGGATTGGCAAGCCCAGAGACCTGACTCAAGTTGGAGTCAAACAAGTCAGGATGAGTTGCCGAGTTTGAAACCATGGTCTATGATGACAAAGTGTCCTGGTGCTGCCAACAAAAAGTGCTACATGAATGTATTCATAAAGTTCCCTTTCATCTATTGTCAAATTTTTTTCCCGTAAGGGCTTGTTCAATTACAAGGATTCCTTAGGAAAAGAGCATTTTTCCTTGATTTGACATTTTCTGCTGTTCGATTTCCAAAGAGAACTATGAATTCCACAAAGCAATTATTAGCATTATCCATAGTTGCAATTCTCTAGCACATGATACAAGGTGACCATTGTCTGAAGAATCGGAGATTTCCGCTTATGAAACAAACTGACCCCTATAAGGGAATCCATATGTCAGTAGTGCTGTTTTTTTTTAAAGGACAACTGAGAATTAGATTAAAAGGAAAAAAAGGACAGAGAAACAACAAAAAAGAAAGAGGACCCTGCTGAGATAGCAGAGAACCTAACAGCCTGAAATCCATATGTCAGTAGTGCTGATGGAAATAGTGACTAAATAATTATTATAGCTATCTATTTCTACATTGGATTCATCGAAATCGAACAAGCCTGAAATCTATTGTTAAGTAGAAGATTTCTCAACACTCCTAGCCATCCATCTTGCCTCTGTTTTGTTGTTTCTGAGTCTTAAGTCATAGTTCTTTATAGGCACCGTGGCCCATGTGACAATTGACAAACAATAGCAAGTCTTCTTGTTCTTCTGCTGGGCTCCTTCGATGACAAAATAGCCAAGTTCATTCGCTTGTTCACCTCGGCTAGCAATGAAATTTTGATTGCACCAGGAAATTCATGGTCAAATCTTTTTATAATTTCTCCAAATGTGGATGAGGGTGTTGGGTAGAGTTCAATAGTACCATGGCCCACCAAGAGTTTTGGCTTTTGGTTGGGGGGTGAGGATAAAATCATTGCGATAGATAACATAAGGAGATGAAACAGAATTATCAATAACAGATGCATCATCTGCTTGAGAAATGAGAACACTCTGTGGCCATCATTTATTCACTCTACCTATCGTAGGAGTGGATGGTCTAAACCTTTCAGAGGGTCTGGATTATTGTTTGATGCATTTTAGCCATCAACACCTATGTGTGGGATATTTGGAGCCGGGTGCTATGTTGGTTTGAATGGAAGTGGGTGATCCCAAGCATTTGCAGTGTTCTTTCCTGCTTGGAAAAAAAGTGGTCTGCTGGGAAGGAAACGTCGAACCCGGTAACAATTCCCGATGCTGGCATGCCTACAGTCTATTCTGAAGGAACTTAGTAACAATTCCTGCTTCAGCATCTGGTCAGAATCATCGGGGGTGGCATTTCCTGAGGATTAAGGTAAGTGGGATTGAGTGGACTTCCAATTTGGATGCACCCAATTGAATAATGAATGTTCATCTTGGATTCTGAGTCTTCGACTCCGTGAACTTGCTCTATTTTTCAAACAAGGATTCAATTGGACTTCAGTTATATTGGTAGAAGCAATTGAAAACTTGTCATTTTGCTTCTAAATTTTCAGGAGACTGTTCATCAGTTCCGTGGGCCATGCCATACAGTTCAATGGAGAAGGCAATTGAGGCATGGCTTGACTTATGATAGTGGAATACATCTTCGATTTGTAACAATGCTGCGGATCTTGATTGAAACTTTCTGGTAATTATTTCTTCTTGATCAGTGCTACTCTAATTAATCATTCCATGTGTTTTGAAAAGTTTCCTCATAAAGGGAAATGATCACATACGATCCTGATCCTATCTCTGAACTTTCACATCCAACCCTTTATTTTCCACCAACTTGTCACATTTGTGGGTATCCAAGCCATGCAAGAAGTGGGCCATATTGTGACAATCACCTTTATCCGCTCATCAGGGAGCCAATATCGTAATCAATGGACAGCCGATGGTACGATTCAATGTACAGGTGGGGCCCATCCAATGAACAGATCAACCTGATTTCCATGCCAATTGATCTTCATGGTGGTGCCCACCTTTTGGAAGGATAAAATTTCCCACACATGAGACACATTGGTGGGAAGAAAAGGTGTGGATGTGAAGTGCATTTACACGGGTTGTATCGGGATCATTTTCTCCTTCATAAATTGGTGCGCCAAACATTTTGGTGGGCATCATTTGTATTTCAGCCTTCCATTATAGCTAAACAAGGTTTGACTTGGATTACATTGACATTTTAATGAAGGGAAAATGCTAGATTGAAGCTGTCCATCAGGTGGGCCTTATCTTATTTGTGTGATGGCCTATCAGAATCAGCCCATTCAACAGATCAGGTGGGCCATATGTGTATCTTGAATGGATATGTATTTGGTTTACTTTTCCTTTATTGTCCATTTTCTGTGTAGTGTTGCACCTGACGAGGTCAGTTATCGTCTCAGTCCCAGATCGTTGGAACATAAATTTCCTACGACCCCTGTTACAGGAAGCCCGTGTAACCAAAAGCTTTGTGGGCCCCACCAGGATCTCTGATTATATCTGTGTTGTCCATCAGTTGCACCAGCTCATGTTAAGGCCTGAGCTTAATTATCATGCATATGCAAAAAACAGTGAGATTGAACACCTACCATTGAAACTTCTTGGGGACCATGGAGGTATTGGTTCAGGCTGATATTTGTGTTTTCCCTTCATCCTAGTTGGAATGACCTTATGAACAGGTTGGATGGCATATAAACATCACAGTGGGTCCCAGTGAGGTTTCAACGGTGTGCATATCCATCACCACAATCTCCCACAGTGCAGCGTACTTGAGTTTTGGATCTGCATCATATTTGGGTTCATATCCTACATGAGCTTGCAAAGCCAATGGATGGAGTTGATGTCACGTGACCATTGTGACAGGCTCGATAGAGCTTTTGGTTATACTCTCTGAAGTTTGTAACAGGGTTGCAGGAAATTCATGTTAGGATCGTTTCTCTGTTTAGGTGATTTTTGTTGGCCCCACATTTCCAAATGCTCTCTCCAATAAAACTCTGGCATGTGCCATCAAAGGTGACATATCATCCGCCACTCTCAAGGACCGGACACATAGCAGAGGGTGGGAGGGTCAACTCATCTAGACTTGGTTCCATATCCAGGCAAGTCGGCCCAAGTCACACCCCATCTATTGACTCGAATGAGTCTGCACCCAATTCAAACGGGGCTTAAAACTATGCTTGCAGCTTACAATCAGCTGTTGGTGATTGGTAATTCGTTACTTAAAAAATACAAAAGAAGAGGAATTGTGCCCACATCTTTGCAATCCACCATTGGTTTGATTTTTTTGTCCAACAAAGTTTACCTTAGCAGGAGAATCTAAACCTTTCAATTTGCCACTTTCAGATGCATGGTGGCTCGCGGGGGCACTTGAAGATGTATGGTGGCACGTGGCATATGCACACATGGTCATTTAGGAACATTTGGCACATTCAGGAGCTTGAAGGTGGGGTGTGGCACTTGTGGAGTACTTGAAAATTGATGGTTGAATTTACGTTTTACATTAGTAATTGTAGAAATATGTGGCACAAGTGTCACTTATACCATACATGCCTACAAAAAGTCGTGCTTGTTCTTGTACCTTTGGAAATATAGGCCAACACCACCTTAAACGTGGATTGCCTTATCTAGATAATTTTATCTCTACCATATATAAAGATAGACAATTTTACCTATGTAATTAGTTTTTAAATGAGGTAAGGCTTTTCTTTATTTGAAGAGAAGGGAGTAGTTTTAAAGAAAATGGTATTTAGGAATTTAGAAATGTATGATCGGTTTCTATTAGGAGACGTGTTTCTACTTTAGTAAGATTGTTGATACATGGGCACATGAAGATAATGAAATTAATTGAATTGTAGAAATTGTGAGTTTAGGTTCAGATGGATTTTAACTAAAGGCTTGTTTGAATTCGCTAAGAAAAATCAAGGAAAATTGTGTTTTTTGAAAACTACTCTCTAAAACAATGAGAAACGAAATGTTGTTTCCCTTGATTGTTTTTCAATAAGAAATGTTTTTTGGAAGTTTTCTTCATTTTTAAAATTGTTTTTGTTGTTTGGGGAAAAAGAGTTTTTCATGAAAATTTTGCTTTAAAAGTAAGGGAACAGGTGTAAAGATAGACTATGGCATGTCTTACATTGTCATATATGATACATTAGCACTTGTGGGATATTGGTACGTGTGGATGTTTGAAGATGGATGGTGGAACATGTTACACATGTGCCATGTTGACACTTGTGGTGCATGTAAAGTGCTAACAAATGAATGGCAACATGTCAGACAAGAGGAAATGTGACATGTTTGCACATGTGAGGTGCTTGAAGACGAGTAGCACAATGGCCCATTATATAGTACTTTAAAATGAATTATGGCACATTGGTCCATATGTGGAGTACTTGAAAGTGGTTGGTATATGTTACATATGAAGCACTTAAAGATGGATTGCAGCTAGATGGCACATGTGACTCAATGACACATGCAACATGTGGCACGTGTAGAACGTTTGAAGATGAGGTAAATAAGTGGTAGACTGAGTGAAGATAACCTGGGTTCAACACAGAGGTCTTAGTATGATTCCCTAGTGGGGGTGGCTAACAGTGGGGTATGTACACACAGGGTGTGTACTAACAAGCTAACCTAAAAAAAGAAAGAAAAAAAAAAAGATGAGGGATGATGACACGTGTCATGGTGATATGTACGACACTTTAAGATGGATGGTGGTACCACACGTGCTGCATTGGTACACGTGGGGCAGTTAAAGATGGACGGTTACACGTAGAAGATAGGTGGTGACACAAGTAGCTACCATATGGGGGCACTTTATAAACACGGTTTTTTTTTTTTTTTTTTTTTAACGTTTTCTTAAGTTTTTGAAAATGGTGTTTCTTAAGTCTGGAGAAGAAAATGAAATTCTAGGGTTCTTCAGAAATATGAAGCGAATTGGAAATGACATTTTAAAGAAATTTGTAAAAATAAATAATGAAATAGCCTTTTTCATGGAGAACGTTTCTTGAATTTATATTTCACTTGATCTAAATAGGCCTTAAAGAATGATCAATTTTATTTTCTAAATGGATCATTTGTGGATATCTAAGGATGACCAATAAAATTCCATGAACTAATAAATAAATACTTATTAATTAGATATTAGAATTGTTAAATTAATTTAAAATTTAGAAGATAAACTATCTAATATGATTCCCAATTGGTTAGTCTACTTATATTCCAAGTGCCCGAGTATCAACCTTCACACTTTTTTAGATTAACAAATAGCCATCTTTTACAACTTTTACTGTCTTACTCTTCCGGAGTTCAACTTTTTGATGGCCAAACAAGCTTATAAGGTCTACACATAGGCTGCAATGATTTTCGTTTAACACCATCTTGAAAGTGGTAGTGAGTCGTTTCTCGTCACATGTTGCATTAATATGCATCTATCCAAACCATTGAAATTGTGGGTTCCGTTCTAAATGGAGCATGCATCTAAAGTCACATTGACCAAGCAATCATAACCGTCTAATTAATGGCTATTCTTCCGGACGTAATAGGTATACATCTAAAAACATGTATTGATTGTTTATCAGGAAAATAATATATAATTTTATTTTATGTTTCTCATATTAATAAAGTGCATGCATTAGATTTGGTTTATTCTGATGTTTGTGGTCCTATGAGAACAAAAACCTTCGGTAGGGCATTGTATTTTGTCACTTTTATAGATGATGCATCTAAGAGGATTTGAGTTTATGCTTTAAAATCCAAGGACATGGCTTTTGGTGTGTTTAAATTGTTTCATGCTATGGTCGAGAGAGAGACAAATTGATCATTGAAGTGCATCCGCACTGACAATGGTGGTGAATACATCGATGACTTTCATGAGTATTGTGGGTATACGGTATGAACAGACGGCTCGCAATACCCCCAGCATAATGATGTAGCTGAGCGAATGAATCACACCATTGTATAGAGAATCGGATGCATGTTATCCCATGTTAAGTTGCCCAATACGTTCTGAGGAGAAGCAATGCACATAGTAGTATATTTGATAAGTAGGTCTTCATCAGCCTCGTTGAATGGAGAAGTATCCGAGAAGGTGTGGACTGGACAAGATCCATTGTACAGTTATCTCAGGATATTTGGATGTAGGGAATCCGTTCACGTACCAAAGGACGAGAGGTCTAAGCTCAATATGAAGATTAGGTAATGTATGTTTTTGAGGTACAGTGATGAAAAGTTCAGCTATAGATTTTAGGATCCGACGGAGAAGAAGCTCATTAGGAGTAGAGATATGGTTTTCTTTGAAGACCAGTGTATTGAAAACATTTGTAAGCCAAAAAAGTCACAGCCTAGTTCAGGAGAGCTAGAAGATATGGTTCCAGTTATTTCTCCCGCGGTGCGTGATAATGGGGGAGTACAACAAGGTGTAGAGGATGAGGAAGTTCCTACAGAAGATGAACTGTGGGAGCAGCCCCCACCTGATCCACCTGTTGAACCACAGGTGAAGAGGTCATCTAGGGACAGACAGTCATCCAAGAGATACTTACAATATAAGTACATTATACTCACTGATGGGTGTAACGCCTTTGAAATCGGGGGTCGTGTATACGCTTGACTCCCGAGTTCCCGAGTGTTACTTATTACTGATTTTCATTAACATGCGTTTAATCTGGTTTCATTGCGCAGCCTGAAATTTCCTGAAACATGCAGCAGAATCACACAAGTCTATCGAAATAAAAGAGATCTAACATATATACAGGTCCAAAAGAATATATAATGGCTGGCACAAGGTGTCGCACAACAAAATTACAAAAGAATGATATGTCCAAAAAGAATAAAGTTGAACCCACTACTCAGCGATCCAAATCCTGCTTATTAGGCCGATAGAGAATCGCCCATCAACTGTAAGTAAGACAGCTCATCCTCCTTACCAGGACTCGCGCCGTCAGGCTCCTCATACTCCGCGTCACCTGCATATACGGGAGAGTTTGGTTGATATTTTAAAATACCATCCCAAAGTGAGAGTAAGTGATCAACTCAGTGGGTGTTATTAATCTTAAGTTGTAACAAGCATCAGTTATATTATGAATTTAATGAAAAGCAATCATTCATAAATACTTAACTAATCTTATTAATGTGCATGTATGACGGATGATATGATGCATGCTCTCGCCACAACACTCTCTCGAGCGACTCCATCTAACGATCGCTATGACCAACACTCCCTCAAAGCAACCTCGATTGCCGAGTCGCTACCCTAACTAATGTGATGCAATGTGATCGTGTTAGCCAAGTTTTTAGTTAAGTTCATTTATCCGGTAAGTTGAGGACTCTGATACACCCTATGTATCAATGTCCTCAACTAGCTTGCGATGTCAAGGCCTCTCAGCGCATGAGGTCAGGGCATCGCGGTCCTTGATCCTGTCGGGTTCCTCATCCCCGACTTCAAGCACATGGGGAGTGCTGAGAGCTGGGATCGCTCGCGATCACTACGAGGAGGTTCGCCACCCCAGCGTAGGCTGACAGCTCAGACACAGTATCCCATTCCACTATGTCCGGCTCACGAGGCGGTGGACCGGTTTCGATTGGTTATCGATGGGCTACAACGGTTGTAGGGTGTTCCAGGTTCCATACATATGTGAACAATCAAGGTTAATAAGAAAGATTGGTCAGTAACAGGCTATACTGCACAAGTTCAGGCAACTAAATGACAGACGACATCGGCTACGAGCGACCCATGTAGCCTAACTACTGCCGTCCTCCCGCACTCACCCAAACCCATGGGTTTAGCCCCAGGGTAGTCCCACCAACGGGACTACCCTCACTCTCCTCATTTTTCCTGACCAACCAAAGGATTGTGATGGTGATCCATAATATGCCAACTATCAATGTATCAACAAACATAAACAACATCATGTTCTCATATTTATCAACATACAATTTCAATTTCTCCTAGCAAGCAAAGCTAACAATATCATGAACAAGGTGTGTATGGGGTGTGGGTTAGTGAGGAAGTTAAGCACTTCCTATATCTCTTAGAATCAAAATGCACAAGAATCAATAAATCATACATATTATAGGGTACATCATATGAAGAATCAAGCAAGACATAAACATGTAATCATCCATGGCAACCTAATCATGTGAGAAGCACGATCAACATCATATGAGAACTAAACAAAACATACAATTTCATGTAATCCTCAAATGAACATCCAAATCCTAGATTTTCTCTAGATCCTCCAAATACATCATCCAAGCAAGCAAAATCATTAAACTCATACTAAAATTGGTGTTAGGCCACCTAAGAATAATAGTTCCCACCTATGGATCATTGAAGACTTGAAAAATGACTAGGATTCGGGGCTTTGAGTTTGGACGATCGGAATCCCTAAAGCGACCATTTGCATGTTAGAATCTTAAGCAAATTCTTTCTCAACACAAGGGTTTCAAGAAACGAGATGAGGGATCTCACCTAGACGATCAACAAAACGATTGTTGTAGTTGTAGTGTAGAGTTTTCCTTTGGAGAAGGTATAAGGAGTTGCAAGATTGAGTTTCCTTGGCCCCACCTTGATCTAGGGTCCACCTTACTCTTCTTCACTCTCTCTTTAATCTCTTTCTCTCTCTTTACTTCTTAGTGGTTGTGGTAAAGGAGAGAGTTATGAGAGAGGTAGGGCTTTATTTCCTAGATTTGGGCCTTTTGGCCTTAAGTTTTCTTAAATGCCCACAATGGCCTTATAGGACCCCCTATTGGCCTTGGGGCGGCCCTAACCCCCCATAGGCCACCAAATTTGGTGTGTAGGTGTCTCATGGCTCGATGAAGGGTCATATAAAGTTTGGGAGCAAACGAATGAACGAATATGGGGTTTGATCATATGGTTCCGATCTTTAAATGACCTCGCGGGGTCCATTCCGGTTGTTGGGACAGTTCTGATGGCCCCTTAGACATGAAACTTATAGGATAGGTTCTCCATGGCCCGATGAAGGGATATGTAAAATTTGAGAACGATCGGATATGGGGTTTGGTCGTATGGGTCCGATTGGTAATCAACTGTCACCGTTCCACGATCGGGTCCCAGATTTTGTGGATGGGTGTACGAAAATACATTAGACCTTCACCATAAATTTAAAAGAAATCTGACAGTTGAAATGTCTTACATTCCAGTTTCATTCAAGAGTGTCAGATTTCATTTCTGGCCCTGGATGGGTTGTATTTGACAAGTGCTGCTGGAACGGTATAGATAATTAATTCCTAGGTGTCCACTGAGTCCGTGGTCCACAATGGATCACAAGCCCAGTGAGATCTATGGTTTCCTAAATCTTTAAAATTTTCTAACCTTCCTGTGTCGCGGTATAGCCCACACGGGCTGTTGCTAAGTGTAAACGGCCATCTGGCTTGACGAGTCACACTTGGTCCTATCATGACCCGTCTGGTCTACTCAATTGGGTTAATCCTACATTAATTTAGTTGTGGTAACTTACCACAAGTAGCTTAAACGAACGGTCTTGTGGCAAATCCTACGTGGACGCCCCAGGACACTGTGCTAGTTGGACGAAATGTTACAATGGTGGAGTGCTAAAAGATTATTTTGAGGCCCTAGCCGACAAGCATAAGGGGGAGTGGTTGAAAGTTATGCATGAGGAGATGAAATCTTTGCATAAGAACCACACATATGATATGGTGAAATGGATACTACGGTATCTAAGAGGCTCATTCAAGTTGAGCCTATGCTATGGTGATGAAAAACCTGTGTTGGAGGGCTACACATACGTAGATATGCAGGTGACATAAACTCCAAAAAGTCTACATCGGGGTTCATGTTCACATTTGCAGGGGGAGCGGTCTCTTGGTAGAGCAAGCTACAGAAGGTCGTAACATCATCGACGACAGAGGCCGAGTATATTGTGGTCACAAAGGCATGTAAAAAGATGCTTTGGATGAAGAGGTTCCTACAGAAACTTAGTCTGAAGCAGGAGCAGCACGCGGTCTATTACAATAGTCAAAGTGCTATATACTTGAGTAAGAATCTAAGTCAACACTCCTAGTCGAAACACATAGAGATTCGGTATCACTGAATCAATGATACTTTGGAACAGAAGGTGTTACAACTTGAGAATGTCCACACAAACGATAATGGGTCAGACATGATGACCAAGACATTGTTTAAGGGCAAGTTTGAGGTTTGTAGAAACCTCATTGGCTTGAAAATGTCAGATTTCTCTTGAGTCAAAAGGGGCGAGATTTGATGGGGATTTTCTCCACATGCTCGACCGGTCGAGTGCCTCGCTCGACCGGTGGAGGGTGATGCTCAACCAGTCGAGGCCTGACCCAACTAAAGTTCAACGACCAATTGTATTAATTCTTCCACGCTGCTCAACCAGTCGAGGCCTGACCCAACTAAAGTCCAGTGACCAATTGTATTAATTCTTCCATGCTGCTCGATCAGTTGAGGAGTTTGATCGACCAGTCAAGGGTCCACTCGACCAGTCGAGGACCCTGCTCGACTAGTCGAGGTTACGCAGATTCAGTCCGGATTTGGTGTGGACTGCATAAATTTGAGGCAGTTTTGCAAGAGGTGCGGAATGAAGTTCCTTAAACTATAAATAGGAGTCTTGGGTTTATTCTAGGGCAATGCAAGACAGTTTCCTAAAGCTTTATAAGGGTTTTCTAAAGGGTTTATGGCTATCAAAGGGTGAGAGAAAGAGAAAAAGAGAGAGATGAAGCTTGTGGAAGAGAGGTTATACTCGTAGAGGTGATCTACTTCGCATTCGACGTCTCAGCGCTTCTACGTCCTCGTAATCGGTGAGATCTTTCCATTTTTCATTATTCTCTTATTGTTCATCCACTCTTGCGTGAGTGAAGAAGGTTTGATCCAAACGGTTGTGATTATGATCAGTTGTAACATTCTACTTCATAGTGAATTGTTGCTCTGGACGAGGTCCAGTGGTTTTTACCTCTTTAAGAGTTTTCCACGTAAAAATCTCTCGTGTTGTGTGGTTTGTGCTTTAAATTATTTCATTGCTTTATTATCCCATAATTCTGGTGTTTTGGGGAGGCTAGATCCTAACGTTTTTATGTAACAGCTCCCAATAGGAAGCACTACCGCCCGTGAAATCAGTTGTTAGGATTGTTCATTCAATCTGATTTTTGTTCTATAGCCTAGCACGGTGGGTTCCACAATTTAGTGCATGTGCGCAATTTCTCAGTGCACGTGTATCAAGCATCATATTATACTTGAGTATTATATAACTCCCTAAACTCATAACGTTTGATCAATGTCTATTGGTGACCATCAATTAGACGGTTAGGATTTATCCATTCACATTCTTTTTTGTTTATGATGCATTCAAAGCAGGCCCCATAAAATTTGGATGGTTTAGATTGATGTGGATCTGCCTTATTGGCAATTTCTTTTACATGATTTGTGAGATGGCTATCTTATTAATTATACTGAGAGATGATACATAGAGTCGTGAGTACCGGAATATGGTAAAGCCATGTTGCTACATTACACGTGATAAGATTACCTTTCAATCAAGAGTGTAGATCCAGAGGGACCCACCACGGATGGAAATTAATTCAAGATAGATGGGATGATCTTAGCCATCTAAAAAGTGACTTTCAAATGGATGATCAGAAATGAAAATAGTTAATGGTCAACATTAAGTGATTCGTATGGTATTCTTATCAGTACGGACGACTTGCCTTTTAATTTTTTCATCTATTAGATAATCCTACCCCCTTCACAATACTAATCATCAACCATTTTTGTTTTCTACCATGGATTTTTGAAAGCCACTGAATGGATGGCTAGGAACATTCTAGCCATTGGCATATTTTCTAATCAACGGTGAGTTTGGCCTGATGGACAGTCGCGAATGATGAATTAGCCATCTACGTTGGAGAGATGACTTTAATATACCTTATTTTATGTGGGCCTACCTTATCATCTCCTTTAAAAATAACAGACTTTTTGGTAATTTGATATTGATGGGCATGAACATCATCATCCCACGCGGATACTCATTTCAATTTATGATGGTCTAATAACCGTGAAGTGAGTAAAATTCACTGTGAAGTGAATGCAATCCCCCGCGAAATGAGTGAACTTGACTATGAAGTGAATGCAATTCCCCACGAAGTGAGTGAACTTGACTGCAAAGTGAATGAAATTCACCGTGAAGTGAGTGAACTTCACCACGAAGAGAATAAAATTCACCGCGAAGTGAGTGAACTTGACCGCGAAGTGAATGAAATTCACAACGAAGAGAGTGAAATTCATCGCGAAGTAAGTAAACTTGACCACGAAGTGAGTGAAATTCATCGCGAAGTGAATGAACTTGACCGCGAAGTGGGTAAAATTCACCGAGAAGTGAATGAACTTGACCGCGAAGTGAGCGAACTTCATTGCGAAGTGAGTGAACTTCACTACGAAGTGAATAAAATTCACCACGAAATGAGTAAATTTGCTCGCGAAGTAAGTGAAATTTACCGTAAAGTGAGTGAACTTAACCGCGAAGTGACTCAAATTCACCACGAAGTGAGTGAACTTGACCGCAAAGTGAATTAAATTCACCGCGAAGTTAGTGAAATTCACCGCGAAGTGAGTGAACTTCACCACGAAGTGAATGAAATTCATCGCTAAGTGAGTGAACTTGACTGTGAAATGAATAATATTCACCATGAAGTGAATGAAATTCACCACGAAGTGAATAAAATTCAACACGAAGTGAATGAAATTCACCGTGAAGTGAGTGAACTTGACCGCGAAGTGAATGAAATTCATCGCTAAGTGAGCAAAATTTACCGTAAAGTGAGTGAACTTGACTGCGAAGTGAGCAAAATTCACCGCAAAGTGAATGAACTTGACCGTGAAGTCACTTCAATTCATCGCAAATTTAGTTAAATTAACCGATACTAATACACAAACAAATTACCATTTACAGTGAAATCACTATTTATAAATAATTTAATTAACGATTCACAAGAAGGTCTTCATTCACCCTGAATTTTATTGCAAGTCATCATTTACAACAATTTACAACATTTTACAAAATTTCTCCATTCCTCTCATGCCTAAGGCAAATATAATATATTCTAAAGACTCAAGCAATCATAAGCTATTGAATTCTTAAAGATGAGAGTGAATTTTTGCAAGTCTATTACTAATAAAATTCGACCGCTGCACAAAATGTCAATATATTTCATGACAAATATGACGCAATCATATCCGTTCGTCTGATTAGGTATGAAAATATCTTCTCTAAAGGTCCAATCCTTCTTGTCCAGCGCAGATGTATATCATGTGGCATGAAATATAATAGGCAAGGCCTCCTTCATCAACTTGATATGTTCCTTGTATCGACTGACTGCCCTCGAATATAAACTATCGAGAATAATAATCTCTCGTTCTTGAGGGTGAATGACCATCAGATACCAACGCCCATTGTCATAGTTCACCGGTACGTTTGACAAGATAAGATATCATTAGAGAATTGATATAGATGAGAAGTAAATGAAATTGGCCGCAAAATGAATGAAATTGACCTCGAACTTAGTGAACTTGACCGCGAACATCATGAAGCTGACTGTAACGCCCCGACTTTTCAGGACCCGAGTACACGACTCGTTTCCCAAAAACCCGAGTGTTAACCTTAAAGGATGGTCAAAGTCGAGTATATATATATTTTTCTTTTATATTTCATCAGAGTGAGCAGATGAGTGTAGAATGGACAAGTAAGCAAAAAGAAAAATTTTAAATTTCATTTACAATATACAAGTGAGTGCCCATAATGACTTATACAAACCAATGTCTCCAAAATTTACAAATACAAGAATTTCATGATCCAATACATGAGAAATAATATAATGCTAGTAAATTAGAGCTGCAAGACCCCTCAGTTCCTCAAGGTAGATATAATCAGGCAATCCAGGCCCTTGAACTCGGCTCCTCATCAGTATGAATGTGAACATTATCAGGGCCACCTGTGCTACCTGTACGATTATATATTTGATAGATGAGTAGCCAACTCAGTATGAACTCCCCTCAAGATTACACACCGCTGCATTAGGTAAAAAATAGTATGAAACATCCAAACAAACAAAACATAGTAAGTGCAGTCTTATTAAGTGCATGGATGTATGAAATGCGTTCACGCCCCAGGGATGCTCATCCGTGCTGACAGGGTCGCCGCCCACGTAATGAGTTCACGCCCCGGGGATGCTCATCCGTGCGGACAGGGCCGCCGCCTACGCAATGCGTTCACGCTCCGAGGATGTTCATCCGTGCGGACATGGCCACCGCCCATGCAATGTGTTCACGCCCTGGGGATGTTCATCCGTGCGGACAGGGCCGCCGCCCATGCAATGCGTTCATACCCCGGGGATGTTCATCCATGCGGACAGGGCTGCCATCCATGCAATGCGTTCACACCCCGGGGATGTTCATCCGTGCGAATAGGGCTACCGCCCATGCAATCATCGAACCTGAGAAACATCATCCAGTCGGAACATCGAACCCGGGACACATCATCCAGTCGGAACGATACGTACATCACGTATGATAGCAATAGATGTTGGTCTGTGTGATGTATGCATGATTAGCCAGTCCATTATTAATCCAATTTACACTCAGCCATTTTAAATAAGCTCACGGTCACTACGGGGAGCTTGTAGCCCAGCGTAGGCCGACAGCTCAGGCATAGGTCCCATATCACCATCCCCGGCTCATGAGACTACCATCTTAGGATGTCTAATGGAAACCTGTCAACTAGTGGCATTCATATTACAATATAGGGGCTTACTACCACATGGTTGTATAGAAATGGTACATCGAGCTACATAAGGCGAGTATTAAACCATGCGATAAAGACTGTCCTTGAAAACCACTTAATACAATGACTCATGGATGGTAGGCCCACATCAATGTCCAATTCAAACCACCATTCCACAACCATTAAGTCGAAGGCCCATTATAATTACAATTAATCAGGTTACATCCTAAGTATGGGTGTACATTTATATGTGGGGGTTTTTCACTGATGTACCATTTTAAATTCCATATACAATCCACAAAAAGAAATCCACAAGCATGAACAATTATACAAGATAATCATAAATCATATAATGCAGCAATTCAATTTTCACCAACTAACACATGTGATTATAAAGAGAAATATCAATTATGAATTTAAATAAAAGCTATAACTTAGGTTAATGAGAAGATGAAAAGCTCAAGGGGAAGAATCATCACCAGATACGTTGTAGGGTGTTCTTTGGTGTGAGCTCTTTCGAGAGGCTAGCGTCTCTGCGTCACTTGAACAAATTCCTAGAGAAATCTCTGGTATTAGCTGATAAAGTCTAAGATTATAGGATGTCATGGTTGGTCGAATGGTCCTAATCATGATGGTTTGGGCACTTATTTGAGAGGAGTATAGGCTCGACAGTACTTATCCCAACTGGTGGGCTTAATATATAATTTATTTAGTTGGTCGGGTCCATTGCATGAACCACGTAGATAAGCATTTTTATCATGGTGGGACCCCCATACGTGGCTCACCACCATATGGATGGTCAACACACTACACCTATTACATATACATCATACAGTGTATCCATGAATAAATCATGTATTGCATCATATGGTTTATATGTATACATTATATACATTATGTAGTATATCTATGTATACAGCATGTGTATTTGTTTGCAACATACAGTATGTATATATATATATATATATATATATATATATATATATATTATACATGCATCACACCCGCTCTTGGTGTACGGAGTGGATGTGTGTCCAGGCGCGCCACATTCAGGCCTTGGACGGTGTATATCTAGCGTGCCTAAGAGTGGTTCTATATGTGTAAGCCTCACCATGCATGGATTTATGAGGCATGCCTAACTATGCATCTGGACACGTGTGTTTCTTCATACATGTGATGTGGGTGTTGAATCCGAATGGTTCATGAGATGTGGAATCTCAAGAAACCTTAGGGGTTAAATTTTCACCCTAATCTAAGATTCCGGTGGACCATAGCAAAGAAAAAAATGCAATTTCAAGGGCAGAAACTGTTTGCATTAATCATGGCCCACCGAAGTTTTGGTTTAAGGGAAAAATTGGAACCAGAGGGTTTTATGAGGTCCTGCTCTATGTGGACCGTTCAGATCTTCCAGACTCATCAATCATGATGAGATCTCAACATTTTGCGATCAGTTCACGTGGACTGATTGACAGGCGAGCGTCCCTTACATGCACCGTGTATTTTCTGCACAGGTGGGTCTCATGTGATTGGTAGGCCTCACATATGCAGAACAAGGTGGATCCTATCCACACGTGGGTTCCACACGGGGCCAGGGACTCAACTACCATGTGAGATGGCCCAACCATGTAGCTCACCGTGGTGTTTAAAGTGAGGCCCACCTGCAATTTGTAGGGCCCAGGTGGGTAGACATCCCACTAACTGTAATGCAAAAGAAAAGAAAAGGAAAAGAAATGGCCGCTGTTTGAAGCCACCGCCGGTCCCGATTTTCGGCACCGACCGGACCCGTGCATGGATTGGAACCAAGGTCTACTCGAGGCCTGATCCCACGTCCAAATCGTGGCCCACAACATCTGTACAGGTCCCACCTGTAATTTAACGTGAGAACAGGCCCTGTTCCAACTGATTTCTCGCTTTGAGAATGACTCCGCTCTTAGTCTGTTTATAACTCAAATAGAGCCTCATTTCTACTTGCTCGTGGCCTGACGCACGACCATTGTTTGGCCGGGTCCCGGCCCGAAGTATGAGCTGCACTTGGGTCCGATCCTAGACCGAAACAGAGTCATTGATTGACTTAGCTTCATGCTGAACACATGGACTCATTTCAATGGTGTTCTCAGTCCACCATGCAACCATTGCTTGGCTCAGGTTCCAGACTAAATTGAAGTCTTTCCCCTAGCTTGCTGCTATCGTGTTTGGCACGCACCCTGAGCTGTTTTAAAACTCTATAGAGAGCTCAAAACAGACCTCAACTGGGGCCTGACTGTGGTCTGAAAAGGCCATTATTTAGCTTGTTCCCTTGAGTCTGTTTCAAAACTATAATGAGAGCTCCAAAATAAAGCTTTGCATGGTCATCATTCGGTCCTAGCTTCAACCCTCTGAACGTTGCCATTGCTGGGCCGACTCTCAGCCATTGCTTGGCATGATGTTGGCCCAGACAATGCTATGATTATCTTAGCTAAAACTCCCAAGGAGCGGAAGAATCATCACCTGAGGTGGGTGGACGTCGGCCCTGCACTCAAGCCACAACAGGAGAGATGACTCCCTGTTTCTTTCATTCACTTATAATCTCATTCTTCTTCTCTCGATACAACTTTTCTAGGGCTACAGGGCCCATTTTATAGAGGAAGTGAGAGACGAGGGACGGCTGAGATTGCTCTCACAGCGGACGACTGAGATTTATCCTTCCCAAAGAGGAAAGTGGTTTTGTTTTCACAGGCTCGGGTCGGGTTATTTTTGGCACGGATTGGACGGTGGCATTCAATCTCCTTCGTCCGCTTACAAATGATCAAACGGCTATACCGTTTAGTTCGTGTGGGTCCCATGAAGAGATTGGACGGCTTGAATGGCCTAGAAAGTGGTCTTGGTGGGTCACTTATAGGGTTGAAGTAGGTCGGTTTCAAACAGAGGGAAGGCGGGAGGATTGCAAGAACTTGGTTTTTGAAAGGTGCTCGGTCAGAGCTGGTCCGACCGAGTCCCTGCTTCTAGTGCACCTCGTGCACGAGTACTCTCGGTGCACATGCATCACGTAGGGGCCCACTATAACGTCATTTCCACAATCTGCTCCTTTCATTTGCATTGGGGGATACTTCATAGGGACCCTAGTCCATTTTGGGGCACATGTGAGGCCAAGGTGGGTCCCACGATTTAATTCGGGTCTTGTTTATGGATTTTCCGCTGATTTGTTGGTCGGATCGGCTCGAAATTGAACGTCAACGGTTAAAACAATCCAAGAGACTATTTAAGCTAAGACCCAATGGTTAGGTTACGGATATATGGCCTGTTCTAATTTTATAATACTAAATATTATGTTATACTACATTTAATAATATCATTTACTATTATAATAATAATTATTATTATAAATTAAATTTGTAGAGCCTACCTCTAGTTAGAACTATTCCTCCAGGTGAGTAGATTGCTTCGAGTTATGTTCCTCATCCTTCGATTAATTTTTAACTGGTAAATGAGCCACACCAA
Source organism: Magnolia kwangsiensis (assembly GCA_037074715.1). Classification (NCBI taxonomy): domain Eukaryota; kingdom Viridiplantae; phylum Streptophyta; class Magnoliopsida; order Magnoliales; family Magnoliaceae; genus Magnolia; species Magnolia kwangsiensis. The sequence continues at coordinate 3,348,391 of CM073577.1, read as the reverse complement.
GTGAACGTCCACTTATTACTTTCAATATCCTCATGATCCGAATAATTCAACGGTTAGATTTACGCTAGAATGTACATGAACGTTTGCTTATGCTAGACTTGTATTAGGTTACATGGTAACACTTAAGTACTAAAAAGTACGTGGTGTTACACTGACAGATAACTGAGTGAACTTCACTGCGAAGTGAATGAAATTCTTGGTCAAAATGTCAATTTCAAGTAGTCCTCGGTCAATTTCACTTGGTTCGTGGTCAATTTTTCTAGTTATGTGTTACATATTTGCTCGAGAACATCGTGAAATTGACCACGAACTAAGTGAAATTGACAGCTAACTGAGTAAGATTGACCTCGAACTGACTGAATTTAATCGTGAACATCGTGAAATTGATCGACGACAAAGTGAAATTAGCCAATAACTACTTGAAATTGACATATTCAACTGAATTAAATGGACCACAAACTGAGCTAAATTGATCGTGAACATCGTGAAATTGACCTTGAACTTAATGAAATTGATCGCGAACATCGTGAAACTGACCGATAACTGAGGGAAATTGACCGAGAACTTGCTTAAGTTGGTGAAATTGACCGAGGACTAACTGAAATTGACCGCAAACTGAGTTAAATTGATCACGAACTGATTTAAATTGACCGATAAGTGACTGAAATTGATCGAGAACTCTCTCATGAAGTTGTCGGTCAATTTTTGTAAGTTCTCAGTCAACACGATGTCAATTTTAAGTAGTTATCAGTTAATTTGACTCGGTTCTCGATAAATTTCACACAGTTTTGGGTAAATTTCATACATTTTCTGTCAAGACATCAATTTCAAGCAGTCCTCGATCAATTTAACTTAGTTTGAGGTCAATTTAACTTAAGTTTGCGGTCAATTTAACTCAGTTCGTGGTTAATTTCAGTCAATCCTCAATATATTTCACTCGGTCTTCATTCAAAGATGAGAGAAGAGAAGAAATAAAAAAATGAAGATTTTTCTGCTAGGGTGGATAATCACAAAAAGGAGAAAAGAAATCATAAAATAGAGATTTTTCTGTTAGGGTGGACAATCAAAAAAATGAGAAAAGAAATTAAAAAATAAAAATTTTACTGCTATGATTAAACCGTATGAAGGAATAACAACTGTCAAAAATTGTATTTATGATAAAATAGAAGCACGTTGGTATGATAAAAATATACCTTTACATATTGATCATAGTTTGGTAAAATAAGTTTAAATGTGCAGAGTAACACATATGCCGCTTAAAAGTGTGGCATACGGTTGGAAAAGTCTCTTTAGAAGATCTTTCACTTTCATGGTTTGTGAAGCATTTGTCTCCCTCTATATGGCATGGGGGAGTTTTATCTTATACGTGGCGTATTGCATGTCCAGACCGTCCAGATCATGTGCCCCAATTTGGATGCACGTTAGGCTAGAAAATCTAGCGGTTGGTAATCGTTAATCATCCAACTTCCGGTAAAATTACAGCAGTTATATGATACTCCGCCTAGATTGAGGCTTGATACGCAGGTACTTGAAACTTGTAAACATGGCATATAGTAACTCAAATAAACCGACTAGATTGTGCAGCCCACTCCAGCCAAGGTCATGGTACAAAAACCAGGTTGCTTGAACAATTCTAATCTCTGATTCGTGAAACCTGTTTGTGCAAATATGACCGTTGGATTATCCTTTTTCAATTTTAACCGTCCAATAAATGCCTGCCAAACTGATAGGTATGACCGTTGGATTATCCATTAAGAACGGAGCCATGATTTGTATCGTCTTGATTGTGACACGTAAGCATGCCAGGCAAGCTGGGTATGGTTACTACCATACATATTAATGCAGGCCTTTCGCAACTGAAAGCGGATTTGCTCGTGTACCTCAGCTGTATATTTGCTGTATTCACGTCAGCAAGTTCTTTGGGTCTGATCATGAGATATACGTTATATCCAAACCTTACACTCATTTTTAGAGATTGTATTAAGTCTTGAGAAGAAAAATAAGACAGATCCAACTATCAAGTGAACCACACTGCCAAAAGCAGTGGGGGATTGAACGTCTACCATTCAAACCCATTTTGGGGTCACAGAAGTTTTGGATCAATATGAAATTCTTTTTTCTCCCGATCCAGGTCTTTGTGGCCTTATAAACATATTGGATGGAAAATAAACGTTATGGTGGGCCCTGCGAATTTTTTTAACGGTGAAAATCATTATCTCAGCTTATATTTATGGTGTGGTCCAGATGATTTTTGGATATGATTCAATTTTTGCATAATACTCTAAAATGATCTTTAAAACTAGATGAAAGGTGTAGATATAATAAATAAATTACTGTGGGGCCATGGAACTTTGATCTTCTTAGAACCGTTCGTACAACTCGGAGCTCGAGGAACATCAGCGGTCGTCTTCGCACGACACGTACCTACAGCAGCTATATAACTGGTGTGTGCTACATCCGCTTCCCTTCACAACTCATGCGGGGGGCATTTTCGGCAGAGGAATTGTTTGATGAGAAAAACTTTGATACTCTGCGAGAGTGTACTGGATGGTACGCAGGCACTTACAAATTACTTAAAAATTGTATACATTCTGTACAAATAATTCAAATCAAACTGTCCAAATAATGAGTCTCAGTTCAGATGTATCATCGACCGTAAGTGAAGATTGGCCGATTTGGGGCCATTGACTGGACGGTTAAAAATGAAAATAAAAAATCTAATGATCCAGATTTAACGAATCCGAGGTTAGGATGATTCAAGAAATTTGATTTTAGGACTGCGAAATAACGGCAGTGGGTTCCATAATTTTCGTCTGGTATGCCACGTGTACAATTTGTAGGAGCCCGCGTATCAAGCTTCATACACTGCTAGAGTATCATAAATCCCCCAGGCATTGCCCCTTTTTCCATTTCCCATACCGGATGTTCTTTTCAGTCATCTACTTTCAGGCCACCGTTCAGATGGTTATGATTTTCTGGTCTTTATTTTCACAACACCCCCATCTAAAGTGGGTTTCATCAGATCAACGGTTCAGATGACCGAGATGGGCCCTACTTGCTAAATCTCACGGCTCTAGGATACTTCAAATACCGTGAGGAGGATCATTTAAAGCCGTCCCTTTTAGGAGCGAAATTAGGTGTGACCCGGGTAACACATTCGCGGGAGTTGTCGTGGGGCTCACCTTGATGTATTTGTTTTATATCGACACCGTCCATCAGTTTTTCCATATTGTTTTAGGAGATAGTCCCAAAAATAAAGCATATCTATTCTCAGGTGGACCACATAATAGGAAACAAAGTTCATTGAAAGTCCACCGTTAGAAGCTTCACCCTAATGTTTATTTACCATCCAAACCGTTGATTTTGATGAAGGGAAATTATAAATAACATCTTGATCCAAAACATTTGTGGCCGAAGAAGTTTTTAATGGTGGGATTTCAATCCCTTATGTGTGGTCCACTTGAGATTTGAAGATCCTTCATTTTTTGGACAACATCCTCAAATAAGCTGGAAAAATTCATGGATGGCGTGGATATAAGATGTTAGCCAAGTCACACCTAATCTTCTCCCCTCCCATCACTCTTCCTGTCCTACTCCTTTTTATTAATTAATATATTTATGGAACCCCTGACACCGATTGGATGGTCTAGATCGTCCGGTCACGGCAACATCAGCAGATCATAACTAACGACCTGCTTCCCGCCTTTTTCCAGCTCCGTTGGCTGGAGAGTAAGGACCCGATACAAACCGGCCCTCTTTTCGTAAAATCCAACGGTACTCGCGCGAGTGAGATGTAGAAGGGTTCACGAATCACACGCGCCAACCTGGAAACTATCAAGAGATTTGATCCGTCCATTTTCGTGGGACATAGTTTCAAAGTATAAATATCAATGACAAGGCTCTAAAAACATCAAATGGGCCGTATATATTGATAAATATTATCTCTTGAAAAAATTCTGCTAATCTTCTCAATTTTTCCTAAGTCAAAAGAAATTATAGGCTTATTTTGGACGAAACTACGTGATGAACGGTCCCGATCTTAAATACGAGTTTGAAGTTGTCACGTGCGTGGCAACTCTCTTAATCATCTCATTCCCGCGAGTCTCTTTTTCCGGTTTTAAGACAATTTTTACTCTGTAAAACGAGATGAAATTTCCAGCGACAGAGAGAGAAAGGTGTGGTCCAATGCTCGGGCGGGAGATCATACAGTTCAGTTCTTGTTTTCAATTTGTCCAAGTAAGTCCCATTTCTCGGTAATCCAAACCGTTGATTTTGTGGGGCCCACCAATGTATTGTCATATATCCTAAATCTCACAGATGAAGAATCCTGCACCTTTTAGGAGGTGACTAGTAAAATGAACGGTTAGAAATAAAGTACGACAAACGTTCCATATCCAGCCAACAAAATTCCAACCCGGGCCTTTTTAGGTGCATGGGCCACTGAGTCCATCAGCTTTTTTGGACCACTGATAACCTATGAGCCCCACTTATTAAAAAACTAAAATCCTAATCGTACTGTGAATCTCTCGGCCCGAGCACCGTAAGTTCGTAACCTGAGAGAATCTTATAGAAAGATCTTTAAAAATTGAGGGCATTAACTCCAGTGTTAGTTATGCACCATTTAAAATGGTGGCGAATCTCCAAACAAGCACTGTGAATGGAAACGGGTTGGCTACTTCCCCTGCCATCAGCCCCGTGGCTGGTGGCCGGTGCTCCGTGGGTCCCACCATGATGCATGTGTTTCATCCCGTCAGTTAATCAATCTTTAAAGATAATTTTAGGGCTTTATTCCAAAAATGATTTATATAAATCGCAGGTGGACGACACCATAGGAAAATAATAGCAATTGAATATCCACCATTTAAATCCTCAAAAGGTCCAATGTACTATTTAATTTACATCCAATCTATGGATTAGGTCGTACATACATACCCAGATGAAGGGAAAAAACAAAGATCAGCTTGATCCAAAACTTTTATCACTCCTAAAAAGTTTTTAATGATTTACACTTATTCAACAGTGCTTCCCATAATGTGGTCTACTTGAGATTGGGATATACCTCATTTTTGGTATGATATTGTAAAATGATCTAGAAAAATATACAGAGGGCATGGATGAAACAAATAATGTGAATAGTACGGCCCATAGAGCACCAACCACCAGCCATTGGCCGGGGGAGGGAGTAGCCAATCCGTTTCTACTGTGAAGACGGTATAGTTGTACGGAAATCCGAACTGTCCAAATCGACGATCTAACTGTGATGGATAATAACAAGAAAAATTGCAGTGAGAGGACTATATCAACCATCCATTTTCTCACTTTGAATTAGGGTCATTTATTATTTTACTTTGTCATTAATCGTACGGTTAGAATCACTTGATCGGACTTATTTTAAAGATATGCTCCATCCAAGACATGCTTCACAACTTGGACGGTCTGGATAGATGTGCGTAAGTGGGAAATGTGAGAAAGATGAGTCACCACCACTTTTCAACATGGTGCAAACTAACACAGGAGTTGCGTCAGAAATCTAGAGAGAGTTTCAAGCAATGAGGGGAAAAAAAAAAACAAAAGAAGAAAATCAAACGAACAGCAGTCATGAAATCGAATCGCGTTAGGAAACGAAAAAAAGCTAAAAAAAAGAAGAAAAAAAAAATGCAAAACAGCGACCAACCAAAATCAAGAAAACCCAATTTTGAAATTGAAAATTTTCGAAATCCCCGCACCATAAAAATCCAACCTTTTCGAATCTCAAAAGGGACTCTCTCGATTGTGTTTTGTTTGGTTTTGACTTGGACGCGTTTGGGTAGGCACTGACACATGCGCGGAATTGAATTTCGATTTTAATTTGGATTTTTTTTATTATAATTATTATATATAGAAGTGTCCTTTCGTTTTATGTGATTTTTCAAGGAGGGTGGGGTGTTTTTTTAGGGTTTCTTTCTTTTCTTTCCATCCATCTCTTTCTACTCTGCTTTATTAAGTCCTCTCTCTCTCCCTCTCTCTCTCGCTCTCTTTTCTAGGGATTTGGGGGCCTTGGATGGGTGGTTTTCTCATCTGGGTCGTTGATTTTTAGTGGTTTTGGCATCTGGGTCGTTGATTTTTGTAGGTTTTGGCATTTGGGTGGGCGGTTTTGATTGGTTTTGGCATCTGGGTAGGTGGGTTTTCCTGGTTTTGGCATCTGGGGTGTTGATTTTTCTGGGATTTGTGATGTGGGTCGGCGGTTTTTCGTGGTTTTCTTAGCTAGATCGTTGATTTTCTGAGGATTTCTCTTTTGTTTTGGGGGTTTCGCCTTCCTTTCGTGTGGGACGGTGGTTTTAGCTGATTTCGTGATCTGGTTTGGTGGGGTTTTCTCGATTTGGGGGGATTTTTTGGGGTTGGATTTGGAAACAGAAGAGACGGATTTTGTTGGGTTTTTTCTCTTTGGCTTTGTGGGTTCTAGATTTGTGAGATTGGGTTGGAAAGGCTGATTTCGGGTTTGATTTAGTTTCTGACGCTGTGGTTTGATTTCGTGTTGGAAAGGGCCATATTTTTAATGGGGTTTTGATTTTGTGTTGAGGACGGCGGCCTTAGAGAAATTTTGATTTCCCTGCAGCTGTGGTTTCAGTGTCATGTGTAATTTATAAACAATGTTTCATGCCCAAGTTCCTCCGCGACAGACTTGCTGTCTCCTAGCGGTTTTCTGCAGAAAGGTTGCTGATAATCAGAAGCTGAAGGTTGGGGATGGTTGGCCATTGTATCCCTTTCCGGAGCTCGTTTCTTCAGGCCGCCTCGAGGTTTTTCTAATTCTACTTTGAAGTTTTCTTGTTTCACAAAATTGTGTTTGTTGTTTTTCTGTTGAATTGTGTGGGTTTCAACTCCAGAATTTCCCCTTTTTGTTCAACCACAGGTTCAAACTCTTACAAATCCGACTACTGATGAATTTAAGCGTGCTTTGGAATCGTCGGAGCCAAATTTTGTGTACTTACAAGGAGAGCAGCTTCTAAATGAGGAAGAGATTGGGCCTCTGGTGTGGGGCGACGTCGACTTGTCTTCCGCAGAAGCTATAAGTGGGCTTTTTGGTTCCACATTGCCAACCACAGTAAGCCATTTACCGTCTTTATGTGTGCTATAAGAATATGAATTCACCGTTCCATTGTTTGAATTGCAATTCACTCCATTAAGAACTGTGTTGTTGTTTGAATTGCAATTCACTCCATTAAGAACTGTGTTGTTGTTTGAATTGCAATTCACTCCATTAAGAACTGTGTTGTTGTTTGAATTGCAATTCACTCCATTAAGAACTGCAATTGTCACTGTGTTTGAATTGCTATTCTCTCCATTGAAAACTTCCTTCGATGTGATTGATACTTTGTGGAATGTTTTCTGCTTGTCAAAATTGCCAAATGCTGTTAATTCATTTTATTTCTATGACTAAACATTCTTACGTTCTTCTTGTCATTGATTACACAAAGATTGCAAAATGGAGATTTCTTCTAGCATTTTATTTGGAAAACAGATTCACATACGTACAAAGAAGTTACAACTTATACATCCTGAATCAGATGCCACTGATATGTAATCTACAACTCTCAAAATTCTCTTCAAATTCACATACAAAGAACGTGTAAGTGACAGCACTCTGAAGCACTTGAACATTTGAAGGATAGTCCCAATTTTCTTGGATAGATCAGAGTTCTGTCACTGAAAAATGAGTGTTCAACACAGCCAAAGTGCAATGTCATGGTGGGTCATGTACCATGTATAGAAGTGGGATTGACAAACTACAAGTGACTTATTCCCATAATGCATGAACAGCATTTAGTGCACTTTATGATTTCAAAAAAATGCTTGGCAGTCTCCAAGGGAGGAATGAGGATGTCAATCGTCTCGTGGCCCAAAGAAGAACATTGGAGGAGTCTCGATGATCCATTTTGTGATTGCTTCCCTCTTCTGTTACCTATATTTAGTCACCGGCCACTATTTATTGACAAGCACTTGGTGATGCTAGATGAATTAGCAAGATGTTTTTCTTTTGGCATGGTGGTGATGTGGGCCATAAGAGGTGGAAGTTGTGGAGGCGTGAGCTTCTTTGCAGTTTCTAGGCATCCGGGCAGAAATAAATGATGGATGCTTTTGTAAGTGATGCTTGGCCAGAGGGCTGAATAGGGCGAAAAATGGATTTTATAGCATGTGCTGGTTGTATTATGTCTTTTAAGACCGGTGCTTTGTTCCACTAGGCTGTTCGGCCTTGTTTGTTTTCTTTTTGGTGTAGACACGCATTTTAATAAAAGAGCATTCTTTGAGTTGTTCCTTTCTCACTGATGACCGCAAGATCATGGAATTTATGGTTTTTCTGTTGAAATTTTCTTCGTACGTCCAAAAATTTCTCTTCTTTAATGAGGTCCACAGTAGTGCATGTGGGGAGATGCTCCATACTTTTTGATAGGCCGATAAGTACTGTTGGCGATGGGTTTCATTCCCTTTGTTTGAATAGAGTCTGGATTCTGGAATATGCATTGATCATGGTTTTTACAAAGGTATTGTGAAATTTGGGTGCAGGTTTATTTGGAGACTCCAAATTGCGAAAAATTGGCAGAGGCACTTCACTCAAAGGTTGTTATTATTCTTTTAATCTCTTTTTCCTTTCTAAAAGGGCACGCTTCAGAATAGAACCCACCCATCAGATTAGTCAGTGCATGTTACTCTAAGGTTCCTAAAATCAAGCTGATCTGTGAAACAGGTCGGCCACACCACGGGGAAGAACAAGTTGGGAGGGAATGCCCACCTTTGATTTTCATGGAGGGCCCACTGTGTTCTGTATATGTAATCCATGCTGTTCCGATCCTTCACCTGATCTGCATGAAGGTGTCGAGTTAAAAATCTGGCTGTTTTGATATTCATGTGGGCCCCGTTTAAATTAAGCGTGTGAATACCCTCTCACATGTTCCCATGTAAATTAGCATTGGTCAGGCTGATGTTTGACAGCTGGTGGTCCTATAAGCTGAGGCATCTGCTGAAAGGGTTAGTGGCCTTCATACAGCATGTGGGCCCTGCATCTGCTTGGTACCTTCATATGAGCTTAGGGTAGTACCAGTGTCACTTGAACGGCATCTCTTTCTAAAAATCCATTTTTTTAGGGTATTGTATTTTATGTTTCTCATCTTTTAAAAGACGTGCCGGGTCGATTTTTTTTTTTTTTGTCCTATTGGCAGGGAGTTCCTTATGTTATATATTGGAAGAATGCATTTTCATGTTATGCAGCTTGCCATTTTCGCCAAGCATTGTTGTCAGTTGTTCAGAGGTATCGTTATTCACTTCCCCCCCACCCCCTGTTAGCAAATAAAACTGACCGCATGATCTCATGGTCGGCTATTCTGTGGTTGGGCAGCTCATGCAGCCATACATGGGATGCATTTCAACTTGCACATGCATCATTTAGGCTCTACTGTGTGCGAAACAACCATGTCTCGCCATCCAACTGTCAAAAAGTTAGTGGTAAGCTTGGGCCCCGCCTGCTTGGGGAGCCTCCAAAGATTAATATTGTGCCACCTGAGAATGAAGTGGAGGAGGAAGAAGAAGGCTCGCCGAATGCTCCAGCAATAAAAATATATGATGATGATGTGAGCATGAGATTTCTTGTTTGTGGAGAGCCATGCACCTTGGTAAGTAGGCACCTTTTTTTCTTCATCATCTTTTTTTTTTCCTCGTTGTTATGTTGTTCTTCTTTCTTGTTGTTTGTTGGCCCCTAAACAGATTTTTTGCTAAGCCTATGTGTCCCTTTACTAAGCAGCTACATGTGCCAACACGGCATGTTTTGGGACATACAGGCTGCTCATTAGGTTTGCCCATCATTTAGGTAGCCCAAGAATCATGCTGAACTACTCATCAGGTGGTTCACCTGTGTATGAAAATTATGAAAGGGTTTAAAAGACAAAAAGAACCTTCCAATTCAACATACCCATGTGGCCTGTCTTCTGTTCTTTTTTTTTTTTTTTGGGGGGGGGGGGGGACTACATTGTGTGGCCTTGGAAAAACTCACTTAGTTGCTCTCGAGTAAATGCTGAACTACTGTCTTTTTAATGAATTTTCTAGTTGCTTCTAAAAAAAATTATCTAGATTCATGCTTAAGAAAATGACTTCTTTCCAGGATGCGTGCTTGTTGGGTTCTTTGGAAGATGGCCTCAATGCTCTCTTGAACATTGAAGTAAGTATCGTGATGTTTGGTGTGCCCATGCTTAATGTCCATTACTATTTTTTTTCCTTGTTCAGTTCATATACATTCCTCTTTAGAGTACCTTTTAATAAATAACCTCTCTACATTCTTTTACCAATTTATCTTTACTAGCCATAAAGAGATTATTATCCCATGACTTAACATCCCTCAGGTTGCCTTAGAAATGGATTCCAGCCGTTCATCACAATTGGTTATATTCAGGGCTGTCAACGGTTCGGGCCTGGTGTTGGTCTTGGCCCTGATTTTGAACTGTTTCGGGCCAGGCTGTCGAGCCGGGCCTATCAAATTCTGAATTTTTAGGCCTGAGCCCGACCCATTGACACTCCTAGTTATATTACAAGTGGTGCGCTCTAGTGGTATAAGCACCACCATAAGCTACGGTGGTACCAGGCAGATGTGGTACCTATGTGCTACATTCATAAAGTCTAACAAGTATATAATATGCATCAAGGCATGCTCCCTCCATGACCCTAAAATCAGAGTGATCCATGAATCAGGTGGACCGCACAACAAGGAACACATTGAGAGGGAACATCCACACATCATTTTTGTGGAGTGCTCACTGTGCTGTCTATATGAAATTCGATCCATTCAACACTTCATCTGATCTGGATTAGGCTGAAAAACAGATTGTTTTAAATTCAGATGGGCCCCGGTGTAAATCAACGGTGGGTGTTCCTTCTCACATTGTTCACTGTGTTGTGGCCTACTTAAAGAGTGTTGGATCAGGATAATTTTTAGCACCTGAGTATAATATCAGATGACACATCTGATGGATGGATTGGATGGTCTTCATCCATCATGTGGGTCCTGCATCTGCCTGGTACCACCTGAGCACACCCTATATTAAAAATGTCCTATTTGATTTTTCATCTTTGCAAAGCAAAGCTGCAAGTTTTTGCTGTTTTGACTTACCTCGTGCTGTTTCTCCAGATACGGGGTAGTAAGCTTCATAATCGTGTCAGGTATGTCAGAACTTATTTCTCAGTTTTTGGTTGCATAGATGTCATGAGCTGGGATGATATTGTAGTTCTTTTAGCTATTATTATTATTATTTCTGAGTAACTACATCGAGAAGGAGATGCATGCATTTTCTTTCATTATTGCTGCCAGCTGTGTTATTATCGATGCTTTAAAACTCGATCAGGACTGGGGGGTAAAACCTGTTCGGACCAGTTAGGCCACCAAAATGGGCCTGGTCACCTTAAAACCTGTTCAGTTCTGGGGACATCTGTATTTGTCAAAATAAAAATAAAACAATTTTAACTGCGTCCGTCAAGGTTGAACCCAATACTAATATTTGAATAGCAAACATTCTCACCATCAGATAGCTGCTAATTTGCTCAACTTTTATATATATATATATATATATATATATATATATATATATATCAAATAAAATAGATTACTGGGCCATAACGGGCCATTTGACCTGGGCCATCCATCGAGGCCCTACACAAAGGAAAAAAGCGAAAAAAAGAAAGAAAAAGTAACAGTGGCATGGAGCCAGTTGTTTTGCAGTCTGATTCATTAACATGTCCAATATCTATCGACCATATGAAATGATAGTAGCCATCTGATGACGAGGACAATTAGAACTGCTGGTCCAAACTTACAAGGGCACAGTTGGGCAGTTAGAATCATGTTTTGAAATGCCTGTTTTGGTCCCTGTCTCAGGTTTGAAACCAACTCGTATTATTGTAACCAAGTGGTATGATTTGTTTGAAACTCGGCAAGCCGTGGAACCAATACAGAAGGCTACTAAAACCTTACTTTTCAAATAAAAATTAAGAGGAAAAATCATAAGAAGTCAGAAAAATTATGAAAATGAGACCAAAAAACAATCATTACAAATTTTGATACCTTTACACAACTTAGATTAGTAAGTTCAAACCCAAATTTACACAAATCAGTTAATAAGCACATGGGATCACACAACATTTACATGACTTACGTTAACGTAGTCTACATAAAAATCAATCTTAATCCATGAATGGATTTGGGTTATCGTCTGGTTCTTCATCAGCATCATCATTGCTAGCCTCTCCTTGCCGTCACCTCCACCACCAAAATCAATATGAGTGGCACTACTGTTATTGCCCCGCCTGCTAGGACTGTGTGGTCCTCATTGCCATCAACTGTCTATGGCAGCAGCCCCACCATGGCCCACGCTGCCGCCGCCACGTCCAAAATCAGTATGAGCAGCACTAATGATACACCTTGAATTGTGGTCGTTGTTGTCACTATCAACTTTCTATGGCTGAGATTGTGAAGCACCTACTGCAGTGGAGAGTACGATTTTGTATTTTTACGAGTCATTCATTTAATGGGGCCCTTGAAAAGGTTTAGTCCATTGTCATCTTCAAATACTTTATTAGATTATTAGGTGCTATTACAAACCATAGTTACAAATTGTAATTAAATAAATTATTAGAGTTCGGTGTTCATATTTTATACTGTCTCCATCTCTCTCAACCATTCCATTAATTTTATTATGGCAGTTTTTACATGGTTGAACATCCGTGTAATGGTTAGGGATCAATCGATTTTCAAGCTATGGTTGCGTGTAGATGCAACTGACATCTCCAATAGAAATTTCCATATAATTTTTATGATTTCTAGGAATGGTGTTTTGCTGCAATAGTAGTACTAGGATGGGTTACCTCCCCTTTTGCCGACTTCAATTAGTTGGGATAATGCTTAGATCATGATGAAGATGATGTTTTGTGCCTTCTTAACAAATCACAGTGCCTTGATCTGATGGTATGGGAATGTATGACAGTGCTGCTCCTCCGCCTCTTCAAGCTGGAACATTTTCTCGGGGGGTTGTGACAATGCGATGTGATATCTCGACTTGTAGTTCGGCTCACATATCGCTTTTAGTATCGGGTAGCGCACAAACGTGCTTTGATGATCAGGTAAATATGATGTATGGGGTATCATATGATGCTCGATCTAGAGGAATGCCAGTTATGTGACCCGTCAATGACACAACTGAGGCCACCTTCATGTAACTCAAGCTTTCATCTGGTGGGCTCCATTTTACATGTGATGCCATAATATTTCACCTATCAGATGAACTTGACCATCTGTTGGATATGGACAATTACAACCAATGGCTCACATTAAAAATCAGCTCAAATCAGATAGGATCTTCCACGGGCGGACTTCTGGGGTATCCACCGTCCACCATAGCAACCATCATATGAACAGCTTGCATCATAGATAGATGGGCACAATTTGTGTAGTCTATTGGGCTACTCAAATATTGTATTTTTGTTTGATGTATTTAGATGATAAAGTTGTTTCCTCCTAGGAGACTTTCAAGCTCTGCTTATCGAGTTGTTTTCCGTTGATGGGCAGCTTTTGGAATGTCATATAAAGAATGAAGTAATTGAGAAGAGCCAGTTAGTGCATGCAGTGCCTAACTGCGAGGAAGGCAAACCCTCTTTTTCTGAGCCTCGGAAATCCGCTTCAATAGCATGTGGGGCCCCCATATTTGAAGTTTGCATGAAGGTTCCGACGTGGGCTGCACAGGTTTCTTTCCCTTGCCGAACTGTTATTCCGTCGAGTCTCTTTTGTGTTTCTTGGTGTAGTTGATCGATTTTCCTTGGGTTTTTACAAAAAAAGTGGTATATGCAATGATTGGTTAGAGGAAATAAATTTATTTTTGTTTGACCCATGACTGATACAGGCAGGACCATCTTGCTGTAGCCTAAGTGGGTGATATTGTGGATGTCACCATGTTATCTGTCATGCTCTAATATATTTCATCAGATGGTCTAGCCATTCGTTGAAAATGGAATAGTACAATGAATGGTCCATGTAATGGGCTCTGAGTTGGTGGATTTTTTGGGCATCCCCCCCCCCACACACACACACACACACACGCACCTGAGCAGTTACTTGATTGAACATTGTATAATTCCTCTCTATGGAAGTCCAAGTTACTCCCTATTAATTGACCCAGGTTTTGGCTGTACCAGGTCTTGAGAAGTTTTAGCTTTTTTGATTGCCTTGATCTTGGTTTCATTTCCAGCATTTGCTTGAACCCATGTTGTGACTTGTGATTGCTGTATGTCTTCATGTGCCTGCCATTACAGGTTTTGAGGCAGCTTGCACCTGAAGTCTCCTACCGTAGCTTGGTTACGCTCGGCATTGCCAGCATTCAGGGATTGACTGTTGCTGCTTTTGAGAAAGAGGATGCCAAACGCCTTCTTTTCTTTTGTAGAAGGCAAGCAAAAAACCCCCATCTGAAAGACACGGTTCTCTGTAGTCTGCCGAGCTGGTTTAAGCCACCTGCTCCTAGCAGAAAAAGGCCAGAACCGTGCCAAGAAACAAGATTTGTCACAAGTAGTGATATGGTGGACAAGAATGGAGTGAGGAATCCAAATGTAGAACATGAGGACATTAAGGAAACTGGATTGATAGAACGGGCTCGCATGCCATTGGTACCCGTTAGACTGAAATTGAAGGTAGCTGCCATGAGGCCTGTTCCTCACACACAGCAACACAAAATGCTGCCATTTTTGGGAATATCGGAAGCCAACATGTATGATGCGAACCAGGCAAAGGCTAGCTTGCCGATCGTTCCCTCCACGAAGCACAATCACGTGCCCCCACCTCCCACCACACATCGAAAATCAATGTCAAGTTCTTTTCAGGCTCAGCAGATTATTTCTTTGAATCCACTGCCACTGAAGAAACATGGGTGTGGTCGGAGTCCGATTCAAGTTTGTTCAGAAGTAAGTTGTTCTGTCACTGCCTTCATGAGCAGTTTGAAAATGTTCACTGCAGTTTGAAAGCCAAGCAATATGTGTCTGCTTCTTTGTTCAGTTTGGTGGGCTCGACTTGTTAGTCTGTTTGCCTATTTATAAGAATTGAATTTGGAAAGGTTCAGTGCTCTGTAGAGCCAAGTGATAGTGCTCCTAGTTGCATAGAGATGTTTGGACAGTTTGATCAATTGATCTGGAGTGTCTGGTAGAGACAGCCCAGACTTCTCGGGACACCAAGCAAAAAATCACGCTGATCATATGATCCTATCAATCTGAAAGTCTGCTGTCTTTAATGTATCCATTTGTTTCCTGAGCCATGGATAGGGTGGTTAGGCATGTTCTGTCAAAGTGATTCTTTAGAACCACAAGCAATCAATGGTTAGGCCCCATCAAATGGATGGTTCATATTCCATTGGACCTATTTTCCATAAAAATTTTGGCCATCCATTGTTTAAGCCATTGTTCAGATGGTTTGGATCAAGGATTTATTGATTGGACAATTCATGATCCACTATGCAACTAGAAGCACTATACATGTGCCCTGGGAGCGGCAGATCATTTATTATTTCAAAATGTAAATGCTACACAAGTTAAAATTGGTGATTATTAAAGGGTAAAAAGAGAGAGACTTTCTTTTTAGGTTCGTTTGGTTGCACCAAATATAATGATATCAACCAAACTCACTCTTAGAGAAGAGTTCATTTGTTCCAAAAGAAACCCATTATAACTTCATAGCACAATTTTTATTAAGGTATATATGAATCTCAGCTGACTCCTGGTGAGTTGATTGACTATTCTTCACGTGAATCAATCCTCGACCATGTCTGGGGTTTTGGTTAAAATGAGTCTGGTTTGTTCTGAGTTTCTTTTATAAAAACTGTCATTTTTCCTCATGCCATGTTTTCATACCTGGGTATCCCTTTTCTTTGTTATATATTTCCATTGCAGGAAGAATTTCTGAGGGATGTCATGCAGTTTCTAATCCTTCGTGGGCATAACCGGCTTATCCCTCAAGGCGGGCTGGCCGAATTCCCAGACGCAATACTCAATGCGAAGCGTCTGGACCTGTACAATCTATATAGAGAGGTAAGCCATTTGCCTTTCTTGTTTGGTTGAATGATTGGGCAAGGCTAGCCGATGTGAACCATACCCTATTTTTATATACGGTTCTCATGGAAGAATCTCATTCCTCCAATGTGAGATCATAACCATTCATGTCTTTATCTATTTCAGGTGGTTTCTCGTGGAGGGTTTCATGTTGGGAATGGCATCAATTGGAAAGGGCAGGTTTTCTCGAAGATGCGCAACCACACGATGGCCAACAGAATGACCGTAAGTCCTTGCCTTCCACACATCTGTCCATGTGCTCGCTTAGATGTAATCAATTGGTACATAAACACTAGAGATTGAGGAAGAGCTCTTATGTGATATATGGGCCCTACAGTAGATGGGACCCATCATGAACATGAACTCTTTTTTTTTTTTTTAAAAAGGCTGCTACTCCCAACTCACAGGCAGCCACCCGATGAGCAGGACTGACTAGCTGGATTTGTGTATTGCTGAAAAGCATTGAAAAAGTACTAAAAAAGCAAATGAACAAAGCATATTTAAGCAAACAACCTTATCAAATCCGGCTGTCGATGGGTTGGCCGGGGTTTTGAACAGGTCGGGCTGGACCTGTCTGGCTTGGCCTATTCAGAAATTTTGGCTGTCCCGTTCCAGTGTCGGCCATTAAATGCAGTAAATTTATTAAGCAGAATTCTTCTTGACAGCTGTCTTGGATGTTACATTTTCTAACTGGAACTTCTTCAATCCCTCACCTTTTTCTGTGATAATTGCCGCAGGGTGTTGGGAATACATTAAAAAGGCACTATGAAACATATCTCTTGGAGTACGAATTAGCACACGATGACGTTGATGGAGAGTGCTGCTTACTCTGTCACAGGTCTTAATCTCATTCTTATCTTGTTTCTTTTCTAATCTTTCCTGTCATATCCCTTTTTCGGAGTTGTTACTGATCATTGGGAGGCTGGGAACCTATCAACAGTAGCGCTGCTGGCGATTGGGTGAATTGTGGCATATGCGGGGAGTGGGCCCACTTTGGTTGTGATAGACGGCAGGGTCTTGGCGCATTCAAGGTGCACAATCTCTTCCATCTCTTCCTCTCTTTATCTGACGTTGTCCCTAAATAATGCTGAATTGGAATAAAACAGTGGATTTAGTGGCATTCATTAAATGGTGTCTGTATCCCTGTAATTACTGGACCACCTCTTGGATGAGCCATGGCAAAAAAATTGCAAAAATTGGAGGGTCTCAAACAGCCTGTGTGGATACCACCAAATAAGTAACTTTTTCTACTTACAGGGGTAGATAGGTAAGTTTGGTTTATGATCAATTATAAGTAGCTTTTTATTATTTAAAGTTAATTACTTCAGTTTAATAAGGAGAAATCAAGATAAGCTACTTAAGGCATAAGTAGCTTATCTTAAGTAACTTACGATCCAAACACCCCCTTAACTTTGTGATCTATCAGCCATCTTGGATGATCAACAAAAGTCTAGTGTTAACTGTACAGGGCACGCCCCACTGATTGTGTGGTCAGGAATGGCCAATGGTGGCAATCTCTTTTTACTTTTTGGTCCTCCATAAGGTGGCCTATCAGTTACATGATGTGCTGTAATGGGGCCGAATTGGCCATTACACAACGGCTGTTATGGAATAAATGGCCTGTATCCAGCCCTGTCACGGCCTCGATACAGGTTTTATTTATTTATTATTTATTATTTTTTAAAAGAGACCAATATGTCCTGTATCGTAATGGTAATGGTGGTGGCTGTTATGGCCACCATTACCTTTATGGCACACCTTGATCGGTTGGTTGGCTTAGACAAGGTTGATATCGAATGGGTCCCCAAGTAGTGATGCAGATGGGTTGGCCAGCATATGCCTCCAACAGGCCAGAGGGGCTGAAACAACTTGAAATTTTTTAGTTACATGTCAGGCTCATTGATTTTCTATGCTGCAGGACTATGCGAAAACTGATGGGCTAGAGTACATTTGCCCGCACTGTAGTCTAACCAGTTTTCGGAGGAAATCGCAGAAAACAGCAAATGGGTATTCGTAAACATAGACAGTTTTGTGGTCCCATGTAATCTTTTCTTTTTTTAAATATCTCCTTTTTGAAATGCATAAGAGAAGGCCCCAATTTGTAATGAGGCTGGTTTGTATTACTATTGTTACCCATCAAAGGTGGTGTAGGCTACATCATATATTTTTATGGTCCTTTGAAGCCATAATTTACAGTGAAAAGGAGAAGAAGAAAATGCCAACATCCTAACACATGTTCCTTTATCCTCTCTGTCCTTGATTTGCATGTTGAATGAATTTTATGCTGCCAAGTCTGTGAAGTTTTGCAATGACTAAATTAATCAGGTGGTTCAATCTTGATGAAGGAAAGATGGTAATGAACGACTACTATTTACTATGATCCTCGTTTTCTAGTTTACCATTCTTCCCTAAAGGCATGGTGTAATGCATTGCAATCTTTCCTGTGTTTAGGCTGCGCGTTTGGACCTGTAATTGCAATAAATTGCTCTAAGCCATATTGAAATGGCTTAGATGTTGCTCGGATTGCGCCTCGCCGCACTGCGCGAGGGACCCGGCCCTGCAATTGATTTCAATTTTTGAACATGACCCACTACTTGCAATCCGGACTTGAAATGGATTAATCCTGGCCTTCGTTTTTGTTGTGTTGCTGGTGTTAGTTATAATTGGGGGTTTCTACTGATTGTGTTTCATGGCTTGCATTGGGACATCCAAATGTGGCCCACATGAGGGTAAGTTGGTAACTTTGATTGATTGATAAGGATAAGGGAATCAGGACCATCCAAATGAGGTCCACATGAGCACCCATACACACACCATCTCGATGCAGTTCCTTGCATTCTTCGCTATCTTTTATGTAGATCATGGACGCCTCTTGTTTTTGTTTTTGTTTTTTTTTTTCTTTTTGGGAATATGCAGTCCTTGATCATGCTTTTCTGATCCTGGTATGGCTGCGATCTCTTTATTCTCGCTCATTGTAATAATTTGGTGATATTTCGTATCACTTCCAACGCAGTTTTTCATGGACGGACTAAATATTTTCATTTCTCAGTTTTTCACTGATGGACCAAACATATTAATGGCTATTGTCATTTTGTTTAAATAATAATAATAATAATGAATTCTGGCATTGTCGACCGTTCATGTGGTGGAACCTACTATGGATGATAATTATTTGAAATATACACAGATCAGATGATCCTATCCTTCTGTTGGTCACAAGTAAAGAGCTTTCACACAGAGAGAGAGAGAGGCTTAGTTGGGTAATTATATTTCATAAACATGGGACATCTGTCACGGGTTATGCTGCATGGACTATCTGTACTGACACATCACTCTAAAGTAAAGATTGGCAGGGGATGAGTCAATTCGGCAGATTCGACTTGTTTGGCTCATTCATACCTAACTGGGCACGAATCAAGTGGGTGAGTCAATCCGAATCCAGTATATTTTGCCCAATCCAAACTCAAATCTTAGACCCATTAACTCCACTCGACCCGAAATCCAACTCATTCATACTCAACTCGGTTTGAAAACCAACTCGACACGGTTCTGGTAGTACATAAAAAAGCAACCTAATTATCTAACCTATCCTACCTGCCGCATGCCTGCACCTGACCCGATCTCTCTCCTTCCTCTCTCCTGAGCCCAACAGCCACCAAGCTACTTTCCTCTCTCTCTCTCTCTCTCTCTCTCTCTCTCTCTCTCTCTCTCTCTCATACTTCAAAAAAGTAACACTAAAGAATGACACGGTGAGGATATAGTGCAAGTATTGCAGGGCTTAATATACTAAATAAGTAGATGGGTAACCCAAAATTCTAAAGAAACATCTAACCCAAAATTCTAAAGAAACATCTATTGATGTGTTATAAAAAAAAAGAAGAAGCCAAATCTCAGACCAACATATACTTTTATTTATCCAATCTTTGTTGGATCCGTTATAAGGTGCCTTGTCCACCTATATGTATAACAAGGACTATATAAATGAAATGACGACTAGATTTATTATTATAAAATGAAAAATCATTTTAGATAGTAAATAGTTTATCTTTTGTTGAATTAGCTAGATGCCTTAACCCCATATATGAGAATGTATCCCGTACAATAATAAAGAGAGTGTGCATGAAGATATATGCAAGCGAGAAGGTCAAGTTGAAATGACAGTTGAAATTGGTTTCCCAAATCAGCCTGACATCAAATTATGGACGATATCCAACCCATGAAAGGGGTATATGTCACTGGATCCTTACTCTTGCTCCGGTGGTAAACTCTCAGGAGTTTCAACATCCGGTTAAGGGTTCGAGTATCCGTAGGTGGTGAAATCCCACTACGGCGTGCGTGTGTAAAAAGAGGGGGGTTATAGTTATAAACTTTCGCTATCTTGCGCCTCTTCACATTGGTTTGATGATTTCAGACTGTATCTAGAGATGCCTTATGGAGTGGAGTATTAAGAAGAAAATCTCTTCGATAACTTTAAACAATGACTCTGTAAACAATAGCGTGATAACGTGTAACACCACAGGTTTTCAAGGGCCATATAGGAACTCGGTTCCTGAATTCCAGGGTGCCACGGGTGCCCTAATGGGCTTCAGATTTTAATTACATTTGGATGATTTCATAAACAATGGAGAGTTTAGTAAGGCATGAAGCATAAGTAAGTCATAAAGCAGTATCAAGTGTCACTAAATATAAAAGTATCAAACTCACAAATAAAAAATCATCTAAATAGGGAATTACGTCCCACCCATACATGACCCGAAGTGATTAGAGCCCTGACCCATACCCCGCGGTAGCCTGAACTCTGACTAGAAGGATCCGTCGAAAGTCTGGAAGCAGATAAGCTCCTCTTCCTCATCCATGCTCACCCCGCTCAGCTCGTCGAGGTTCGCCTCACCTGCATCTAATGACGTGTTTGGTTGGTGTTTTAAAACACCGTCCCAGAGTGGGAGTGAGTAGTTAACTCAGTGGGTGCCATTAGTCATAAGTTACATCAAATAACAATTTCATGATGAATTTAATGAAAAACATAAATTCACACATCTCTAACTAATCTTGTTAAATGTGTATGCTTGAATTATGATATAATGCATGACCTCGCCCACAATGCTCCCTCGAGCGATTTCGTCTCATGGTTGCGAATGACCAACACTCTCTCATTGCGATCTCAACTGCTGAGTCGCTAAATCCTAGCTAATGTGATGCATAGATAATGTTAGCCAAGTATTTAATTAATTTCATTTATCCAATAAGTTGGAGAAACTGGTACACCCCGACGATATCAATGCCCTCATCATTTGCGAGGCTCGGATCCCTCAACTAGTGAGGCTAGGACCTCGAGATCCTTAATCCCATCGGGGTCCTCACCCTCGATTGCAAGCACATGGGGAGTGCTGGGAAGCGGGATCGCTAGCGGTCACTATGGGGAGGCTCATCACCAGAGCGTAAGCTGACAGCTCGAATACAGTTTCCCATTCCACCATGCCCGGCTCATAAGACTGAATCAGTTTTCAGTTGTTGTCAGTGGGCGTCAGTGGGTGATGGGTGTTCTAGGTTCCAAACATGCGTAAGCATACATGGTTAACAAGCATGGTTGGTCAGTCGATGGACCAGACTGCTCAAGTTCAGGTGAGCACGTAACACGCGATATCGGGTGTAAGCAACCTATGTAGTCCCACTACTATCGCCCATTCATGTCCGCTCAAATCAGTCATTCTGGTCATAGGGCGGTCCAACCAATGGAACCACCTTCACAAATCTCAGTTCCCTGACCAACCCAGAAAGTAGGTTGTAGTCAATAACATGTCTCACAATTAAGAGATCGTCTTCTAGTACAGGTGGAATCATGCGTACAATACATCAAGCATAAAATTTCAAGATATTAAATAAATGCAACTACTCTTAATAACATAAGTCAAACATGTGTGTGTGTGGTGCCGAATTTTCTAAGAGGCAAAAAATAACACATTACTCATAGTACAAAAATCCAACAAGAAATAAGGTAATCATACACGCTACAGAGAAGATCAAGAAGAAATCGGATGTGAAGTGAACATGCAATGCTAATTTCATGCCCAAACGAATTTAAGACTAATCAAATATCAATTTATCACCGCATGAGTGTTGGGTAGACCTAGCATGTAAGTTTCCAGCTAGATTTTCTCTAAATTACTCATGCACATCAATCTAATATCCACAATCATTAAATTTATCATAAAATTGGTACTTGGCCACCTAGAGATAATGATCCACACCTTTAGGTCGCCGAAGGCTTGCAGAATCGTCCTAGGGGTGTTGGACTCGTGGGAGGGTTTGCCGAGGTCTTGAGCCAAATGCACCCGCATGTTAGGATACATGCAAGGGCGTAGCTTACAAAATGCATATATGGAGAAGAATGGTGATTACCTGAGAATCTTGCTCTTGTGGTGGTGGATGCAAGGTTCCTATGGTTAGGGATTTGAGAAAAATCATAAATTCCCATATAAACACCAAGAACTATATGAGATTCATGTAATCCATTTTAGAAAGAACCTAGGTCAGGAAGTAGGTTTATTTCTTACCTCTAAATCGCAAATGGAGTGGATTCGGCGGAGGAAAGTGATCGATGCTAGGGCTTTGATTGAAGGAAACCGATAAAGGGAAGCACTAAAGCTTCCCCACCCTACTCTCTCTTCTTCTTTTCTTTTCTCTCTCTTTCTCTCCTTTCAAAATGCAAATTCATATGAGAATAGAGGGTGCCCAAATGAAGCCCTTATATAGTGCCAGATTTGGTGTAAATGCCCTCAATATTTGAATTTTTACTATATAAGCCCTATGAGAGGGTTTTTCTAACCTTTAGGGCCCATTATGGGGTGTATAAGTTAATATAAACCGTAGGATAGTTAGCCCTAATGATGATCTACGTATGGATATAATCGGCCAGCCATTTGGATGTGTCAATCAACGGATATGATTAGAAGTCTGTTTAACAGTCACCGATGGTCGATCGGGGCCACGACTATACAGATATGAGTAAAAAAATATCATTAATCAGTACTCCAATTTTGGTTGTGGATTGACAGTCCAAAAGCCATAACACGAAAGAGCGGAATGTCTATTTCACTTAAGTTTCGGATTTTGGCTTAGGAGATTCGTGCGTTGCAAGTACTTAGCTTTCAGCACAAGTTGAACCGTTATGGACATTACTCAGGTCCGACTCTCGCGATAGACGTCGAGCTCAGTAAGACGAATATTATTCTATAGTTTTGGAACTAGTGGCCCACTAGCGAGTGGTCTAAAGTTTGTTCGAAAAATCAAGACATTTCTAAAATGAATTAGGTATTAAGATTTTTTGTGGGTAATGATTAGAGTTTGAATTAATTATATTCATAGTGTGACCTATTTATAGCTAGTGAAAGTGGAGATTTGGTCATGGTTACTCTAAACCGTCGATTTTAGGCTAAAAGAGTAATAAGGTTAATTTGGTCTATTAGTTAAGATCCGAGCCTTATTTGACTCGGCTTCGGTTAGATCTTTAATTTAGTTATGATTGTCTTGATTAGTTAGTGACGAGTCGATTAGATTTGGGCCCTATGCGAGTAAATCATGGGGCTAAACTTGATGTTCAAGTGATCGGGCGGATTCGTTGGCTTTCTACGGTTGATTAATCGGACTTGTGCGATTTTTTACTGGTACCACCCATGTATAAACTAACATTGAGTACTAATAATCAATAAGTGATAATATAAGTTAATTATATTAAAAAAATTCAAGAATTTTTTGAAAATTCAAAATAGTAAAAATTCAGGACATTACATAACGATTTTACGGAAACAGTTCAGGGCCAACGATGACTTGTATTTCAATGAAAAAATGTTTAATATTAGGTGTTGTGCCCACATCGTATACTTAATTGTACAAGATGAGCTTAAAATAATTGAGCGAACGATTGAGAACATAAGAGAGTATGAAGTACATATGGGATCACCTTCACAATTAAATACATAAAATGAGATTGTAAAATGGTTGAATTTGTATAAGCGAACGATGAAGATGAATGTCATGACATGTTAGAATTCAAACTATGAAATATAAGATTTAGCAATAGCTTTTAAAGATGCATTCTTTCACTGTGCAGAGCGTAATAACGCGTATCAGTGGTTGCCTTCTGATGATGATTGGACAAGAATTGAAGTAGTTCACAAGTTCCTTTTAATTTTTTACGATACAACAAAGATCTTTTGAAGAAGTAAGTATCCAATAATAAATATATTTCTGACAAAACTTTGGATAGTAAAAGATGTTTTATACAAAAGCTGTAGTGGATTAGACTTTTTACAAATAATGACTATGGATGGGTATACAGTTAAAGTTTGATAAGTACTAGTCTGAGTGCAATTTGGTAATGGCTGCTTTAGTCGTTCTTGATCCTTGATATAAGATGTTCATGATTATATTTATTTTTAAAAAAGTTGTATGGTGAGAAGAGTGTCACTAAAGTTGATAAGATTTGTGATGCAATCGAAAATCTATACAATTTCTATATAGAAATTTTGGGGACCGCAAAAGACAAAACCGCATGTTAGACTCCTCAAGTAGGTTTTAGTTCTAGTGTTGTTGCATAACAAAATAGGATCGATGATTTTATATCTTTCATGGCACAAATTGAGACCCAAACGCAGACAACTCAAACAAAACTTGACCAGTGTCTTAAGGAGCCACTTGTAAAGTACAAAGGCGAAGAATTTGTTATTTTAAACTCGTGAAAGTTGTAAGCTCATGAATCACAGTGCCATATGCATACATTGATTGCATGAGACATATTGTTAATTTCAATTTCAATCGTGATGTCAGAATCTGCTTTTGGCACGGGGAGTTGGGTTGTGAACAAGTATCGAAATTCACTTACACTAGAATTAGTCGAAGCGCTCATTTGTATATAGGATTGATGCGTCTAATATGAAAAAAAGGCAACTCTGTTAATGATTAGTTCGAGGAAGATGAGAGTGAGAGTTAGGATGAGACAGTATATACAGCAATTGCATGAACTAAGATAATATGATATCTTCGATTTATTTGGATTTGCTTATGACAATTTGAAAGTTATTATTTGTTGACTTGAATTGTAATATTTGATGAGTGGATGAATATTTTCTATACAATCATTTCTTAGCTTTTATATTTTAATGTTTTTTTTTTTTTTTTTCATATTTTTCATCTTTTCATTTATACTTTTAAATGACTTAATGTTGCTTAAATCTTATATGATTGGTTGCTTGCATTTATTTATCTTCATTTCTTAATTATTTATATTACCTCGGCCTAATTAAATATTATTTCATTTAAAATTCATACTTTTTTTTTGGGGTTAGCTTGTTAGTACACCCTTGTCAGTTCACACTTTCACTGTTAGCCACCCCCAGGGAATCGATATCGAGACCTCAGTGTTGAAACAGGATATCTTTCACTCAGTCTACCACTTGAGCTATGGATCATGGTGTTTTCAAAATTCACACTTATAGATATGTCATCGGAAGATGATCTATCGGTAGATATTTGAGATTATGGAGGCCAAATGTACTCCTATGATGAAAAAATAAAGTTGCAATGCAAGTTGTGTGAAAAATAACTTGTAAACAAAACAAATTAATTAAAATTGCATTTGACTTCTAGGGGAGGAGATACTATCACATGTAGCAAAGCTCCTTTAGAAATTCAAGATTTATTTTGAAACATTCTCGGCTCAAATAGAAAGGCTTTGACCCACTTCCCTACAATCAATACAGCCAGTCATAAAAGATATATAAGTAGCGCTATTATAAATAAAGAATGTTTAAACAAAGAAAGAGCCCTCACACTTAGTAGAGAAGAAGAATACAGATTATTAAGGGAACAAGAATAATGAGATTATAAACTAGACGATAAATCAAAGCTTGAAATTGGCATCTAAGACTAGACAACATCAACCCCACTTGAGAAAATATGATGTCGAAGTAGGCATGAGTACGGATAAAAGATATAAGCCAGGCGATAAATCATCAAAATTTCTTAAAAGTTTCACTGCATTCTATAGCCAGTTGGGAATCCTTTACAAATTAGATTATAGAAAGATGTTGAAAAAACTTGTTAAATATATGAATGAAGACGATGGAAATTCAACTCCATCATCTGATTCAAAAACGATAAATATTTTAGGAATCTCTAGCTCGGACTCAGCACAGAGTTCTCCCGCAGTTGAAGCCATAAAAAGAGAATTAAACGATAATTTTGACGACAAAGGTGGAAGATGGGTTATATCGACAAGGTTACACAAGTTACCCGCACAAGTTACCCGCTACAAAAGGCATTTATCATATAGAGAATATTAAATGAATGAATAGTTTATTGATTTGTTTGTGGAACTCCATTTAAGATTCTGAACATTCTTTTGAATTTTAATAATGATTATTTAAAACTTTATTTTTTTAATTTTTTTTATATAAATTACTTTTGAGTATTTATTAATATTTATTTTAGGCAACTCAACTCAAGTTAAAAATTTGTTTTTAAAAAAAAAAAAGAAAAAAGAAAAAGAAAGACTGACTCAACTTAACTCGGTGTTGATTTGATTGGACTCGTCTGAGTCAATCCAGTCCTACTCGAATCAGGACAGGCATGCTAGACTTAGTAAGAAGTTGGGCCCAGATTAGATTAGGTATATTTCAAAACCGTATGGGCTTGGGTAAACCATAACTCGGTCCGGCCATCCAAACTAATCTCCTGCAATGAGAAAAGAAATAATTACACTTGCGCGAATTGCATGTGCCGCGGCGCACAGCAAGTTCCTGTGGTCGGAAGCTATGTGGGTCCCACAGTTTCTAGTGAAAAAATCCACTCCGTCCATTAGTTTCCCAAACTCACATGGAAAGGGACCCAAAAATCAGATAGATCCGAAACTCAAGTGGCCCACGCGAGAGTAAACAATGAGAATAGAAATGTACACCGTTGAAATCTTTCATGATATTTATATGCCATCCAAACTGTTCAAAAGGCCATTACAAGTTACGACTGGGAGAAACTGTATGCACAGATATCATCGTGATCCAAACCTTCCCCACAAGGTTCCAACGGTGGATGTTCAATCCCCGATGTTTCGTGTGGTGTGTTCCACTTGAGTTTTCGATCTATCTTATTTTTGGACTCCTATCCTATTGTGAGCTTGAGAAACTGATGGACGGAGTGGATTACTTACGAGCATCTCTGTAGGTCCCACATAGCTTCCGACTACAACAACTTCGTATGGGCGGGTGGCACAGGCAATTCGTGTTCCTCCATTTTCGTGATGGGACTCTTATCATGTGAGTGGTGATTGGTAACCGTTTCCTTCTCTCAATATACGTGGCCACATCTTTTTACGGTATACCTTCATTTTCAATTCTGAGAAGTAGGGGCCACATCCAGGAAATCAATACCATTAGTTTTTTAGTCCCACTGCTGGAACATCTAGAAATCTCAGAGATTGGAAGTTCCTATATATCAGGACCTTAATGGTTCAAATTTAAATATCTTAACGGTCTATCTATAAGATGAAGAAAGGTAAATATTATCTAAGAGAACATATTTTTCTAGCATTTTTCCATCCACTGTGGGTCAACATAACTTAACGGTCTGGATTATCTAAAATTGGTCTCCTCTTCTCAGAATACAAAATGAGTGTATAGTACAGAGAGTTGCAGGCGACATATCATAAAATATTCCTCCCTGATGGTTTATCCCATATCCTGATCCCCTATTTGAGAGGGAAGTTGCAACGGCAATCGAAAGGAGTTTATTGTTCCTCGCTAGCATATGTCGCGGCCCACCAGGTCCCACATAATAATAGAACAGATGATCGGAATCGTCCATATTTTTGAATATTTAACATAAGGTCTAATATATGAAATTTAAATCTAAATGGATAATCTAGAACATCAGTATCTATTGATGAATTTATAACTAGTAAAGGAAAATTTTATATGGTTCACATTCAGTCTAACATTCAAAAGGGTAGGATCATCAGATAATAGCTTATCTATGATAGAAGAGATTACGTGGACCGTACAAATTATTGGAATATTTCATCATGTGGGCCCCAGTGGCTGGCCACACACGTTTCGTAGCATAGGCAAAACGATCTCGCAAAACAAAATCCCCTCCTCGTCGACGCAAGAAGGCTCCCCGTGCAGCCTAAACTTTTTGAACCGTATTACGATGCGATTAGGGGCACTAGACACGTGGACACCTGAATCATAGATCTGGACCGTCCATATAAATTTAAAACTCTGGGATGTCAAAAAATTTGAAAATAATACTAAAAAGAGAATTGTAGCCTTCAGATATTTGGATGTAGACATAGACGGCTATAACAATAACATGTTCATCTTAATATTTAAAGACCCAGATCAGATGGATAGGATTGTCTAATAGGCGTGAATTTTTGAGATGTAAAACAACCATAATAGGCCCTACGTGTGGACGGATCCGATGTGTACATCATTCTGCCACGTGTAATGTAGAGAGGTAGCTCTACCATGTTCCGGTTCTTCCTGCTCCACCATATCAACTTTCAAAAAAAATCCGATTACGTCTCCTGTACAACTAGTTGGACGATAGTGTTTCCGTCCAACTGTGGGTAAATGTCGATGAATCAAGTGCGTACAAGATCCAACCCATCCAAAGGTTGGAATCACCATGGGTCTACTCACCATTCGGTCCAAATCATAGGAAACAATGTAAAATCGATGATACAGTCCAAAGTAAACTTCCAGCCCGCCTTGTGAATGGATTCGCCTGATTTCTACAAAAGCCAATTTTGATGATGGGCCCAAGCTGATGGACGGTTGGATGTCATGAACACATGAAACTTGGAAGTCACGCAGTAGTGGGACGATAAGACTTCGGTACAACTACAACCGGCCGTGCTTGTGACCTCTTTAAATACGGAAGCGGATTGGCTGGTGTACCTCACACCAGCTATAGAGCTGATGTATTGACGTTAGCAAGTTCTGTGGGTCCTATCATAAGGTATGTGTTATATCCAAACCTTCCATCCATTTGGAGAGCTCGTCTTAAGGCTGTAGACGAAAAATAATACAGATATAACTATCAAGTAGACCACACTGAAAAAAGAAGTGGGAGATTGAACGTATACCATTGAAATCATTTTTGGGTCACAGAAGTTTTGGATCAATATGAAATTTTTTTTCCTCTTCATTCTGGTCTTTATTACCTTATGAACAGATTGGATGGAAAATAAAAGTTTTGGTGGGCCCTACGAATTTTTTAACGGTGAAAATCATTATCTCCCCTGCTATTTGTGGTGTGGTCCACATGATCTTTGGATATGATTCATTTTTTTGGAAAATACTCTAAAATGATCTCTAAAAATAGATGAACGGTATAGATATAATAAATACATCACTGTGGGGACAATGTAACTTTGATATCCTTTGAACCGTTCGTACAACTCGGAGCTCGAGGAGCGTCGGTGCTCGTCTTCGCACGACACGTACCAACAGGAGCTATCCACACACCAGCGAATCCGCTTCCAATAAATACACTCCAAAACCCACATCTCCATTTCTCAAGAAAAAAACAATGGGAAACACAGTCCAAAAGCTCTCTTGTTTTGTATCCAAACCAGAAGAGATTTCAACCTTCACATGTGAGATTTGCATGGATCTCATGGCCCCAAACCAACGGTTCAAAAACAAGACATGCTCTCACCCCTTATGTTGTGATTGCATTTCCAAGTACATTGACTCAAAGATCCATGACCACACATCCAATCTGCTCTGCCCCCACTTGGGGTGCAAAAAGAATCTGGACCCTATATCATGCCGTCCAATCATTCCTGCCCAGACGTTCGATCGATGGTGCGATGTACTCTGCGAGTCTGCAATCGCTGGGGCCTACAAGGCCTACTGCCCATACAAGACCTGCTCGGCGCTGGTGGTGAACGAATGTGGATCGTCGATGGTCACGAAATCCAAGTGTCCAGATTGCAAGAGGCTGTTTTGTTTTACGTGCATGGTGCCATGGCATGCTGGCTACAGGTGCGCTGAGGCTGGCGTGAAACGAGATCGAAATGACGTGCTCTTTGGGCTGCTGATGGAGAATAGAAGGTGGCAGAGGTGTCCAAGGTGCAATACATGTGTGGAGCTCATCTCTGGCTGTCAGGCTATTACTTGCAGGTTTTTATCTTCTTGATTATGGATTTAAGGGTAATTTTATGAATTTTTTTTTTTTTTAGTTGTACAAGTGGGGCCCATTATTTTGGTGATCTTGACCGTTGAATTGTGGAGTCACTGTGGATGGACGGTGTTGGATGAAGATATGACAGATTAGAACATCCCGGCCTTTCAAGTCTTTATTGAGTGTTGACCAAGTCATTGGGTGAAATCTGATTGAGTTGAGTTGAGTTGGTTAATTGAGTCGAGTCAGGCATATCTTGAATCAGATTGTTGCTGGGTTTTCTTTCCCAACCGTCTATTTGCAAAATAATAATAATAAAAAAGATCCAGCCGTTCAATGGTTTAGATTTTTAATCACTGGGGCCACTTGCATAAACTGGGACTGGAGTGGTCGGTGCTCTATGGGCCCTACCATGTGAATCCTCGGGACGGAAACGGATTGGCTAGTGACCCTGCGACTAGCCATTGGCTAGTGGTCGGTGCTCTATGGGCCCCACCATGATGTATATGTTTCATCCATGCCATCCATCCATTTTTTAGATCATTTCACCGTATTAGCCCAAAAATGAGGTAGATCTACTTCCCAAGCAGAGTATACGGTGTTGATTGAATGCCCACCGTTAAATACTTCTTGAGGGCAACAAAAGTCTTAGATCAAGCCAATCAAGTTAATAGATTAATTAAATCTGGACCATTCGGAATCATGCCTAATTTGTCTGACTTGATTT
Organism: Magnolia kwangsiensis; assembly: GCA_037074715.1. Lineage (NCBI taxonomy): Eukaryota > Viridiplantae > Streptophyta > Magnoliopsida > Magnoliales > Magnoliaceae > Magnolia > Magnolia kwangsiensis. The sequence continues at coordinate 3,317,382 of CM073577.1, read as the reverse complement.
TTCTGACCGAGTCAGACTCGGAACAGATCTGATCGTACACATTTTGGATCAATTCGAGTCAGGTGAGCCGGACTCAGTCCTACATCTGATTAAGCCATTGAGATTTCGGTTCGAATCGAGTTATACTCAATTTGATCCAATCTGGATTGATGCCCAACTGGACTGTAAATTCACACTTTACTATTAGCCACCGGGGCAGAGAATCGATACCAAGACCTCATTGTTGAAAATCTTTAGCTCAGTCTACTACTTGAGCCATGGCTCTGGGTGTTCGGGACTGAGAGGGCTGAACGAATCAAGCATCCTACCATCTATTTACTGATTTGCCGATCCCAGACGTCACACGTGTGTAAATGGCATACCACTTCACATTACCACGTGTGCTGACATGGCACACACGTGTAATATCTAGGACGTCCATGACATGGGTCCGACCATGGAGAAGTTCATTCGCAAGAATCAGACCGATTCAGTCACGAGTTGGGCCGCGTTGCTAGAAACATGTGGATGGTTATAAATTTTCATCCAAGTTCTTATCAGCCGTAGATTTTTGTTACAATTTGGCCCACACCCCTAATTAGTAGTTCGACTTGCTTCTTGATGGACGGACCGGATCTCGTACATCCACGCGTGTGAGCTTAGCAAAGGTCATGTATCTAAACTTGGGTCCTGAATTGTCAAAGGTTTGAGACGGTCCAATTGAAGATTTTTCCTTTTTGTTTTTGGGGTATCCTCCATCCACAATGAGTCCCATCGTATCAACGGTTCAGATCATTGAAACATGACCGTAGATTTAATGGCTAACAAGTGTCTTTAAACCGTCCATTCTTTCCTGCAAGGAATGCCTCATGAATCATTGACTCGGATCGGCCAGACACCTGGCATGGATTTTAACGTTGAGCCCGGCCGAGGAATTATACGATACTCGACCGTAGATATAAAAACTATACTCGCAGTTCATTTTCAACAAGTTGGGCCAATATTTCAGTGATCTAGACCGTTGGTATGTTGGGGCCCACACTGAATGGTATGTATACGAAATCTTATGTTCCCTTTTTGTGTTTTTTGTCGCATGTGATTGTTTCAGATGCAAGCGTGTTTTTTGCTACGACTGTGGAGGGAACTACACTATCAGCCATGCATTTACTTGCAAATCTTCTCGGTGAGAACACTGTTTTCTGTACTCATCATCTTACACGTGTCAACTTGTCTCTCACGCTCGAGATCCAATCCGTTCATAGTAACGGGACCACTGACTAAAGCCTTATTTCGAAACTCAGTCTCGATTATGGATGAAGTCGAAAATTGTGGGGCCCACATTTTATTTTTATGAAATCCAACCCTTCCAACAGATGAATCTTATCACAATGATTAGATCGATGAAAATTCTGGCAGATATAACCAAAAGGTGGACCACACCAAAGAAAATTTATACACTGCTAAAAACTTCGAAATTCCCATGCAACCCATTTGATGATTCTAACGGTCCGATTTTTTGCTCTAGTGATCATCGTTATGGGATAAATACGTTGAACGGTCTGGATGTTATACAGATATCATTTGGCCTTACAATTCTCAACTTTATCACTTTTTAAAGAAAGAAATACATGGAGTAGTCTGTAATTTCGTCCGTTTGACCGCTGGCGGCATTAGTTGGCCAAATCAGCATTTCGAAGGAATTTTCCTGTAAAAATCTCCATCTTGAGCCGTCCATGGCAGGATGCAACATTCACCGGATGGATGGTTGTGGATTCCACGGTGGGTCATGTGTATTGGTGGGACCCACGTTCTAAACAAGTCCGGCCTCATCCCCGGATCCACCTACTTGTGGGGCCCACTGGGATGTATGTGCCTTACATCCATGGATTTCATCCATTTTGAAAATTCATTTGAGAATAGGATCTGTAAAATGAAGTAGATGCAAATCTTAGGTAGACTATACCAAATGAAACAGTAGTGATTGAATCTCTACCATTAAAAACTTTACGTAGACCATTTGGAGTGTTTATTTTCCATCCAACTTAAGAGTTATGCATGGGACGAGTCGTCTAGACTCATTCAAATATGGCTAACCTGAACTGAGTGGGTGAGTCGATCTGATTTGAGTTGACTTCGATCAATTCGAACTCAAACCGAGTTGTCATATGCTCGCACCCGGCCTGACATCTCTCCCTCTCTCCTCCGAATCTCCCGAGCTCAATAGCTACCCACAACCACCAAGCCACCCCCTTCTCTCTCCTACACTCCTGAGCTCAGCTGCTCGTTTCGACTGAGTGGCTTGTCCACACCCATCCACCCATCGCCGACTCTCGGCTGTCACTCAACTCTTCAAATCAACTAGTTAAGGTAATTTCGTATTCAGAAAGATTTATATTTCATGATTTTCATTTATTCTTATGAAATACATCGTGATATGGTATTCTAATTTAAGGGTTTTATGAAATTGGAGTCGAGTAGGGTTGAATAGACAAATTGGAATGGATTGGGTGCTTGCATTTGGTCTGGGTTGACTCTGGTGTGTTTGGATCGACTCAAGTGCATACGGACTGGCTCAATTTAAGTCATTTCTAAACCTTAAACCTTCAACCTAAATCCAAAACCCAAAACCCAAACTCTACACCCTAAACCTAATACCTACACCCTAAACCTAAATTTTAAACTGCTAAATCTAAACTCTCATTTCCTAATTTATTATTGCTTAGCTTATTATTGTGCATTAAACCGTTAGCCTAATATGCTTTATTTTTGTAAGTTAGATAATTAGTAATTTATTTTTCTAGATTATGGATTACATTACTTATTGCTTAGCTTATTTTTATGCATTAGACAGTTAACTTAATGCGTTTTATTTTTATGAATTAGATAGTTAATGATTTATGTTTATGAATTATTGATTATATTGTTTATTACTTAGCTTAGTATTGTGCATTAGACAGTTAGCCTAATGTGGTTTATTTTTGTGAATTAGACAATTAGTAACCCATTTGAAGATTTCTGTGTGGACAAACATAGATATAATGTGTTCTTTTTTTTTTCTTTTTTTTTTTTTGTGGTTATTCAAATTGTCTTATTTTATATAGTTTAAGGTTAGATAGATAATATGATTTCATATAACATATTTAAATACTTATGTCTGTTTTGGGCTCTATCTTTCTATTTCTCTCTGTACATGTTTCTTCATTTTTATTTCTCATGTCAAATATCTTTATATTGCTTAGATGTTTGTCATATAAATGAAATGGAAAATCAACTTATCTAGAGAGACATGAAAAGATGTTATCAAAATTTTAACATGGACGTTTAAATAAGAATATGAAAGTATTGTAATATATCTAACCTTGAACGAGTAACTAATTTAAGATTTAGTGTATACCTTTAATGCATTACAGTATTACTCTAATTTAGTATCTTTTAATTAGATGACTAGTGATGAGATTCACAATACCCCTTAACGGTTTTTTAGTCACTTCGCCAATGATATTGGGTGAAGATGTGCACATTGAAATTGGTATCTCCTAGAATTCAGTAAAAGAAAAGAAAAACAAAAAAAATCGGTAGTGTGGGTGGATTTTGAATAACTTTAAAGGTTTGCTGCATTCTATAGGCGATTGTGAACCTGTATAAATCAAATCATAAAAAGCTCAAATTCCTTCTTCTGCAACCAAGGCATAGAAAGAGAACCAAGTGATGCTCCTGGCGACAAATGTGGAGGGGTTACTATTATGGACAATATTATTTGGGTTACATGCCATAAAGGCATTCATCGTACAAAAGCATTCTTCATACATAGGATATTGAATTAATGAATGGTTTATATGTGTAATTTTATTTGAGATTCTGGACCTACTTTTGAGTGTTGTCAATATTTATTTTATTTATTTATTTTTTTCTGTTATAAATTACTTTTAACAATGTTTATTCCAAACAACTCAACTCAAGTACACTACTGAATAGGATAATAAAAAGAAAAAAAAATTGAAAAATAAAGGTTTGACTCGACCTGGTCCCTTTGACCAGGTCGAACTTGGTCTGGTTTTGTCCAAGCTAAACCCGGACTCAGATCGAGTTAGGTACGTTGGACTCGGTACCGAGTCGGGTTGAGTTCACATCAGGTCTATTTTAAAAGTGGGTTGGGTCAAGCCAGGTCAGGTCAACCATAACTCACCTGACTCGACTCAATGCCCAACCGCTCTAGTATAACCAGAAAGACCTGTATGACAAGAACACACAAATACTAGCTTGATCCGAAACTTTTATGACATGTAGGGGTGCACATTTAACCGGTAGAACCGTGGAATCGGACCGAAACTGTAACACCCCGGGTTTTCAGGGGCCATGTAAGAACTCGGCTCCTGAATTCACAGGTGTCATGGGTGCCCTAATGGGCTTCATATTTTGATTATATTTGGATGATCTCATAAACAATGAAGGATTTAACAAGGCATGAAGTATAGATACATCATAAATCAGTATCAATTGCTACTAAATTAAACATATCCAAACGACGAATTCAAAATCATCTAAATAGGGAACTAGTCCCACCCATACATGACCCAAGGCGACTAGGGCCCTGATCCATACCACGTGGTGGCTTGAACTCAACTAAAAAGATCCGCCGAAAGTGTGGAAGTAGGAAAGCTCCTCTTCCCTATCCTTGCTCACCTTGTTCGGCTCGTCGAGCTTCGCCTCACCTGTATCTAGTAAAGAGTCTGGTTGGTGTTTTAAAACACCATCCCAGAGTGGGAGTGAGTGATCAACTCAGTAGGTACTATTAATTTTAAGTTATATCATGCTTCAATTATAATATGAATTTAATGAAATGCAACCAATAATTAACACCTAGCTACTCTTATTAAAATGCATGCATATGGAATGATATGATGCATGCCCTCACCACAACGCTCTCTCGAGCGACTCCATCTAACGATCACGTACGTCAGCACTCCCTCAGAGCGACCTCGACTTCCGAGTTGCCACCCTAACTAGTGCGATGCAATGCGATCGTGTTAGCCGAGTTATTAGTTAAGTCCATTCATCCAGCAGGTTGGAGAATCTGATACACCCCACGAATCAATGCCCTAAACGGATTGCGAGGCCAAGGCCCCCCAATGCGTGAGGCCGAGATCCCGTTGTCTGTGATCCCGTCAGGTTCCTCATCCTCGACTTCAAGCACATGACGAGTGCCGAGAGAAAGGGATCGCTCACGGTCACTACGGGGAGGCGCGACACCCCAGCATAGGCCGACAGCTCGGACATAGTATCCCATTCCACCATGCCCAGCTCACGAGGTTGTGGACCAGTTTCAAGTGAGTTATTGATGGGCTACAAAGGTTGTAGGGTGGTTTAGGTTCCATACATATGTGAGCAACCAGGGTTAATCAAATAAGGTTGATCAGGCAGTAGGCTAGACCGCATAAGTCGGGCGAGCGCGAGATGAGTGACATCGGGCACAAGGGACCCATGTAGTCGAACTACAGCCACCCGAATGCACCCACCCAAACCCGCGGGTCTGGCCATAGCATAGTCCTACCAATGGGACTACCGTCTCTCCTCAAGTTCCTGACCAACCCAAGAGTGTGAGGGGATCCATAGCATGCCAACTCTTCAGGTTATCGAGTAGCATAACAATAACATGTTCTCATGCATCTCAATCATACAACACAGATACTCCTACAAGTAAGCAAACATTATCAAGAACAAGTGCATGTGTATGTGGGTGTGTAAGGATGTGAAGCACTTCCTCCATCTTAAGAAATCATATGCACAAGGGTAATAGATTATACACACATTGAAGCACCATATATGGAAAAAAGGATCAAGCAAACATGAGCATACAATCATCCATACATAATATCATGTGAGAGGCAAGATCAACACTAAATTTAAGAGCTAAGCATGCACATCCATACAATTCCAACAAACATATAATTTATAGGGTTTCTCTAGAATTTTAAATATAACATACAAGCAATCAAAATCATTAAGCTCGTACTAAAATTGGTGCTAGGCCACCTATGAGCAATAGTCCGCACCTATGGAATGTTGAGTTCTTGAGAAACGACCTAGGAGAGCTCAGATTTGGGGTCGATTGGCCGGAATCCCTCTTCAATCGGTTGAAATTCGAGCTTGGAGTGGTGGGTGTGGGATCTCTTAAGGAAGAGGGAAGAAGATGCAAGGATCGACTTCTCTTGGCCCACCTTGGAACTTTTCTACATTCTCTCTTTCTTCTCTCCTCTTTGCTCCTTAGTGGTTGGGGTAAAAAGGGAGAGTTGTGAGAGGGCTAGAGATGAGTTGTTGGAGAATGGAGGAAGTATGAAGGAGGGAGCTTGATTGTTAGAGATTATAGGAAGTTAAGAGGGAGCGTTTGGTTGTTGGAAAAATTGAAGGAGGATATGAGGGAGAGGAATTTATTATTGTTGGAGAATGGTGAGAGATATGAGATAAGAGCTAGGGTTTATTTCATAGAGTTGGGCCCTTTGGCCTTAAGTTTCCTCAAATTCTAAAACTAGCTCACTAGGACTAAGTATTGGTGTTGGGGTAGTCCTAACACTCCTTCGCCACCAAATTGGGTGTGTAGGTGTCTCATGGCCCAACCAGGGTCCATGCAAAGTTTGGGATCAAACAGATAAACGAATATGGGGTTTGACCATATGGTCCTGATCCCCAAATGGCCCTGTGGGGGTCCATTCTGGTTGTTGGGGTAGTTCTGGTATTCCCCTTGCCATGAAATTTATAGGGTAGGTGGTCCATGGCCCAATGAAGGGCCATGCAAAATTTGATAACGATCGGATATGGGATTGGGTCGTATGGGTCCGATTTGCGATCAACGGTCATCGTGCCACAATCGGGTCCCAGATTTTGTGGACGGGCGAAGGAAAGTATATTAAAACTTTACCAAAATTTTAGAAGAAATCCGACGGCTGAAAAGTCCAGAGTCTCATTTTCTTTAGCCAGTGCCAGATTTCAACTCTGGCCTTGGGTGGGTTGACAAGTACAGATGGAACGGCCCAAATAATTAACTTCAGGGTGTCTAATGAGTCCGTGGTCTGCGATGGACCACAAGCCCATTGTGATCTATGGTTCCCTAGAGTTTTATAAATTTCTGACCTTCCTGCGTAACAGTATGGCCCGCACAGGCTATTGCTAAGTGTAAACGGGCTATCGACTTGACGGCCCGCACTCGATCTAATCACAACCAGACTGGTCCACCTGTGTATAAGCAAACATCGAGTGCTAATGGTCAATAAGTGATAATATGAGCTAATTAATATAAAAATAAGAATTTTTGAAAAATTCAAGACAGTGAAAATCCAGGATGTTACAATCTACCCCCTTTAAAAATAATTTCGTCTCCGAAATTGCCTAAGGGTAATAAGTAAAGATATTATTATTTTATTTACATAAGTTTCATTGATTTCAAGTTTATATGCATGGTAGGGTGTATACTATCTATGCTAGTTTGGCTCATTTTAGTCTACCCCTTTAAAACTTTTTCACCCTGATGGTTTACTACAATTTATTTAATTATCTATTTATTTTAAAAGATTTAAATTTATGATGACGATTTTCCTCTATGTAGAGTAAAAGTGTTTACTTTCAATGTTAAACCAATATGGAGAGACGGTTGCAGTGGGCTAAAACCCGATACGTCGATCATCTACCTGACCAGGGTAGAGGCTCATCGTATCCCTTCTTCGTCCTGCGGGATCCTGATTTTCTGCTCAGTTAAAGCAGTGAGTCTATTGGTAGTCACCCAGGATTGAGAATTGAGTCAAGCCGCGAATGCTTCACAGGCGTATACTTCCATAATTCTGCAGTCTGATCAATAAAAATGTTTAGGGAATGACCATCGTTTTCAAAATGAGCCCACCCATACATGCAAGAATTCACAAAGTGACAAGAGAATTTCAGTCCATACTTCACATCGATTTCAAAATGCCATTTGTATGGGCATGGATTACAAGTATCACTAAACATGCTAAACATAAAGAAAATACGATCTAACAAAAAAAAATTCCTAATCATCCTTCAGTACATGCATCGACCTAACCGCATTAAACAACTACTAGTCATCAGTGAGGTTGTGGGGCTACTCGTCGGAGTTGGGCAAAAGTGGGGGTACTTCTTCCCCCTGAGGAAAAGAATCACTGGAATGGAGAAGGAGGCAACGGTTGCTCGGAATGCCATTTCCCTCGGCAAGGAAATGGATTGTTGATGAGAATGTTTTGGAAAAGAAATGGGTTTAGTGTTGGATTTGTGAATGGGTTTTAGGAGTGAAAGAGTGAAAGTGATGAAGTGGGATGGGTTAGGGAGATAAGGGGTGTGAAGGGAATGAGGATGGTTCTTTGAGGAGGATGGTGTGTTGAGGTTTAGAGAAGGAGATGAGCTTTTCTCTAAAAATTTGGGAGAATGGAGGATGGTAAAGTGAGAGTGAAAGGGTGGATGGGTTTAAGGAGAATGAATTTGAGGAATGGGAGTTGAGATGAGATGAGTCTTGTAAAGGAGAAGAAGATGGGTTTGAAGTGGGTTTTGTGGATAAGAGAGTGAGAGAGTTGGAGTGGGATACATCTGGTCCATTGGTAACTCTTAGTTATAGAAACTTTCGGTTTCAATACATCTTTTGTTCATAAAGTATTTATCGCTTTTAATTACAGGATAATTTTTATTATAATTTTTTTTTATGATAATTTATCATTAATTTGACCCCTTTCATACAAAATTTCAATCTATTTCAAGTTACATAAAAATTATAAAAAAATTTAGAAGCATAAGTTATTTGAAACTAACAATTTTCTATAGGATACGAAAACGTATCTAATTCTTGTAATTTTTTTCTGATATTTTAGTACTTAAATTATTTTTAAAATTTTTTTTAATAATTTATCATTAAGTTTTAAATCTTTTCACAAAATTTTATGTTATTTGGAGTTGTAAATAAATTATTAAAATTCTAGGAGCAACAACTATCTAAAATTAAAAAATTTTGGATAGTTGGTAGAACATCTTAATTTTAACTATATTATAATTTTTATTTTATTTTTTTTTCTTATTTTCATATAAAACTAAACTTGTTAAGCTTCAACCTGGCTTTTGAATCACTTACATTGGAGTTGTAATGAAGGAGATATGAATTTTTTAAGTTGACTTAAAATTTACAAAAATTTTCGGCACCGGCGGTGCCTGTCGGGCACTACCACGCCAGGGTTGGGCGCTGGCAGCGCCGGGCCCCTGGATCGTGGGCGCTAGCGGCGCCGGTTATCTGGCTTGTTGGACCTTACAACTCGCATATCTCACAAACCAGAATAAGTTACACGACGTGCCATATATGAATTTGGGGTAGGAGAAGCTACTCTATGCAATGGGCCTAGTCATTTTGCAAGATTCCATCAAGTTAATGGTCAAAATTTTATTTTATTTACATTTTTCTATTTATAGTAAATTTTCGTTTGATTATAGCTTTTTATCCTTTAAGCTTTGTATTTGTGTCTCATTTAAAAGTACTTAGAGAAATTAGAAGAATAAAGTAGTGGAAAGTGAGATTTCTTTTGAACGAAATGGGTTTGAAGGAGGAGATGAGACTTATGAGTTAAGTTTTGAAAGCTTAAGAAGAAAATAGGGTGATGATTGAGGGTAAAAGGGGTAGGATTGGCTACAAATGACCATATGGAGAAGCCCCTAGAGCTCTTAAGGAGCTTGGAGAGGCTACTTTAGCAGCTTAAGCCTATCGCATTTAGGTCGGGTTGACTCAAGTCATCCAATCTTCCAATTAAAAGTGATTTGGATCACTTTGCGCAGTCTAAGGACTTGTTTGGCCATTAGTATTAAGTTATATTAAATGGAATCGCATTGCTAATCCCACCTCGGGATTAGGGATGACATGTTTGGATTGAGTGTGAGATGGGATTAAAATTAATTTCATAGGCTTTGGAAAATGAGCCTTGCGTTAGAAGGTATGAGATGAGATTTTTAAATCTCATTATGTTGAATTTCCAAGTGTAATTTGAAAGGAGATCTTGAGATTTACTTTTAATTGCATACATTCCAAACATGGTATTGAAAAATATGGGATACACCCAGTCTAGGAAAAATACCTTACACATGCATTAATTGTTACTTTTACAATTTCATCCACCTTAATATCTTCTAATGCAGTTGGCCAAACGAGCGCTAAGTCTTTCTACTCGTAAACCCTAACGTTTTAGTCTTCGGACTTGTCAAATCGCATGGTCCCGGGATCCTACAAATGTCTCTAAGTTCGATCGCTCCCTCCTAAGTCAGCGAATGCGTTATGGCGAGTTCATAATCCACAACCCAATTAAATCCAAACAGTTGCTCTGATATCATCTGTAACACCTCTGGTTTTCAGGGGCCGTGTAAAAACTCGGCTCCCGAATTCCCAGGTGTCATGGTGCCCTAATGGGCTTCATATTTTGATTACGTTTGGATGATCTCATAAACAATGAAGGATTTAACAAGGCATGAAGTATAAATACATCATAAATCAGTATCAATTGCTACTAAATTAAACATATCCAAACGACGATTTCAAAATCATATAAATAGGGAACTAGTCCCACTCATACATGACCCAAGGCGACTAGGGCCCTGATCCATATCCCGTGGTGGCCCGAACTCAACTAAAAAGATCCGCTGAAAGTCTGGAAGCAGGAAAGCTCCTCATCCCTATCCTTGCTCACCTTGTTTGGCTCGTTGAGCTCCGCCTCACCTGCATCTAGTAAAGAGTCTAGTTGGTGTTTTAAAACACCGTCCCAGAGTGGGAGTGAGTGATCAACTCAGTGAGTGTTATTAATCTTAAGTTATAACAGGCATCAATTATATTATGAATTTAATGAAATGTAGTCAATCTATTATAACATCCTAGATTTTCACTGTTTTGGATTTTCAAAAATTCTTATTTTTATTATTAATTAGCTCATATTATCACTTATTGACCATTAGCACTCGATGTTAGCTTATACACAGGTGGATCAGTCTGGTCGTGATTGGACCTAGTGCGGGCCGTCAAGCCGATAGCCCGTTTACACTTAGCAACAGCCTGTGCGGGCTATACCGCCACCCGGGAAGGTCAGAAATTTATAAAACTCTAGGGAACCATAGATCTCAATGGGCTTGTGGTCCATCGCGGATCACGGACTCAATTGGACACCCTGAAGTTAATTATTTGGGCCGTTCCATCAGCACTTGTCAACCCACCCAAGGCAAGAGTTGAAATCTGGCACTGGTTAAAGAAATTGAGACTCCGGAATTTTCAGCTGTCGAATTTCTTCTAAATTTTCGGTGAATGTCTAATGTACTGTCCTTCGCCCGTCCACAAAATCTGGGACCCGATTGTGGCACGACGACCGTTGATCGCAAATCGGACCCATACGACCCAACCCCATATCCGATTGTTCTCAAATTTTGCATGTCCCTTCATCGGGCCATAGACCACCTACCCTATAAGTTTCATGGCCAGGGGACTACCAAAACTATCCCAACAACCGGAATGGACCCCCACAGGGCCATTTGGGGGTCCATTTGGGGATCAGGACCATATGGTCAAACCCCATATTCGTTTAACCGTTTGATCCTAAACTTTGCATGGACCCTGGTTGGGCCATGAGACACCTACACACCCAATTTGGAGGCCAAAGGAATGGTAGGACTACCCCAACACCAATAGTTAGTCCTAGTGGTCTAGTTTGGGAATTTGAGGAAACTTAAGGCCAAAGGGCCCAACTTTAAAAAATAAACCCTAGCCTTTGTCTCATATCTCCCACCATTCTCTAACAACAACAAATCCCTCTCCCTCATATCCTCCTTCAATTTTTTCAACAACCAAACTCTCCCTCTTAACTTCCCATAATCTCCAACAATCAAGCTCCTTCCTTCTTACTTCCTCAATTCTCCAACAACTCATTTCTAGCCCTCTCACAACTCTCCCTTTTTACCCCAACCACCAAGGAGCAAAGAGGAGAGAAGAAAGAGAGAATGTAGAAAAGTTCCAAGGTGGGCCAAGAGAAGTCGATCCTTGCATCTTCTTCCCTCTTCCTTAAGAAATCCCACACCCACCACTCCAAGCTCGAATTTCAACCGATTGAAGAGGGATTCCGGCCAATCGACCCCAAATCCGAGCTCTCCTAGGTCGTTTCTCAAGAACTCAACATTCCATAGGTGCGGACTATTGCTCATAGGTGGCCTAGCACCAATTTTAATACGAGCTTAATGATTTTGATTGCTTGAATGTTATATTTGAAATTCTAGAGAAATCCTAGGAATTATATGTTTGTTGGAATTGTATGGATGTGCTGGCTTAGCTCTTAAATTTGGTGTTGATCTTGCCTCTCACATGATATTATGTATGGATGATTGTATGCTCATGTTTACTTGATCCTTTTTCCCATATGTGGTGCTTCAATGTGTGTATAATCTATTACCCTTGTGCATATGATTTCTTAAGATAGAGGAAGTGCTTCACATCCTTACACACCCACACCCACACACCCACACTTGTTCTTGATAATGTTTTCTTACTTATAGGAGTACCTGTGTTGTATGATTAAGATGCATGAGAACATGTTATTGTTATGCTACTTGATAACCTAGAGAGTTGGCATGTTATGGATCCACTCACACTCTTGGGTTGGTCAGGAACCTAAGGAGAGACGGTAGTCCCATTGGTAGGACTATGCTATGGCCAGACTTGCGTGTTTGGGTGGGTGCATTCGGGTGGCTGTAGTTCGATTACATGGGTCCCTTGTGCCCGATGTCACTCGTCTCGCGCTCGCCCGACTCGTGCGGTCTAGCCTACTGCCTGATCAACCTTGTTTGATTAACCCTGGTTGCTCACATATGTATGGAACCTGAACCACCCTACAACCGTTGTAGCCCATCAATAACCCACTTGAAACTGGTCCGCCTCACGCATTGGGGGGCTTTGGCCTCGTAACCCGTTTAGGACATTGATACGTGGGGTGTATCAGATTCTCCAACCCGCTAGATGAATGGACTTAACTAATAACTCGGCTAACACGATTGCATTGCATCGCACTAGTTATAGTGGCGACTCGGAAGTCGAGGTCGCTCTGAGGGAGTGCTGACATGCGCGATCGTTAGATGGAGTCGCTCGAGGGAGCGTTGTGGTGAGGGCATGCATCATATCATTCCGCATGCATGCATTTTAATAAGAGTTGCTAAGTGTTGATGATTTGCTGCATTTCATTAAATTTATACTATAATTGATGCATGTTATAACTTAAGATTAATAGCACCCACTGAGTTGATCACTCACTCCCACTCTGGGATGGTATTTTAAAACACCAACCAGACTCTTTACTAGAAGCAGGTGAGGCGGAGCTCGAAGAGCCGAACAAGGTGAGCAAGGATGGGGAAGAGGAGCTTTCCGCTTCCACGCTTTCGGCGGATCTTTTTAGTTGAGTTCGGGCCACCACGGGGTATGGACTAGGGCCCTAGTCCCCTTGGGTCATGTATGGGTGGGACTAGTTCTCTATTTAGATGATTTTGAATTCGTCGTTTGGATATGTTTAATTTAATAGCAATTGATACTGATTTATGATGTATTTATACTTCATGCCTTGTTAAATCCTTCATTGTTTATGAGATCATCCAAATGTAATCAAAATATGAAGCCCATTAGGGCACCCATGACACTTGAAAATTCATGTGCTGAGTTCTTACACGGCCCCTGAAAACCCGAGGTGTTACAGGAACCGACCAAATGGTCCAGTTTGGTCCAGTTCTAGAGTATACATGTTCCGGTTCTGGTTCCAAAAATTAAAGAACTGGTCACATTGGTTCGGTTCTCGGTCTGGGGGTATGTAGAACCGAACCGAACCGTGAACCGATCTGTAGAACCAAACCGTTGATCCGATCTGTAGAATCGAACTGTAGAAACAAACCTGAAACTGAACTTGGAACCGAACCAAGAATGCTTTAATTATTTCCATATTTGACTCATGATTTATGGTTTATAATGCACCATTTAATATTTTCATAAATATATTTTTGCACACCTTATATAATATCTAAACCATTCATCAAATGGACCACAGCATGGATGGACATGGGCTAGATAATAAAATTAAACATGCAATTGGGCTGGATTATAAAAAGCCCGGAATCGTGAAATCGATCCGGAATCGAACCGGTTTTAACAGTTCGATTCTAGGGTGCCAACGGTTCGGTTCCGGTTCCAAATATTATAGAACCATTAGGAATGGTTCGGTTCCGATTTCACTCCAGAACCGGACCAAACCGAACCATGTGCACTCCTAATGGCATGAGAAATTTTTAATAGAAAATTACCACTATTTCTTACCCTTTCCTGTATTATGGTCCACCTGATATTTGGATCAGCTTTATTTTTGTATCATACCATAAAATGAGTTTTCAAAATGGATGGACGGCATGGATATAAGACATATGCATCAAAGTAGGCCCCACGGTCTTGGTGTTCGGTCCCACTGTTTTCTTCTGTGTGGCTAACTTGAGTTTTGGATCTTTCTTATTTTTGGGATCACATCCTAACATGATTTGAAAAAACTGATGGACGGACTTGATTTCACACAGAGATCTCAGTAGGCCCCACGATGCTTTGGGTTACACGGGATTTATATAACAGGGGTTTACACGAAGCTCGCAGCCTCCACTCGAAGGACTCATTTGATACCAGTGTCAAAGGTCTGAGAGTCATATGCATGAATGTAACAATTGTACACGCGACATATGTAATTCAATCTAGACCATCCAAATTGTGGGTCCCACAATACATAGATCCTAAGCATAAAAATATGTCGTATTTAAGGTGTCAGACATACGATTAATGGATGTTTGTTTGTTGAATACTGACCGTTGATTTTTTTATTTTTTATTTTTCCGTTTTATGTTCATTTGTCCACCGTTCCGCTAACTTGGAAATAGTGTTGGGCTTCAAGTGGGACACACGGCCACACGTGTTTTGGATGGCCTGGATTTTGATTGCGTGTGTGTATATATGTATATGCCGGGAGTGCGAGAGTCGTATACTACTCGAATTCAACTTTTTTTAATTGCGGGCATTCAATCACCGCTCTTTCTTGTGGTGTGGTCCATCTGAGATTTGTATTAGCTGTGTTTTTTGGCCCATCAAACAAAATGGGTTGATAAAACTAATGTACGGCGTGGATATTTAAGAAATACATCAAGGTGGGCCCCACGGTCTCGCTCTCACGAAATCCGTGTTTCCTCATCCTCGACGAATCCCCTTTCCTTTGACGTGATTTCTTGGACACGCTTTCGCAGGAAATTCCTGCGCAAGGATGCTGGATGGGGCCCGCTGAAATGTATGTGATAAATCCATTCCGTCCATTCATTTTTCGAGCTTATTTTAGAACATTCAACTAAAAATGAGGTTGATGCAAAACTCAAGTGGGTCACACAAGGGAAAATTCGGAAAAGAAATTCCTACCGTTGAAACCTTCCCGAAGCTCCACCTTGATGTTTATATGCTACCCAAACCTTTTATAAGGTTTCCCAATAAGTGAAAATACCGAAAAGATAGCCTGATACAAACCGTTTTTGGTTGTATGTCCTAAAATGAGCTCACAAAACGGATGTACGGTATGAATTTCTCAAAAGCATCTCTGTGGACCCCACCAAGAATCCTTGCGCAGGAACTTCCTGCGTTTGGCAAGGAAATCAGCGTCCCCTTTCCTAATTCAAGTACAACTCATCCTCAAACATCTGGACCGGACTCCTCCAGAGCACCTGCTCCATGGGCACCATCATATTTTACATGTAAATCCAGTCCGTTCATCAGTTGAGAGCCATTATTTCAACCGTACATGCAAAAGATCAGACCAATCCAAAGTTCTTTGGCCACACCAATGAGAAAACAATGTAACACCGCCCTTCATAAGGCGTAGCCAGCCTGATATATAGATCGGTCAGCTTTTTCAATTTTCCTTTCATCACGATAAGTTACTTCTGATTAATGGTTTTGATGAAAGATACACACCATAGCAGTCCCACAAATAAACCTAAGGCTGACACCTACGGTGTGGCCCACCTGGGTTATGGAACTCTCTTAAAACATCACCCAAGTGCCCCGATTGATGATAAAACCTGATAGACGGAGTGGATTTCGCCCAAGTCCTCCAATTGATGATAAAAATTGATAAACGGAGTGGAACTCTCTTATGTGTTTTTTTAGCTTCACGAAACAGGTATTGCTGAGCCATGCTCACCTGCGCACCTATGCACATGCGCAACTTTTCACACGTGTCATAGGCATCTAATCCCAACTGTCAATGTGATGCAGAATCCCATGAAACCATAAGGGGCAAATTTTCACCCTAATATAAGATTCTGATGGGCCATAGCAAAGATAAATGCAATTCAATAGAGGAATTTTTTTTTATTTTTCATGGCCCAAAAAAGTTTTGGATCAAAGTAAAAATTGAGCCCAAAAGGAGTTCATGAGGTGATACTTCACGTGGACCGTTCAGATTTTAGAGTCACATTTCAAAAAAATTGTGTGCACTGTGCGTAGCTGAGGATTCGGCTATATATAATATAGAGAGAGATTGATGTAATTTTTAGAAGACGTCCAGTCCAATATCAGAAGAGCCACTCATGGGAAACTCATGGCAAAAGCTCTCGTCTTGTAACATAAGAAGAAAAGATAAAGAAGATGAGATATACACCTTCACATGCGAGATTTGCATGGAAATCAAGGGTCCATGCCAAAGGTTCAAAAATAAGAGCTGTTCCCACCCTTTCTGCTTGGATTGCATGTCTAAGTACATTGATACAAAGGTCCATGATCACACATCCAATGTCTTCTGCCCCCACTTGGCTTGTAACCATGATTTGGACCCTCTATGGTGTCGGCCCATCGTCTCCGGTCGGACATTCGATCGATGGTGCGACTTGCTCTGTGAGGCGATGATCGACGGGCAACGTAAGGCCTACTGCCCATATAAGGACTGCTTGGAGGTGGTGGTGAACGAATGTGGTGGCAATGTCAAGAAAACGATGTGCCCTAATTGCAAGAAGTGGTTTTGTTTTCAGTGCAAGGTGCCGTGGCACAGCGGATACCGGTGCGATGATGAGACGGGCTTGATGAGAGATCGAAACGACATTTTGTTTGGGAAGCTTGTGGAGAAGAAGCAATGGCAAAAGTGCCCACAGTGTAACCAATGTGTTGAGTTGGTTTCTGGCTGTGCTATCATTACTTGCAGGTTTGTTATTGTTGTTGATGCTATTGTTGTTATTGTTATGGTTGTTAATTAGGTTGAATTTTCTATCAGCCTAGTAGATAGTTAGTCTTAAAGATTCATGTCTTAAAAATCAAGACACTTTATGACTAGTAGGCAGGTTGAGACTTAAAAGATTCATGGCTTAAAATTCAAGACAATTTATGACTAGTAGATACATTTGTTTTTTATTTTTTATTTTATTTATTTATTTTTATTAATTAGCTGGTTAGTACACCCCACCGTCCCCACTAGGGATCAATACTAAGACCTCAGTGTTGAAACAAGGTATCTTTCACTCAGTCTACCACTTGAGCTATGGATCAAGGTGTGTAGTAGATAGGTTGAGTCTTAAAAGATTCATGGCTTAAAATTCAAGACAATTTATGACTTGGGTGTGCTGCGGCACAGACGACAGTCAAACCACTTAGATGAGGGGTCACACAAAATTTCAATTGTATCATATACTTAGGCGGGCACCACGACGTTGTTTTAGGTGTTTTAGGCACAATTTCAAATAGTTTCAGATGATATGACCTACTTAATTCAAATATATCATATCTTAGAGGAGACCCATCAAATGCATGGTATGGATATCTAACATAGATCAATGGAAAATTCCCATGAATACACACGTGTCAACAAATAGTAGATTAATAACAAAAAATTAGTCTTAAATTCATATTTATGATTAACTAAAATAAGATGAGGTTTCCAAATAGGCATCTTGTTAAGAAGAAACACACCAAAAATCCAAATTGTAAAAGATGATGAAGGTTACATGGGTAGGTCTCTTAATTTGAGAGATTTTGGGAGGGTGGTCCATCCATTACGAGGGCCACCGAGTGTATGGCTTGGATGTTCCCGACTGGTCACTGGTAGAAAACTCAGGGCTATTATTATTGTTCTTCTTCTTATTATTATTATGAATTTTTATGGAAAAATTACTCGCTAGTTCGAATTTTACCAAATAGTTCCTCAATGATTGGGGAAATTATGGTACTACAGTAGGAGGTTTATTTTCTTTCTTTAGGAAGTGTTGAAGTGAGAATTGTGTGGTCCAATTGGCATGTGTATGACATCCAAAGCATCCAATGGATGCTTCCTGCCTTAATGATTAGTTGAACAGAAAATGTGGTGGATCAAATCATTGAGTCAGCCACACCATAAAAAATCATTTACACCACCCAAAAACATCCAAATTCACTTGTAACTCCAATTATTTGATAGGCTCAATTCTTTGTTTGGGTGATCATCATGTTCAGGTGCATATGTTAAACAAGTTGGATGTCATTCACAGATCATGTGGACCTATAAATCTTGACTTTATTGCTTTTTAAAGGAAAAAACTAATAGAGATCATTTTGGTATTTCTCTCCCTAGGAAAACACCTGCTAAATGTAGAGATCAAAAGCAGAGAAATAAAATGAATGTTCAAAGCTAAACCTAGGTGCATGGCATGGGAAGAGAAATAAAGAGAAGAGCACACCTAGGTGTTTATGCCTATCTGACCGTGCTATATTAATAACTCGATCGAATGATGTCACGTGACAGTGAGATTTTGATAAGAGATAAACGAATGATCTTTTAGGTTGCTCCAATGGTGAAATTTAAAAAGTCTTTAGTAAGCTAAACTTAGGTATGTAGCATAGAAAGAGAAATAAAGAGGAGCACACCTAGGTGTTTATGCCTGATATGATCATGCTAGATTAGAACTTGATCGAATAATGCCATGTGATAATGAGAACTCAATAAGAGATAAATGATCTTTTTGGCTACTCGGATGGTTGAATTTAATTAGAATTTTAAAAGTCATGAGTAGTACGGAAAAGATAGGTCTAGCTTGCTATTGCCATGGGATATATGTCATATGACAGAGTCAACTACTTATATTATTGGCCTCATGATTGATAATGGGTATCGACTAAAATACAATAATAGCTAGTGGCAAATTCCACTAATGCACCATAACATTTCGTAAAAGAAATCTTTTAAGGCATCGCATACACATGTTAATAAATGACCGAAATTTTAAGCAAACACCAAAAATGGTTTCAATTGTAACAACTCATCCCAACATTTTCAATTTCATAGCTTACTATAGCTTTAAATCAAATTCATTTGGGTGTACCTTACACTATCAACGAATACAACAAATATATGAAATGAATGCCGAGTAGAGACACAACAGAGCCACATGCAAAGACAGAGGTAGTTAGTACTACCTCTCATTCTATTTTTCATTTCAAATCAAAATCCATCCAACTAATTATAGGGGTAAAATTGGCCAAATAATTTGTGTGCTGAGTTTGTACATCCAGGACCAATGGTTAGTTTATCCAAGCCATTAATTTGATGGTCCAAATATTATGAATGTATCATGCTCCGAAAATCTCTCAAACTAGAAGATCCTACCATGATTTTGTTGTTTTTTTCTCCTCCAGTGATTATGGACTAATGGTGCATTTTTTCTTAACCATGGATTCACATGCCAAAAATGCAAATACTGTAGTAGACTAAATGAAGAGATTTTTTGGGCATGGTTCATCATTTGATGGGTGACATCAGATCAATGGCTTGATTAAACTAACAATGGCCCCCGCATATACAGATTAATTTAGAACTAGGAAAGTTTATTTTTGGTACAAATATGAAACTTGGGCACTTACTGTTGTTGTTGCTGCTGCTGCTATTATTCTTTCTGTTGTTGGGTCCATTGATGGTGGGCCATCCAGATGAACTGTCTGAACTTGATGGCTAACTAACAACATTTAGATTTAATATTTCTCAATTAGTTATGGTCCTTTTTTAACCCTTCTTTTCTAACATGGGAAGTTGATTGTTTCAGATGCAAGACCTTTTTTTGCTATTTGTGCGGATCAAGATTCACTCTTTTTCATCCTTTCACATGCAAGGGAATAAGGTTTTGGTGTCTCTGAAATGGGAATAACAATTCTAGAAATACTCTTGTGAAAATTTTAAAATTTTAATATTATTTATTTGATACCACAATGGGTACTCGAATGCATGATTTCATATAGTTTTAATGAAAAATCTTATATTTATAATACAATTTTCTTATACCATGAATGAATGAACGTTTGAAATCTTCTATTTTCTTTTTCATCCAAGCATTTGGGATTTGATGTTTGCAAGAGACTCCTGTGTTAGTTTAGCACCATTTTGAGAGACGGTGGCAGCTCTTTAAACCGTACATGTGGCATGATTGTACAGAAATCGAAGCTGCCTGAAGGGCTGAACCTACTATCCCTGGCGGGGGTGGCTAACATGGAGTGTGCGTACTGACATGGTTGTGTACTAACAAGCTATAACCCAAAAAAATAAAAAAAATAAGGGCTGAACCTACTGTGGATTGAGCCTAAACCAAAAATTACAATTAGAAGATAATATTAGCCATTTGATTTCTACTTTGTAATTTGGGCCACTGACTATACTTTTAATCATGCAATTGATAGCCATCAATTGGATGGTTAGGATTTATTGGTCAGTGTGATTTTTTAGAGATGTTCCATCCAAAATGTGACCCCACAATTTGGATGGTCTGGATAGCTGTACATCATTGCCATCATGGCCCTTGATACATTTAGTTATCAAATAGTCCAATCTTGCCCTTGAGAAAGTAGAGTTGTAATATTTCTATCTAAACCTTTGCAACCCCAAAAACCAGGCACATCAGATCATCAGGTGGGGTCCACGATAGAAAGAAATTGACAACCGTCCAAAAATCTCCAGATACTTGTGGCCCACCTGAAGGCTGAACCAGTCTTATTTTTGAGGCTTTGCCAGCACACCTGGTTTGCGTCACTGAATTTTTGAGCATCTTCATTGAGGATGGTGCATAAACCAAGCGCTGAGATTCGTTGATTCTTTCCAATCCTACCTGCATCGTGCGTTGCAGATCATTGCAATTTTATCACGAGTTTTCTCATCAATCACAACAATCCATCATTCAAGATGGGCCATCCTTGATGCTAGCAATTCAATGCTAGTAATTTTTTTTTGGACGCCCTTGTTGAGTGATCCAGACCGTTGGTCTGATGGACCACACTGGCCATAATATTCCAATGGTGGCTCGGATCGACAGGATTCTTTTCCACGTGGCCCATCTACGGCACATTCTTACCAGATGAACAGCTTGGATCACCTCCTTGTTCAGCGCAAGGAGCGAGCAGCAAATGAGGAATCATGCTAACAAAATTCATAGAACAATCTGAACTGTCCAAGGGAACGATTTTGATATTTATTCATCAGGCCTGCTTTCTTTCCAGACATTATCGCCCATTCTCAACCATTTATTTGCAAGTGACGCATGGATTAGGATCTTCCGATCTATTTGATGTTTGGGTCATTCCTTCTCCACAGAAGGGATGATCTGATAAACGGTATTGATCACTGAACCATGGGCCACACTAGTACAACATCCAATGCATCAGGACCTTTAACTCGTGTTTCTTAACAAATAATCATCTCCATCAACATGAACATCAGTCGAATTAGAAAAGAATGTGTTTTCATGGAGTTAAAGGTAAGGATTCTCCCAGTGTGGGATCATCGACAGTAAGAGATACCATGTCCTATTTGGACACTGAGACTCGCTTATTTAACGGTTAGGATTCTCCCAATTTGGGTTATCTTTTATACAGAGGCCATAAATGCAAATATTACAATAAGACTAAATGAAGAATTTTTTTTCCTCGGAATGGTAGATAAACCGAGCACTGCTCATCATCGATCATTGCAATTTTAAATTCGCAGCGATCCATCACTCAAGATGGGCCATCCCTGATGCTGAGATTTTTGTCAAGTGATCCAGACTGTTGGTCTGATGGACCCCACTGGGCCAGAACATTTCAACGGTGGCTCGCAGATACATCTTTAAAAAAGATAAAAGAGTACAGCAATCCACATTCAACTGACGAAGGATACTTTAACTGAAGATACAGAATCATCCTCTAATCTGGGGGATTTTTGGCCTGATCTGAAAAACTGGAAGATGACAGCTTGGATCACCACCTATTGAGGTGAACAAGCAGAAAATGAGGAATCATGCTAGCAAAATTCAAAGAACAATCTGAATCCGAAGGGAACAATTGTGATATTATTCATCAGGCCTGCTTTCTTTCCAAACCCATTATGGCCCATTCTCAACCATCTATTTGCAAGCTAGTGACTCAAGGATTAGGATCTTCCTGTTTGATATTTGGGCCATTCCTCATCCACAGCAGGGCGATTCAGATAAACCATGGGCCCCCACTAGTACAGCATCAAACGCATCAGGACCCATTAAACTAGGGTTTCTTAACAAATATTCATGGCCAACATGAACATCATTGCCAATAACAAATGATGTTTTTAAACATACATGTATTCTCCACCACGGACGGCATTCGCAGCGCCCTTCCTTTCTTCTTCTGCCTCCTTCTCCCGCTCTTTCCAGCTCTCATATGCATGATCGTCCGTCTGCAGCTCATGCCTGCAGATTGGGCATGAGTTGTGCTCATCCTGCCATACATATTTAGAAGACTTCCAGTCAACCTCCCAAGTGCAGTTAAGATCATACAAGGTCAGAAAATGAGCAATGTTCTAAAACATCAGGCACGGAACTTGGCTGAGTTGACTCAGTTTGGGCAGGCTCAACTGCCTGCAGACCCATGTGGTCAAAATGGTCCATGATCAGTACAGTCCATTGGGTGGGACTCACAGTGGAGCAGCCACATTATGAAAGTCCCATGGATTGGACGATCTGCAATACATCATCCACAACCAACAAGTAGATGGAAGAAAAAGGTCAGGAAGGTCTGCGAACTAGGAAATGATACAACTATAACTGGTGGGATCATCCAAACATTGGGATTTAAGGAAGTGCTGCGGCCACAGCAGATCCCACCCGATGAACTGTTTGGATCATGAGCCATTTCCTCCTATGTATCGGAACACCAGAGAAGGAAATCAGCAGGCTGCACTCTCCTATGTATCGGAACACCAGAGAAGGAAATCAGCAGGCTGCACTCGGATTCAATTGGAAAATCATATCCAATGTTTGGCCTTTGGAAAATCATATCCAATGTTTGGCCTTCTTTCGACAACTGACTTTTCACCATCGCCATTACTATCATCTAAGCCTTGTCCTGGCTATCATTATTATACTTGTCCTGGCTATCATCCAAGCCTTGTCCTGGCTATCATTATTATATTTGTTTTCTGAAATATATTTATGGATCATTTATTGAAGGGTTAGGATGAGCATGCTTTGTCCACAATGGGGGTTACCTACGATCTAGATCACATGGACCCCAGGCTGTGCATCCTACAACTCCTCACAATGGTTTTTTGACTTGGTGACTTGGACCGACTCGTTCAGTCCTGAGTCGAGTCAAGACTTGACCAAGTCACCTTCATTTCACAATCCCCACTTGTGGTGCCAAACCAGATGGAACTCAACCAAGTCTGAGTCGACACAGACGAGTTGCATCCAACTCAGATGAGTCGTTAATTCCTTGCTCGCCTCACCACCCAATCTCTTTTATACCGGAATATAAACAGCATCGAGGCAATGAGGAGACGTCAGCAATGTTTTTGGCTGTGTATGGATGCAAAAGTGGATTTAATTGCAGACATGCAGTTTTAACCAAATAGAAACAACAAAAACTAGTTATGCTTCCCAGTATTTATAATGTTGAAGAAGCCCTCAGACACTAGTTAGGTTTGTTTCAAGTCCAACTTGAAAGTAACACAACTGCAATTTGGAGCCCAGACGCTCAAAATGGATGTAACAAAGGAAATGGTATTTTGGTTATTTCCAGTTTATTGGACCAGCAATTGCAATTCATTCCCATAGTGCATCCAAACATACCTTTGTGAATCACCAAAATTCTATGAGAATGTAAATGCTCAGGCAGTGGAAGTAAGGATTACCAGCCATGGCTTGAGGCAGTCAGGGTGAAATAGATGCTTGCAAGGCAGCTCCTGCATCTTATCATTGATAACCAAGTTCTCCCTGCACACAGCACACTGAGTCTCATTTCCCAGGCTCTCCAAGATTTCATCTGTAACGGTGATGACTGGAAGCTTTGCGACCACTTCTTTGGAGGCTGGGGGTGGCCTCTGTGGCCCAGCTCCTATTTCCTGGATATTGGAAAGACCAATGGATTGGTATAAACCTCAACAAAACATAGTAAAAAAATCACCAAGTTAAAACAAAAAACCAACTTACAACAAAGATGAACTGAATCAAGATGTGTATTGGTGGATTTTGTAACCCCACAGACATGCATAAGGCAACCCAGCTACACACCACCCTATATACCAATATGGCACACTGGCACAAGATCACATAGATGCCCTGGCCAAAGAATCAGGTTTGTCCACTGATCATATGGGATACAATTTTAGAAACCAATGGACAACTAGAAAAACCTGGCCAAGTTCCTTTTAGCTCCATTCTAAAAAAGTTTCTTCTTAGCCATCCAATTGTTATAAAAAGTGTGGCCCATGACCTGATTACTGGGCAAAGTCATCCACATGGTGGGACCCGCCTGATTGACCACTTGGATCTTACATCATGTGCCACATCACCACATGTGGCAGCATGTAGATAGGTTGCCTACTTGCTCGTACATGGGGTCAGATACAGACCTTAAACAAACCCAGAAAAACCAACATGCAGACACGTCCGCACTGTTATTCACCTATGAAACTTGGACACAGATGCATTTAGGAGTTGGGCAGTACAGGACCGTGGAAAACCTGTACACCAACAGATCTCATAGAGATATATATTGCAAGTTTTGACATGTAAACCTTACTTTATAAATGCCTAAGATAAAGAGAAAAAAATGCACTCGCATCATTGGAAGATCACTAGAACCATGTAAATAGTATTAAGTGCTGCAAAAATACAAAGAGTAAAGGATAATTAGGGTGTGTTACACTGTTTTTGTATGCTCAATTGAACTGAATTTCAACTCCTTTAACTCATTTAATAGAAAGTTAGAAAGGAAAAAGAAAGAAAATGTGGAGGTGAGACCATTTTAAATCACATGTATGACCAAATCCCTAACTGCAATTCCACGCATTTCAAGTTGGACTTGGGATGGTGCCAATAGCAAGGTTGGGGCCAGTTTCTCATTATGAATGCAGTGGAGCTTGCCTCACTTTGGCGATTCAATCTTTATTGATTTGATTTTCTGAAGGCCAATTCAATTGAACACCCAAACATTGCCTTTCATTTTCAAGTTGGACTTGGGATGGTGCCAATAGCAAGTTTGGGGTCAGTTTCTCATTATGAATGCAGTGGAGCTTGCCTCACTTTGGCTATTCAATCTTTATTGATTTGATTTTCCAATTCAATTGAGCACCACCCCCTCCCCCCCCCCCCCCCACACACACACAAGGTGTTGAAATTTATAGTTCATGGAAGTAATAAATAAAGAGACATGTATCTAGATTTGTATAGATGCATTACAATAAGGAGTCTTCCATACAAGGGTCCAAAATGTCCTACGTGGGAACTTCTTTTCAAAGCCTCACTATTAAATATGGTGCATGTACAAACTAATTTACTTATCCAAGAGCTCGAGTGCCAACCATGGTTAGAAAGTATGTGACTCAGATCGACTCATTCAATCCTGAGTTAGGACTTATCCAAGACGGGGCTAAATGTGGCCTGGCTCACCCGAATTGTGGGCGACTCTAGAGGGTGACTCCTGGTATTGAACTGGCTTGGGTCCTAGTGAGTCGAAGTCAACTCAGACAAGGGCGACTCGTGGTATTGAACCAGATCAGGTCTATTGAGTCCAAGTCAACTCATGAGAGTCTCATCAGACTCTTCCGAGTCATAAAACCAAGGTGCCAAGAAACATAAAAGGTTTGCATTTTCAATGTCGAGAAAGACAATTTATTAGATCATAGATATTATGTAACTCTCGAAAGCAAAGAAGTTATAGCATGAAATAGAAGAGTGGAAAGTCCCAAGGTCATGATTAAAGTTACCTGCAATGAAGCTTCAATCACACTCTCAATATCCTGTAATCCATTGATCTCTTGCATGGTATTCATCAACTCTTCTAGTGCATGGATGCCTCTAGTGCTCTCAGATGTGCTACTATTCTCCCCCTGATCTTGTGAAGACTCAGAGGCAATGTCCCTCTCTTGTGTAGCAGCAAAAGTTGTTAGAAAATTCTGTGCCACAAGCCATGCAGGTGGTGGGGGCTCGGGCCCCACCGTCAGATGCCCTTCAAAAAGAAATCTTGAACCTGGAAAGAGAACAAAAAGGTCCCATAACTTATTTAATTTGATATTTTGAAATTCAAATTAGACTATAAAATCATATGAGGGATGGATCTTAGATTGGGAGAGCTTTATGGTTTTCTATAAATTTTACACTTTCTGTTGTTTTTTTTTTTTAAAAAAAAAAAAAAATGAAAATAAAGGATACATGGAAACCTGAGATTTGATCAATCAAACCATATTCATTTGTTCTCCATTGACTTCTAGTCAAATTTGATCACGAACTATATAGAGCATATAAACAGACCAGAACAATAAGAGAGAGAGAGAGAGAGAGAGAGAGAGAGAGAGAGAGAGAGGAACCCATCCTAAATTTTTGGGCTGACATCCTAACATGAGCCAACACAACAAATGTAAAAAGTGGATGTCACACAACAATCAGGGTTAAAATTCACAATTTCATGCACATGAAGTTGAGAATCAAAGCTTAATTGCATAGTAAGTTGAAGAGTGTGGCTATCTTGTCTAGAAAATGCAAATCCCAGAAAATGTCGTAAATGAGACGGTACACTGAGATCAGCAGTGCCGGTGATTGTTGCACATTGGATGTTCGCAGATAAAGTCTATCACGTTTCTTGAGAACCATTAACTAATCGTTATTTTCTTCTTCTTCTTTTCCCCATAGTTTTCGATGACATTTGCCAAATTGCGTGCATCTCAAAGATGCAAATCGTAAACATCCATTCTGACATCTTATGAATTAACATAAACATCAAAACCCATAAAATATAGCGAAAGAGGGGCTGTTGCTTGGTTTCTAAATAACTGAAATTTCTATCCTTTTGCTTTTCTCAGTAAGTTCCAAAATACCTAGAAGCATATCTAGATGGTAGACACAGAGAAATGCAGTCAACATGAAATTCATAAATCAAGGTTCTATCTTATTTGTCCAAATAAGTTTCTCTTAGATGACCTTATACAAAAAAATAAAGGTCCAGCAATTTCATCAGGTGGGCGGTGGGCCAGGCATTTACGAAGAAAGTGGTCAGCATGAAGCTTGTCAGAGGTCCACATTCAAGAAACATGCACAACCTGCCTGATTAGCAGAAAGCTGTAATCTTTGGACCAGGTCACCTTCACAGCAACAACTTAATTAATGGCCACACACATGAAAGGGCGACACATGTTGCTGCATGCAGTGTTCATAACATCAATACTATCAGCCGATATATCGGCCGATATTATCGTTATTGCTTGCTAGTGATATGAAACTCAGCAAAACTCGCTCAGAAATGGAAAAAAAAAAAGAAGAAGGAAATTCTCGATAACGCACTATACATCCCGAGATATCGCAAAATATTGTGCGATATCACCAATATTGACGATATATCGCAAGATGTTGTGAAATATCATGCGATGTTGACGATAAAGCCAATAAAGCAGGCATCATTTTCGGCAATATGAGGCAAAATCGTCGTTGCTACCCCACAAATTCGAAAAAAAAAAAAAAAAATTAAAAATTAAAAAAATCTCTCTTACCTCAAAGATCTATTAGGTAATCGTCTTCAACTGAATTTGGTAGGCCAAACGTCGAGTGCGCTGGATCGGGTAAAAAAAAACTTAAAACCTTTTTTTTTTCTTCCAGAGAGAAATTCTTTGGAAAAAAATAGATTTCTGCTAAGGTTATGGGGATTTTGGGAGTGATTTGGAAAAGGGATGGAATTCAGGTGAGATTTTTAGGCTTTCGAAAGGATTCGAAATCACGATACCTTACGAATCATGCGGAGAAGAAAATTGGGCGATGGTATTGTCGACTCTCTCCTTTAACTAAGGAGTAGATTCGGTGTGACTCCGATGTATTTGATAGGGTACAACCCTTACAGTGGGGTCACCTTGATGTATATATTTT
Organism: Magnolia kwangsiensis; assembly: GCA_037074715.1. NCBI lineage: Eukaryota > Viridiplantae > Streptophyta > Magnoliopsida > Magnoliales > Magnoliaceae > Magnolia > Magnolia kwangsiensis. The sequence continues at coordinate 3,288,969 of CM073577.1, read as the reverse complement.
ATATCCATTTCGTCCATACGTTTTTAGGTATCAATTTAGGTCACGAGACAAAGAATGAGGTAGATCCAAAGCTCAAGTGGAACCATCACAGAAAACAGTGTGGATTGAAACGCTTACCATTAAAAACTTCTGAGGGCCACAAAAGTTTTCGATCACGTTGATATTTGTTTTTTTCCCTTAGTCCATATCTTCCTAAACTTATGAACAGATTAGATCACAAATAAACATTATGATGGGCCCTAAGAAGGTTTCAAGTTTCAATAGTGGGCGGACTGTCCTCGTTGTTTTCTGTGGTGGGGTCCACTTTGAGCTTTGGATCGGCCTCATTCTTTGGCTGATGCACTAAAATGATCTATCCAAATGGATGGATGGTGTGGATACAACGCATACATCATGGTGAGGCCACGATGAAGGTCACACTCACATCGCTCGCCCGTGTGCAGCGGACTGAGAGCGGATTTAGTTGTTACCCCAAGAATAGCTAAGTGGGTGTTACCCTAACCGTGTGGGGGCCATCTTGATGTATTTTTATTTCTTTATTTATTTATATCCATGCCATCCATCTATTTTTTCATCCCATTTTAGGAAATTTTCCATCCCATTTTAGGACGTGATACCAAACCCTAAGAAGATCCAAATCTCAAATGGACCATACCACTTGAAGTAGTGATGAATGACCATTTTTAAGAAGTGGGGGCCACAAAGTTTTGGATCAAGCTGATCTTTATATTTGCCCTTCATCCAGATCTTCTTGACATGATCAACAGGTTCAATTGCAAATAAACCTTATGATGGGCTCTTTGGAAATTTTAATGGTGGGGCACTCAATTATCACAGTTTTCAGTGGTATGGTCCACCTAAGATTTGGATCTGCATAATTTTTGGAACCCCATCCTCAAATGATCTATAGAAACGGATGGACGACGTGGATGTACAAAAATATCATCCATGTGGGTCACACGTTAGGGGTAACACCCACTAAGCTATTCCTCCCAGGCAGACTGGAGGACTACCCCAACTCGGGCGGATGCGGACTCGGAGCTCCTGCGCTGGGAACCTATGTGGGGCCCACTATGAATTTTGTGATGAATCCATGCCATCCTTCCATTTTGCGTGATCATTTTAGAACATGCGGCCAAAAATGAGATAGATCTAAGAGTCAAGTGGGCCATACGAGAGGTAAAATTGGGGAAAGAAATTCCTATCGTTGAAACCTTTCTGGGCTCCAGCTTGATGTTTATATGACATCCAATCCTAGCTTAATACAAAACTTTTGTGGCCATACGAATGGCTACGGTAGTTGCTCAATTCCCGTTGTTTCCTCTCATGTGGCCCACCTGGCTCTTAAATCAAGCTGAATTTTGGTTGCATGTCCTAAAATGATCAAGCCAAACTATGGACAGGGTGGATTCATGAAAAACATCACAGTGAGCCCCATCTAGGTTCTTAGCACATACACTTCCTGGGAAAGGTTTTCGGCAGTAAATCTGCGTCCACTTTGTGGGCGCTGTTTTGGTAGATCCCTAACCGTGGACTCACGGTAATGTATGTGCCTTGCATCCACACCGTCCATCCATTTTGAAAGCTCATTTTCGGGCATGATCCCAAAAATGAAGTAGGTCTGAGTCTTAGGTGGACCATAACACAGTTAACGGCAGTAATTGAATCCCCACCATTAAAACTTCTTGGGGTCCACTGGAATTTTTATTTGCCATCCAACCTATTGGTAAGGTCACAAAGACCTGGATGAAGAGACCATACAAACATCAGCTAAATCCAAAGCTTTTGTGGCCCATGAAAAGTTATAATGATTGTTTACCACTATTTCCTGTATTATGGTCCACCTGAACAAATTATTAAAATATATTTTTTTTAATTTCTACAATATCCTTTTGCTTTTGAATGCATTGGTTGTGTTTTCATAAATGTCCCAATACATTTATAAATGTTATGCATCATATTTGAATATATTTGCCTTTTTTTTTTTTTTTTCAATCAGACAGCGCATGGTTTAGGACCTATACAAAGGAAACCTATTATGTGCACTTTTTTTCTTCTTCTTTTTTTTTTTTTTTTTTTTTTGAGATTTTATGATTTAAAAGTGTGTATTAAGGTCTTTTTTTTGTATAATTCCTAAAGTTTCATTGAAAAATTCAACCATTTTTCCAATGTTTCCCCATGTTTCCCAAAAAGTGTGATAAATTACGCGATAAAAACGATATATCCCATGCGATAATGACGCAGGGATGAACGTGATGAGGTCGATCACCGTCTTCCTCAAGGATAACTACTCCGAATCCACGGAGCTTCTTTGGACTCCTCACAGAGACTTCTCGAATCCACGAGGAAAGAAAGCAGGAAAACAGAAATAAATTCTAATAAATTCGAAATTAATTGATGAATAATTGATAATTCTCTAATGTGTCTCCTTACACCATTAATATAGAAAAAAATAAACTAAAATTCGTAATTACCAAAAATAGCAAAATTCCAACTCTAACACAAATCCTAATTATAATAAAACTCTTCTAAGGCCTAATTTCTAAAAATAAAAATTACAAATAAACTTTCTTTGGAAGAGTCCTAGTATAACTAAAAGTTATTTCTAAAAGGAAAGAAAATCTAAAACTCTAAAAATATTAAAAAATCGGAATTACTAAAAATAGTAAAATTTTCCTAAAAATTCGTTTTTGAGCTGGGTCGGTTCACCTCAGATTGCCCGTTTCAATAAAGACTGATAGGTTGTACGCCCCGTAACGATACCCGGATCAAAAGTTATGGTGAATTCACGGTCCATCTCCTTGTGGCTCAACCATGCTAGGAATATCTCTATGACACGTTCTACATCAGACCCCTCCACTTGAAAAAAACTCGTCCTCGAGTTACGCAAGAGACTTGGCACATGAGTCTGAGATAACTTCTGACGCCGATGCTCATTATCCCTTTTTTCGTACTTGACATTAAGCTCTTGAGCTGACACAATACATGTACTCATACTTTCCTTAACTTGACTAATATTGATCAGTTCCTTCACATTTGACACAATACATGTACTCATGCTTTCCTTGATTTGACTAATATTGGTCAGTTCCTTCACATCCGTCTTTAAGATCTCATATTTTTTCTGATAATGTGGGCAATTAGGCGGACTTGCCCCTGAGACAGGATCAACGTGATTTTGTATATCTCGTATGGGAGGCAATTTATTGGAGGGTTCATCGAGCACAATCTCCTTGAACTCCTGCAACATCGGCTTCAAATTTTTTGAGATATTCACAGGCTCCATATATTCTTTCTTTTCAACTAATGGATATATATCTCTTGTTTCCTCAGATTGTTTAACAAAAGCCTGTTCAGTTGTGAGAGACTGTTCCTCAACTTTAGAAGTCTTGGGTTGGTTCTCCCTTCCCATAGGGGCGAGGATAATCTTTTTGTCATCTTCAATAAAGAAGATAAATAAGTTATCCCGATCCCTATGTGTAGCATTAATATTATTTTGCCAGGGTTTACCAAGTAACAGGTGACAAGCTTCCATGTCGACCACGTCACACATTACTTCATCCTTATAATATTTACTAATGGAAAAAGATATACGACATCGTTCAGTTACCTCTATTTTATTGATCTCTTTGATCCATCCAATCGTGTATGGAGATGAGTGTCTTGCTGTTTTCAGTTGTAGCTTTTCCACCATTATTTTTGATACAAAATTCTTATCGCTCCTTACATCAATGATCACATTACAGACTTTTTTGTATGCAGTGCACCTTATTCGAAAGATGTTGTCTTTCTCTAATTCTATCTCTACCTTTGGCATGTATAACGGCTTCCTCATAATCAAAGTGGTGGCCTGTGATTTACCATCATCTGATGATGCCTTGCAGAAATTAGGATTGTGTCGTACAGCAGCCATAGGTGGTTGAGCATCACTTTGAGCTAGGGGCGGAATTAGCGTATCCGCAATACGGTTGAGGGTTGCCTGCAGCCCTTGCATGGTCAACTGACTCTCCCGGTGGAAAGCTCCCATTCTTTTCAAAAGATAACGAATCTCTAGATCACCGTCCACAGGATTTTGATTCATACCTTCATTATTTGTCATCGGCCCGAGGGAAATCCTCGCTCTAATACCAAATTAACACAGGGATGAACGTGATGAGGTCGATCACCGTCTTCCTCAAGGATAACTACTCCGAATCCACGGAGCTTCTCTGGACTCCTCACAGAGACTTCTCGAATCCACGAGGAAAGAAAGCAGGAAAATAAAAATAAACTCTAATAAATTCGAAATTAATTGATGAATAATTGATAATTCTCTAATGTGTCTCCTTAAACCATTAATATAGAAAAAAAAATAAACTAAAATACGTAATTACCAAAAATAGCAAAATTCTAACTCTAACACAAATCCTAATTATAATAAAACTCTTCTAAGGCCTAATTTCTAAAAATAAAAATTACAAATAAACTTTCTCTGGAAGAGTCCTAGTATAACTAAAAGTTATTTCTAAAAGGAAAGAAAATCTAAAACTCTAAAAATATTAAAAAATCGGAATTACTAAAAATAGTAAAATTTTCATAAATTCATTTTTGAGCTAAAAGCGGATGAAACGGACAGTTGTGACCCACTTTGTGGGTCGGTTCACCTCAGATGACCCGTTTCAATAAAGATTAATAGGTTGTACGCCCCGTAACGATACCTGGATCAAAAGTTATGGTCAATTCATGGTCCATCTCCTTGTGGCTCAACCATGCTGGGAATATCTCTGTGACACATTCTACATCAGATAACCGATACGTATCTGTATCCCAAGGCTGTGATACATCGCGCGATACCGATGTTTCGAACACTGGCTGCATGTAGGGGTGACTACTGACCTAGAAAACCTCTTAAACAGGAGAGCCATCAAAGGTTACTCATAAAAGTAGCCATCTAAATCCTACTCTCACCATGAGCCATTGATGGTCTTTCATATTCAACAGAATCATATCAACATCTCCATCTAAAACATGAAAACAGTTTTCTTTAGATGATAGGTCGTGTTTACCATAATGACAGAGGTTCAAAATCACTTTAGGTAGCAATATTGATAGGCCAAAGAACAGATATGTATCAGTGCACATCAGCCGTATCGGTGACTGTTATCAGCTAAATTTGTGTGAATGGTTTAAGCTAAAAAAATCTTTGAAAAATCAGATAAATCAGAAATAATGGCAATGCCGATCTTTATGTTGATTTCATCATGTTTTCAACATTTTTTAAGCATGTGATGGTCCAGTTTGTAGGATGGCCCATCACAAAGAGTGTTTGTGAAAGTGATAGAGAGTTGCAAGTATAAGCATGTAAAGGTCCAGTTTGTAGGATGGCCCATCACAAAGAGTGTCTGTGAAAGTGATACAGAGTTAAAAGTATAAGCATGTAATGGTCCAGTTTGTAGGATGGCCCATCAAAAAGAGTGTCTGTGAAAGTGATACAGAATTAAAAGTACAACTATGAACTTGTAATTGTGTGGGTGTGCACGGGCAAGCATGCATGCACTCACTAGTCCCACATGTATTGATGTTGCATATCAGCCTGTATGCACAGTATTGGCCACCCACCCACAAAAACACATGTCCTAGTCCCACACGTATTGATGTCGCATATCAGCCTCTATGCTCCGTGTTGGCCAATACAACGTGATTTTTTGTCATGGTCAATTCACATATAAATGCCATATCAGTAGGTATCGATAAGCAATACATAGTCCTACCGATATATATATATATATATATATATATATATATATATATATATATTTTAAGATATGAAAGGGTGTCAGCCGCTATTTTGAACCACGATCAGAACAACCAATAGCATTCGATCAGCTAGAGCAATCAATGATTCCAAGCTACCGCAACCCAAACCAGAAAACAATAGGCAGTTCAAAATACCTGCACGCATATTATTCTCAGGAACCTCGGGCTTATTCTCCTCCTCATGCAAATGCTCACGAGCTCTAGCAATGCATGTTTTCAAATGTGTCTTCTCTGAAGGTTCAGTAACCAAGCATTCTGCTTCTTCAAAGAGCCGTAAACCCGCCAACCAAAAACCAGGCGCGGTATATCTTGTCTGTAAAACGGTTGCGACTCGACAAACCACGGAATATATCTGCAACAGGAAATACATGGTTGATGAAACTCCCGCATGCTATGGGACAATGATGATGAAGAATTTGTCATCATAGAGAGAGAGAGAGAGAGAGAGAGAGAGAGAGAGAGAGAGAGTTTACAAAGCTCACCAATATTGTAGAAAAAGTGATGCTAATGCATTGGAAATGTGATTCGCAAAAATAAAGAAGGAAAGCAAATCACCCATCCTGAAGTGCTTCTCCACTCCACCTCCACAAGATAGAACCTCTAGGGATTGGAGGCATAAGAGGGTGGAAATGTTGAAATGCAATCTATGGAAACTCCATGTAAAAGTGTTTCTTAGTTCTCTATGGAGAGCCTTGGTTTTTAGAGATCTGAGTGGTGAAAAGAATTACTGAATCCTCTTTCTAACAATGGCTTGGGAGCCACTTCACAAAGAAGATTCAAAGGCATCTGAAATCCTCAAACTCTTTTTCTTTATCGGCATGTTGTTGCTCCTCTTTTTCTCCTTCACAAGGTAAAGTCTTTAGGAGGATGGGTTTCCTGGAGTTTCTATAGAAGCAAGGGACAAGGGAGGAAGAAAGAGGGAACTAGAAAGGGAGGAGGGTGAGAATTTGATAATCCAAAGGTGTCTTTTCTTAGAGGCAAAAGATCTCGTTTATAGAGTTGAGAGAGGATCTGTGGTAAATTTAGGGCACTTTGAGTGTAAAGGTGCATAGAGACATGTGACAAAACCCCATATGATCTTTGGTGCATAGGGACACATGGCACACATGACACAATAGGACCTAAGGATGGTTGGTTGGAAATTTTGAGAATTCTTGAGGGTAAGGATGGATAGGGGAATACATGACATTTTCCTATAAAACTTAGAAATGGAAGAACAGGACACCACCTGTAAACATGTTATAGGAAAATATTGAAATCCAAAGTACCTATTTGTAAAGTGCTTGTGTGTATAAACCCTTTACAACTAATGATTTTACAGGCATCCAAATGACCCCTAATTGCAATGAAATTTATTATTATCATTTCATCATTTAACGTTATTTGTAGGAACTATCAATGACAATGAGAAATGATGATTAAAGGGGCTATTGTCTTCTTTTAAGTGAGAATTGGTGCTACCATACAAGAGACTATTTCTCTCTGATGAAAAATCTATGTTATTCTCTAATGAAAATGAGAATTTTATTAAACTTTTTTATTATTTATTAATTAAAATGAGAATTTTTATTCTTAAATGATGACTAAAGAGAGTAATGTGGAGGAACCCCAAATTGTGGCCTGTAGCCATCTCCATCAGGTCGTGCCCATCTTCTTGATGATTGGAACATTCATGGGTTGGCCCTGCCAAGTCAATTGATGGACCACAACCAAATGAGCCTACCAGTCCAATCAGTTGGTTGCCCGCAAATGGACTACAACCATCCCCTATGTGTAGACAACACCCACCCCTACTGATCAAAGCCATTCATCAGGTTGACCCTACCAAAGACGGGCCACCGCTGCAGCGATCCCTCGGTAAGCTGCAAACCGTGAGCTGGACTTATCTCCAGCATAAACAGTGCCTGCCCTTATCCATAGGAACCGTCCTCAGGTCAGAACAAACGGCCAAACCATCCGATCAACCATATCACAATCCTCATTCAACATGAAACAAAACCCACCAACGGGAACGGCGAAGATTTTCCGATGAGCACGACTACGTAATTGTATCCTGTCAACCAACGCGCCCCATGCATAGCATGCACATAGCAATATAGGCACCGGAAATTCAATCTAAAAACACCAAAAATGTAAAAAAAGAATGCAAATATATGAAAGAAACTATATAGAAATATCCCTTTAAAAAACCCCAATTTCATCTGACATAAGAATTAGAAATTCGAAATGAAAGATGGATAGAATGAGAGAGAGAGAGAGAGAGAGACCGATTTGCGAAGAGAAGGAGAGGAAGAAGGATAGTGTTCGAGGAGAAGAGCTCGGATTGAAGAGACGGATTCTTCGAACATGTTCTTCTTTCCCAGCATTTTCTGCAGATCTTGCAATCTCTTCACCACCTCTAATTTCTCTTCAGATCCCATCTTTTCTCGAAATCTCTCTTTTCTTTTCTTCTCCAAATCTCAATACAACGCAAATGGATTAGAATGATTTTTCTCTGTTTTTAAAACGTTTCATTTCTTGCCGGAGGGGAAAGCTAACGTGCACCGGGGAGGGTCTTCGCGGATTTTTATGAGAACAGCGATAGGTACCTACTGGGGTTAGTTTCACAAACCTAGAGCCATCTGAGTGGAACTTTCATGTGATCCACACTGTCCATCCTGTAAGGTAACTAATTATGACCGTTAAATTTAAACATTAAGCTCTATGTAGGCTAAGACGTAGGAAAATATTTTGGACGGAACGCTCACCATTATTTTTTGCATGGCCCAATGTTGTATTCATTTCCCATCTAATCCATTCATCTGATGTGAATCATCAGGATGAAATAATAATCCAAAAATAACTGTATTCCAAGAATCAGGTGGGCTATAAAAAGTAGTTTTAGCAGTTTCAAGTATAAATTTTTTGGATGGCCCACCTGATTTTTTAATAAGCCTGAGTTTTTGCATGATAGTAAATAAGTTATTTTTACCCTTGATGGACGGAAAGATTTTATTCATATTAATTCGTTTCTCCGGAATTAGAGAATAACTTTCATCGATATCTAGCGCGAGGTACGCAAGCATTTTTCTACTGTATGCCGACCTTCGTCGTGCTAGAAAGATTTTGATGCTCGACTACGATGGATGATATGCAGGAGCTTAGAAATTGTATAAAGTGGCAAATAACTCAGAAAAATTAAACTGTCAATATTATTTTTCCTTGCTTATATTATCATGAACTAAAAATTGCAGTTAAATTATTATCTGAATATTGGATTGTTGGGCATTTATTGGACAGTTAAAAGTGAAAAATCCAACGGTCCTATTTTAACAAACAGGTGTCCATGAATCAAAGGTTAGGATTTTTTAAATTGTCCAATTTTGGGACTGTGACTTAAATGAGAATGGTCCGAATTTTTAGTCGGTTTAATTTTAGTTAATACATGCCACGTGTATAGTTCTGATTTGCCTGAGTACAATATAAGCAAAACCAACAGTTGTTTGCACGAGGATGATATGAGAATTTCGTGCAGCTAACTAGCTACGCTTGGGACGCGGCTTCGGTGGATCCCTGACTGCGGCCACACACCAGGCCATGGGAGGGAAACGGATTGGCAACTACCCTTGCCACCTGCTCGGTGGCTGGTGGTCTGTGCTTTGTGGGCCCCACCATGATGTATTTGTTTCATCAATTCAATTCATCCATTTTTACATAGCATTTTAGGGCTTTCTCCAAAATATGAGATGGATATAAATCTCAGGTGCACCACACCACTCGAAAACAATAGTGATTGGATATCCACCATTAAAATCCTCCTAAGGTTTAGGGTACTATTTATTTAACATCCAATCTGTTGATTAGGTCATACATACCCAGATGAAGGGAAAAAACAAAGATCATCATGATCCAAAACTTTTATGACCTTTCCAAAGTTTTTAATGGTCCACTTGATATTGGGATATACCTCATTTTTTGTCTCATGCTGTAAAATGAAAAAAATAGATGGACAGCATAAATGAAACACATACATCCTGGTGGGGCCCATCAAGCACAAACCACCGGCCATTGGATGGTGGCAGGAGGAGTAGCCAATCCATTTCCCATGGGAGGGGCACATGGGGCATGCGAGGCTAATCGTGGCCACACGCGGCCACACGATGCCATGGATAGCCACATGCATTGCCATGCTTAGCTACAAGATGCCATCTAACTTATTGATCAGGCCAAAAAAAAAAAAAAAAAAAAAACCTCTGTGAAGAACCACACAAATTTCAGCTTGATACAAAACATTTATTGCCTATAAAAAGTTTTTAGTGTTCAATCACCACTGTGGTTCACCTGAGATTTGGATTTGTTGCATTTTTTGGATAGTGTCTACAAAATGAGCTGACAAAATAGATGAATGGCGTGGATACAAGATAAATATGGTAAACCTAGGCCCCACAGTTAAGTATCAACGGACCAAGCAGCCATAAACTTTTGAATGGTGGCCATTTAATCCCTACCGTGTGGTCACTTGAGATTTGGATCTGCTTCATTTATGAGACAATTACCTTAATTAGCTAGAAAAACTGATGGACGGAGTGTATATTCAACACATAAATAAGGTGGGCCCCATACATCGCCTCACCCACCAAACTTTGGGCACCAATTGGATACTGACAAGGTCAGTAGCCAAATTGCTACAGAAGTGATGTCACCCAGCTCCATGGGCCCCACCATGATGCATGTGTTGTATCCACACCGTACAACCATTTGTAGAGATCATTTTATGGCATTACAAAGAAAATGAGATAGATCTAAATTTCAAGTGGATCCACCACCAAAAACCATGATGTATTTTTGAGATCCAACCAATACATTAGTTAACATAGAGATATATGAAGTGAAAACAAAAATATCAGCTTGATTGAAAACTACCGTGGCCCCTAAGAAGTTTGGAACGGTGGATGTCACTGTCCCCACTATTTTCTATGGTGGGGACTGCTTGAACTTTACATCTATCTCATTCTCTTTTTAATGCCATAAAACTATCTCTAAAAATGGGTTGGACGGTATGGATATAACACATGCATTATGTGGGTCTACAGAGCTTGGTGACGTCACTTCAGTAGGGACTTTGGCTAGTTACCTCGTCAGTAGGGCTGAAAGTTGGGCGGGTTCAACCCGACCGACCCGTGACCGACCCGACATTGGGTTGGGCTCGAGCAAGATATTTCGAGTCCAATCTTAAGCTTGGGCTATACATACACCAACCCGATAAAACTTGGGTTGGGCTCGGGTTGAGGTCTCGGGTTGCCCGACCCAAACCGAACCCGATTAATATATTTAAGTGTGGATCGTTTGTGTCGAAGGTACACTAGTGATGCCGAGTCTCATTTGCTCACGTCATTTCCAAGGACTCAAGCTAACAAGATATGTCAGATTTCTCTCTCCCAAATAAACTTCATGCTATGCTACATGACTTTTAAAGGAATAGTTGTCTTATATTTTAGCTTGTTTTTTAAAGGAAAAAAAATGAAATTCTTTATAATGAATAATCACATATATAATTAATAAAATTATAGATACAAAAAATAAGTCTTATATTGAAATATAATAAACTAATGTAATAACGAAAATAATAACATGTATATACCCGACCAACCCGATCAACCCGACCGAGCCTGCTTGGGTTGGGCTTGGGTTGAGAATTCTCAACCTGAGATTGGGTTGGTTTGGGTTAAGGTTGAGGTATAGGAACCTTGGGTTGGGTTAGGGTTGAGCACCAACCCGACCCAACCTGCCCGACTTTCAGCCCTACTCGTCAGTATCTAATCCGTGCCCCCAAACTTCTACCCCGGCCCCACCTAATCCGCTACCCATCGCGTGGGCCCCACCTGAACGCAGATTGGGTGAGGCTGGTGCCTGACCTTGATGCATGTGTCGTCGTCCATCTGCTTTCCTAGCTCATTTTAGTGTATGGGACAAAAAATGAAGACGATTAGAATCCCAAGTAGACCCCACCACATGAAGCAGTGTTGATTGAATGGTCATTGTTACAAGTTTTGGATCAACCTGATATTTGTGTTTTCCTTTCATCCAGGTCCATGTGACCTTATCAACAAGTTAGATGGAAAATAAGCATTACCTTCGGCCTTAGGAAGTTTTTAATGGTGGGCATTCAATCAGACACACTTTCACGTCAGCACGTGTGCTGCGCGTGCAAGTACTTGCCGAGACCGCGTGCGTAGAGTTCCCGGACCTATTATTAATGGGAGCGGATTAGCTGTTACCCGGGTAACGCCTTAGTGGGTGTTACCCTGATCGTGTGGGGCCCACATTGATGATTTTTTTGTCTATCCATGCCGTCCATACGTTTTCCCATATGATATTAGAACGTGAATCCAAAACTTAAGCATATAAATATCTTAGGTGGACCACACCACTGGAAATAGGGGTGAATGACCAAAAATAATATTCCTAACCGTTCACAAGGTCATTCCCATTGGAATTAACTGAAAACACAAAAATAATAGCCTGGTCCAAAAAATTCTATTGGCCCCACATAAGTTTCAGCGGTGGACGTCCAATACCACTATTTACTATTGTATGGCCCACTTGCCTCATCTCTCGGGCAAAATGGATGGATTTCTCACATACACCAAGATTAGAGGTGAGCACCGGATGGCTCGATCCGGCTAACTCGACTCGTCCGACTCGTTTAGATCTGACTCAATTCGAACTGAATGAGTGAGTCAGTCTGAATCGAGTAGGCTTCGTCCAATCCGAACTCAAACTAAGTTAGTTCGAATTACCTAGTAACTCGACGCGAAACTTCATCTGGTTAGACCCGACTTAATCCGAAATCCAACTTTCTAACCCCACCTGCCGCACCCTACTCCGGTCCCAAAATCTCTCTCCCCCGACTCAATCCGAAATCCAACTTTCTAACCCCACTTGCCGCACCCTACTCCGGTCCCAAAATCTCTCTCCCTCTCTCGTCCTCCTCATCTTCCAAGCTCAGCCTCTTTCTCTCCCTCCCACATCTCTCAATTTGACTCGGTGCCAACTCGGCTCAACTAAGTACTTTTAACTGGATCGGACTCGATCCAAATCAGTTTAGGCCGGACCAGGCTTGGATCAAGTCAAGCATGCTGGACTTGGTGTTGAGGCAGATCAAGTCAAGCATGTTGGACTTGGTGTCAAGCCGGACCGAGTTTAGGTCAGGCCTATTTCAAAACCGGATGAAGTCAAGTCGTCCCTAACTCGGTCCGACTCTGACTCCCAGCTCTAATCAGCATGGCCCCACCGAGCTTCCAGGGCCGGAGGGTTGGCAATCCGCGTCCGCGATTCTTGTGCTTTCATAGGGGGTCCGGCCTGATAAACAATCTCGGTTCTCACACGAGTCCCCACCCTCGCACGTGCACACATACATCCCTCACATCTATACAACAGCCTCTGAACTCCCTAACTTTCAGTACTCAAAATCCATCTCAGCTGTGTCTTGAGGGCTGTTGACCGTCCATTTTTCTCACACATGCTTAACCCATCCAACTTACACGTGTGGCATACATGACAATCAATCGGCCAGGGTCTCTTTACCGTGGGGCCCACCTGATAAATGGTTAAGATCTGCCACGTGCATGACAAAAGAGCACAAGATCAACACAACAGCTACTGGAATTCCAACGTAAACAAAATCAACCCAAATCAAATCATTTATTTCTCATGCAAATAAACATACACGCCTACAGTTTTGAGTCTGCGTATGTACGTACATGTCTATGCAACGTATACATACACCGACGACCTGCCAATTCTCAAAAATCCAATTCACCACCACCCAACTCAAATCTCAAAAAGAAAAATGGAGATCAGTCTATCCATTGCCATGGGCCACAAATCACATAAAATCAAGCCAACCAAATCGCTTATTTACTTCTCTTATAATAATACACACGTACATCTACATATACATGTCCAAACCAGTATATGTATGTATGTACGCATGTATACTTCAACGTATATACAATGCTATCAGTACTATGATTTCAACTGAAACTCACCCAACTCAAATCTCAAAGAATTTAAACAAAAAACCAAAAAAAACAAAAAAAAAACAAAAAAAAAAAAAAGAAACAAAAAACAAAAAGAGGAAAAAGATGTGGAAATCAGTTAAAAACTCATGGGTTTGATGGCTTGGATTCTCTTACGTCCGACACGGACTTCGGCAGTTCTTCCTGTTTAACAACAGACCCGTTACAGCTGTTGATCGAGGCTGCATCCTCCCTTGCTGTGTTCTCATTGGTGGATGACAGTGGCTGGGACCCAGCATTGGGTGGGCCACCATTTGTCGAAACTGGGATGTGGGTTGTGGTGAGATTCTTCCTATCGGCATTCGAAGATGCTTTTCCGCCGGAGATGGCAGCCGCAAGAGCGATCGGCATGAGGCAGAGGCCTTTGGTTTGGAGATACTGCATGGCGGTTGTCACATTGGATTCCATCAGTTTCACTATTTCCTGCTCGAAGGCAATGTTGTCTGGTGAATCGGATAGATCGGCTCCTTGCCCGACTGATGCTGATAAGATCAGACCGCCGGATCCCTGTAAAATACAAATCGACACAAGAATCTGAGGATTGTTGATCTGGCGGGCCAACTTAGGGATTGGCTACTAAATTGTAGTGAGCTTTACTGGTTGATGTGGATAGCTGCTCTGACCATTCCTTTTCTGGGAAAATTATCAGATGGATGGCTACTGACCATCCAATTTCCTTTCTTCTTGGGCTATGGCCCACCTATGTGGTGGCCTATTACAATAACCATTGGGATCACCAGACCAGTTTGACACATTTACCATAGGGAGATTGAATGGAACTTTAGATAAAAACTACGCAATGGGTGCTCCAATGGGACTATGCTAAACATGGATCGAAGACTCAGTGACTCAGACCAACTCATTTAATCCCGAGTCAAGTTGGGAATCGACTGAGTCGGGCATATTTTCATTGCTAACTCGTGATTGGAATTGACTGAGTGACAAGCCATCGATCAATGATCCTAACAACAATAATCGTGGCCCAAAATTAGACGGATGAGAAAATATGTACAATATAGAATACATATAATCCTAGCAGAGAATGGAAATGGATGGAGATTCTATTACCTCAGATTGAACATCTGTGATGAGGGGAACGACAGCTCCTGCAGCGCCGAGTCTGCTCATGCTTAGAACCTGCAATTCAGATATCCAAGATCCAATCATGCACTGAGAGTGGAAAGCTTGAAGCAGTGTTTGTGACGAGTTCCAAACCGATAGTCTGTTATGCTGACCTTGACTTGAAGCTGAAGGAATTTGACATATTCGATGATCTCATCAAGCATTGATGCCTTGTCCGTCTGCCATTAAAAAAAAGGGTGGAATATTTAGAGTGTTTGAATGTTACTGCATTCACATTGAACTCAGACGTGATTGGCTGAGATGGCCATAGCAAATTCAGCTGCCAGCTGAATTTTGCCCTCTTGAGAGAATTGCCGGTTTGACAGGCTTCTGCAATGAGCAGGCTTCAAATGGAGCTTCCTTGCTTTCCCAAATGGAAAACTATTTTGGAAAAGCCAAAGCTGGTGCACTGGCAAATAGAGGTGGCTATGGGTTGGGTTTAGGCCTGGGTAGGCTAGCCGCAGCCCTAACCCAACATTTAAGACATAAGGCCAGAGCCTGGCATGGACCTCGCACAACAGGCCCAAGACCAAGCCCGAATAATTGGTTGGGCCTCAGCCTAGACCCAATGAAACCCAGCCTAGTCTGGTGCGAAAATTGATAGAGTACCTCTTTCCAACTTGATTGTTCCTAATCTATCTGTTGATCAAGTGAGCCACATATGCGCAAATAAATAGACATTTTAGACGAATGAAACTAACAATCTAAATTAAAGATGGATAGGTTGCCTAACCAACAATTGGAACGGCAAATTTGTAGGGATACAACACGTAGGGCTGAAAGTCGGGCAGGTTCAACCTGACCGACCCGTGACTGACCCGACATTCGATGTGGGAACTACATATATAATTAATAAAATTAAATGTATAAAAAATGAGATGTGTATTGAAATATAACAGACCAATGTAATAACAAAAATATTAGCATGTATCCACCAGGACCAACCTGACCGAGCCCGCTCGGGCTGGGCTTGGGTTGAGAATTCCCAACCCGAGGTTGGGTTGGGTTAGGGTTGAGGTATAGGAACCTTGGGTTGGGTTAGGGTTGAGCACCAACCCGACCCAACCCGCCTGACTTTTAGCCCTAATAACATGTCCATATAAATTTGGGCTGGGCTAAAATGACTTGAGCTCAATCCTGACTCGAAAATTGATTCGGCCATGCATGCAAGGCCCAAACCCAACCCATGGGCCAAGCAAGTAGGGTCCAAGCCTGGCCCAAAGCCAGGTTGGACTCATTGGGTCAGGCGGACTGCCCAGCCCATTGGGGTCACATCCACTGTGATGGTAGCACAAATGCCCTTCCATACGATGGGTGGATTTGGATGTACTTCCAGATTCTGGGCTCCACAGTTGATTCGGCCTACAACAGCATCTCAAATCCCACTGGGTCCTGTTTCCTCGCTCCTGAAGTTTTTGACATGGGAACCCATTAAAAAAATAGCCCCCTTCATCCAATGTGAAGACAATGTATGTTCGTTATATCCTTCATGACTCATTTCAGGAGTAAGCAATTCATGGGGTGGTTGGAGTATCACACGAGAACTATAACGAATCTGGGCATTTAGAGTGATGAGGTGTATGTACGGGAAAACCCTCTTCAGATTTGCCTAAGATCTTTCAAATTCATTTATTTCTCTAAGGGGTGGCTTTGTTTGGGTTTGGCGTATTTCATGTAACAAGGCTGTATGAACCTGGAATATGGTTGTCCAATCCTTCGGGCCAGAATGTATCATTTAAAATCTGTAAATCCAGAGTGGGGCTGTTGGAGATAACTCTCATAATTTTCTCCTGATTAAACTGATAATTCGCAAATCAATTTACTATGCATCCGAACAAAGCCTAAATGCAACAGCTGAAGTACCATAGACACCCAGTATCAAGGCAGATCGTGGTTTCAAGCACCAAACTCCAAAAAGGAAAATCTTCACCATTTCATTTGGAATTTAACAGTAAAAAATACTTATTCTTCACAATAAAATGAGTGATGCGGGACGGTACCTTATTAGAATTCGGGACAAGTTCTTGCAAATTCTTCATCCTTTCTGCAATTTTCTCCCTCCGAAGCTGCGTGTTTATATCACACATTTCAAAAATAAAAATTTACAATTTAAAATAATAATAATAATAATAATATCTGAAACTACATCAGCAACGTAGAATTAAGCTAAATTCCATCAATGGACAGCAACATTCACAAGAAGGGAGCACTGTACAATCAGTCCAGTGACTATTCCTCTCTTGAATGGAAATGAAATTGTCTACTAACCCGTTCGGCGATACTGTGCGGATCAGTGGCTTGACCCCTGCGTGCTCTCACGCGCGGCTTTACCGCTCCGTTACAACTGCCCCCAGCAGCTTGCCCAGGTTGTAATTGAGAAGCACAGGATTGGTTTGTATAATGCTGGGTAGAATTTGCTTCAGAGGATTGTGACAACTGGATATTCAAGAGCGTAGAAAACACTTATAACAAGTAACCATAAAAGGGATCAAAGATCATTTCAATAGGCCCACATGCACATGCCAAACTAGTAAGTGTGAGGGGAAATCCGAGCCATGCATCAGGTCAGGCCATCTGTGTAGATCACCTGGCCGGAAATTCAGTCTGACCAACTCATCAGGCACATTTACGTTGAATGTGGACCATTGGCCATTTTTAAACTGTTAACTGTTTTTGAACATGTGCAGCCCCGGGTGACGAGTTTGGCACGTCCTGATTCCTGGGGCAGGGAATCTGAATGGTAAGATCAACCCATAAGCACATGCCATGTTGGTACATATGGCTGGATGTAGAGGTGCACTTGGGCTTAGCAAAGCTCAACAATACAAAAAAGGATAGCATGAGCCTTGATAAGCTGACAAACATGTGATAAAGCTCTTGCACAGGCCGCACATTGCCAGCATGGCAAGGTAGGTACAAGATCCAACCAATTGATTGGAACTGCACCACTATATTGATGCCTAGCCCAAGAATCATGAGATCTGGTGGTCAGGTGGGCCGCAGTTTGCAAAACAAGTGTAAAGCTGTAATAAACTTGGCTGAAGTTTTCTGACCCATCCATCTGTTTCCAATATTGGGGCTCAAATGCTGAGAGGACAAGATTTCCGACACAAACAAGGTCGGACCAACCTGATGGATGGATTGGATCTTGCACCTTTGTGCCATGCTGGCAAATGTGTGGTGTGCACATGAACTTTATTGCAAATGAACACATGTTTGTGCACTTAGCAAAGTTGGGGATTGAATAACTGAAATATACATGGCACCTGCTGATGCTGCTGCAATCCAGTAGCAGCTCTTGTCAATGTCATTGGCATCCCAGACCCAAAAGATGGGAAACGAGGGCTGTGTAGCTCATCTTGCTCCTACAATGTTATAGAAGAACAAAATGTCAGATGGATTCCTGACCTAAGTCTGAGAACGCGGCTTAAAGAACAGGCCACAGGAGATTTTATACATTTGATGTGGGCAATTTGTCCAGTTGTGGGAGTTTTTCATCCCCAAAGAATCTTCTTCCCAATATATCAGTGCCGCCTTTCACAAACTCTCCTTGCAGGCCAAAACCTTGTAGTTTGCCTTGCTCCATAACCGGAGGCAGAGAAGAAACACCTGAGTATGATGGTAGCCATAGTGATGGAGCAGAACTTCCAACTACAGGACGGAGTTGGGGTGAACTCTGAGGGAGTGGGACCGAGGATCGAGATTTTGGGCTGGTATCGATCACTCCATGCAACAGGATCTTGCTTTCTTGGGACCCATTATCAAGACGGGGCGATAGCATAGATAAACGGTCCAGATCCAGCGGTTGGGTTTCTTCACGGAATAACCCCTTGTTGAGGCCGTAGTTTGAATTCCCACCAATCAGAATAGAAGTATCATCCTGTGGCATGTGCCCAATGACAGAGCCTGAGGGAGTAATATCCAATGGTGATGATGAGTTCTTTTCATCACCTTCATATATTCCCATCGGATCGGCAAGCAAACCATTTGTTTCAGCTGAAGTGCTGCCAACCCAAGACGGCTGGCCCGCTCCATTCACATCATCTGGCCACGAGGAAGACGAAAGTATGTGATCGAGAAAATCATCCATAATGGAAAGGAAGATGTTGTCCCAGGAACTTCAATTTCACGCAGATTCTTCAAATGGAGCACAGCAGGATTGCGTTGAGAATATCATCATAACCCAATTTAGAAATTAGTCGAACAAATACAAATCATCAGCTTAATCATTTCATGGTGCATCATGCTGCAAGGATTGTTTCTTGTGTCCGAGATTCTAAAGAATAACGAAAAACAATGTTGATTGATTGATATGTAGATCGCCGAAGAAGTCCGGGAAGCAGAAATCTGTAATTAGCAGTTGCCTCTTCTCATCTCTCTTGGCTCCTACCTAAAAATAAATAAAATTGAATGATTATAGTTTCTCATTATAACCCAATTAGCTACAGATTGAAAAATGAATGTTTCACAAGATAACCTTAACTATAAGGTAGTACTCTGATGTAGCACCAAATAGTGGTCTGCAGGACTTTCGCCCCAAGAAAGTTCTATTTGTGTTTAAGCAATGGAACCAACATTAATTGGGATTCCATTTCCTGCTACCTTTTCTGCCCCAAATCATGAGTGGGATATGTACTGGAAATACAGGTGTATCTTGAGCAGGTTGTATCGGGTTGATGCTGACCACAAGATGACCCAACCTGCAACCCAAACCGAATTCCTCTAGACTCGGCCCTAGACCGACCCGACCCTACCCAACCTGACACAGACCTAACCTGGCCAGAATTTGCTCGCCGAACCTAACTTGATTCCAAATTGGGTTAGTTTTCCAACCTGAGGACCTTCACAACCCAAACCAAACTCGAGTTGGGTCGACCAGGTTAGGATTGACCTGAAGCCCAAGTTGCATTCCTAACTGGAAGGTTCTGAACATATTTCACTTGCATGCACAAGCAAATAGTGTTGACCTTTGGGAACCTTGAGGAACCAATAACAGAGAGGGATGCAAGACCCCCACTTTTGCTAGGCAATCCACAATCTAATAAAATAATAGATATCTCTCATTATATATATATATATATATATATATATATATATATATATATATATATATATATATATATATATATATAAAGGAAAGAAAGAAGGTAAAACAATAGAGTTTGCATAGTTGAGAATGTGGAGCCACATTGGGCCGCCTTCGACCGGTCGTAGGAGCCTGCTCGACCGGTCGTGAACCGGCTCGACTCAAAGTCCAGCGAAGCTATTTTTTGCTGTTTTGGGCCCTAGGACTGATCGTAGGGACTGTAAGACCGGTCGTAGGGATCCTACGACCAGTCGTAGGTTACGCAGATTGTTTCCGAAACTGATACGGATTGCGGATTTTGGTGTCGCCTTTTGCAAGGGTGCGGAAGGGAAGTTACCTAAACTATAAATAGGGGTTCCTAGGGCTTTTCTAGGTAGATGAGAAAGAAGAATATTGAGAAATATTTATAAAGGTGTGGGCTAAGGGTTTTCTATATTCTTCCAAGGGAGAGGTTAGTATTTTGCCTTGTAATCTTTGTTTCTTCATAGTGGAAGTTTGCATCCGTGATTTTTTACCCTAGTTTGGGGTTTTTCCATGTATATCTTGTCTTGTGGTTTGTTTGGATTGCTTTGATCTGTTTCTAGTTTATATTTTCATCCGTTTATCGTTTGTGGGTGAGGCCTGATATTGGATCTCGGCCCACTGCGTTGTTGGCGTGCTGCGCAACAACTGGTATCAGAGCTATTGGTTTAGTTCTATTGGGAGCGATGTCGGAAGATGGAAAAACTAGAATTGAGAAGTTTGATGGTTCAAACTTTGCCTTCTGGAATATGCAGATAGAGGATTATCTGAATCAGAAGGACCTCTACATTATTATAGAAGGAAAAGAGAAGAAACCAGAAAAGATGACAGATGATGAATGATTTTTATTGGATAGGAAGACTTTAGGAACGATCTGACTCTCTTTGTCTAAGAGTGTCGCCTTTAATATATCCAAGATGAAAACGACAAAAGAATTAATGGAAGCCCTAGCCACCATGTATGAAAAGCCCTCAGCATCCAACAAGGTTCATCTTATGAAACAACTACACAACATGAAGATGTCAGATGGTGGGAGCGTGACTGAACATCTAAACGAGTTCAATACAGTCACGAGCCAATTGGAATCCGTTGGCATCGTTTTTGACGATGAGGTCAGGGCGCTATTGATCTTATCCAGTCTGCCAGACAGTTGGGATGGTTTGGTGATTGCTGTGAGCAATTCTTCAGGGTCGACAAAGCTGAAATTTGATGATGTGGCCGGTCTAATTCTCAGCGAAGAATCTAGAAGGAAAGCATCAGGAGTTTCAGGGGATTCAGGGAATGCTCTAAACGTTGAAGGAAGAGAGATCGCAGAACAGAGGAGGCAATAAACACGGTCGTTCTAAGTCAAGGAAGAAGTCCAAGGGACCAAAAGACAAAGACGGGTGTTTGCATTGCGGCAAAAAGGGACACATGAAACGTGATTGCAGGGCGCTTAAGAAACAAGATGGAGGCTCTCAAGGTAGGAAGGATTCAGTGAATCTGTCTGAGGAGAGCGACACAGAGGCGTTGATCTTGTCTCTTGATGCGAGGAATGAGTCTTGGATTATAGACTCGAGTGCTTCGTTTCATGCCACTTCATATAAGGAAGTTCTGCGTGATTATGTGTCAGGGGACTTTGGGAGAGTCTACCTGGGTGATGATGAGCCATGCAGTATTGTTGGAAAGGGGGACGTTCAGGTCAATTAGAAAGACAGAACAGTTTTGAAACTGAAAGATGTTAGACATGTAGCCGATACCGGTTATGTGACGACATTCACCAGTGATTCCTGAAAGATCACAAAAGGTGCCTTGGTGATATCTCGAGGTAAAAAGGAAGGCACTTTGCACGTGACTTAAGGATCGTATGGTTCACTCTCAGTCGTATCAACTGGAGTGAATGGGCAATTATGGCATCAGAGGTTGGGACATATGAGTGAGAAAAGGATAAAAGTGCTATTATCAAAAGGGAAGCTACCAGGGCTGAAGTCTCTTGACTTGGAATTCTGCGAGGACTGCGTATATAGCAAGCAGAAGAGGGTAAGCTTCAAGAAGACAGGACGCGCTCCAAATACGCATCTATTGGAGCTTGTACACACTAACGTGTGAGGACCGGCACAGGTATCATCTCTTGGTGGCTCACGTTATTTTGTTTCCTTTATTGATGATGCTAGTAGAAAACTGTGAATTTATTTCTTAAAGCATAAATCTAATGTATTTGATGCATTTAAGAAGTGAAAAATTATGGTAGAAAACGAGACAGGTAAAACAGTAAAGTGTCTCAGATCTGATAATGGGGGAGAATATTGTGATAAGAGGTTTGAGGAGTATTGTGCAGCAAGTGGAATCAAATATCAGAAAACGATTCCAGGGAATGGTGTGGCTGAGCGCATTAACAGGACCATCCTTGAGCGCGCTAGGAGAATGGTGTGGCTGAACGCATTAACAGGACCATCCTTGAGCGCGCTAGAAGCATGAGGTTACATGCAGGGTTGCTCAAGACCTTTTGGGCAGATGTTGTAAATACTTTCGTATATCTTATCAATAGAAGTCCCTCAGCACCATTGGATGGTGGGCTACTAGAAGAAACGTGGACTGAGAAAGAAGTGAACCTTACACATCTCAGAGTGTTCGGTTGCACTTCATATGTTCACATTGATGCAGAGCACAGAAACAAGTTGGATGCGAAGTCCAAGAGGTGCACGTTTATATGCTACGGGCAGGATGATTTTGGCTACAGGTTTTGGGATGTAAAACACAGAAAAATCATCAGAAGCAAGGACATAATCTTCAATGAAAAAGTGATGCATAAGGACAGTATGCAGGAAAATAAGGTCGAGAAAAAGGAATTCGTAGAATTGGAAGAGTTACCGGACACGGGTGTTACAGCGCCACAGAATGATCATACACAGGAGCATTATGAGGCAGAGCCACAGACACCGATTACGAGGAGGTCCACTCGGAAGAGGAGACCCACGGTCCGATACTCACCCTCCTTACATTATCTACTGCTGACAGATAATGGTAAGCCGAATGTTTTGCAGAGGCATTACAGTCAGATACACGGGTTAAGTGGAAGCAAGCCATGGATGAGGAGATGGACTCTCTTGAGTCTAATCGTACATGGGAGCTAGTCACTCTGCCCAAGGGAAAGAAAGCTCTTCATAACAAGTGAGCTTACAGACTGAAGGAGGAGCATGATGGTTCGAAACGGTACAAGGCGAGACTGGTTGTAAAAGGGTTTCAATAGAAGACAAGTATCAATTTCACTGAAATATTTTCACCGGTAGTGAAAATGTCTACGATTCGCATGGTCTTAAGTATGGTGGCTACAGAGAACTTACATCTAGAGCAGCTAGATGTTAAGACAGTCTTTCTTCATGGGGATCTTAAAGAAGAAATATATATACATCAGCCGACAAGATATGTGGCACCAGGTAATGAGAACAAGGTGTGCATACTGAAGAAAAGTCTATATGTCCTGAAGCAGGCCCTTAGGCAGTGGTACAAGAAGTTAGATAGTTTCATGTCGAAAACGGTTTTAGGAGATATCATGCAGACCACTGTTGTTACTTGAAGAAGTTTGATACGTCATACATCATCCTTCTTCTGTATGTTGATGATATGCTTGTTGTCAGTTCAAGCATGAAGGACATCTCAGACCTCAAAAGACAACTGTTTAGAGAATTTGCCATGAAGGATTTAGGTGCTGCAAAACAAATCCTAGGCATGAGGATAAAGCGTGACAGGAAAAACAAGAAATTGGTTTTGTCACAGGCAGAGTACATAGCCAAGGTACTTGATCGATTCAATATGGGAGGTGCTAAGCCGGTTAGCACTCCATTAGCCAACCACTTCAAGCTATCTAAGGAGCAAGGTGCAAAGATGCAGGAGGAACGAGACTACATGGCCAAAGTCCCATATGCGTCAGCGATTGGGAGTCTCATGTATGCTATGGCAGACATTGCTCAATCAGTGGGAGTTGTTAGCAGGTTCATGAACAATCCCGGGAAGGAACATTGAGAAGCTGTGAAGTGGATCCTCAGATACCTGGTGGGTACTAAGGATGTAGGGTTGTGTTATGATGAATCGGAAATCAAGCTACAAGGCTACGTGGATTCAGATTTGGCAGGAGATATCGACAGCAGAAGAAGCACTACAGGTTATGTGTTTACTCTGGGTAGTGCTGCAGTCAGTTGGATCTCTCAGTTACAGAAGATAGTATCTATCAGTACGACAGAAGCAGAATATGTTGCAGCTACAGAAGCATGCAAGGAGATGGTGTGGATGTAGGGTTTTATGGAAGAGTTGGGTAAGAAGAAAGTAGATTGCAAGCTGTACAGTGACAGTCAGAGTGCAATACACTTGGCTAAGAATTCAGTCTTTCATTCAAGGACCAAGCATATTGCCATCAGATATCACTTCATACGTTCGTTACTAGAAAATGGATCGATTGTTCTAGAGAAGATTCATACAAGTGAGAATCCTGGAGATATGTTGACCAAGCCGGTTACAAGGGAGAAGCTGAAGCTCTGTTCAGCTTTGATTGGTCTTCAAGCTTGAAGACGGGGAGGTGGTGCACTCCAGATGAAGAAGACGAAGGTTTTAGCGATGTGTCTCCAAGTGGGAGATTGTTGAGAATGTGGAGCCACATTGGGCCGCCTTCGACCGGTCGTAGGACGTCTTCGACCGGTAGTAGGGGCCTGCTCGACCGGTCGTGTACCGGCTCGACTCAAAGTCCAGCGATGCTGTTTTTTGCTGTTTTGGGCCCTAGGACTGGTCTTAGGGACTGTAAGACCGGTCGTAGGGATCCTACGACCGGTCGTAGCTCTCCTAGGACCAGTCGTAGGTTACGCAGATTGTTTCTGAAACTGATACGGATTGCGGATTTTGGTGTCGCCTTTCGCAAGGGTGCGGAAGGGAAGTTACCTAAACTATAAATAGGGGTTCCTAGGGCTTTTCTAGGTAGATGAGAAAGAAGAATATTGAAAAATATTTCTAAAGATGTGGGCTAAGAGTTTTCTATATTCTTCCAAGGGAGAGGTTAGTATTTTGCCTTGTAATCTTTGTTTCTTCATAGTGAAAGTTTGCATCCGTTGTTTTTTACCCTGGTTTGGGGTTTTTCCACATATATCTTGTCTTGTGGTTTGTTTGGATTGCTTTGATCTGTTTCTAGTTTATATTTTCATCCGTTTATCGTTTGTGGGTGAAGCCTGAGATTGGATCTCGGCCCACTGCGTTGTTGGCGTGCTGCGCAACATACATTATGCGAGATCAGTTTAAAAACAAGTTGCATCACCCAAACCATGACAATTTAAAATAGTTAAGACTAAGGGCCTGTTCGGGTCCACTTAAAAATGAGGTAGTATCATTTTAGTCAGCAGTAATTGTTTATTAGTGACTTTTGTGGATAAAAAATAATCTTGATAACCGAGCACTCATGTAAACTATAATCTCTAACGCAAAATTGCTGTTAACTAAAATGAGGTGAACTCATTTTTAAGTGGCACCCAAACAGGACCTAAAGGAATTCTACAATCATGCAACTAGGAAAATGCTGTCAGATGACTCCACAACGGATACTACTATTCCTGTACAGCAGTCATCCTAAATTCCATGAGATGGAGCATTCTCCTCTTGCATCTATCTAGCGAGCAGAGTTTCCTTCTCCATATGGAGCCCCAAGAGTGGTTCCTTTGGGCTGGAAATCAATGGTCCACTTGCAACATGAAATACAGTGGGAACAGGGGGGATATCCAGTGGGTGGAAATATTATTTCCAATAGCCAGTGGTCTCCATCTGGCTGGCAGAAATAATATCACTGCCATCCAGGGATCTCAATCATTAGTTGGACCGGGTCCCTGATTGGCAGAAATCTACTATTCAGGGGATTTGTATAAACCCATTAGCCCGTAACAGTAAGTAGATTTTTTTAATCTGAAATTACAGAAATTGCCAGAGGTTTTGAGAGAGGATTTCTCTTTCCTTGAGTTTGTGAGGGTTCTTTGGGTGGAAATTGCCCCAAATCCCCTTACCTTACCGGAATTTCCTTCTTCTCTCTTCTCTTGGATTGTGCTTGAGTTTTGAAGAGTTTTCGCTGATTCGAAGAGATCGGAATCACATCAAACTTCTAATGATTTAGTGGATAAATCAGCAAATTTTGGAGAGACCGTTCTGCTAATAACATGGCTGCATCTGCAAGGTTGGTTTCTCACTCAAAACTTTTCTTGTAATGTTTTTATTTATGCTGCAATGGGCTGCTTAATTGAATTGCATTTCAATGATTCAGAAAGTGGAAGTGACAAAAGTGAGGCTAACACCACTCAATTCATAATGAGCAACTAGACCCAAAATTCACAACATGGTCATTTCAAGTCCAACTTGAAATGCATGGAATTGAAATGGGTGGATCGGTCCACTCAACGAACTGACATGGTGCCAACTTGATTTTCCTTCTTTTTTCCATATTCAATTGGATTATTACAAATAAGATCAAATGGGCATCCAATTGCAGTCATTACAAAGTTAATTTCGCCCGTTAAAAAATGAAAAGAGCCGATAGATCAGATCAAATCAGATTGTATAAAACAGACAAATCCGAATCAGCATAACAAAGTTCGCCAAAAAAATCAACAACAAAAATCATCTATCACAGTAGTGCATTGTTATGGTGGACCCCACAGAAGCCCTATCACCAATGTACATGTAACAAGGAAACATATCAATGGGCACCATCCATTCCATCCAGTGGGGCTTATCATGGATGGGTCACTATACGACAATCACACCAATCAAACAATCCTGGCCATCACTTTCTGCATTTCTATCCTACAATATTGGCACAATTTTATTTTTTTTATCCTCCTTTTGAAGGACACTGATTTGATGATTACAATCATCTGTGGTTTTTGAAAAGTTCACCATCCAGAGCAGGGGCACTCGGTGGCTAGTCCTTAATTCCACTTCTGCGGGCTCTACCATTTCATCTCCTCACAGAAACAGCAATAGTAAGATGTTAAGCAAACACAGAGTGATGAAAATAGGCCTTTGAAAAGCCATGAACAGAAACCAATAACCAAAAACGCTAAATCTCCAAAACCATACCCAAATTCCAGTAAGGATCCACCAAATGATGCTCAAAAACCCCTCTAAAACCCCAATTCAACAATGTAACCATAGAATCTACCATTTCAATTAGAAAAGCCACTTCTATCTACAAAAGAAGTACAATTAACTGAATGTTCTTAAAATACATAAATAAAAAGATTTTTTTTTTTTTTTTTTTTTTAAAAAGCCCCTCAAAAAATCTATGACCAGGAATTATTCCATACATCAAGAAGCAATGGAAGAAATGCAAGGGAATTAATAAAAAATGCCATTATAAAATCAATAACAAATCCTCTAAAACCCAAAAATTCGAATTAAAATCACAAAAACCCACATAAAAAAACTCATCCACCATCAAATTAACACCTGAATTCAAACCAAAACCCAAGAACCATCACTTCATTCTCTCTTACTCATGCAAATACTTTCAGTTACACTGAAAAGAAAAAGGAAAAGAAAGAGAAATTCGGACAAGCAATTTAAGGAAAAAAAATCCAAGAAATTGCAAAAAATTCAAAACACATTATCTAAAAGCCTAATACCAAAAACAAAAACCCCACAAAAAAGTATCAAATTTTAATCATCAAATAAAAAAACAGCTAAAATCTTTTCCTTTTTTGGAAGGTAAGATGGATAATTTTATAACCAACAAAAATAAGAAAAAACCAAATTCTCACTTCGTCAATCCCATTCATCCCAACTCTCAAATCCCGCAAAAAATATTATAAAAACAAAAAACCCATTAAAATATATTCCCCACTAACAAAATTATCAGATTAAAGCAACAGATAATTCAAAAAAATAAAATAAAATCACGTCAGCCCTCTCTAATAGAACAAAAGAAATAAACCACCGAGTAACAGCTAAAACTTGAAAAAAAAAAGAAGAAAAAGGAGGTCCAAAAATCATTACTTCATTTCCTCATGTACATGCTCTCAAATTACAAAAAAGAACAAAGAAAAAAGAACAGTAATTCTCCAAGCGATACAGAAACAACCCAAGTCAAAGAACTGCAAATTCAAACACTAGAAGTCATCCAATTCAAATATTTCTCAATTTCAATGAGAGAGAAAGACTTACAAACAGAAAGCCAAAGAGGGTAAGCTTCTGAGCATAGAAAAACTGAAGAATGAAAGCCCAAACAAACACTTCATCACTTCATCCTTTTTCTTTTCTTTTCTTTTCTTTTTTTTTTCTCTCTCCTGACGAAACTGATCAGTTATTTTTTCATTACTCCGCATGTCAACCTGAAACTGTATTCCACTTGGGCTTAATGGGTCCATGACCCACCTTTGTCATCAGAGCCGTTCGTTGTATCAGAGATGCTGTGAGTTATATCCACACGGCAAGATTGAGCAGATTGCGCAATCTGCGGACCTTTCAATTCCAGCCGTTCATTTGATGGTCATGACCCACCTTTGTCATCAGAGCCGTTCGTTGTATCAGATATGCTGTGAGTTATATATCCACACGTCAAGATTGAGCAGATTACGCAATCTGTAGACCTTTCAGTTCCAGCCGTTCGTTTGATGGTCATGACAGGGCCCACCCAATTGGGCTTTTTCTCTTTGGGCCATTAACAGATTAGTCTCCTGCAATGAATGATTGTGATGAAACGGACTTGGGCAAAGACTACAAGCATATGGGCTGATATTGGCCCAATAACTAGGTACTGCTGGCCTGGATTTTCTTGGCTCGGGTCAGGCCCAGGACATGCTTTTAGATTGCATGGCCGAACCAGAAATCAATGGCTGAGACTTAGCGATTGGAATGGCCCACTTAGATTGGGCTACTTCATACGCCAGGCCTTGAATTCAGCAACATTCATGGCCCATTATTGCAGTAAACAAGCACAACCTATGTTTAACCAATCATGGTACAAAACGGTTCCGTTCGTAATCTCAGCCGTTGATGGCAGCACATCTAGTGTTTGGGCCCATTGCTTGCATGCATAGTATCTGGACCAAGGGACAGTAATGGACTAAGCCATGGCTGGCCCTAATCCCTAAGCCGTGGCTTTTGTCAAATCAACGGATAAGATTTAAATGATCAAAGGCTTGAAAAACTCTAATTAAAAAATTGTGCTATTTCATCTACAGTAAATCCCATCATATAAACGGTTCAGATCATTGAAACATGATCCAAATCCAATGAGTGCTACTTTTATATAATAAAGGCCCACTGGGCCATTTATCATTGGCTCAGGCCTATATTTCATACACTAGCACGGGCCTGAGCCCTTGGGCAGAGTTTAGAAGGCCAAGACTTCGGCCTGTATTTTGGGCCGGGCCGGGCCACATGTGCCATTACCAGCCCAGACTCTCACACATCCCGCGGACTACAACTTGTGGTGGTCCTGCGAGTTACATGTTTTACTTTTTCCTCCCCTATTTCCAGCAAATTATCTCATGACACGTGGCAGAATCTGGTTCGTCCTTTCGGTCAGGTCTCGGTACTTCTTCCGGTCCGATGGACTGTTGCGATACTAA
This sequence comes from Magnolia kwangsiensis, assembly GCA_037074715.1. Lineage (NCBI taxonomy): Eukaryota > Viridiplantae > Streptophyta > Magnoliopsida > Magnoliales > Magnoliaceae > Magnolia > Magnolia kwangsiensis. The sequence continues at coordinate 3,259,309 of CM073577.1, read as the reverse complement.
ATCGCTTTTAAATTGTCGTCACGCGTCAAAAAGGTTCTTCCCTTTCGCATCAGTGTCAATGTCGAAAATGCCCTTGATTTTCATGACTATGTTGACCAAAATAGCCTTCTCTTTGGTGAGTATTATCGTCATTTCGGATGGGTGGTTTTGGTTTATCCGGATAATCCGGAGAGGTTTTGGTGATTAGCATTGAAGTGTGATTATTGCTGATAATGACGAAAATGCCCTCGAGAAGTGGGGGGTGTTGATTTGCTTCAATGACGAAAATAACCTTCCAAAAAGTGAAACTTGCTTTGCCATGTGGCTTGTTTAGTGGGGGCATTCTCGTAATTTAGCAGAGAGGTTTTGGGTCAGCTGGGCCTGATTACGCGGGGGTGGTTGTTTTGTTGATTTGCGGTAACGGTAGACGCAGGAGAACCGGAATATCGTAGAATCGTATCTCTTCCGTCCACGTGTCAGGTAGGGGACATCAATCTGAACCGTCCATGATGGTTCCACCACATGGATGGCCCATATTTTTGCACTTTTACGAATAGAAATCTACACTCTGACTCTTTTTGCAGGATGCGTATTGGGTTCTACCCCTGCCTGTCCTGAGCTCATAACAGGCTGGGGTTCTGAGCGGCCCACCGTGATGTATGGCTTTATCCATGCTGTCCATCCTTTTTTTTCATGTCATTTTAAAATATAAGACCAAAAACGAGACAGATCCAATGTTTAAGTGGACCACGCAATGGGGATTAAACGCTTACCATTAAAAACTTAGTAGAAGCCGTAGAATTTTTTAATCAAGCTAATATTTGGTCGGTTCGGGTTGCACCCAAGCACAAGATGAGTTGACCCAACCGATGATCCAAACATGGTTTTATTACTCAGACAATAAGAGTGTTGGAGTTAACTTAAACTCAGTCAAACATATTAATTTTAATGATTTGATTAAAAAATGATGATAACATATCACCAAAGAAAAGTTTCATGTGTTTCTATTAACACCTAACAGCTTATATTATAAAATTATAGGCCCAACTAAAGCTCAACATTATATATTAAGTTCTCAACTCTAATATAAGTTGGGTTGGGTGGTTCTCTTTGGATTGGGTGACCAATAAACTAACATATAAAATTAAATATCCAACCCTCAAAGCAATTTTACTGGTATGACCAATATGGCATACAGTCCACAATATGGACCATTCCGTCTATATATTAAGACTTCTCATCATGTGTCCTTAGTTTATTTCCGATGATAAATCTTATCATTTATGCATGGATAGTACATGAAATTTATTTTTCCATGGAAGTCATACTTTTATATTTATATAATGCATGGTAGACTCATATTTATATGAATAATGTTAGTCATAATTCTAAGTTGAAACCAATTCAAATAAAAATTAAGATTACGCCCAACTCAATTTTACTCCTATTATTGCAGAGTGAGGCTTGGCTCACTCACCCTAACCAATTTACTAGATGGTCCAAGAATTCTAAGTTAGCCAATTGATTTATTAAATGGACCAAGAATTCAAATCCTAGCCCGAGTCACAATCCATGGACCACAAGCTTCTCGATTGGGACTGACAGTGGCCAAATCATTGAACTGGACAGCCCATTAGGTTCACCAAACTTTTATGGGCCACCGAGAAAAAATCACACCAGCTAGAGAAACTTTTCAATGTGGCATGTGATCAACATAAAGCGACGGTTTTGATCCGTCACATTAAAGGATAACAGCTTAGCAAATTAATCAACGATTACAAAAAGAGAGGCTCATATTTTAAAGGAACATCTTCCAATCGATATGATTTTCCTAAAGTGGCCCATGAAAAGTGGGGCCAACCTAATATACCATGTAGATAGACAATTTGATTATCCGCATGTCTAAAAGGAAAGCATCAGCATATTCCATGCTTTTCCTTTATTTAATAACCAGGCAATATAAGGCACGTGTCACAGGGAAGGGATGGAGAGATCAAATGGAGGAGAGAAATTTCAAGAGGATAGAAAAGAACCTAGAGATAGGTCGAGGGAGACTAGAGTCCTCTACAACGGGAGCGGATTAGGTGAAAACTCGGCCTTACACAAGACGGTGAGGCTCTTACTATGGGGCCCGCCTTGATGTATGTATTCTATATCTACACTGTCAATCTACTTTTGCAGATTATTTTATGGTATTATGCCAAAATTGAAGCAGATCCATTCATTAGGTGGACCATACCATAAGAAATAATAGTGATTGACCATTAATGGGCCACATGTTTTGGATCAAGCTGATATTTGATTTTTCCCTTATCCAGGCTTATTTTTCCTTATCAACAGACTGTATAGAAAATAAGCACTATGAAGACATTAAGGTGTGTCCTTAGAAGTTTTTAATGATAGGGTGTTCAATCACAACTGTTGCTTAGATTGTGGTTCACTTCACATTTGTATCGTTTTCATTTTTTGAATAATACCTTAAAATAATCTGAAAATGGATGGAAGGAATGGATACAAAATGTATCCATCGAGGTGGGCCCCACAGTAAGGGCTGCACCGTGTTGGGTGAGGCCAGGGTCTCATCTAATCCACTCCCATGACACATGTACGGAATGCACAAAGCAGTAAGGATCCTTACACTTGCTCTGGTGGTAGACTCCCAGGAGTTTCAACAACTGGTCAAGGGCTCGAATATCCATAGGTAGTGAAATTCCACTGGCGTGAGTGTGTGGGGTGTGTGTGCGTGTGTAAAAAAAAAAGAAGTCCGTTGAGCCTACTATGTATTAAGTGTAAAAACAACTACACTCATCAAAACTTATACTTTATATCAGGTCTCGAGGTATAAAAATAAAAATAAAAATAAGAGCTAGATCTACAATACAGATGGGCCACACCATATGGAACAGTGTGAATGAGATGCCGGCAGTAAATTTTTGTGTGGGCCACCATGCTAATAAGGTTTAATTCACTGCGATACAAATATCAGCTTGTTAAAAGCTCAAGTTGGGGAGCAATTTCACATTGTTCCCATGGTTGTGATCCATATGGGTAGTGTATTAGACTAATATTTTGTATGTATGGTTCAAATAATGATTTTCATCCGATGGATGAAGTGGATTTTAGGCATGGAGAAGAGGAAAAGTAATGGGCCACCCATGTTAAAGAAAAAGAAAAGAAAAAAGAAGCGGGTTTGAATCTAAACCGTTAAGTATATTCGCAATTGAAATTTAACTGCACATTATTAAGCATGCACATTTTCAAAGTCTCGAAATGCCCCATGATTTGATTTAAATTATCTTTTCATATCTCTTAAACTCACAAAGTAATCTGCCCTTAAAATTGCACAAGAGAGAACGAAAGGATTTAAGTAACATGGTGTAGACACCCCACCTCGAGCCGATAAACTAATTGCAGTGGACTATTTTGATGGCTAATCAAACTCCAATATGACCCCTGATCCAAATCCTAAACCTTAGTCCTAACCTTAATCCTAGACTCTTAAGCCCTAAGAATCTTGAAACCCAACTTATTGAGTTAACTCACTGAATCATGCCAAGCCAAATTGCTATGCTGAACCCAGTCAATTCACCTAGTTAAACCAAATCCTTAACCAACTTCAAAACCAATCAAAACCCAAACCCATATGCCCACCGGAGGTCTGAAGCAATTCCAGTAAATGAATCACAAATAAGTCAGAGCTCCCACACGCTCGTAGGAGACTACCCGCCAAATTAGGAGGCGGGTTGTGGCCTGGGCGGTGAGTTACCCACTGCCCATTATGTGGCGCACCTCCTGCCTTGGCAGGAGGCCTCCAACACATGCGAAAACTCTCTTCTCCAACTAGTAAGCATGTAGGGGTCATGAAAAGTCCTCTGTATATCTCATTGAGCTCAAAATTATCATTTTACCGGCTAATCCAACCATCTAGATCACGCTCTATGGCAATATGTAATCTCGGGCATTAAAGTGCATTCTAACATTAAACTTTTAAGAATTACTAAAAAATCAAACTTGTGAGCTATAAATAGATCCCCTGCCCTTTTCATTTCTATCATCCAATGATCCCAGAAAACCCAAATTATCTAGTAAAGTCAATCATCCATACACCAAGGAAAGTAAAAGTATAAGAAAGAGAGTCTAACCCAAGTCTAATCTAGTCTAGCTAGAGTCTCAGCCTCTCAAGCCATCCAAGCCCCAATCTAAGCTACTCGATCTAATCCTTGCGACATAAATGTCCATCAAATTGCTCAAATTTTAAGCACCTTCGTCTAATCTGCAGTATTAGCATCATGCAACACATATTACCTTCTTAACCCCCTACTCATCTCATTTATTAGTATCGCATCGCATAGCATTTTGCACGTAATTAACTTGAGTATATGCTCTGTGACTTGTTGATATAATTGAATCCTGCCTATTAAAATTTTTTATTGACTAGTTTATGCTTCAGTGAATAGAGAAGTTAAGTTGGATTTATCTAGCCTAAACCAATGCTTGTCATAAGTGTTGCATTTGATACAATACTGCGCACAGTATTGTGTCGACATTACACAAGCATTAATTCCAACCCTAAAAAATTAGTCAGATCATGCAAAGTATGAACTGTACGTTTAGGTGCCTAATACCTCCCCTCTTTGTAACCATGGACCCTTACCCTAAATCTTTAATCGTGTATATAAAGGAGTCACGTTGGGACTGAAAATCTACGTATCCTCTCTCCTAGCATCTCTACATGGTCTAGCTGACCATAAATATGAAGTAATTGGCTAGTGATGACTTCTTTCAAATATAATACTCTTGTGCATATAATGCAAAGCCCTTGAGAAAGACAACCCATGGAAAAAGTGCAATCTGCCCACGATCCAGCATCCACACATGGACCATTCACTAAGTGGGGCACATAAGAATGGTCCGCCATGCATAGATTCAATTGTAAGTTCCTCTTTGGACCATCAGCTCAAGACATCTCCTGTGGTCCACTGCATTCACTGACTTATCCGTGCAGAAAATTTATATGAATATTGCTAAAATGAGAAAGTCTAACAAAAATAAAAAAGATGGTGGTTGGATCTTTTTCTGAATATTCCACAATGAAACCGTTTAAGTTCTCAAAATGGAGATTTGTTAGGTAGCATTTCAACTGTCATCAATGCAGATATACCTAATGTTTTGCAATTTGCAATAGTCATAAACCTATCTCTACAGTGTTGGATATGATAACTGACCAACTATATTCCATGACACTTGCGACTTAGTGCCGCACTGTCTTTCCCTACAACATTCCACTTGTGTAGAACAACCGTACCATCTAAATGCTGGGCCCTACCAAGGAGATCACCCCTCTAAAAAATCAGAATGATCAACTCACTAGGTGGGCCACACCTGCTAAGCTTAATAAGACCTTTGGTTGTCCATTGGTTTCAATGGTGTGGCCCATCTGACCGAATGAGTTATATGGACCATATAAATTGATTAATGAGCTAAAATAATTTTGGGTTTTTAATTTTAACAAGTGAGGTTCATGATTTGGTAATCCAGACCATTGATTTGTTGCATCATATATGTTGATGCAGAAATTTGGTTAGTTCTTTTCTTGACCTATTTACCTACACAAGGAACGGACAAAGAAGACCTTGGTTAGAGTAGGAGACTCTCCGATGCCTAAGTTAAGAAAAAGATATGGGTTTAGTCGAATATTGAAGATTCAAGGTTAAAGATAGTGCATATTAAAGGTGAATTCAGATTCCGAATTAGTATGAGGATCTTCTAAGATCCTTGCTGAAGATCTCGAGGGTTCAAGTGCGTCGTAGATATCCTTTGAAATCCTTGTAAAAGACCTTGAACGGACCTCTCTTGGGCGAGATCTGATTATCTAAGATCATTGGAGACGTGCAATGGAAGGCCAATGTGGCCTTGGTCGACCTAACCTGCAAGTGGCGTGCCGTTTCAAGCTATGCCGACCTAGGCCACATTGACTTGGGCTGTGATGACCTAGGTTTTACCGACCTGAGTTATGCCGACCTGTCTCCTTAGATGAGCAACGAGACCGGATGTCCTTGATGAACTCTAGGGATCTTGGAATCGACAGAGGAAATGTTCTTTCAGGTGTTTCGGCAAGTCAGTAGGTATTCCGATTTGGAGACGAGATACCGGGTTCGATCTTACTTCTCGCTCGAATTTTAAGTATAGGATCGAACCCGCTTTCGTCTCAACCTGGGAGAATGCGAGGTTCCGACCTGACCTTTCCTCATTGGTCGGCCTATTTTTCGTACAACACTTTCTTCCATGGGCCATGCCTTAGAAAGTACCCGATTGGAAGATCACAACCACCAATAATATAAATCCTTTCAGTTAAATGTGAATTGGTGCTGTGTTTTTCTTTTTAACCATTAATATGGGTAATCTTGGGTTTTTAGTTCTAACAAATGGGGCTCATGGTTTATTAATCTAGATCATCAATCCATTGCATTTCATCTAGGTCGTGCCCAAAAAGTAAGAGATTGAAAAAATCATAATAGTAGGACTTTCTTAGTTGAACGTGGATTGTCGTGGTATTTCTCTTCTTAACCATTCATCCGTAGGCAATAAATTGAAAATCTAAGATTAAACGGTTGAAAAGATTTTTGAGAAATGTCGATGGTCTGGATCACAAAACTATGGCTGCATTTGTCATCATTAAGATGGTAATTACAGCTATCAACAGCTATCAACAGCTATCAACATGAACTGAAAAAGCAAAGGTCTGAGTATCATGTAATTCTTCTCCAGAGTATTGGGTTCTCTTAGTAATTTGCTCATGACATGATTAAAACAAAGGGCAATGATCACATGCGTTGGAGCTGTGTGGGACCCATGTATGAGTGTCATCCAACCTGTCCATTATATACTTTTTCCTTTCTAGGCCTAGGTCCCAAAATATAGCTTGATCCATTAATCACATCAGCCAAGGTAAAGAGAGAAAATTGGGGAGGACGACGACAACCGTAGCAACTCCTAGATAGAATGTGGGGTCCACCGTGTTGTTCATATGTCATCAAAGCCATCCATCACCTGACCCAATAGATCAAAGGAAAAAAACAGAAAATAAAACCACTTCAAAACTCATGTGGGCTACAACAAATGAATGTATAGGTTTTAGGCATGACTGTATGATTCTCCCCTTGGTGTGTCCCACCTAAGTAGTGGATTGTGATGATTCTTGGTATTTATCATGAACATGAGGAGATTCACCAGATTCCCGGTTTGGATTACAAATTCACATCATGGGTGGGCCCCAAAATCTCGAATGTATATGATCATTGCCCTAAAACTGAAGTTAGGGATGAGAAAGTCCCACTTTCATTTTTCAAACATGGATGCTGTAATGGACAATGGAAGCCATCAAATCACATCCGTCCATCACAATGGCCAAAAGGGTCATTTTCGAACCAACCATTGTCAGTGGGGTGGTTTTTGACTTGTGAATACGTACCAAAGATATTTTAATATGTGTTTGGACATGCCAGGAACTCAATAATTGAAGATCATGAAGACAAAACAACATGTTGTAATCATAGAAAAAGTGAAGAGAGTGAGGTGAGAAGTCATTAATCTTGTATGAATGAATTAGCATGAATATTTTTTGCTAATTCAGCACGTGTGAAAAATCTGAGCCATGCATTAGGTCCACTCATCAGACAGGCCGCCTGTATGTAGATTGTCTTGTCTATATCATCCATGGGTCTCGTCCAAAGTGGGCGGCTAGATTGTTCACAGCATCTCGACCGAGGGATCCACCTCATACACGGGTTGGATTTCCAAACATGCATGCCAAGCTGGCACGTGTGCCACATCTACAGTTGAACTTCGAACTAGGATTGTGTGGTGAGTAATTCAGTAAACTCTGTGGGCCCCTGTGATGTATGTGTCATTATCCGTACCGTTAATCTGCTTTTTTCAGATCATTTTAGGGCATAAGCCCAAAATTGAAGCATATTCAAAGTTTAAGTGGACCACACCACAGAAAACAGTGGGGATAGTGATATCCACCGTTGAAATGTTTTGAGGTAACCGTAGGCATTTAATTTCCACTGTTTCTTGTGGTGTGGTCCACTTGAGGTTTGGAAATGCTTTAATATTTGATTTACAGCGTAAAATAATCTGAAAAAACCGATGGACGGCATGGATGAAATATATAAATTACAGTGGGCCCCATAGAGTTTCATCTCGGCAACACCATCCGTGTCAGAGAGCACTAGCATATTTCCCCATTGAGGCATGGAGTTAGTTTGTGTGGGACAAATGGTTATCAAGCCATTGTTTAGATGGCCCACATCATAGATAGATCAGGACCCCAAAACTTCCAAATTGGAAGATCCTAGCCGTCCAATCTTTACCTCTTTTTTTCTATTATTTGTGGATCGTTGGTTTATTTCTTTTTAACCATACATTTGGGTGTATAATAATTGAAAGGTTATTGTTACCATTCACGGAAGTTATTTGGTCATGGTCCTGTCCATCCATCATATGAGCCAAGCTCAATGATCCTTAAAACCAAATCATAAGGCCCACAAAGAGTAAAAAAGAAAAAAACGCACCACCATGGACCATTGTAAAATTCCCCTAAAACCCTTTAAATTCACTTCATGTGGCCCACCTGGAGTTTTGGGTAACCATGATTGTCAGATTTTCCCTTCATTCAGGTGAGACTCACCTACAAATAGGATAGGATATAAATACTATACTATGCCTAATTGTTGGGAGAGAGATCCATTCTCAATGGCACCAAAACTAATATTATAATTTAAAAAATAGAAAAATAAAAAGTGGACTACGATTAAATATTTATATAATTTTCTTTTGGTACATTTAGGGCTTGTTTAGGAGAGTGGATTTGGAACCCTTGGGTTTGAAATCCTCTTGGTGTGTTTGGACATTGGAATGTAAATCAACTTTAATCCAAAAGTACCTATGTATAATATATTTATAGGGATTTGAATTTAATTACTAAATCAACTTTAATATCTCTAATTAGTAAGATATGTAATTTTTAACACAATGGTATAAGCCTATCTCGGACGGGCCACAAGCAGAAGATCATGTTTGAGTGATTAACAATGATTTTTAATTGTTGATTTACCTTGACAATATTTCGACGGTGATGATTATCATTAATGGGCCATGTGCCCAATAGAATGATAGTATAGTGACACGCATGTTACACCTGCAGCTATTGAAATGATTTTAGGTATAATCCAAGCACTCATCATGAATTTCAAAATCCCTTCTTTTAGAGGATTTAAAACCCCCATTACTTTATGCTATAAAACAATCACAGAATTTGAAACCCCCTCAATTTCAAATCCCTTGAATCCATGGTGCCAAACTTCACCTAAATCGTAATGGATTTATGCCGGTCCATCATATTTAAAAGTAAAAAATGAAGAAGCAATTCTCAATATAATTATAATTCTCTCTTTTACAATGAAATATATATTATCTTAATGAAATAAGATTTACTATTTTAAGTGAAATTATGAAAAATGATAGTTAAATAATCAATACACCTTTTATGGTCAGGCTATGCAGTTCTTAACACTAAATGCAAAGCTATGGTGGGCAATTACTTATGATGTGGGATATGGAACAGGCTTCGTATTTTTTTTATTTTTTATTTTTCATTTTTTTAAGTTAAAGAGCTGATGAAAAGAGGAGCATTTGATGGATGGACCCGAATTGTGGGGTATTTGATGGGGTCACCTGCTGCTGCCAGCTATTAGAGATCAATTATGCAAAATTTATGAAGCGGCACATGACCCGATCAAATCATATCATGTGGACATGAACGTCTGTGGCTGCCGTCACCATCCAATCTGAATCAATCTTTTAGAGGGAGAGCAAAGGAGTGGACATGAACTGTGTGGCGATCGTAATATCACCACTGTCTATGGTAACCCTATGTGCCAGGATTTAATTAGGCCATGTACCACTGTTAGAAATGCACCTTTGACTACGGTTACGCAAACTTTCAAAGATGCTTTGCCAACTTTCAAAGATACTTTGTGTGGCCCCATCTTCAACAATGACAATTGGCCCAATCAAATCTCACCATTTCTCACAATCCATGTCCGAGGTGGAGGGCGACCCCTCCTTTGACTAAGACCAACCCACCACAACACCTGCTTCAAAACAACGAAGCTTTATACCGCCTATCGAGTTGTATATGCCAAATCAAATCACTTCCAAATGGTGAGATTCATTATCTTCGCCTTACATACATGATATCAATTAAAAACTCATATGGGCCAAAAACTGCTAAGTTCACATGGTGTGGCCCACCTAACTTTTATTTTTGTGATTTACTCTTAACAGGTTTGATGAAAGATACACAACATGGTGGCCCCACGTCTCATCTCCATTGTTTCATGTGGTGTGGCTCATCGAAGTTGCTTATCTAGCAGATTTTTAAATTTGTGGCCTAACATGGATGATAGAATCTGATAGATGAAATGGATTTTACATATGCAAGATGGTGGGCCCCACAGACTTGGGTTTTTCCTGCACTGCGCAACAAGTGGACCCCACCACGAAGATCGCCTGGCCCCCAAAAATCAGGCTAGTGATCCAGACATCAGGCAAGCACACCATGTTGGTATCACGTGCGCAAGACATCTGATCCGTGCAAAAGGTGGACCCCACCTTGAAGATCACCTGATGGCAAAATCAATCCAGTCCGTTCATCAGGTATCCCCTCCTCTACCTTTTATCAGACCGATGGCTGTCCATTATTTTCTACTGTGTGTGGTCCACCGAATGAATTGAGGCTTCATTTTATGCCAGTGTTCTTAGACGTGGGTCCCACCCCTTGGACGAGCTAGATGTTATATTAGAAGGCGTAAATTGGGTGTTAACTAGGGCCGTTCACGAGTTGAGCTGGATCGAATAACTCTCTTGACTCGGCTTGAATAACTTGCCCAACTCGGCTCGAGTCAGTTCGGATTGACTCGGCTTGGTTGGCCGACTCAAACCGAGTTAAGCTAATTTTTTGTAGTTCGAGTTGAGTTCAAGCTGAGTTTGACCATAGGGCATTTCAACTCGGCTCGACTCGAACTCAAACTCAACTTGACTCGATTCGATTAATAAGTATATTATTTTTAAGAGATAGAGTGTCCACCTTACTATTCTTATAATCCATTTCGTGGAATTTTTTTATTTCTTCTTTTTATTTCAGCTCCACGATAATATAATTTCAATCTCTTGAGACTTACTTCTTCAATAAGAAATCGAAGAAATTTGAGATGGGTTCTTCTCAGATTTGTTAGAGTTTTAAGGAAATATAATGATTTGATTGGCTGAAACTTTTTACTTGAATTTTTGATTTGTGTTCTGATCTATTTCTTTTTTAGTACTTGAATTTTTGCTTGTGGAAGAAGATCAAGAATAGATCAGTTCTTATAGGTTTCCTTATCCGATTCGAAGTTTTATTTATTTTTTTATTTATTGAGTTTTTCTTTGATTTTCTTATAAATTTTGAATTTTTCATCAATGGAGAAAGATCAACAATAAAATCCATTACTATCTCACTTAACAAGTTCGAGCTCGACTTGATAGCTTTGACAAACAAGCCAAGCTTCAATATTAAGCTCGAGGCCGAGCTCAAACTTGAGTACAGCATGGACAAACCGAGCCGAGCTTGGCCCACCTCGACTCAACTCGGCTCGATGCCTACCTCTAGTGTTAACACCCAATAATGAAAAGCCCATGAGGAGCCACGGGCCTTGTAACTGGGCCTGACTCTAATTTATAACCTTCAGCTAAATGAACCCAGTCCACTAATAAATGTTTTAACCCCTGAAATGGACTACAACATGGTCTATTTATAATGGGTGCATTTGGAAGCATGATAAAAACCACATGCGGCCCAATTTTGGGGCCATCAACGATCGAGAGGCGGGCCGCCAGTCGGGAGCTTGGAAACAATGCCCATGGGAAATATGGGAGATGGATGGGCTCAGCTTCGTCGTTGATGAGTGGACTAGATTGAGAATCTACATGGTGGGCCCACCTAATGATCTGGTGACCATAGGTGAGAGTCTGGCTTTTGAGGTATAGATCACTGGATTTGTGGGACCCACATGATCATCTTACTCCAGGGTGCTACATTGGCACATATGGCCACAAGTGCAGCTCCTCTCAAAAGCTTCAATTTTACCAAGGGAATGTATAACTTTTCGGCCTTAAATCTAGATATAGGCCCAGCCCACATGCTTGAAATTCAGGCCTAGGTTCAGCCCATGAAAGTCGTAAGTATGATGGGACATGAGGTGGGCCACACCTCCAAATAAAATCTATAAGAAATTAGATCAAGACGATCCATTTTCCAGTGGGAACTTTGGGCATGGGCCCAGCCCAAGAACGGCCCATGTAGTTCTAAGTCCAGTGGGCCTTCAGGACAACCTGGCCCATATCAGCCGTCCATGTTGATACTAATGGAACTGATTAGGTTGTTTGTTGGAGGAATGCTAATTCCAGATGCCCCATCACCAAACACAAATACACTAAACACGGAAGATCCAGAACGTCCATTAGGTGGGCCCCACAGTGACTGTGTCCATAGTCGAAAAAAAGTATCCACCCTACTAATCAAGTTGGCCTATGGGTCTTAGAAGATATGGACGGTTCGAAAAATGGTTACCAATGGTCTACATTCATTGTGCATGTGTTGTTCACCTGATGAATGGGGTCCACCTTGATTTTTAGATAAGACATGTACTGATTATTTTCAAGTCTTCGGCCTTGCTTGTATTAATTAATTATTTTTTAAGTTTGGGTGGTTTGGAAATGTAGCGATTACTCAAAGATAGAATTATCGATAGAAGTTAGATACAATGCATCCTCATCTATTGCTATAAATACAATCGAGACTTTTATCCCATGGATCCTGGGGTGATTTCTTGATGATCCCAACCGTTTATTTGATGGGCCTGATCTTAGATGGGGAATAACAAGAAAATCATTTCAAGGCCAACTTAAATATTTTCCAATGCATAAGGAAGTTTTTATTAACCTTTAAGTAATTAAAGAGTTGAGGTATTCTAATCTATCACTTCTTTTTTCATCCCATCCATGTTGAAAGCGCCATCAACCATAGGGTTTTAAAAAAACGGATCCAATCCAAAGGCTAAAGTAGCGATATAACCTATTGCAGTGCATTGGGAAGTATTCTAGCTATATAACCTCTTATGAGTAGCTTGCAAGGGAGATGTCTTGGCTGAGGTTTATCTCCTCCTCCACCCTTCTCATTTTAGAAATGCTTAGCCACAATTAGTTTGAGGCTCATCTTGGTGTTTGCATAATATTATATTTACACTCGTTTTTGGCCCACCCTTGTGGATCAATCGGATATTGCCATACATGCTTAATAATGGTTGAAATCTTACTCACATAGTGAGTGTTTACACCTGGCTTAGTGTAGTTAGATCAAATAATCTAGGAGACCACATGTCAATCATACTATACGTGGTGTAGATGAACTTCAAATGTAAGAGTAGAGACATACACATGTGAGAGTATTAAATTCTAGAGTTTTATCAAAAGTGACTTTTACTCGCATCAAACAAGCTTCTCTATAAGCATTGAATATCAGGATCCCATCAAAGCAAATGTTTGGCAAGCATTTAATGTTGAATTTCTACCAAATGTGACTCTTTTCATATGCTAAAGCCAAGTAACTTGAAACTCCTGACAACTTTTCTATACAGGAGTTAGTGACAGGAGGACTATAAATGACGCATGATCTAATAAGCGAGAATATATCTCTTATACACATGACCATATACAATAAGTTACGTTTATGCAGCGAATCAATGAGATTTATACAACAGATTATTCGAGTCTTTTACGATGTCGAAGACTACGTGAGGCCACAATCTCCTAAAAGCCTATATAAATAGTACTCCACGAAGAGCTCATGGACAAATCAACAAACATCAATACAATCATTTTATTATTATTATTTAGTTTATTCAACCATTGTTGCTCATAGCATGGGACGTAGTTTTTAGTTCTTAATTTACTTTTCTACCTTTCATCTATGATATCTCATTGGATTGTTAGAAATATCGCTCAGTTTTGAACAAAATACTATATGACTTTCCTTGTACGTGCTATGTGATTCCGTGTACCATCTTACCATAAAATTTGGTCAACACCAGATGATGAACATATAGTTGATTCACAATCATCTTATCATGTGCTCGGTTCTCATTGAGACCATGAATAAATTATCACCTCACTGGGCATCTCACTATGAAGCCCGGTTCCGATCGGGCGACGAACAAATTATCAAATGTCTACCCTCCATTGGTCATCTTTTCACGATGTCCGATTTTCGATCGAGCAATAAATAGATGACTATACTATACATCACAACCGTCCCACTTTGAAGCTCAATCTGTGATTGAGCGATGAACGAGTCACCATCTCTCAAGTCAATCGTGTTTATTAATTATTAAAATCATTTATAAAATATTTTTGACTTCGATCTTCTTTTTCTATTATTTTTATTGTTAAACTATGTTAGCAATCACACTGAAAGAAAAGTCTTGAACACAAGATAAAATTAATTCATTCAAAATGACTAACCCCTACTGTTCTATAATTCACCTAATCGTTGTAACCATCGATGTTAGAGAGGCCGGGTGAGTCTTTGAATTTGGTCTTAATCAGTCCATCTCAACGTAGGGGCACCAACATTCAATCAAACTTAAGTCGAATATAATTCCAGCATGCCTGCATTGTCTTAATCGCAGACGTTAACCAAATACAAGCCCTTACTAACATTTATGGCCTCATGTTTAATTGAATCATGCAAACACATTCAACCGTTCTAGTAAAGTAGTCCCATTATAAAATTAGGATGCCCAAAAGTTGGTTCAATTCAAGTATCAAGTGGGCCACACCATTGAAACAAATAAACAACCACCCAAAAGCCTTCACGTTCATATGGGTCCTAATGGGGATCAACATGATTTTTGAGATATCTAATTTTCATTTCATGGTACCATAGTAGTATTGAGAGAAAAGATCTCTTCTAAACCACGCACACCAATATTAAAATCAAAAGAAAACAAAGAAAAAAAAATACAAAATATAACATCTAGATTTACGTGATTTTCTTTCAATCACGACAAAATAGCAACTTTCGATGTAGTAATACCTTTCTCGCATCACAACATATATTACCCCAGAACCAAGTAAACTGGATCCATTATACCTAAGGGCAAAAACAAATAAGCAACTTTCAATATGATAATATCTTTCTCACATCAGAATGTATATATATTAACCCAAAACCAATTAAAGTTTAACTAGAACACCACGAAATTATGAAAAACCTTATGCGCACGGTGACGTCTCCACCCCCAAGTAAGGGAGCATTGCCCCTCTGACTTGCTACTGTCGGTGAGCATAGTACATATCTAATGATCAGGCTCTATACATTTTAAGAATTGATAAGCAAATAGTATATAAATACCATTATTGGATCCCATTCACTAATTAATATGCAAGTATTTCTCCACTTTTAAGGTTGTAAGATTGAATTATTGGACTAAAAATTCAGACAGATTTATTCTTCGTGTGAGTGAATGGTTGCAAAATTATTATTTTCTTCTAATTCATTTGTTTAGATATTCTGTGGCCCACTTTAGATATAACAGCGTATATGCTCCCACAGACGTGTGGTATTAAATGTTCCATAATTTTAGAATTGGTGGTGACTCTTCAAAGGTAAATATGGCATAGCTGCATGAAATTTTAGACCGTCTAAATCATTGACCTAAGCATGTACGGAGGTTCGCCAAAATGTTGAACGGAGAATATAATATTGGCCATTTGAATTTCAATCCTCCATATCTTAGTTTTAAGTATCCATTTGATAGTTATTAATTGAATGGCTAGGATTGCTTGATTAATGTGCTTCATCCACAATGGGCCTACAATTTGTATGGTTGGATAAAGGGACGCGGCTTGGGGGATAGTTGACTGTGGAGCCTACCGTAATGTACGTGTAACATTCTGGGTCCACGTCATCTATCCATGATCATGCCCAAAATGAGCTGTCAAAACAGATGAACGGCGTTGATGTCAGGCACATGCATCACGGTGGGCCCACAGTCAGGGATCGACGGCCTCAGTGGATTCCGGGGTCCACTGAAGCCCCGTCCTGGATAAATGTGGACTGCACTCCTGTGATAGCTTGCCACCATTTTAAAAGTGGCAGTGACACTTCAACTCTTCAACTATACGCATGGCATAGTTTCACAGCAATCCAGACCGTCCAAATAGCTAACCGTGTGTGGATGAGCATAACCCATAAATTACACTGAAAAATATGTAATCACCAAATTTTACTCATTTTGAATTTGGACCATTCATTACTTTGCTTTTCACTGTTCTTTAATGGACATCAATTGGATGGTTAAGATTGCTTGATCAGTATAATTTTATAGATACCCTCCATCCGTGATATGTCCCGCAATTTAGATGTTCCGGATAGCCATACGCGGTTGCCCCATATGAGGAAGATAAGACTATCACGAGAGTCTAGCTCCTTCAGCCATGTTAATGGTGGAGGTGACTCTTCAACCTTCAAAGGTGTGCATGGCATAGTTGGACAATAATCCAGACCGTTCAGATTACTGACCAAATCGTGGAGGACCATAATCCAAAATTTACACCAGAAAAGATATTATTAAGTATCCAATTTTACTCTTTAAATTTGGTCCATTCACCTTCAACCCTTCATTTTATAGTTATCAATTGGATGGTTAAGATTGGTTTGATAATCCAAATAGCCATACAAAATTGCCACATGTGAGGAGGATAAGTCACCACCTTTTTTAACATGCTTGATGAACAATCAAAGGACACGTCCCTTTACCCATTTTAGAAGCGGGCCAGTCTCTTGAATCCTTCAACCGTATGCATGGCATAGTTGAACAGCAATCTAGACCGTCCAATTAGCTGGCCTACTGTGGATGAGCATAGCCCATTAATTTTACAGCCATCAATTACATGGTTATTTCTTATTGCTTGATCTAATTTTCTCATGTGTTGTAGTAAAACCTTCTTACGATTCATCTAAGCTCTCCAAAATCTTAGTATTGTCTTTTAAGAACTGATCACCAGCATGCAATGGTAACATACCATCTTTCCCACCAACATGCAATCAGAGAAGGAAATCAGCACCATCTAAAAGATAGGCCCACCCTCCTTGAATATCAGATTGATCCAATCAGTATGTTAGTTTCACCTATATATCAAGTCAGACTATTAGTTGTCCATTGATTGCAATATTTTGGTTGCCTATCTGATGAATGGAGATGGCTTGTATGCTGTTGCCAGCTGACCTACATGGTGGGCCAAACTATTCTGATGGCATTCATATCAACTGACATGTTGGTTTATGTCAGAAAATAAATTAGATCCAAAACTCAATGTTTGTGAGAAATTTACCATGTCTATCTTTTTTCTTTTTTTCCATATCATTTTATAATGATAGACTAAAAATGAAGTAGAACCAAAACTCAAAAAAGCCATATGAAAAAAAATAAAAATAAAAATAAAATAAAATAAAACCTATGGAGATTGGACAACCAGCATTGAAACATTCATATAACAACAAAGGTTTTATCTTAAGCTAATTTGTTTTTATTGCCAGTTCATTCCAATAGAAATAACCTTATAAATGGTCTGTGTGACATATAAACACCAAAGTAGACCCAAAAAGGTTTCGGTGGTCGCATTTTTTTACCCAAATTTTCTTTCAATGCAGGCCACTTGAGTTTTCGTTCAGCCTCAATATTTTGACCTCATGCCATAAAATGAGCTAGCTAGCAAGATAGATGAGGTGTATTTTTAAAAAGCTAAGGTCTCACTTAGCTTTTTAGTTTTTGCGAAAGCTTTGACCACTGCTGAGACTTAGGGTTTAGGGTTTAAGGTTTAAATACAATGTATTCACATTCAAACCCTTGTTGTCAGTCAACCGCATTTGTGTCTTGAATCTCCGACGACGACGACGACAATATAATATGAGATTTGGCAATTCCACACGGCTATAGGATCCGTACAAGTTGACAATAAGCTCATGCGTCGCACAATGTGACCCGTGGTATTTGGGCTTTTCATTCCATGGGTTACATTGTTTATAACTCAAATTGTATGGTGACAATCTCTATGGTGCAGGACTCTATGGGGGCGTACCATGACTATTCCAAAAAATCTATCCACCTTAGTAATTTTTAAGTCGCCTTGAACTTTCGAAGATATGGATGGTTAGAAAAATGGTAGCCATTGTTCACCTGATGAATGGGGTCCACTTTGATTTTTAGGATAAGATAAATTAGTTTCAAGTCCGAGGCCTTGCTTGTATTAATTAATTGTTATTTAATTTTGGGTGGTTTGAAAACGTGATGATTACTACTGGATATAGTATTATATCTTGAGGTTTGATAGAATGCATCCTCACCTATTGTTATAAATACAATTAGGGCTTTATCCGTTGGATCTAGGGTTTTCCTTGATGATCCAAACGGTTCATATAATGGGCAATCTTGAAAGGGGAACAACATGAAAATTAGTTCAATGCTCGCTTTATTTTTTTTGGCTGCATGAGGATGGTCTAATTAGCCTTTAAATAATCAAAGACTTGAGATATTCTAATATGAACTTGAAAAAATCTAAGAAAGTACAGCAAATTTAAGAAGATGACTTGTTAATTTTATTGTTTTTTAAAAATTCAGTATGGTGGTATATAAATACAAATCAGTCTAGCTTAACATTTAGGGTTTAGGGTTTAGGATATAGGGTTGACAGTACACCACAAGTAGAAAAGTAAATTCATTGCATTCACCTTCTTGGTGTCCAACGGTCAATTGTACTGTGGTGAGAGAAGTTGAATCCGATCCTAGTCAGTCAACAATTATGTGAGATTTGATAATTCAACACGATATAGGATCTGTCCATGTCTGACAATAAGCACACGTGTGGCACGATGTGACACGTTATAAGATGGACGGTGACGATCTCTACGGTGGCAGGACTCTAAGGGGATTCTACCATGACTATTCCCTTGCCCAAAAATTCTACCCATGCACCCTAGTAATTTTTAAGTGGGCCATGAACATTAGAAGATATGGATGGTTAGAAAAATTAACGGTAACCAATGGTCTCTGTGCATGTGTTGCTTGCCTTATGAATGGGGTCCACCTTGATTTTCAGGATAAGACATACACTGATTAGTTTCAAGTCTTAGGCTTTGATTGTATTAATTAATTGTTATTTAATTATGGGTGGTTTGAAAATGTGGTCATTACCTCAGGATAGAGTATGTCTTGATGTTTGATAGATTAATGCATCCTCTCCGATTGCTGTATATACAATCAGGACTTTTTCCCTTAGATCTAAGGTAATTTTTTGATGATCCAAACTGCTCATTTGATAGGTTTATCTTAAATGAGATATAATAAGAAAATTATTTCAATGCTCATACTTGATTAATTTTTAATGTATAAGGATAGTCTTATTAACCTTTAAATAATCAAAGAGTTGAAAATTTTTAATCTGATCATGAAAAATTTTAAGAAAGCCGAGTGAATTTGAGAAGATGACTAATTATTTTTCTTATATATTTTCTATTCAATATGGTGGTGTATAAATATAGATGGAATAATACAAAATGAATAAAAAATTAAAAATGAAGAAATTAAAACAATGAGATTACATTAAATCTCAGCAAACATGGAAAGAGATTAGCTGTAATTAAATCATTTCTAGTACATTCCCAATAGAATTTTCTTAGAAAAAGGCCCAAACCAAAGGCTAAAGTTGCTACATAACCTATTGCAATATGTTGGGAAGTATTCTAGCAAGCCTCATGCATGCAAGTGGATATTTTTCACTACGCTTGAAAGGGAGATGTTTTGGTTGAGTTTATCTCTTCCTCCTTGAGAAATGCTCACATATAGCAAGTTGTGTGTGAGGCCCATCATGGTGCTCTGTATAACGTGTAACCGCTCTGGCAAGATAGTCCCACCATGTAAATGTGATGCCCTAATAGTCAAGTTGATCCATCCATCAAGTGGGCTGCGCTAACAACAAACAACCATTCAAAAATCTCCACATTCATATGGGTCCCAACTAATGGTTGAATTAACCTAATGTGAGGGCATCCCATTTTCATTGTAGATAATATGGTAGAAGGTGAGTTTTGAGATCTTCATGAGGTTGGAGGTAATGATTGAATCACTGGCTTAAAAATCATACAATTTTATTCTTCAAGTGGGCACAATGGTTATAATTTATTTTTTTTCTAGTAATTTATTTGTTTTGATAAGCTGTAGCCCAGAGATAAGCAATATCACTATTTTTTATGTCAAAAGATCTGACGGTGACTCAGCCATTGGAAAGCTCAGAACATGGGATCAAACAAGTGGACGTTAAGAAATTTTTTAAGCTCTTGTGTAACTTTTGCATCATTTTAGAAATGATGATGACTCTTTGATGCGGGGATGAATATGACGAAGTCGATCACCATCTTCCTTAGGGCTGAAAGCCGGGTGGGTTTGACCGACTCCTGACCGACCCTACAGTGGGTTGGGCTTAGGTAGGATGTATCGGGTTAGGTCTCAAGCTTGGGTTATATAAACACCAACCCGATAAAGGTTGGGTCGGGCTTGGGTTGAGCTCTCGGGTTGCCTGATCCAACCCGAACCCGATGGACATTTAAGTTATAAATTATAATTGAGTGTGAATTGTCTATATTGAAGGCATAGAAAATTCGAATGCCGTTGGATCTCATTGGTCCAAGCCATATCTGATGATTCAAGCTAACAAGATATACTGGATTTCTCTCTCCCAAATATATATTTTAGTTTGTTTGTTTAGAAAAATTGAAGTTCTTTACAAAAGATAACTACATATATAATTAATAAAATCATAGGTACAAACAAAAGGCATGTATTGAAATATAATAGACTAATAAAATAATGAAAGTATTAGCATGTATCCACCCAACCAACCCGATTGAGCTGCCTTGGGTTGAGAATTCTCAACCCGAGGTAGGGTTGGATTGGGTTAGGGTTGAGGTATAGGAACGTTGGGTTGGGCTAGAGTTGAGCACCAACCCGACCTAACCAGCTCGACTTTTAGCCCAGTCCTCCTCAAGGATAAGTACTTCGAGTCCACGGACCTTTTCTGGACTCCTCATAAATACTTCTCAAATCCATAATGAAAAGAAATATAAATAATTTTAAAATATATGAAAGAAACTTATTGGTTGATTTATAAATGAGCTTACAACCCTTTAAATAGGAATACCATGACTTAAAAGAAGTTTAAGAATTAAACTATAATTAAAACTCTCTAAAATTCATAATTTATTATAATAATAAAATTTCTATTTATAATAAGTGTCCTATGCGGCTTAACCATGTTATTCTCCTAGTTGTTGTAAACACATTTTCATGTTGGCGTAACTCTTAAAGACTAACGGATAAAAAATTATAATCAAGTTAAAACTTACTATTTATAGTAAAAATGAAATTAAACATGAAATTCAGCTGTCAATATGATGGACTCTCGCACATTCAGCATGGATAACCTGGCATATCCAAGTTGGTTGGCTAAAGTAGCTCATCTTACCCCAAAATCATATATGATATGCCGAGTAACTCGTTCTAGTTTGCAAGATATACTTGTTTTAAGGTTCTGACAGTCTTGATAACTTTTGCATCTAATCAAACCTTCTCTAATCCATCTTCGACATGAAAGTGTAAATATGGCATGGCTGTATAGAAATTTAGGCTGTACAAATCATTAATCCAACTAGGAGTGGAGGTTCACTAAAAAGTTAAATGGAGAATATCATACTAGCCACTGGATTGAAATTCAAGAGCCCCTATCTTAATTACTTTTAATTAAGCATCGACGTGTGGCTACTAATTGGATGGTTAGGATTGATTGATCAATGTAATTGTAGAGAAATGGTCTATCTACGATAGACCCACATTTTGAATAATGGGATAAATGTGGGGATTGACTCTCATGCTAGTTTGCCACCATTTTAAAAATGGCAGGTGACTCTTCATCTCTTCAACAGCATGATTGGGGCAGTTTCACGACAATCCAGACCGTCCAAATAGCAGACTGTATGTGGATGAGCATAACCCATAAATTACACGGAAAAATTTGTAATCACCCAGTTTTTGTCATTTTGAATTTGGACAATTCACTGCTTTACTTTTAATTGTTCATTTCTAGACATCAACTGGATGGTTAAGATTGCTTATTCAGTGTAATATTATAGATATGCTCCATCTGCAATGTGTCCCACACTTTAGATGGTCTGGATGGCCATAAATAAGTCACCACCATTTTGAACTATCACGAGAGACCAGCTTTTTCAACCATTTTAACGGTGGGGATGACTTTTCAACCTTTAACGGTGTGCATGGGATAGTTATAAAATAATCCACACCGTCCAAATAGCTGACCAATTCATCGGTGAGCATAATCCAAAATTTACGTCCAAAAAGATGTATCTGTCCAATTTTACTCTTAAAATTTGGAACACTCGCTACTTTTCTTTCAACCTTTCATTTTATAGTCACCAATTGAATGGTTAAGATTGGTTTGATGATTCAGATGGCCTTACAAAAGTGCTACATGTGAGGAGGATAACTCACCGGAACTTTCATTGGAAGCCTGGGGCCGAGTACTCTTGAACCCTTCAACCATATTGATGGCATAGTTGCACAAGCAATCCAGACCGTCTAAATATCTGCTGACACCAGAAAATATGTAATCATATCTGGCTATCTCATTGAATTTGGACCAGTCACTTCGTTATTTTTAATCATTAATTTTACAGCTATCAATTCGATGGTTATGATCGCTTGATTGCTCTAATTTTATATGTATACTCCATCTACAATGTGTCCCACAATTTGAATGGTCAGGATAGCCGTACACGAGTGTCATGACTGGCTTAAACAGATCTTGATAGCAACTTGGTCATCCATAAGGATATTTTTTGTCATTTCAAAATAAAAATTTTTGCTGGTCTTTCAAGACATTCAAACAGGGAACCGGGTCATTCTCATGAGTTATTAGTAGAGGTGTACATCCAGTCCAACCAAGTTGAGTTGGCCTCAGCTTAGCTACTGGCTGACCTCAACTCGAACTCGGCTCAACTCAGTACTTGAGGCTGATGGGCCAGCTCGACTCAGTTCAGTTGATAGCTTGGTCCAGTTTGAGTTGAGTTCGAGCCAAGATCGAGCCAAGTTCACCATTGCGGTATTTTCACAAACAACTAAATTATACTTTTAAAATCTCACATTATTTGAGACAACAACAATAGTTTTATAGGTTTTTTTTTATCAAACACCTTCTAAGCAATTTTTTTTTTTTTTTTTTTTTTTTAAATATTGGTTTCATATACATACCTTTCTTGTCACCAGCCACACTTTTTTGAACCATTTCATTAAATACTTGGTGAGCAATATCAATATCAAAGTAACCGAGTAAGTGTGAATTGATAGTGAGGTGTACTAACAAGCTAACAAAAAAATAAATAAATTTAATCGAGTCATCAAACTGGATCAATCCGTGTTCGATTCAAGCTAGGTTCGATTCGAGTCAAGTTAAGCTAGGGCCAGTTCGAACTTAGTTTGAACTCATTTTCAAGCTTAAAAAATCAGTTCAACTCGATTTGAACTCAGCTTTAAATCGAGTTGAATTAAGCTTTTTTGGGTCGAGTCGAGCAAGCTAACCGAGCTACCTCAGTTGGTGTACACCTCTAACTATTAGTAAATCTTTTTGACTAATTCATTTACATTTTCAAAGATCTATTTTCTTTCAAGAACTGACCACCTGCATGCAATGGTGCCATACCATCTTTTCCACTGACATATGAAACCTAAGCAGGAAACCAGTACCATTAAAAATATAGGCCCCACCATGAAGTTCACCCTCCGTGAATATTAGGTTGATCCGATCACTAGGTGAGTTTCACCTATATACTGAGTTACACTATTGGTTGTTCATTGATTCCAATTTTTTGGCCCACCTGATGAATGGATTGGGTTATATTTTGCTACCAAGTGATCTTCATGGTGGGCCAAAATATTTTAAAGGCCTCGATGTTCTATTCAAGTGGCATGTTGGCAGGAGAGATGGCAGGGCACCATAAAAATGTGCTACCTTACTTGTCTGTGATCAGTTCTCTTCTGGCCCAACCACCGTGAGTAAGGTTTACGCTATAGGGTTTAGGGTTTGGGTCTGGTGTAGAATTTCCCTCCTTAGCATATGATAGGTAATTGCACTCACTTGAAAGAAAATGTACCCGGATTAAGTATAATAAGGTATAATGTATGTAGATGGGATATATAAAATATATTTAAAAGTTATTCGATATATAATAATATTCATAATTAACAGCAACCTATCATCCAATCAAATTTCACTACCGTATTTGTTATAAATTCTACTACCATGTTTGTTATAATATTAATACAGTCAAAGACAATACCGTGAATGTCAAAAGAAAAGTCGAGATTCAGGAGATACAATTCTTGTAGTCAATCCCCAGCGCTTGTGTCCCATTCTACGATGACATTATATACAGAGATTTCGTACACCCACGTGGCTGTGTGATCCGTACAATCATACAGTAAGCACATGGATGGCAATATACTCAGAGATTTGTTACGTCCACGTGGCCGTGTGATCCGTACAATCATACGATAAGCACATGCGTTGAGTTATATGACACGTGAAATTGAGCTTTTTCCTCAAAGAGTGTTTGAGGTTTTTAAATCTTGATAAATATTTATGAATGGGCCATTATTACTTCTAACATATACCATTGATGAGATAGGTGAGACTCTCACATAAAAAAAATGGTCTGAAAAGGGCGCTGTTAAAGTAGTGGCTACCATGATGTATGTGACTTATCTACTGAAAAATAAATAGCTACCTAGTTTGTTTATTTTTCCATTTTGAATTTGGACCATTCGCTGCTTTACTTTTAATTTTGATTTATAGACATCAATTGAATGGTTAAAATTTAGGAGGAAAAAAGATTATCTGTCCAATTTTTCTCTTAAAATTTGGAACACTGCGACCTTACATCAACCCTTCATTTCATAGTTATTAATTGGATGGTTACGATGGGTTTGATGGCCGTACAAAAGTGTGACATGGGTGAAGGATAACTCACCGCCATTTTCAAGATGCAGGATGAACTTTCATAGAAGTGGGGCAGACTCTTCAACCTTTCAACCATATGCATGGCATAGTTACACAAGCAATCCAGACCGTCCAAATAGCTTGTAACACCAGAAAATGAGTAACCGTCTGACTATCTCACCAAATTTCGACCATTCACTTCGTTATTTTTAACCATTAATGTTACAACCATCAATTCGATGGTTATGATTGCTTGATTGCTCTAATTTTGTATGTATGCTTCATGTACAATGTGTCCCACAATTTGAATGGTCAGGATAGCCTTACACGAGTGTCATGACTGGCTGAAACGGATCTTGATAGTAACTTGGTGATCCACGTGGGTATTTTTTGTCATTTCAAAATAGTAATTCTTGTGCTGGTCTTCTAAGAGATTCAAACCGGGAACTAGGTCATTCTCACGAGTTATTAGTGAGACCTTTCTACTAATTCATCTGCACTTTCTAGGGTCTATCGATTTTCTTCCAAGAACTGATCACCAGCATGCAATGGTGCCATACCATCTTTTCCACTAACATGAAACCTAAGCAGGGAATCAGTACCGCTAAAAAGATAGGCCCCACCATGAAGTTCACCCTTCTTGAATATTAGGTTGATCCGATCACTAGGTGAGTTTCACATATATATTGAGTTACACTGTTGGTTGTTCGTTGATTCCAATTTTGTGGCCCACTTGATGAATGGACTGGGTTGTATTTTGCTACCAAGTGATCTTCATGGTGGACCAAAATATTTTAAAGGTGCCGATGTTCTATATAAGTGGCATGTTGGCAGGAGAGATGGCAGGGTACCATAAAATGTGGTACCTTACTTGTAGGTGATCAGGTCTCTCTGGGCCTAACTAGCATGAGTTAGGTACAGGTTATAAGGTTTAGGGTCTAGGGTCTGGTGTAGAATTTTCCTCCTTGGCATATGATGGGCAGTTGCACTCATTTGAAAGAAAAGAGACGATGAAGGTGGGCATAAAGTCGAGTCGAACCAAGTTAGGTTCAACTTGTCTCGTTCTGGTTTTGCCAACCACCTGACTCGAACTTAATTTGACTCGGGACCGAGTTCAGTAGGGCTGACTCGATTTGAACCGATTCTTGGCTGGTCTAACTCGAATCGAATTCAATTTAGACGGAAAAACCGAGTCGGATTTAGTTGGATACGATTCGAATCAAGTCTTTTGATATTTTTTTTTTAAAAAAATAAAAAATTGTAAAAATCAATAGATAATCCATGTCTATCCCAATCCAGGGCAGCCCATAACTGAGGTCCCGAGCCAGGGCGAGGCACCGGCAGCCTACACGGCTGCACCCAAGGTCCTGAGCTCGAATCAACATATAAAATTAACCTACTTGATGAATGGGCGAGGATGACCGATGAAGATAGGGTGTTGGGCTGCTAACCGGCCTAGATTCCGATCGAGTTCGGTGCGGTGCCGGCTTGAATAGGGTTAAGGTTCAAGTAGATGAACGATAAAGGTAAAATAATAATAATAATAATAATAATAGGCTTTATATTATCCGATTTTAGATCGAATCAGATCAAGTTGCTATGTAAATTGAATTCGACTCGGTCGGACTTCGGATCTGAGTGGGTCTACTCGATCTAACCTCACCTTAGTTTTTGTTCAGGTTGAGTTGGATCCGATCAGTTCAGTCAAGTTAAATCTGTTGAGTTGAGTCGGATCCTACCCACCTTTAAGGGACGCGTATTATGTATGATAAGGGTACAATGTGTTTAAATGGGGTATATAAAACATGTTTAAAAGTTATTCGGTGTGTAATAACATTTATGATTAACAACATCCTCGCATCCCATCAAATCTCACCCTGTTTATTCTGATATTGGTATAGTCAAAGGCAATACCAATGAATGTCAAAAGAAAAGACGAGATTCAACTCTTGCCGTCAATCCGCAACACTTGTGTCCCATTCTATGATGACATTGTATTTAGAGATTTGTTACATCCACGTGGCTGTGTGATCGTACAATCATACCATAAGCACATGCGTCATGTTGTGACACGTGAAATTGAGTTTTTTCATCGTGGAAGTGTTTGAGTTTTTAAAATCTTGATAAATACTTATAAAGTCATCGAGTTTCTAAAATCTTGATAAAAACTTATAAAGTCATCTTTACTTCTAACATACCGTTTGCTGAGGTAGGTGAAATTTTCACCTAAAAAACGGTCTGAAAAGGATGCTGTTAAAATAGTGATTCTACCATGATGTATGTGACTTATCCATGAAAAGTATATAGTCACCTAAATTTTAGTTTTATTTTTTCATTTTGAATTTGGACCATTCACTACTTTGCTTTTAATTTCGATTTATAGAGACAACAATTGAATGGCTAAAATTGCTTGATCAGTGTAATTTTATAAATTTGATGCATCTGCAATGTGTCCCACAATTTAGATGGTTTGGATAGCCATACATGAGTGCAGCTTGCGAGGAAGATACGTCACCACCATTTTGAACTATCATAATAGTCCACCTTCTTCAACCATTTTAACGGCGGAGGTGACTCTTCAACCTTCAACGGTGTGCATGGCATGGTTGGAAAATAATCCAGACCGTCCAAATAGCTGACTAAATTGTCGGTGAGCATGATCCAAAATTTACGCGGAAAAGGATTATCTGTCCAATTTCACTCTTAAATTTTGGAACTCTGCTACCTTACATTCAACCCTTCATTTCATAGTTATCAATTGGATGGTTAAGATGGGTTTGATCATCCAGATAGCTGTACAAAAGTGCCACATGTGAGGAGGATAAGTCACCACCATTTTCAACATGCTGGATGAACTTTCATAGAAGTGAGGCAGACTCTTCAATCTTTCAACCATATGCATGGCATAGTTGCACAAGCAATCCAGACCGTCCAAATAGCTGGTAACACTAGAAAATACGTAATCATATGATTATCTCACTGAATTTGGACCATTCACTACCCTAATTTTTCACCATTAATTTTACAGCCATCAATTCGATGATTATGATTGCTTGATAGCTCTAATTTTATAGTTATCCTCCATCTGCAATGTGTCCCACAATTTGAATGGTCAGGATAGCTGTACACGAGTGTCATGATTGGCCTAAACAGATCTTGATAGCAACTAGATCATCCATAAGGGTATTTTTGTCATTTCTTAATAATATTCTTGGGTTGGTCTTCTAGACGTTCAAACAGCGAACCTTCTCACATCTTATAGTAAAATCTTTTGACTAATGCATCTAAGTTCTTTCTTTCATGAATTCATCACCACCCACATGCACTGGTGCCATGTCATCTTTCCCACCAACAAACAACCTCAGCAGGAAATCAGAACCATTAAAACAATAAGCCCCACCATGAAGATCACCCTCCTTAAATATCAGAATAATCTGATCCCTACGTGAGTTTCACCTATATATCAAGTCAGATTATTACTTGTCCATTGATTTCAATTTTGTGGCCCATCTGATAAATGAACTGGATTTTATTTTGTTTCCAGGTGACCTTCATGGTGGGCCAAAATATTTTAACGGTGTTCATGTCCTACGCAAGTGGCATGTTGGTAGGAGAGATGATAGGGTACCACAAGTTGTGGTACCTTGCTTGTTAGCGATAAGTTCTCTTTTGGACCAAACATCATGAGTTAGGCCCAGGGCCTACGGCATAGGGTGTAGGGTTAGGTGAAGAATTCCCCTCCTTGGCATACAATGCTAAGGTGTGCTTCCTTGAAAGAGAAGTGATCCGTGGGTGTAGAATTCCCCTCCTCGCCATATAATGGTAATGTATGCTTCCTTTAAGGAGAAGTGATCCCAATTAGCTAGGGTAGAGGCACAATGTGGTGAGATTTGATTAGATGTTAGGTTAGAAATGGAGCTCATTTAAAGCGTGTTCAAAAGTTGTTCAATACTTTAATTAATTTCATCTCTAACAGTGGCTTGACATCCAATCAAATTCTATCACAAATGAAACAAATTCAAAGCTCAGTGAACTACACCACAAGAATTGTAGTTCATGTATTGTTCACTGTTGAAACCTATTTCATTTCTTGGGCCCACAATGATGTTTATTAATTTGTCCTCTAACCCATTCATGAGGTCACAATGGTAGATAATTAGAAAACATAAATACCTCAAATGGATTGAAAACTTTTAAGACTGGCTCACAAGAAGTTTTCAATAGTAAAGATTCAATTCCCACTGTTTCCTGTGGTGTGTTACATTTGAGCTCAAGCCCTAAAATGAGGGAGCAAAAGGGATGAATAGTTTGAATAAGTCACATACATCGTAGTAGGCCCCACAGGTTTTACCCTTGGGTTTGGAGACTAACAATTTCAAAATTAGGCCATTTCACACCTGTGGGCTACCACATATGAAAACAAATAAATAGGTTAAGAGTGAAAAAAAACAAAAATGTTGTAACCGCTGATTTACTCTATATTTTGTGGCCCAAGAAAATGGGAAATTATTTACATTTTTACACGAGGAAGATCCAAACATTATTTGGAACCTTATGAAAAGCTTGTATTCAAACAAGTTTACCAAATGGGACCCCTCTGGTACAGACATAAGTGCCAGAAAAGTTGTTCCATAGGCTCCCCATAATGTATGTATTTTATTCACCTGCCGTCCATTTTGCCAGATTTTAGGGCTTGAGCCAAAAGAAAGAAGGTCAAAACAAAGATAAGCCATTCGGCAGAAAACAATAGTGATTGAACAACCAGCATTTAGAACTTTTTTGTCCATTTTGCAAGCTCATTTTAAGGCATGAGCCATAACTTTTTTATCCATTTTGCCAGCTCATTTTAGGGCATGAGCAAGAAATAAGGTTGCCCAAATCTAATATATGTCACACGGTAGGAAACAGTAGTGATTGAACACCTACCATAATAAACTTCTTTGTGGCCACATAATTTTTGGATCAAGCTGACATATATGTTTTCGTCTCATTGAGATATGTGTAATCTTATCAACAGGATGACAAATAAACAACGCAAAGAGCCTTAAGAAGTTTTAAATGTTTGGTGTTTAATCGCCACCATTTTTCACGGTGGGTTCTACTCAGACTTGAATCTAGCTACCTCATTTTTTTGACTCATGTTTTAAAATAAACTAAAAAAATATAGATGGACATCATCGTTACAGCATCCAGGTCCTTACCTAACCTAAACTCCTGTAATGAAACCGTGTTCGAATGTCGCGGAGAAGGTGGATTGGACTAGTCTTTTTTTCTTCTTTTTTATTATTTTTCTCATATCTTCTCTTTAGACCTATTTTCCCTAATCGTCTTCTAGCAACTTTATAGGCACTCGAATTTTCATTTGTCCTCTTCAGAAACATTGCATGTGACGATATTTTCTAAACACTGGATTGAAAATTGGCTCAAAATACACAAACGGTTGCATGCATGCATGCAAAGATGCAGAGATCAATGAAGAAAACCTCATTTTTCAACACACTGTGTTTTAGAACAATGCTTTGTACTTGTTCTGTTGAATTTACGTCGAGTTTCATGTATGCGCTCTTTTATTAAGATCGATAGAGTGGAGAATGAGATTGGTATGCTCATCGAATGCCTTAAGCGGAAGTTCTCCCTTGAAATGGGACTTTTATATTCCATTTTGGAATGCATGTTGGGATTATCGCCAATAGTTTTCCTTGAAATCAAAAACAGGCAGTTGAGGGCGCCCACATCGCACGTAAAACAGATGTGATTTGCGTCCAACAGGACGCTAGACTCGCCCTGTCGTGCCAATGAAAAACTGCATGTGTGTTGTGTAAGACGTGGGATCTGTTGGGGAAAAATCTATATGTCCATGGCCCAGCGTATGAAATCAACCAACTCTACTGAGCTAGCACAGGCCCATGGAAACAAGAGCCTGGTAAAGCTTCTACGTCCAAAAACAGGGCAATCTCCAAGGAGGCCGTCAATGCAATTGTAAGGACACAGAGCGTACAAGCTCACACAACTGGCTGAAATGATGACCTAATTAATAGGTTGGCTAAAGGATGGTTATGGATCACCTATAAACTAGCCACGTGTCAACTACGGATCGACCATAAACTGGCCATATGTCAGCCACAGATTGGTCATAAATCGGGTATAGATCAATCATACGTCGACCATAATGCAATCATAAATCGACGTACAATGCCCTTGACAAGGTCAAAAGGTCTTGACACCCAAATAAATAGAACGTGAACTTTCCGCCTCGACTGATGGTTGAAAATGGTGAATGTTGATATATCAATTGTGTTAATATCGTTCATTTCCAACTCCAAGACTACCTCGGGATCTAACCTAAAGCCGAACTACAAATTCAGAGAATCCTCGTAAGTTTTGAAAATACCTCCCAAGATCTTTGGGAGATAAGATCAAATCTTGACAATCTCGAGAAGATCCTTGATCATGTTAGATATCCATAATATCAGGAAAGAAACCTCATACTACGGGATCCTCTCTCTCGTATAAATGAATCAACATCTCCCACCATTGGAGGTACCTTCACAAAAAATCGACTGGTCTCTTTTCTGGAGATCTTACCCCATTTTAAAGACATCGAGCCTGACGTAAGCATTGGAGAGTCTCATGTAAAAGCCAGTGCCTCCTTTGTCTCTCACCTTCGCCTGTGCAGGTTCAAAAAGGTGTGCTAAAGAGGGTCTGCCAAAAAACTGCCTCAACAGTTTGGTGCCGCCTGTGGGAACGACATAGTTAAGCCATTCCAGTTCTACTAATGAACTTCTTAAATCCAGTAATAGCCAAGGGAAAGAAGAAAGCCCAATCCCCTACGGTAGCCATTTTGATCGCTACTGTGCCCGTTTAGGCCTCGCAACCCATCGAGTGTCCCGAACAACAGGCCACCTCGGGCTCAAGCCGTCGCGGTCAATAAAGGCACGGAAGAAATGGTCGGCGAGATGCTCCCGAGTGGGAGGTCGGAGATATTAAGGCTAACCTAGGCTATCTGAAACAAATGATGGAAAACGTGTAGCCCCAACGCGCTCATAAGCCCGATCAGAGGGAGGGACAGTTAAGCTATGTTCGACTATGCACCAATCCCCCTCGACCCTTTGTCGCACAGGCCGTCTCTCAACCAAGCTTGTAACATGCCCCTATTGAACCTGTTCTATCCTATGTTTCAGGAACTGTCCCATTGCCTATTCCGACCTGCGACATGAAATAGATCGGAGGAGGCGCAGCTAACAGAGCCCTAGTCGAAGCTACTGCCGACAGCGAAGAACCTTGGAGGACCGAGTTGCAAAGTCTGCAGCAACAGATCGCGGATATGAAGTAAACATACCGAGGCAATACAATTGCCCCCGAAGAGACTGAATCCCTATTCATAGTCGACATCCTGCGGGCACGATCATCGGATAGGTTTTTGGCTACCTCAGATCACTCCCTACACAGGAAATATCGACCCAACGGAGCACATGAAATATTTCCGTCCTTATATGGAACTTCACAATACTTCCGATGCAGTCATGTGCCGAGCCTTCTCGCTAACTCTAGCCGACGCTACTCGACTGTAGTTTAAACAGTTAAAACCGAGATCCATCAACTCATTCTCTGAACTTAGTGAGGCTTTGATCACTAATTTCATCGGAGGAAAAAATAAACTCAAAGCATCAACCCACCTTATGAACATAGTTCAGAAAGATGGTGAGCTCTTAAAGGATTACATTAAACGCTTCAATCTGGAAGCATTACGGGTTTGGAAACACTCGGATGAGACCGCACTGAGCATCATCATGGCCGAGCTGAGAGACAAGTCGTTCCTGTTTTCAATGGACAAAAATCTCCCTACTACACTGGCTGAGTTTCTGAATTGATAGCAAAAGTACACTAATGCCAAGGAATTCCGGATCTTGCGAGACGCTACCTAAAACAAAACCCCACAGCCAAAGAACAAACGAAGAAGGATCTTGATCCGACCAACGCAAGCAAAAAGAAGAAGGATGATCGTTTTCGGGATAACCGTATGTCGAACAAATGACCTGATATTAAGTTCACCACTTACACCCCGCTTAACAAATCCCAAGAGCAGGTTCTGCTGGAGATAAAGGATGAGCATTCAATGGCCGAATAAGTTACGAGGCAATCCTGATCGAAGAAGCAAGAACAAATACTGTTATTTTCATCAGGATCATGGGCATAACACAAGTGACTGCTATCACCTCATACAGGAAATTGAAAGGCTCATTCGGGAGGGTCACCTCAATGAACATGTAGATCAGAGAGGAAGTCAGATTACAGCTACATAAGAGCAACTGATCGACAACCAACCGGTTGGGGAGATTCGCACGATTGTCGAGGGCCGCAAAGACCGAGGTGATTCGAACAATGCCCAAAAGATACATGTGAGAAGCATCAAGCGCCCCGAGGTAAAAATTAAGGTCCTTACCCAACCCTTGAAAGAGAGAAAGCTAGAGAGGAATAGTGTAGCCTTCACTGACGAAGTCGCCCGAGGTGTTCACCACCCTCACGATGATGCATTAGTGATATCTGTTACCATAGTTAATCGGTAGGTCTTTCAGATTCTCTTCGATACAGGATCGTCCGCGAACGTACTTTTCCTCCAAGCCATCGATAAGATGGGCATTGGTCGGGCTTCAGTTCGACCCATGAAGACTCCCCTAATCGGGTTTTCAGGGGGACAGGTTATGCCAGAAGGAGCTATCCAGCACCCTCTCATGGCCGGGGATGATCAAAATCACACCACCGTAATGGTCGACTTCCTTGTAGTCAACTAATTATTCGTCTACAATGCCATCCTTAGCCGACCATCACTATACCTCATCAGGGCAACAGTATCAACCTACCACCTCACCATGAAGTTTCCAACCGAGTATGGTGTGAGAATTGTTAAGGGCGACCAATAGGACGCTCGACAATGCTATGCGACGACATTGAAGGCTCCACGCGACACAATGACGATATCTGCACGAGGAATCTACGAAATGAGGCCGACCCATGGAAGACCTTGTTCCAATCCCTCTAGACGAATCTGATTGCTCTATGACCGTACAAATTAGATCATCCCTAATGTCATCGCTGCGAGATAAGTTGGTATCCCTCCGTCGACGCTTTGCCAACATTTTTGCATGGTCCCACAACAACATGCCGGGCATTGATCCTGCCATCATTATGCATTGACTGAACATCAACCCGTCCTTACTCAACAGTGTACTCTACAAGTGCTTCGAATGAAAGTTAAGGTTACCTGGTATACCATACTCAAAGATGTGCTTTACAAGAAAGGATTCTATTGTCCTTACTTAAGGTGTGTCCGACCAGATGAAGAAGAGTACATCCATAGGGATATCCATGAATGGATTTGTGAAAATCACTCGGGAGGGCGTTCATTAGTACATAAAATTATCCGATAAGGATATTACTGGCCGACCATCCATCACGACGCCCGAAAACTCATCTAGAGATGCGAAAAATGCTAGAAGTTCGCGAGCATCCTTCGGCAGCTACCAGAAGAGCTCACACCAATGGTCGGACCTTGGCTGTTTTCTTAATGGGGGATCGATATCATTGACCCACTCTCCATGGGCAAAGGCTAGACCAAGTTCATCGTAGTAACAGTAGACTACTTCACAAAGCGGGCAGAAGTTGAACCATTAGCAAAGATAACCAAACAAAAGATTACAGATTTCGTTTGGAAAAATATTGTATGTGGGTTTGGAATACCTCGGACCAATATCTCTAATAATGGAAAATAGTTCGACAACAAGCAATATCAAAAGGAGTGCAAGATTATCAAACACAACTCCGAACTAAGCTCGAGAGTGCCAAGGTAGCTTTGGCTAATGTAACGCCCTAAAAATCGGGGGGCAAGCAAAGCTTAACTCCTAAGTTCCAACGTATCACTTATGCAATATAGATTATGATGATTATTATGAGTGCATTCGAACATGAGTGGGATTATGCTAAAACAACATATCATACTACAGGGATAACTAAATTGAGCAAGCGGAAGACTGTGATAGAAATATAAAGTATATAAGTATTTTATAACCTTCAAAATATTAGTATGTTACTAGGCTGAATATATACATATATGGTTCCAAAATTTATAAATTATCAAAGTATAAATGTCTAACTAATCCATAAGTCCTTGTAATCCCGTCGAATCAGCACAAGGTCTACGTAGACCCGTCTGAGAGCTGAACATAGGAGAATCTTTCCTCCTCACCTACGAAATTCAACTCTACCGTATAGACATCGCCATCATCTGCATCTAAACCAGAGTCTGGGTGGTGTTTTAAAACACCGTCTTAGGTGCGAATAAGTAACTAATTTAGTGGAACTATAAAATAAAGGTTAACATATTATCAATTCAGTCAAGCAGTAATGATAAAATAATACAATAAGTATTCCTAGGTGCTCTAGTTAATGCAAGGATGATATGTATTAATGATGCATGCCCTCACCTACACTCCTCTGCGACATTATCTAACGATCGCGGCATACACCCCTTCCTTTACGCTCAACTCCAACGCCAAAGGCACATGCAATGCAATACATGTATGTGATTAGCCAATACTTAATTAGGTTTATTCATACAGCAGATTCGGGAAGCTAAGGCACCTCCCTTGTATCATTTATCCAAAGAATGATCCATCTAGGGTCATCAATCTTAGTTAATCACATACGATAGGCAAGTTTCAGATCGCTACGGAGAGGCTCCTCAACGTCAACATACGCCTAGTTATACTTAAGGTCACTATGAAAAGGCTCGTCACTTTAGCGTAGTCCTAGTGCATACTCGAGGTCACTTCACTAACACCCTACCAACTGGCAATTTATTTTTGAAGGCTCGTTACCAACCCGACTGGGGACCATAGCCAGACTGCGCCAATGTAGGCCGACAGCTCGAATACAGTGTCTCATACACCACCATATTCAGCTCATGAGTTTAAGTTGCTCACTGGTCACTACGGGGAGGCTCGTCACCCCAGCGTAGGCCAACATCTCGACTACAGTGTCTCATACACCACCATGTCTAGCTCATGAGTCTTAGCAGATCGAGGTACCATGGTTAAAATGGGTCTTTACATTAGTAAGAGGTATCTTAGGTTCAAGCAGTAACATCCATACATGGTGAACATATAATAGGCTAATCGGGTTATTTGACAAGTTCGATTGGTACGAGCATATGTTGAATTAATCGACATGGAGCGCATATGCACTCCTCGTGGCCTAGCCACTATCGATAATCAGCGTACGACTCGGATTCCTCGAACATATCCGTCGTGGCTAAAACAGTTCGGCCACCGATCGTAAACCATTACCGATTGCCTGGACTACATCGTAGCCCCAATCACACTCTAAGAAATAACATTCTCATATAATAGTCATAACAAGATTTAGCAACCAACTCATGTATTTCAATCATTTGTACATTCTATAAACACATAGTGAACGTGACATCACACATGTACATTTCATACATAAATCATTAAGCCTAATGTAAATTACATGGAGAAATCTATTCGAATCACTAAAAAAATTGAGGATCTCATCCCAACACCTTTAATAAAAACATTTCATCAAACAATTATTCATTCAAGCATTTTATTAAACACCTAGACTACACACTACAACATACATGTAATATATTAGTTATGACGTATATTATAGCGAATCCTTTCACAAAGAAGTTGCCACACGTACAACGATCATGTATTTTTAAATAACAGTCATGGTAAGCACAAATCACAAATTCATATTCATTCAGACATTTCAACAAACATATGGAATGCATTATGTTCTACATAATTCATATATATTTGTAAGACGCTGAAACCGTCGTATCTAGGTGCATGTGATAGCAAGCAAATCAGTCATAAACCATTACTGACATTGAAAGCCTTGAAAACCATAACCTAAATATTTATAATTCGCACCTTTCGCCAGTAAACTCATACTAAGCTCAGTTTGAACACTATGTCACTGTCTATAGCACAACGACTACCTAAATCACGAAATACGTTAGCTATTTTGTTGATCTACCTATTTGGATACCTAAAACAGATTAGGGTTAGAATTTCTTACCCAAATTGAAGTTGGATTCGATGGTGTAGCTAGATGCAGAGGCGATTCAACGCGTGGAGTAGCAGGAAGGAACCACGGCAGCAAACTCTAAGGACTTCCCTTCGATCCTCACTCCTTTCTCCCTTTTTCTCTCTTCTCTCTCCTAAGGTTAGAGAAATTCGTATGAAAGAGAGAGGGGGGTGGGTTTAAGGTCCTTATATAGGCCTATAACTGATGGTAATGGCCTTAGGGCCATGGTACACTTAGCTTATAGCTAAAAGTCAGCTGTTTCAAGCCAACGAGGCTCATCTGAAAGCCCATTTCCTGCATATAGTCGGGAAAAAGTTCTCTAACATTAGATCTATGTCAGGTTAAGATCTTGGTCCGATTGGATTAGTGGATCGACCGTGGACCAGTTTTAGTTTAACGGTCACCGGTACTCGATCAGGGCCACAAGTACACTGACATGTGGTGAAAATTTTTCTTGATACGAGGGTGTAATTGGATTAGAATCTGACGGTCTGAAACTTTAAAATTGACCTGCAAGCAAACGACTCAAATTACTTAAGTTTAAGTTCATTTCCTAAAGATATTCTCGTTTCTCACACACTTCGCTCCGGGCTCAAGTTGTGCATTTATGAAAATTATCTGGATTTGATTTCTGAGATGGTAGTCAAGCCCAGTAAGGCAGTCATACCCGTATAGTTTTGCGGTAATCGAACTTTCGACAAGCGGTCCAGGTATGATACGGAGTTTCAAGATGCTCCCAAGAACAACTAGGTTTTGAGATTGATTTAAGATTTTTAGGTAATATTGGGTTAGTGATTCTAATGGTTTTGGATCTTGCAGTTCGTATAAAAAGTGGTTCAATTCATATCCATCAATTATTTAGCTTAGTACTTAATTAAATTTCGCTCTAATTACGACATAATAAGGCACTAGGGTAGGAGAAGCTAATCTTTTCAAATAACATATTCATTTTTTGAAATTTCATTAGGTTAATGGTCAAAAGTCCATTTTATTTATGTATTTACTATTGTTCTTCATCATTTAAATTTTAGGATTAATGTCTAATATGAAAGTACGTAAAAATTTGAAGAACAAGGTGGTGAAAGGTGAGATTTTGAAGGAAATGGGTTGAAAGGGAATTTAAAGATTTAGGATTGAGTTTCAAGTTAATAAGGTGTTATGATCGACCCATTGCCTAAGGACGTCTACCTCCAAGTTAGCAAAAATCTGAAATGTTACAGCCGAGGAACTTTCCACAGTTCTATGGGCTTACCGAACTACTACCCGAACAGCTACTGGAGAAACCCCATTCTCCCTGGCATATGGAGCAGAGGCAGTTACCCCCATAGAGATTGGATTACCTACAGCCCAAACAAACTCGTTCGAAGAACATGCCAATAATGAGCTTATGTCCCTCAGTTTCGACCTTCTGGAAGAACAAAGGGAGTAAGCTCGACTTCAAACAGTTATCCATCAACAGCAAGTATCATGGTTTTATAATGCTCGGGTCAAGGTTAGAAGGTTTCGAGCTAGGGATTCAGTTCTCCAAAAGGTATTCCATAACACCAAAGAAGCGGGAACAAGGACCCTGGGCCCGAACTAGGAAGGGCCTTACGTGGTTTCGAGCACCATTCGACCTAGAACGTACCGAATAGAAGACCTGACCGACCAATTGCTCCCACACCCATGGAACACTAGATATTTAAAGATCTACTACATGTAAATGGACCGAAGCGATACTCATTTTTTGTACTAGTCAAAGTTACATTAATAAAGTCACCGGTTCTCCGCCCAACCACGATCTGACCTATATCTAATTAAGATCTAACCGAGATCTGACAAAGATCTAACCACGATCCGATCTATCCGGCCACAAGAACTTCGATAAAATTTTGATCAACACCGCGTTGATGTCCGAGCAATAGCTCAGATTCAATTCGACCAACAACAGCGAAGCTAAACAAACAATTCTAGTTGCTCGACTTAAACAAGAGAAGATCGACAAAAAAAGAAATATTTCTCATTGATAAGACCCAAAAATGATATGATTACATTGGCTTTACCTCGACTATAAATTCAAGTTTGTACATCACATAATGAACAGAATTCTAAAGAGAAAAAATATAAAAGAAGACGACGCTGGGTATGCTTGTAGTGCTTGAAGCCTGGACGCCTGGTATGCTTGAAGTGCCTGAAGCTTAAAAAAGGGAGGAAATACTTCTATAAAAAATTAACTTCATCGCCTGACCCATCAGAGCTCAACTCTACCTCATTGAAAGCAGAGAGGTCGAGATCTGGGAATGAAGCCCTTATGTCCTTCGTACATTCGGCATAACCCTGGCAAAAGAGGGTGTCTATTTCATTTATGAACTCCTGAGAAGATACGAACTGACAGACAACATCCTCCTGAGTCTTAGTGATGATGCCCTTGGTCTAATCCTTCAGCCTCTCCAGCTTCCCCTTAGCCTCGAACAGCTCGGCGTGACATTCATCGTGCACACGCTTGGCCTTCCCCAGTTGCGTCGCCATCACAGCCTTCTCAGCAGAAGATGCCTCAAGAGCCGTCTTCGCGATCCCAAGCTCGGCATCCAGCTGAGCCACTTGTTGCTTGGCTTCCTCCGCTCGACTGCACGTCCTAGCGAAATCGGGGCATGTCTTCAACACGCACGGAGCGAACTATAGAGGAAAGGAAAAAGATGAGTAAGAGCAAACTGAAAGACATAATCTACTTCGGGTGAAATACTTACCCCGAGAAGGGTGGTTGTCACATGTGTGAGGGTCGTCTCTGTCAAAAAGTTGAATAAGGTGACATACTGTGTGTTGAATGTATGACGATCTACCCAAGGGAGGATCTCCTCCAAGGCCCGACTAAGTCAACTCCCTCGCCTCTCCCCAGCTTCCACCCCCTCAGAGGGATGGACCTCGGCCAAAGGCTCGGTAACCCATTGAGCCTCATCAAGAATGTTGCGGTTAGGAGCAACCATCCCCGTTGCCCCAGAGGGGTCTCCACTACCATGCCCTCTTCGTCGGCCTCAATAATGACTGGGTAGGAGGGAACGACCTTCCCCTTATATTTTGAGGAGGTCTTCTATCTCTTCTTCTTCGGAGCTACCACCTCATCTCGAGGAGGCACACAAACCTTGGAGAGAGGGCGGATGAAGGGTCGAGCCTCATACATCTCTACATAAAAATAAATATATCAGAAGAAATCTGCAAGCAATGGAATTACTCAAACTTGCAAAGCTCGGTTAGAGGTCTTACCCAAGGTCGTACCTGTGAGAGCTGAATTTAACCTCGCCTGGAGGAGTCGTTCGGGTTGGAGAAGAACTTTCCAAGATCGCCTATCCTCGTCAAGGGACCACAGATCCCTAATTCGAGCCAACGACCCACTGTCGAGTAGAGGTTGATATTTGGGTATAACTGCGAAAAAAGGCAAGTAAACAAGGTTAGACGATAGTGTAAACCGATCAATAAAAGATGAACAACCATTATAGTACAAACCTGGCTCAAAGAAAGCTCAGGGGACAAGAGACTGAATTTCTGGGTTGACCATCTCCCAACATCCGTATGCCCAGAACCACTTATCCCTTCAATGCTTATTGGAGGAGGGGGGATTGGTTATCAAAGCCCCGCCGGTATTCTGCATATAGAAAAGTAATATCAGCCGGGCTGAAGGGTATTCGATTTTACTTGGTACAAGTGGAGGAACTCATCCACCGATAGCTCGGGTTGTTCAACCTCAGCCCATAAAACCGCACTGCAGAATAACTCCCTCCACCTGTTCGAAGTCAGTTGTCCTAGGGCCAAGCCGAGGTAGGACAGAAGACATCAGACAATTCTCTGAAGTGGGAGTCGTAAGTTACACAGGAGAGCGACTTGAAAAATCGCAACAGCCCCTTCAGGAGGTCGGTTCAGGTGCTCGTCCGACGATGAAAGTCAAATGATCACTGACTCGAGAATGTGATACCCGAACCTAATCTAGGCAACTTCATCCTCCATTAGGGTTGAAGGCACCTATCCCCTTGGATCATCTTCACCCTCAGGCCCCTCGGAATCAACCTCGTTAGGCACTTCTCATGCCTCAGCCACTTGCCCCTTCACCGAAGACAAGATTGTTTCCCTGGGCCCAGGCTCAACCAGCCCATGTTGAGGGGACAGTTCTAATGCCGTAGCAATGGGCGATGACCTCTGTGCCGAAGAGCTTTCCGTCACCCTCCTCGACGCCTATGATCGGAAAGCGGCATCTGCCATCATTATCAATGTCGAAGGTGGGTTAGACATCACCATGAGGCAACTGCTCGCCCCACTGTCACTGCCGAAAATCCCCTCC
Organism: Magnolia kwangsiensis; assembly: GCA_037074715.1. Classification (NCBI taxonomy): domain Eukaryota; kingdom Viridiplantae; phylum Streptophyta; class Magnoliopsida; order Magnoliales; family Magnoliaceae; genus Magnolia; species Magnolia kwangsiensis. Next base: position 3,217,680 of record CM073577.1, on the reverse strand, counting down.
CACGAGCTCATGGAGTTGGACATAGCGATTTTTGATTAAAAATAAAAGGAGAAGTGGGAGAAGAGGCTCATCGATGACAAAAGATAGGATTTCGACCAGATTGTGAGGAGTTGTGGACGTCGAAAATCGTCCAAACAGAGAAGAAAAGGAAGTGAAAAGAGGAAATACAAGAAGACCTCTAAGTGTTAGGTCTTCCCTTAAATAGTCGGGCCACGTGGCGATCATTTAAGGTGCTCATCAATACCAATACCATGTCGTTATTTTGTTTCCTTTATTGATGATGCTAGTAAAAAATTATGGGTCTATTTTTTAAAACATAAATCTGATATATTTTATGTATTTAAGAAGTGGAAAGTAATGGTAGAAAATGAGACAGGTAAAATAGTAAAATATCTCGGATCTGATAATGGGGGATAGTACTGTGATAAGATATTTGAGGAGTATTGTGCAACAAATGGAATCAAACATCAAAAAATGATTTCAGGGATACCTCAGTAGAATGGTGTGGTTAACTACATTAACAGGAGATTACATGTAGGGTTACTCAAGACTTTTTGGGTAGATACCGTGAATATTATCGCATATCTCATCAATAGAAGTCCATCAGCACCATTGGACGGTGGGCTACCAGAAGAAACATGGACTGAGAAAGAAGTGAACCTTGCATATCTCAGAGTATTCGATTACACTTCATATGTTTATATTGATGCAGATCACAGAAACAAGCTGGATACGAAGCCCATGAGGTGCACGTTTATAGGCTACGGGCAGCATGATTTTAGCTATAAGTTTTGGGATGAAGAAAATAGAAAAATCATCAGAAGCAAGGACGTAGTCTTTAATGAACAAGTAATGCATAAGGACAGTGTGAAAAAAAATAAGGCCGAGGAGAAAGAATTCGTAGAGTTGGAAGAGTTACCGGACACGGGTGTTACAGCGCTACAGGATGATCACGTACAAGAGCATTATGAGGTAGAGCTACAAACACCAGTTGTAAGGAGGTCTACTCGGGAAAGGAGACCCACAGTCCAATACTCGCCCTCCTTATATTATCTACTACTGACGGTGAACCAGAGTGTTTTGAAGAGGCATTACAGTCAGATACATGGGTTAAGTGGGAGCAGGCACTGGATGATGAGATGGACTCTCTTGAGTCTAATCGTACATGAGAGCTAGTCACTCTACGCAAGGGTAAGAATGCTCTTCATAATAAGTGAGTTTATAAACTGAAAGAGGAGCATGATGGTTCGAAATGGTACAAGGCTAGATTAGTTGTGAAAGGGTTTCAACAAAAGGCAAGTATTGATTTCACTAAAATATTTTCACCGGTGGTGAAAATGTCTATGATTCGCATGGTTTTGAGTATAGTGGGTAAAGAGGACTTACATTTAGAGAAATTAGATTTTAAGATAACCTTTCTTCATGAGGACCTTGAAGAAGAAATATATTTGCATCAGCCGATAGAATATGTGATATCAAGAAAGGAGAACAAGGTGTATAGACTGAAGAAGAGTATATGGCCTAAAACAGACCCCGAGGCAGTAGTATAAGAAGTTCGACAGTTTCATGTCGGAAAACGGTTTTAGGAGATGTCATGCAGACCACTGTTGCTATTTGAAGAAGTTTGATATATCGTACATCATCCTTCTTATGTACGTTGATGATATGCTTGTGGTCGGTTCAAGCATGAAGAACATTTCAAATCTCAAAAGACAACTGTCTAGAGAATTTTTATGAAGAATTTAGAAGCTGCAAAATAAATTCTAGGCATGAGGATAAAGCGTGACAGGAAAAATAAGAAACTAATTTTTTCACAGGAAGAATATATAGCTAAGGTACTTGATCAATTCAATATGTGAGGTGTTAATCCGGTTAGCACTCCATTAGCCAATCACTTCAAGCTTTCTAAGAAGCAAGGTGCAAAGACGCAGGAGGAACATGACTACATTGCTAAAGTCCCATACGCATCAACTATTGAGAGTCTCATGTATGTTATGGTGAGCACGAGGCCAGACATTGCTCAAGTAGTGGGAGTTGTTAACAGGTTCATGAATAACCCTGGGAAGGAACATTGAAAAGTTGTGAAGTGGATCCTCAGATACCTGATAAGTACTGTGGATATAAAGTTGTGCTATGGTGGATCATAAATTAAGCTACAAGGCTACGTAGATTCAGATTTTATAGGAGATATCGACAGTAGAAGAAGCACTACAGGTTATGTCTTTACTATGGGTAGTGTTGCAGTCAGTTAGGTCTCTCAGTTGTAGAAGATAGTATCTATCAATACGACGGAAGCAGAATATGTTGCACTTGGCTAAGAATTCAGCCTTTCATTCAAGGATTAAGCATATTGACATCAGATATCACTTCATACACTCATTACTAGAAGATAGATCGATTGCATTGGAGAAGATTCATACAAGTGAGAATCTTATGGATATGCTGACCAAGACGGTCACATGAGAGAAGCTGAAGCTCTGTTCAGCTTTGATTGGTCTTTAGGTATGAAGATGTGGAGGTGGTGCACTCCGGATGTAGAAGACGAAGGTTATGGCGATGTGTCTCCAAGTGAGAGATTGTTAAGATGTAGAGCTACATCTGAGGGCGCTCAACCAGTCGAGTGCCTCACTCGACTAGTTGAGGGCTGGCTTGACTCAAAGTCCAGCGAGCATAAGTTTTTTGGTTCCAAGGTGCTCAACCAGTCAAAGGGTTCACTCGACCGGTTGAGCAGTCTGCTCGATTAATCGAGGTTACGCAGATTCGTTTCTGGATCTTGCACGGACTGTGAATTTTTGAATAGTTTTCGTAAGGGTGCGAAAGGAAAGTTGTCTAAACTATAAATAGGGGTCCCTAAGGCTTTTTTATGTATAATGATGAAAGTTATTCAAAGGTGTGGGCAAAGGATTTTCTCTTCTCTATATTTTCAAGGGAAGAGATTAGTATATTGCCTTGTAATCTTCATTTTTCTTCATAGTGGAAGTTTGTATCCGTGATTTTTTACTCTTGTTGGGGTTTTTTCACGTATATCTTGTCTTGTGGTTTGTTTATAATGCTTTAATTCTTCTTCTAGTTTATATTTTTTCTTATTTATCGTTTGTGGATGAGACCGGAGATTAGATCTCGGTTCACTGCGTTGTTGGCGTGCCGCGCAACAATATCATTCATTTCTAACTCCGCGCCTACCTTCCGATCCAACCTAAAGCCAAACTACATATTCAGAGAATCCTCGTAAGTCTCGAAGATCCCTCCCAAGATCTTTGAGAGATAAGATCAAATCCCGACAATCTCGGGAACGTGCAATCTTGGAAAGATCCTTGATCATGTCAGATCTCCAAGATATCAGAAAAGAATCCCCATACTATGAGATCCTCTCTCTCCTATAAATGAATTAACATCTCTCACCATTGGAGATAGGTTCACAAAAAACCCTAATACTTGAATAGTCTCTTTTCTAGAGATCATACCCCATTTTAAAGACCTCGAGCCTGACTTAGGTATCAGAGAGTCCCCTGTACAAGCCAGGGCCTCCTTTGTCTCTCACCTTCGCCTGTGTAGGTTCAACAAGGTATGCTAAGGAGGGTCTGCCTAAAAATTGCCTCAACAGGACCCACAATGAAAATGGCAAAATCATCATTTTAGTGTGGGTCTTGTATGGTTTTCCATTGACGTTAGGCGAGGTGCATCTATTGCCAAGTTGGATGCAATCTAAGTTTTGCAAAATCTCTCAATGAAGTGGCTATTTATTTTTTTAACCGTTTCGAAAATCAAAACTGATATGGGATATGTCACAGATGCATTCTTTGCACAACTGGACTAAAAAAGAAAAAATGAAAGTAGCAATTACATAAAGCATGATATTTATGGGCCTCAGCCATGTCCGATTTAAAGAAATTCATTCCGAATAGGGAGAAATTTTCATTTGAAATGTGGAACATAAATTAGCTGTAACTTTTAATCCAGCCATTATTACAAAATGCAAAACCTATCAATCTTTATGTAACATTAGTTCCGGAGTCAACCGACTTGCAAAGTAGGCCACATACGTACATTACGCAAGAAAACACACCATTCTGGTACAAATTTATTATTTTAGAAAAAAATTTATTTTTAAAATTTTTTATTTTTATCATATTCACTTTTTAGAGTTTTAGGACATTTAACTTTTTAAAAAATTGCTTGCAAAAATATCAACCATTTCGGTACAAAATTGTTATTTTAGAAAATAATTATTTTTTAAAAATTTTATTTTTATCATATCTACTTCTTTTTGGAGTTTTAGGACTTTTAACTTCTTCTTTTTAAATTACTTATAAAAATGTCAAAAATGCTTTGATAAAATTTATTTAGACTTTTTATTTTTGAAAAATTAAACTTTAGAAGAGTTTTACTATTTTGAATAACTTTTAAACGAAATCAGACTTAAACTTGATGCAGGGATAAACGTGATGAGGTTGATCACCGTCTTCCTCAAGGATAACTACTCCGAATCCACGGAGCTTCTTTGGACTCCTCACACAGACTTCTCGAATCCACAAGGAAAGAAAGCAAGAAAATAGGAATAAATTCTAATATAATTCGAAATTAATTAATGAATGAATAAAAATGAGTTCACAACCCTTTAAATAAGGGTACCAAGCAATAGGAAAGAAATCATAATCAAACTACAACTAAAACTCCTAGAATTCGTGACTTATTATAAATAGTAAACTTATTATTTATAGACGGTCGTGATATCAACTAGTGCGCAAGGTTTTCGGTCAAAAATAGTAAGTATCCTATTCGGCTTCACCAAACTGTTCTCTTAATTATTCTAAGCACTTTTCATATTGGACACAACTCCTAAAGCCCAATGGATGAAGAGTTATAATCAAACTAAAACTTACTATTTATAGTAAAAACGAAAATAAAACAGGGAAATGACCATCGATCCAGGGGTTTCTTGCAAATTCGGGCTGCGCAACCCGGCATAGCAGGGTTGGTTGGCTAAAGTAGCTCACTCTACCCAAAAATCATATATTTTATGTCAAATAACTCATTCCGGATTGCGAGATATGCCCGATCTAAGGTCCAACGGTCCGGATCACTTCTGTCGTCAACCGGACCTTTTCTTATCCATCTTCGCCATGAAGCTGTCCGTGACCCGCTCTATATCAAAACTGAATATTATTATTTTGGATAAATTCAAATTAAGTTTTGAATTTTCTTTATTAATGATGTAATTGAGAAATACTATACATTATTCAGTAAAATAAAATACCTGAATTCTCTCTTTTATATTTCTATAAATTCAAAAACTCTTATTGTGCATTTCAGGTTTTAATCATTTGAAGAAGACAGTAATCTTTTTCTTATCGTTTCACACCCTTCCTAACGACAAAAGCTTTAATCATTAAGTTAACAATAAATTAACTATTATTGCTTACTATCAGTTTTATACAAATTAAGTTGAGTTTCGAGCCACCCAAAGTAATTCTAGGCCGTTGGACTTAGTTGGACCAACCGACCAATAACAAAATCTGGGTCTGGATTTTAAAACATTGGTGTATCATAATCTGGCAAATACATCCAAAACATGATTTTTTCTGATTGCATTGCAAAAAGTATTAAAACTTAGTATCAGGACAAAACTCCCTGATCAATGAGTATTAGCACTGGTTGACACATCACTTTCAGGCAAAGTTTTTAAAAATGCTAAGGTGCATAGATTTTTTTAATGTACATGTGATGCGTCCAATCATCAATTTGGACACTCCATTCCATCATAGCATAGCATTTACTGAAAAATATAGTGAAAAGATCACACAAATTAGATAATCCTAGCCTTTTAAATGTGAGACATTTTGTTATCCATGAGCAACCTATTAAATAATTGTTTCAAGATGATGATTGGAATTATTTTGTTTCTCCAATCAATCATGACTACCCATTTTTCATGCTATTTATTAGATGGTTAGGATCATCTGATCCACATTATTTTTTCACCATAGTGTAACCCCAATGGTATCAATGAATGGATGGTCCAGATTGATGATTGGACATGTCACTTGTCATTAAAAATTTTGGAGACATTGCTAGAGTCTCACAAATTTGGGGTAGTTTGCAATCCCCATAAATAAATATAAACAATAAAATAAACCCAAAATTCCTAGCATTGGATTATGTCCCATAATCCACTTATGTAATTTCATGATATGAATAATAGAAAACCATCAAGTTAGCTCTAGAAGCTTGAACAAGTTGTAGTATATGAAAATGGTTGTATACTACAATATAAGGGTGGTGGACCTTTAAAAAGGCTCCAACCGTTATTTTATTAATTTATGTCAATTATAGTATTCCTGTGTTAGTTTAGCACCATTTAAAGAATGGCAGACTGTTGGCATGGCATGGCTGTACCGGAATCTAGACCATTCAAATCTCTGACCCTACTCCATTAAATGGATGTTTTTAGGGTTGTTTGACCCATCCATAATTGGACCGACAATTTGGATGGTCCACATCTGTACCCCATGTGAGGAGGATGAGCCCCGCATCTCTAAAATGGTGGTAAACTAACATAGGAATGCTGCTGTGGTGTACATATGAAGACACAGCTTCTATCACAGTCGTACAAATTCTACAATAGTAAGTGGGTCCCAATATCCACCACTTGATCTGACTATCGGGTTGAATGTATACTACTTGATTGCCCAACGTCATACGAGAAAGTTCATTGCATCTGGGCAAAGATGAATTGTAAGAAATGCTGCCCATGGCTTTGGGCAACGTAGTTTAAAAGCTGGAAAAAACTGACTTGACTCGCTTTAATTTGCCTGAGTTATCTGGACTTGACCAAATTTCAATAGTACTAAAGAAAAACTTGACTTGTCTGTAAAAGGCGAATTAATTAAAGTACTTATAATTGCATAATAAAGTCCGAACAAATATAATTCAAATTTTAGTGAAAAAATTCTTATAGAAAAAATTAGGGAACAAAGTAATGAGCATGCACTATGAGGGTCCATGCTCTTGCTCTAGTGGTAGACTCTTAGGAGTTTCAGCACCTGGTCAAGGGTTCGGATACCCATAAGTGGTGAAATCCCGCTTAGGCATGAGTGTGTGGTGGGGTGTGCGTGTGTTAATTTTTTTTTTAAAAAAAATAAAAATAAAAATTATAAGAATTAGAGTGTTGTCGATTCAAACAAGCCTTAAATCCACTTTATAAGCTCTATCTATGCCCTTAAAACCCATAGTAACAAATTAAAAAGCCCTCTATAGACCTCTTCTACTCTCAAATTACGATTACATTTGATATATAAAATATCACAACTGGAAAGGAAACAAATTCTGCACTTATTCAACTTTACATGTGTGTTTGATGAGACCTTTGATGGCATCGACCACCCATCGAAGACCCCGATGGCATCGAGTGTACAGCTAGGCATCGAGTCAAGACGAACCAAGTTAGGGCTGACTCGACTCAATTCGGTTTTGAAATAGGCCTGACCTGAACTCGATCCGACTCGATACCGAGTCCATCATGCCTGACTCGATCTGAGTTCTATCTAGCTTGGACTGATCCGGATCAAGTCCGAAGTACCGAGTCGGGTTGAGTTGGCACCGAGTCGAATCGAGAGATGAGGAAGGGAGGGAGTGGGGAGGAGAGAGAGGAGAAAGAGGAGGGTGATGGTGGTGGTGGTTGTCGAGCTTGGAAGAGGAGGAGGATGAGGGAGGGATAGAAAGAGGTTGGGATCAGGTCGGGTAGAGTTAGAGAGTCGGACTAGTTGAGTTTTGGATCGATTTTTGGGTCGAGTCGGGTCAAGTTATTAGATAACTCGAACTCAACTTGGTTTGAGTTTGGATTGGGTGAAGCTTACTCAGTTCGGACCAACTCACCCATTCGGTTCGGTCGAGTCGGATCGGAACGAGTCGAACGAGTCAAGTTAAACGGATCAAGTCGTCCCATGCCCGACAAATCGAGTCGTCCCACGCCCACCTCTAATTGAGTGGCAACACTAAAACATTTTAACAACCAATATGTGATTTTCTGAATTTTTTCAATTAAATCGAGCACATGTCGATGGCATCAACATCTACTCGATTACATCAAGTGGTCCATCAATGACATCAAGAGAACCTATTATTAACATATTTAAGGCATCAACAATAATTCCATCATGACTTAATTAAAACTTGAGGAAACCCCAACTTAGACTAGAAAAACCTCCTAAAATCAAAATAACTAACGCAAGTTTTCAAGAATGTCCCCGGTGCTTTTGAGTCAACTCGTCTCAACTATACAATTTTACGTTTATCATTAAGTGATCAAAATCGTTGACGTGCTGGTCCTCTCCATGCATGGCCCAATGGAAAAAGTCTCCTCATTAGAAATGTGCTAGCCCTCATCAGTTGGTGGCCTACCAATAGATGGTTATGAAAATATGAGTTGGCAATAAACCATAAAAGAGGCTACATATGCTGCAGCTACAGGGATTTTAAAATTTGGGTGCGGTCATGATGTCAATGGTTTTAATCACTCGACAAAGGCCCATCACATCAATGGTTTGGATCATTGGACCGTGTGTGCCACTTGCCCAAACTGAAAAACCAAAACGATTTTCCAAGGTTTGCGTGTTATGGAGAGATCATAGCCATTGAATGTTTTACGTTTCTTGATTGATTGTGAGCTGTTGCTGCATTTTCTTTCTTAATTGTCTATTACTTGGCTAGGACTAGGACTTCTCTAATGTAGGAGATTTTTATATTTTGACATTTTTCTCACGACATACCAAGAAAATAGCTGAAAATAAAATATAAAAATATTTATTATAAATTAATAAATAAATTTAAAAATAAAAATATATAGTTATAAAGTAAATTATCTTTAACTTACAAATGTTTTCACATTAAGAAATCATTTCACAATAAAATCATATGAAATTCAAAACCAACAAAAATTTAAAATTCTCACAATATCATCCCAAAAATATCATTTGATTAGTTTTCCAGGGAAATATTATGATATTTTCAAAATCTCTACCATTTTTCTTAGAAGGGTATACATGTACACATTGGTTGTAATGGAAGCTTTATAATTCTCCGGCTGAATATTCATGCCGGAATTTTTAATTTTTCAACTTGGGATTTATGTTCCATTAATCCAAACGGTTGATATGATAGGCCAAGTAGTGCATAGCTCTAGTGAAATTACATACATACATTCGCCAATATAGTCATTATTATAATACCAACGTTGAATTTTCATATGGTAATGTTTGAGTTTTTGAATTTCCATATAATAATGTTTGAGTTTTCGGTCCTTCGAGGGTCAAAACCAATCCAGGTTGACAATATGGGGCTACTTGGGCTGACTCGGAAAACTCGTTCGAGTTGCTAAGGACTCCGGCAGTAAGGCCGAGTTGACTCGGTCAACCCGAGCATCTTACTTGGGTTTCTCATTCTAGACAGTGGGACCGTCGTCCGTAGACACTTCAGATTGTTGGTGTGCTGCCATCATCGATAAGGTATGGTCTAATATCATTGTAAATAATGCAAATTGTTCGGTTTGGGGCTACGATAAATTATTAAGAAGAGAAAAAAAAAAAGTTCTAATGTAGGAATTGGAGCATTCTTCATACAAGATGAGAGAATTAATGGATCAATGGTCTAGATTACTGAACCATGGGCCCCATCCATCTTAATTAGAAATAGGGGTGGCTTTGTTGGGCTTGGTTGGTCCCTTATTGTAGATATCCAAGTATGAAGTGAGCTTGGATCAAGGACCTGATCAAGATCAAGGACCTTAATTAGAAATAGGGGTGGCTTTGTTGAGCTTGGATCACGGACCTCATCAAGATGCAGAGAATCAGAGATTCAATGGTTTGAGCTGAAGACAACATGATTAGATCTTCAATGAGTTCAATGAACCATGATTATGGAGTGTGGGAAGGCTCAAATGGATTTGTGTGGACCCACACATTTTACTTCTGAAAATTTTAAATAGAAAAGTCGGTAAAGTTCAGCAGCCCCTTGGTCAAAGGCGTTTAAAGCTTAGCCATCAGCTATGAAAGAGTGGGGCCTAATAGGTTGGAGTGTTCAAACTGTCTTTAGCCAACAGTGATTAAAGTGTAATCGTCTGTAATTCATTTTGTTTCATTAAAGTTTAAACTCTCTCTATTTATTGTTTAATTAAGATAATACCTTTCAAATCAATGATTCAACTTCAAGACAGGTTTTACACTTATATTTTTCTTACAACTCTAATGTTCATTTAGTTTATATACGCTCTGTATTTCATCTATGAATTATTGGGGGGACTCTAGAAGCACACAAAGATGAATTAACCAAAGTATTTTAATTACACAATTAAGCCTAATTACAAAGACATCAAATTTAACGTGAAAAAAAATCTTATGAGAAAAAACTATAGTACAAAACGATATATATCATTATGAAAGTAGACATTACAAGAGAATGAGAGAATACTCGATTCAAACAAGCCTCAAATCTCTCCTCACAAGCTCTTAAAAACTCGAGAAACAAATTAAAAAGCTCTTAAATACACCATAATTCCGATTACACACACACACACACACACACACACACACACATACGTATAGCTTCTAGGTAAATCACAATTAAAATAGGAAACAAATCCCACACTTACGCAATTTTACATATTTTGTGTGCGATCGTTCGATGGCATTGAACAGCCTTCAATGTCATTAAACAGCTTTTGATTGCATCGAACTAAACAATATTTGATATTATCAAACAACCTTCAATGTCATGGATTTTTCGAATTTTTAAGATAGCACTTTGATATCATCAAATAACCTTCGATGGCATTGAACCCCACTCGATGGCATCGAACAGGACACAATGTCTAACAATCAACATAGAAAATTCTAAATTTTTACAATGGCATCGAACTGGACTTTGATGGCATTAAAACCTGCTTGTCGGTATCGAGTCTGTCATCGGCATATCAATTAATTTACATATTTAAAACATCAATCAACAAAAGCATTTCTTTCATCTATTAAATAGTGACTCAAAATCTCCTCGATGTTCGTTACGCTATGTTTGGATTACAAATTGCTATCATGTTTAATTTTAAAAGTGTCATTATTATGATTTTATTTTTATCATGCTTGTTTATAAAAAAAAAAAAAAAAAAAGTAATTTGACGGGCCAATGCAAAGAATATATAATAATTATAATTTTACATGGTATGAAAATTTTTTATTCAAAAACATGTCAGCAATTTATTGATTTAATATTTTTCTTATTGATTTGACATTTCAATTATTTAAAAGTATTATCATTAGAAATTTGCTACACTAATCGAAATATTGAAATTACCAATCAAATTTTATAATTTTCATCAGACAAATAATGTAATATTTAATAATTATATTTTTACAATACATTGCCATATTCTATCAAATTAGAGAGAGGAGAAATCAAGGACAAGTCATGGATTAGCCATCTACACCAAGCCTTACTAGAATTGAGCAAGTGGCGACTCTAATATCTGAAAATTTCATTTTGGATGCTATCGTCCGTTCATCAAAATCATCTTATAGTGGCTCCTCAATCATAGGGTACACAAAATGAATGGTTTTGATCATCTTGCCCCTCAACGAGTGGGCCACACTGATTCTTATGCTACAATATCTACAAAATGAACTCGTAGAACTTGCCGTTGATAAGTTACCATCTAAAAATCAGGTTCGTTGAACAATATTAACCTCTGATCCATGGATAATTGGCTATTGAAATAAGGCCATTGGATTTTTTCATTTATAACCGTCCAATAAATATCCATCCACCAAATAGTTAGATAATCAAATAAGCCTAATTTTTTTATTCATGATACATCTAAACTGGTACCATATTTTGGACAGCTTCATTGAATTACTTGTATTCCAAGTACTCAATTTCCAAAATAATTTCTAAGTGCCTGCGTATCATCCATCACACTCTGCCAGAGTATGAAAGTTTTTCCCTTGTGGCTGATCCATGTAAGTACTGCCCCGCACGTGCTAACCACTTCTATTTGCCTGGCTCCCTTGCAGGCATGTCACGTGCACCTCCCCACTCGCCTGCGTGGTAAGTTCCCAACTCCCAAGAGAACTTGAAATACTCGGGCAGAGTGAGGGATGATACTCGGGCACCTCCCACTCCCCCATTTTATATTTTTCATGAACCAAAAGATGCGTATATTTGATCGTCTATCTATCTGACTAGTGGACATATTATTGGACGGCTAAAAATAAAAATATCCAATGGCCATATTACAACAAACAAGTATCCACCAATCAGAGGTTCCAATGGCTCAATTAATCTGATTTTTGGCCTGTGAATTAGAGATATTTGTTTCTACAACTTAACCGGTTTAAATTGAGTTAGTGCATGCCACGTGTACAATTTCTAAGTACATGTGAGTATCAAGTAACATACTCCGCCAGAGTAACATTGATCCCTTTATGGAGCGTGTCCGCCACGAGCTCACCATCCATCTCATATGCGGACGCTCGGAAAGCTTATCTGCTCAATATAAAATAAAAATCTCTTTTAATGGGATACCATGCCGTCGAAAATATGGTACGCCCATCTCTTCCCAGCGTACGTGGCAAGATAAATTATCAATCGGAACCGTCCATCTCATTTGTATTCCTGAAGATGGAAAGGGCATAAAAATATATATCCATCAGATGATCCTAGACATATGATTAATGGCCTTCAAAAGAACGGTAGAAAATTTTATTTTTATTTTTTTACATTTGAATGGCGTAGAGAAATGATGGATGAGATTAACAGAATCTGTAAAGCTAAAGCAAAGCCCATTCATGGCAGCTATCACTAGATGGACGGATCAGATCGATGCATAGACTCCCACGTGTCGAATTAAAGGTAGCTGGACCAGACCATCTTCCTCATTAACTAGACTGATGGCACAAAGATGCTTTAATTAGAGAAAGAGAGAAAGAGAGGCGGGGATTAAAAATCATTAAAATAATCTTCTATTGTTTGGTACTGAGGTCCTAAAGTCAACAGACGTGTGGCAATTGTAGAATAATAAAGAATAATGCTACCCAACTTGCCATAAATTACATTTCTTTTGTCCCTTAATCAAGGTGAAATGGTCTACCTGATATTTGGATCTGTCTTGTTGATCTGGTAAAACAGATGGACACTGTAGGTATATAACACATACATCAAGGTGAGCCCCACAATCGCAGAACGATTCACCTGCAGGCAAGACGCAACTTGAGGTACCATATCATCTTTCCCGTCAATCTGCCAATTGGGTAGGAAATCAGTACCGTTAAAATGGTGGGCACCACTATGAAGATCATATGATACAAAAATCAGGCCAGTCTGCTTTTATTTGGGGCCACACTAATTCAATCAATGAAAACCGATGGTATGACTCATCGTACAGTTGTGGCTCAGTCAACTGATTTTCAAGAAATCTGATTTTCTTGGTGGGACCTATCATTTCCATGGTACTGATTTCCTAAACAATACTCCAATAGTCCCGATGGCCGGAAGGGTGGTACCAGTGCCTATGAGTGGTCAATCTCTCTGCAATGGCCTATGGTACTGATGCATGGCTGTCCATATCATTCAAGTTGTGGGTCACATTGTCGGAAGCGGATTGGCTGGCTTACCTCACACAAGCGATATATGATGTATTGATGTGCTGGATTAACGTCATCAAGTTATGTGGGTCTGATAATGAGGTATGTGTTATATCTAAATTGTCCATTCATTTGGCGAGCTTGTCCTAGTGCTTGACATAAAAAATAAGACAAATCTAGCTATCACGTATACTACACTGCAAAAAGTAGTGGGGATTGAATTTTCTACCATTGAAACCCTTTGTGGGGTCACCCAAGTTTTGGATCAATATGAAATTTATTTTTCATTTAGGTCTTTGTGACCTTATGAATGGATTGGATGGAAAATAAATGTTATGGTGGGCCCTAAGGATTGTTAAACGGTGAAAATCATTACCTTTGCTGCTATTTGTAGTGTGGTCCACGTGATTTTTGGATATGAATCATTTTTTTTTTGATAATACTCTAAAATGATCTCTAAAAATATATTAACAGTATAGATATAATAAATACATCACTATGGGGCCATGTAACGTTGATCTCCTTTGAACCGTTCGTACAACTCGAAACTCGAGGACCGTCGGTGCTCGTCTTCGCACGATACTTACTTACAGCAGCTATATAGCCAGTGTGTGGTACAGCAACCAATCCGCTTCCCACATCGTGGATGGATCATATCTCACGGACAGAAAGCGATCAAGCAATCTTAACCATTCAATTGATGGCCATCAAATGGACGGTCAAAAATAATGAATTGTCCGACTTACAAGTGCAAAAATCACGTGCTTACTATCATCTGACGAGCGTGTTTTTTGGGTAGCGCAACGATGGCTTGCCTCAGGTGGATGAGTCGCAGTCATGGGGTCCAGTCAGTGTCATTCCAGTAATATTAGTCATAAACAGTAGTCATTTTCAAGAGACGTCAGGAAATAGTATAAAAACACTGTACACGTCAGCTATCGGTTACTCCAAGGCTCCTTGGGCACCGAACCGATTCAATTCACCTGTCGCTAGTGCCTACCCCGCTGTGGGGCCCACTCATCCTGGCGTTTTCATCCGTGGGTCCCACACCACTTGCCTAGTTTTTATTCCATTTCGGATTGCGTCCCTGGACGGATTCGGTCCAGACAGGGCTCTGACTTCTTGTCTAATCCACGCCGTCCATTCACTTTTTCAGATTATTTTAAGGTATGAACCCAAAAACAAAGAAAACCCGAGGCTCAAGTGCACCACACCACAGGAAGCAGTGGTGATAATCACGCCTACCGTTGAAACCTTCCTACGGCCCACCGTGATTTTTATTTCCCATCTAAACTGTTCATAAGGTCACATAGACGTGGATGAATGGATAGAAAAAATACCAGCTTGATCAAAACTTCTGTGGTGCCCAAGATGTTTTTAACGGTGGCCAGTCAATCCAATTTGTGGTCCACTTGAGCCTTGAATCAGCCTCATTTTTCTTTCTAACTCCTTAAAATGATAAAGGAAAATGGATAGACGGCGTAGATAAAAAACAATCATCACAGTGGGCCCCACTCCGTCCAGGCAAGGGCAGGACGAAATCCGTGTCCTTTTCTTCCCCGTTTACGGGCAAGTTGAGATTATGTGCATGAACCTGATTTTAATATGTCGTTTTTCTTTTCTCTTTTTTATCTTTTGATCCCCTACTTTCCCTAACTTTCAAAAACCTCCCTCCATAATTTCAGCAATAACGACAATGCCATCGTACGATGTTTGTCTCCTCCTCCAATTAGAGATTAAGAGAGAATAAATAATATTTATTTGGAAGTAAATTAATAAAAAAATGTGTTAAATATCATAACAATAGCCAAGATAGGAGAAACATAGGATTATAAGGTATTTAATCAACACCATGGATTAGTTGTTTTATTTAAGCCTGGTGGCAAAGCCATGGCCCACATGAGATGCATCCATCGCGTACGTGTGCCCTAAAGAATGCCCGTCCTATCATTCAAATTATAAGGAGAAAATTAGAATTACAATGGATTTTAATCAAAACTAGGGTTTGGCTGTTTTTGGTTAAAGCATAGTTGTAAAGCCACGGCCCATTGAAATGGTTTACACCATGTGGATTATCCAAAGTGACCCACTAGAAATATAAAAATGTAAAGCATTTGTACCATGTATGGAATATTGGCCCACTCATGCGTACCGAAGCTCAGAGGAGTCATGCAAGGCATGTGTTGTATCCATAATGTAATGCGTACCTCATATACTGTTAATCCCATCCTTAAAACTATAAGGAGAAAACTTAGGGTTATGATAGACTTAACTAAAGCTTACTTATTTTTGGTTAAGCGTAGTAGTAAAGGTGACATGGTTGGCGCACACCATGGTCTATAGCTCAAGTGGTAAACTAAGTGAAGATACCTTCTTTCAACACTGCAGTCTTGGTATCGATTCCCTAGTGGATTCTCCCTATTACAGATTTATACATGCTAGAATATTAGCCCAATCATAGAAGCCACACCTCAAGAGCATGCATGCAAGGTGTGTTGTATCCATTAAGTAATGTGTGCCCTAAATAATATTACTCCCATCAAAAGAAAACTAGGGTGATGATTGATTTAATCAAAGCTAGAGCTTACTTGTTTTTAGGTAAACATAAGACATGGCCTGCACGATGTGGATTCTTCAAAGTTACCCACTAGAAATGGGAAAAAATGTAAAGCATTGATGCCATGGCATGCATAGCATCTATGACTAACACAGTAGCCCTAGAATATCGGTCCACTTATGCACACCAGGCCTCAAGGGCAAGCATGCAAGGCGTGTGTATCCATCACATAATGCATGCCCTAAATAATGCTTGTTGCATCATTAAAACTATAAGGAGAAAGCTAGGAATAGAGGGATTTAATCAGTGCAATGGCTTGTTTAGCAGTAAAGCCATGGCATACACGATTTGGATTTCTCCCAAGTTACCCACTAGATATAGGAAAAAGTGTAAAACATCGATACCATATATATGCATTGACGATTGACATGGTAGCCCCTGAATATTTGCTCACTTAAAGCACTTCACCTCATGAGCAGGCATGCAAAGGCATGTGTTGTGTCCATCATGTACTGTGTGCCCTAAATAATGTTCATCCCATCCTTGAATCCATGAGGAGAAAACTAAAGTTACGGAGTTTAATCCATTCAAGGGCTTCCTTGCTCTTAGTTAAGCATAAAAGTTAAGTGATGGCCCACTGACATGGTCTGCACAATGTGGGACTTTCCAAAGTTACCCACTAGAAATAGTTAAAAACGTAAAACATCGTTGATATCGTAGCCTCAGGATACTGGTCCACTTACACCAGACATCAAGAGCAAGCATGAAAGACGTGTTGTCTCCATCGCATAAAGCCTACCCCTAGTAATGCTCAACCCATCCTTAAAACCATAAGGAGAAAACTAGGGTTAGGAGGGTTTTAAACAACACCAAGGCTTATGTGTTTTCAATTATAATCTGAATCCCCCAGTTGTAACAAGAAGGTTTTTCTAACTTATTGCAATGTGATTGAGCCACATTGTGCAAATCATATCATTTTGTCATTGCTTTACTGTTATGCTTAATTAAAAAAATCTAAATCTTCTACTTACAACAAGCAGAGTTTTCCTATTTGCTGCAATGTGATTGGGCCACGTTCCATCCAAACATGGCCCAATCACATTGCAACAAGTAAGAAAACCCTGCTTTTTGTAAGCAGAAGATTTAGATTCTTTTAATTGAGTGTAATAATAAAGCAATGGAAAAGTTACATGACCTGCACAATGTGAGTTTTCCAAAGTTACCAAAAATATCTAAAAATGTAAAATGTTGATACTGTGCATGAAATTTACGGCTAACATGGTAGCCTTAGAATGCCCACTTACTCGTGATGTGCACCCCAGACAATGCACATCTCATCATTAGACCTATAAGAAGAAAACTAGGGTTCCGAAGGAATTTGAAATCAATGCTTGGGCTTGTTGCTTTAGTAACTCATGGCAATAAAGCCATGGCCTGCAATGTGGAATCTTACCCACCAAAAATCGGAAAAAATGTAAAACATCATTGCCATGCAGCATTGGCCACTGACACAACAACCCTGAATATTCGCCCCCTAACACACACCAATCCTCACGAGCAAGCATGAAAGGCATGTTTTGTATCCATAGCGTGATGTGCAAGCGCACCCCACGTAACGGCTCATCGCATCATTAGAACAGTTTCATTTCATATTGAAATTATAGCACGGTGTCACATTCCAACCCCAAAGCTGAGTGCGCTCCAATAGAATAAAATCGGTAAATCTGCAACATGTGCCGTGGCACTCTCTGCATGACAATGCAGACCGAGTGCTCATGTGTTTGGCCGATATAGTAGCCGTTAAGAAATTCCAACCTTCCAAATAGACACTGGCCAACTTTAGAACCTAAACCTTAAATCCTAAATCGTAAACTCTAAATCCTGAAGTTAGAAAGGTAACCAACCTTGTAAAGTTAAATAAGCCCAATGAAAGAGCAATAGACTTGAAAAACTTACAAAAATAAAATGGTCCCCATGATCAGTCATCCGTAGTATCAAATAAATCATTTTCTCCCTTTTTTTTTTGTAATTTAATCATCCAATTTAAGTGGGGCTTATTAATGAGGAGACACATTAATAGAACAAAGAAAGAAAAGAGGTTTGGTGGGATATATAACCAAGAAGTATTGTAGAATAATCTTTCAATTATCCAAACCATTTATTCGATGGGCCCCACCTCGAACCGGGGACATAGTAAATGTTAAAATTCTAAGATAAGAGTATTGTAAGCTGATGTTCATTTGGCTATCTTCCTTCAAAGATTGGCAACCTTCTTAATGCTTGCGCTCTTGCGTGGGTGGTAGACTCTTAGGAGTTTTAACTCCCGCTCAACGGTTCGAATACCCATAGGTGGTGAAATTCCACCAGCGTGAGTGTGTGTGGGAAAAAAAAAAAAACCTTCACAATGCTTGATTAATCAGAAGGGTTGAAATGTTTCATTTTGAGAGTTCATTTTTTTATTTTTCCTTTTTTCTTTTCCATAATCTACATTATGGCCGATGTTTTAAATGGTTCATAGCATTGAAAATGACCCTGGCCCAACGGCTAAAGTCCTGATTTATTCTACCAAATCTCATAAATGATATTTATCAATGTCGATTTCACCATCTTCTCTCAATCAACATTTTGTTTACAAAAGATAAATGCAATGTATGAAAAAGCAATTGAATAAAAGGCAATGATCGGTGATTGTACAATACCATAAGGTGGGGCCCATTTTTTTCATCATTCATTGTTTATTCGATGGTCCCCATGTATCATAGATGACCAATGCACCAAAAATCACGATAATATTAGTTTTGTCATGCTCGTTGTCGTTCTTTGACTGAACTGGAAAAGTCCTAACCACTGAATAATATTTGTAGCAACGGTTCACATTCAATAAAGAAAGGCTAAATTTTCTACGACTAGCATCTTGCAATCTGAGTATTTGTGGGGGCATAGGCTAACCAGAGCGAGACCCATCAGATCAACGGTTTGGATCACCAACTGCTTTGACTCACATTGTAAAAAACGAAAGTGAAGTTGCACAGTCCATTGGGTGGGCCTAAGATTTCTACAGCATCTGTTTTCAATAAAACATTTTCCTATTGAGTAGGTGAAGCTGTTGTGGTATAGAGAATCAAATTACATGGGCTTCTTTTGAGAAGAAATTCAAAGAACCCTCAGATGTGGAATTTCAGATATTTCTAGAAGAATAGAATTAGATGGGACCCCTTGATTTAATCACCGTTCATGAATTATAACAGAGAGAAATGCACTTGCTACTGTGCTAGATCCAAGCAGCTGAACAGATGGAGACCATTATTTTGATTCCTGTTACCAAAGATAGCCCCTGTCCGCTCATCTATGGGACCACACAAGCACATTGAATGTAGACCGTCCATTTCTCTTGCGCATGTGGGTCCACCAAATGAATAGACCCAATTGAACCTTGGCAAAGACAATCTACATTGTAAGCCCATGTGATGAGCGGCTTGGATCGAGATGTTGACCATGAATGCATGCTGCGGGGATGTCCTTGAGATCGAACGTGGATTGCCTGCGACCCTCAGGAAGTTTCTGCGTTCGAAAGGTAGGTGGGGCCCACCGTGATGTTTGTTCGTTCATCCGTTTTATCAGGTTGTTTTGGGACATGATCCCAAAATTGAGGTGGATCCAAAGCCAGTTCCCCAGATAGGAAACAGTGGGGATTGATTTACCACCGTTGAAATAGTCGTTGAGCCACAGAAGTTTTGGATCAGGCTAATGTCTTCGTGTCTTAAGTTCATCCAATCGGAAATGACCTTATGAACGGTTTGGATGGGAAATAAATCTAACGGTGGAATCTGGAAATGTTTCAACGGTATGCATTTTCTCCCACCTTTTTCTTTTGTGTGGCTCACTTGAGCGTTGGATCTGCCTCATTTTTGGGCAAATTCCCTAACATTAGCTGTAAAAACGGATAGACGGGATGGATTTATAAAAAAATTCAAGGAGGGCCCCACCTAGAGTCCGACGGCAGGAACTTCCTGCGGTCGGGATCGGAGGCTATCACACGCGTAAATTCCGTCTCAGCCATCCATTTTAGAACGAGGACGCAGGCCCATCGAAAAACTCAAGGAGGGCCCCACCTGGTCATTCTCTTTATTACCCTTTCACAGCCAGCTTTTCTGAATGAGAAACAACCAGATATTGCAGGTGTATCATAAGTTATAGTACGGTCATTCTTCCCGCTAACCTTTTATATAATTCTAATATCCTACCCGTGAAATATGTGGACAGCACCTCTATGATCATTTGGTATAAACAAATATCCAATCTGATCGTTGGGTTATCCACATTAGTACACGAAGACAGACCATCGGCTGTCCATTTATGTGGACATTTTCTCTCGATCTATTACTAAATCGTCCTGATTTTATTTTCATTCGATCATCATGATGCGGTCCACTTCTCTGCATTAGTAGATTCTATATATCTGATACACAAACTACAAATTTTTGGCTGTATTAAAAGTCACGGTCCAGCCGCTTTACATGAACAGTTCTCTCATGAATTGAATGCCGACATCTACAGAAACGGATTGGCTACTCCCCCTGACCCCAGCCCCGGGGCCGATGGTTGGTGCTCTGTGGGGCCTACCATGATGTATTTATTTCATCCATGCCGTCCATATATTTTTACAGATCATTTTACAGTATAAGACAAAAAATTACTTACATAACTATATCAATTCAACCACATTACAAGAAAGAGTAACGAATGAGCGTCGACCATTAAAAACATTTTGGGGCCATAAAAGTTTTGGATCAATCTAATTTTTGTTTTTTCCCTTCATCTGAGACTTTATGACCTAGTTAACAGATTTGATGTCAAGTAAACAGTACATTGGGCCTTAGGAGTATTTTAATGGTGGATATCCAATTACTATTTTTTTCATGTGGTGTGGTCCAGTTGAGATTTATATTACCCCTATTTTTTATGATAAAGAATAAAATAATCTTTAAAAATGGATGAACTGAATGGATGAAACACATACATCATTGTGGGGCCCACAGAGCACCGACCATCAGCCCCGGGGCTTGTGTCAGGGCGAGTAGCCAATCCGTTTCCGACATCTACCTAGTTTACTTTCCTTTCGCACAGTTTAGTAGTCTGCGAGACATTACCATACGTAGTCCCTCTGATCTTACCATACATGGCTACTGAAGGAAGCTCACCGTTCAACATGCCATGCCAGTCCCACAAAGGATGGGCCAGCCAAATTCACATTGATCCGCACGTCTGGTCCATTAAATGATTAAAGTGTTCTGATTTTGGGCCACAATCGCATGGCCACTTGATGTGCGGTCCATATCTCTCAGATGGTGCCAATGGCTATCCAGCTTCCAGAAATGGTCTGGACGTATCACAAAGATCCAATATGGAGCAGTTTTCACCAACAACGGCCTTGTATTTTAGCCTGTTTGCAGTAAGGCCCACCTCCTGACAGGCATCAGTGAGTGCATGGACTGAGGACCACTGCCATCTGAGGTGGTCCTCAGAACTACCGACCTTCTCTCTCGCTGCTCTGTTCGGGCGCGACTTGGCTAGTTTGGCTGCCACCCCTGAACCAGCAATGTGGGTGGTACCTGACCGTGGGGCCCACTTCGAAGTATGGGTTTTATATCTAAGCCATCCATCTGTTTATTTAACTCATTTTATTACATTAATCCAAAATTTAAGCTGATAAAAATCTCAGGTGGACCACACCATAAGAAACACTGGTGCATGACTGTGAAAATCTTTTTTTTGGGCCACACAAGTTTCGGATCAAGCTGGTATTTGTTTTTCCCTTCATCCATCCATGTCTGTGTGACTTTATCAAAATTGATGAAAAATAAACATTAGTGGGCCTAGGAAGTTTTTAATGGTGAGCTTCAATAAACATTGTTTCCTGTGGTGTGGTCCACTTGAGATTTATATTTACTTAATTTTTAGTATTGTTACATAAAATAAGTTGTAAAAACGGATGGTCAGCGTAGATATATATCACATGCATTGAGGCAGGCCCCACGGTCAGGGTACCTCCTTCATCGCTGGTTCGAACTTACAGGGAAGAGCGGATTAAGTGAGACCCCGGCCTCATCCAATACGGTGCGGCCCTTGCCGTGGGGTTACCGTGGGGCTCACCCTGATTTATTTATTATAAATCCACGCCGTCCGTCTGTTTTTCCTGGGAAGGTTACAACATTCCCAAAACTGAAGCAGATCCGATTATGTGGTGGACCATATCATAAGAAAATTGGTTATTAATGGGCCACAAAAGCTTTGGATCAAGCTGATATTTGTTTTTTCACTTCATCCAGGATTATTTGATCTTATAAACAGATTCGATGATAAATAAAAACTACAAAAACATTAATATATTCCCTAAGAAGTTTTTAATGGTAGGACAGTCAATCACCACTGTTTCTCATGGTATGGTCTACTTGATAATTATATCTACTCCATTTTTTTATAATGCTTTAAAATGATCTTAAAAAACGTATGGACGGTATGGATACATAATACATACATCAAGGTGGGACCCACACGGTAAGGGCCGCACTGTCTTGCGTGAGGCCGGGGTCTCACCTAATCCGCTCTAATTGCAGGGACCGGTCAAGACGCGCGGGCTCTGCTCAGTGAACGCGCGCGAGTACACAAGCTACTGCACTCACTGCCATACGTGACAGGGCGTGAGATCCGAGCTGCTCATCATGAGGGCCCCACCGTGTAGATTTCCTGAGATGAATGTCAGTTGGGTCTGTCCTCTCTAGACCCCACACGTTAATAATAAAATCGATGCCTGAAAATTGGATTAACGGTCTACATTCAAAGTGATTGCGTGGCCCACCAGATGAATGAACTCGCCCGAGTTATAGCTTGGGCAAACAAACAATGGGGCCCACCTTACGAGGAGATCCGATACTTTAGTTGGCACGTGCCGCAGCGAGTACACTAGCAGGTTCATTTGCAAAGAGGCCTCCACCCTTCACCGAGCGTAATAGGTGGATAGGCTGCGCCGACCTTCGTGGTGTCAGGGCTCTGTGGGACCTACCTTGATGTATTTGTTTCATCTACGCCGTCCATTCGTTTTTCCATATTATTTTAGAATATGATACCAAAATTGAAGCATATCAAGAATTAGATGCCTACAGATTGAAAACTTTTTGGAGATCAAATAAGTCTTTGATTAAAGCTGATATTTGTGTTTAAGCTTGATCTTTGTGACCTTATCAAAAGGTTGGATGATAAATAAACAACACTGTGGGGCCTGGGAAGGTTTCAACGGTAGATGTCGTTATCCTAATGTTTCCTGTAGTGTGGTCCACTTGAGCCTTGGATATGCTTGAATTTTTCATCGATTCACTAAAATGAGATAGAAAAACGGATGAACGGATTGGATAAAACACATACATCTATGTGGGAGTCCTGCCACTGTTGAGATCGGTGGTGGCAGGATCACCACGCAATCCGCGTCCAATCGTAACGGGCATTTTGAGTTCGAATAAGTGGGGATACCAGTAATCCAGACCATTGATCTACCAGATCGAGCAGCGGATGGACTAGGACCAAAAAATCTTACAGGTTGGAAGATCCTATCCGCTCCCGGTATTACTCTTTTCAACCACAAGGCCCATATGATGTTTAAATCAAGGATCGGTTATTTCAGAATCCTTCCACGATCAGGTCCCATCTGACTAATGGTCTAGATTATTGAAAATGTGGGGCCCACTTCTACTGTATGAAGCCTCCACTTCAGAAGCTCACTCGCGCAACCGCACCTCTCTCTCTCTCTCGCTCTCTCTTTCCGTTTCTTGAATCTCTATCTTTTTCCGCCCCTTTAACTACACGTCTCGCGCTCTCTCTCGCTCTCTCATCAATAAAAACCCTCCTTCGGACCTTCTCAGCTCTCAAAAACCTCTCTCTCTCCGATATTTCGGGTTTTTTCTCTCATAAAAGAAGATGTGTGGCGGAGCGATCATATCGGATTTCATTGCTCCGAGCCGATCGAGGCCACTGACGGCCGACTACCTTTGGCCGGAGCTGAAGAAAAGAGCGGGAAATTACCACTCGAAGCCGTTGAGACCTGGAGTCGTCGATCTGATAGATGATTTCGAGGCCGATTTCCAGGATTTCAAGGACGACTCAGACAATGATGAAGATCAAGACGTCAAGCCATTCGCATTCCCCATGTTCGCTCCTTCTCGAGGTACTGATTTTCATGCCTTATTTCCAGATTTCGCGAGATGGGTTTTGGTTTTTGTTTGATTTCTGAAGTGGGTTTTCTTTTTTATCTTCTTTAGATGAGTATTTATTAAGTTGGGTTTTTGGGTTTTGATTTTTTGCATTTTTTTATTTTTTTATTTTTTGGGATATGCTAAGTGGATTTATCGTTTTCGATCAATTATTTGAGTGGATTTTTTTCGTCATTACCTGATTTCTTGAACTTCATTTTGGGGGTGGTTGGTTGGTCTGGTTTTTTTTTTTTTTTTTTTTTGGGATTTTTGCGATTTCTGCTATGTGGATTTTGTATTTTGATATTTTTTCCCCCCTAAATGGGTTATTTTATTTTATTTTCTACCTTTACTTGGGATCTTTATCTTTTTTCCCTTTTTGCATGGGTTTTGGTTTTTCTTTTCTTTTTTGATATTTGTAGAATTGTTAGTTATTTCTGTTTTTATCTCGATTTGGAAGGGCGGTTTTTTTTTTTTTTTTCTTCATAAAAAATGGCATTTTTAAGGTTTTGGACTATCCTGCAAATTGGAATTTCACTTGCCTTTTTTCCAGAGTTCTTGTTTGATTTCTGTGATGCTGTTGCTTTGATATGATGTTATAAACAAAAGTTTAAAAAAATAAGAAGAAGAAGAAGAAGAAAAGATGGAAACCCTCATTTTATCAGAAGAATTAGATGATCCTGACTGGGACTTGAAGAGTTTCTACGAGTGGGGATCCATTGTTCAGTGATCAATACCATTGAACTGATGGATCCCACCAATGGTTGCAGCATGCCTGAAAGTTTCTCCGTAGGGACAACCGTAACCCTCCGATTAGCCTGGCCGTATTGGCGGTTGAGAAAAACAAGGCAAGGTATACATTCATTGTGGGAAGGGCTGGAAATCGGATGGCTATGATCTTTCAGTTGAGATGAATTTAGGGGCTTGTTCTGTCCACAGTGAGCCCCACCTGGTTAACAGTCTGGATCAATTCCCACGTGGGAAAGGTGGCGAAAGGATCATTAGCTGTAGAAAGAAAAGGCAGCTATTTTCCTTGCCATCTTTAATTGTTATGAAATAAATTGCATGATGTTTATCAGTAGAAGAAAACAAGTGAATCACAAGAAAACAAGGATCGGATTATGATTAACATCAGTTTGGTTTTTTGCTAGATGTGGATTTTTATCTCTTCCCATCTCTATTTCTGCAAATTTACCTTGTCATCTCTTGTAATTCCTTGCCTTAAGCCTATCTGGATCATCAGCTGTAAATGCAATTGTTGTCCATCTATGGAAATAATGGTGAAAACAAAGGTTGGATTGTTAGAAAATGCATTTCTATTAGTCATTAAGGTGTGTTTGAATGCAATATCAAATTCAATTGCAATTACGAGTCTAATGAAACGGAAATAACCAAATTGCAATTCATTTCCTTGCCATTCATATTGAAGATCTGGGCTTCATATTGTGTTATATTCCTTCCAAGTTGGGGTTGAATGAAATATGACTGCAATTCAAGGGCTATTTCATCATTATGGATGCTGCGAGAAGTCCTTAATTTTTCTCGATCTCTCTTTTATTGAACTGTGTGCACATAAATGCATTCTTTCCCATTTTCTTTGTTGTAGTTTGTAGTTTTTCAGTGATAGGAATGCATGAAACATCCATGAAAACCTGTCTATCAACACTAGTTTGTAGTTTTTCAGTGATTGGAATGCATGAAACATTGATGGAAACCTGTCTATCAACACATGGACATGCATATTTACTCATTCAGGGCCTGTTTCAATGCATCCTCAAAAGGGGCCTTTTGATGGCTAATTGCTGTTTTGAGCCATCCTCCATGGATTCACTTCTGCCAACTCTGTTGGGTCACCACTTGGTGAAATGGGAGCTAAAAAAATCCACTTGCTGATTGGTTTTTGGCAAGTCGACAAGGTCGACCCAGGAAAAAAAAAAAAGTGATTGGTGGAAAACCCCTTTTGCGGGAGACATCCAATCAGGCAGCTATGGTTTCTTCTGTTCCCATCACATTTACATGCTTTATTTCTGGTAGTGACTTATATTTTGTTTGGATTATAGAAGGATCTATTACATCAAAATCAGTGGAATTCAATGCCCCAGAAGAGGGATCTGTGAAAAAGAAGAGAAAGAATCAATATAGAGGAATCCGCCAGCGCCCGTGGGGAAAGTGGGCTGCTGAGATTCGAGACCCGAGAAAAGGAGTTCGGGTCTGGCTTGGAACCTTCAACACTGCTGAAGAAGCTGCAAGAGCTTACGATGCTGAAGCCCGTAGGATCCGAGGCAAGAAGGCCAAGGTGAATTTCCCCGACGGAGCCCCTGCTGCTGAGGTTCAAAAGTGCCCTGCGAAACCAATATCTCAGAAAGTATCACCACTGCCGAAAACAAACTCATCCGAGAAGCCAAATTTCAATCAGGCCTTCAGTTTCGTCAACAACCCGAGTCAGGGTTTCTACGATGCTTTTGGGTTCACGGAAGAGAAGGAACCCATTAAGCCATCTGGGTATCTGGGTTCTTTTCCCGTGGCCAGAAATCCGATGGAATTCAAATCATTTGTGCCTGTCGGTGGGAGGGGAATGTCTTTCCACTCAGATCAGGGAAGCAATTCCTTTGGCTGTTCAGATTTTGGGTGGGAGCGCGATTCCAAGTCTCCGGACATCTCATCTGTTCTTCCTCCCTCCTTGGAAGCCTATGGCTCTGAATTTGTAGAGGACATGAACCCGAAGAAGAAGCTGAAGAACAATTCTGAGAATGCTGTGCCAGTTGAGGAGAACGTGGCAATAAAGCTGTCTGAAGAGCTGTCGGCGTTCGAATCTTGCATGAAGTTCCTGCAGATCCCTTATCTGGAGGGAAGCGCGGACCCATCAATTGAGAGCCTCATCGGTGGCGATGTGACTCTGGATGGTGGTGGTAGCTCAATGGATCTCTGGAGCTTCGACGACCTGCCGGTGGCCAGCGGTGTCTACTGAGGATGCTGTTTCTGGTTGCTGGTGTTCCTGTAAATAACATAAAATGTTGGTAAAAACTCACCGAACTTTCATTTCCAAGGGAAATATTCATATAGTCCAATCCAGTGTATTTCTGGGGCCGATCTTTTGGTGAATCCAAACCGTCCGTATGGTAATGGTGGAGAGATAACCCCAAAAACCTCTCCATCGAGTGATCCTATTTGTTTGATCGGCTCATGGTAAATTTGGACTATTGGTTATAAATCATCCATTTCCATCAGAGTACATGGGCCACCGCAATATCGACTGCATAGTTCGCTGAAAGACCAACGGACGGCCGCTGGGTTCGAACAAAGGAAGGTGGGCCCCTCCTGTTCTTTGTTTGTGCTTGAAAGGAGATGTCTTTCTTTCTTTCCTTGGTGTTACAGGAGTGGAGTCTATGGAGATGGAGGGATAAATGGAAGAGAGCAGATGCTTCACCTATGGAGAAATTTCAATCAGTATGGTTTGATGGAGGTATATTAAAAGAGAATAGGTATATAGTTTTTAGAATCCCTAGTTTGTTTGGAATTTGTTTCAATCATCAGTACTTGAATTTGAATTTCCTTTTCATGTTTTAAGACTATGATGTGATATATGCATGTATATGATATCCTTATGTATCGTGGAGCTTGAGACTCATGAATAATGCTTCTCTTCTGCACTGCTGGACTCTGGATATGGTGTCTTTCCTGTGTTAAGAAATCGGATTGTGTACTAACTCAGTATGCTCTTATCATACTGAGTAAACTCATTTGGGCCCACCTTGAATGTATGTGGTCTATCCACGCCATCCATCCATTTTCCATCTAATTTAAGGAGTTGATCCCAAAATTGAAGTATATCCAAAGATCAAGTGAATTATACCACTGGAAACAGTGGGGATAATGATTTCCACCCTTGAAACCTTTTTAGGCCCCCATTGCGATGTTTATTTGTCATCCAACCTGTTTATAAGATCATATAGATATGGATGAATGGAAAACACAAATATAAGATTGATCCAAAACTTCTGTGGCCCCTGAGAATATTTCAACGGCAGAGGTTCAATTCAACTACTTCCAGTGGTGTGGTCCATTTGAACATTGGATATGCCTCATTTTTGGGTTCAAGCCCTAAAATTATCTGGTAAAATGGACGAACGGAGCAGATAAAAGTACATAAATCATGGTGAACCTCACCGAGTTTACTGACTAATCAATCCGCTTCCCTGTGTTAAGGGAGGAGTGGGGCCACTGGACATGATCGGTTTTTTACTCTCCTGATGATGGAGGAAATGCTGGCGGGATCAGAACCGTTCCGTGTGTAGATTTTACCAAATCGATGGACCCCACTGGATCATCATTTCTTTATGGTTGTGATTGCTTATAGGAGGTAATGACAGCTGAGGTCCCTACGGATGGGCCCACCGGACCTTTTTATTTTTTAATTTTTTTGTGGTTCTGATCGCCCGATGGCTTTTGATTTCCGCCATCCGAGGTGTGGGGCCCATTTTTTTCTTTTTTTTCTTTTTTTGAGTAAATGGGATGTTAGTTGGATGGAGAGGTGGACACATATATACTACCATCAGTAAGTCTTGCAATTATTTGCCTGCCTATTAGGGTATGACATTGATAGGATATCAACCGTTAGATCTAAGTTGTTTTCAATGACGGAAATTACTCTTTAGAAGATGGGCCTAGCTGATGTAGGGGTAGAACAAAATACATGATGATGGTGTTGGCTCAAATACCAAATTGTTAAGAACCTAGTCCCATGACTGATGGACCCCATCAAAGCTAGACTCTTTAAACCCTTTGGGATCATAACAGTTGATTTGCCCAGTGATCGGGCTAGGCCCATCCTACGATGAATGGCCCAGATTAGCTGAAAATGAGTGGATGGTTAAAGACGCTAGTGGGTAGGTGAGAAAATGAATGGATGGTTAAAGACATTTAGTGTGGGTGGTTGAGAAAATGAAAATGGATGGTTAAAGACACTAGCTAGCTGTTTCCATTCAGCGTACGTGGATGTTTTTGAAAGTGATCTCTTTAATGGGCTATATGGGCCAATCCTGGCCCTTTTAATCATTGGACCAGTTGTATCTTCGTCATTGTTTAAATGATCTGAACCGTCCACATGATGGGCATCACCATGGGTTTAGGTAGAAAACAACGTATATTCGAGATAGGAGATCCTATCAGTGGCCTTTAAGGGCCTGTTTGATTTTTAGGCTCAACTGTAATTACCCTCTAAATTGGTAGTAATTATTTACATCTTTCCCAATGCAGATGTGACAATGATACGTGTGACTGTGATGTATATGACTTGTTCACACCGCTCAGCTCAACTGGACCATACCATAGTAAAAAGTGCCTACCATCAAAACCTTCCTGGGGCCCTTAAAAGTTTTGGATCAAGCTCATATTTGTGTTTTCCTCTTATCCATGTCTGTGTGATCCTATGAATGGGTTAGATGATGAAAAACCATCAGTGTGGCCCTGTGAAGAAAATAACTTTCAATGGTGGACGAATTAAGGCTACTATTTTCTTTTGTGTGGTCCATTTGTGTGTTGAATCTGCCTCATTTTTCGGTTCATGGCCCAAAATGTTGTAATAAAATAGATGGACAGTGCTGATATATCATATACATTATGGTGGGATCCACATATTTTAATCAACACTTTTGTATGGATTTTACCCTCACATTTCCAATCAGTGAAAAAGTAATAATTACTTAGGATTTACAGGCATCACGGAAAATAGAACGGACAAAGGAAACTGTTAGAGGAGACTTCTAATATTCCAATATGAAAGTCCATTGTTGGGTAATCGCATCCACAAAAAGGCTTATCATATGAACGGTTTGGTTCACTCCCAGATCCTAACTGCTAAGCAATATGGAATATGAACGGTTTTGATCACTCCAAGATCCCATATCCTAACTGATAAGCAATATGTAGCCGTGGATTATGGTAGGCGTTTTTGTATTCCAACACACGGGTAAGGCTTTGGCGAGCAATCCGCGAAATGCTAAGAGGAAATTATAGTTTTTGTATTTCTTTAAGCATGTTTATCATCCTTACTGATTTATATAATGTCAAACCAAAAATGTATATAAGAAAAAAGTAATTTGTAATCATTGCATCATTTTATATAATTAAGTTAAAATTTTTCATTAAAAAAAAGATAATCTGGTTTTTATGATAATCTGATATTGAATTAAATGTAAAATTATCATCACTTCGATTTCATTACTGATAAATCAAATAATATAACATTTTCATCATCATGATGCAGTAGAATATTTTTCTTAAAAGACAATTAAAATAATTTATAATCATTGCTCATTTCTTTAACATATTAATATGATAATAGACAAAACCATCAGGCACTTGTGCTATCAAAGCACTGGGTTGGCTTCTAACCATCAATGGCCACGACATCCTCTTCTCTTTCCTCCTCTCTTGGCCCATCTCCCTTCTACATCTCTTGAATATTACCTTATCTATTTCCATCAGACCGGTTGTACGCCCATTATCCTTCATCCTCATCTCTCAAGATCTGTTTAGCTACATTGATGCGATTTACATTGGGGAGAGGATTAGGTGAGACATCGGATCCACCAAGGTGGGTGGGAGCCCAAACTGTGGAGCCCCACATTGATGTATGTGCATTAAATCCACACTGCCCAACCATTTTGAAAGTTCATTTTAGGGGATGATTCTAAAAATGAAGCAGACCCAAATCTCATGTGGACCATAACAAAGGAAACACTAGTAATTGAATCCCACCATTAAAAACTTCATGGGGCCACTGGAAAATTCATTTCCCATCCAAGCTGTTGATAAGGTCACAAAGATGTGGTTGAAGAGATCACACAAATATCAGCTTGATCCAAAACTTTTGTGGCCCATATGAAGTTTTTAATGGTCGATTATTGCTGTTTGGTGCAAGAACTGGGCTACTGGCACAGAATGCCCCACCATGCATGATATGACAAAAATGACACTAAAACCCTTTACTGGCGAGGCAGGGCCAACATCCAACTGATAAACCGGCTCAAATTTCATAAGCCCATGGGCCTTACATAAGCTTCTACGGTCGAAGAATTTCTTTCAGTATTGCGCAGAGAAATTTACAATTTTGACAGAAATTCAAGACACCCAAATGCAGCAGAGTTTACCTTCATTGTACCTCTATTAAACTTGTGAAAATATTTGAGTGTTTGGATGCACAATTGAATTGAATTGCAATCCATTCAATTCATTACACCAACGAAAATGGCCAATGTGGGGTGACACCATTTTCATTCCTAATGACAAACAAGCCTCTAAATGAGATTATCACCCACAGTCAAATGTTCCACTGTGGCACCTTGCTGTCCTCCAAACATGCCACTTGTGCTAGACCTCAGTACCATTAATATCGTAGGCCCCACCATGAAGATCTCACCGCTGGTAACAAAATTCCTAGCATCCCATGTCAGACTTGAAACGGTCATAATCATGATCCACACTATCATTTTGAATTGTAACCTAACTTTTAACACCCTACAATTCAGTTCAATTGTACATCCAAACACGCCCAATAATTTAAGGACTGGCTGATATTCGTCAAGCATGGTTTAGTGCAGTCTCCCGAGCAGAATACCATTATTGACAATGGCATTTGCAGTTTTTGTTGTAACTAGTGCCTACATCTAGCACAGTAATGAAGACGTTCGTCGACTGGCCCCGCACAATGGTAGCAGAAACAGTGGCTGCACCTGAAATCAAAACAAAGAAAATGGAGGAAAGCAATCTTAGAACAAGCGTTGCCAAATTACTTCCATCCCATTCAAAAATGTTAAGCTAGATCAGGATGATTACACAATGGGAACACTTGCACAAACTGAAATTCCTCTTAAATACAATAGGGAGGGAAAACCACAATTCATGAAAGCAAGAACTCAAGGCAAAATCAAATGAAGGAAAAGAAGAGGTTAGAACATCAGTAACAATGAAATGATTAGTTCTACAAATAACTCGTAAGCAAAGAGCTAAAACGGCCTTATTTCGATGCAGTATCTAATCGAATTGCATTAAGTAGTTCGATGGTTGTATATGAGCCTATTGTAGTTACCTCATTAAGTCCAACTTGGAAGTGTCATAATTGCATTTCAATTCAATACTACAACCAAACACAGACTCAATTCAATAGTACAACCAAACAAGGACCAAGTAATTAAAACACATATACCCTTTATCAGTAAAGAACTGTGCACGAATAAAGGCAAGATGAGGATTTTACCCAAACAGAGGAATTTATGCCATAGTTAAAAGGAATAAAATGTCTTGAATGTTCCCAATTGGATCGAAGTCGTATTAAATGAACACCTGTAGCAATTATTTGTTTCTAAGGCCTGTTTGGATGCCCCCCAAAATGAGATTGGAATGGAAAGCAACCCAGCCCATGCACATTCTCAATAGGCAAAAGCCATCTGGCATGTCCAAGAAAATGCAGATGGCAGGAGGCAGTAATCGCTCCAGTAAACAAATTCCGCCAAGGATACAATGGTAACAAGCTGTGGATGTATTGATGTAGAACAGGTCTCTTAATATAAGGACCAAATGCCCTCCACTGACGTGCAACGAGCTGTCATAGGTCAAAGAGAGGCTGCTCGATGTGGTAAAGGGCATGAAGGTCTTAAAGGGGGCTGCTGAAGGTGGTAAATGAAGGGCAGATTAAATGCCTAAAGGGGGTGCTGGAGGTGGTAAATGAAAGATAGCATGGAGTTAAAGGGGTAATTGGGGCAGGTCTATGGAGAAGGTTTTAGAGATTAAAAGTTAAGGTTTGAAGGTCTGATTAGTAACTTAATGGGAGGTAAAACTGAGAAAGAAAATAATAAGTATAGAAGAGAGAAAGTAGTAGTGGAGGATATACCTTGTCTCACGAAGGTTTTCTAGGAGTCTCACAAAACATTTCATTCGTTCTCAAATCTTGAATGATTTACATTGCTATGGCCTTTCAGCTTCTATAGATTCAATAGAACTTTCGTACATTAATTCATGTACTTAGGAAATCTAAAACACACTCTAGTTCAAGGAGAATTAATATCTTATGAAAGCTAAAACTTTAGTCCCATAGAGGACTAATAAATGACGACAATAACCCAAGAACTCTGCTTTCAAAAGGACTCTTCAACTTCCTAGAGAACTCTTAAATGCAAACAACTTCCAATAAAGATATGACTTGCTAGTGTATTATGGGAAAAATCTATGGGTCATTTGTACGGCCATGGGCTTTCTTGGGCCTACAGCTGTACACTTTGAGGCCTATGGCCTGTCTTCATCACACACACTCCTATCTACTGCACTGGGCTTCTTTTTTTTCCTTAAAAAAACCAGGTATGCTGTACAACTATGGATTCAGTTGAAAACAGATGAAATGATCAAAGAATAAGGACATTGCTCAGTATTCAAAATGAGAAATTACCTTTTTCAACTCAAACCAGAAAGTAATGTACTCTCGATTCAGAGCCTAGTACCTCTATATGAGGCGTGTTTGGCACAAGCACCACACTCACGTTGAAGTATCTCGGTGACATAGATGTGATAAAAAAGAATTGACACATGAACACACCTTTATTCTCCAGCTTTATATATTTGCAATTACACAAGGCCAACTTGGAAGTGTATGGCAATGACCAAACAATCGAGGACCTCTCCCAGTATACGTAATGAGGAAGTAACACTCTAATGGCAGTTACATTCATTTCAAACCTAACTTGAAAATCATGAAATTACGATTTGGGGCTGTGATGAAAATAGGTGAGTAAAAATTCCAAATTTTCTTATTGATATTTTTCCTAGATACATTAAGAGATATTTATAGATATTAAGAGGAGGAGAGTTGTGTTTTCCCACAACTAGTATGAGAGAAAGGAGGCTGAGTATAACACAACTATTTACAATGGAGAGGAGAGTCCTAATCATACACAAACATCAGCTTCTGGAATAGTTTTTAACAGGGGCATGATCCCTTTACATGAATAGTAAGCAAGGCAACTATATTTCGGTTCACTTCCATTCTGTCAAACTAGTTAGTGCAATTCAATTCAACAGTGCATCCAAACACAACCTCATGTTGATGTATCTTGGGTACATAGATGGGATACAGAGATTCAATTGGAGAAGCATGGATTGCGTCGGACTCTCCCAGTAGTCGTAAAAATAATTGAGAAAGTGATCTGCATGATCCTTGCATATTTGGGATTTTGATTATTCATGGCAGATTTCTTATCCATAAACAAAACCAAAATGTGCCTGCTAATCTTCTAAACTATGGGAAAATCCAACATGAGTAAGGTGGTTTGATGGACTATTGGTTTGTGTAACATTATATAGGAAGAAATCAAAATACAGTGAGAGAAGCAATGAAACTAAAACTCCAAGCAATTGTATTCTACAAAAATAATAAACTAAAAGTTTTGAGAAGAATACTAAGAAAAACAGGAACCCAATTTAGGAAACAGATAACAAAATTCAAAGATCAAAAGAACAAAAACAAACACAAAAGCAAATTAATATACAAACCCATCAAAAAGTACAGATGATATTAGGAAGTAATGGCATCATTTTTGTTAAATCCAGTAATCTTACAAGTGCGGCCACCGTTCATTGACCCAATGATTGAAATGGTGGGCCACATCATGAGATGGGCCATGCCCAAATTTCCCCACATGAGGCAACCTATAGTTCACATCAAATGTGGCCCAATCAAACAGTTAGAATAATCCAATGGGCGAAACTTTCATCACATTTCCCATCGACAACATGGCCCACTACATGAACAGGTCAGTCGGATTGCCAAATGGTGGAACCCACATGTACAATTCATTGCACTGGTCACTCTGTATGCACAAACAGTAACTAAGAACATCACCAGAACAATCACAGTCACAATCGGAATCAAAATCACAACAGAAATTCAAATAAAAAAGAACGGAATCGAAACAAACACCTGCATCTCATGAACAAGCACCCT
Source organism: Magnolia kwangsiensis (assembly GCA_037074715.1). NCBI lineage: Eukaryota > Viridiplantae > Streptophyta > Magnoliopsida > Magnoliales > Magnoliaceae > Magnolia > Magnolia kwangsiensis. The sequence continues at coordinate 3,182,259 of CM073577.1, read as the reverse complement.
TCGATCTTCTCCACATAAAACCCGCATTTTGGGCACCTCTGCCATTTATTCTCCTTTGCAAGATTCATCAGCATTATATCCTCCCTCTCTCTCTCATCACCCTTCAAATTCTGAAATTCAACGCACCCAATTCCCGAATGCCACTCCACCTTGCACTGAGCGCAAAACAACCTCCTGCAATGCGGGCACTCAGACTCCACTATAGCACTCCCATCTTCTCCCCCCTCATCCAACAACAGTGCCGAGCAATCCTTAAAGGGGCAGTAGAATTTCATCAACCCAAGAATCAACGACTCACAGAGGACGCTGCCCCATCGATCAAACACGTCCTGCGGTAGGATCGGCCGGCAGACTATCGGGTCCAGCGTCACCTCGCAGCCCGGCTCCGGGCATCGCACCAACGCTGCGTTGTCTTGGATCTTCGCCGCCACATGCTGGCTGATGCAATCGGAGCAGAACACATGCCGGCATCCGTCTACGGTAAAAATCTCATTTGGGTTTTTGGGTTCCATGCAGATTTTGCAGAAGACGGGCTCTGGGGCCGGCTTCGAAGCCGAAGATTGGCCGATTTCAGAGATCGACGGCCCAGAGAACACCCTCCTCGAAATACGCCTTGATGGGTACGACTTCAAGAGCTGTACTTCTTGTGATGATTCCCTTCCTGGGTACGACTTCAAGATCTTTACTTCTTCTGATGATTCCCTTGCTGGGTACGACTTCAAGATCATTACTTCTTGTGATGATTCCCTTGATGGGTTCGACTTCAAGATCTTTACTTCTTGTGATGATTCCTTTGATGGTTGCGACTTCAAGATCTTTACTTCTTGTGATAATTCATCATCATCAGAGAGATTAATGATATGTGGTTTGGATTGAAAGAAAGATGAAGTGAAAGATCCTTGGAGATGTATGGAGTCTGTATACATTTCGACTGATATTGGGTTGTGTTTATCTCCTCTTGTCCTGCATGAGAATGTAAAGTTATAGAGAAGATCATCTTCATCTTCTTTTTCTCCTATTGTATGTATGATTTGAAGATCTGGGTCGCCTGCTTTCATGGTTTCCATATTCAGAGATAAGCTTTCACCCCTCTCTGCTTCTATCCGTTCTTCTTCTCTGTTTGACATTTGAATGCCCATTGGCTCTTTTTATGAGAGAGAGACAGCATGAGAGGGAGATTCTAGGTGGTTGTACTGACCGTCCGAAACGAACGCGGTTTGGCTGGTTGGACCAGTCAGTTAGCTGGACTCAAAGCTCTGTGGGCCCCAAAATGATTTATTTGTTTTATCCATGCCGTCCATCCATTTTTTTCAGATCAATTTATGAGCTAATACCAAAATTAAGAAGATCCAAAGGTTAAGTGGACCACACCACAGGAAAAGGTGGGGATTGAACATTTACTGTTGAAATTTTTTGGGGGGCCATTAAAGTTTTGGATCAAGCTGCTATTTTTTTTTTCTATTCATCAAGGTCTGTGTGACCATATTAACAGGTTGGATGGAAAATAAATATTATAGTGAGCCCTAGGAAGTTTAAATGGTGGACGCTCAATCAACACTGTTTTTCGTATGATGTGGTCCACTTTATATTTGGATGTGATTCATTTTTTTTATCATGCAAAAAAATGATCTTTAAAAGTGGATGGACGGAGTGGATAAATAACATACATCATGATGGGTCCCACAAAGCTTTGACATCAGCTAGCTGGATGATGTTGGGGTCACCAGTCAAACAGCGTCGGCTCATTGTGGATGTTCCGTAGCACAGCTCGGAAGGTACACTCCCCCAGCAATCCTAACCGTCTGATTGGTGAGCATCAAATGGACGGCTTTATCAAATCCAGAGGATGAAAACAGTTCGTTGCTATTATCTATTTATTTGCTTTTTGGATTATGTTCTATTGGCACTCGGATCAGAAACATAGACGGTTTGGATTGCCTAAACGTTTTAAAATGGTGGTGAAGCTTACGTGTCTAGCGTAGAAAGCACGCGACTTGCCTGTTACTCGGGGTTACCTGGCTCCCCTCTAACCCAAAGTTCTCTGTGGAGTCCACAACAATATTATCGTTATATCCAATCCGTCCATATGTTTATTCAGCTCGTTTTAGCCAATGAAACAAAAATATGTAGATCTAAATCTCAAATCTCATTTGGGTCACACAAGTGATTATTGAACATTCACCGTTTAAACATTAGTGGAGATCGTATAAATTTAGATCAGATTATTATTTTCCATTCATCCAAGTTTGAATAACATTATGAACGGATTAGATGGCTTCTAAAAATCAAATTGGACCCCATAATGGTTTCAACGGTGAATATCTCCATCCCTACTGTTACATGTGGTATGTCTCACTTGAGTTTCAGATATCCCTCATTTTTATCTTATTATTCTAAAATGATACGAAGAAACGGATAGACAGAGTAGATATAATACAAACATCGTGGTGGACCCCACGTATCTTAGGGTGTGTTTAGGCAGTGCGATGAGAAGGGTTTATGTGAGATGGGATTCAAAAAACATAATTATTATCCATTGAAGGGATTGTTCCTGTGATAAGATTAATTCCATGCTTCGTTGATAATACAGCATTACATTGAATGGATATACTTACCATCATTTGAAATTAATGAGAGTAACGTACATGTGTTATATCTATACATCTCATTTGTTCATAGCATGAGCCTCAAAATGAGGTAGATTCAATACTTACGTGGCTCTAAAGAAGTTTTCAACGGTAAGTATTCAATCCCCGCTGCTTTCTACGATAGGGTCCACTTGAGCTTTAGATTTACCTAAGTTTTAAGTCAATGCTCTAAAATAATCTCGAAAAATAAATGAACAATGTATATATAAACCACACATCATGGTGAGACCTACATAACTGGGTAAAATTGAATAAAATTAACACAGTACCCAATACAATTCCTTCCCATTTAATTCCAAGCTTTACCATTCCTCCCAAACATGAAGCGGAACTAGCACATGAATCCCATCCCACCTAATCCCTTCAAATCCCAAACACGTCCATTGGTTTTCAAGGGAGCCGGGTAACCTCGTGTCACCGGCGAGCCGCTTCCGCCTGGAATTGTGAAATTGATCATTGTAATATTACATTTTACCCGGTAGCTTTTGAAAACGCTCCCAAACTTTACTTTCCCAAAGTAAGTCATTTTATATCGGTGACATTATTTAGAGGCGAAAATACTTTATATTTATGGAGGCCAAAAACTCATAGCTACGGTTATAATTCTTAGCTATTGGCAATAAATGCAAGAGTATTTCTGCCTGTGAACAGTGTGTCCACAACAGGTGGCTACGACTAATAACCGTAGCTATAGGTTTTTAGCCACCGTAAATAAAAGATATTTTCGTCTGCGATTGGTGTTTCTGTACAAAAATAATTTACTTTAGAAAAGTAAAGTTTGAGAGCATTTTTAAAAGAAGCCGGTAAAAGGTGTCGTACAGTGGTCAATTTCTCCCGGGAATCCGGGCGACCAATTCTAGTCTTGTAGTCCGCGGATTACTGAAATGAACTATGCCTCCGTTAGATGGGCTATGTATATGGTTGATCACAACCGTTAAATAAGTATGAACCATGATTTATTGTAAAAATTTATAAAATTTATCCAGAAGTAATTTTATAATTTTACATATGAACCGATAACATCATTAAATGGTCAATGGTCAAAATTAAAGTAATTTTTCAAACGGTTAGGATCTTATGTACAGTAAAAGATTACATCCATTTTTATCGTAGCTACTAAAAGGGTCTTATAATAATTCACGTGGCCCAGATGGCAGACTAAGATTCTCACTTCTGTAGTCCGAGGACTACCTATCTTTCACTCTTTGTACTATTAGAAGAAATTCCCAATTACATCTCATCGTACCAAAAAAGAAAAAGAAAAAGACCCAAAAGAATAAGGATAGGTGAGAAAAATCCAAAAGAAAAACAGGAAAATTAATGGGAGGAATTAATTCACTACACGCGTCTGCACAATGTAGACCGCATCTTCAGCTAGGCAAAGTGGGGCCCATTTTTCCGTAATCCAGGCCATTAGTCTGTTGAGATAATCCATTGGTGAACCTCATACAAAAGATATTTCATATTGAAAATCATAGTCACTCATATTTGGCATTTCTCTATCTATCTCAAGAATGATAATCTAAAGGTTGTGATTATCATAATCAGGAGATTTTTTGGTTCAGATTCTATTTGAATGGGTCCTAAGAGTCCAACGGTCTTGATTACTGAAAAATGGACCTCCCATGTGGAAATTGAAAAGCGGATTATAGTGCACTAACGAGTGGGAGACGATCGTGAGAATCGAACAAATACGGGGTACTACCGTCACCCGGTACTAGCTAGAGACGGACGATCCTAGTAGTCTCACCGTAAATTTTTCATCCATTCCGTCCATTCATTTTGAAAGATAATTTTAGTGAATTTCACAAAAAATTATACAGGATGTAGCATCAAGTGGACCACACCACAGGAAGCAGTGCTGAAAATGATGGCCACCATTGAAACTTTTCTGGGCCTACCGTGATGTTTATTTACCATCCAACCTGTCCAGAAGATCACGTAGACTTGGATGAAGGGAAATCATAAATATCAGCTTGATTCAAAACTTATGTAGTCCCCTTGATGATTTCAACGGTAAGTGTTGAATCCCACTCTTTCCTATGGTATGGCCCACTTGAGCCTTATATCTGTCTCCTTTTAAGCATTAAAAAATAAAATTATTTTTCAAAATGGATGGACGGCGTGGATAAAACACATACATCACGGTGGACCCACAGATATACTGGTGGGGTAGTACCATTTCGCATCCCTGAGAATCCGCCGTAGGAGTGACGGATTTCAATTTTTCAAAAGTAAAACCATGAGTTCCGGAGACGAGGCTAACCGCCACGGATAGCTTCATGGGCTAACATCTGGCTATATATTGAATAATCAGAACCATCCATTTTCAGTGGGATATTGTAAATGGTCCATGGTTCAATAATCACATTTAAAGATGCATGATGTACCATATATTTGTGAAGTTGTCGTGTACCATTCGATGGAGGGCCACGTATCAAAAAATAAAATCGCACGTTGCCCATCGGGGCCGATGCCTGGAGATGGTCCAGTGATCCGAGCCGTCCATTTTAAGCTGTTGTGGATGTCCAGAAGTCCAATAATCGCATAGAAAAGATGATTTTTCTAATTGGTTTATTGAAAATTTTCCTTTTGACGGACAATATTCAACCATAAACATTGATTGATGTAATCCAACATTTTCGGTAAATGTCATACCGTGGCCCATCAATGATTGCAGAAAGAACATTGACGGTTCAGATCATCAAAACGCAAATTGAATTCCCATCAAAATCCCACTCCACCTTTCATCAGGTGGACCACACATGTTGATCCCAGGCTCTAAAAGTGGGTCCATAGGATCTTCAGGTGGGCCACGCATGTGAAAGAGTGCCACCAGATAATCGACCTGATCACCCAGGGTACTTGCATACGATCCAAACCGTTCATTTAAGGAAAGGGTACCGGATCCAGTGGCTCTAGAGGCATGCAGGTACCATGCTCCACATTTTGCATGAGATCCAAACCGTTCACTTGATAGGTCAAATAGTGAATGCTTAACTGCCTAAAAATCACCCTCTTTAGACAATCCTAACCCTCTGATGTTAGCTTGAAAACATATTCATTGAGCAAAGGCCTATTCGTTTAACGGTCATGATAATCAGATCAAAGCAGTTTAACCAATCAATGGCAGAGCTGGCATGATGCCTGGTTCAAATCATCAGACATGCGCCACGTGTACGGTACACGATCAGTGGATCATCTACGTTTTGAAAGGGAGGAAACACCATGGGCCAAGGAAATAAAAGGTCTCCTAATCAATTCAAATTCAAGTCCCAGATCAACCGTCCACTCCATCAGATATCACCAAAAATTCAACTTTTTCGAAAATATCTTCAATTGGGTGCATTTCGTAGTACCAAATATCATGAATTCTCGTGATACTTCGTGACTAAGAAATCTTTTTAAGTAATGTACTGAAAAAGGGATAATTGCATGATGAGGTCTGTAGGCCCCATTGCGATCTGTCAGTCATATACCTATCAATCACTGCACCCATCCATGATAAGCCACCGACCTAAAAAATAGGATAACTAATGACTTAGATGGGACACAAAACAATTAAGGGTATATATTCACTTATGGAAACCTACGTGATCGTCTACAGGGCTTGTTGAGATTATTGATACTTACCATTGAAGTGACGTAAGAAATTTATGTGAAGCCGTCATGGTGCATGTGTTATACGTGTTGTTCTTATTTTAAGAGATCATTTTAAGACATGAGTTAAAGAACGAATCGTATTTAAAGTTGAAGTGAACCGACCATATAATACAGTAGGGAGAGCTATGCTTATTAAGAAAATATCTGAAAAGAATGAAAAACATAAATACCAACTTGATTGGAAACTTATATAGCCCTTAAAAGTTTTTAAGGGTGGGCATTATTAGGGCTGTACATGAACTTAGTTAGCTCCTTGACTTGAAAAAGCTTGATTCACTCAGTTTGAAATGGAGTTCAAGTTGAGTTGAGTCGAACTTATTTTTTAAGCTTGAAAAAATTTTGAACCAGGTTCAAACTCGGCTCGACTTGGATTAAACCTAACTTGAATCGAACTCGAATCGAGCTAGTTCGATAACTCGATTACTTTGATATTGATGTTGCTCACCAGGTGTTTGATAAAATGATTCAATGAAGTATGGCCAGTAGCAAGGAATGTATGTATATGAAACATATATTTTATTTTTTTTATTGCTTACAGCGTGTTTGATAAAATACCTATAAAACTACTATCATTGTTTTATATATAGTGAAATTTTAAAAGTACAATCCTTATGTTTGTGACAATGTTGGACAGGTGAACTTGGCTCAAATTAGTCCAAGCCGATAATTGAATTGAGCCGAGCTGACCAATTACGCTCAAGAACCGAGCTGAGGCAAGTTCCAGCTGGGATATCTTGTTTACAGAGTCGAGCTAAGCTGGGCAAAGCTTGACTCAAATCGACTCATGTATACCTCTAGGCATCACTTACTCTACTTATTTCTGTGTTGGGATCCACTCGAGCTTTAGATCTAACTCATTCTTTTGTATAAATATATAACATACTTCATGGTGGGGCTCATAGAACTTGTTGGCATAAAATCAATAGCAATGGGTCTTGCTACTCAACCTTTCAGCAGCTAGCACACGCCCTACGGCTCAAGCTCCTATGTTCCGTGTGACCCTCCCTTTTGAATGATGGGTCATATTAAGTTTCAACTGTTTCAAAAACTTACGTGGGTCATTAAATAATTTTAAATGTTTTAGGTACAATTTCACGTGCTTTCATAGAGAATGGCTCGGTTAAGTAACACTTGCGGCTGATTTTGAGATATGCCATAGCAGAAGGGAAGCACCAAATGCATAGCGTGGCTGTCCAATATATATCATAGTGGGGCCCAGAAGATAATGCAAAGCTATTGACTTCTTTTGGTGACTGTTCTCTAGGTTTATCTTATTCCTCAAAATAAGGAGAGAGTTCATTTTACAAGGCATGTATTTATAAACACGAAAGTATAATGTTTTTTTTTCAAAAATTTGATAATTATATAGAATTGTTGAAGGAAAATTCTTAAATTTTATTTAATAATATATAATAAATATTTTTAAATATTTTTTTTGAGTTTTTCCTAAGAATATTGAAAACCCTCATACCTTAAATTCCTCTTATTTGATAAAACTTATTTTCACCACTTATGATTTAGACCGGTTATTTCGAGTGATTGTTTTTTATTATAGGATGAATTAAAAAATAATAATAATAATAAGTACTTAATTTAAATATTTATTTAAAAATATGATTTTGTTTTAAGCTTTCTTTCCTTGACTTAACATGGAATGCGATACAAGTGAACTTGGGTTAACTTTTTTATTATTTCAATTAAATTATTTTTAATTTTTTTCAAAATAACAAATTTATCCTTTCTTAGGTGACTTTGGTTCAGGGTTTTAAAGGACTCTATGTTGATGTGTCCAAGTCCTATGAGCCTCATCATAATTTGTGTTATATCCACACTGTCCATCCATTTTTTTTTTTATCATTTCAGGACATGACTTAAAAAATACAGAAACCCAAAGCCCAAGTGGACCACACAACATAAAGCAATCGAGCAATGATGTCACCAAGTTTTGTAGGCCCCACCCCACCATGATATATGTGTTATATCCAAACTGTCCATGCATTTGGTGAGACTATTTTAGTGCATGAACCCAAAAATGATGCAACTCCAAAGCTCAACTGAACCACACCAAACAAACCCACAAAGACAATAATGCCCACTGTTGAAACTTTAATAGGGTCCATCATGATATTTATTAGCCATCCAACTTGTCCATAAGGTTACACAGAACTCATCAAAGGGAATATATAAAATCGGCTTGATCTAAAACTTTTGTTAGCCCTAATAAGTTTTCAATGGTTGGCGTTTAATCTCCATTGTTTTTTGAAGTGTGGTCCATTCAAGCATTGGATCTGGCTCATTTTTAGGTACATGCCTTAAAATGATCTCACCAAATGGATGGACAGTTTGAATATAACACATACATTATGGTGGGCCCATATAACTTGGTGAGGGCAACACACCACCATGTAATCCGCTTCCCCAATGCGCTGATACCAAAAAAATAAAGAATATCCAACTCTCAGGAAACTGATGTGGATGTCCAGAAGTCCCAATGATCTTATAAAAGAGATTATTCTTATTTATCGATAATTTTCTTTTTGACGGTCAATATTCAACCATAAATATTGATGGTTGTAATCCAACATTTTGGATAAATTTCTGTCCGTGGCCCATCAACGATTGCAGCAAGAACATGGACTGTTCGGATCATCTAAACGAAATTTGAATTCCCATCAAAATCCCATTCTAACTTTCACCAGGTGGACCACACATGTTGATCCCTGGCTATAAAAGTGGGTCCATAGTGTCTTCAAGTGGGCTACGCATGTAAGCTAAATGCTGTCAGCTGTGCCATAGCCATCTGATAAGTGCCAGACATGTCTACTAAAAATCTCAACTTAAAAGGGAAGGTAGAAAATATGATTATGGACCTCAGGCCCAGTATTTATCTAGACTTGGATCATTGGCCCACTTGCATTTTGCAAGTCATATATAATTATAAAATTTAAAAATTTAAAAAAAAATTTTAAAAAAAAAAAACCCCTAAAGGTGAACAACTCTCTCTCTCTCTTTTCTCCTTTCTCTCCTCTCCTCTCCTCTCCTCTTCTTCCAGATGATTTTAGGGCATGAACCCAAAAATGAGCCACATTCAGATCTCAGGTGGACCACACCATATGAAAATAGTGGTGATTGAACAACAATTATTATGAACTTCCTAGGGTCTACTGTAATGTTTATTTTCCATCCAACCTGTTGATAACGTTAAAAATACATGGACGAAGGGAAATGACAAATAGCAGATTTATCCCATACTTTTGTGGCCCTCAAGAAGTTTTTAATGGTGTTAATTCAATCCCTACAGTGTGGTCCACGTGAGATTTGGAACTGACTCATTTTTGGGAAAATGTCCTATAATGTTTTGAAAAAAATGGATGGACGGTATGGATATGCAAAAACTAATCTAGGTGGGCCCCACGGTCAGGGACTCACCCACTAAGCTGGTACCTTGCCTCACCTAATCCGCACCCGCTACGCAATTCGAGTCCCGGATAGAATATAAACGTTTCCAAGATAGTTAATCTGCAAATGGGCGTATGGGTCCCACCGTAAGGTTTTAATTAAATCCAATCCGTCCATCATGTGCTACCCCAATTTTCACCTTTGATCCCCAAAATCTGGCTGATCCAAAACCCAGATGGGCCATGCCATGTAAAATCAAGCCAAAAACTCTAGAATCATTTGCTGTGGCCCACCTAACTTTTGGAAGTGGCTGATTTTTTAGTGTCCGTTCATCCTAGTTTGGTTCATCTTCGAAGGGGTTACATAGCATATATAAAACCATTTGGCCCCACATACAATCAAGCACGTGTTCCATATTAGCACGTATGGCATGAATCACCTCTTCAATCAATCCTCCCACGAGTCATGGTATCTCCCTATTATGAAAGAAAGGTTGTAAGATCCCATTTAAGAAAGGAATGAGGGAAAGCTACTCTTCATATGGCTTTCTAACAGGGAAAGCTCTCATTCCTCATCTTTCCAATCATATATCTACTTCCAAGAGGCCAACACATGCAAGATGCAACCCCATGCATTGGGCCCACATGGATTTTCAGGCCCATGGCATGTTTGCCAGGCCCAAATCCAATTACTCATATTTTCATGAGAAAGATTTTGGGTGTTCTTTCAAGAGATGTTCTTGCTTTGTTCTTCTCTTCCTTTCTCTAAGTGTTACATTGTTAGGTGCCATCGCTCTAGTCATCATCTTCGCACTCAGGCCTAGAAAGCCCATTTTCGCTCTGCAGGCGGTACGGGTCGAATCGTTCAAAATCAACGGTTCAGATGGTTCGGACGTCTATCTGTCGTCCAAAATTTTGCTTTTGTTCAATACCCAAAACCCCAATAAGGTTGGATTAAAGTATAGCCCATCGCAGCTCTTCGTGCTCGATAAGGGCGTCCCAGTAGGCGTAGTCGACGTCCCAGATTTTTACCAGCCTGCTCATAGCAAGAATGTGAGTGTGCAGGGGCGGGTTATGTTCGAGCACGTTAATCTCAGTCAAATTGCTGGTGGGCACCTCTTGAAGGGATCCAACGGTGGAGATCATGCAGTGGTTCGTATAGTCGGCGATATCACGGCGCGTGTGCATGTCATGCATGTAACCCTGCCAAAGATCAAGGTTCGCAGATTTGTGGCCCACTCTCTTTGTAACGTTTCTAGAGGATGCATGTGCATGGATGAGAAGAAGGGCATGCACGTAGTGCATTGGACTGAAAATGGGTTGTGCTTGGACAGATTTGGGTCACACATTAAAATGGGCCAGTTGAAGGCTCATTGATGAACGGTTGATGTTGCGTCAATCAAAATTCTAATAGCTACTATTTTGAACGTGTAGGTTGCAATTGATTGCGAGATAAGTATAGATTATAGAGGGATTATAATGGGCAGAGGAACTAATCTCATGAAAAAACACAAGGTGGGACTCCTTATCTTTCAACGTTCATTTCCTTTGTTACAAGATAGTCCTATATAATGTCTTTTTAACAAATTACCCCTCTTCTCTATATTGCAGGCCCATTTCTCCAACCATCCATCGTTCTCGAAGAAGTGCTCTCTAGCCGTTTATTTATAATTACAAATTAGATTGTACCACTAAACAAATTTCCAAGGGGCCGATGGGCTGCCTTGCATATGGCGGGCCTGATCGCACCGTTGTGGGGACAACCTAAGCTGACGGCTCTAATCAGACATAATCAGACGGCTCAGAATCTCCCCAACTAACAAATCAAAGAATAGGAGCCTTGCTATTTAGTGGGAAATGATGATTTTTTTAATTATTTTTTAAATTTTGTTAAAAGGGCCTGTAAGACATTATCACAACCATCCAACCAAAGCGGATACAGTTACATGTATGATTATAAATCATTGATGAAGTAATGTCCACGGTTCAGAAATTCCTCAGATCAGATGATCCGATCCTGCCGCATTGAATTATGTATTTGGATCGACATCGCATCTTATAGTATGGACCACAGATTGGACAGTTGAGAATGACCAACGGCTTGCTTGCTTGCTTGCTCGAGTTGCACCATGATAGGGTTTTCCGCAAGAATTTCAACTAAAGCACAATTCATCAAACTACACGAGGAAACACGAACTGCACATTGCTTGGACCTCTGTCAGCAGCCCATCCCAACCATATTCAAGCCATGGCCTAAAAGCTGGCCAATCAGGCAATCCTGACCACTGGATCGAACAAGGCTCAAAGGTGGGTGGTGGGTGATTTCACAAAATCAAACCATTTGAGATTGGCACACGACTCTTTGACTATGATGATCTATAATGCACTATGCCCTCTGTAATTAGCAATCCAACCATCCAATTCGTGTTCGGGGATTTCCATCTGCATATTCCACCACTTGCTGAGATAGCATTGGCAGAAAATCCAAGCCATCCATTGGTAAGGTCCATACAATACACAGGCAACAACGTTAAACCATGGATGGCTTAGAAAAAGATTCCCGTCTTTTCTCCTCCTTTTTTCGTGCAACCCATCTGATTTATAAAGCTAATGACTCGGATCCACTCATTCAATCTCGAGTCGAGTCATGACATTGACACCAGAGCCTTACAACCACAAAGGATGGCCATCTACGGCCAGACCCACCTGGAACATGTGGTGGCACGTAAAGGGGCTTCAAAATAAAAGGGAGCTTCCCAATTCTAACAGCATTAGCAAAGAAAATGGGGTATAGCTAGTTTCAGGCCTTTCACCTCCTCAAACGCAATAAAGGGAGCTTCCCAATTCTAACAGCATTGGCAAAGAAAATGGTGGATGGCTAGTTTCAGGCCTTTCATCTCCTCAAATGTAATAAAAAACAATAAATTCGAATACCAAAAATACAAGGAAATGGAAGAAAAGGGACAAAAAATGCTTAACTTACAAAAATTCAACCTGGATATCCGGTGATATGATGGAAACCAAGTGTTACAATATTCAAACAAACTTCTTCTTCTTTTTCTTACCTGGTTTGGGTTTTGTTTCTTCACTTTTGTCATTGTTCAATAAATGATCGTAGTCTTCCAGTCTCGCAAATGGAGATGCTCTAGATCTTCCCCCGAACTTGCGCTTGTTATTCTTTTTGGAGGATTTGTTAAAATCATCACCACCACGATCAACACCATCATCCTCATCACTAGCAATATCATGGTCAACAGCGGAATCCATGTCAGCATCACTATCGTGTCCAAGCAAGTCATCGTCATCACCTTCATTGACAACATCATCGAGATTGTCATAATCATAATCACCCTCATTTTCCGAAGGCAAATGCCCCGATCCCAAGATGTCATCAATCTCTTCATTGTCACTCTCATCACTGCCGGATACATCAAGTAGCTCTACTGCAGCCTCATCCTCTGTCTGTTTCTTCTTCTTTGATTTCTTTGATGAACTCGTCTTATTCATATAGAACTTGTGGAAGATGAGATCCTCTGGGGGAACGTCTTCCTCGGCTAGTGACAGTATCTCTGCCCCAATCAGATGATTTTTCATTTCCAGCTGAGAAAAAGGGAGAAAACAAACCCATGTTGGCAATCAAGCATATATAACCTGCAATCAAAATGCATTATGTGTAGCTATGCCACACAAAACTGTAAATAGCAGAAAGCATGTCCCTCAATCATTTGATTGAAATGCACCTTGCCTTCCACTGAGCTATGGGCTCGCATCTTGTTGCAGACTGATTTTTGAGTTCTTCAGTCCTCAAAAGAATTACTATCAGGAAATACAAGAAGAGACCGAGTCTGACCCATGAGCTAGAGTTTCAATTGCTTTGCCAATCCATGATAGACTAACGTAACAAGGTGAAAGGATGATATGAAATGTTCATGTGATGAAACATGCATTCAATGGGCAGATGTATTTATAAGACTGCTAGAACAATCCTATCCATGCAATTGGCCTTATATGGTTATATATATTTTTCAAAAAAAATAATAATAATAATTTAAGCCTACAGTCACATTCAAAAGGGAAAAACCAGGCAGCCGGGATTGTCCCAACAGCGTGAATTTTTAAGAGTTGCCTGACAACAATACAACCACAGATGGTTAAAATTATCCAACCATCCTGCAATGTGGACCCTTAGATGGGCAAGCCAAGTGCAACAGATCCTCCAGTGAAACAACAAAACCTCCTCATATCTATACTGAGTCAGCCCCTATCTTGCTCATGGCTAGGTTGTTTTGATGATTTTTTTTAAGTGATATCGAGTTTTTGGATGCTGCAGGATATTACTAGAGTCTAAACATTGAATGGAGAAACATCTAAATAATGTACAACTTTTATTTATAAAATAAATAAATAAATAAATGAAGATATTCAAAACCAGGAATCATAAGCAACAAGGTATTCCATATGATTATAGTTTGGTTGAGAAATGGACCTTTTTCGCAGGCGCAATTTGGGAACCACCATGCCATGTGCCTTCGGCTCTCCGGTTTGCCTTCGGTTTCTTCTCCATGAATTTGTCCAGAAAAGCACCAAGAGACAGATCATTTATAGGGTTGCCATTGTACACAATGTTAGCCCCAGATAAAAGGGTTTGGGCCATAGTTGCTACTGACGGGTGAACATGAGAAGCCAGTACTGTCAGCTCCCACCAGCTTGTGCAGTCCGCATTGCTGTCAATTCATAAAAGAGGTTTTTTTTTTTTCATAAACTAAAAGAGTACCCCGACTTCCCAATTTAAAGCACATCCTAAACATTCAAAGACAAATATTGCAGAGAACACGCTACAAGTGCAAAAGAAAATAAACATTATTTTTTCTGTTCAGCAAATGATTTTGATGATTTTTCTGAAAAGGATTTTCTTTTTCTTTTTTCTGGTAATGCATCAGGGTTCCTCACTGAACACCCATGATAAGACTTGCGACGTCAGGAGAGTGGTACACTACCATGGATAACTTTTCTTTTTTACTTCTGGTAATACGTCCAAAATTCGACTATTGCATTACCAAAAAATTTGTACTAATGTTTGAAAAAAGAAAGGGTGCAACGATCAATAAAGGTGGGTGTAAATAGTGCTCTTTGTGCTATTGCATTACCAAAAGATTTGTAATACTGTATGGAAAAAAATGGTGCATTGGTCAATAAAGGTGGGTGTAAATAGGGCTCCTTTTATAAGTTTTACCAAAATTTTAATTGCTTCGAACCAAAAGATTCAAATGGCATTGTCCAATATATCAATATTGAACAATGCTTTTTGGTGCTTACAATGGATAATATGTTCCTCCAGTACTGATATTTTAATTCCTTTACAAAATAATAATATGATTATGAACCACCCGGAGGTTTGCTAACTCCACACGTGTATGGGGAAGCTGATCTTCAAGGCATCAATGTGCCGGCATGGCACACAGGCGCATGATTCAATTGATCCATCAAGTGGGTCCCACTGTGAAGATGACATGACTAAAAATAAGATCAATCCAAAGACAAGAAGGAAAGTTCACAAAACCATTACATAGAAAAACTTGGTCTATACCATTCATTTGTTTCCAACGTCATACCCACATGAATAGACCAGCTGGACCCACCTGGGCTTGGAACTTGCTACAGTATGGCACATTGGCTCATGTGGCTGCATGTAGATGGGCTGCCTTACACTTGGGGCTAGCAAAACTTGAAGCACCAATTCAAAATTCAAGATAAAGAATTTGGAAAGTCTACCAGTATAAAGGCTCCCGATGCCGGGGATTGTACCCTCCAGGTAGTGATGATCCTTTATTAGGTAGTTCCAATTGTTGTTTGCCATGATCAGAAACCGTCTCTAACTTCCCCACATCATTCAAATCATCTCTTTGAAGCAAGTTATCTTCTCCTTCAGAACTATTGTCTTCTTCAGAAGAGGACACTGGTAGGTCTTCCTCGTCTTCTGAGTCAGAAGCATCACTGTTGGTCTGGACACCATTGGAGCCATTTGCCATGCCTACAAGATCAACTGAAATTTCCAACTTGCCGGAGGGAATGCTGTCTGCCACAATCTGAGAGCCTTCTATTATATCTTCAAAATGTTCAAAATCATCATCGACAGATTCATTTTGTAGCATCATATTCCTGCAAGATGACAATTTGTGTTTGTAGCAGAAACCAAATTATAAAATGCAAGTTCGCAACCTCGTTATCTAAATAGTCTTCAGAAGCTCTTACCATAGAGGTGGCTTTGCTTTTAGAACTTCGGAAAGTATAAAGAGGCATCCACAAGCATATTGAGGGGGTTGCTGAAGTCCAACCTGTTCAAATAACTTAGCATATCAGTATGCTATGATGTGGACCAAGAGTACGTCTTACTCACATGCAGGTCAGAGGTGGTGACCTGTCAAGCCAACTACCATATTTCCTTTAGACGAATCCAGGATTTTTTTAAAAAAAAAAGGAAAGAAAGAAAAGAAGAGATTGAAAATACAAAACTAAAGGCGCTTTGTGAAATAACAGACGATCCCCTGAATCAAACGTAAACCTAATGCTGAATTTGGTTGGCCACATGCTCTCCATGTCAGATTTGACGCACTGAATTGGCACTTTCCTCTGCATTATTGTGATTTTGTAAGTTCTTGAAAAACTAAACACACCCACAATTGCACTTGAGAAGAGGAAAAGTGCCGCTTTAGAATGGCAAACCTAATGTGGAGAATGGGGCCTATCAAAATCGAGATTAGTCTAATCCAAATTTTGCATGACCTGCTACCAAAACAGACACTGGATCTATTGACAACGTGTCCTTTTCCAAAATTTTAAGGAAAAAAAATCTCTGCAGAAAAAGAAAACAAGAAAAACATTTCTACAACTCAACCCATCTAAAAGTCAATACAAAGCCATTTTTTTCTGCTTATGGTTTTTTCCTCCTTGTTAAAGAAACCCAAAGAAAAAGGCTAATATTTAAGCAGCAGATATACAAAGTAACTAGGTTTTGGAATTCCCTCGTACATGAAGAGAATTAAATCTCATTACAAACCTGCAGGAGGCGCTTTGAAAAGGCAGATACCCGCTTTATGTTAACATCACTCTTCATCGATTCAGACAGTAAATTAACAAACATTTCGAGCTGGATATCAAGCCAAAATAATACAGTCAGTTAAAACTGCTAAAGATTCAGCAATCTATTAGAAACTAACTCTGCTTGTGTCTAGCTCAACTAAAAGCATGTATAATGATGAAAAGAACAGCGAGATCTACAAGAAATTAATATTTCAAGCTTTGTTCCATCCTTCCAACTAGGTGATGCTGCTGCTTTGAATCGCGCTTCTGACTCGAGCTCCCACGCCCCCTTCCTAACCATTTATACTTGCTAACACTTTCAAACAGATGCACCCCTCTCCCACACCCAAACTTGTTGCTGCCTCGATTCAGGCTTTGTGCAAATATAGTTTAAGTAAATGCTTCTTCTTGATTCTTTTTTTATATTGATACTAACAAAAACAGATGAACTGATAAACAGTCCACAAAGTCCAGTTGCAGCAATAAGGGCATAAAAGAACAGAATGCTCAACACAATTTACAGATGCCCTGATTATAATAAAAATCTCAGAACTTCAATTGGCCAAAGAGTCCACAATTATTGGCCTCTGAGAATTTATGAGATTTTGGTAGAATGACCAGATTAAAAAAAGAAAGGAAAAAGAAATGTCAAGTGACTCTTTTTTTTGAAAGATGACTGACTCATATTAAAGAAAAAAAGGAAACAAAAGGAGAAGAAGGGAAGCTGAGAAAGCAAGCCCAACTAAGCTCTGAGAAACAAGAGATCACAACCCTTAACACTGTCTACACAGTTGGCCCATTCAATGATAAAGCGTTTGGCTTTACTAGCTACTTTCTCAGCTGAGTGCTCCCTATCCTGAAAACATCTTTCGTTCCTTTCTTCCCAAACACACCACCAGATTGCAATAATGGCAATTCTCCAGATCCACCTTTTCTGTTTATCAAATCTTATCCCGTGCCAGGCTTTCAACAGAAGATCCATGGACGCAGGGAAACACCAGCTAATACCGAACCGAGCAAGAAAATCTGACCAAATGAGACTGATAAACGGACAATGAATGAGCAAATGGTCCACCGTTTCCTCTTGTTACATGCAACAAAGGCAAACATTCACCAAAGTCATGCCCCTTTTTCTAAGATTGTCTACCGTGAGGATTTTCTTCCCACCCACCAGCCAAACAAAAGAAACAAACTTGGGGGGAATTGACAGCTTCCAAATATGACTGATCATAGGCTCAGGAGGGGAGACGGTCTTCTCACCAGAAGATTGAAAAAGGACTTTACCGTGAAAGCGCTAGATTTATCTGGTCTCCATATAATTCTATCATCCTTAGACAGGTCTGGCACTGCTCTGAAGATGCGGTCCAGGAAAGAAGCATACTCATTGATCTCCCAGTCTTGAAGGTTTCTTCTGCTGTCCACAAAGAAGACAGTTTTCCTGCCTTGAGTGGAAAAGAATTTGTTCAAGTGACTCTTAAAATCCCAGACACAACAGCATGGAGTGCACACGATGTGTACACCCACAATCTCTAGCATGTAAGAGCTTAGAGGATGAAGGGCTTGAAGATCAAATCTAATCTCTCTGATCACCTTAGCTTCTGGAAGTACAAGAATCCGAATAAGTAAGAAAGTCCCACATCAATACAGACCTTGCACATTATGGCAAATGACAGCAATCTTGATAGGATCTTTCCTCTTTGGCAGGAGATTCCAACAGCCAACCTTCCATTTTCAGCAAGACCGGCACAACTTCAAAAATGCTAAAGAAGAAGGTTCAAATTTCCCATATCAATAGCAATTAATAAACAAGTGGTCACTGTTTCCCCCCCTTTTCCCACACATAAAACTAGAGTTGTACACAAGTCGAACCGAGTCGAGCTTGGCACAGCTCGGCTCGGTCCTCAAGCCTAACTGGCCAGCTCGGCTCGGTTCCAACAGTAGCTCGGGCCGGTTTGAGCCGAGTTCGAGCCTATGCGACATTTTCTCAAACGCATAGAGCACATCTTCAATTTTTCACAGAATGCAAAACAGTAACAACGGTATACAGGTATTTCATCAAACACTCGGCGGGCGACATCGAAATCATGATTTGAGGGCAGTTTTATAATGTGAAGTTTTTTTAATATTTGTAGTGATTTGTTTCATATCCATTCCTTCCTCGCCGCTAGCTGATCTTGCGGAGAATGTATGCACCCAAAACAACACTTCATTGAGTCATTTCATCAAGCACTTGGCGAGCAGCATCAATATCAAAATAACCAAGTCACCGAGCCGATTCGATCGGAGTCGAGCTCGGGCAAGCTCGAAATTTTTTTGAGCTCAAAAAATCAGCTTGACTCTGCTCAAACTCAGTTTCGAACCGAGTCAAATCAAGCTTTTTCGAGTCGAGTGAGTTAACCGAGCTAACTCAGTTCGTGTACAGCTCTACGTAAAACAAATATTGGGAAGGGGTACTTCTCTTTTTGAAGATTGTCCCGCATGCAAATCTTGTTCACAGATGCTGCCCAATAGAAAGCTTGAACACAAAGAGGGGCAAAGGGACACCAAACGATAAAACTTGCACCACTGAGGAGCCTAGTGATGTAGGACAATTAACCACTTGCTCTAAAAGCTCGAACTGTTAGAGCGTGGCGAATCAATCCCTTTATCTCATAGCCCAGGCCCCACATCTCATGGGTTAGGACATCGGCCGAACCCTCCTCGT
The DNA here is from genome assembly GCA_037074715.1 of Magnolia kwangsiensis. Lineage (NCBI taxonomy): Eukaryota > Viridiplantae > Streptophyta > Magnoliopsida > Magnoliales > Magnoliaceae > Magnolia > Magnolia kwangsiensis. Next base: position 3,162,766 of record CM073577.1, on the reverse strand, counting down.
AGGCCCTAAATCACATGGGTACCGCCTCACAGGAGCCACCCGTCCCAAGTGTGCCGCTGCATCCCACAGACAACTCCACTCGAGCCTGATGTAAAAATATCCCTGTATTAATCACCCCCGGTGAGGAGCCTCGAACAAAAGACCTCTCATTCTAATATCACTTTGATGCAAGACAATTAACCACTTGCTCTAAAAGCTCGAACTGTTAGATCATGGCGAATCAATCCCTTTATCTTATAGCCCAAGCCTCATATCTTATGGGTTAGCACCTTGGTCGATCCCCCCTCGTAGGCCATAAATCACATGGGTATCGCCTCACACGGGTGGTGTCTGCCTCACACGAGCCACCCACCTCACACGGGCCGCCCACCCCGAGTGTGCCCCTGCATCCCACAGGCAACCCCACTCAAGCCTGGTGTGAAAATGCCCCTGTATTACCTAGCCTTTAGCAAGGAAAGAACCTGGAGAAGCAGCCCAAATTCTCTCATTGGCCTCATTTATTGGGAGATGGATACCATTAAGCACATCTAGCGATTCTTCAAGCATCTCCACTTCAAACTTGTAAAGATTCCTCTTGAAAGCAAAAGTGCACAAAGTTGGGTTAATTAAAGCTCTTGGACATTATTCAGCAGGGTAATCTGGCTATAAGAGCATGGCCTAGGCAATCACATGATGGGACATGTTGCAACCATTTGATATGGTTTAGGGCCATCATGTGGGATGTTAGCCTCTAACCTTAGGGCTCTTGGTCAAGCTTTGAAACTAGTATGTATATACAAGATTGAGATCTTTGGCTCAAAAAAAAAAATTAAATCAATGACTTTTCCATAATTATTTTTTAAAATTAATGATATTTTATTGAAGAAGCACCAAAGGCGACCCAAAACAACAACAACACACCTTTAACCCAAAGAAATACAATCTACAGGAATTTTTTAACTAAAAGCCCAATCCAGCAAATCCGCCTTCGCTTTCGTAGAAGTATTGAGGCCTAGCCACTCTTTATCTCGAAGACATCTATTATTTTTTTCCCCCCATAGGGCCCCAAGGCCCACCAACAAGGAAAGCCTCCACAGGACCATGCCTTCTCTCCCAAAGCCCCTCCCATGCGAAGCTGAAAGCAAGCACTCGATTGACCCCGGCATCACCCAAGAGATTGCCTTCTTTCCATAATTATCAATTGAGATTGATGTTATAAAATGGGTTGGAAGTTCTCTCCATCTACAACACTCAATATTTTGACAAACTGTACTCATCAAGAGGCAAGTTTTATTTTTGAAGGATTCACTAACAGAGGAATCTCTATGCAAGCACCTGATAGTTACAAACGTGATCTTTTATCATAATTATCTGAGAATCATTTTAATAAATATCGATAGCAGACACAAAAAGGGTTAAAAGAAGGAAAACTTAAAATTGGCATGATGAGGAAAGGGATGTCGAATTGAATCTCTAATCAAAATGAATTCAAGGAAACTCACCTTAGAAGAATTCATGACAGTAGAATCCAGGAGCTTCGAATACAGAGCACGGTAAAAACGATCACTAGCAATCTGATTTTTGGAAGAAATACGAGACAGAAGAATCAGTGCTTGAACCCCAACATTGAAATTCTTCGAATGGACCTGCATGAAAGGGAAAAAAAAAAAAAATGTAGGTTTGCACCGGAATGCCAAAGAAGCATCTATTGTACTGAATGATATGTTAACATTTCAAATACTGTAGTTAATCTCCAGCTTTGGAGCTCACCAATTTAAAAAGTATTGGCGTTTGAACCTCTATAATATCATCAGCCTCATCACTTGAAACAAAACGGTATGCTCTGTTAACTCCCTGTAATAATGGTGGTGAACCAATGGGTCATATGACACATTTTCAAAAAACTTCAGAAAACCAATCAAAGAATTCCATGAATCATTCAAATAACCATAATTTAACAAATATTCATGGAGTATCGGTGGAATATGAACTTTTCAATCAAAAACAGTACTTAGCTATCATCATCAAGTACTATGCTGTACCAACGAGTTAGCTCTATCGAAAAGATAATAAATTGATAGCCACAAGTACTTAGAGAGGAAAAGAGTCCACTAGTTTCAGTGGTAGAAGCAGTTTGACAGAAATTTGCAACAAAATTTCAGCTTGAAATTTTCGGTAAAAGGCCAATACCTCATGCCTATAACTAATGCAGAATTATGCAGGGATTAATTTCCAAAGTACTGTTCTTGCTGTAATGCTCTGGCATTTTTTATTTAATGAATCAGTTTTAATCTAAGAAAAAATAGTTGCCAATATGAGTGAGGAATATGATAAATAAAAGAGACATTTTCCAAACAATTTGAGATCTCAATTGCCAACATAAACGAAGAGGATGCTTTGAACCCCCTGCTAGTGATATAATTTGACCATTTCATACTCTCCAGACTCCAATAGAGAAAATGAACATGCATACCATAACTAGCCTTTAGATACCTAGAGCAATTGCAGCTCAAATATTTCCACATATGTTGTTCATATTGTGTGAACCACTCTCTACAACAGGCTAAAGAGTTTCAAAATAAGTTTTGAAATGGCTAAACAATGCCATAAAAAATATATGCATCTGTTAAACATAAGTTCACCGCACTTTCCACATAACCAATTAACACCAATCATTTCAGGTAAAAAACACAGCTGATTAAACTCACAGTCAGGAGGGCAGATAGAAGCCGTGAGTCCATTTCAACATCAGACTCCAAGGGACTTTCTCCTTTCCTAGTTTGAGTGCTAGTATCTTTTTTATCTTGTTTTTTTCTGTTTTTCTCCATTCTTTGACCACCGCTGGACTCAGTGATCAGTACCTGAAAAGGAGAATGAAAATATTCTCATCAACAGCACTATTTAAGTTGAAATCAGTATTTCCAATTTAATTGAAGCAGTTTAATGCAGATATAAAGCAACACAACATGCTAGCGTAGAACAGTGTTAAAGTGTAAAGTTTAAAGTGCAGTGTGCCGCAATACAAGCAAACACGCCCCCTGCAAAATCGACAAATTCAACTGAAATTAGAGATGTTTAGCTTGAAGAATCAATGAGAAACTATCATGTCTTTCTTTATCAAGGCAACTTGAAAATTGACGTAACAATAAATTGATAAATGGTCAGGGCCAGTTAATGGAGTTCATAAGAAACTCTTGTTGAGCAAAACCTCCAACTGCCAAAAGTTGCAAACCAACTCCAATAGTAACCTTGACGCAGAAGTATGAGACTAGAATGAAGCCATCTATTGTAGAATATGTCACGGGTCAACCAAAGCTACATTAAATTTTGATGGCTCAAAACCAAGTAAATACTGGAGACATCCCAATTCAATAACTTAGCAAACGAACTTTCAACATAGGTTATAGGTGGGGCTGTCAACAGGCCAAGCCCATACTGAGCAGAGGTCTGTCCAAGTCCAGCCCACAAAAGAAAACCTAGGCCCAAGGCTGGCTCGTGAGGAATGTGCTGGGCACCATTAGCACGTGATGATTATGCCATTAGAAAGCTCCAAAACAGAGAGAGAGAGAGAGAGAGAGAGAGAGAGAGAGAGAGAGAGAGAGAGCAATGAACAGAGAAATGAGATAGAAGAAAGAGCGAGAAATGTGAGAGAAACAGAGAGAGAGAGAAGAATGATTAGAGGGATGGGAGAGACAGAGCGAGTGGTGTGAGGATTTAGGGTTTTGTGGGTGAGGGATAATGGAAGGGAGAAGAAAAGGCTTTTAAAAAGTAAAGTAGCCATCACCTGCATTATTCGTCTTTTAAGTTTTCAAATCTGATTGTGGTAAGATGAAACTCATCATCTCCTTATATACATGTACAACATATTATGGAAATGCGGTTGGAAGCCATAAACAGGCCAGGCTGGGGCTGGACCAATAGGCTTTCAGACAACTTGAGCTCAGCCCATCTAATAAACAGGCTTGAATTTTAGGCCCAAGCTCTGACTTGGTGACCTAATATGACAGCCAAGCCTGGCCAAAACTGGACCCATTGCAGAAGCTTAACAAGCTAGCCCTGCCCATTGCTAGCCCTAGTAATAGGCTTTTATAGCTAGGCCAACAGACTACGTTGCATGGACATGAATAGAAGTGTGAGAATCCAATAGCAGTACAGAGTGTAGGATTTGCTGCTCAAAAAATAAGATACATAGATTTGGCATTATATTTTAATCAATTAAAAATGTATAAATAAATAAAGAAGAAAATAAACATCTAGCATGCACTTAAAGGTTGTGATGTGTGATGTTTATTAAAACTGAGAGAGATGAAAAGAAACTTTCATAAGTTGTATGTTTCAAAAAGGTTATTTTAAATTTTCCTTTAACACAGTTCAATCAAGATGAAAATGATCAGGTCTCATTGATAATCAACTGGTTGATTGTAATCAACCATGTAATAGACTATTAGATAGCGCTTGATTGTAATCAACATATGTAATAGTCTATTACATTGCACCTGTGGGAGTTTTATGCTCTCATTGCTGAACCCTTGCCTGGAAAAACGAAGAGGGTTGTGTCAGGTTGGCAGCCGGAGTCAAACTTATGCCATAACTTACAACACAAATCTCAACAATATGACATTCCAAATTCATGCTAGGGCATCTGAAGTTATGGCCCTTTATAGAATGGAATGGCAGCAAAGGATTCATGTAGCCAACCCTGATTAGTTGGGATGAGACTTAATTGATGATGATGATGTATCCTGTAAATGACAAGTGAATTTCTGTTTTTAGGCATCTCAACATTGAGAAGGAGAAGAATTGTGGCATGTTGCTCAAAAAACCTTACATGTATAGATGTCAGAATCTTCTGACATGTGATATATCTCCTACTTGGAAAATCCATGTAATATAAATGACAAAGAAAGCCTGACTTTACCAAAGAAAACAAGTGGGAAGCAAATTATCAGTTGATGTGAACCTGGCATATAATTTGCCATTAAATACAACCTCTCATCCCAATTTGTGGTCCCTAATATTTTCAAAATAAACAACAACAAACACATAAAATGACAACTAAGAAGCATTGCCATAAACACAAGGAATGGAACACTTGTATTAAGAGATAGTGATGTAATTCATATGAAGGCTCATTTCTCAAAAAGTAATTCATATGAAAGCATTCTTGTGATTTCTATGTACTATAAAGGTATTCTTGTAATCTAGTTTAAATCTTTTGGTAGGCTTGAGTATATCTCCAAGCCTAGATAAAAGATACAGATGGAGATCCTCTCAAGACCATCTACAACATTTACATAGATTACAAGATATCCTCAAAGTACATGGACATTACAAGCCTCGTAGGAATTACACCACTACCTTTTAAGAATTTATGAACATATGCATGATGAAACGAACTGAATAGGGAAAATCCCAACTCATACCTTAAATAGTGCAAAATAAATATCCACCAAACGCTTTGCTACCTTGGGCCCATCTCCTTTTCTGCTGAGCAAAATCTGATTCAGAAAAATAACCTGCATGAAGAAAGGTTAGTAAGTGCATGTTCTAAAGTAATGTATCCGAGTTACTAATGAGATATTGAAAGGTCGTTTTCGATTCCATATGTAAATTGCTAGGTGGCACAACCATTTTTTGGATCTTTTTAGATTCTGGTGGGCTTGGCTGATGATAATTAGATTCCAGAGGCCAGTGAGTAGAAATGTCTATGAAATCATTGCTGGATGGCCCTCTGGCCCTTTTCTGAAAAAAGAAAGATTATCTGGGCCATTTGGAGTGAGGCATGATCATTGCTTCTGGAACTCCCTTCACTCTATTGATAAGGTGGTTACCTCCATCTCCAGGGATGTTTAGTTGTTGTGCCTTTCAATTTCGGATTGGAGCCTCCTTTCTTTTTTGGGTCGTATTTTGGTGTTTGGGCCTTATCCTTTGCTCTGTTTGTTGTTTCTCTGTTTTCCCCTCCCTGTTTGTAACTTTGTATATTCTCAGGCTGTATAGTTTCTTTTGTTTTCTTTGTTTTCTTTCTTTTCCTGTATATTTTGTTTTCTTTGCCTTCTAGTGCTTAATAAAATTCTCAATCTTATATATATATATATATATATATCCCATTCTCAATTTCAGCACCATAAAACTGATACTGGTCACTGAAAAGCGACTTACATCTGGATCAATTTATGGCCTGATATTAAGCAGGTTTTGTGAGTCCCAAAGATATATTTCAGCGGTTCTAGTTGAGCAACATAAAGTTCCCCAGGTGCGTACCTTCAGAAATACCAAAAACCATATTTGATACAGAAATACAAAAAACAAATTCATAAACTGTAACCAGTAACTAAAAGATTCGAAGTTCACAAATCAATCAAAAAGTTAGAAGGTAGGAGTGTGAATTTATAAATCAAGCTACTAAAATATGGATATAAATTAAGATATATAATTCACATTGACATGTTCTGATTTACCCCAAAATAGTCAGTACAGTGATAATGAAAATGATAGAACATACAGCATGGTATTTTGCTCGCAAGCCCAGATGCGGTCGGAAGAGAAAACGATCCACCTCATCAATCACTACTGCCTGTGGAATACAGCTCTACTGCTCAGCATATAAATATGAGAAGGAGAACTTATACAAAGTGTTGCAAACCATTGCATGATGAGCCTAATATTTATTTATATAAATTCCAGCAGCTAATTAGAATAGATTGAAGTTTCACTCTTCCACGTAGTATTATACATTTAGATGAAAAAAGGAGACAGACTAATATCAAGATGATGTACTAGAACTTCCTCAACCACCACGTATCACACATAAACACTGAAAGAAATTAATTCTATTAATCGATAGTCAAAAGGCTATCATAACATACTCCATGCTCTAATCAAATGGGAAATCAACCCCTAGCTCCTAAACAAATTAACTCTCATTATCTTTTTTTAGAGATAACTGAGGATATATATTAAGAGAGAAAAGGGATACAAACAGGAGGATCAACCCGCTGAGTTAGCGAGAAAAGGATCCTCTCAGAAAAGGGATAACTCTCATTATCAACATCTGAAAACAGGAAACTAACAATAACAGGATACAAAATACATATCTTAAATGAAACCAATAGAATAATGATAGACAGGATGCCATTGGGGTCTACCCATTAGAAGAAGAAAAAACCAATATGATGATAGGAATGTCACCTGATCCTACAATGAAAATTGCACCCTGGCAGTAATGTAGAAACACATTCACTTTGTGACGATAACTTCACCAAGCTTGGGGTAGATATCTGAGGGCTACTCTTGTACGCTAGGATCCCTGATGAAGTAATGTAGAAACATATTTACTTCACCAAGCTTAGAGTAGACATATGAGGGCTACTCTTGTACGCTCAGATCCCTCATTCTGACCTTCCAATCACAGCAACATCAAGACCCATAAAATTGTTTCATGGCCACTAATTCATCTTCCAACATGCTCACGTAAGAAAGATCATCATTTTTGTACTGCCCTAACTACTATCAGCACTTGTCTCTCACATTCAGAGCACTTGCCCTTGGGATGGAAGAAAGGTGCTCATGGAAGGATGCTTGAATTGTAGCTGTTGAGGCAGTCACACTTCTCACCACAGATCACCTCTCTGACCATAGATCCATGCATACAAATCATTTAAGGTTTTGAAGACCACTATCATCATTCACAATCTCTTCCTCCGATAAGCCACAATCAGTTTGGCGGTTCCCCTAATCTGTCAAAAAGAAGGTGCTCACGATCGACCACATAAGTAGCATGAAGATGATTAGCCCAAATGGCTGCATCTTGTACCTTTATGGATGCAAAGACCATAGTTTGCCTACTCATGCATTGCACTTTTGAGCCGAAGAAATGGGGAAAGTTATTCAAGCTCTTGGAAGTAGAATGGGTCATGCTGCATTCAATTGGGAACTTTTTCAAGAATGTTACAGTGTCAGCAAGGGATGCAGAAGGAAGCCTTTCTTATGGCGGCTTCCTCTTCATGCCTCCCTATAGGAGATTTGGTTCAAGTGCAATAGCAGGTGCTTTCGGTGTAGTGCTTGCAAGTTGTGGTGGTCTTCACGAAGGCTAAAGGATTAGTCATGGACTGAGCTAGAGTACTCAAAAGTACTTGGAAAGGCCTCTAGAATTATCCTGGGGATCTTGGGGCCTCTTCCTCTTTGTATACTTAGGAGTGGTGCCTTATCATCCCTCTTTGTTTCTCCTTTCCGTTTCTCCAATAAAATAAAATTTTGGTTATCCCTCAAAAACATATGCATGTGGCCACCTGATCAGTAGATAGCCTGATTTTTGGGTCACATCATCTCAAAGACCCACCGAATTTGCAGCTTGGAAATTCTACACTATGCCAAGCAGAAACTTCTGTCCGCAACTAGAGATGCCTGTGAAAAGGGGCACATTGTCTTAGAAAAAAAATTCTAAACACACATTATGAATCAACTCAAGAATGCAGATCATCCACCACATCTTGTTATATATATATATATATATATATATATATATATATATATATATATATATATATATATATATATATATATATATATATATATATATATAGTTTGAATTATCCTGTTATAGAAACATGATATGTTTCCTAAATGCCTCTATACACAAATTGGGGGTTAACATTAGCACTCAGGAATTGATTTCACAGAGGAAAACACGGGAAAATCAATCAAGAAAATTTACAGTGGTAGCTTATTTATGTAAAAAGTACCTGGGAAATGTGTGTATTTAGAAAATTAAAAAAACAACAAAAGAAAAAGAAAAGAAGAACTCACCTTTTGGAGTAGTGTAGATTGCTAAGATTAGGTTTCAAGGTCTCAGTTAAAAGGTGTTTCTGTGAGTTATGAGCTCATTTTTTAGGCTCTAACTTGACACTTGAAAGCTTTGCTCCTTCTTGATTTAACAATTTTGTCCCCTGCTCATTAGATGAGCTGGTGGAGACAATGTAGTGTGTGGGAGTGATCCATGGTTCAATCCCTGGTAGTGTTACCTTTCAAAAGAAAAGAAAAAAAAAAAAAAAAAAAGATATTGAGCTCCAAGCAGTTTCTCCTAGTTGACAATTTATTTGGTGCATCTATTGGCTTTGTTGAATATTTGCTTATTTACTCTCTTATGCAAGTTGTTTCTATCTCCTAGACGCCCGGAAACCAAAAAAAAAAAAGGACGAGGCATACTGAGCAGAGATACGATTCATCTCCATGAGTCTAGGACACAGAGAGATACAGGTCACATCCAAAGCTTTAGTATCATTAAGAAATTTTGGTAGGATATCAGTGATAATAAACCAAATATTATCAGATATAGAAGCACCCATGCAGAGTTCCTAAGCATGTACAAGCATCTAGCTACCATGTTTTTCTATTTGTTCATGTAAATTGATATCAACACTACGTCTAGACTATAAACCCATGCTTCCTTTGCTCTTTTAAACTTCACATTACCACTCCAAAGTCCTACCAGCTACACTCCCAGCTTGTAAAGTTGAAACATCTAGCAGGGCATTGTGAATTTGTTTTAAAGTATACAAGACAAACTTTTTGGTTCACACTTCCATCAATTTGACTAATAAGTTAAAAGAATTAAAGGTATGAGAACAAGTGTTGGGTTTAATAGATAGTTTTACCTTCATATTTGGATGGTTACTTAGAAGGTTTTCCAAATGATACACAGCATTGGATGCTCCCTTCCCTTCTGGATCCCCTAGCTGCAAAAAAAAAAAAAAAAAAAACCTCAAAAATTCACATTTCTAAATCAAACTTGTAAGACTTCAAAAAGGAGCTTCAACAAAAAGGAAAAGCAGGCCACTTTCACACGGACAAAGCTAGCTAAGGAACAATATGGACAGCAGAAATGCTGCAGTATAGAAAGAAGTTTGGAGGAGGAGAAAGAGCTGAAATAAATGATTTCATCAAAGCAAACCCCCCAATGTGAACTTACTTTATTAACAAGTGCTGAAAGCAACCTCCGTTCTTGTTCTGATTTACTATCCAACAAGGCATAAATTGTCTGCAAAAGAATCAGTAGATACATAATAAGCAGTCTAAGGTAGCAAACAAGCAAAATTGAACTTTAAGTGAACTGAGTGATAATAAGTACCACATAAGAGATCATTGCCATAAAGTTGACAAGCCCAATTAGGGATTGTGGAAAATTCCCAACACCCTCCTAGTCTTGAACTAGCAATCACAATCAAGAGACTCACATTTTTCTTGAAGAAAACTCTTAAGTTTAATTCATCCAGCACAGATCCATATGTGTAGTTTTTTAAGGGTTCATGTACATGTATTACAGGTTAGGAATCTTCTAGAAAGAATCCTCTGGAAACAAACCGATATTAGCATCCTATTGTCCATGGGATACTTGCCAAAATAATCTGAACTCCTGTTTAATTAAAAATGAAAAAGAAATGGATAGACAAACAAAGACTTCACGGATAGTGAAAACTATAGCTTCTGGCCAAGATTCAAAATTTGTAGAACACTTATAACGCATTTCATGAAAGCATTTGGGGACTAAGCTTCGGTTCTCTAGCACCTCTCATCCTCAAACGGATGATCAAACCGAGGTAATCAACAAGAGCGTCAGTAACCTTTTGAGAAGTAACTGCATGAAATAAGATATCTCAATGGGACTTAGCTTAACTGCAAACTGAGTTTGCTTCCAACAACTCGAATTGCACCATGAGGAGATCCCGATTTGAGATTGTCACTAGATGAGGTCCACATCATGTATTTGACTTAACACCATAATACCATTACTAGTACAAGATCGAATAAGTGATGATGTTGTCGGGTTTGCCAAACACATCAAAGACTTGCGAGCTAAGATAAATGAGAAGATACAACAGAGCAACTCCAAGTACCAAGAAGCTGCAAAAGAACACCGTCTAGAGAAAATTTATAGTGGAGGCAACTTGGTTATGGCTTACGTACAGTACACAAAGAAAGGTTTCCAAGAGAAACCTATAACAAGCTCATGCCTAAGAAGATTAGACTCACTGGATCAAGAGAAAGATGAGTAGCAAAGCCTATGGGATTGAGTCGCAAGACGACTTATCTTGACAACTCTCAACATGGTATATTTGTTCAAGTACCATGAAAAGCTATATGACATGCAAGAAAGGCTGTTGCTAACATGAACATGGAGCTTCCAAAGAAGACGTTGAACAAGTTTTGATGAACACAACCACCAAAAGTAATGCCGAAAGAGGCAATACTTGGAGAAATGGAAGAACGAGCCCTATTCTACGTTTTTTCTTTTTCTTTTTTTTCTTTTTTTCTTTTTTCGAAAGGTTAAAACAATACCCTTTACTTTGGGGAGTAAATTTATGGGACTATGACTGCTATTTTTGGAAGATTATAGTTGTTCATGATTTTGGAGCTGATTTTCTAAATCTACGCATGCTATTTTTAACCTTTATGATTCAGCTAAATCTTTATAGATACAATTTTTCATATTTAGTATCCTGTTCTGAATGGATTAAGATTGATTCAGAAACAATCTCTGAGTTGAAAAATATTTATTTAAGATTTCATTGGGATTAGATGGCGTCCATAAGAGTAGATAAAAATGGTTGTTGGCAGCAGAAGGCACTATGCTTTCTTAATTTTCTGAAATTATTGTTTCAGTACTTGTAATTAGTTCAGAGACTTTGATATCAATGAGCTGGTTGTCTCCCTATTCCAATATTCTCATGCGATGAGTTTCCGGCATGTACTCTAGCAATTCTGGAATCAAACTCATTGATTTCATAAATGGATTGCATTCGGTATGATGGACCAAGCCCATAACCTCAAAGTTGAGGCACAGAACAGCATCCAATGGTTACCTCATTGAAGCAAGAACAATCAAAAGCTACGGTGTGCATTGCTAACTTCGAAGAATCAATATCCAAAAAACTTACTTGGGAACCTTAGTAACTAAATTTATCCAGACAGGTCTAAAAACAAGAAAAGAGCAGGCTAACAACCTTCAAGGCATCAGTTTTTAGTCTAGCCATCATATCTTTCGATGCTTCCTCAAGTGCAACAATAAAGCGTTCATACCTGCAGAAGTGATTGTTCATTACATATGCAATAAGAATACAAAATAGAAAGGTTAATCCACTTTAAATGAGTGCTTGCACTACTACTTCAGAACATGCAAGATTAGAAACTCACACACCCAAGATACGACATTAGCATCACAAAAAGGCTAGAGTCTAGATGCTTAGACAATCCAACATATAAGTGTACATTGAAAGTGCAACAAAGCATATGTCCAGACATAAATGTGCTACAATTTGTGACATCAACATCCAAATAACATGATGCATCAATGTGTTACATTTCCTATATTGCATACATACTGCGTATGCAGGAGTACTTGTATCAATTAAAAAGTATCACCTCAGCTCACACATATCGGTTATTCGAAAAACTGATGCAGTTTACAAATTTCTTTGTCATCCTTCTTTCATGCAATAAAGTCTTGGAGTCTTTCAAAAAAAGAAAAAGAAAAAAGGATTACTGTTTTTTTTTTCTTTCTAAAAACCGATATCTGCAACGATACTATAAAAACAGTACTATATTTTTATTTTTTTGAAGGGTGATAAGAAATTTTATTGCATATTTTGAACCTTGATTATAATATAGCTGGTATCACAGCAAAAAGTCACAACACATGCAAGAAGCGTTTTAAGGGTGGAATGTGCGTGTGTGCATCTAACGAGTAACAACAGAATGTGTATCCTTCTGTGCACAAAGGTGGGAATGTGTGTGCTCAAGGGAGGAGTGCATGCATAAGGCATCCCATCTACATGCCCCCACATGTTCTAGCATCAGAGCTATACGCAAGTCAAACCGAGTCGAGCTTGGCACAGCTCGGCTTGGCTCGGCCAGTAGCTAACCCCAGCTCAAACTCGGCTCGGTCCTCGAGCTTGTCTAGCCAGCTCGGTTCGGTTTGGTCAGCAGCTCAGGCTAGTTCGAGCCGAGTTTGAGCATGTGCGACATTTTTTCAAAAACGTAGAATGCATCTTCAATTTCTCACAGAATACAAAACAGTACCAACACTTCATAGGTATTTCATCAAACACTCGGCAAGCAACATCAAAATCAAGATATGAGGGCAATCTTATAATGTAAAGTTTTTTTTTTTTTTTTTTTTTTTTTTTTAGAGATTTGTTTCATATCCATTCTTTCCTCGCCAATGGCTGATCTCGCGGAGCATGTATGCACCCGAAACATCACTTCGTTGAGTCATTTCATCAAACACTCGGTGAGCAGCATCAATATCAAAATAACCGAGTCACCGAGCTGATTAGATCCGAGTTGATTCGAGTTAATGTTCGATCCAAGTCAATTCGAGTTGATGTTTGATCCGAGTCGAGTCGAGCTCGGCCAAGCTCAAACTCAGCTCGAAATTTTTTCAAGCTCCAAAAACCAGCTCGACTCGGTCTGAATCCAATTTTGAGCCGAGGTGAGTCAAGCTTTCCCGAGTTGACTCGAGTCGAGCGAGCTGACCGAGCAAACGGGACTCGTGTACAGCTCTAGCTAGCATTGTAGATGGCATGAGATCCTTGCCATCCATCAGGTGGATTGGATCCCATTGTTTCAAAGATCTAGCACAAAAATCAGGCCAGTCAGCTCATAGGTGGGCCACTATTTACAAATAAAGTGGGCATATGGAAAAAAAAAAATTTATAGTCAATTATTTTCTAAGCCACCTACTCCAACAATGGGACCCATGTGATGGACAGATCAGATCCTATGCCCCTTTGTAATGCTGGTACTGTGATGGCAGCTGCATGATGGGGCATAAGATCTAACCCATCCCCTATATTTCTTTATCACTTTGAGATATATTCTATGGGGTTACGATCCTATGATCTCGAGACCATGGTAATCACCATGGTTTCTAGTTGTTGTGAGGCCCATATTGTGTGTGTGTGTGTGTGTGGGAAATCCAACCCTTCCAACAGGTCCACCCCCACCATGATGTACGCCCAAAGCAAAAATCAAGGCAATCCATTCACCGAGAGGACTCGAGAATGTGAAAATGTGACTCCAATGGTTTATTCTCCACAAAATACTTCTCCAAAGCACTAGAAAGGGAAGGTATTCCGCCTCAGTACACCCCCGTGTTGGGTTCTCTGGCTCCTGGAATTTGTCTTTTGCTTGGACAGTCACAATTTTGGTAAAATCTTCACTTTAGAATATCCTAGAATATCCTAGAAATTGGGAGCATAGACTTGTTAGCTACTGTATCATGTGTAAATGGGGCAAGAAAAGGGTGCATCATCTCTTCTTCGACACTTCCTGAAGTTGCTCAGTGTGTGTTGGGCATTTATTAAGAAGCTTCGGGAGGTCTTTAGAAGTTGGGAAGCAGGCCTTTATCAAATAGAGGAAATAGTTCGTTCCGTTTTCTTCCTTTTGCTCTTTGTTAGGAGATTCAGAAAGAGCAAAACTACTACATTTTCAACAATGTGGTGGTAAATGGTAACCACGCTGAAATTGGTGGAAAGAACAAGGGTTACACCTCAAAGTAGACCTAATGACAGATGAATTCTTTGGTGTGTCCGAATAGGACTTGCTAGGGGATTGATTATTAATGGCAACTAGAGAAGCGTTAAAAAAAAATAGCTGGCCTTGTGCTCCCATCAAGCTCTAGAAGTTGGATATTGATTGTTCTTCCATTGGAAACCCAGAACTCTGTGACATTGGAGGGGTTTTATCATGTGGCTTTTTCAGCCACCATAGAGGCAGAGACACATTAAGTGAAGCCCAAGGCCCCTAGGAAGTGTTGAGGATTTTTAGAAAAGATATTCCTACCTGGTGATTGGCAAAGGAGACTCAAGGAGAATCAATGTTGGGCAACTAACTAGGATTATTTGCCGTGGCTAAGCTTTGTCTTAAATGGAATCCAGGATATTCTCTCTAGGCTTCTTCTTTGTTCTCATCTTAAATGGAATCCAGGATATTATCTCTAGGCTTCTTCTTTTTCTCTCTTAGGCTAGAACTTCATTTCCCATCTTGGAAGTGAGCCAAATGGTATTGTTGATGTGTTGGAAAAGACACATTAACTGCTTGGCCCATTGTAATGGGATCTCATCCCCTCTCATTTGATATCTTCTTCTTTTCTTAATAAAATTTTCTTTATCTTCTCAAAGAAAAAGTATATATGCCTTGTTATAAATATAAATGAAGAAAAACGAAAACTATCAAATTAGAGCATACCTCTCTTTCAAGCATTCCTCCCAATACCAAAAAAGTAAAAGAGAGTAACCATCTTTCGATTCAGGCAGACGATCCAACGGCCGCTGCAAGAGGGATTTCAGCTTGCGATCTGGCAACAACCTGACAATAAAAATAAATTTTATTTTAAAAAAAAAAAAAATGACTTAGATGCAATATTGTGAAATCCAAGTCTAATGTCACAAGCTCAACATATTATATACAAGCCAAAAAAAGACTTCGACACAAATCTGTTTCTGCTCCCATTTCCTAACTATTTATACATGGAAATACTTTAAATAGACGCTTACGCAATCCTGTACCTGAATCTGTTTCCACTTCGTTTCACACTTCATGCAACTATAGATTTGCCTATGGTAGAAGAAGAGCAGGAAAATTTTGTGGCTACTAGCATCGCAGCCAGTAGGATGTTGGGTATTGATCAACAGTCAATTTAATGTTATTTTATATTGCATATATGAAGAAATTATGTTCCTTTATCTTCAAGAAAAAGTTATGAATCAATAGAAATTCTATCTTTTCATTTACGCTGAATTAAGACACAATAGAACTTAAATTGGGTGGCAGGGACGGTCCTCTTATGTCGCCACTTGTCATTAGGCGGGCATATCACGCTTATCAAAGCAGCGCAATCTAACCTTCAGCTCTCCTTTTTTTTTCATTATTCAAGTGTCCCAAGTCTGTATTGGACAAGTTGGAATAGCTGAGACACGATTTCTTATAGAAAAAGGCGGACGAAGGGCACAAGTTTAAACTTCTCGGGTGGGAAGCGGTCTGCAAACCGATTTTTGAATGCGGAGATGGGATAAGGGGACTGGAATCAATGAATAAGGCATTGCTATGGAAGTGGCAACGGAGATTTTGAACAGAAGAGGGTGGGCTATGGAGGGAGGTTATTGTGTCTAAATATGGGACACAAGCGGGGGTGGGAGACAGAAATCATTGCTTTATCAAGCTTCGTGCATTTGGAAGGATGTTGTATCTATTGGTATGTCGTTCAATCAAGGGTTGGCCTTTTCTCTTGGGGACGGAACTTGTATCTATCAGGAATGGGCCTTTGGAAGTCAAATTCCTCTCATTGGCACAATGTGCTCCATCCAAGAATATGCTTGTAGCTGATTGTTTTTCCTTGATTGGAGGTATCGGTGTATGGTGCCCTCCTTGTTGAAGGAGCTTATCAGATAAGGGCATCTGATTATGCCAACTTATTGGGGCGGTTGCCGAATATTCATCCATCTTCGGATTTTGGCGACTCTCCAGGTTGGATAACTGCTCCATCGGGAATTTTTTTTATGGATACTCCATTGAGAAAGTATACAGTTAAATCTTTTCACAAGGTGATCTGAAAATCCACATCTTCCCTAAGTCAGGAGTTTTTTAGTGGGATTTCGTTCTAATGAGCCCCAATGAAGGTGGCAGCATTTGCATGACTGGTAGGTAAGAAGGTCTTAACCATAGACAACCTCCAAAAAAGATCCATGGTCCTTCCGAATATATGCCTTGTGCGTATGAAAGATGCATAATCGATTGACCATCTCTTTATTCATTGTTCTTTTGCAACACAAGTGTGGGTTGCGGTCTTGACTATGTTTGAAGCATATTGGGTTATGACCTCCTCAGTTGAAGTTTGCTTTTGGAGGTGGTACGGAAGGAATTCAGTTAAAGAAGAATTAGTCATCTAGAATATGATGTAGCTAGCAGTGCCATTGAATATTTGGGGGAACAAAATAGGAGGTGTTTTCTCGATAAAAAAGTTTGTGGGAAGAGTTGGTTTGGAAGTCCAAATGACATGTCCTAGAATGGGTATCCGGGGTTAAGAATGTAAAAGATTGTAAAAATCTATCTTTGCCCAGGTTGGAATGTTTTGAGGATGTATCCTTTTTCGCTAAGACTTTTGTCTCAGCAATACATTACTTAAGTGCAACTTTCAACATAAGCCCACTGCCCACCTTATCATACAAGGCCCTTCAAAAATATTTGTGATACTAGAATGCACATAGATCTGCATTCAAGAGAAAGGTAATGGCTACTTGCCGGAGTAGGATGTCAAATCCTACTCTTCCCACATGTGTCAATTAGGGGTGTACATCGAGTTGAACCGAGTCGAGCTGGGCTCAGCCACTAGCTAACCTCAGCTTGAACTCGGCTCGGCTCGGCCCTCGAGCTTGACTGGCCAGCTTAGCTCGGTTCGGTCAACAGCTCGGGCCAATTCAAGCCGAGTTCGCCTGTGCAGCATTTCCATAAACATCTGGACTACACTTTCAAAATCCCACTATATATGAAACAGCAACAACGGTTTTATAAGTATTTTATAAAACACCTTCTAAGCAACATAAAAACTAAGAAAAAGGGTATTTATTTCATGTACATACCTTCCTTGCCACCAGCCACACTTCATTGAGTCATTTCATCAAACACTTGGTGAGCAACATCAATATCAAAGTAAACAAGTCACCGAACTGGTTCGATCCGAGTTCGATTCGAGCTGGATTCGACCCGAGTCAAGTCGAGCTGGGGCCAGCTAGAACTCAGCTCGAACTCATTTTCAAGCTCAAAAAATCAGCTTGAACTCAGCTTCGAATTGAGCTTTTTCGAGTCGAGTCGAGCAAGCTAACCGAGCTAGCTCGGTTCGTGTACACCCCTAGTGCCAATGTATGACAGATCTAGACATTTGTCAGGTGGGCCTATAGCTGCACAAAGCATGAAGCGAAGCGCCAACAGTTTGGGTGCAAGAGTAAGGAAGTGCATGTTTCTGAATGTCAGCAAGTATAAACAGCTAGGAAGGGAGCATAGGCAGCACCAAGTTGGAAGAATCGTGCAAGTGGGCCTTTCCATGCTTTGGTGCCTTGGCCCAAAACTCAAGTCATCAAATCGGCCACGTGTGAATGAAAAACATGGACAATTGAAAAAATCAACCAACGGTGGAGGGTCACCTAATGAACAGATTGAATCTCTTAGCTATGTGCCGCATTATTGGATTCTAATCATGCGAGTGGGATCCAGCATGAAAAGAAGCAATTTACAAGAGAGATTGCTTCATTTGCCAAATGAACAAAAATACAGACCTCGATCGAAACAAGTCCCTTAATGCTTCAATTCCAACCAGTGCATGGCGCTTTCCCACCTTTGATGTTACCAGAGCTACAACATACAGTAAGCCCATTAATAACAAAATGCTTCACATGGGCTATACACACAAAAACTCAAACCTCAAAAGCAAGAAATGGAAGGGGATCAAATGGAAATTTTCTTCTTTCATTGATATCATGACAGCAATTTAAGAATTGAGAGAAATATATAAAACCAGAACAATAAATAAATTAAGAAATGCAATTGCCACCAACCTACTCTCCACTATGCATGCACCATGGAACAAAAGTCATGCTGGTCCGTTGATCAGATGGTCCACACATATATGGAAAAATAAAAGAATTTGAAAAAGAGCCCATGTTTTTGTGTGGCCCACCAGACGACCAATCAGACCAATTTTTGGGCCATGGATTGCCTAATGGATGGATCCGCTGTCACACACACTTGCATGTGAGTATGATTCAGAATCCTATCCCCACAAGTAGCCATAGAAGAGATCCAGAAACCAATTTGTCTTATTAACGTCAGTCAAATTCATACTAAAAAGGCTTATAAACTCAAAAGTCTCAAGCCCAAATCTTTCCAAATGATAATAAAGAACGGAAAAATCAAAGAAAACCCATATCATTCCTTTGTTAAAAAAATCTTAAAGAAATGTAATTCGTACCCAGAAGTGCATCAACCGATCTCAAATTGGCAATCGGATTAGCAGTGACAATGGTAGTAGACGCGACAACCTTATCGACAGCAGTTCCCTTCTTCTGCATGTCTTTTGCCATCCTCATCTCCCCATCCTTCATACTCACCTTCTCGTACTCATTGGCATACTGCACCAAAAGCCTCTCCCCCACTCTCCTCTTCTCCTCCACCAATCTCCTCACCTTCTCCACATCCAACTTCGTGCTGCCGCCACTGCCTCCGTTCCCCAAAACCTTCGACTCCAGCTCAGCCTCATCCACGTACCAGCACCCCAATTCGCGGACTGCCTTCATCAGTGGGAGCTTCGGGAGATCCTGACTGTTGGATTCATGGACTGAACGCTGGGCCAGCAAAGGAAGACGGTGTTTCGGCCTAGGGTGGTGGTTTTTGTCAACAGGGGGTTGGGTATGGAGTTTGGGCCTTGGGGGTTTGTCGGCTTTTGGGGGTTTGATGGGGCCAGTTTTCTTGAAATCGGCGTCGTCGAAACCAGTCGAAGGAGGGTTTTGGGATGATGAGAGGCCAATGGAGGAAGCGAATGAGGCAATTTCCGATTGCAGGAGGTCAATTGAATCAGGGTTTTGTGATTTTGAGGGTTTTGAAACAGGGTTTTGTGATTTTGAGGGTTTTGAGACAGGGTTTTGTGGTTTTGAGGGTTTTGAGATCGCCATCTGAGAGAGGGAAGAAAGAGATTGCAATACAGGTGTCGAGTGTATTTAGAATCCTCAAAAGGAGAGATTTTTGAAATCCTCTCTAAGACCTATGATTCACGTGAGAGAGGAATCGGAATCCTCTCCAACGGCTAGATTTTTGACTGCTGAAGGGTTTCCTTTGAAAAGGGTATTCTCACCCCTCAAAAACCTCTCTCTCACCTTGGCCAGAATCCAGAACTATTGCACCTGACGTCTCTCTCCCTGCGCAAGTCCCCGACGCCGGAAATCTCGGAGCTCGCCGAAATCTCCCTGCGCAGCTCCCAGCAACTGTTCCGACGTTTATCTCTCTGTCGCCGGAATCCCTTCTCTAGCCGGTACGATCTTCTCTCTTCGCCGATACCCAGCCAAAACCCTAATAAGACCGCAGGTAGCATCGCCTCATGGCTATCCGGGAAATTAGTTCATAGTACCGGACGTGGAAGCGGATTGGCTGGGAACGGATTGGCTACTCCCCCTGACACCAGCCCTAGGGCTGGTGGTCGGTGTGCTGTGGCCCCCACTCTGATTTATATGTTTCATCCATTCTATTCATTTATTTTTTAAAGATCATTTCAGAGTTTTATCCTAAAAACGAGAGGTATATACATCTCAGGTGGACCACACCACATGAAAACAGTAGAGATTGGATATCCACCATTAAAATTCTCCTAAGGCCCACTGTACTGTTTATTTGACATCCAATCTGTTGAATAGGGAAAAAACAAAATTCAGCTTGATTCAAAACTTTTATGGCCGCCAAAATGTTTTTAATGGTCAACACTCATTTTACATTGTTTCCTATAATGTGGTCCAATTGAGATTGGAATATACCTCATTTATTGTCTTATAATGTAAACTTATCTGTAAAAATAGATGTACGGAATGGATGAAACACAAACATCATATAGGGGTCCACAGAGCACCGACCATCAGCCATGGGCCGGTGTAAGGGGGAGTAGCCAATCCATTTCCGGAATGGCTAGTGTACCTCACACCGGACGCGGATTCGATACTGACAGGTTGAGTAGCCGGACTCGCTACTGAGGTGACGTCAACATGTTCGGTGGACCCAATATCATATATGTGTTACATCCGCGACGTCCATCCATTTGTAGATATTATTTTAATACGTGAGCAAGCAGATCCAAAGCAGCTTTGGTGGACCACACTACAAAAAAGAGCGCAAAGATTGATGCCCACCGTTGAAACTCTCCTAAGGCCTATTATGATGGTTTTTTTGAAATCTGGATTCTTAAAAAGTTGAGAAAGACATTAAAGAAGGGAAAACACGAACACCAACTTATGAAAACTTTTGTAGCTTTTAGCAGTTTTTAACGATGGCAACACTCTCTTCCTTTTTTTCTATAGGTCCACAGGAGATTTGGATGTGACTCATTCTTTCTTGTCCTAAAAATATCTGCCTCAATGGACGGTGTCATGACTTCAGTAGCAGTCTCCCTGCTCAGCCTGTCAGTTGCCAGGTTGCGGATTGCATGGAAACGGATTGGCTGCTACCCTGTCATCAGCCAATGGCGGGTCGTCAGTGCTCCGTAGGGCCTACTACTATGATGTATGTATTTCATCCATGCTGTCCATCAACTTTTATGGATTATTTTATAGTATAAAAAAAAAATGAGATAGATTTAAATCTCAAGCGGATTACATTAAAAGAAAAGTGTCGAATAAACCTTGACCATTAAAAATGTTATGGGGGCTATGATAGTTTTGGATCCGGCTGGTATTTATTTTTTCCCTTTATCTGGATCTCTATGACCTAATCAACATATTGGATGTCAAATAAATAATACAATGGGTCTTAGGAGGATTTTAATGGTGGTTATCCAATCATTATTGTTTTCTTGTGGGGTGGTTTACCAAACATTTATATCCCTATCATTTTTTTATTAATCCCTAAAATGATCTTTAAAAATGGATGAACGGAAGGGATGAAACACATGCACCATGGTGAGGCCCACAGAGCACCGACCACCAGCCACGAGGTTGGTGTCAGGGGGAGTAGCCAATCCATCTCCGATTATATCCTACCTAGATCTGGGCAAAACAGATCCGATCCAGTGGATCCGACCCGATCCTAACTGAACCGATGGTCTGAATTGGTACGGATAGATTTGGATATTTCAGATCCGAATGATTTTCGAATCTGGATCAGGTCGTTGTCAATCCGGAATGATCCGGTTGGAAAACCGATCTGAATGGATCCGATCCGAACAGATCCAACTCGATCCGGAGCCTTGGGAGGATTTTAATGGAGAATATACAATCATTATTGTTTTCCTGTGGTGTGGTCCACCAGAGATTTTTATCCCTCTAATATTTTGTATGAAGCTTTTAAATGATCTGTAAAAATGGATGAACGGCATTGATGAAATACATACATCATTGTGGGGCCCACATATCACCGACACCACTACTACTTTCCGTAGGCATCATACCACACCACTAAGTCACTGACACCAGCTGTTGCGCCTAGGCTAGCTAGGTACGTGGCATGCGAAGACGGAACGCTGATTGTGTACTGCCCTAGCTTCGAACGGGCAGTTATGTGGGTAGGTCCACCGTGATGTATCTGTACATCTAAACTGTCTATCCCTTTTCTCAAATTATCTTAAGGCATCATAAAAAAAAAATGAGGCAGATCCAACGATCAAATGGAGCACACCAAAGATGAATCTTGCATTTAAAGCAATTGACATTTAATCTTTTGTACATTTTAATGCAACCAAGCTTATTATTTGGTGTGGTCCACTTTAGCGTTGGATATGTCTTAGTTTTGTGTTAATGCCTTAAAATAATACAAGAAAAGGGATTGGCGGTTTTGATGTACGGATACATCATGGTGGGCCCGCCCACAGACCTGCCCGTTCGAAGCCAGAGATGGGCAGGGGTAGTACCCAATCCGCGTCCAGAAAGATGCAAAGATGAGATTGACGCTCCTTGAGCTCCTAGTTATATGACCAATTCAAAGGAGATCAAAGTTATATGGGCCCCACAGTGATGTATTTATTATATCTACATCGTTCGTATATTTTTAGAGGTCATTGGAGATCATTATCCAAAAAAATGAATAATATCCAAAGATCATATGGACCACACCACAAATAGTAGCATAGAATGATTTTCACCATTGAACATTTCATGTGGTCCACTTGATAGTTAGATCTGTCTTATTTTTTGTCTCAAGCCTTATAACGAGCTCGCCAAAAGGATGGACGGTTTGAATGTAACACATACCCCATGATCAAACCTACATAACTTGCTAAATTCTTTACAGGCTTACTGCAAGTTACGTGCATGAAAAGTATTAACTGTACTTTCGTGTAGTGCACGTAACCTATGTCCAATAAAAGCTTATATACGGTGAAGAAGAGTTCTTTCGTATCCATGTGAGGCCCACCTTGATATATATGTTTTTTCTAAGCCGTTCGTCCATTTTGACATATCATTTTAGGCATTGGACACAAAAAGACAATATATTAAAAGTTGAAGTAGACCATACTACATAAAATAGTTAGATTAAATGCATATGATCTGAATTCTACTAAACCCGATCCAACTCGGTTTCACTGACCAAGTCGGACTCGGTTCGGGTTAGGTCAAGCATCCATCGGATCGGTCCGAGTTAGGTGACCCGGACTCGGTCCCGGATCGGATCGGATCGAGTTCGGGTTAGGCCGTTGAGACTTCGGATCGGGTCGAGTTTGACCCAATTCGAACCGATGCCCAGCTCTAGGCCTACCCCCGCTCGTCTCTAGCTCCGAACAGGCAGTTTCGTGGGTGGGCCTACCCTAATGTATCTGTTTATCCAAGCCGTCCATCCCTTTTCTCATGTCATTATAAGGCATCAACACAAAAATGACGTAGATCGAACGCTCAAGTGGGCTACACCAAATAATAAGCTTGGTTGCATTTAATGCATCGGTTGTATTAAATGCAAGAGTCATTTGTGGTGTGGTCCATTTAAGCGTTAGATCTGCCTCATTTTTATGTTCATGCCTTACAATGATATGAGAAAAGGGATGACCAGCTTGGATAAATAGATACATCACAGTGGGCCCACTCACAAATCTGCCCATTCAGGGCTAGAAACGAACGCAATCCAGGTCCCAGTGGCCAATCCGCGTCCCCCAGCTATATAGATGTTATAGGTACGTGTTGATGGGACACGGATTGCGTACTACCCCCGCCCGTCCCTAGCTTCGAATGGGCAGGTCTGTGGGCAGGCCCACCGTGATGTATCTGTACATCTAAACCATCTATCCCTTTTCTCATATTATTTTAAGGCATGAACACAAAAATGAGGCAAATCCAACACTCAAGTAGACCACACCACAGATGACTCTTGCATTTAATGCAACCAACATTTAATGTTTTATGCATTTTAATGCAACCAAGCTAATTATTTAGTGTGGTCCACTTGAGCGTTAGATATGCCTCATTTTGCATTCATGACTTAAAATAATCTGAGGAAAGGGATTGACGGTTTTAATGCACGGTGGGCCCTCCCACGGACCTGCCCATTCAGAGCTAGGGACGGGCAGGGGTAGTACGCAATCTGCGTCCTACGAAGACGAGCACTGACGCTCCTCGAGCTCAAGTTGTACAAACGGTTCAAAGGAGATCAAAATTTTATGGGCCCTGTAGTGATGTATTTATTATGTTTACACCATTCATCTATTTTTAAAGATCATTTTAGATTATTATCCAAAAAACGAATCATGTCCAAAGATCATTTGGACCACACCATAAATAGCAGTGGAGATAATGATTGCCATCGTTAAAAAAATTGCAGGGCCCACAATAACATTTATTTTTCATCTAATATGTTCATAAGGTTACAAAGACCTCAATGAAGAGGAAAAACAAATTTCATATTCATCAAAAACTTATGTGAACCCAAAAAGGGTTTCAATAGTAGATATTCAATCCCTCGCTGCTTTCTGTAGTATGGTCCACTTGATAGTTAGATTTGTCTTATTTTTTGTCTCAAGCCTTAATACGAGTTCGCCAAATGGATGGATGGTTTGGATATAACACATACCTCATGATCAAACCCACAGAACTTGCTGACATCAATACAACATGTATATAGTTGGTGTGAGGTACACCAGCCAATCCACTTCCACCGGAAGTGTGATGCTTCCACACACCATCGATCAACGTTCGTCCACTTGGAGAGCTTGTCATAGGGCAAGTGGACCACACAGTAAAAAGCAGCGAGGGATTGAACGACTGCCATTGAAACCCTTTCAAGGGTCGCAAAGTATTTGGATCAATATTAGATTTGTTTTTTCTCTTCATACAGGCCCATATGACCTTATGAACGGATTGGATGGAAAGTAAAGTAAAGGTTACGTGTGCCCTACAAATGTTTTAACAGTGAGAATCACGGTCCCACTAGTATTTGTTTTGTGGTCCACTTGAGCCTTGGAATTACTCATTTTCAAGATCAATATTTAAAATGAGCTTAAAATTTTGATGAATGGTGTAGATATAATAAAGGTTACCACGTGGCTCACCAATGTTTTAATAGTGAGAATCATGGTCGCAACTGGTAGTTGTGTGGTCCACTTAGCCTTAGAAATTACTTATTTTTAGGATCAATATCTAAAATGATCTCAAAAAATGGATGAACATTATATATACAAGAAATACATTATTATGGGGCCCATGTAACTTTGACTACATGTACCCATGCCAGCTAGGTTGGTGGTGTGGTATATTAGCCAATCCGCTTCCCTCAAATGCGCCTGCTAAGGATGGAGCAGGGCTAGTGACCCCAACATCAGCCAGCTAGCCCATGTATTTGTTTTATTTATTTCGTCTATCATTTTTTTCATTTTATTTTAGGACATTATCCAAAATTAGGTGGACCATACCATATGAAATAGTAGGGATTTAATGCTTACTATTGAAAAAATTTTGTGGCAATAACTCCTTGTGGCCTTATTAGCGAGTTGATGGCAAAACAAACATTACAGTGTGTCTTTGTAAGTTTTTTTTACGGTGAATATGCGATTCCCACTATTTTATTGTGTTATACTCCACCTTAAATTAGGATCTACATTTACCTTATTTTTTGCCTCATGCCCCAAATGAGCTGCTAAGATAGATAAACTGTGTAGGCCCACATAGTTTTTAACATCAACTAGTGACTAATGTTGGGTCACCTTCCTAACCATGTCTTTGAAACATTTGATAATCCAGGCGATCGGGATGCTTAGTACCCATCCATCATGAGGGTGCAGCTTGGGAACCACCATAGCTATAGACCGATGGCTCTATCTGGGGCTATGTGAGGCCCACCTTGATATACGTGTTTTATTCCAGCTGTTAATCAATTTTGAAAGATTATTTTAGTACCAAAGCCCAAAAATGATATAGATCACATACTCAAGTGGACCACACCACGAGAAGTAATGATGATAATAATGTTCCGCATCATTGAAACCTTCATAGGGCCAATTGTACGGTTTATTTGACATTTAACCTATTTATAAGGTCACATAGACCTGGATAAAAGGAAAACATAAATATAAGCTTGATCCAAAACTTATGGGCCCAAGAGGATTTTGGCAGTAAGCATTTAATCCCCACTATTTTTTTTTTTTGATGGATGGCAGGGAAAAACACATACATCATGGTGTCTCCCATAGATCCCTTGACATGACCATCCATCTCTAAGTAGCTCCCAGTGGATGGTACCCAATCCACACTTTCTATCATGAAGTCTTGGCCACAAATACTGGGATGATTCAAAACTTAGGTAGGTCACAACTTTACAAAGATTTTTCAACAATCAAAAGTTATTATTTTAATCATAAAATTTGTCTTGATCACACTTGATGATGATTTAATTGTTCATATTTAGTTGTCCATAATTTAATCACAATGGGATATAAATCATTGGGGGATGATTATGACAATAAAAGAATTATATCATAAATATATGCATGGATAAAATGGATCGAGGAACTTATAAATAAAATCTCAGGACCTAAAAAAGTTTGTTGGCAGTTGAATACCTAATAAAATACACCCATGAAACCATAGCTTGTTGGGGATTATTCTGCAGAATCACACGGAGATGGATTTAGGATAGCAATCCAAGATCATCAAGCAAACACAAGAGAGCAAAAGATTTAACGTAAAAAACCCTTTCGGAAAAAAATCAAAGCACAAAGTGACAGAAATCTACTATGAAAGCATAAATTACAAAGATAAAAGACTTATCTGATTCGAACAACCTCAACTCTCACCCTTGCTACACTATTTGCAAACCCAAAAACCCATTTATAAATCTTCTGGAATACTTTAGAAAGCCTTAGCATGTTTTAGAATAACCCTAAAACTCCTATTTATAGTTTAAGAAACCACACTTTCACACAGACTTGAAATAGTCTGAAAACTACTTCAAATTACACAGTCCGCGCGCAGTTTGTGTAACCTTCGACTGGTCGAAGCAGGGCTTGGGCTAGTCGAAGGGCACCTTAGACTGGTCGAAGATCTCGAAAATTTCAAAATATATTATTGCTGGACTTTGAGCGAAACTTTCTCTGGGCTATTTGAACTTTTCAGATTTAAGACATCTGTTAACAACAATCTCTACTCTATCTTCATTCTTTAAATGCGTAGCTTCATGACCTATTCTTTTATCTCCACGTCACATCAAAGCTTTAATCAATGCTTATCGTGTATACTCCATCATTTTTTTGTGTCATTGTCAAGCCCAAAGAAGTTGCATGGAACTTGAACTTTTCTGTAAGAACGACATTAGTGAGCATGTCTGTCGGATTCACGCTGGTGTGAATCTTCTCCAGTGTTACGACTCCTTCCTCAAGTACCTGTTGGATAAAATAGTGACAAACATCAATGTATTTAGTACGTAAGTGATAAACAGAAATTTTAGCAAAATTGATAGCGTTTTCGCTATCACAATTAATCAACACGGGCTCCTACTGAAGTCTCAACTGATTTATCATGCATCTTAACCAAACACCTTCTTTAAACATTTTTATCACTGCCATATATTTTGCTTTGGTCTTGGAAAGAGTCACCAAAGACTGAAGCTTCGACATTCTACTAATTGTTCCACCCGCTAGTACAAACGAGCAACCTAAACTTGACTTTCTGAAATCCTCAATGCCTGCATATTCTGAATCCATATACCCTACTAACTTTGCTGCTGTCTTCTCAAAAGTTAAAATATAATCAAGCACTCTCTTATATACATATTTTTCAGATTTAAAAGATAATCTAGATTGTTTGCCATATATACAATACTCGCATATATATAAATCATAATTCTTAAAAGCTAAAATCAAATAACGATCAGATAATACCTTCATGCCCCGCTCGCTCATGTGGCCCAGACGAGCATGTTACATACGTAGAATCTACAATAGCTGTTGCCGCTTCACCTGCTAAAGTGCTTCCGATCAACCTATAAAGGTTTTCATGCTTTTACACTCTTATAACCACGAGTGCCCCCTTTGAAACTTTAATGACACCATTAAGACCGATGAACTTACACCCTACAGCCTCAAGTGCACTAAGAGAAATCAATTTTTTTTTCATATTAAGAACGTTTCTAACATCAGTCAAGGTATGCTTCATCCCATCAAACATCTTGATGCTTACTGTACCAATAACCACAACATTACGGGCATTGTCATTGCCCATAAAGACTTGTTCGTCATTGCATTCCTTGTAACTGACGAACCAACTCCGATGAGGAGTCATGTAATATGATGCTCATGTGTAAAGGATCCACTCATCTTTGAGATTGTCATGCAAGCGTCCGACCATAGACACAGACAAAATATCACATTCACTTGTTTCTTCTTTAAATGTAACAACATTGACCTCCCTGGAAGAAGCCTCTAAGTTTTCTTTATTCGTTTTAGGATCTGTACAATTCTTCTTCATGTGTCCACCCATCTCACAGTTCTAACATTTTAATTTGTTTTTGCCCTTGGCCTTGGATTTGGATATAGGTCTTGAAGATCTTATACCTCACTCAGAATTTCTTCCCCTTATAGACAGTGCATCAAAAGATGTCCTCATACTGCCATTTAGCTTTCCCATGGCCTTCCCTTGAAAGGGCTGAGATAACGGTGTTGACACTCGGGGTTTTATTTATTGTATACATTGTGTCCTTGATTTACTCATACAATGTCAGAAGAGAATTCAACAACATACATGTTTGTTCCTCATCTTTAATCACTTCCTCCATATCCAACAATTTACAAACCAATTTATTAAAGTTGCAGATGTGAGCCTGCAGATCTCCACCCTCTACCATCTTTAAGGTATATCACTGTAGCTTCAAATATAGGCAATTTTTAGAGGATTTTTTCGCATAAATATCCTCTAACTTCGCCTATAAACTAGTCGCAATTTTCTCCCTCAAAACATTGTAAAGAACCTCATCCGTGAGACATAAACGGATGGAAGCTAAAACATTCATGTCAAGAGTATTCTAGTATTCGTCATTCATAGTCGATTTTCGCTCCTTAAGAGCATTAACTTCGCCTTGCTTAGTTAATAGACTAATCATCTTAATATTCCATAACTCAAAATTATTTTTGCATGAGTACTTCCCAATATCAAATTTAGAGTTTCTTATTGATGTTAATCCTACATATTAACTTCGTCTTGCTTAGTTAATAGACTAATCATCTTAATATTTCATAACTCAAAATTATTTTTGCATGAGTACTTCCCAATATCAAATTTAGTGTTTCTCATTGATACTAATCCTACATTTCCAGATATATGCCCCAATGATTGCTCTGATAACACTTGTTGGGGATTGTTCTGCAGAATCACACAGAGATGGATCTAGGATAGCAATCCAAAAGCACAAAACAAACTTAAGAGAGCACAAAGATTTAACGTAGAAAACCTTTTGATAATAAAAACCATGGCACAAAGCGACAAAAATTCACTATAAAAGCATAAATTACAAAGAAAAAAGACTTACCAGATTTAAACAATCTCGAATCTCACCATTGCTACACCTTTGCAAACCCTAAAACCCTTTTAGAAACCCTTTGAAATACTTTAGAAAGCCTTAACATGTTTTATAATAGCCCTATAAACTCTTATTTATAGTTTATGAAACCCTACTTTCGCACCGACTTAAAATAGTCTGAAAATCACCTCAAATTTATGCAATCCGCGTAACCTTCGACTAGTCGAAGCTGTTGGGATTCGACCTGTGGAATCACACATATGAATATAGGATAAAAATCCAAGAGCACCAAGTAATTAGGGGTGCACACAGGTCGGTTCGGTCCGGTTATAGGGTAAAATCGGAACCAAACCGTTCCTAACGGTTCTAGGATTTTCGGAACCAGAACCGAACTGTTAGTATACTAGAACCGAATGAGAACTGGACCGTGAAAACCGGTTCGGTTCCGGATCGGTTCCACGGTTCTAGGTTTTTTAGAAAATTCAACAAAAGAAAAAGACAGCCAGAAAGGGATAAAGCACCGTTTGGAAGTGTTTAGATCGAGAAAAACGGGTTGGGGGGTTAGGTCCTTGGATTCCATTTGGGTTGGGGCCTTTTTCTGTGAGTACTCGGGGATTATACTTACAAGTAAATAGACAGAAATGGTTACCATGAATGGTGACAGTTTGATTTGGATTCAAAACCCCAAATCAACAAATCAGGGATTTAGGAAATCCCAAAATCAGTTAATTAGGGATTCCAATTCCCGTAAACAACTATGAAAATTTCAAATCCCCAACCTCAATTCCTAATTCAGATTAGGGATTATTTTTTTTGGAACTCCAAATCTTGTTAAATTGGGGATTTCAGTCCTATACCTTATATCCAGTTGAAATTAGGGATTTGAATTCCCAAATCGGGAATCAGGAATTCCAGATTAGACACCAAATTCAGAAAAATATATTGAGGATTTCAAAATTGGCTCATCTTGTAGGCCCTTACCTGCGATTTGTGGGAGCCGATTACCATTGTCACACTCCAGATCTGTAACGCCCCGTGTTTTCAGGAACCGAGTATAAGACCCGTTTCCCAAAAACTCGAGTGTTAACTTATAAAAAGTCAAATTTCACATTTTTTTTCTTTCATCAGAGTAAGCAGATGAGCGTACTATGGACAAATCAAATATAGAAAAAAGTTGCATTATCATTTAAATATATAAGAAGCTGCCCTTAATGACTTATACAAACCAATGCCCTCATTCTCACAATTACAAAATGAAATAATGTTACATTTGAAATAAAGTAAATTATAACACTTTTGTGATGTAAAACCCTGTAGCAACCCTGTAAATAGCATCGGCTTGTTGTATACCTGCATCAACTGTTACGGTTTGATAGCGTCAATGGCTATCGCAGTGAGGAACACCCTCCAAGATTGCACACTCATCATTCATAAATCAGTACAGATCGTAAGTCATGAAGATATATATAATAAATAGGGTAATTCATAGTCATACTCATGCTTTAAGAAAATCAAACCAATCAATAGAGTTTCATTATAAGCAAATATCATGGCAGTTGCAATTCAAGGAAACATGTCCACATAACCAAATAATCAAACATACAATTTTCTATTACGCCCGAAATCACATTGTACGTGAACTCCGCAAGATCGCTAGAAAATCCACAAAGCGAACTTCGGCTCTACCTGAAAATCATGGTACAAGTGAAATTCGCAAGGTGAATAGAAAATCATCCTTTAAACCCCCACTTCACCCGAAAATCATGTCATACGTGAACTCCGCAAGATGGTTAGAAAAAAATCGACAATGCGAACTTCAGCTCCACCCGAAAATCATGGTACGAATGAACACTACAGATGAAGAGACAAACAACATACAAACCCTAGACCACTCAAAAATCATGTCGTACGTGAACTCCGCAAGACGGCTAGAAAATCGACAAAGCGAACTTCGGCTCCACCCAGAAATCATGGTACGACTGAACTCCGCAAGATGGATAAGAAACAACATGGTATGCGAACATACCCAACAACCCACAAAGGGCAACAATAGGTCATTAAAGCCACGAGGACAAATATACGATCCAAGCCACATAGGCGATGTGTGGTCCAAGCCACATAGGCAAATGTGCGATTTAAGCTGTGTAAGGCAAATGTGGACCGCAGGATCATAAGTCCAAGGTAAGTTCCATTGAATTCATCATTCAAGCACAAGTGGTAGCATAAAATAAATTAATACGTATCTAATAAAGGATAGCATGTTATTATCGAACCATTCATGCATGTTATAATTTAAAAGAAACATTTATCGTCTAACACATAAATTAACTATACAACAAAGCATATTCAATAGTAAAGTAAGTAACTCAGTTACGGGAATCATGTCATCATCTATATTTAGATTGATGAAATCAAGTGGGAAGTTCAAAGGGTAAGTCCTCACCTTACGTGTCGAGTCGCCCGTTAGTGTTGCTAGGGAAACGCAGGTGTCATTAGAATGAAACCCTGCCATACATTGTAAAATTCTACGGTTAGAACCAAGCTTAACACACTAATTATGGTTTGAAATTCCAACCTAATGTCTAGATTACTTAGGTTTAGGGATTTCGTCATAAGGTTTAGTCATAAGTTTAGATTTTAAGTATTGATTATGGAATTGAACTCCATTTTGTATGGCTGCTAATGATATTACTATATGAACTAAATTAATCAAATATATTGGTTATTAATTTTAGAAATATTAACAATGACTACTATTACATTAAATTATCGAATAACAACCCACGATGAATAATAATACTAATAATTCCAAAACAACTCTTAATGTTAACAACATACCTAATATTAGCTAATGTGACATTAATAATTATTTTGGTGAAAGTAGACAGTATGCATTAATGTTAATACTAATACTTAAAGAGCGACAAAATAAACTACTAATAATTTAATAATGATAACTTTTATATGTGTTAACTAATATTGGTATGGATAACTTACTAATGACTATTCATATCTAAATTTAATAATCCTAAAAATAATAATAATAATAATAACAACGATAATTGAAACAATCCCAAGTCAAGAAGAAAATGTGGACTCACCTACGTTGATTTGGTAGCTCAACTCAACCTTAACAAGGCCTGAACTAGGCCCAAGCTCTCTCTCTCCTTTATTTCTTTCTCTTTTCTTCTTCTTTCCTTTTCTTCTATGGTTGATGAGTTCATCTGCCCAACAACCACCCTAGTCTTGAGTCACCAGCTAGGTCAACTCAGGCATGTATGACGGTGCCTTAGTGAGTCGAGTTCACTCAACTCGGCAGCGAGTGCAACTTGCAATCACTCGCATATTCTCTTTTTCTCACGAATCTTCTTCTCTTTCTTTCCTTCCTTCTTCTCTCCTTCTCCAAATCTAGTTCTTGCAGCCAAATGGGACAGATTTGGAATCACCCTAAATCACCAGATCCAAGGCCACGTGACTCGGTGAGTCATTAAGGCAGCGCCAACCTGATGAAAGCAGGAGGACACAATTGCAGCTCGATCTCCCACTCTCCTTTACTTCCTTCCTGGTCTTTCCTTCTTTCTTTTCTCTCTTTTTTTTTTTTTAAAAAAAAAAAAAAAAAAAAAAACCGTCCAGCAAGAACCTGGACTAGACTAGGAGCAGACCCGACCCAACCACTGTTGGATCGACCCTAACTTGAGCTCGACAGCGAGTTGAGCTGCTGACTCACCCGTGCACTGTCCCTTCTGTCTTTCACTTCCTAACTCCCTTCTTCTCTTCTCCTTCCGTTTACCTCTCTCTCTCCATAAGCCCTTTTTCTGATGACCAACAGAGTTTGGACTCGTCTCAGACTCGGACTGAGTTAACATCGCCCGGTGGAGAAAATGAGCTAGCCATTAATGGCAGATCGACATCCGATGCTCCTTCCTTCATTCTGCTTCGTAGGATCTATTTTACTTGATCCCAACATGCTTCTTGACCATTGGTTTCGAAGCTTCGACTGGTTTTTCGCGGTGGGTTCAAGCTCTGAAAGAAGCGGGCTAGTTTTGGAGGTGCGGCTGCAAGGAGTAGAGCAACGAACCCTCACCCTTTATTCTCTCTTTTCTTGATGCCCTGGGTAATCTGAGACCATCGAATGGAGAATGCACGGCCTGGATTGAATCCGTTGTTCGGTTTCTAGAAACAGGTAGCGGCCGGTGGTTTTCTTGCATTGATTTTCTACCAAAAACCTAATCCGTGTGGATTGGTAATGGATGGCTGAGATTGCCTGCACCGGACGGTCGTGATTGGAGAGAAAACCTCACACGGATTGCTGGCTTGGTAGCATGGAAAATAGTTTCCGTTTTCAGAAACGAGTGTGCTTTGTAACTAGATTTGTGGCTGAGATTGTGTGTACGTCCATGTGATCCAACGGCTGAAACTTGGCAGGGTTCACACGGATTTGGGTCCTCTACAATATGGACGGTTTGGATCGTTGGATCGATCTATGATGGTGGGCCGAAATTCGCCGAGAGTGGCTCTGTCGATCCGTTTGACGAAAATTTGAAAAGAAAGAGAGGGAATTTCTTTCCTCTTTCGGGCAGGCACGGGTAAGCGCCCGACTGACCGTGCCAATGGCCTGGTGCACACCAAGTGCGCATGTAGGTGGTGCACATGCATCAATGGTGGGGCCCACAGGGATGTCCGTGATGTGATCTACTCCGTTCATTTATTTTTTTTCAGCCCAAAATAGGGTCCAGACCAAAGTATGAGACAGATCCATGTCTTAGGTAAGCCATACACACCAAATTTGTGCCTGATTAGTGGTTTGCGTGCCCCATGGTGATGTTAAGTGAAATCTGGCTCGTCCATTAGTTTCAAAATTAGTTATCAATTAATAAAGTATTTAATTTGAAATATTATATGTATGTGTATATATGTATTTTTCTTTTATATATATATATAAATATTAATTATTCTATATTTTATATACATGGTATAATATAATAATATGTAATTTAAATTTTAAAATGTAAATATTAGTCAATATGCATCAATCATATGATAATGTGTTGACATACAATTTATTTTATATATATAGTTTAAATAATGTAAAATAAATAGTATACACAATTTGAATGATTTAAGTAACATACGTGTTGTAACAACTAATTATAAAATTATTTTGTATTATAATATATACATACAATTATATGCTATTTAAAATGAATTATTTTGTCTTCTTAGTAACACCCGAGTACTGAAAAGTATGGGGTGTTACAATCTGCCCCCCTTAAAGAGAATTTCGTCCTCGAAATTCAATACTTCTACCTTAAATGGGTCGAGAAAAATCTATTTTCTCTATCTCTAACTATTCACTATTTTTCCCCGTGAAGCATGTTTGTATGGATAAACGTTCATGTTTGACTAAAGGACTGGGGTTGTTACGAGATCCATGGCTATAGACGATGGCATGCCACCTTCCTTGATGAGGCCGTCGTCGGTGTCCCGTGGATGTATTTTCGTGGCTAGAGGCAGGACTTTTGCTATCTACACGTGCGACTGCGGCAGCCGGAGATCTCATCTCCCTCCCTTCAGCAGCTGCATGTAGCATGTTGAGAATCCCTGTGGCAGCAGGAAGACATCTTCCTCTCTTCAGCTGCTGCATGCGGCAGGAAAAAAATCCTTACAACGACGGTAAGTGAAGAGACGACGAGTGAGAGAGAGGGACGACTAAAGAGAGAGCTGCACGTAAGTTGCAGGGTGAGAGACGACGAGAGAGAGGGAGACAGTGAGAGAATGAGAAAGAGATAGGTTTTTTTGGTTTTAATCTTTTAAGTTGGGATCAACGGTTCGGATCCAAGGTTCAGATCCACGGTTCGGGTCCATGGTTCGGTTAACGGTTCTACATGCCCCTAAACCGGAACCGAATTGTATCCAACGGTTCTTGTAATTTTAGAACCAGAACCGGAACCGGTGGTGTCTAGAACCGAACCGATCCAACGGTTCTGGTCCGGTTCCACGGTTCTACCGGTTAAATATGCACCCCTATAAGGAATCACAATAAACACATAGATTTAACGTGAAAAACCCTTGCAGGAAAAAATCACAGCACAAAACGACAGAAAATTCTACTATGAAAACTTATATTACAAAGATAGAGGACTAAATTGGTTGAGCAATCCTCAAACCTCACATTTTCTCCACCCCTTTAAACCCTAGAACCCTTTTAGAAACCTTAGAAAGCTCTAGAATTCCCTTGCAATGCCTCCTAGTCCCGTATACATGCCTATTTATGGGTTTAGGAAAAAAACCTAAGCAAAATCATAAATAAAATTCGCAGAATCTGCATTTTTGCAAACGAATTTGTATAAACCTTCAATGACATTGAACTAACTTCGATGTCATCGAAGAAGGACCAAAACTGTCCAAGAACTGAAGCCTAAAATTATCAAAAAAATTGATGTCATCGAGTTAGCTTTGATGTCATCGAACAACATATCTGCAGATTTAAAACATCTGACGACAACAATCTCCAACATCTCTTTAATCTTTAGATATGTGGCTTATAATAGTTTTCTCTTATCTTTGTATCACATCATAGCTTCATCAACACTTATCGTGCATATTCCGTCCTTCAAGTACACTATCGCCAAGCCCAGAAAAGTTGCATAGAACTTAAACTTCCCTACAGGAACGATCTTGGTGAGCATGTCCATTGGATTCATGCTGGTGTAAATATTTTTCAGTATTACGCCTTCTTCCTCAAGCACCTATCAGATAAAATGGTGACAAACATCAATGTATTTAGTACGTGGGTGATAAATAAATTTTTTAGCTAAATTGATAGCGCTCTCGCTATCACAATTAACCGGCACGACCTCCTGCTGAAGTCTCAACTAATTTATCATGCCTTTGATCCAGACACCTTCTTTAAATACTTCCATCACTGTCATATATTTTATTTTGGTCATGGAAAGAGTTACCACGGACTAAAGCTTCGACATCCGATTAATTGTTCTACCAGCTAGTACAAACGAGTAACTTAAAGTTGACTTTTTGAAATCTAAATTACCTGCGTAGTTTGAATCCATATACCCTACCAGCTTTGTCCCTGTTTTCTCAAAAGTTAAGACGTAGTCTTTTGTACCTCGAATGTATCAAAGTAGCCATTTCACCATTTTTCAATGTTGCTTGCCGGAGGTTTAACACATATCTACTCATAGCACCTACTACCTGTGAAATATCTAATCTCGTACAGACTATGACATACATTAAACTGCCAACTACATTTGAATAAGACACTTGAGACATAACCTGTTTTTTCTCATTTGATTTTGGACATTGTTCCGAAGAAAGCTTGAAGTGAGTAGAGTGGGGAACGCTCACTGGCTTTGCTTGGTTCATCCCATACTTTATCAGTATTTTTTTAAGGTATTATGCCTGTGATAACCAAAGCCTGTTAATCTTCCTGTCTATATGAATATCTATGCCGAGAACTCTCTTTGCAACCCCCAGACTTTTATCTTGAATATTCCTGATAATTGAGTCTTCAATAAGTTGATTTCAGACATATCATGACAGGCGATCAATATATCATCAATATACAATACTAGGATGATGAATTTATCATCACTTAGTGTCTTATAATAGACATAGTGATCGTATTCACTTCGAGTAAAATTTTGACTTAACATGAAAGAATCAAAATTTTTATACCACTGCCTAGGTGACTGTTTTAGGCCGTACAATGACCTCATTAACCTGCAAACTTTTTTCTACCTCTTTAATTTCGTAGCCATCTGGTTGCTTCGTGTAAATCTGCTCTTCCAACTCTCCATGCAGGAATGTAATATTGACATCCATTTATTCCAACTCGCGATCGTATTGGACAACCAACGCTAATACAAATTTGATAGACACCTGCTTAACCACCGGTGTGAATATCTCTGTGAAGTCAATTCCTTCTCTCTGAGCATAATCCTTCGCTACTAATATAACTTTGTATCTATCCTGTTTTCTTTTGAATAATCACTTACATCCGATCGATTTTCGGCCCACCTGAAGCTCCGCCAGCTCCCATATGTGATTTTTATGTAACGAGTCGATCTCATTGTCCATAGTTGCCTTCCACTTTTCTGCATCAAGCTTACTGAGAGCCTTCTGAATAGTATATGGGTCTCCCTCATCTATAATAAGGGCATATGCAATATTAGAGTCATCCCTGTATCTTGCCGGTAACTTACGATCATGCGGTGAATTCCTTCTCAAAGGTGGCTACTCCACCTGATCTTGTACCTTTGTCTACGCATCTGTCTCTGCCTGAGTATCATCCGTGTCAATCTGGATGTTTACAATCAACCTTTCTTGTTCCTCTTGTTCCTCTTGCTCCTCTTGATCATTCTTACGGAATAGAGAGCTTTCATCGAATCTGATGTCACGGCTAGTGATAACCTTATGTGTGACCTTGTCGAATAACCTGTAATCTTTCACACCAACACCATAGCCAACAAAAATATACTTTTTGGCTTTATAGTCTAGCTTATCTCTCTTAAATGATGGTACATGAGAGTAAGCTCCACAACTAAATATGTGCAAATCTGAGTAGTCCAGCTTATGACCATTACATACTTTCTCTGAAATTTTACATTCAATTATTGCAAAACGAGACTGGTTCACCAAATAGTCTATAAGTCATTGCCTAATGCAATAGTACTTAACATGCTTCGAGCCCTCTCCAAGAGAGTTTGATTCATTCGCTCAACTATACCATTTTGTTTGGGCGTGTGGTGCACTGTGTTGTGCCTAATGATTCCTTCATCGTTGTAATATTTATTAAACTTAGCGGAATTGAATTCTTCACTATTGTCAGTTCTTAAAACTTTTATTTTTCACCCTGACTGTTTTTCTACCATTGTCTTCCATTGTTTGAATATGGTTAAAACTTTGGATTCACGTTTCATGAAGTAAACTCAAACTTTCCTAAACTAATCGTCAATAAATGAAACAAACCATGACGACCCTACAATGAAAACCTCTAGTAATGGTCCCCATACGTCGGAGTGCACATAATAAAGTACTCCCTTACATACATATTTTTCAGATTTAAAAAGACAATTTAAATCGTTTGCCATATATACAATGCTCACATATATCTAAATCAAAATTCTTAAAAGTTGTAATCAAACATTGATCAGAAAGTACCTTCATTCCCTGCTCACTCATGTGGCCCAAACGTGTATGCCACATACG
The DNA here is from genome assembly GCA_037074715.1 of Magnolia kwangsiensis. NCBI lineage: Eukaryota > Viridiplantae > Streptophyta > Magnoliopsida > Magnoliales > Magnoliaceae > Magnolia > Magnolia kwangsiensis. Next base: position 3,123,826 of record CM073577.1, on the reverse strand, counting down.
TGTAGACGTGGAATCTACAATAGCCGCTGCCGCTTCACCTGTTAAAGTGTTGCCGATCAACCTATAAAGGTTTTCATGTCTTTGTGCTCTCATAAACACGACTGCTCCCTTTGTAACTTTAAGGACACCTTTTGTCACCGGTGAACTTGCACCCTACAGCCTCTAGTGTACCGAGAGAAATCAGACTTTTCTTTATATCAGGAACGTATCTAACGTTAGTCAGAGTATTGTCATTGCTCTCACAAATATCTTGATGCTCACTATACCAATAGTCACAACATTACAGGCATTGTCATTGCCCATAAAGACCTGTCCACCATTGCATTCTCTGTAGTTGACGAACCAATTTCGATGAAGAGTCATGTGATATGACGCTCCTGTGTCTGGGATCCACTTATTTGCATGATTGTCGTGCACATGTCCAATCATGGACATAGATAGAACTTCACCACCACTTGTCTCTTCATTAGATGTGACAACATTGTCCTTCTTAGAAGAAGCCGCTGAATTTTCTTTCTTTGCTTTATGATTGGTACAATCCTTCTTCATGTGTCCAGTCATCCCATAGTTCCAGCACTTCAGTTTTCCTTTACCTTTGCCGTTGGATTTGAATATAGGCTTTGAAGATCTTGTAACTTGATCAGTATCTCTGTCCCTTGTAAATAGTGCACCGGAAGATGTCCCCATGTTGCTGTTATGCTTTCTCATGGCCTTCCCTCGAAGAGCTGAAATAATGGTGTCAACACTCAGAGTTTTATTTATGGTGCACATCGTGTCCTTAAATGACTTATACGATGATATAAGAGAATTCAACAACATACATGCTTGTTCTTCATCCTTGATCACTTCCTCCATATCCAACAATTTGTAAACCAATTTATTAAAGTTGTTGATGTAGGCCTCCAGATCTCCATCTTTTGTCATCTTGAAGGTATACCACTATGACTTCAAGTGTATGCGATTTTCAGAGAAATTTTGCATAGACATCCTTTAACTTCGCCCACAACCTAACCGCAGTTTTCTCCCTTATGACATTGTAGAGAACCTTATCCGTGATACATAAACGGATTGAGGCTAAAACATCACTATCAAGAGTCTCTCATTCTTCATCTTTCATAGTCAATTTTCACTCCTCAAGATCCTTAACTTTACTTTGCTTGGTTAATGGAGTAATCATCTTAATCTTCCATAACTCAAAATTATTTATACCTGAGTACTTCTCAATATCAAACTTGGTGCTTTCCATTATTACTAATCCTGTAGATTCAGATCCGTGCCCCAACAATAGCTTTGATACGACTTATTAGGATTCAGCCTGCGGAATCACATAGATATGAATCTAGGATAGCAATCCAAGAGCACAAAGCAATCACAAGAAACACATAGATTTAACTTGAAAAACCATTGTGGGAACAAACTACTGCACAAAGCGATAGAAAATTCTACTATGAAAACTCAGATTACAAAGATAGAGGACTTAACCGGCTTTAGCAATCCTCAAACCTCATCTTTTATCCACCCCTTGAAACCCTAGAACCCTTTTAAAAACCCTAAAAAGCTTTTAGAATTCCCTTGTAATGTCTCTTAATCCTGTATACATGCCTATTTACATGTTTAGAAAGAAACTTAAGTAAAATCAGAAACAAATTTTACAGAATTTGTGACATCGAACTAGCTTCGATGTCAATGAAGAAAGACCAAAACTGTCCAGCGACCGGAGCCTAAAATTACCAAAAATTCGATATCATCGAGTTGGCTTCGATGTCATCGAACTGGCTTCGATGTCATCGAACAGTGTATCTACAGATTTAAGACATCTGATGACAACGGAAGCAGGGCTTGGGCTAGTTGAAGGGCACATTCATAATTTTATTGTGAAAAGGTGCAATCATAACTGTTCATCATAAGTTCATAACTTTAGAAATACTTGATTATCATAATGAGAGTTCAAATGCTTAAGCAATCTTATTCGAATTTTGAAAAACTCATAATTTTCATGGTGTTTCTAGTTAAAATTCAACAAGTGGTGTGGAAGTGATACAATCCCATGATAATTATCAATTGCTATTTTTTTTTACCATGATAATTTTTAGGTTTATTTTGCATTCTAACCGTTAGATGGTAGTATCTTTTATGAGGAACTGTTGGAGATTTGTACTGCGGAATCACACAGATCTGGATAGATGATAGTAATTTAAGAGCACCAAGCAAACATAAGAGAACACAAAGATTTAACGTGGAAAACCCTTGTAGAAAAAAACTACGGCACAAAGCGATAAAATTTCACTATGAAAATAGAAATTATAAAGAGAAATGACTTACCCGATTTGAACAACCTCGAATCTCACCTTTTCTATACCTTTTAGAAACCTTAAAACCCTTTTAGGAACCCTTAGAAACCCTTTAGGAAGCTTTTGAATACTTTAGAATAGTCATAAGGACTCCTATTTATAGTTTAGGAAACTCCACTTATGCACCTCCTTTGGAAAAGTTCGAAAACAGTCTCAAATTTATGCAGTCCGCACAGGATCTGCGTAATCCTCAACTAGTCGAAGGAGGGTCTCGACCGATCGACCACTCGACCGGTCGAGTGGCCCGGACACTAAAAAACATAGGTCGCTAGACTTTTAGTTGAGCAGGCCTCGACTAGTCGAGCAGCCCAAAATCCTGTTAGATTTAAGTCATCTGACAACAATCTCCACCCCGCCTTCAATATTCAACTGTGCAACTTATTGACATCTTCTCTTATCTCTGCATCACATCATAACTTCTCATGCACACTTCGTCTTTCTTTTTCACCATCGCCAAGCCTAAAGAAGTTGCACATAACTTTAACTTCTCTACAGGAACAATCCAGGAGAGCATGTCTGCCAGATCTGAATCCGCATGCCCAACCACCTTTGCTCATGTCTTCTTAAAAGGAAAGACGTAGTCTTTTTACCATCTCACTGCTACCTAATATTGTTTGCCGGGGTATTTTCTCACAACACTGATGGCCTGTGAAATAACCGGTCTAATCTAGACCATGACATACACTGCCAACCGCATTCGAATAAGGCTCATAAGATATCCTGTTTTTTCTCATCTGTTTGGAGACATGTCTTGAGGAAAACTTGAGGAGAGATACATAGGGAACGCTCTCCAGCTTTATCTGGCCCATCACATCCTTGATCAATACCTACACACAAGGTATTCCTCCTATGATTATTAAAGCCTACTCCTCCTTCAGTCTCAATGCCGAGAACCATCTTTGCAACCCCCGATCCTTCATCTTGAATGTCCCACTTAACCGAGTCTTCAGTACATTGATTTCAGACATGTCATAATTGACGATCTACATGTCATTAATTTCTGACTCACCATGAAGAAATCAAACCACTGCTTAGGTGACAGGTCGAACCACGATCTTCTGTAAATTTTTTCTTAACCCCTTTAACTTTGAATCTCTCTAGTTGCTTCATGTAGATTTGCTCTTCTAATTTTTCTTACAAAAGTGCAGACTCCACATCCATCCTTCCAACTCAAGATCATATTGGTCAACCAACGCCAATTATGGATCTAATAGACACCTGTTATACCATCGGCGCAAATATCTCTGAGAAGCCCATCCCTTCTCTCTGAGCATAACCCTTCGCCACCAACCTCGCTCTGTATCTACATTGTATCCTCCTGAAGATCCACTTGCATCCAACCACTTTCCGACCCACTGAAAGCTCCATCAGCTCCTATGTGTCGATTTGGTACAATGAGTCCATCATATCGGTCATATTCACCTTCCACTTCTCAGCACCAGGCGTACCTAAAGCCATCAAAATATAAGACAGATCCTCATGCGATATTAGAGTCGTCCATGTACCTCGTCAATATCTTGCGATCATGCTATGTGATTCTTCTCACAGGTGGTTACTCCACCTACTCTGTATCCTTGTTCGTGCATCTCAACCTTCCTACTTTGCCCACTCATGTGGCCATGCCCAGCATGCCACACACGTGCAGATGTGGAATCCGCTACATTCACTGCAACTCCACCTTTTGAAGTGCCCCCGATCAACTTGTACATGTTACCGAGTCGTTATGCTTTCATAATTACCCGTGCCCCCTTAGATACCTTAAGAGCACCATCAATACCTGTAAACTTGCAGCCCATTACCTCAAGTACACCAAGAGAAATCAGATTCTTCTTCAAATCAGGAACGTGCCTAACATCAGTCACGGTACGCTCCGCCTCGTCAAACATCTTAATACGCACCGTACCAATAGCCACAACATTACAGACAATGTTATTGCCCATAAATACTTGTCCACCATCGCACTCCCTATAGCTGGTGACCAACTCCGATGAGGAGTCATGTGAAAAGATGCTCTTGTGTCTAGCATCCACTTGTCCTTACGATCATCATATGACCACCTGATAGTAGATACATACAAAACATTACTATCACATTCACTCGATCCATCTGTCGTGGTAGCATTGGCCTCCCTGTATGAAGCCTCAGAATCTTCTTTCTTGGATTTAGGATTTTCACAATCCTTCTTCACATGTCCTTCCATCCCACAATTCCAGCACTTTACCTTTCCTTTGCCCTTGCCCTTGGATTTGGATCTAGAACCTGAAGAACTTATACCTTGTTCAAAATTCATACTCCCTGTAAACAATGCATTAGAAGATATCTCTATATCGACGTTAAGCTTTCTCATGGCATTCCCTTAAAGGGCTGAGATAACAATGTCGACACTTAGGGCATTATTCGTGGAGCACATTGTGTCCTCGAATGACTTATAAGACACCGGAAGAGAATTCAGCAACATACATGCTTGTTCTTCATTTTTTATCACTTCCTTCATATCCAGTAATTTGCAAACCAATTTATTAAAGTTGTTGATGTGAGCCTCCAGATCTCCACCCTTTGCCATCTTAAAGTTATACCACTGCCGCTTCAAGTGCAGGCAATTTTCAGAGAATTTTTTCATATAGACATCCTCTAACTTCGTCCATAACTTAGTCGTAGTTTTCTCCCTCATGACATTGTAGAGAACCTCATCCGTGAGACATAAACGGATCATTGATAAAGTCTTTTTATCAAGAGTATTTCATTCATCATTAGTCATAGTAGACTTTCGCTCCTCAAGAGCACCATCTTTACCTTGCTTGATTAAGGAACTCATCATCTTATCTTCCATATCTCAAAATTATTTTTTTCTAAGTACTTTTCAATATCATACCTAGTGCTTGCCATTATTACTAATCCCTCAGATTCAGATCTGTGCCCCAACTTGACTCTAATACCACTTGTTGAAGATTTGTGTTGCGGAATCACACAGAGTTAGATCTAGGATAATAATCCAAAAGCATCAAGCAAACACAAGAGAACACAAAGATTTAATGTGGAAAACCCTTTCAGGAAAAAACCACGGCACAAAGTGATAGAATTTCACTATGAAAATAGAAATTACAAACAGAAAGGACTTACCTGATTCAAACAACCTCAAATGTCACCCTTGCTACACCCTTTAGAAACCCTAAAACCCTTCTAGGAATCCTTAAAAATCCTTTAGGAAGCTTAAATACTTTAGAATAGCCCTAGAGACTCATATTTATAGTTTAGGAAACTCCACTTACGCACCTCCTATGGAAAAGTCGGGAAACCACCTTAAATTTACGCAGTCTGCGCAGGATCTGTGTAACCCTCGACTAGTCGAAAGAGGGTCTCGACTGGTCGAGCAACCCGCTCGACCGGTCGACTAGTCCGCGCAAGATCCTATCAGATTTAAGGCATCTGACAACAGGAACCACCATTGAATTTTGAATGAAAATAAACATCCGGATTGGGAGATCCGGTCCGTTCAAATTGACACTTCATCGATTGTCAATATCAAACTCATTTTTAATTATGATTATTTGGAAACGTGTAAGGGGCTGGTCAAAGTAAAATTCATGTCTGATGAATAACAGTCAATGCTTTGACGTTTAATGGGTTTGGATCTACTAGATGGTCAGTATCCGAATGGTTGTGACTAAAACTATGTTTTAATGGCTATTATTCAGCCGTCGCAATAGGACCGTTGTTTCCTTGTAATTTAATGTAATTTGTATTATTCTTTTAGATAATCAAGTATATAACATTTTAAATAGCTCGAATTAGCCAGGATGATGATGTGATATAATAGATCTAAGGATTTCATCTCCTGTCATTGTGGTGATCTTAGTACACCCATCGGAGGAATTATAAAGATGAGTTTGTAACCACGGGCTATGGCATGTCACAAGACTATTGGATGGAGTGGATTTGTAGAAAGGGCCAACCGCCTAGGGCAAAGAATGAATGCATATTGTCTTCAAAAAAAGGTTTTGTTACATTGGTTTTCTATAACCATCTGGATCATGTACACGTGCCAAGCATGCATTGCTGATTGGTAGTTGAAGATGATCCACACCGAACAGGAAAAAAATAGGCCCAGGATAGAGGAATAGGGTTGAAGAATTTAGGTGTCGTTTGACACCATGGATTTAGGTGGATTTAGGGGGATTTCAAATCCCCTGATTGTTAGGCAACATAAAGTAACTGGGGGTTTCAAATCCCCCTCAAAGAGGGGTTTGAAATCCAATGTGAGAGCTTGGATTGCTTAGGGGTGCACATCGAGTCGAACCGAGTCAAGCTGGCCTTAGCTTGACTCGGCTCGACCACTAGCTGACCTTAGCTTGAACTCGGTCCTCAAGCCTGACTGGCCAGCTCGACTCAATTTGGTCAACAGCTTGGGCGTATTTGAGCCGAGTTCTCCATTGCAGCATTTTCACAAGCACCTGGGCTACACTTTCAAAATCTTACTGTATTTAAGGCAACAACAATGGTTTTACAAGTATTTTATCAAACACCTTCTAAGCAACATAGAAATCAAGAAAGAAAAGGGTGTTGGTTTCATACACATACATTCCTTGCACCAGCCACACTTCTTTGAGTCATTTCATCAAACACTTGGTAAACAACATCAATATCAAAGTTTCGAGCCGGGTTCGATCCAAGTCGAGTCGAGCTCGAACTCAGCTCGAACTCATTTTCGAGCTAAAAAAATCAACTTGACTTGGCTTGAACTCAGATTTGAACCAAATTGAATCGGGCTTTTTCGAGTCGAGTCGAGCAAGCTAACCAAGCTAGTTCGGTTCGTCTACACCTCTACCTAAAATCCACTCAATAGTTGCATGTGTAACATATGTGTCACCATACTATTATTCTATTGGACACATGACCCACTAATGATATCCAAAATAGTTAGGGGGTGTTTAGAGCATGGGATTAGATGAGTTTAAGTGGGATGAAATTACCAAAATGTAATGATTATGTTGTGTCAAGGATTCTCGTTTAATCCCATGGCTTGGAGGCCATCCCACTTCATGTTTGGGAAACGGATTGGCTACTTGTGTTGCAACTACTGGTCGGTGCTCTGTGGGCCCCCCCGTGATGTATGTTTCATCCATGCCGTCCACCCATTCTTCCATGTCATTTTAAGTTATGAGCCCAAAAATGAGTTTGATCCAAATCTCAAGTGGACCGCACAGTTGGCCCTAGGAGGTTTTTTATGGTGTAATTCAATCACTACTGTTTTCCCATGGTGTGGTCCACCTGAGATTTATATCTACCTCATTTTTGGGATCAAGCCCAGAAATTATATTTCAAAATGGATGGACAACATGGATAAAACACATACATCATGGTGGGGTCCACATAGCACCGACCACTAGCTACACGAAACCCAAAGTAGGATTGCAGAAACCCATGCCCCGATGTTGATTTCAAGAAGGGGCTTCACAACTCATACCTCATGTGAGTTCCAAATAGACGTTGCAATGATCCATGGGATCTTATAACCCACTCCCACCAAATCCCATTTAAACCCATGCGCCAAACGCCCCCTTAGATTATCAATCGCATCACTCTAATTACTTTAATATGATGATTAACATCATCCAAACAGTCCATGTAAATCAACAACTAAAAATCGTTGGCTAGTCACTCAAACATGATCTTGTGCTTGTGGCCTATCGGGGACTTGAAATTTCATCATTTTCAGATAAGGCACATATTTCAACAGGCTTATTACAACCATTGTGTTAAGTAATTAAATTCAAACCCCTGTAAATATATAATTCATGGCTACTTTTGAATTAAAGTTGATTCCCAATCTATAGTGCCAAACACAATTCAAGGATTTCAAATTCAGAGGGTTCTGAACCCAAGCTCCCAAAATACAGGGTGTTTCAAATGCAGGGGGTTCTGACTTTGGTAGTGCTTCCATACTTGCTGGACACATCACGTGGATGGTTTGAATCACTGAACCATGGCCCTCTCATGCAAGCCGTGAAACCATAAATACTGGGTCTCTTATGCTTCCTCTCGTCCCGGTTGGCAGAAACGCACCAAGAAGAATAAATAAGATCATCATCACAATCACACAAGTCTAACAGAAAATACTTTGAATTTATGAAAAAATTCTAGCAAAAAAAAATCCAATGAACAAAGCAATAATACAATATGAATAACAAAATTACAAGAGATAAAACTTTACCGATTCGAAACTCCTTGAAAAATGGCCTACCCCTTTCTCCCTCCAAAACCCTCTCAACCCTTAGTGAAAACAATAATAAAAATAAATTGCAAAAAAATGCGCCTGTCGATCGGTTGAAATGCAGAGGTTTTGACCCATCGAAAACTCCAAAATCTTCCATAGAAATTTCCCAAAAACTGAATTATTTCCATAACCTTCAACCTGTCGACCAGACAGTAGACCAGTCAATGACCCATATTTTAATATAAATTTGAGGCATCCGATTTTCAACCCTTCTAGCATGAGGACCGATGTGATCGATTGTGAGAAATGGGCCAGTCTGATCAAATGGCTCGTGTCTAAATCTGCACATGTTTGGCACTCGTACGTTGGTCGGTATGTACCCGTGCAGTGTAAAGCGGCACCTTAAAAACCCACTACGATTCTCCAACACAGGGATGGGATGGGTCATCCCAGGCCCAGATCATTTATCTGATGGACCTGAATTTAGGCAGGAGAACCGCCCACCACGAGTAGGCTTAGACCCGGGCAAAGGCCACTCAAGATATACCCAAACTGGGCCAGGGTCTAACTAGTTTATTGCCAGGCCTGAGATGAAGGCCTAGGCTCTGACTAGGAGCCCAAGAATTAAAGACCAGGAACAAACATGGAATATTAGGCCCAGAAGTCTAATAGGCCTTTCTAGCCAACTGTTGTTGGGCTACACTCGACACATGCACGCACGCACTTTTATCCTTCAGAGGATTAGACTGCATTTGGATCACGGTCGTTTCACATATGAAGAAAAATAATTTGTGAATTTTGAATTTCTCGACAATGTTGGTAGAATGTGTGGTCCCCACCCACGTGTTCATGACATCCACACCATCCATCATGTGCAACCTCTCATGTTCTCCTTAGAGCCCAAAAGTCAGGCTGATCCAAAAATACTGTGTGCCATGGGCCACACCAAGCAATATCATGCCTAAAACCTCTTAAGGTCACGTGGTGTGGCCCTCCTAAGTTTTGAATGATCTAATGTTTGGGGGAGTTTTCCATAATGGCTGGTGTTCCCATCCCAACTGTCCCAGAGGTGCAACCCACCTGTGATTTGGATCGGCGTAATTTTTCCGGGCATGCCTTACAGACGTAGTGAATGTGAAACCTGCATCATGGTGGGCCCACGCTCAACATTGTAGCTTATTCTACAATTAACGTGGGGGAACCAACCTCTTCTATTGTCGGTAGACTTTCCAATATTTGGAAAATGGGGTTGTTTGGTGTTTGTATCAGGAAGAATTTATTGTCACATATCCAACCATACAAAGCCTCATTTCTTGATCTTTTGCGAAATCTTCTAAAGTAGAAAAAACTAAAAAAACTGCAAAAAATTTTTCCTGCAGCCCAAGCCAAAGACAGTCTTAAGTACGGGTGTGTTTGGTTATGCCAAAGACAGTCCGATTTAATGGAAAATTTCATGAAAGCAGCACCCTACATTGAAAATGACATTACAACAGAACTCTTGTTCACTTGCATTATAATGAAAGTATCATACAACCGTTCTTGATTTACAACAACAAAAAAGAAGAGAGAATGCATATCCCATTGCAATCTCAAACAATTCCCACACAATACATGCAAAGCGTCAATTATTCGGAGGAAAGAAAATGAAAAAGAGAGAACAAACACAACTATTCCATTTGCACCTACATAAAAGCTCCCGCCCATAGTCTCCCTATCCACTGTGTGAGGAGTGGGACACCCGCCCATGGATCTATTCATCAACGGCCAAAGGAACAGATTGCGCCTGAGATGAAGGGAAAAGAGGAAAAGGGAAAAAAGTTAGACACAAGAAACCAATGGCATGGAAACAATGGTAAACCTATCTTTTGAAGGAAAATCAAAATCGAGCCTGATTTTTATTTTGTTAACGGTGGCAGGAACAGAAACAAGAAACACAGTTTGGTTGTTGGGATTTGGATTTAGAGTATCAGCTGCATTCGATTCGAGTCTTGAGCTGATTAATAGAGTTCGAAAATGCTTCAGGTTACATTTGGAAGCAGCCACAGATTGTGTGGAATGTATCTCCGAACTCTTTCTCATGGATTGTTTGGTCTGGCATCCTTGGATCTGTGAAAATCTCTTGGGCAATACCTGGCTCAATCAACATTTTGTATAGGAGCTTTCGCAGATGGAGGATTGCATTATTGGCTATTGTGTGGTCAATTTGACCAAGAGGGGAATAATCAGGCCTTTCAGAATCTGAATTGTTAAGTGATGGGTGTCCATAATCGGCTTCTTCAGTTTCTGTCTGATTGGTTGCCCTGAGGTTTGTGTATGTGTGTGTGTACACATTTTGATTATTTTAGAAAAGGAATAAATATATATCTTGGGGGAAGAAAAGCAGTGACCTTGTAATCGGCCTGTTTGAGTCACATCATCCGTACTGCCCCAAAAGCCTGGTGGACTGGTGTTGGCCCACCAATATATTTGACCAAATAATGATTTGGGGTATTTTTAAAATCTAATTTGAGTGGAAAGATTTGCCTTTTTTGTGCTATTACAAGTTAATTTTTCTCTGAGTAGCCAACAAGATTACCAGATTGCGGTATTTAAGGCCGTAAAACATCTCGAGGTAGCGGCGGGTTTCACGCCTCTCCAGCTTAGAGACATACTTCCAGAAGCCGTAGACTCCGGCCAATGTCATCAACCTCTCAGAATAGATCTGCCATGTATACCTGCAATGTGGGTCATGCAAGAAAAGAGAATCAGAATCAAGCATATGGAAATACGAAGCAATTGAACTTACAAGATAAAAACACTGCTTACTTTTCGTAAATGCGCTTCAGTCCTCCTTGTGAGACCATATCCCAGTGGGCCGGATCTTCCTTGCACTTCTCGAAGAAGTCAGCGATGAGATCAGCAGCTTTATCACCTTGGTAGGGATCAATGTGGAATCCTGATGTCCCGTGTACTATGATCTCAGCGGGCCCACCATGATCAGTTGCGAAGGTGGGCAGACCACATGTCATGGCTTCAACAACAGTGAGTCCAAAAGCTTCATACAATGCTGGCTGTAGTCATAGAGAAACATTCCATCAACATTATACAAACAGTAATTAGCAGTTTGCAGCAATAGACCACAACCAAGTTGGCTAAAATTCCTGCAAGTAGCAACATTGCATACCTGTATGAAAGCTCCTTTTGTGTCTGCTATGCATCGATAGAGCTCACCGTTGCGCACCCGATTCATTTGGGCAGAAATCCATCGGAACTGGCCATTCAACTTGTATGTTTCAATAAGCCACTTCATCTTCTTCATTTCATCTTGTTCCTCCCGATCCTGCGACTCTTTCCCATGGTCACCAGCCACAATTACAAGGTTAACCAGTTCCCTGAGCCGCGCATTCTTGCCGAACCACTCAACCAATCCAGTTAAGTTCTTAACACGGTCAAGTCTTGCCATCGAAAATATAATTGGCTTATTCCGGTCGTTCAACATGCATCTGCAACAATCCCCAAAGAATCACCTCACTGCCTGAATAACTTAGGCACAGGCCAAGGAAACCGGCAGTGGCAATTCCAGAAAACCCCACATGCCGACATGCCAATCAAAAGTGTACCATGGTGTTCAAATATATCAAAATATAGTTTGTACACGATATCAATGTATCAAGATAAACAGAAATACAATAATGCTAGATAAAATAATACTAAAAACAATAAATAGAAAGCTTTTCTATATCGCACATGCACAAGCCACACGTGCTGGCATGGGACATGCATGCGAGATCTAACCCATCCATCATGTTGGTCCGACCTTGTACATGTTTTCCCAGAAATATATTTGGGTCCAATCAGAGGTGGAAACAGATGGATGGGTTAGAAACCTTCAGCCAAGTTTTTCAAGGACATACATTTGTTTTGCACACTGTGGCCCACCTGACCAGTCGATTGACTGATTCTTGGGCTAGGGCATCAATATAGTGGTGCCATCCTGATGGAAGGATTGGATCTTGAACCTATCGATCCGTGTACATGAGGTTTATTAGCAAAGCTCAATAATATAGAAAACAAGGGTCAAAACAATCTGGTTAATGGTTTGCCCTACGGCTGATGTCTACATGTATCCAAGATGCATGTCTGACACTGAAAAAAGGGAATGTTTTTTTTTTTTTTTTTAACCCTCAAATGAATAAACTGGTGTCATGATCATGAATATCACCATATAAAAACAAATGAAAAAACAGAGAGGGTGATGCAGCAGCACTAACATGTGTTCTGTGTTCTGGACAGGACTGTAGAGTAGTTCCTCTATTTCAGGATGGAGGGCAGTGAGTCTTTTCTCTTCCTCTGAATATGGGAAGTAAATAGACATATCTGCTCCTGGTGAGACGATGTTGAACTTGGTATCAAACACATCAATACCATGAACAACTCGGTAGAGTCCCGGAAGAGTGAAGGCTTTATGGCTCTCATATTGTCCAACGGTGTCCTTGCTGAAAGAATGCAAAACATAAAGTCGATCAGTCAAGCGATATGTTTGGGGGAAAAGACATAGTAAGATCCATGCTGATACAGGGATATGCAATTAATTCAGAAAAATTCTAGCCAATGACTACCATGAATAGAAGTGCGTGTAAAAGAAAGTGCCAATTAGTTTTAAAAACATTGCAATTAATTTCTAAGTCACAGCTTCTCAAATTCACTGCCCACTTCCAACCCTTAAAATATTTTTTGCACTCGGTAGAAAGATTATAAGACGTTTATCAGTTATCCAAGCAGACATCAGAAAGAAGAAAATAAAAACTTTACACCAACAGACATCTGTGATCATAGTTAAAGACAATATAAGAAAGCATGTCGTAGCAATGCGCCAGCCTGTCTTGTTGATGTCAGGTGGGCAGTCAGACTTTGTAAAGCAATCATGAGGAAGCTGATCCCAAATAGCCTGGACAAGGCTACGATAATGAAGAATCGAACAGAAAAGCATGAAGCACATCAACCCCGCATGAAAGAAAACATGGATTGAATTAAAAGTTCCTTTCTAGGGCAAAAAATCCCATTTACAAAATTTCCTGTTTAGACTAGTAAATGGTGAATGGTTGGAGAATACCTTCCCGCAATCTCTTGGTATGTACTCGTGATAATAAAATCTGTATGGTTCATGGCGATTAGATCCGCAGTAAATTGGCATGAGAAATGGTACTTCTCATCAAATTTTTTCCAGTATATGTCAGAATCTGGATACTTCGTTTTCTCCAAGGCATGAGCAATGGTGCACTGCACAAGAACAGAAAAAAACAGAAAAAAGAGAAACGTGTCATGGGAAAATTCAAATCAAAATCAGTTTCCACACTCTCTATACAACAGATCCAATGAAAAAAATATATATTTTCAGATATACCTGGGTAACTCCTAGCCTATGTGCAAGCAAAGACGCAACAAGATTTCCATCACTGTAGTTGCCAATGATAAGATCTGGTGTGGCATGCAGCTCGCTAACAATCTCATTTGCAACATCCTAATAATAAGACAGAATTTAGAGATTTCTAAGAGGTGGAGGAAGATATGTGACTGGCAGGTCGCATAAAAGGAACTATATTAAAGGAGAGACGGAGAGTGATAAAATCAAATTAGAGTTTACCTCTGCAAAAGTGTCCAAGTACGGCCATACATCAAATCGTGAGATCCATTTACGGAGAATTCCCTTCTCAGTTCTGAAGGGAACCCGCAGAATGCTCGCATGATCTGTTCCAATGATTTTCTCAAGACGCTGATTGCAAGTAGTCCCTACTGCATCAGGGAGTAGTCTAGTGACCTGGGTTCCACACAAGGAAAGGCATCAAAGAAATTAGGGAACCCTACAACTACAGCTACAGGAACTTAAAAGAGAAATTTCAGGCTTTCTGAAATGAAAGTTGCAATATCCTAACACTATTCAATGAACCAGCCATTATAGATACAGAAGATTGACATCAAACTTACAACAAGAATTTGAGGTGTGATATCAAGGCCTTGCTGTTGAATTCTGAGAAGCATCTCATTCTCCAAGGCACGAACTTGATCCAAAATATAAACAATCTGCAGATATATTTTTAACGGACAACAATTCAGAATATAAATATATACATATATATTTAGGAGGCGAAAGAGGAACTATTATTTACTAAGAAACATACCTGGCCCCCAGTGTCAGGCAATCCTAGAACATTAGCTTGGGCAAAGTATCCATGGGGAGAAAGGATTACAACATTAAACACCATGGGAATCCTCCCAAGAAACTTCTCCAATGTAAATGGGTCAGGTGCCTCGAGGAGTTCCAAGAGTAGATGAACCATCTCCAACGCACGTTCAGCTGTAGCACCCCACCCTTTCTCTAAACCCATCTCTAGGAATCTGAACATCATAAATGCACAAAGTTTTCAGAATCTATGGTTTTCATCATGATTTACTAGAAGATTCATGAATATTACATTCACATGATTAAGTTAAATCAATTATTAACTCAAATGAACGACAAAAAAGGTAAAATTGTAAGAGACCTGCGATCGAACTCTGAATATGGTGTCTCTGGAGGGAGCATCAAGAGATATTCCTCTGCTTTTCTCATAACAGACTGGAGAGAATTAAGGCTATGTATCCTGTCATTCAGCATCATTGTCTGCATGCCATAATCAAGTATTAAACCACATCGATTCCCTAGTGGGGGTGGCTAACAGTAGAGTGTGTACTGACAGTGGGTGTGTACTAATAAGCTAACCAAAAAAAAAAAAAAAAAACCACATGGTATAGAGTTTGTAATTTCATCCCAATCCCTGTTTCTAGATTTTCTACTATTTCAAACAAACTGTTAAACCCTGTTTGGTAGACACTTGAAAATCAATTCATCTCATTTTAATCAACAGTAGTCATGTATCAGAGATCTTGTTCTCTAATATATGGTTACTGTTAATATGAACTCACATGTATCAGAGATACAAAATCTCTAATACGTAATCACTGTTAACTAAAATCAGTTGAACTCATTTTTAGGTGTCTACCAAACGAGGCCTTAGTTTTTTCTTCTTTGTACTGCTGGTTGATTGAACAAGTTTTTCTGCTAGTTTACATTAAGCTTGGCTTCAAAAATAAGCTGCAGTACCATTAATCCTAAGTGAATAACGTTGCAACTTATAATAAGGGTTGAAATGAGAAGTCAATCATTTATCAAAGGATGTGATTCAGAGAATAACAAAGCGAAAAAAGTTAAGAGAAAGGAAAGACAGCATGATAAAGTGGAGTCAGGGATTTCACCTTCCCCTTGTAGCTATGCACTCGAAGAAAATCGAGCAGTGGATGCATCCTTTCTTTGTCATTAAACATTTTTGATGACAGGTGGCGGTTGAGGAACTGCACACCATTGCCAATGGATTTTGTTTGAGTTGGCCGAGGAAAAGAATCAGTGAAGGGCTCAAAGTCCAACTCAAGAACAAAGTTACTTTTGAAGCTGCAGCCAAAAAAAAAAAACACCTTTAATATGGTAAATAACGATATAGTAATCCTTCTCAGCAGAACTTTTCAGCCAAAATTCTGGCAATTACCCTTCATCAACAAGTTGTTCTTTAAACTCAAGATACTCAGAAACTTTCAACTCCTCTACAACCAGTTCATGTACATTGATGCGTACATATTCCCAGACACCAGGCCTTGGGCGAACAGCTAAAGCAACCCATGGAGGCAAGACTATTGCTTCCTGCATCTCATCAAAATAGACAAACATGAATGAAAATAATCTCATGATTTCAAAGGGCTTAAACAAATCGGCAGTTGAGATATATCCACCTGTGTCGCTCTCAAAACACCTCCAAATACCCCTTCCTTTAGTTTTTGTTTGTCCCCCTCAGGTATTGCAGCTTCAAACTCAGCGAGCAATTGATGTGGTTGTAGAATTCCTTTCCCTTGGCTTACGCACCTGCAGTGTCAATCCATCCCATGAATAAGCAGATATAAGATGACCAAGTAGTACAATTATCCAGTATATTTCTAACAGTAAGCCCCCTGTGTTTTCCTTTCCATAGCAATGCTCTGAATGCAATCACAAACCTAGCAAAAATTCCACATGCTCTTAGGGACTATTTGGTAGATGCCTAAGAATGCGTTAATCTCATTTTAATTAATCATAGTTATGTGCTACAGATCATATTTCTTTTCAGTACGTGCTAATGAATACTTATGATTGAGTAAAATGGGATAAACTCACTTTTGTGCATCTGCCAAACAGGCCCTCAGGAGGAAAAAAAATAAAATGTTATTAAGAGGAAGTGCAGCAGGAAATAGAAGGGAAAGAAAGCCTATTTTAAGGCCTCAAGCTTCTTGGAATATTGAAATTTCAACAGTGGGATTGACACCTAGGTAGATAAATCTACGGAACAATAAGCCGGACAAGATATAGAAGCTGTTCGCATATTGTTGCCAACTCAAACCAAGCCTATAATTTTTCAAATTATGCATGTCTACGGGATCATGCGACAAGCATAAAAATATATACCTAGCTCCTAATAGCATTCAATAGCTTGAAAACTCGAATCAGTGGTCTGTAATCAGCCTTTCAATTAATTCAACCTAGCCTACTTCTGTTTTCACTTGAAGAAAAAATAAATCAAAAAAATCAAGTGAGCTGGCTTTTTATGCGGTCAGTGTTGGGTGTTTATAGGCGAACTCAGTCATTGAACGTCAATTCATCTCATTTTCATCCGCACAAGAGGAATGGATAAAGTGGTCAATTTTGAAAAGGGGCAACTGAAAGAATCAAGCTATTCCGTCCATTCATCACATGAAATCAAACCCAATATCCCAAAGCAGGTGCCAAATCAGCAGCCAAAACCAGATCACACCACCATTTCCGTTACATTTGTATGAGTAAAAGCCGTTGCTGAGCAAGAAGAGAAAAGTAGATAAATAATAGAACAAAGGGCCAAACCTCGACAGAAGGGAAGACAATTCATTCCGATGAACGGATAGAGTGTCGCCCATACGCTCCCGAAGGCTATGAATACGTGTTAGCCTGCGTTCAGACATGGCTTTCCTTGGCTATCTGTCTCTCAAAGGCCTGAGACTGCAAAACAAAAGAAACAGCTAAAAACGGATAATGAAATTCTCTCATGCAGAAGCTTCAATATATAGAGATAAGGATAGACCAGAAAGTCAAATCCTACAAAATATAAAACATCTAGACGTTCAAAAGTTCTAAATCTACCAACACACGCAACTGGAACTGTTAAAAGAAGGTTCGAAGTAAATGAAAAATCAACCAAATTCAAGAGGGTTTTTAATATCAGGGCCTAGAATTTGTACAACTGGGGTATTGTCTGCCAATCCAAACCGTTGATCTGTTGAACCATAGATAGAAAATTCCTCAAAAAATTCAAGACTGGACAATCTTAACCCCTTCAATCAGTTAGTCTAACAGAGACGGAAGTGGTCCACACTCAGCTGTAAAAAAAAAAAGGCCAAACATTTTCCAGCAAAGATTCTATGAATTTTTCAGGATAGCTCGTCCACGGTGGGACCCATCGGATTGATGCAATGGATCATCAAACCGTGGAGCCCACTTGTAGAGATACAAGGACATCGGATTCTATACATATCATATGATTCTTCTAAATTCAACTGAAAAAATTACCTCTGTATATAATGGAATTTAATTCAAAGATTGATTACGGAATGCTGGAGAAACCTTTTTCCCACAACAGGAATAAACACACCAATCGTTGAATTAAATTGACGAGAAATCTAGGGAGTTCCTGACATAAATGATGTTGATGGAACTTCTACCAGAATTTTGGAAATTGACGTAATCTCTAAAAAGAAAGGTTGAACATTAACGAACAATAGCCGGCGAATTGGACTCAAATCTGAAAGAATTTTACCATAGTTGAAAGGAAACCATAAGAAGCATTTAAAACGCAGAATATCAGAATTTTTACAACTTTCGAATGAAAATTTGAAATTCTCAAGTAAAAACCCCGACTGAAGTTTTTTCTTGCCTTCAAAAGATCAAAGCCATGGATCATGAAGAATATCAACGACAAGAAGTTATCAACTAAAAAAACTTAAAAATTTTGCGAATTTCATAGTGTGGAGAACAGAAGCATATTGTACGATCGAGATCAAAATTTAAAAGAAAAAGACTATCTTCGACATGAAACTCACTAAAAATTACACTTTTGCCGAGAAAACGAGGAGAATCTCGAATCAAAAGCATCGTTTTACCTTCCGAGAGAAAAACCTGGCGGCAGAAAGCGAAGAAAAAAACGATTTCCAATTTTATTTTTTTTTAAATCACTAGAAATTATATTTTCACCTGCCAAATGAAGAAAACTTCCAATCGAGATCGTCATTTTACTCTAAAGGAAAAAAGGACGATCTTCAACAGAAAATTCATGATAAATGATAACTCCGCGGAGAAAATGAGGAAATCAAGAGACGGGAGTGTCGTTTTACCTTCTGAAATAAGATTTCGCAGTCGCAAAAAGAGAGAGAGAGAGAGAGAGAGAGAGAGAGAGAGAGAGAGAGAGAGAGAGAGAGAGAGAGAGAGAGGGAGAGAAAGAGGATCTTGAACGGAATGCGAAAGAGAGAGAGAAAGAGCGACGATCTTGAACGGAATGCGAGAGAGAGAGAGAAATGAAATGAGTTTGGATGTGGAAGAAACGGAGACCGTGAGTGCCTTCTTATAGAGAGAGAAAGAGATTCGATTGGTTTTACGCTGTTTCCACGAAGAAGATGAAGAAGAACCTCAGTCCGCTTCCGGTTTCAGTTCCCAAAAACCGCTTTCCGCCATCAAACCGGTTTTCTTCTGGCACAGCCGCATCACCATTTTTTGGGAGCGGATTAGGTCTTGCCCTGGTAACACTGCCGTGGGGCCCACCTTAATGATGTGTTGTATATCCACGCCGTTCATCCGTTTTTCATCCCATTTTAGGTGGTATTCTAAAAAAATTTAAGCAGATCCAAATCTCAAGTGGACCACAGCACAGGAAACAGGTGTTTGGGTGCATCACCATTAAA
Source organism: Magnolia kwangsiensis (assembly GCA_037074715.1). NCBI lineage: Eukaryota > Viridiplantae > Streptophyta > Magnoliopsida > Magnoliales > Magnoliaceae > Magnolia > Magnolia kwangsiensis. Next base: position 3,104,236 of record CM073577.1, on the reverse strand, counting down.
AATTCCAAAGGGCCCATAGTAAGGCTTCCCTAATGTTTATTTTCCATCCAACCTATTTATCATGTTATTAAGACATGGATGAAGGGAAAATATAAATATCAGCTTAATCCAAAACTCTTATGGTCCACATAAAGTTTTTAATGTCCATTAGTCACTATTTATAGTGTTGTGGTCCAAATGAAATTTAGATCTTCTTAAGATTTGAAATAGAATGATAAAATGAGATCTAAAAGCAAATGGACGGCGTGGATATACAAAGAAAAAAAAATATCAATCGGGTGTTACCCCGAAAACAGAAGTCAGAAGCTAATCCGCTCGCCCCATTTTTTTTATGCCTTTTGTTCTCTCCCCGTGATGAAACTCTCTTTTTTTTTTTTTTTTTTTCCCTTTGTTTTTTTTCAGTACGATGACATTGAGCTGACATACAAATCAATGTATGGGCCCCCAGCGTGACGTTTTAGTAACATCCAATCCGTTCATCGTTTTCCTCCCATAGTTTTATGTATGATTTTAAAAAATAATTTAAATTGAAATCTCATGTGGACCACACCAAATGGAAAAGTTATCACGTCCACCATTAAAAACCTTCTACGCTGTATGTGGGGTCGACCGTGTTTTCTAATTCTATAGGATCAAGTCCGGAGATGCATCCAGCCAGGATGGATGGACACCCAAAATCTTTGGCCAATCCAGACCTTAGATGGGCTACAACATAGAGAATTTAGACTTCTTTTTTTTAAAAAAATAATTTATGATTTATATGCCATTTCTAAGTGGATGTCTACAGAGCATCATACGTAGCCAGAGTACCAAATTATTCCCTCTTGCCGGGGGTGTAGCTGTACATTAGGTTCCGGTTTTCAATTTGTGACGGTAGGACCCATGAATCAATGATCTGAGCCGTTGATATAACAGATCTCACTTTGGACAGTCCATGAAGTAAAACTTGCTGTAATTAGAAGATCTAGATATGAATATTAGCATTTTTTTTTTTTTGGTTGAATGCGAACCGGATGTAATTCTTTCGTAGCTGACCTGTTGAAAAGTTATAATTTACCATTTGGGATTTTATTTTATTTTTGTGTTTATCTCCGCTGGTTACCGTAATCAGAGGAGGCGGTGATCTCAACCGTTGGATAACCGAACCGCGGAGCCTACTTGTGCGAACTGAAAACCTGTACCGAGCTTCTGCAAACATTCACGCGAGCATGGAATGATTCGTATTTTGCATTCTGCGGCTGAAAACAGGCCATTCGGCACATTGGATGAATGATTAAATATTAACGGCTAAAAAAATTGACGGACAGAGAAGGTTCACCTCCCATAAATGGCCAGTTTCATTATCTGGATGACCCGAAATTTTTATGAATAAAGATAAGAGGGAGGGTGCACCTGATGAACGGACTGGATCTCATGATCACTTGCTAAATTAGTAAGAGTGGGCCGCGAGTGGCTTTTAGGATCAAAAGCAGCCTTAGGGCGCGGATGACGAAGACGCAAATGTTTCCGTCAATAGTCGATTTAGGAATGATTTCATGGGAAGCGAATTAGGTATTTCCCGGCTAACACCTTACTGTGTGTTACCCTTACCGTATAAGACCCACGTTGATAATTTTTTATATATCCGTGACGTCCATAATTTTTATCATATAATTTTAATATGTTATGTAAAAAAATAAAGCATATAAAAATTTTCAGTAGACCATAGAACTGGAAAAGTGAATTATGACCATTAAAAAATTGTTTTAGGCCAAACTTTTTGGATCAAGATGATATATGTATTTTCCATTCATCCAAGTCCTATTTAACTTATAGAATGGTTGTATGGAAAATAAACACTGCAGATATTCTTACGTGGGTCCTAGAAAGTTTTTAATGGTGGGCAGCCAATCACCACTCTTTCCTGTAGTGTGGTCTTCGTATGGTTTGGATCTGCTTGATTTTTTTCACCACATCTTAAAATAGGCTGAGAAAAATTATGAACTGCGTGGATATATAACATATCATTAGGGTGGCCCCACGGTAAGGGAAACACTTTCACCCTCATACATGTGCGTCGATCCATATCATACAAGATATGAGACTCGGAAACGGATTGGCTACTCCCCCTGCCACCAGCCAATGGCTGGTAGTCGGTGCTCTGTGGGCCCCACCATAATTTATATATTTCATCCATTCCGTCCATATAATTTTCCAGATCATTTTACTATATGAAACCAAAAATTAGATATATATAAATCTCAAGTTGACCACATTATAGGAAACGGTGTTGAATGAGCGTCGACCATTGGAAACCTTTTGGGGGGCCATAAAAGTTTTGGATCAAGCTTATTTTTGTTTTGTCACTTAATCTAGGCCTGTAAGATCTAATCAAAATATTAGATGTCAAATAAAAAGTACAGTGGGCCTTAGGAGAATTTTAATTGTGGATATCCAATCAATATTTTTTTCCTGTGGTGTGATCAACCTGAGATTTATATCCCTCATATTTTTTGGAAAAAATCCTAAAATGATATGTGAAAATGGATGATCGGCATGGATGAAACACATACATCATGGTGGGGCCCACAGAGCACCGACCATCAGCCATGGGGCTGGTGGCAGGGGGAGTAGCCAATCCGTTTCCATGAGACTCCCCTTCAATTGACCGTAACCAAATTGAGCCTGTTTTTTTCGTTAGCTGATTTTCATGATTTGAACCATCTGATTTATTTATTTTCCCCACTGAAAATTGGACCTTTGAGCATCCGAGATGACCATCGGTTGTATGTTGAGATCATATGCATCTTTCATTGACATTTTGTTTCATTTTTCCATACATCTATTTTATATTTGCATGTGCACCCACCTAATCAAATAATGAATAAGGAACATTCACCACATGGACCAGTGATTTGATTAGTTTCTAGACCTTTAGAAAAATCTCAACTAAATACAGTTTTGAATATATATTGTATTATTGTTTAAATGAGATATACTGAATTATCATTCTTCCCTATGATTAGGAGAAAAAAATTCAATTTGCACCCTCTAATTTCGTAAAATTATTGTGAAACCTTTAAGACTCTAATCTCCACATGGGATAATGTCGCACAAAATCTGTAGCTAAAACATAAACTATTTATCCCAATTATTTTATTAAAAAAAATGTCTTGAACTATTAATAAGATCATACTTAATTGGACATGTATTTGATTCCATTTTTATATGCGCACAAATTTGAATATTTTAATCACGATGAACGTTCATGTACTCTGAGGTTTAAATAATTTTATCATTGCAAACTTTATCAATAAAAACCCATTAAAAATATTAATAAAATGACAATATAAATATTCTTTTAAATACATTTTATAATAAAATTTAACTGTTTTGTCAATTTGAACTATTGGATAAGTCTCATGTGCACATCATCACATTATTATTTATATTCTTCATTCCATTTTCATAGCTCCATTTTAATAGCCGCTTCCCCAACATACTTCTAACATAATTGAATTTGTACATATGGCCTCAAGAATACACATTAAAGTAGCACCCGCTCATGATGACACTGCCTAATAAAGAGTGGGTCTCAGGCATTTTTATGGCAAAGATGAACCAAAGAAGGCCCAATTGGATATGAAAGTGATTAAGACTGTCATAAACTTAAAATAGTTATATCTAGAAAATTGGAATAAGTTTTTCAATGTATCATATGTGATTTTGGGTATGAGAAGTTACTTTAGCCAACCAACCCCTTTACACCAGGTTGTCCACACTGGATTTGCAAGATTTTATTAGATTGACAGTCAAAAGTTTATTTTATTTTTATTTTTAATATAAATAATGAGTTTCAGTTCGGTCATAACTTTTAATCATTCGAATTTTAAGAGTCCTGCCCAACGTGAAAAGGGCTTAGAAAAATTAGGTGATGTAGTGCGGGTCGCGGACAATTTCATGTCTAGGATGGATCAGAAAAGGCACGGTTGGCGACAGAAGTGATCCGAACCATCGAACTTTAGATCGGGCGTATCTCACAATCCAAAATGAGTTATCTGACGTAAAATATATGAATTTAGGGTAGAATGAGTTACTTTAGCCAACCAACCCTGCTACGCCGAGTTGCGCAGCCCGGATTTGTGAGAAACCCCCTGATCGACGGTCGTTTCCCCGTTTTAATTTTGTTTTTACTATAAATAGTAAGTTTTAGTTTGAGTATAACTCTTCATCCATTGGGCTTTAGGAGTTGTGTCCAACATGAAAAGTGTTTAGGATAATTAGGAGAACGGTTTGGTGAAGGCAAATAGGACACTATTTTTGACCAAAAACCTTGTGCACTAGTAGACATCACGTCTGTCTATAAATAGTAAGTTTACTATTTATAGTAAGTTGCGAATTCTAGGAGTTTTAGTTGTATTTTAAGTCTGATTTCTTTCTTGTTGCTTGGTTCCCTCATTTAAAGGGTTGTGAACTCGATTTTAGGAATTCATTAATCAATTTTGAATTTATTAGAAATTATTTTTATTTTCTGCTTTCTTTCCTCGTGAATTCGAGAAGTCTCTGTGAGGAGTCCAGAGAAGTTCCGTGGATTCAGAATATTTATCATCTTGAGGAAGACGGTGCTCAACCTCACGTCCTTCCCTGTGTCATTAGGAGAACAATGTGGTTAAGCCAAATTGGACGCTTATTAACTTTGATCGAAAACTATAAAGTTCGGTAGAAATCATGACCGTCTATCAGTAATAAGTTTACTATTTATAATAAGTCACCTTTTTAAGGAGTTTGAGTCTGACACTCCATCTTAGATTTGCAAAATAATTGGAGTGGAATCAATCCATGTTTATAGATAATTGATCTTGCAATATGTATGGTTCAATGCACACATAGTGAATTATTAAGCATTCATCTTTCATGCAATCATCAAGATTCAATTGATTAACTAATGATCCTTTCGGACTGAAATGTACAAGCTTGCACTTCATCCAACCAACCAAAGATCCATCCCCACTAAACAAAGTTGATCGTGTTGATTCATGTACGAACCCACCCCAATTATAGCATAAATCATATGTTGCTAATCTATTCTGATATGTTAGGCCAGATATTACCATTAAATGCACAAGCCCATCATTAGGACTGTTTCAAATGTGTATGCCTTGCTTGTGGTAGAATGGTCAGTGTCTAGCAAGTTGCCTCACCCATCACCATCCTGACATAAGAGTTCCCTTCCACGTGATTATGGCTCACATTGATTAACACTTATCTACTTTGGTCATACAAGCGTATCAAACATTTATAAACAACATATTCCATTGATCAAAATAATTTTATTTCTCAATTTTAAAGATATTTTGTTCTCATAGATTCAAATGATATGTTTTATATAAAAAAAAGTTAGATGTTATTGGAGGTGTTCCGAGTTGAGCTAGCCTCAATTCGACTTGGTTCGACCACTAGCTGACTCCAGCTTGAACTCGGCTCAGCTCAGTCCTTGAGCTTGACTGGCCAACTCGGCTCTATTCGATCAACAGCTCAGGCCAGTTCGAGCCAAAATCAAGCCTATGTGGCATTTTCACAAATACATACAGTACACTTTTAATTCCTTACTATATGTAAAACAACAATAGTTGTTTACAAGTATTTTATCCAACACCTTATAGTCCACATCAAAATCAAGAAAAAATAGTATTTGTTTCATATGCATACCTTCATTGCCACTAGCTAACACTTCGTTGAGTCATTTCATCAAACACTCGGTGAGCAAAATTAATATCAAAGTAACCGAGTCTCTAAGCTAGTTTAATTCGAGTTTGATTTGAGTAGGGGTTCGATCTGAGTCAAGATGAGCTCAGGAAAAGTCGAACTTGATTCGAAATTTTTTTAACCTAAAAGAATCAGCTCGACTCAACCCAAACTCAACTTCGAACCAGGCCAAATTGATCTTTTTCAAGTCGAGTCTAGTGAACTAACCGAGCTAACTCGGATCATGTACACCTCTAGATGTTTTCCCTTATATAAGGATGCGGTTTGTTTAGTGAACTCAGACTAGCTAGCTAATTGGTGTCAAAGTTCAATGGGCCCCACCATGATGTATGTATTTTATTCATGCTGTCCAATTATTTTTCTGCTCATTTTAGGATAGAGCGCACAAATATTGCTGATTCAAATCTCAGGTAAAACAAGCCACAAAAAAATAATGTTGATTGAACATACACTATTAAAAACTTCTTAACAGCCACTGTAATGTTTATTTTTCATCCAACCCGTCTCTAACGGTGTGGTCCACTTGAGATTTGGATATACTGAAAATAAGGATAAATGGATAAAACATATACATCGTCGTGGGGCTATCGAGCTTTGACACCAACCAATTGGCTACTGTTGGGTAAAACAATCCAAACCGCGTCCCTTGTCCATACCTAGTCATGCAAGTCATTTGATTTTTTAATTTTTATTTTTTGAGAATATTTGAAGCATCATTGCATTTCCTTTTCCAGCAGTCTTTCCAAAGCCACATTTTGAAAAGTTGGATTTTTGTTACATCAGAGACTTCTGCTCGACAGGACATACACAATGGAGGTCATGATGACTAATTGGACCCGGGATCCATGGACCCCACCTCCACGAACTAAAACCCAAATACAAACGCCAGTCTTTTGCATTTGGGTAGAAAAACGATACAGGGATTGTGAAGGGAAAAAGTCTACAAGTCTATAAGTATGGAATTGACCAACTCTACTGAACCGGTATGCACCTATGGAGACCCAAGCCTAATAAGGTCTCTACGTACATAAACAGAGCAATGTCTCAGGAGAACAATGCAAGTGTAAGGACATACAAAGAGCTTACAAGCTCACACAAATGGTTGAAGTACCGATCTAATTTATAGGTCGGCTAAAGGATGGTTATGGATCGCATATAAATCAGCCACGTGTCGATTACAGATCGACCATAACTTGATCACAGATCAGTCACAAATCGGCCACAGACCAACCATAGCTCGGTCATAAATCGCTTACAGATCGGTCACAGATCAGCTATATCTCGATCATAGATCGGTCATATAACGACGATACCCCTGGCAAGGTATAAAGATCTCAACACCCAGATGGAAGAAACACGAACCTTCCGACTCATCTGACAGTTGAGGTGAATGTCGATCTGTCGGTCAAGACAATATCATTCATTACCAACTCAGTGCCCACATTGGGATCTGACCTAAAGCCGAGCTACAAATTCATAGAGTCCTCGTGAGATTCGAAGATCTCTCCCTCGATCTTCAGGAGATAAGATCAAATCCTGACAATCTCAGGAAGATCCTGGATCATAGCAAATCTGCAAGACATTAGGAAAGAATCCCTATACTACGAGATCCTTTCTCTTTTATAAACATATAGACATCTTCCACTGTCTGAGGTACGTTCATAAAAACTCTAATACTCGACCGATCTCTTTTCTGGAGATCCTACTCCACCATAAATACCTCAAGCCTAACTTAGGCATCAGAGAGTCCCCTGAACAAACCAAGGCTTCCTTTGTCTCTCACTTTCGCCTATGCAGGTTTAAGAAGGTGCACTGTGGAAGGTCTGCCAGAAAACCGCATCAACAATTTGGCACCGTTTATGGGAACGACATAATTAAGTCATTTCAGTTATACCAGTGAACATCTCAAATCTAGTTATGGCCAAGGGAAAGGAAAAAACTCCTGATAGTCGTCTCGATCGCTACTGTGCCCGCTTAGGCCCCGCAACACGTCAAGTGTCCTGAACCACAGGAGACCCACCAGGGCTCTCTACAACATCAAGCCACCTCAGGTTCAAGTCATCGCGGTAAGCAAAGGCACAGAAGGAATGGTCAGCATGATGCTCTCAAAAGAGAAGTCGAAGATATCAGAGCCGACCTAGGCTATTTGAAACAAATGATGGAAAACATGTAGCCTCAACGCGCTCATGAGCCCGATCGGGAGGAAGGATAGTCGAGCTATGTTTAACCGTGCACTAACCCTCCTCATGCGCAAGATACCTTGCAACCGAGCCTTCAACATGCCCCTGTTGAACCTGTTCTATCCCATGTGTCGGGGACTGTTTCATTACCTGCCTCTGACCAGCGGCATGAGATAGATCGGAGGAGGCGCAGCAGGGCCCCAGTCAAAGCCACTGCCGATAGCGAGGAACCTTTGAGGATCGAGCTGCAATGTCTACAACAACAAATTGCGGACATGAAGCAGACCTACTGAGGTAATGCGATTGCCTTGGAAGAGACTGAATCCCCATTCATAGTCAACATCTTGCGGGCGCGATTGTCAGACGGGTTTCGACTGCCTTAGATCACGCCCTACACAGGGAACACCGATCCCACAACACGTGGAGTCTTTCCGAACCTAAATGGAACTTCACAACGGTTTTGATGCAGTCATGTGCCAAGCCTTCTCACTAACTCTGGCCGACGCTGCTCTACTCTGGTTAAAACAGTTAAAGCCGAGGTCCATCAACTCATTCTCCGAACTTAGTGAGGCTTTTGTCACTAATTTCATTGGAGAAAAGAAGAGACTCAAAGCGTCGGCCCACCTTATGAACATACTTCGAAAATATGGCAAGCTCTTAAAGGATTACATCAAGCCCTTCAATCTGGAAGCATTATAGGTTTAGAAGTACTCAGACAAGACCGCACTAAACGTCATCATGACCAGGCTAAGTGATAAGTCGTTTCTCTTTTCCTTGGACAAAAATCATTCGACTACGTTGGTCGAGTTCCTAAACTGATCACAGAAGTACATTAATACCGAAGAGTTCTAGATCCTATGAGACGTCATCCAAAACAAAAACTCCGTGGCCAAAGAGCAGGCGAAGAAAAAATCGGACTCGACCAAGACAAGCAAAAAATGAAAGGATGATTGTTCCCAAGATGACCGTAGGTTGAACAAACGACCTGAAAATAAGTTCACTACTAACACCCTACTTAACAAATCCCAAGAGCAAGTCCTGATGGAGATAAAAGATGAACACTTCGTTCAATGGCTGAACAAGTTAAGAGGTAATCTCAGCCGAAGAAGAAAGAACGAATATTGTTATTTTCATCAGAATCATGGGCATAACACGAGCAACTATTATCACCTCAAACAGGAGATTGAAAGGCTCATCCGGGAAGGTTGCCTCGGCTAGCACATAGACTAAAGAGGAAGCCAGATTGCAGTTACCGAGGAGCAACCGATCGACAACCAACTAACCGAGGTGATCCGTACGATTTTCAGAGGTCACAAAGGCGGAGGCGATTCAAACAATGACCGAAAAATACATGTGAGAAGCATTAGTCACCCCGAGGGGGAGATGGTGGTATTTCTCAGACCTTCGAAAGAAAGAAAGGTAGAAAGGTACAATATAACCTTCACCGATGAAGATGCTCGAGGTGTACACCACCCTCACGATGATGCATTGGTGATTTCAGTGACCATAGTTAATCGAAAGGTCTTTTTTTGGATCCTCGTTAATACAGGGTCATCTGCGAACGTCCTTTTCTTCTAGGCCTTCGATAAGATGGGCATTGGTAGGGTTTCACTCCGATCAGTGAAGACCCCCCTGATTAGGTTTTTAAGGGAACAGGTTATGTCAGAAGAAGCTATCTAGCTTCCTCTCACGGCTGGAGATAACCAAAATCAAACCACAATAATGGTCGACTTCCTTATAGTCGACCAATCATCCGTCTACAACGTCATCTTTGGCCGACCACCACTATATCTCCTCAAGGTAGCGGTATCAACCTACCACCTCGCCATGAAGTTTCCGACTAAGCATGGTGTGGGAATTGTCAAGGGCAATCAACAGGACGCTTAACAATGCTACGCGATGACACTAAGGGCTCCGCGCGACATAATGACGATCGAATCCCTGGATCCGCGCGAGGAATCTCAGGAACGAGGCCGACCCATGGAAGATCTTGTTCTAATCCTTCTAAGACTGTACAAATCAGGTTGTCCCTGACGTCGTCATTGTAAGAGAAGTTGGTCACCCTCCTTCAATGCTTTGCTAATGTTTTTGTGTGGCCCTACAAGGACATGCAGGGCATCGATCCCACCATCATCACGCATCGGCCCGTCTTATTGGCCAGTTTGACAGAAGCAACGAGCCCTCCACCCAGAGAGATACTTTATGATTAGAGCTAGGCATGTTTGACCTGATCTGGTGGATCCAACCCGATCAAACCCAATCCGACCCATTCTAAACTGAACTGAAGGCTTGGATCGATGTGGATCGAGTGGGGTCATTCAGATTCGATAGTTTTTCGGATCCTGGTCAATCCGAATCGATCTGATCCGAAATCCAATCCGATCCGATCCGATTCGATCTGCACAATGTTCATTCATCACTATTTACAGTAATATTGTAACACCCCTGTTCCCGAAACCCGAGTACACTACTCATTTTTCAAAAACCCGAGTCTTAACCTATAAAATATCCCAAATTTCACGTACATTTTTTAAAATCAGAGTTAATAAAATAGCCAATCAAGTATAAGGAGTCCAAATATACATAACCCAAATTTCAAGTGGTTGCCCGAAAACTCATACAACACATTGTCTTAAGTCCTAAGATTCATAAAAGTATAAACTAAATATGAAGGAAATCTAGAATAGAGAGTTGTAAGATCATTTAGGTTCTAATACTCCCCATAAGCACCCGTGTACGCATTATCCACGTCTCCTACACACTGGATACAGTTTGATAGCGTCAATGGCTATCTAAGTGAGGTATAACTCCTAAGATTTATCATATCATCAAGATAATTAAGTATATTTACTAGGAACAGTGTACAATAAATATTTCACAAAAATTATCATAGAAATCAGCCGAGGTTCATTAGATACATATTCATTAAATAAATTTCATCAAGATGATCTTGTTTAAATATATGGATGCATGCACATGCTCAAAGACTTGTGGATGCATATCCAGTTGGTAAAAAGTCACCCAAGGAGAACTAGACACCTGGAAAAAACTATGCAATAAGGACACCCACGGTGGACTAGTCTCCCGAAAAAGTACTCAAAGGTACGCCCTAAGGAGGACTAGGCACCAGGAAAAGTCCATGCAACAAGGACACCCATAGTGGTACGAATGTACGAAATAATGATTTAGGATCACCCGGTAAAATACTCTATAGTACAGCCCATAGTGATCCAAGAAAACCCTCATGTCTTACATCGACTACCCGATAAAGTCTGCATGCCATGAAAATGCATGATTCACCCAATTATTATTATTCCAATTTCAAACAATCATTTTAAGAAAGCTTAAAGGTCACTATGGGGGATTTGTCACTCAGCATAGGCCAACAGCTCAAGTACAGTGTCTCATTCCACCATCCCTAGCTTATGAGACTAACAAATATGATGTTTAAAAGTAGTCTATACAACTAGTGGCCAATTATAATTCTACAAGTGGAACTTATCATCGCAAGCTTATATGAATACAATTCCTTAAAGCCACGTAGGGTAAATATTATATCAAGCCACAAAGGGCGAACATACAATTAAAGCCACATAGGGCACCTAGTCAGTCGAAGCCACATAAGGATATAGTGAAAGGGATTGACCCCAAAAGCCACAAAGGCGCAACAATTCATTAGATGATAAGTTCACCACAAATAAATTCCATTTAATTTATTAGACAAAATGGCCACTAGTTCAAGGAACTTCAAGCATTCCATCAAGTAATCATGAATGATAAACTAAATCATGCATAATAATATCGAGATATCACATGCACATCCAAAGCATACATTTCAAAATTAGATTAGAGGCATTTAATTCACATCGAATCCAATTCATCAATTATCTTAAGGAATCAAAATCAATAAAAGCAATCCACTACATTAAGCAATTAATGAGATAAATGAGCAAGAAAAAATAACATGGCTAATTATCAAGATGTGGAAAAAGCTTTAAGGGTAATCCTCACATTCAAATATTGAACCTCCTAATCAGTGATTACTCTGATCGGGACGCAGCTCAATTGAGGTAAGCCCTATGGAAGAAAATTAAGAAAAGCAATTTGTTACACTCAATATGTTTAAACCTTAAATTAATTATCTTAATTCAATTTGAATTAGGGTGCTGAAGTTTAGAGTTTGGTTTACCTTGTTCAAATGTGTTAACTCGATTCGTCTTAACTTGAAGTGATGTTAAACCAAGGCCCACTTAGTTCATCTTCTAAGTCTATTTTCTGAAATAGCTGCCTACGATTAGACCTAGACCGATTTCTGCCCACATTAGACTCGGTGGAAATGGAACAGCCACCCCGTGATTAGCTAGATTGAGTTAGACCCCAAACTAGTTCAGGCCAGACCCTGAACTTCACTGAGCCTACTCGGCAGTCAGGTTGAAGGACGGTAACATGGACGCCTTCTCTTCTTTCTTCCTTTCTTCTTCTTCCTTGTGGTCCCTCTTTTTATTAATTAGAATTTCGACAACACCGGGACCAAACCCAAAACTAATTCAGTCCAGATTCCCAGCTCGAACTGTGACCCAAATCAAGTCGAGGAAACCTGACTCGGTAGCAGCCAAACCCAACTCGAACCTGCCCTTTCTCCATTTCCTTCTCTTATTTTCATTCTTCCTCCCTCCCTTTCCTTTCCTTGCTTCTCCTCATCACAAATAGGCCCGCCTGATTCGAACCAAGATGCAGTCCGTCTGGGCCGTAAGTGTTGTAATGACATCCATCATGAGCAGCGGCTGCCCCTTTCTCTCCAGCACTCTCTGTCTCCCTTATTTTCTCTTTTCTCTTTCTGCTTTCTTCTTCTTCTTCTTTTTTTCTTTTTCTTCCACATCCATATCTGGGTAGATCAGCAACTCACCTATGGTTGTTGAACTGAGCTGACTCAGTGCAGCACCACTGAATCGAGCCCTCTCTCTCTCTCTCTCTCATTGTCTTCCCTTCTTCCTCCTCTGCTTCTTTGTTACCGGGGTTAATCAACTAGACTCGTTATAACTCGACTCGCAGTGACTTAACCGAGTCACGAATTGACTCGATGCGCCATGTAGAACGGCGCATTTTTCTTCTCTTTTTGGTTTTCCTTTTCTGGAAAGGGTTGCACTAAATGGCAACCCTTTATAGGCTTTATTAATCTATTCTAAACAGTTTGAATTGTAACTAATCAAAGGATTAGTTACGATCTTTAGTCGTTTGGTATTTGGCATTTTGTAATGATGAAAGTTAATCATGATTGCATGGCTGTGATCAGACGATATAGATGGACTTCTGAGACCTAAGCCTACGCATCTAACATCTCAGATTAAGTGATGGGGCCCACTTAAAGGAAATGGGTTTTTTGAATGGATAGTGAAAATGATGGCCATGATCATGGTAGTTTCTGATTGAAGGCCTGATCCTACAATCCAAGGCTTATGGATGGTCCTGACTGGACTTAGGATCATTATGGGGTTCACCCTTTCGATGGCTGACCACCATTTCTCAGTGGGTTCGAAGTTCATGTTATTTTTGCTGAGATGAAGAACGACTCGTGCTGTTTTGATTTTGCTTTAGTATCTCTTTAATTTCTCACCCTACTGTTAGGCTCTTGGCAGCCCTAGTTTTGACATCTCGGATCGTCCAGGAGAACCTTCCCCATTACTTGGAATTGTTAATATTTTTCTAGTCTAAAAACGAAAATATTCCCTCCGCCTTTTGGTTGGGAATAGACATTTAGGGAAATGAGTGACTCGATTTTTACGAGGCACGCAAACGTGGCTCCGATTATTTTTTAGGTGAATGAAACTGCTAGCAGAGCAAGACGACGTGGTTTTTCTCCTCCTTGTCAGAAGCTGTGTGTCGCTTTGTGTTTGACTCTAGCTTGTGGTTGCAGGCGTGACTATCGCTATTGGTTTTCTCCATAGGTTTGTGTGACGCCCCGTCACTGTGACCACATGTGGGCGGGCACACGTGTGGACGGGCCCCAAGGAAGGATGGCAGGCTACTGTGTGGTTGGCAAGCTACTGTGCTAGTAGGCTACTGTGCGCATAGTGAAGGCAGAACCTTATCCCACATCGGAAGAGTTGTCTAGAGTTGTGGTGGTAATATGTGGGGTTTCTCCCTTAACAGACATGACGCGTTTTAAAGCCGTGAGCCAACCGAGCAAAGCGGACAATATCATGTGCTGTGGGGGTGGGCCTTACAAATGGTATCAGAGCCGAGGACGGCTCTGCCCTCGGTGGGAGATATTGTGACGCCCCGTCACTGTGGCCACATGTGGGCGAGCACACGTGGGAGGGCGCACATGTGGGCGGGCCCCAAGGAAGGCTGGCAGGCTACTGTGCTGACAGGCTACTGTGCGCACAGTGAAGGCGGAACCTTGTCCCACATCGGAAGAGTTGTCTAGAGTTATGATGGTTATATGTGGGGTTTCTCCCTTAACAGACATGACGCGTTTTAAAGCTGTGAGCCCACCGGGCAAAGCGGACAATATCATGTGCAGTGGGGGTGGGCCTTACAGGTTGATGGTCCCAAATAAGCATGATGAACGGTTCGGATCTCCCATTTAGGTGATCATGGTGGAACATGACGGCTGCAAATAGACATCGTCCGTTTAAACTACAACCGGGTGAGAATTACGGATGGAATAGAGGAAAAATCCTCTTTTTTAGTTTAGCTCGGGTCAAACTCAATTTGACCCAGACTTAAATTCTATGTGTTGTGGGTGTATGCACACTTTATGTGCACGCAACAAATGTGGGGTCCACGTTGATGTACATAAATGAGATCCTCTTCACTTATCAGCTTTGTCTAGTCCCGTTAGGGCACAAGATAAATGGTGGAGTAAATCAGGTAATCAGGTGGGCCACAATAATGATTTGTTTTAGTTTTTGCATTGTTTTTAACATTTCAACGGTCCGATTGGTTTATAGTTAGTCTGTAGTGATGTTAGGATTTCCAGTAATTGATTCAGGTATTTATATATTACATTACATCTAACTGACCCGAATTAAGGTGACATTTTGTGTTGGATCATGTAAATGTGTGGCCTATTGAATGGTGGATCTAATGATTTGATTCCTAGACTTGAAAGATGAACGGTTTGGTTTGCCCTTTTTAAAATGATTTATAGTGTTCGTTGTTGGTTCCAAGCAATCTTTCGGTTAGATCAATTCATATTTGACTCACATGAGTTCTTAGGTCTTTAAGAATTGTTAAATTTGGAGTTTAACTATTAATTTAATGATCCAGTGATGGATTGGAAAATCGGTCATTATGGGCTCGATGTAGAGACGTAGATTTATCTTAGTAGCTAGATTTAGGTTTAAAATGTGGGTTTCATGATGGTATGATGGTCTATTTTTAAAACTAACAGTTGGATAGCTCGATATATGGGTGGGGTTTGTTTCAATGGTCAAATTTAAACTAGATTAAATGTAATTGTTCTAATAGGTTAGGTTTGTATTTATACCAAGTTAGGTTATATAGTAACACTCGAGTATTGAAAAGTACGGAGTGTTACAAATGTTGTCCACTTGAGATTGGGATATACCTCATTTTTACTTTAATATCATAAAATGATATAGAAAAATAGATGGACGACATGGATGAAATAAAGACATCATGCTGGGGTCCATAGAGCACCGACTATCCACCATTGGCTGGTGGAAGGAGGAGTAGCCAATCCCTTTCCTCTACTATGCTCAAGGCTCGAGGTGTATTGAGCACCGAGCTACACAGAGCAGGGGAGTAGGTTCTATGCCGTCCAGCTCATGGGAACTTCTCATGAGGTCGATCTGTATGGGCCCCACTATGATGTGGGTCGAACATCAACACCATGCATTTGATAGGTTCCCTTTAAATTATGGGATGTCCCAAAAATTAGCCATATACGGAACTCAGGTGGGCCATACCATGTAAAATCATGTGAAGAAACATATAAAAACACTTGGTGGGGCGCGCCTAAAATTTGGATGCATTTGAAATTTGGTCTGACCCCTCATCCAAGTGGGACACACATAATGGATGGTCTGGATTTGTGAACCACACCTCGATGGGCCCAGAAAATAATCATGATGTTTTAATGGGAGGGTAACCGTAACCCCTCTCCCTCTGGTAGTGTACGTAAGAAGACTGGTAAGTGTACCATGCACCATGCCAGCTGCAGCTGGTGTATTGACATAAGCAAGTTCTGTGGGTCCCATCATGAGGTATGTGTTATATCCAAATCGTTCATCCATTTGGCGGGCTCGTCTTAAGGCTTGAGCCGAAAAAAAAGACAGATCTAAAGATCAAGTGGACCACACAGCAAAAAGCAATGGGGTTGAACATCTACCATTCAAACGGAGGATTTTATCTGAACCGCACCCAACCCGATCTGACTCGGTTTCCCTGATCGAGTCGGACTCGGTTCGGGTTAGGCCAACCGTGCAACGGATCGGTTCGAGTCAGATGTCCCGGACTCGGTCCCAGATCGGATCGAGTTCGAGTCAGCCCATGTAGATTTCAGACTGAATCGAGTTGGACCTAATCCGATCCGACTTAGTCTAATGCCCAACTCTAGCTGTGATAGGAAAAGAGGTCGAAAGTTCCTCGGAGCTAACTTCATCAAAGAAGTCTACTACCTGGACTAGGTGGCTAACGTTGTACTGGTCAAGAAAACTAATGAGAAGTTGCGTGTCTATGTAGATTACACAGACCTAAACAAAGCCTGCATCAAAGATAGCTTCCCGCTTCCCAGAATTAATCAGTTGGTCGACAGTACCACAGGTCATGAACTGTTTAGCTTTATGGATGCATATTAAGGATATAATCCACTTGTAATGCACCCAGTGGATAAATCTAAGACTACATCTATCATCGATAAAAGTCTTTATTGTTATCGCGTGATCCCTTTCAGTATAAAAAATGTAGGAGCGACCTATCAAAGGTTGGTCAACAAGATGTTTGCCCATCAAATAGGGTGAACCATGGATGTCTGCATTGACAACATGTTCGTTAAGAGCATAAAAGCCATAGATCACCTGGTCGACTTAAAGGAGATGTTTTCTCATTCTCCATAAATACAGGATGAAACTAAACCCGAGCAAATGCGCTTTCGACATAAGCTCGAGCAAGTTCCTCAAGTTTTTGGTTAACCAACAAGGGATTAAGGCAAATCCTGAGAAGATAAAGACTCTCATTAACATGCACTCTCTAAAAACAATCAGAGATATAAAAAGGCAAACTGGAAGAATAATTGTTCTCAATCGTTTCGTGTCCAGAGCTACTGATAAATGCCTCTCTTTCTTCAAACAGATGAAAGAGAGATAAATTATATAATGGACTAAGGAATATAATATATCTTTTTAACAACTTAAGGAATACCTAGGTTCGCCTCCTTTACTTTCCAAACCCGAGCCAGGCAAGTTTCTGTTGTTATATCTGGTTGTATCCAATGCAACAGTTAGCTCGGCATTGATAAGAGAACATGAGGGGTAGCGGTTACTGTTCTATTACGTAAGCAAAGCTTTAGTTCCTACAAAGATGAGGTACCCGACCTTGAAAATTTTTGCTCTAGCTTTAGTCACATCTTTCCGACACCTGCGGCCATATTTCCAAGCCCACTCGATCGTCGTTTTGATCGATACTTACTGCGCTAAGTTTTACAAAAACCCAAAGCCTTAGGCCCGCTGACAAAGTGGGCGATCGAGCTGAGCGAGTTCGACATCAAATACCAGCCACGAGTCGTGATAAAAGGCCAAACAGTGGCCGACTTCATCGTCAAACTAATACAATCTCCAGATCAAGAACTGACCAAAGACCGACCCACAGTCAACCTATCCAGGTTCGAATTCTTCCCAGAAAGGTTGGCAGATCCACATATTATAAGGCCATCTGTCACGCCCCAAACTCAGAAACTGGGCTCATAAAATTTTTGATCGTCGAATCTAGCGCCGACAGCCTCCGTAGAATCCTATTCTCGGCTCTCAGCGCCCATTCGCTAGGTTCCGATCCTGGGATGCTACGAGGAGAATTTTCAACATCAGTTTGATTCGTAATAAGCATAACCAAAGGCATAACCCACAAACAACAACCAAAAACTCCATTACATTTTTATTATGATAAAAAACTTTACAAGTACAATGAGCATAAAGGGAAATACAATGACGATAGGCCAATAGCTCCAAAATAATTTGCCACGTGCTCAAGTCTCAGCGCTGCTGCGATCTAATGTCCCTTGCACACAACGGTCGTGCATAAGCTTATAGAAAGCTTAGAGGGTGGTGAAAGTGTGTGCACAAGTGGTAATGCAGTTATGCAGTATCAGAGTAATGTGAAACATGATGATGAAAGCTAAGAATACCTTTAGCCATACCAAGACAATGCGGTGCAAAGCATGAATGATGTCGGCCATACCAAGGCCATGCGATGCGAAATGCAACTCAAGCATGCAATCCTCATCTAAGTCCACATATCAATACAACTCAACTCTAGGATATCACCGGGGTCTAGTACACTCTAAACCAGATCGCTGCCCCATCGCGCACAATAAGGTAAGTGGAAAAGACCTCACTATCAGTCTGCTAATATTGGGATCGACTCGTCGATAGCGGACCCATTCCTCAAGCTGGTCAAACTCAGCCTAGCTTTTCCCCCTACTCTCGGGCGGGTAAGGCCGCACCCCCTTCCAATCGACCACGATACAGTGGAAAGCGCGACCGTCTGGTAATCGGCACTCAGCGCTCTTGTACCCACTTGGTTTAGACATTGGAGCAACCTCTTGGTACCATAAGGGTTTAAGGACTTTCACCTAGGGATATCTATAGTACACCATGTAAAATAAGATTTCTGGTATCCAATCCTGCCAACCACTATATGCTTGTGGAGGCTACGACCCTAATGTCGTTAAGGCGTACGGTAACCATGTCACACAATGCAAACGCATGAATCACACTATCCAATCATGCAGTAATCCTTCGGGTATCGTGCGCTCATGTAGGGCAACACCGCTTAACTGGGAGCCCATAAACGATCTGCCCGAAGGCATATGCTATGATCAGTCACTTCTCATATCAAGCTTACATATGATGCGTATGATCATGAGTCATGGAACTATACTAAACATGTAATAAAGTAATGAACTATCCTTACAACGCAGATAGGCCTAGACGGCCTACACACAACAAGTACAGGCCTATCAATGGGCCCTAGGGAGAGTCGTAATGTGGACATTTAACCAACATTATACTTGCAATGTGGACGTCAAACTAACATTGCTCCCAAGGCACGATCATCGTGAAACATCCTTACATAAACCATAGAAGAATCACACATTGCAATGGACCTTAGGTACATCTCATTGGTTCTAAATACATCAAATGGGTCATATCATATGGGCATTATATTCATCAAGTGGGCCACATCAATGGGCCGCACCAATGGCCTTATGTACATTGCAATGGGTCATAACCCGTGGGCCTTAAATACATCAAATGGGCCTAATCACATCGGCTTTATGTGTATCAAATGGGCCACACCTATTGGGCCCCATATGTACATCAAATGGGCCTCAACCCATAGGCCCCAATACATCTCAATGGGCCCTAACCCATGAGCCCCTAATACATCAAATGGGCCTCAACCCATGGGCCTTACATATATATCAAAGTGGGCCTCAACCACGGGCCACAAGTACGTTAAGATGGGCCTCATGCACATCAAATGGGCCACTCCCAAACATAAGTGGTGGTAATGATTGCCACCATTAAAATTTCTGAGGCCCACCATAACATATGTTTCTCATCCACCTGATCATTAACATAGTGATGGATGAAGTGGAAGCAAATATCAATTTAGTAGAAAGCTACTATGGTCCCTAGAAAGTTTTAAATGGTGGACATCAGTGACCACAAAATAGAATGGTAGGGTCGACTTGAACTTTAGTTCTGACTATTTCTTTAGCTCAACCATAAAATGAGCTTACAAAGTGGATGGACGGATTGGATGCAGCACATGCATCATGGAGGGCCCCACTGTCACTAGATAGTGTGAATAAAACACATGCACTAGGGCTCCACCGTCCGCTGGACGGTGGGAATTAAACACATATATCATGTAGGTTCCACCGTCCACCTGGACGGTGGGAATAAAACCCATATATCACTGTGGGTCCCAAGTGAGGCCCACCACAATGTTTATTTGCAATTCAACCCGTTAATAGGGTCACAAGGGCCTGGAAGAAAAGGGGGAACAAATTTCATATTAATCCAAAACTTCTGTGACCTAGCAAAGGGTTTCAATGACAAATGTTCAATCTCACTCTTCCCCACGGTGTGGGCCACCTGAACTTTGGATAGATCTAAAATTTGAAGGGGACCTACTTCGAGAGGCGAGCCACCTGATGAACGGTGTGGATACAAAATATACATCAGTGGTGGGGCCCACGGCTAGAGCCATGGGTCACTGCCCGTCCGCCCGCACGCCCGTGCGCAGCAGGCGCTGCATGCGCCTCTGGCAGCAGCAGCAACCTGTTGCTCATGAATTATTATTTTTTGTTTAAGGGGGGTTTTTCTGGAATTTTTCCTCAGTGGGGCCCCGGTCTTGAGAATCCACTCCGCCCATTGGATTCTAGGACTCAAAACACACCAAACAAGTCTAATGTTCGGCATTTTTGGCGTGTAAAAACAACAAGGTGGGTTCTAATAGCTTTGAATGGTAAAAAACATAGTTTTCTATGGTATGACCCGCCTGGTTAACAAATCAGCTTCATTTTTCGGCTCAACGCCTAAAATGAGTTGGAAAAAGGGATGGACGGCATGGATTGAACACATATATCAAGGTGGGGCCTGCATGAGCCGGCCGACCTAAAACCTTTTTTTTTTTTTTTTGCTACTGACGTGAGTACACCCACGTCGGTACATATACTCCAAGTTAGCCACCCCACACGGATCAATACCAAGGTCTCCAGTGATGAAACGAGGCATATTTCACTTGGTCTGCCACATGAGCTATGGGGTGGGGCCCACGTCAGATCACACTTCACTGGCAGCCACACCCCACTATTAGCCACCACAAGGCGGGCCCCCTATGGATGGTTGGGATGACATATAAACATCATGGTGTGTCCCACATAGATGGGGTCCACCGGTAGGTGGCATGGATAAAATATACACATCATAAGTGGGCCATGATCATGGAAAGAGAGAGAGAGAAAGAGAGAGATATCGGCAAGGATGGAGGGGCCCCGCCACTATGGACCCCTCTTGCATACAAACATACATCAAGGTGGGTCCCACATATATGGACCCTTAGTCAAACAAAATGAATGAAAACAAAGATCTAAGATCACCCACCGTTCCTTCTTGCTCCCTAGACTTCCCTAGCTCCTTAGCTTCGATTCCAATGGAGGAGATGATGTTTGGATGGTTAAGATGAGAGATGAAAAGGTAGGAAAGGTGGGCCACACTTGTGGCTTGAGAAAGCTTGGAGAGCTTGAGACGTATGAAGGTTTTCTCTTGCTTGGGAAAGTGTTTGAAAATGAAGGAGAGAGAGAGTTGTAAAGGGAGATAGAGAGATGGGTGATGGATGTGTTGAGTGACGGGTGTGTAAGAGATTTTTAACTTTTATGGCAAATGTGTAAGAAAGTATGGGCTTTTGTAAGAACTTTTTGACTTTTGGGGCTTGTTTAGGAAAAGGTGAAAGGTGATATGTACTTAACATGTACTTGACATGTTGAGATTGATGGATTGATGTGACAAGTCGTAGAGATTCTCTTAGGTTTTGCAACGCACGACGTTTTTCTCGCACCGAACACTGGCCCACATCTCCTGACTAGGGTATCGCCTCAGCACGCGAGTCGCGGCATCGGAACCGCAGCGACGACGCGGTCGATATGGTAAAAGTCTTGGGTTGAGTCGACTCGGGTTAACGACGTGTGAATCAGGGTCGCGTGCAAATACCGGTTAAGGGTCGAAGGTTGCTGAAATTCGACCGAGAAGACCGCGAAAGTCTATGGAACGGTACGGTCTAGGATACGGGGCTTACACCAACTGATTCCCAAGTGCTTTCCAACCCACCCACGTGGACGCTTTACATTAACGTGTCACGCCCCAAACTCGAAAATCGGGCTCACAAAATTTTTAATTTGTCAAATCCGGTGCCGACAAACTCTGTAGTACCCCATTCTCAACTCCCATCACCCATATGCCAGATTCTGATCCTGGGATCCTATATGGAGGATTTTCTAACATATATTTGTCTCATAAGAAGCATAACCACAAGTTTGTTCATATCACAAAGGCAATATCATCATCACATATTCATTAATATAAATATTTGAATACAATTTTGAAAGGAAAATACATATATCAAAATCAAAGCTCCAAAAGACCGTTGCGTGCCCCATGCTCAAAGCTACTGCAACCTAACTTCACCTGCACACATCTATTGTACATAAGCTTATAAAAAGCTTAGAGGGTGGTATAAGTGTGTGTACAAGGTAAGTGTCAAGTATTCAATACAATGCTATAATTGTACAATATCGAAAATGCTGACAAGATCATAAATCATATGATATCAGAGTAAGCAAAAATACTAACAAGTCCATGAGTCATACAATATTAGAGTACGCAATAGAAATCAATTATGCAAATGAGGAGTCATAGAGAGCCAAATATCAAATGTCGAGAATGCAATGAAATATACAATTCCTGATGAGTCCACAAATACTGTCAGCCTCATCTAGGCCATATAAATGCAGAAACGTAGCAACCTAGAATACCCTACGCCGTGGATTTAATGCAATATACGGTGCGAATGAAATGACTAAGCTGGAGTGTGAAGTTGGGATGATAGTACGTAGTATCGTAGGATATGGGGTCCATCATAAGAGACTTCTATCCAAACCAGTGTCATACTTAATTTGGATAGTTAGACTCAATGCGATAAACTCTTGATCTCAGGTTAGTTGCGCGCCTCAACCAAAATTCTAGCCATTGCAAAGGTACACATAACAATTACTTGCGCACCACCAGCCCGAGTGGATAGTGAATGAATGAATGAATGAGTAAAATGTCAGGTATGCAATTCCTGCTTAATAAGTCCTCATATTAGTACTGTACATCTCTGGGATCATCACCGGGGTCTAGTACACTCTACATGCAATCACCGCCCACTGGACGCCCAACCATGTAGGTAGAAGAGACCTCACTATCCACCTAGCTAGTAGTCAGCTAATATCTATCCGGCACGTCGACAGTGGACCCATTTACGAGCTGGTCAAACTCAGCCTAGTTATGACCCCTACCCTCGGGCAGGTAAGGCCACACCCCTTCCTAACCGACCACGACACAGTAGGAGACGCAACCTAGTGGTATTGGAAACTCGGGCGCTCATATATCCACTCGGTGTCGACGTTTGAGCATCTTCTAGCCTCGGAGTTTAAGAATTTTCACCCAGGGACATCTATGGCGCCTCGATGTTAGTAACAGATTTTTGGTGTCCCATATGGTCATCTACGACATGCCTGTGGAGGCTACGACCTTGATGTCGCTAGGGCGTACAGTCATCACAACACACAATGTAAGATGCATGAGTCATACAATCCAGTTATGCATCAATCCTGCACATACCGTGTGCTCATGTGAAACAATTTTCTCATATCAGGGAGTCTCATAACAACCTGCCCAATAACATATGCAATGGTCAACCACATCTCATAATAAACATGCAGATAATACGTATGGGCATGTATCATGATGCTATGATATCACATACTCATAATCGGCATCGATAATCAGAATCAGCCTCGACAATTAGAATCGACTTCAACAATCGGCGTCGATAATCGAAATCGGCCTCGACAATCGGAGTCGGCCTCGACAATCAGCCTTGACAATCGAAATCTGCCTCGACAGTTGGAATCGGGCTTAACAATCGAAACCTGCCTCGACAGTCGGAATCGGCCTCAATAATTAGAATTAGTCTCGACAATCATAATCGGCTTCAATAATCGAAATCGGACTCAACAATCGGAATTGGCCTCGACACTTAGAATCGACCTCAACAATCGGCCTCGATAATCGGAATCTGTTATCGGCCTAACAAAGGGCCTAAGGGAGGTCACAATATGGATATTTAACCATCATTGCCCATCAATGTGGACATTTTACTAACATTACTCCTAAAGAGCGGTCCACATAGAGCCAAACGTATCGTGGGCCCATGACCTCACACAAGGACTTAATACACATCAATATGGGCCTCACTCATGAGCCGTATATACATCACAATGGGCCTCGACACATGGGCCATAAATACATCACAATGGGACACATACCTGGGCCTAATGCACATCATAATGGGCCTCATTAAATGGGTTACAAAAAAAATCACAATGACCATGCCATATAAGCAGGAAATACATCTTAATGGGTCTTACCAAATGGGCCGAAAATACATCATAATGGGCCACAACATATGGGCCGAGAATACATCTAAATGGGCCACAACCCATGGGCCCCAGTACATCATAATGGGCAGCAACCCATGGGCCTCAAATACAATAAGTGGGCCACATCAATGGGCCGCACCATTGGGCCTCATATACATCAAGTGTGGCCGCATCAATGGGCCGCACCAATGGGTCTCAAGTGAGAGCTTGGATTACACCAAAAATCATTTCAACAGTTGTAGGTGTAACATGTGTATCACTTTACACTATCATTTTATGGGGCACATGGCTCACTAATGATGATCAGCACTATCCAAACATTGGACATGTAAATCAGTGTTGTCCAAGCATTGTCTAGCACCGTCAGCACCTGTCCAACTACTGGATAATGTGTATAATACACGTACATCATGAGCAGGCCCACACAGATGGGCGGTGTGGATCAAAACATATATTACAGCGGTCCACAATACCGTCCATATGATCAACACTTGTCCAAACATTGGACTGCGTGGATGC
Organism: Magnolia kwangsiensis; assembly: GCA_037074715.1. Lineage (NCBI taxonomy): Eukaryota > Viridiplantae > Streptophyta > Magnoliopsida > Magnoliales > Magnoliaceae > Magnolia > Magnolia kwangsiensis. Next base: position 3,079,339 of record CM073577.1, on the reverse strand, counting down.
AATACATAGGTCACGGTGGATCTCACACGTGCAGTAAGTGGGGCCCACGGCTAGATGGAGTGGATATAGAATAAATACATCGAGGTGGGGCCCCATCTGCTGCTAAAATAGATGAACAGCTTAGATCAAAACACAAGCCTCAAGGTGGGTACCCACTATCCAGACCTGGTGGACAGTGCAGGTAAGACCCATACATTAAGATGGGTCCACACGTGTGGGACCCACCAGCATTGATAAAGCCGATGTTTGTGTTTTCACTTCATCCAGCGTCTCACAATACTGCATCGTCCAGATGGACGATGCAGATATGTGTGTGTGTGTGTGTATTAAGGTGGGTCCCACGTGGGGCCACCATAATGTTATTTAAATATATTATTATTATTATTATTATTATAGATCGTGTGGGCTACATCACACATGGACAGAGCATACATTGGTGGGCTCCACCGTCCATTGCTGGACGGTGGGCAGCGTGGATAAAAACACTTACGTCTGAGGGCTCCACCATTCAGACTGTAAAAAAATGGATGGACGGTGTGGATGGAATCACACATCGAGGTGGTCCACATGGTGGCCTAGCTGCAGCGAAGCCAGCCTGCTAATCCTAATGGACAGTGTAGGATACATTACATCAAGGTGGGTCCACGACAATGTGGCCCGCCCATTAAATCAATATGATATTTGTTATTTCCATTCACCTATGCTCGTCCAAACGGACAGTAGGGAGGTCGGCAAGATGGGTCACATGGGTTAGATGGCATGGATATAAAAACATCATGGTGGGCCATACACAAACACGCTAGGTGAGCCACACACCTCATCATCGATAACATAAAAAAATGAAAGAGAGAGAGAGAAAGAGAAAGGGAAAAAGAGAGAACGATGGAGATGGGAGGGACCCTGCCACTATGGGTCCCTCTAAATACAATGCAGACATCAAGTGGGTCCCATTACAAATAGGCCTTAAATAAAAAAATCGAGATAATAAACACCCACCTTTAATCTCCTCTTCCCTTTTCCACCAATGTGTTTTAAAGCTTTAAGGAATGCAATTCAACGATCATGATGATCTTTAGAGGGTAGGATTGAGTGGTAGGAAGGTGGGCCACACTAGCTCTCTCCCATAGAGGTTAGACATTGGGTTGCTTGGAAGAATGAGAGAAAGATGAGAGAGAGAGAGAGAGAGAGAGAGAGAGAGAGAGAGAGAGAGAGAGGTTGTAAGGAGAGAGATGGATGGGTGAGAGGTGATGGAGTGATAGGTGTGTACTTGACATGTATGAGTGGAGAGAAAGAGAGAGAGTTGACCTTAGGGGTTACTTTTGGGGATGAGACATGTATTGATTGATGGGATTGATGGGACATGTTCTCTTGGGTTTAGTAAATGCGTGATGTTTTCTCGAACTGAACGTGGACCCACATCTCCTGGCTCGGGTATCTCCTCAGCGCGCAAGATATGACATTGAAAATGCGGCGACGGCGTGGTCACAAGGGTACAGGTCTCGGGTTGAACCGACTCAGGAATACGGGATACGACTTAGGCTTGCTCGCAACTACTATCTACGCATCACAGGTCGCAAGAATTCGACCGGGATGATCGGGGAAGCTTACAGAACAGTATAGGTTAGGATACGGGTCTCAAATGACGACTCATCCAACTTTAAGGCAAGCGAGGCCGGAGTAGTCTTGGAGATTCCTGACCATACATGCATGCAGTATGCCTTGAGATTTGGATTCCAAGCCTCCAACAATACAATATAATACGAAGCCTTGATTGTCGGACTCAAGTTGACGGCGAACAAGGGAGTTTGACATCTTGAAGTCTTCAGTGATTCGTAATTGATCGTCAACTAAATAGCCGACGTTTACCAAGTCAAGAAAGAACATCTGAAGACCTATTTCCAAAAAGCCAGGGAATTGATCAGAAGTATCTAGAAGTGCAACATCACCTTGATTCCACAAGCGGAGAATTCCAAAACCGACATATTGGCTATGCTCGCTACAGTAGATGACGACGAAATCCCAAGATCCATCCTGATCGAGTTCTTAGCTAAACCGAGCATTGATAATGTCGACCCTACGCCCGTCCTTCCGGTTAGTTCGGAACCAACGTGGATGGATCCGATTATTCGATACCTCAAGCATGACGAGCTACTTGAGGATCGAGCAGAAGCATAACGAATGAAAGTTAAGGTCATTCGGTGTATCATGCTCAACTGCATGCTTTATAAGAAAGGATTGTATTTTCCATACTTGAGGTGTCTTCGATTAAAGGAAGCATAATATGTTATAAGAGAGATCCATGAAGGGATTTGCAGAAATCACTCGGGAGGACGTTCATTAGCACACAAAGTTGTTCGACAAGGATATTAGTGGTCGATTATCCAGCACGATACCCGAAAGCTCATCCCTTCATCATGGAGGACTCTATATCAACCGATAAGGAGATAACTTACTTTTTTCACTATCACCTTTAAGGCTGCTAATCGGATGGTTAGTGTCAATCAATCTATATACTCGTCTCAGGTGGACCACACCACATGAAACCATGGGGATTGAACGTTCACCTTTAAAACCTTCTCAGGCCAAATGTAATACTTATATGCCATCCAATCTGTTAATTAGGTCAGGCCGATCTGGATGAAGGGAGTAGGCAAATATCAGCTTGATCGAAAACTTTTGTGGGCCTAAGGTGTTTTTAATGCTGGGCATTCAATCACCACTGTTTCTTATGGTGTGTTCCATCTGAGATTTGCAAGTGCCTCCTTTTCTGGATCATGCCTTAAATGGTCTTTAAAAAATGGATGGACGGCATGGATTAAAACGTACATAATGATCGAGCCCACGGAGCTCTATCCATCACCGGCCCGTACCGAGCTCGGTACTGGAGGGGTCACTACCGAATCCGAGTACACCGGCAACTGGATGAGCCGTGGATTCAAGGTGGGGCCCACCTGGTGCACTGTCATCCTTTTATCGGGTCCACAGAACACCGTACTAGCATGATTTCATTTCGGATATCCCATGAGACATTCGGGCCATGGAATCGCCGAGGACGAGGCAGCGACGACCGAGCGGCTGCGGTTTTAGGAATCAGGATACTACTGTTTGGAATCCAAAAGATTATCCAAATCGTTTTATATTATTTTTGGATCCGCTGCGTGGACACGACTTGCCTGTCACCCCGTGTTACAAGGCTCCCCTGTAACTCAAGGATTTATGGGACCTACCACAATGTAAGTATTAAAATCTTCTCCGTTCCTCCATTTCCTAATATTATTATAGGACATGATCCTAAGATTTAAGGATATCCAAAACTAAATTAGGCCACTCAAGTGAATATTGAACATACACCGTTGAAAAATTATCGGGTCAACTGAGTTTTTTATATCCATCTTGTTTTGGATTCATTTACTCAAATGATCTAGATAAACGGATGGACGGAGTTGGATATAATAAAAACATTTTGATGGGCCCTATGGATTTTTTGGTTACAGGGGACCCGTCCAACCCCGGGTACCGATAAGTATCGTTCCTCCGCGAACACCGAGCTCACCCACCAACCGACAAACGACGCATTGCCGTACATGATTCACGGTCCAGAAAAGTGTTTCTGGATTGAGAGCTTTGGATGGTGGGACCGGTGTTACCCAGTAACACCGTGGTTGATGTTTCCCTCATTGTGGGCCCATCTTTACATGTTTTCTGTATATCCACACCGTCCATCAGTTTTTCCGGCTCATTTTAGGACACGATCTTAGAACATGAAGCAGATCCAAATCTCAAGTGGACCGTACCATGAGAAAAATTGGTAGATGACCATTAAAAACTTATTGCGCGTCCCAAAAGATTTAGATCAAGCTGGTTTTTACCTTCATCCAAGTACTATGGATCTTATCAACGGTTTGGATGGAAAATAAATATTATGGTGGACATTATGAAGTTTTTAATCGTGTGCCTTCAATGACCACTGTTTCCAGTGGTATGTTCCACTAGCGATTTGGATCTACTTCATTTTAAGATACTGAACTAAAATGATATTTAAAAACTGATGGACGGAGTGGATGTATAAAAAAAATACATTATTCTAAGGCCCAATGGTTGGAAACTGCATATGTATTGAGCTTATTGGCTATCTTTTAAAATTTTTAAAAATAAAAATATAAATATGAAGGCCGTTCATATTTCGCAAACCAGCGTCAACGAATCAGAGCTTAGGAATATTCAATCTGATATCTGATTGTGACTTGGGCTTGATGAGATCCGCACTCCAACGGTTTTAATCCTCCTGTGCAACTTCTAGGCTCATGCTTATCACGCTTCTTACCTAGCCCGAGTATCGCCTAGCTCTTTGGATTACATAGGACGTGGCGTGGTTGGGTGAGAACTCATCTTAACACTTTCAAACGGAGACTTTGTCAAACATGCTTTTTGTAGCCCATCTGGTTGTACGTATTTTATCATGCCGTCATTTTCCCAACTAATTTTAATGCAGGAATAGAAAATTAAGAGAGATCCAAATCTCAGGTGGACCACACCAATGTAAGCGGTTGTGATTGAGCCCTCCCTCTAAAAAATGTATTGGGAACCACAAAATATTTTGATCCAGCCAGTATTTGTGTTTTCACTTCTTCCATGAATGTATGACATAATCAACGGGGATGACAAATAAACATAACAAAGGGCATTGGTAAGCTTTTAGTGGTGGGTGTTAGGTCACCATTGCTTTTGCTGCAGTGTGGTGTGGTCCACCTGAAATTTGGATCTACTTCATTTTGGGCTCATGTCAAAAAAATGGATGGACGGCGGGGATAGAACATATGCATCATCGGTGGGACCCACAACACCAGATAACAAGGGCGGTAATAGCGGGCACAATATTCAATCCACGTCCCAATCAAATCTTCCTACGTCCCAACACCACCGACCGGAAATAGAGTCGCCACGCAATCCACAAAGAGCCGTGCTAGCAAATCCTAACCCCACATTTCTATTCCTTTTTTTTTCCACTTCTAATAAGGAGACACTTGGGTGAAACTTTCATGTGATCCACCCCGTCCATCAATTAGGTTCCATTATTTCCACTCTAGATTTAAAAAATCATGATTATCCAAATCTTAGGTAGGCCACACGGAAGGAAACAGGTGGGATGCCAATCCCACCATTAATTACAACTAAGACCCACTGTGGTATTTATATTTTATCAACCCATTCATCTAAATCTTCTCAGTGAAATCAAAATCAATCCTCAGAAAAATCAAACTGATTCAAAACTCACTTGTTCCATAACATGTGAATTTATATGTTTTAAGTTATAATTCACTGCAGGGTGGCCCAATGGCAAGCGGACTACGTCCTGTCCCTGCCTGGAAGGAAATCGGTCCAGGCAGGGGCTGTGTGGGTTCACCATGATGTATGGGTTTTATTTTATCCATGTTCACAGGTCATTCTACGGTATGCAGCTTAAGTGGACTATACCATGGAAAATAGCGGTGATAGTGACATCCGCTATTGAAATTGTGTTAGGGCCCGCCAGGATATTTATTTGACATTCATCCAGCCATGGATGATTGATGAAGGAAAAACACGAATGTCAACATGATCCAAAACTTACTTAGGGCTTGTTTGGACGGGTAAATCTCATGGGATTGGATTATATTAGGGAGGATGGCAGCGTTTTCAAGGTTATAATGGCTGTGTCGGTGGATTGCATGCAATCCCATGGAATTGCTTTGTCCACTAGTCCAGGTAGTGGCACGTTGGATAGGTGGACGGGATATGGGATTGCCACCCTTGGCGTGTTTGGCTGGGCATGGGATTGCATGCAATCCCATGAGATTTCTCAATAATCCAAACCGTTCCTCCCAGTATTGCAAATTATCGGTAATAACCATTTCTCTAAGGTGAGGAGAAGATCTTGTCCGTCCACCACATATGGATGCTCTCGATATGCCATGGGTACACCTTACACATGGATAGTATAATCAACAATCTCGGCCATTAATGTAATTTGCCACACTTATGATGATCCACCGCGTTGAAATTATTGCTACTTGAGGATGCTAACCTCAATATTGGCATCATTTCCGATAACCGTTAGTTTTCGAAGCTATTGTTCAAAATTGATGGTTTTCCAGGCTACCGAAAAGTAAAGAGAGATGATGAATTGAACCACTAATCAAAGATTCAGAAGTGGCTTCAGACATTTAGCGACGAAAATTGAAGAGATGTGATGAAATGGATGGTCTAAAATGTGTGCTCTCTGTAAACCCATATTGCTGTACGGACATATTGCTGCCTCCGTATGATGAACTGCGAGTGGATGACAACGAAAGGGATCCCAATCCAGCTTTGGATCCGTGGGATTTCGCAGGTATCAACGAAAAATTCCCCAATTCAACGATATATCTAGTAAAAAAAATCCCTAATTCAGCATGAAATCCATCCGAAACCAGCGTCGAATACCATCCGTCTTCAATCCAACACTGTCCAAACAAACTGCTATATGGACGAGGGTGGATTCGAGAGGCCTATCCCACCTATACATCCTACTCCAGCGCAGGCCGCCCATCCAAACATGCCCTTAGTCTCCAAGAAAATGATATGTAAAAAGGGATGAACGTCATGGATATACCACGATGGCCTCAAAAGCCTCCTAATGGACCGATTCCGTCCAAGTGTGGGCATTACGCGTCCGCTTCCCGCCAAGTGTTATATCGGCTTGATTTTTAGGATAGAGAGAAACAAGGGTTTTTTTTTTACGTGATGGATGTGGTGAATCCCATGCACATAAGCTCATTATCCTTAGCAGTTTTTGAAATCATAATTGCGCCACTGCTCTGAAATTGCTCTTGCCTTTGCATGCGCGAACAAGTCAGATTTCTGTGAAATCACACCTGCCTGTGAGATGATACTTATCAAATTCCATGCATACGGGGTGTTTGGCCATGGTATTATATGGGATAAGGTGGGATGGAAATGCATTTGGTACGGCGTTTGAGGAGGAGAAGATAGTTAGGTGAGATAGAATTGCATTTGGTCATACGCATTATTTCAACAGATTTTGTAATCTACTGTAATCTACATTAATGCATGTGTTTTGTTCATTCAGTTAAACTATATCACCTTTTAGACTTGATATTCTAGTTATATACATGTACAAGTGACTAACATCCTTATAAACTTGATTTATTAATTACAATTTCATAGTTCATTAAATGAGTTTTTACTTAATCCAATATTTTCACATGGTAAGAATTTTATCCTAAACATAGGGATTAGATGAGCCAAATACCATTGTATTTCCAAACATTTAATTTTTATATAATAATGGCGTTAATCATATTTAATACAATTCAATGCCATTTAAACCCATCAACCAAAAAACTAGAGGTTGTTTGGCTCATGAGATTAGATGGTATTGAGTGGGATGAAACTTTAAATTCCTTGGTTTGAAAATTCATTTTTTAGATCATCATAAGTTTCCAACATTGGATCATGTGCATGGAGTCAGGAGAGCTAGAGAGAGCTTTCCACAATTCATTTAGGATTTGCAAAATTCATAGGATTTCCTTCTAAAGGCATGAGCTAGGAAGTTCTTATGCTAATAAGGGAGGTGGGGTCCACCTTGATATTTGTGAGGTAGCCACCCCATTCGTCTGTCTTACAAGATCATTTTAGGATAAGCGGTAAAAAATGAGGCAGATTTAAAACTCAAGTGGGCCACACAAGAGAAAATAATGAGATTGAGTGACCACCACTAAAACATTTATATAGCCACAAAAGTTTTGTATCACGATAAAGTTTTCTACATTCTCAGTTCATCTCGACAGGAATCAACTTATAAATGGTTGGGATGACGTATAAACATCAAGGTGGAGCTCGAGAAGGTTTCAACCATAAGAAATTCTTTCCCCACTCTTTCCTCTTGTATGGCTAGATGTGTACACAAGTCAATTCGAGTTGAGCTTTGTCTAGCTTGGCTCAACTTGTCCAACAAAATACCCCAACTCCAACTCGGCTCGACTCAGTCCTCGAGCCTAACTGGCCAGCTTGGCTTGGTTTAGTGAGCAATTCGTGCCAGTTAAAGCCGATTTTGAGCTCAAATCGAGCTGAGTTCAACTGTGTAATATTATCACAAACACATGGATTGCACCTTCAAAATCTCATTGTATGTAAAACAACAACAGTGGTTTTACAGGTATTTCATCAAACACCTTGTAAGCAACATAAAAATGAAGAAAATAGGGTATTTGTTTCATATACATACCTTCTTTGCCACCTGCCACACTTTGTTAAGTCATTTCATTAAACACTTGGTGAGCAACATCAATATCAAAGTAATCGAGTCACCGAATTGGTTTGATCCAAGTTCAATTCGAGTTGAGTCGAGCTCGGGTAAGCTCGAACTCAGTTCGAAATTTTTTCGAGCTCAAAAAATTAGCTCGACTCGACTCGGCTCGAACTCAGTTTCGAACTGAGTCAAATCGTGCTTTTTCAAATCGAGTCAAGTGAGCTAATCAAGCTAACTCGGTTCGTGTGCAACCCAAAGTATGGGCCACTTGAGTTTTGGATTTGGTTGACTTTTGGTAGCATGTCCTAAAATGATCTCATAAAATAGATGGACTAGGTGGATTACTCATAAACATCAAAGGAGCCCTACCTTAGTTTTCATACACGATTGTCAAAATTAGTAGTTGTTTTCCATGTACAACCAAATAATACATGAATCAAAACATGTATTTAAGCACTACATCATACATTATCCCGACACCAATGTGAATAGCTTACTCCCATGATATAAGAGACAATTAGGGGTGTACATGAGTCAATCCGAGTCGAATTGGGCTCAACTCGGCCCGGCCCGGCCAGCAATCCGGCGAGTTCGGGACAGTTTCGAACCTTACAACAAATTTTAATTGTAGAAGTTCATTAAAACGATTCATTTCTGTATACATATATGCATGTAGGACTGATGAATCCCAACTTTGTATATAAAGCTAAACTCCTAGTTATCAAGTATAACTTATTCTCCAACTACTGGTGACAAACTTGGATCCAAAAAGTACAACTAAATTGAACCAAACTTGGAGTTTAACGTTCTAATGAAGCAGCCTAATTAATCTGGCTACTAGATTATATAGAGAAAATTCAAGACAAGTGACTTTTATTCAACGATTGGACAGTCAATAGATCTTTTAGTGCACTGATTGATCTGCAAGAGCTCACGCGGTGTTCAAACCAATCAATAGTGTGACCCAATAAATAATCATAGAGTTTTTTAGGTTTAAATAACAATCAAACTAATTGACTTCAGGGTCCATCATATAAAGCCCAAAATCCATTTTGCTTAACTGTGGCAATTTCTAAAAAGCATAGAAAATCCATTTTAAAAAATTCACAAAAAAATCAAAATCAAAATCAAATTCACAACTTGAAAAAATCGAAAAACAAATAAATATCACCAAAATTCAAAACAAATACTAGAAAACAAATCAAGTTAAAACTAAATTTCATAATAAAACAGAATCGAGGAAAAAAAAAGGGGGCAAAAGATCATTCCACCTTTCTTACTCTCGCTGTGGCAATTCAACAAACAAGAGGCATGCACAGGATCATCTCAGGCGTAGCTTTCAACAAGGTCTGTCAGATTGCGGAAAGGATCTGAGGAAGGAGAGTCAGGTTTGGGGAGGAATAAAATGAATGGTGTGTCGAGGATAAATCACAGGGGGTCCATAGGCAAAGGGGTCAGTTAAATCAACTCGAGAAGAGAAGACAGGGACGAGAAGTGAAGGAGAGATCTAGGATTTTTTAGGGGGGTTTGTGAGATAGGGAAGGGAATCGGGGCAGAGTGTAGAGAGAGAGAGAGAGAGAGAGAGAGAGAGAGAGAGAGATTTGCTGGGTCGAGTAGGGAGAAAGCGAGCAGGGGAGAGGGTTTGGTGGGGTTGGACGTTTTCTCAAAAGGGAAAAGCGATTGGGGACTAGGATTTTTTAAAACAGGGTATATGTATCCTAAAGGGCGAGTCGAGTCAGGTTTCGGACTAAGTCAGGCCGAACTTGGACCTATTCGAACTCGGCTCGAACTCAGTTCCAGGTCAGGCTAAGTTAAGCATTTTCGAGTTGAGTCGAGAGAGTTAATCGAGCTAGCCCGGTTCGTGTACACCCCTGAAGACAATTCATATATACATGTGCATTTATTTAAAAAAACAATTTCATCTCACTTAATATCATCTAATTCCATGTGCCAAGCAGCCCCTTAAAGTCGAGTGGATATCATGGCATCGACGACCACTCCACATAATTTGATCATTTGATCACTTTAAACAACCGCCATTTATCTTGAACGACTGGGGCCCAAATTGTACTATAATGTAAGCCATGTATTTTAGAGATGACCTGTGCATTGTTGGGAGCAAATTAAAAGACACTTTAATCGATGTTTCTTTGACCACGGGCCCGCTGCGCTGTACATGCCGTCCATTAGTTTTTTTAAAAAGATAACTTGAGATATAATCTAAAATAAAAAGTATATCCAAACATAAAATGAACAACACAATAGGGATTAAATGCTTACCAATATTAAAACCTTATTTGAGGCCACAAGTTTTGTATAAGTAGATGTTTGAGTTTCCTTCATTACAGAGACCTGGGGAAGTTTTAAACGGCGAGTGTTCAACGAATACTATTTCCTATAAGTGTAGTCCACTTGAAATTTGGATCTGCTTCATTTTTGGGGCCATGCATTAAAATGAGGTGAAAAAAATAATCAACGGCTTGGATACACTGCGCATACATCAAGGTGGGTCCCATCGTGAGGGCAACACTCATTAACGTGTCACCTGGTAAACGTAGCCCGGAAGCGGACGGACTAGTGTCAGTGTGCCACATACCCCCGACTTCCATCGTGGGTTGACGTGGAGAACTTATGTGGGGTCTAAAATGTTGCACGTATTACATCCATACCGTTCATCAAATTTATGAGACCATTTAAGGGTTTGAGCTAAAATGAGGGAGGCTAAAAGGACGAGTGGGCCACACCAAAGAGAGTAGTGGGAACAATGAGGACCAATGTTGAAAATTTTCGAAGGCCCATAATGATGTTTTTTGGCCATCTAACCCGTTCACTTGATCTCGAAGACAAGGATGAAGGAAAAATACCAATATCTTCTTGATCCAATGCTTCTCTTGCCCTCAAAAAGTTTTCAACGGTAGGTCTCATTGTCCCGTGCTTTCGGTTGTGTGGTCCACATGTGATATGGATCTACCTAATTTTTTGTATGATGCTCTAAAATAATCTTTATAAACGGATGGATGGTGTGGATATAACACATACATGATGTTGAGGACAACAGAAACTTGCCACGTCAATACACCATGGAGGTCGGTCGTATGTGTCACACCACGCAATCCGCGTCCCTACTTTCCTGGGCTCCAATGATGAAGAGATAAGACGTATGTTTGGACCACAAAGCTTTTTCGGCACCGACCAGCACCGAATTCTAGCGTTGTCGTTTGTGGGACGAGAAGCTAGGCATCAGTCAAATGGGAGCGGATTAGGTGCGACCCCGGCCTCAGCCGCCCTTACCGTGGGGCCCACCTTAATGTATGTATTGTATATCAACTCCGTCCATCTATTTTTATAGAATATTTTATGCTAATAGGTTAGAAACTGAGTATATCCAGATCTCAGATGTACCATATCATAATAAAAAGTAGCCATTGACCATTAAAAACTTCTTGTGCCCCACAGAAATTTTGAATCAAGCTGATATTCATTTTTTCTCTTCATCAAGATTTGTGTGACCTTTTCAACAATCTGGATTACATATAAATATTATAGAAAAATTTCGGTGGGTCCTAAGTAGTTTTTAATGGTGGGCCGTTCAATCACAACTGTTTTCCATGTCGTGGTCCACTTGAGATTTGGACCTGCATCATTTTTGAGCTCATGCCCTAATATGATCTAAATGTTGGACCGTGTGGTTGTAGAATACATACATCAATGTGGGCCACATGGTAAGGGCCGCACCGTCTTAGGTGTGGCGGGGGCTGCACGAAATTGGCTCGCTACTCAAACACGTGTTCCGGTGCTCCTTGCGTCCACGTTACTTGTGTAGTTGAGTATGAGGCTTTTAGGTATTGGGTGACTCGAAATCCAGAAAATTCTTGTGGCATCCACCATCCACTACGAGAACCATCTACATCAGCGGTCTGGATCACCCATCCACATGCTTCTTATCCAAGAACTTGGAGCATGGGGACATTATTCCCAACCTGATGCATCAGTATCCAATCTTTCTGCTGATCGCAGGAATGCCCACGAGACCCACTGGTAGGAGTTTTTTACCACTGTAGATCCTACCTTTTACCCAGCGGCATTTCTAAGTCTTTCCAAACTTTACTTTTTAAAACTTAATCAATTTTGTACGGAATGCTGTAATGTCTACCGTGGAATAGTGGATATCATCGTCCAATATCACGGGAAGGGCTAATGCCGTAGCTACATGTTGCTACGGATTATAACCGTAGCTATGAAGATAGTAGTAAATAACCCATTACACTCACATTCATTAGTTCAATAGCTACAAATCTCAACTATAGCCATTTTTCTATAATAAAAAGTACATACAAATACGGATAATCGAGTAAGCCTAATGTGAAATTGAACGACCCTAACATGAAATTAAACGAGCCTATATATACTTAACATAAAATTCAACGATCCTATCATGAAATTCAATGAGCCTAATATACCCAATATAAAATTCAACTATCTTGACATGAAATTCAATGAGCCTCATAGAAAATTGAGCGAAGTAGACATGAAATTTAATGAGCCTTAAGGAAAATTGAGTGAGGCAAACTGAAAATTAAGCAAGGCAAATATAAAATTCAACGAGATAACCTGAAAATTAAGCACGGCTAACATGAAATTGAGTAAGGCAAAGAGGAAATCGATCGAGATAAATTAAAAATTGAGCGGGACAAACATGAGATTCATCGAGGCAAATTGAAAATTAAGCGGGGCAAATTGAAAATCGAGCAAGGCAAAGAGAATCGAATGAGACAAACATGAAATTAAGCAAGGCAAAGAGGAAATTGAGCAAGATAAACATGAAATTGAGTGAGGAAATTGGAAATCGAGCACAGATAAAATGAAATTGAGCGAAGTAAAGAGGAAATTGAGTGAAAAAAACTAAAAATTAAGTGAGACAAACTGAAAATCGAGCGAGGCAAAGAGAAAATTGAGTGAGGCAAATTAGAAATTGAGCAAGGCTAACATGAAATTAAGCGAGGCAAAATGAAAATTAAGTGAGGCTCAGAGGAAATTGGGTGAGGCAAATTAGAAATTGAGTGAGGCAAACACGGAATTAAGCGAGGCAAAACTAGAATTTCAGCGAGACAAACTGAAAATTCGGCGTTGCTAACATGAAGTTTAGCGAGACATACATGAAATTCAACGAGGCGTAAAGGAAATTGAGCGAGGCGAACACGAAATTTAATGAGGCAAATAGAAAATTGAGCGAGGCAAACAGGAAATTGAACAATGCAAACAGGAAATTCAAAAATGGATTAAAGAAGACCCATTCAGATACTAAAATGATCTAGACCATCAGAACCTTAAATTAGTTGTATCTTGCAAACATGGATGAGTTTTTTACATGTTATATATGATTTTAGGGTATAAGGATCTACTAAAGCCAACCACGTTGGGTTTGCTAGATTTCATCATATCAACGGTGAAAGGTCATGTTTAATTTCATTTTTACTATAAATAGTAAGTTTTAGTTTGAGTATAAGTTTTGATTATTTGAGTTGTAGAAGTCATGTCCAGCATAAAAAGGGCTTAGAAAAGTTTGGAGAATAACCAGTTAGGCCAAAATAGACACTTACTATTTTTTGGCCGAAATCATGTTTGGCTCGTTGAATTTCATGTTTGCCTTTCTTAGTTTTCTGTTTGCCTCGATTAATTTTCTGTTTGCCTGACTTAATTAATTTCTTGTTTGCCTTGTTAAATTTCATATTTGTCTCGCTCAATTTCCTTTCAACCTTATTGAATTTTCTGTTTGCCTCATTGAATTTCTTATTTGCCATGCTCAATTTTTATTGAACTTTATTGAATTTCATATTTGTCTCGCTCAATTTTCTCTTTACCTTGTTCAATTTTCAGTTTGCCTCGTTCAAGTTCATATTAGCCTTGCTCAATTTCTTGAAATTTTATATTTGTCTAACTCAATTTTATGTTATCTCCACTCAATTTCCTCTTTGCCTCGCTTGATTTTCCTTGAGGCTCGTTGAATTTCATGTTTGCCTCGCTCATTTCCTTTAAGACTCACTAAATTTCATGTTAGAATTGTTGAATTTTACGTTAGGCATGTTAGGTTAATTGAATTTCATGTTAGGGTTGCTCAATTTCATGTTAGGATTATTTGATTTCATGTTGGGCTCACTCAATTATCCACGATGGTATGTAGCCACAGAACCAATGATTACGAATTTAATAATGTAATGGCTACGACACCGATTACTACGGTTATCATCTCTAGCCATAGGTCTTGGGCTAAGGCCTTCAATCTTTTTTCTGATATTAGACAGTGCTATTATGGACAAGACAGTAGTCCATGGTACCACCATGAATGCAAGGGTATTTTCATCTTCAAAGACTGTATCATTACCTGATCAGTTTAGTCTTGGAAGTAAAGTTTGGGGTTACGTACAAAAGCCGTTAGGTAAAAGGTAGGCTTTACAGTAGTAAAAAACTCCACTTTCAAAGAACGGATTGGCTTCTCCCCTGCCACCAGCGCGGTGGCTGGTGGTTGGTGCTGGGTAGCCCCCACCACGATGTATGTGTTTCATCCACTCCGTTTATCCATTTTTAAAGATCATTTTAGGGCTTTATGCGAAAGATGAGAGGTATACAAATTTAAGGTGTAACGCACCATAGGAAAACAATAGTGATTGTATATCCACCATTAAAATCCTCCTAAGGCCCAATGTACTGTTTATTTGACATCCAATATTTTGATTAGGTCATACAGACCCAGATGAAGGGAAAAAACAAATATCATCTTGATCCAAAACTTTTATGGCCACCAAAAAGTTTTTAATGGTATACGTTCATTCAACACTGTTTCCTGTAACGTGGTCAACTTGAGATTGGAATATAACTTATTTTTGGTCTCATTCCATTAAATGATCTATAAAAATAGATGTACGGCATGGATGAAAATACATACATCATGGTGGGGTCCACAGAGCACCGACCATCAGCGATTGGCTGGTGGAGAGGGAGCAGCCAATCCGTTCTGGTAGGGCTGTCTATGGGTTGGGCTGAGGTTTCTTCCGCTCTTGAACTATTTGGGCTGGGCTTGAGGTTGGCATCTGGCTTTGAACATTGGGCTGGGCCTGACTAGCCGGCTTTCTTCAAAATTTTGATTTTCCTATTCTGAGCCTGTTCTAATGACATCTTTATATCCCCTCCGTCCATTGCAAGACCCATCATATGGACGGTTCTGTTCAAAGGAATATGGCACTTTTATGCTGATCACATACGTTGAATAGGGACCTCATGACTGCCTTTAGATTGCTAAATGATCTTGTATAATGACTCACTTGATGATTGGAATTTTGCCTGGCCGAACGGTGGGCTCACATTCCAGCCCGGCCCAGTCATAAGGCCTAGTTTTGGACGCGGATTGCATGCTGCCCCCAGCCGTCTCTAGCAACGAACGGGCAGTTCTGTTTGTGGGCCCACCGTGATGTATCTGTTTATGCACACTGTACATCCCTTCTCTCATATCATTTTAAGGAATGAGCACAAAAATGAGGCAGATCCAACGATCTGATGGACCACACCATGGATGACTCTTGCGTTTTATGAGACCGGCATTTAATTAAATGCAACCCAAGCTTATTATTTCGTGTGGTCCATTTTATCGGTAGATCTGACTCATTTCTGTGCACGTACCTTAAAATGATATAAGAAAAGGGATGGACCGCGTGGATAAACAGATAAATCACGGTGGGCCTGCCTGCACTCCGCTTCCCCGGGTCATACGAGGCTGGGCAATCGGGGCTGGGTTAGGTAATTAGGTTGCCCGTTCTATCTCCCAAGAACCCTGAACTCGAAAACCTACGGTCTCAATTTTCGGTCCGTACAACTGGGCTAATGGTTCCTTGATCTAAACCGTTGATACGAACGGCCGCACCCTGGATGTTCCATGCACCAAAAATCTAGATAGGATGATCCCAGCCGTATAAAACATGTGGCTTTTGTGATTTTGTCTGCACAGTGACTGTATTTTCTTTTTCTTCTGGAGCCGTCAATTGAAGGGTTGGCATTTTTGCCATCAGGGTATATACCGTCCAGATCATTCAACCGTGTCCCCCACTTGCAACAAATACAGACTCGAAACCCCACGCTACAAAGCCGGAGCACCGTAATAAATCCTCCTCTAGGGCTTTTTTTCCACCCTTTTTCAGGGCATCCCTGTGGGGCCCACCGTGATGTATGTACCTAACATCCATGCCGTCCATCCGTCTTGAAAGCTCATTTTAAGGCATAAGCCCAAAATGAATTACATCCAAATCCCAGGTAGATCACACCACAGGAAACACTAGTGATTAAATAACTGCTATTAAAAACCTTTTGGAGCCACTGGAATGTTTATTTCGCATGTTGATAAGGTCCCAGAGACCTGGATAAAGTGACCACACAAATATCAATTTGATCCAAAACTTTTAATGATCAGTCACCACTCTTTCCTACGTTGTGGTTCACATGAGATTTGAATCTACTTTATTTTTGTGATCGTTCTCTAAAATGATCTTTCAAAACGGATGGACGGATGTAAGGTAAATATATCACGGTGTGTTCCACAGGCAGGGATCCACCGAAACCGCGCCTCCTATTCCGAAATCTGATTACGTACGAGTTACTCAATACTCTTTTATCGTACGAAGTAAACTATGATGGGCCCACAGTAAATGTCTGTGGTTTATCCATGCCGTCCAACCGTTCCCCCAGCTCATTTTAGGCGTTGAGCCCAAAATTGAAGTTTCTCCAAAGCTAAAGCGGACCATATCACAGGAAACAGTGGGAATGATGATTTCCACCGTTGAAACCTTTCTAAGGTTCACATTGATGTTTATCTGTCATCCAACCTGTTTATAAGATCACATAGACACAGATGAAGGGAAAACACAAATATCATTTTGATCCAAAACTTCTGGCCCCAACAAATTTTCAACGGTAGAAGCTCAATTCAAACTGTTTCCTGTTGTGTGGTCCACTTAAACTTTGGATATATTTCAATTTTTTTGTATCAAGGCTTAAAATTATTTGGTAAGATGGATGGACGGAATGGATAAAATCATAAAAATACATAAATCACGGTGGACTCTACATAGTTAACTCCGTACGCAGTCCACTTACCCTTTCCGACCGAAAGCCCAAACCCTCGTCTTTCTCCATTCTCTATCGGTGAAAGGCCAAAACGCTCTATCTTCTCTGCAATTTCTAGGGTTTCTTTGATCGGAGTTCCGCAAATCTCTGCAATGGGAAGAGAGCGAGAGAATCCGCAGCAGATGTCGTATACGGTGGAGCAGCTGGTCGCCGTGAATCCGTACAATCCTGACATTCTTCCCGAACTCGAGAACTACGTCAATGAACAGGCAAGATCGATATATTTCTCAATCATCTCATCACAACTCCATCTGATCTTTCATCGATTTTCCCTTCACTACTCCGGATTCCTTTTTCTTTTTAAAAACACGTCTTTGATTGTTTTTCCTTAGATTTTGAGTAGAAATATTGCCTGGTTTGGAGATTTCCAGTTGAAATGTCCAATCCCATATAAAACAGAGTTCCCATATTTTTAACTACGGATGAGCTATATACTGGACCTTTGGTTTGTACAAGTGTGGCCCATGTAGCATGGGGATCCGGACCTTTGATCTGGTGGGTCCCACAATGGATGTACCTTGCCCAAAAATCTCCCGTGCTTGGTGTGCTGCATCTTCGGGGTTGTAGGAATGACGAACGATACCCTCCCTCTCAATATCCAAGAAGCTGTTGTCCTGAATCTGGAACGTTTGATAATGATCTTGAGGCTGGGTTAGACAAATGCAACCTTTGCTGAGCATTTATGAATAGCGGTGATTGATCCACTATACGAGTTGCGTGGATGTATCTTGATCCAGACCATATAGTTGTTGGCCCTGTCGCGGATCAAGCAGTTACATTTATTGGGCAGCCCCAGCTATCTAATTGGTGGCCATCAAGTGGACAGTTGGGAAGGAATTGAATTATTTAAGAAAAAACCATCAGTAATCCAAATTCAACAGTCCTTTTCGCATAATTAAGAATGTTCAATTGGTGTGTTTCATCCGCAGAGGGGTGACTGTTTGGGTAGTTTGGATTGATATACATATGTGGAATGTGTATACAGCATGAGTACCACAATCTAAAAAGGGTGGAAAATGCACATAGTAGCTGGCCTTGTCGGGGTTTCTTCCCATTTTTTGGGGAATTTTTGGCTGGTTAAAACCATGGTCAGTTTCATTTGAAGTTTCGTATAGCCGACGAGGCATGTCCCGAAATGTTAGAACAATGTCCTTAAATCTCAAAGACATGATTGGTTGTGAGGGTTCATTTGCCGAACTGTTGTTGCAAACATAAGTTTCTATTGATGCTGACATCCTACATGAATTTATCACTGCCCTATCATGGAAGAAGAACAGAGAGATCAAATTTCAAGGGTAATCAAGGCAGCGACCTAAATGTCAATCGAGCAGGGAGACAATAGGTGAAGGATGTGTGATGGCAAAAATAACTGAATTTTTTGGTTGTTCATACATCCCATTCAGTACTGTCCTGATCGTCAACTCCCTACGTTTTCTAGGCTGAATAATGCTAACTGGATTATGTGTCATTTGTGATCTGAATTGCTATCTTTTTACTGATCCAAATTATGTTTTTATACTCTTATTTTAAAAGTTGTAATTTAAATTTATATTTATATGTGTTCAGAAAAATAGGAAAAAGAAAAAAAAGTATCTATAGTGTAGAGATTTATACTTTGGTTTATGCATTAGTAAGCATGTAATGCGGTACCAGGCATGCAGGATTTGTAACAATAGCATTAGAGCTTTGCTAAGTGCACAGCAGCACATGTGCTAATGCTATAAAGCTCATTTATATGCCTCACATCTGCCAGCATGTCAAATAGGTAGCAGAGCCAATCCATTCATCAGGATGGTCTGACTTTCTACATGTTTTCCCAAAAATAAGTCTGGTCCACTCAGCATGTGGGCCCAAATATTTGAAACAGGTGGATGGATTAGAAAACTTCAGCCAAAATTTTCAGAGCCGTACATTTTTTTAGCAAACTGTGACCCATCTGACCAGTGGATCAGCCTGATTATTGGGCTAAGTTTTTCGGGGCTGTACATTTGTTTTTGCAAACTGTGGCCCACCTGACCAATGGATCAACCTGATTATTGTGCTAGTGTATCATATGGCAGTGCTGTTCTAACGGATGAATTGCATCTTAGACATATAATGCCATGCTTGTACATACGTGGTGTGTATATGGGCCTTATTGCACACGCATGTGGGCTTAGCAAAGCTTCAACGTTAGAAGCGTTTGATATATAAATTATAACCATATTGCATATATAACCATATTACATATAGTAGTATTTATGGGGGGCCACATGATCCTACTCCCAGCGTAGCATGTCATGAAGTAGTGTGATGCCTACCTGTTGTTCCCTTACTGCATGCCAGAGCTAACCACGTTACAAGTGCCCTAAATAACATGTCTGTGAAAAAATGGATGGTTAATAAAAGCCAACATCCCACCTTCAATGTGCATGTATGGCGTTCTGGATGATGAGACCAGCTTGATTTATTGCCATGGCATGTACAGGATGGATGGATGTTGTGGATCTCATACACACCCCTGCCACACTAGTGCATGTGGGGAGAGCAGGGTTCCAAATACTACTATTGCAAGTGGCTGTGGCAAGGTTCAAGTGAAGATTGGAGTCATTTTGTGAACGAAAGTGGGATTTGAGGATCATCTTTCTTCTTCTATCTTTCATCAAATAACATAGGGTTCAATAGGAAGATCAGTGCATATGTTCCCCATGATCCAACAATTTTGTTTTTGTGGGACAATCGTAAAGAGCCTAAACAGGCTGAAGCCCTGAGGGAAGCTACATGATCATTAAGTGCATGGAACTCTTTTAAAACCTATACTTTTCAAGGAACATTTCCCCAGGCTGAATGGATTCACGGAGACAAAGGGGTTCCCTATTTTGTTTCTGCATGGTTGTGGGGTGTTTGTTTGAACAAACTTCATGTGCTCATCCTTTTCCGTCAATAATTACCCAAAATTGTGGTTAAAAAAAAAAAAAACAGATGTGTTCCTTATGATGCAAAGATGTATCAGTACATTGGGAGTTCCTTGAGCCACCTGCTTTGTTTGAGAGTCAACTCCCTATATTTTTTTCAATAATTAATAAACTGTTTTTTTCCTTGTGAGTTCTAACTCTTAACACACATGTGCAATTCGTCTTATATTAATGCATGCACAGATTATTATTATTTTTAAAAAAAAAATTTAACCCAGTGAATTCCCTTATCCTTGTTTACAGGTTTCATCACAAACATACAGTTTGGATGCAAATCTCTGCCTTCTTCGTCTCTATCAGGTTAGGACCATTATCCCTTGCCCACATGCGTGTATGCATCTTAATATCTCTATTTGTTTCATGGTTTTAGCTTCTAAGACTTGGACGAGTCTGATGCAACTCGTCTGAGTTGACTCAGATTTGGTCAGATCTGATTCAGTTCGAACCCTGAGTCAACCCGAACTTGAGCAAGTCAAGGCCGATTCGGCCCAGACTCGCATGACTTGACTCGGGGCTGAACAAGTTGGGTTGTGTGTTGTTTTAACATGTGGAACATATTAAGAGGAATGCTAGAGAATAAAAGTTGTTCTGTTTTCCTCACTAACACTGTTTTTATCTCTCTTTACAGTTTGAGCCTGAGCGCATGAGCAGCCAGATCATTGCTTGGATTTTGGTTAAGGTCCAATGATGCTTATGCTTAAACAAGGAACATGAATGATGCGAATCTATATTCTCAATTACAGCTAATCTAATTTTTAATTCAATTACTTTTCTTTTGACAGGCTCTCATGGCTATGCCGGCTCCGGACTTCAACCTCTGCCTCTTCTTAATCCCAGAGCGAGTGGTATTTTCCTTCTTCCTCTAGGTTATGAAACTGACTGTCATGCGTGCTCTTAGAGCATTCAGCATGTGCAAATGGAACAAACGTGCATCATACATATCAGTTTCTCAGCAGTAGATAAAATTGTGTTCTTGTGTTTTTTTTTTTTTTCCTTCAGCCTTCGCTGAAATTAGAACAGTTGATTTTCATCGTCACATTTGTAGCTTTATTTAAACAATGGGTCACTTCTTTTCAAAATACGAATTCTTCTATCTTTTGTTTGTCAGCAAATGGAGGAGCAATTTAAGACATTGATTGTCCTCTCACACTATCTGGAGGTATGAATCTCCGGTTGCCCTAGGTGCATTGTTTTCTTGAAACTGGTTTGAATGCTATTCTTACCCTTGTTCTATGATCATAGACAGCAAGATTCCGCCAGTTCTGGGATGAGGTGGCAAAGAACCGCGGTATAGTTGAAGTCGTCCCAGGTAACAAATCCCATCTTCTGCCACATGTTTTTGGTGGTTTCTGTTTTGTTTAGTTGCAGCTTAAATGAATGGAAAAATGCAGGTTTTGAACAAGCAATCCAAGCTTATGCTATTCATGTCCTTTCCCTGACTTACCAGAAGGTTCCCAGGCCTGTACTGGCAGAGGTAGGCTTTGATTTTGATCATCCCTTCTGTTCTTGCATTTTGATCTGATGTAATCTATCTGCATAATCGTTGTGTGTTAAATCATAGAATCAAATACCCAGATCAGTGATTCACTTTTTTCTTCATCATTTTGAATGGGTGAACTGTCAAACATTAGGTCCTGTCACCTGCATTGATTCTTTACATGTGGGGTCCATAGGTCATTGAATGGACCATTGGTCTGATGGGCCCTGCTGTAGATGGGCGATGTACAGAATATCTCTCTATTGTATGATCCTGATACTTCATTCGTGCCCTACAAATATACAGGAAAGATTCATCCAGGATCCAGGTTCGACTGAAAAATGGCCAAGGATTTAATGATCCGGATCTTCCAGTCTGGGAGATTTTTTTAGGCATCCTCATCTGTGATGGGCTCCATCTGATCAATGTCTGGATTGGGGAACCATGGGCCCTGGATATACGGTATCATCTGCACTAGCAAAATTTATGTTTGCTGTGGTGCCCCTTTGTAATGCTTTCCACCTACTTTCTCTACTTGCCTGTTTCTTCAATAAATCCTACTGGAGTCACCTTGCTCTGCGTTCGCCTGCTCAATGCAAGCGCAAGAGCAGTTTCCTCACAAACACACACACAAGCAAGATATGCAGGCATTTTCTTTTCTTTTCCTTCCGTTCTTTTAATTTTAATTTTCTTGAAAACTTTGGCCTGCCATTTTGCTGCCGTTCATATTTTCAGCATGGGATTACATGAATGTCTTGTGTGCACCAGGCCATTAACGTGGAAGGTCTCTCTCTGGACAAGTTCTCGGAGCACCAGGTTGCCAACAGCAGCTGGGTTATAGAGAAGGGCCATGGCCGAGGCCAGCTCATCGTCCTCCCCCATAGTGAATTCAACCAGCCAGAGCTCAAGAAGAACACTGCAGACAGCATCCCATTGGATCATATCACTCGCATTTTCCCTGTCATCTGCTGATTCGTTCCTGGATAAAAGCCATTGTTGCTGTTCTAGTTGGAATTTTTGTTTCACCACCCCCAAACAGTGAGTATTAACGTCCAGCACATGGAATTGGTTCTTCATACCAACTTACTGACAGCGTAATGGCACTACAGGTGTATGGGAAAGCCGCCCATGGTTTATTTGGGTATCACATTTTATTTTATTTTTTTTTCCCCCAGCCCGAGCTGATGGCGTTTGGAACATAGCATTCGGCTATTTTTACCTAAGTTGGTGTGGAATCTCGAGCATTCGGCTATCATTCACGCTGGATTGGTGCTAATAAAATAGCCAATACCCATTTACTTTCCAAACCAAGAATTCTTACCCAAACCTGACCCGCGGATCATCTGGCCATATCGTTGATAGCCTACCTGGGCTGGGCTAGTTGGGATCCACTTATAAGCACTGTGACCATGTGTACGCTCCTAAAAAAGAAAAAGAAAAAGAGAAAAGAAAAGGAAAACCGGTTTGCACTGAAAGCAATGGGTTTAGTATGTGAGGTTACAAGTGGGACCCTTTTTTGTAACCTAAGCTGTTCATTTGGCAGTCTTCGAAATGTCATAGGTCATGTCTCAGTATTCTCCGTCAGATGATCCTATCCATATGATACATACTGCAATCCAAACTATCCATTAGGAACATTCATGGCTGAATGGGATGGGCCTAGCCATGGTGTATGGTCATGCTCCAAACAACACACTGAACTGAAGCTCAAAAAATCATAATCCAAACTGATGACCAGTGATCATTGCGATTCATCACAAAAAGGTCCACAGATCAAAGGTTAGGAATCAGGATTGTTCAATCATTCTAGTTTTAGCACTGCCACTCAGGAGTGGCGATGGGCCAATCTGGGTGGGCCATGCCAGGGCATCCTATTCTGACACGGTGCCCAGCATTCAGGTCCAAAACCAAGTCCCAAATATTGGTTGGGCCTGACCTGACCTCCCTCGGTTTGAAAATCTATCGAATTGCTATTTCGGACATGAATGTTCCTATTCCATCTGTTAATCCAGTGTGCCACACACAATTAATCGGTCCATACATGCAAGGCCCAATCCTGCTCCATGGGCCACCGTTAAGGGTCGGGGGTCACCGTTA
Source organism: Magnolia kwangsiensis (assembly GCA_037074715.1). Classification (NCBI taxonomy): domain Eukaryota; kingdom Viridiplantae; phylum Streptophyta; class Magnoliopsida; order Magnoliales; family Magnoliaceae; genus Magnolia; species Magnolia kwangsiensis. The sequence goes on along the minus strand of CM073577.1, from coordinate 3,055,350 downwards.
GTGTGGAGGCCCTTCTAATCGGTCCATACATGCAAGGCCCAATCTTGCCCCATGGGCCAACATTAAGGCTCGGGGGTCGCCGTTTGAGCAGTTTGGATAGTGTGGAGGCCCTGCTAATGCAATTAGGGCTGAAAGTCAGGCCGGTTCGACCTGACTGACCTGTGACTGACCCGGCATTGGGTTGGGCTTGGGCATGATGCATCGGGTTTGGTCTCGGGCTTGGGCTTTATATAAACACCCACCCAATAAAACTTGGGTTGGGCGTGGGTTGCCCAACCCAACATGAACCTGATCGATATGTAAATTACTTATAAATTATAATTGAGCATGGACCGTCTGTGTTAAAGGCACAAGAGATCTAGTGCCGTCGGGTTTCATTGGCCTACATCATTTTTTATGACTCAAGCTAATAAGATACGCTAGATTTATCTCTCCCAAATAAAATCCGTGTTACACAGCATGACATTTAAAGCAATTGTTGTCCTATATTTCATCTTATTTATTTAGAAAAAAAATGAAGTTCATACAGTAAATAATTACATATATAATTAATATGATTATACGTTTTAAAAAAAAGACATTGAAAATATAATAAACTAATTTAATAACAAAAATATTATCGCATATCCACTCAATCAACCGGACTGGGCCTACTTGGGTTAAGCTTGGGTTGAGAATTTTCAACTGAGGTTGGGTTGAGTTGGGTTGGGTTGAGGTATTGCAACCTTGCGTTGGGCTAGAGTTGAGCACCAACGCGACCCGACCGACCGACCCGACCCGACCCGACTTTTAGCCGTGAATGCAATTGAAGACCGAAAGGACACGTGCCGACGCGACACACGTATATAATATCCAAGCCAATCTCGTTTTGTTGCGCATCGTGCATGTACGTGAAAAATGGAACGGTGTACATTGAAAACGCACGAGTGGACCACCTGATGAGTGGAGCGTGTCTATTTTTAACTTTCAAGCCAGGCGTGTTCTCATACACACGTGCCAATCTGGCATACTTCGTGCTAGGGTTCCGGGCTATTTACCTCACTCCTCTTCCGCCTTCATACTCTTCTCGTTTTTGCTTTTTAGCAGGAGAAGAGAAGAGAAGAAGAGTGCTAGGGTTACTTCACCCCAGATCTCTCCAAAAACCTTATAGAGAGAGAGAGAGAGTGCTAGGGTTTTCTCACACTAGTTCTCTTCAAAAACCCTAGAGAGAGAGAAGATGGCAAGCAAGGGATTATCACAGAAAGAGGCAGATATTCAGATGATGCTCGCGGCGGACGTGCATCTCGGGACCAAGAACTGCGATTTCCAGATGGAGCGCTACGTCTTCAAGAGAAGAAGCGACGGTAACTTAAATTTTTTTTAAAAAAATCAAATGAAAATCTTATTTTCCATTTCCATTTTCTTCATTTTCTAAAAGGCAGATCCGTAATCTATTTTATCTGGAGGATTTTAGTTTCATTTAATTAAAAATCCTGAATACATCGCATAAGGATGAATGACAGTTAAATGCATGCTTCACAGACGTTATCTGAAGTGCTGACCCTTGTATGGTGTTTGGGGCCGTTGATCTGTCTGACCACCTCGCTGATGGGCTGTAGGCCAAAAACTGTAGTGATTGGACGGCTCTGACCCTCTCGTCATTGTGATTTTTGCATGATGAATGTGGACTGTTGCTTCTCATTTACTTTGGATATCTGCATCCCTAGGGCCATTGTTTGGGTGGATAGAACATCCCGATTGCCTTTGCCTTTTGGGTTATGGTCCATCCACATGGTTGCATGCCGAAACAACTGTCCATATCAGCACACAAAATTGCCATGTTTACAGCAAAGATGTTTTGGTGGTCATGGAACTTCATGAAGCGAGTGTGGGTTCTTCCAATTTCATAGTTAGCAGCAACATATTGGTGTGAGTCTTTGGCTGAGTGACGCAGGGATGAACGTGATGAGGTCGAGCACCATCTTCCTCAAGAGGATAACTGTTCCGAATCCACGAAACTTCTCTGGACTCCTCACAGAGGCTTCTCGAATCCAAGAGAAAGAAAGCAAGCAAAATAGAAAATAAATTCTATAAAATTCAAAATTGATTAAGGAATGAAATAAACAAGTTCACAACCCCTTAAATAGGGATACCAAGCAATGGGAAAGAAATCAGAAGCAAACTACAACTAAAACTCCTAGAATTCGTAACTTACTTACTATTTATAGACAGTCCTGATGTCTACTAGTGCGCAAGGTTTTGGCCAAAAATAGTAAGTGTCCTATTTGGTTTCACCAAGCTGTTCTAAGCTCTTTTCACGTTGGGCGCAACTCCTAAAGCCCAACGGATGAAGAGTTATAATCAAACTAAAAATTACTATTTATAGTAAAAACGGAATTAAAATAGGGAAATGACCATCAATCCAGGGGTATTTTGCAAATCTGGCTTGCGCAACCCGGCGTAGCGGGGTTGGGTGGCTAAAGTAGCTCGGTCTACCCCAAAATCATATATTTTATGCCCGATAACTCATTCCGGATTGTGAAATACACCTGATCTAAGGTCCGATGGTCCGGAACACTTCTGTCATTGCCCGGGCCTTTTCCGCGACCCGTTCTACATCACTGTGGGGCTTTCGAGCAAGGTTTGATATATCTTGCGATGCCCGTAAGCATTGTCAAATACGTACATCCATGAACGATACAGCTGTAATGGGCTTTATTGTCCACGAACGATAACCATCGTCCATGAACGAGGTGAGCCATCCTATTGGAAGGTCGAATTGTTTGGCAGAGCTAGGTGCGCCATAGTACCATACAGTTCCATGGTGCAGTGTGTTGTGCTATTATTCTTTAATGTTTATATGACGAACTTTGGGTAGTGAGCTGTTTCTATGTTCCTGTGAGCGATGAGAGGGTCGCTTGCCATTTGGGCCCCTTCTTAACAATATTCGTTGCCCTTTGGGAAGAAGGAGAATATTCAAAATCAACTAAGATGTGTTGTTATACTAAATTGTGGCTATTTGCAAACTTCTAGACTTCAATTCGTCTGGCTTTTGATGCCCAGGTATCTTCATCATCAACCTTGGTAAAACATGGGAGAAACTCCAGCTGGCTGCAAGGGTTATTGTTGCTATTGAAAACCCACAAGACATTATTGTTCAATCTGCAAGACCTTACGGTCAGAGAGCTGTTCTCAAGTTTGCACAGTACACAGGTGCTCATCCAATTGCAGGGCGACACACACCTGGAACGTTCACCAATCAGCTTCAAACATCTTTCAATGAGCCTCGCCTTCTCATCCTCACTGATCCTAGAACTGACCACCAGGTAAGATCCAGATGCATGGGAAGAGGGTCGTGGTTTCTCTTCGTGGCACCTGTTTGGCCATTCATCAGGTGGAACCCATCAGGCCAGTCCACATATCCGGGAAGTGATGCATGTAGGTATATGTACTGTTGTTCAGTTTTCTCAAACTGTTTGTTTCACATGGATGCCTGGCCCAGAGTTTTTTTTTTCCTTTAATCAGGGCATCCACATCGTGAACCCCTCTGGATGAATTGCTCAGATCTTGCATAAACTGGTGCATGTGCCACAAAGGAAAACCCTCTTATCTTTTCACATAGACTTATGTAACATTGCTTGTGATATAAATGGGTTTCATCATGTGTGCTGAACCATTTGTTGCTCATGTTTGCTGCCTAATTGCAGCCTATTAAGGAAGCTGCACTAGGGAACATTCCGACCATTGCTTTCTGTGATACGGATTCGCCAATGCGGTATGTTGATATTGGAATTCCAGCAAACAACAAGGGCAAACACAGCATTGGTTGTCTGTTCTGGATGTTAGCAAGGATGGTCTTGCAGATGCGTGGTACTATTCTTCCCGGGCAGAAATGGGACGTGATGGTAAGACGCATAATAACTTCTCTTATTCTACCATTTTACTTGTGTTTGGGAGTGTGTTTTCTCTGAGTCCTGTTAAGACCAAGCCAATGGATACACGCAGATCTCCTTCCGGGTAGATTTTGTGGACAAGTTTCTCGTTTAGTGTTAAAAACCGCTGACTGAAACAGAACTCGGCAGAGCTGTGCCATCTCAGTTTACCTGGCTCTGAGTACCAATCCCAAATGCTGATATTGTAAAATGCAACTGAGTTGGTATGATTTGTATTGAAGTGGTTGGTTTTCCATTGTAATTCAGATACATTTGAAGGCAGGCTTCTGCATCAAGCTGAAGTTTTGGACAATAATTTTAGTTTCTTGGCCATGCATCCTTTCAGTTTCTTGAAGCTTCATGTCAATGGCATCAAGCATCTTTTGATTTCTCTGCTCTTTTCTTTCACTGTCCAAAAGCCTGTTTGATTCCCCTCGCTTGCTACCAGTCTACCGAGTGATGTGATTCCTTAAATCACTTAAAATTCCCTTGACAGTTCTGATTTGACTTTCGGCATCTTGATTTTCTGCTGATGTTTAAAGATGAACTCTGCATTGATTTTTTGTTTTGTCTCAGCTTTATGAAAATTGACTGCTTTCTCCTTCCTCATGCTCATTTTTAGATGAACAGTGCATTTTATTTCTGAAAATCCTGCTGTTGTACTTGCAGGTGGATTTGTTTTTCTACAGGGAGCCAGAGGAGGCGAAGGAACAAGAGGAAGAGGAGGTTGCTGCGGCCCCTGATTTTGGAACCAATGAGTACACAACAGCTGCTTTTGGGCTTCAAAGTGATCAGTGGCCTACCCAAATGGCCCAAATCAGCGATGCCCAGTGGACATCAGATGTTGCAGCACCTCCTGCCATCGCTGCTGTACCTGGGGTTGAGTGGGCTCCGGCTCCAGGTCAGGGAGCAATATTTGCTTTTATTTCTCTAATGTCATTTACCTCTTTAAATTGCTAATCATCACCAAAGTCTTATACCTACTATTTGGGGTCAGCTACACGAATCTTGTTATGCCATTCTACTTTGTCATGGACTATACCCTCAGTTAACTCATAGGTCTGCTGGTCTTTTCTTACTATCTCCACCATATCCTTTTGGAAGTTCCTCTTGCCCTTTTAGAGCCCTGAACTTGAACCAACTTACTCCTTGTAACTGTTGCAGTTCCTGGTCTTCATTGCACAGGCCAAACTGTCTAACTCTACTTTCCCTCATCGTATTACCCATTGGTGCTACTCATAAGTTTCCTTGATTGCATTCATTACTAATTCTATACTTGTTTGGCTGCTCATCCATCCCAAGATCGGCATATCTGCTATGCTTATCCTATGAGCATGCTGTTCCTCAACTGCCCAACATTCTGTCATAGGATGGCTGGTCTCATAGCTATACTATGAAATTTCCCCTTCAATTTCGTTGGCATGCGGTGGTCACAAAAAGCCCCAAAGGCACATCTCCACTTCATACATCCAGCTCTAATTCTATGAGCAATATCCATCTCTATCTCTCAACCCTTCTCTAAATTTGCTAATCAATTTGTTAATGAATATTACAGCTATAGATGGTTTCCCCATGGAAGATGGATGGAAAAGACTAACTTTGTAGTTGTGCAAATTTTTCTACCCGTTGTTTGCTTTTGCTTATGAAATCCATGATTGCCATTTTCTTATGGTTCTAAACTTATCCACCCAACGAGGTTTGGGCGAATGATCTTCACCTTAGGTTTTCTCCCTATAGGTGAGGGTTCGATTCCCCTCCTTGGCTTTACCCGATACACATGGTTGTGGGTGATTGCGTGTATCCACAAGGATTAGTTTCACTTCACAAAAGAGGTGGGGACACCCCGTGTCTTCAAAAAAAAAAAAAAAAAAACCTTAGCTTCTCCGATCATCTATTGGTGTTCCTGCTTCTGCTCTTTGTTGTGGATCCTACATCTTCAGCGACTCTCATTACTGCCTGCGAATTCGTGTCAAAAGTTCCAGGACTCCTTGCAGATAAATTATCTCATTCTTGAAACGATGTTCTCTCTAATGCTGTCATCTCCATATTTGTTTGATATACTAGGGTTGTGTTGGGAACGGAAAAAGGGCTTCTCTCTTTAAAGAGAAACTCCAGTACTCATGGCAGAGTATGATGGTTCATGTGCATGCACTCAGAAATTCAATATGTGACATATATAGCTCAAATTAAACATTTTAAATTGAGGGATCACCCTAGATTTAAAGCAAAAATACAATGAACCGATATTGTAAGTGGTCAGTTGGCTAATATTTAGCGGATGGTTAAAACGAATGCATCACACGTGGCCCCGTTGCGGGTGGTAATTTCGAATTGGTATTGGCATGCATGTATGATGTCACTCGTGTCGAGAATTTAACTATTGAAAATCGTGTGGTTGAGCACTTAAGTTCTTCAACAATTACAGTCTCATCCACCTTTGAGGAGCAAGATGGTGCGGGAAGCGATGGTTGCTAGGAATTGCCTGTCTCGTTGCTTTTCTCAGAGTTCTTCTTTCCTCCTCCCCCCTCCATTGCATGGAATCTTCAGGTGGGGAGTTTTTTTTTTTTTTTTTTTGGTTTTCGGTCCTCAAGAAGATTGCAAAAAGGCTGTGGTGGAGCAGTCTTTGGTGCCATCGATTCAGGTCTTGATGACAGTAGTGGTGGCTGAGGTATTAGCAGTTTTGGAATTGCAACTGGTCGGAGACATGCTATTAGAAGCTTTGAAGGTTCCCCAGTTGCAAATGTAATCCGACAATGGTGAGGAGACTCGGATTGATGAGAGGTCAGTTACTTGCAATTGTGTTTTTCGAGTTGCGGGGAAAGAGGGACACATTTCAATAGCTTGGGCATGAAATGGATTATGGAGGCTATTGGGCATGTTGGGAGAATGATGGGGGTTTCCTTCAGCGATTGCAAAGATGATTTTATTGCTCTTTTTCAGCACGCAGAGGAATGGGGACATTAGGTTCAAGAGGTTCAATGTGGAAAAAATGAAAAATCTGTCAAGGGGAGGATGGAGCTGGAAAGGTAGTGTCTTCTATAAATTACAAAGTTAGGGCTTCTCCTAGAGGTGAAAACAAGGGTAAAAGGGTCTAAAAAGTTAATCAATGAAGATAATCAATTGAAATGTAAAGGGATTGGCTGTTTGCAAAAAGCATAGTGTTCCAAAACGGTAACGGTGGCCGTAACGACCACCACTGTTACCGTTATGATACGGGCCATAACGGCCCCCGTATCGGCCATCGCGGCCCTTTTTTTGTTTTTTGAAAAAAAAACTGTTACAGGACCATTATGGGCCATTACGGGAACGTTATAGCCTGTTTTTCTGTTACCGCCATTTCAACCCTGTAACGCATAACGATTATAACCTGTTTTTCTGATACGGGCCGTAACGGCCCCCGTATCGGCCATTGCGGCCCTTTTTTTGTTTTTTGAAAAAAAACTGTTACAGGACCATTATGGGCCATTACGGGAACGTTATAGCCTGTTTTTCTGTTACGGCCATTTCAACCCTGTAACGCATAACGATTATAACCGTTACCATCACCATTAAGGCCGTTACGTAACCAATTTTGAATACTTTGGCAAAAAGGCTTTAGATTAGGGACATGTGTGAGAGTTTTAAGGCTTGGTGGTCTCTTTTCAAGAAACAATGATGCAATTGACTAATTAGAGGTTAGTGGATTATTTGGGAGCTAGAGCTAAAGATTGGGTGGTGCTAGATGCAGGGGGATCAATGGGGGCATTTTAGTGATTTGGGATGCCAATGTTTGTGTTAGGGAGGATTGATGGTGTGGGCACTTTTCATCTCAATGATTGTGAAATATTTTCCATCAGGTTTTTACTGGGTATTCTTAGCGGTCTATGGGCTGAATAGTTTGGGTCAATGTCTGGAGTTTTGGGTAGAGTTGGATGAATGCCGAAACAAATGGCGATTGCCATGGTGTGTAGGAGGAGACTTCAATGCTGTTTAGTTTTTGTTTGAGAAATTGAGTGGGGCTGCATTTCTTGAAGCGTGAGGGAATTTTCTAATTGGATTCTTTAGGATGAGATGGTGAATTAACCTATGGGGGTTGCGAAGTACACTTGGACAAATGGGCAATCAAGAGTGGTTAAATCAAAGTTGGACCCTTCTTTTAGTTCCATAGATTGGGTGGAGAAGTACTCTCTCGTGCATCAAAGAGATCTTTCGAGGCCGATTTCCAACCATTGTCTGGTAGCTTTGGAGGTGGATGAGGGTGGTCGGGGCCCGCGACTTTTTTACATTCAAATTATTGTGGCTTCAAATTGAGGGATTTCTGAAGTTGGTGAGGGAGTCGTGGTCATCTTTCTCAGTAGAGGGATTCTTGTTGTTTCAAAAACTCAAATCACTTAAAAGGTAAGATTAACGTAGAAGAAAGAGGTTCTTGGGAACTAGGAAGCCGGAATGGGTTCTCTATTGTGTAATATTTGAGCTCTTGATATCAAAGAAGTGGGGATGGATTTATTGGAAAAAGAAAATTCTTTTTAGTACAATTATTATGCTATGTACAATTCTATGTTGATGGAAGAGGAAATCAAATGGTGACGGTGGTCTAGGGCGACTTGGCCCAAAGCATATAAAAATGCAAAATTCTTTCATGCAATGGTTGGTGCTTGTGCTAGAACTATCCAGATCAAAAATGTTTTGGTGGATGGAAAGAGGGTTGAGAGAAAATCGAAGATGTGTGCCACCAATATGAAGTTTTACAAAGACCTTATTGGAGCAGGGTGGGAGAGAGGTCGTGGCTAGACAATTTGCATTTTGACAAAATTTCGAAGGAAGTGGAATTGTTCAAAAAGCCAGTTTCTGAAGAGGAAGTCAAGGTAGCAGTAGAGGAATTAGTTGGTGACAAGGCCCTTGGACCGGATGAATTCCCTTTAGCTTTCTTCCAGACATTCAGGGTGTCGGTAAAAGGTTACTTTGTGGGTTTCAATGAATTTCATGAAGTTTGGTGCAACTTTTATTGCTACCATCCCAAAATGGAAGTAGCGAAATATATGAGGGATTTTAGATCAATAAGTCTTTTTGGGGGTCCCTATAAAATAGTAGCCAAAACTTTGGCCACCAGATTTCAGGTTGTTTTAGCTAACGTGATATCTAAAGCTTAATGAGATTTGTAGATATTCATTGTACAATTTTTTGGGCAGCGATTCTTCTCCCAAAGAAGAACCCCTGGCAAATTAGATTTGGAGATATTTTGTTCCCCCTAAGATTGCATCCTTTGGATGACTGGTTGGAAAGAACAAGGTTCTTATGGTTGACAATTTGAGAAAAAAGGGGGATGTCTTTAGTAAATGTTTGCCTATGCTGCATGGTAGATGAAGAATCGGTTGATCATCTTTTTGTTCATTGTTCCTATATCAAGCAAATATGGCCAGAAATTTTAAGCCCCTTCGAAATCAATTGGTCCTTTTCTGACATGACAGGTCGGCTTCTAAAGGCTTGGCACAGAGTCATATTAGGCAAGCATAGGACATCGTTATGGAGAATGGCTCTTCTAGCCGTTTAGTGGTCCAAATGGGAAGAAAGAAATGGGAAATGCTTCAGGGAGGTTTCCAACTTGGTGGAATTCATAGTGTGTAGAGTTACGTCGCCTAAGTTTTCATTCTTGGTGAATGGATCACTAAAAGGCTTTTTTTCCCTAGCAACAAGAGGCCTGCAACAAGGTGACCCGCTCTCTCCCTATATATTCATGGTGGTGGTTGAAGCTTTAAGCAAGATGCTGAATAAAGGGTTAGCCGCCGGTTTAATCGATGGTTTTAGGGTGGATAAGTCATATTTCCAAGTCTCTTATCTTTAGTATGCAGATGACATTATTCTATTCAAGCGATGTGGAAGAGGTTGAAGTGGTTAATTCAAGGAAGATTATTGGATGCTTTGAAGTTATTTCGGGATTAAAGGTGAACATCCTCAAGAGTGAATTATTGGGCATTCAACTTTCTAAGAAGGAAGTAGTTAAGTTTGTAGAATTTTTCAGCTGTTGTGCGAGATCCTTCATATCTTGGCCTCCTACTTATGGAAACTGGTCAAGCGTTTGTGGGATGATGTCATTGAGGGCGTGTTTGGAAAGAGGAATTGAATTGCATTAGGTGGAATTAACAGCATTATTACACAATGATTATATGCCTGCAAATACCATGGTATTTTGACCGTCAAATCCCATGTTTGGGATCAAATTCTTCCTTCGGGAAAAACACTGAATTAAGTGAAACCAACGTTTAGTAGACCATGGAATTGTAATCAATGAACTAGATTTCACAACTGATGCCAGTCACCTATATGCATATGCAACTTGAGTGTCACGTGTAAAGGGCGCATATGGATGGATGGCGTGGATAAAACACATGCATCAATGTGAGGGCAACAAATGTAGTAGATTTTAAAATCCATCAGAAATCCTGCCATATCTCCAACTGGGATTGGATGATATGATATTGGATTTATCCAATCCTTCCTATCGATTCCAAATGCCGGATGGAATTTATATCCCCCACCAAATGCAATTCAATACCACATAATTCCATGCTCTAAACAAGCCCTGAGAGATTTGAAGGAAAGCTTTCAAGATGGAGCAATCATCGTTCCCTAGGTAGAAGGTTGATGTTGGTTAAGGCGGCAATGCCTAACTTGCTGATTTATTCTCTTTTCAAATGTCTGAAATCTATTGTGGATAGACTGGAGAGGCTTAGGAGGGATTTCTTATGGCAAGGAGCTAAAGAGAGGCATAGGTTTCATACGATGAAATGGGAAGAGGTTTGTAAGCCATTTGACTAAGGGAGAGCTGGTTTAGGGTTTGTTGGGATTGTAAATTACCTTGGCAATGTCATGTTAAAGCGCCATCATTATGATTTTACCATGGCCAAAACAAATATGAGAATCGTCAGTTAAACGTAATGTTTTTATGAGACGGGTAAAGGAATTTGTAATCATTGCAATTTCACATTGCATTACAATGGAAATCTCGAATCCAAACAAGCACATCAATGTATTTTCTCTAATGATTTGACATTGAAGTAATGGAAATGTTTCATCATTACGATTTTGCCACGATAAACCAAAAAGATAGAAATCGTCGATCAAATGCAATGTTTTCAGATGGGTAAAGAATTTGTAATCAATTTGATGTAGGATAGTTAACCACTTGCTCTAAAAGCTTGAACTAATATAGCATGGCTAATCAATCCCTTTATCTCATAGCCCAGGCCTCACATCTCATGGGTTAGGATCTCGGTCGTACCTCCCTCGTGGGCCCCACTTTACATGAGTTCCGCTTCACACGAGCCACCCGCTTCACGCGGGTAGGGCCCGCTTCACACGGGTTGCCCACCTCAAGTGTGCCCCTGCATCCCACAAGCCACCCCACTCGAGCCTGGTGTGAAAATGCCTCTGCATTACAATCATTGCAATTTTAATAGTACATTACTGAGTTATCTTTCAAAAAAATACATTACATTACTGAGGTAATTTGCAATCCAAAGAGGCCCTTAAGGAAATTGGAGGTCATGAACTTCATTTTGTTAGGAAATGGCTACGGAGGTTTGGCTCGGAAGATGACACTCTTTAGAGGGTATGGGTTTTTCTTTAGGTGGTGGTAAGCAATTCTGCTTATTGAAGGATGCTTGGCTGGGCGAGGAATCATTGCAGGAAGACTTTTGAAGGCTAGCTCTCATTGGAGGCGAATAACCTGGTGGCTCGATGTTTCTCATTATCAACAGATGGGGTTTTTTCGGCTCCCCCTTGTTGAAGGAATCTGACGAAGGGATAGTTGGAAGATCTTAGAGTGGTTGCACAGTGTTAATTCTTCTGTGGGAGATAGGGACGTGATGGTATGGAACAAAGAGAAGTCTTGTTGGTTCTCAGCTAGTTCCCTATATAGACGGAAGTCTTGTTGGTTCGTCACACTACTTTCATTTGGCATTATGGTGCTCCTCCCAAGGTTGCAGTTCTAGCTTAGCTCGTGGGATGGGACAATGTGCTTGCCATTAATAATCTTTGAAATAGGGTTCCTGAATATATGTGTGACATGCATGAAAAATGAGAAGTCGATTGATCATCTCTTCATTCATTTGCCCTTTCACCAAGGAAGCATGGAATAAATTTTTTTGACTCATCAGTGTGTTGTGGGTGACACTGGTTTCAATTGAGTTTCGCTTGGCATGGGGGAGGAGTGGGAAGGAAAGGGAGGACAATTTGGAGGCTTTCAATGTTGGCAGGCATTTTGCTTGGGGGTGGCTAAATTGGATGTAATGGAGGTGAGCCTTAGCCTTGAATGTTTTAGGCAAGAATTCCTTCTTCCTTTTTTTCCTGTGTTGGTCTGTGTTGTAATTTTTTTGGGCTTCGACCTTGCTTAATAAAACCATTACCATTTTGAAAAAAGAAAGAAAGATGGTCAAATGGTCTGAATCCAAGAAACATATTCACTAATCCAGGGTTGGGATCATCAAGTCAGTTTGATTTCAGGGCTTTGTTATGACCTTTTTATAGTGATTAGTGAGACCCAAGATTTGGACTGTTTTACTTGAATACACGTATGCCACTCGTACAATTTTCAAGTGCACGCATATGGACAATTACACTTTGCAAACATAAGTATCAAATTGACTACACTTTAAATATGCCTTGTGAATCTTAGTCAACATATTTATGCATAACAGCAATTTGATTTTGCAATGTCTCTCTTTTGTGCCATCGTTTCTCCTTTTCAAGAAAATTGACTCGCTTGTGGTCCTATCTGAACCTATTTTGAACCCACACACACACCATACAGGGTCCCCTCCTTCATGGGTTAGCAATGTACCTGGAGCTTTTAAATCATACATGGGACAGTCAATCCTTGGTCTTAACTGTTCATTCCTTCCTTACTGCCATTGGTGGGCTATGATGCAAAAATTCACACCAATTGGATGATCCCAACCTATCTCATGGCAAGCATCTTTTTATAAGCCCCATTTTATGAGCCAAAGGTAATTTGGACGGGTGGTTGGGACCATCTAACTGAAGTACTAAGCTGTAATCATAAGCAATCCATGGCGGGGCTTATCAAAAAGATTTTTGAAGATGATGATTGGACCTACTTCCTCCGGCTTGATCTTGGCCATCTACTTTTCTCTCTGTTGATCGAATGGTTAGGATCATCTGACTTGTGAATTTTGCATCCTAGTCTGACAATAGTAGTATGGAGCGAACAGACTGTCCTGATTGGTGACTGCCTATCGCATGTGTAATTTAAAAGCATTGGAGAAATTGGTTAGCCTTCCTACTGTTTATTTGTATCTTGGATCTGTTACCTCCTTGCCACTAAAGGCGCTGTTTATCTATCCTCTGACCGTGAACTGTATTTATTCTTTGCTATAGTAGGAGTTTATTGTATTCTGAGATGAGAATGGATCCAGTCAAATATTATTCCTTATCAAGCATTCATTTTCCATAATTGTGGCTGATATCCAGACTCCAGGCATTACATCTATTGGGAGCTGGGCATGGCCAAAAGACCACACTAAGTAAATGATATTAGCCACTGGCGGAAGTACTCATTTTAATGGGTGAAGGAAAAGGTCCAACAAATGGTTGGTTGATCTTCCAGACCATGGCTAGGATCATATGATAGGGTGTTCTTTGGCATGTGGCCTATCAGCAGCAGCTTGCCATAGATGAACAGCTCACATGTGAGCGGAAGTCGAGTGCTTGATAATTACTGATTGTTATACATGCTGACGGTATTTTTTTTTTTTTGTATCTATCTTGTTGTGAATGACAGTTCCGGCAGGCAATGGATGGGATGTGGCTGCTGCCCCACCTATTGATGCGGCGGGGATCGACGACGTTATTCATGCGCCTGCTCCTGCTCCTGCTCCTGCTACTGGCTGGGAGTAAGAATAGCGTTATATATCTGAGTTGGGTTTTGTTTTCAAACCCAACTCAAAGCATCTAATGGTCTGTTGGGTGGGTTGTACCTGGAGTTTCTTTTTAAAAATTTCTGGAGAGTGCAATTTCCTTTTGATAGATACATACGTGTGTTATTTGGTTTCTAAGATTTGGATACTACAAGTTTTGACATGGAGCAAGGGACGACTGTTATGGAGTTAATCTAAATACTCATGCGATGACATGATCGGTTATTTTCTGCAGTACTCTGCTCTGCTAGAATTTTATTTTATTGATGGCTCTTTCTCTGTATCTTCTGTGAACCAGAGCAATATATTATTACATTGCTTGGCCTAAGAATTCTCTATTGTAATACTAGAGATGCTGTGTGTGTACAAGTAGGTCCTGTGGCTCATGGATACATCTCAATGGCCTTCACATGAACTGGACCATCCTGACTGTTGTGGAATCTTTTGCTTCTTTTTGGTGACTTTTTGCTGTTGCTGTAACTGTTTATTTGCGGACCACCAAGTTATAAGGGCTAGAAACTTTTGATTTTGATGATTTTTTGTGCATGAACCATCCATAGCGTGGTCAAAATTATAACCATTGCATGGGACATGAACCATGGGGCCTACTGCACAACTGTAAACCCCGCTGTATGGTAGAGAGATTCTTTGGCCGATCCAGTCTCTGGTGAACATGATAATGGGACACGTGCGAAACAGGGCAACAGTGGGATGTTTAGTATGATATCCTGGCCCATGCATTCGCTCATGCATGACCCCTCGAGATTCTTGGTCTGCTTTTTGCGGAGCTTTCAATACACTCTATTTACAAGACCAATCAAAGTGGGCATTGATCTGAACAGTCCCCAACTGGGACCCACCGGATGGTCTTGATTTTTTCAACGAGTTAGCTTCCACAGACTGGAAAATTCCTTTTCGTGGAAAGTTGCAGGCAGAAAACTACTTTTCGAAGGGAGTGGAAAGTTGCAGTGGGTGAATCTCATCATTGATATGGGTCCACCTCCCATTCCACTAATTACAAGGACTTAGATTCTGTAATGATCCTTCCAGTACCGAGATCTTGGTGCTGGAAAACATCTGCAGACCCTACCATGTTGTATGTGTTTTGTACACCGTCCATCCATTTTGGATCATTATTTTAGGGCATGAACCCAAAAATGAGTCAGATCCAAATCTCAAGTTGACCACGCCACAGAAAACAGTGGGCTTGATGGAAAGCTTGTGTGCCCCATTAAGTTTTTAATGGTGGGCGTTTAATTTCCACTGTTTGCTGTGGTGTGGTCCACCTGAGATTTAGATATGAGCTGGCAAAATGGATGGAAGGTATGGATAAAACATATACATTACTGTGGGGCCCTAATGACAAGGGGTGTCATTTGATAGTCTGGGTGTGACTCGGATGCTATACCAGATTTGGCAAAGCGAGAACAGTTGCTGAAATTGAACCATTGGACTTTTATATTTTTAGCCATTCAATAACTTTCCATCAATTAACCAGAGAACATGTAGGGAGCCACCTGAATATCACAAGAAGAGATTGGGGTGAGGGAGGCCCAAACAAAAGATAGTGGGGTCCACCTGAAGCACGCCCTGTTTGGCACGTAAAAAACCAATCAATGAAGCTGATCTGATATGATGAAATACTAAATGAATAAATGGCAAACACAGAAAAGGAATACCGTTACTGAAATGTTGGAGCTCAACAGGAGCGAGAATATATAATATAATATTTACATAAACAAGAATTCTGGGTTTCATAATCTGCCTGCGGTGAAGCAGAATAGAGCTCCAAAAGAATCAATATCTATATTTCTCTCATACTTGTATTGGTTTCCAACCGAGGATCTCACACGATCGAAGTATTTATACTGGGACCGGATGAGGCTATGAAGATGATGGATATCTTACAAATGCATGCTGATGCCGCTGCTGTTGTTTCTCTTCCCTTTTTCCTCTTATTCTTTATCTGGTTATGTGGATAGGCTGACATGCAGCAGTAGGTTAGATGGGGGTGGAAGTAAATTAGAGATCCGAGGGTTTGATTTGGCATTTAATGGCATAGGGTCTCTCCATGGATGACCCAGTTCACAAAACTGTCAGAAAATTCTCTGAGCGCGTCTGGATTGTGGGCCACGTCAAAGGAAAATTCCATCTCTGTTTCCTCTCTACCCTGCAGAGGTTTGTTGCTTAACTGATCAGCTTTTGCAGAAATGAATTGTGAACTATCAAAAAGCATGTATATGGGAAACCATCTAAAGTGACCACACATGACAATGCAACAGAGGCACACCAACATGTCACACATCAAGATGCCCTGGCCCTATTATTGGGGCTGTTCACTCATCAAATGGGCCATGGTTTATGAAAAAAAAGAAGAAGAGTTTTTTAAAGTATATTTCCTTCATATAATCCATGGCCTATCTAATGAGCAAAAGGCCTCAATGTTATGCCAGGGAATCCTACCTTTACGAATAACTCTGGATCCCACCATGAGTGCCACCACGGCAGCTGATGTGTTGGGGCCTAGATGGATCACCTTACACATGATTATCAATGAAGGAAAATCCATTGGCAAAATTCAAATGATAGAAATTGCAAATGTTCAGATAATAAACCATTCATTTCACAAGAAAATTATACAGTATCAGTGGGACTAGTACTAACCCTCATGCTGGATCCATGTTCGCTAGAAGGTGGAGTTGTTTCCACATTCATGCCGGAGACGACATTTTCCGATGAAAGGGTTGAAATCGGGGAGTTGATGAGAGCAGACCTGTCCAGCCATTAAAAAAGTGAGAATTTAATGATTTTCGATATGCATGCATATGCCACCCTCACTTGCATCAAATTAATTGGGAATTCCCACCGATAATAATGGTCAAAAGACTGGGCAACTTGGGCCAACTCATTTGGTCCTTAGTCGAGTCGGGACACCCGAGTCAAGGCTGAGTCAGGGGATAACTCGGTGGTATAGAACCAGATTGGTTGCCAAGTCTGAGCTGAGTAGGATTTGTATCAAGATTTGGCTTTTCAATGGAGAGGTTTGCTTGAAAACATTCTGCCAGATTCCTATGTGATTGTTGGGACTTTAAGCATTTGAATCTGGATCATTTTTCCGGTAATAGAAACCATCCATACAATGTCTCTCACCTTGTATGGTGGATAGACAACAAACAAAATCTTTCAATCGTTTGAAATTTTGCTATTTTACTTTGAAATCGGACAGTGACCATATCCTCCGTATAATAGTCAAAAGGGTAAAAATAATCAATATGTGAGATTTTTGGGGCATCCCCATCCATGGGAAGCCCTATTACATAAATGGTTTGGGTCATTGAAAAGAACCAAATTCCAGTGACTGAAATCCGACTATATCATATTGCAATACATCGGGATGTACTCGAGCAAAAACCTCTTCTAAGGAACCCGTTTGAAAAGTGTGGACAGTGTATTCAGCAGAATGGATCCGTCTGGTGGATAGAGTGTTTAATGCAAGAGAAAATGTGATACTCTGGCAGTGTGATTGATATATCCAGAAAAAGTTACTTGGAAATTGCATGCGGCATACACGAAAGTCAAATTAACTCTCCAAACAATGGTGCTATTTTAGATGTATCATGAACCAAAAATTACAATTATTTGATTATCTGACTCACTGACTGGTGTACATTTATTGGGAAGTGAAATATGGAAAATATCCAATGGCTATCTTTAAATAAACCAGTGTCCGTGAATCTCTGATTGGTGTACATTAATTGGGCAGTGAAAAATGGAAAATATCCAATGGCTTTAAACAAACAAGTGTCTGTGAATCAAAGGTTAGGAATGTTCAATCAATCTGATTTTTGGACTGTAATTCATCTACAATTTAGTTGGTTGCACTTGAATTAAATACATGCCACATGTACAATTTCTGAGTGCCTGCCTATGAAGCACCATATGCTGCCTGAGTATGATATAAGTCTCCTTAATGCAAACCATTATTACCTCTCATATGTTTCCTCCTCACATGAGTTTCCAGAAGAAGAAAGCCAATCCAGGTCAAGGAAATTTGAGTCTCCCACGCCGTGTTCGTTGAAGTAAATAGGATAACTCTCAAGGCATCGATCCCTTTGTATGTCTGTGAAAAGCTGCCTGCGAGCCATCGAGGGTGTGTACCTACAGAAAAACCAAATCTTGGTGACATCAAACTATGACTCAAACACATGAAACCCCCTTTTTTCTTAAGTAAGGACCATACACTTTGAACTAGTTAAATGACAGCTGCTCTGAGAGCATAGAGATAGAAGAATGCCAAAGGCAGAAAAGAGAAACAGGCAAAGACCTGCTACAAACCCAGAAAAAAAAAATAATAATAATAATACTAAACTAAACTAAACTAAACACAACAATCCCAATCCAAAGAAATAGACCTGCAACCCGAAGTTGGCATGCCAGCTAAAGTGACGAAAAGAATAACAAGGATCAGAAATCGAAAGACAAAATGACCACACCACAATGTCCCTTCTGATGAAGGTGACCATCCAAAAGATAGAAGAGGAGAAATTCTGGAAGCATTGGATCTTCCTCTTTCCAATAGCCGAAAGGGAAGCCATGTTAATCATATGCCAATTGCTTTGGAGAGAGTAATTGGGCAAAGACAGGCATGTGGCGAATGTATGAAAAATCAGTTTGGTTTTATGCCTGGGAGGTCTATCACTAAAGCTATTTTCCTACTTGGACAATCGATGGAGAAATGTGGGATAGGAAGGTCTTTAATGACTTGGAGAAAGCAAACGATAGGGTCCTTACAGAGTTAATTTGGTGGGTGTTGGTAAAGAAAGGAGTTTCAAGAGAATATGTTCACATGATTAAGGATGTGTGTGAGGTAGCAGTAACAAGTGCGAGGACTGGTGGAGAGACAAGTGAGTTGCCAGTTATTGTAGGTATGCACCAAGGGTTGCCATTGAGCCAGTACCTTTTCACATTTGCTATGGATGAGTCAACGAGGTATTTGCAGGAAGAAATCCATGGTGTATGTTGTTAGCAGATGACATTGTTTTGATTAACAGGACGAGGGAGGACATAAACACAAATTTATGGAGGGGTGCTCTAGAATCTACAGGCTATAAAATTAGTCTGACTAAAACAAAGTATATGGAGTGCAACTTAATAACAAAAGGAGTGAAAATGAGTAATTAGTCAAGATCGCTAACCAAGAAGTTTCCCAAAATGACCGCTTTTGATACCATGGGTGAATGATTCATGAGTGGAGAGATTGAGAATGATGTTGCCCATATAATTCGAGTTGGGTGGAAAGAAATGGAGATGTGCCCATATAATTCCAGCTTATCTTCGCTTGGGGCGCATATGAATGGTCTAAATCAGTATTTTAAATGGCTTCACTATGTAGAGTGTAGCTTATGTGATGTAGCGTAGCTTAGACTTTTAAGTTACTTGTAGCCTATGGTACATGTGACATAGCCTGTATAGTACATGCTACATAGCCAATTGTACAAGTTATTTTTCACTAAAACATTACAATCGGTTAATGTCTTCGATGATTTGTGACATTTTTCATTTTTTGATTAAAAAAATTAAATTAAATGATTTTGGTAAAATAATTAGTACTAAATCAGTTATGTTGCTCTTTCTTTACATTTATACATAATCTTTGCCTAGTTTTCCTATCATTTTAGGTTATGTTTGGTTGCACCAAATGTCATTAAATATCATTTTCATTATTAATCAGATTAGGTGCAAAATATCATGAAATTTCATGATATTTGGCGCAACCAAGCACAACCTTAACTAAAAAATCTGGAAGTAGTGTGTACCTTACAATGCACGCTATTTAGCTTAAGTTCACACTTCAGAGGGGTGAACCTTACGCTTCCATGATATTCACTATTTAAAACACTGCTATAAATGTAGAGGTAACTTTGTGTTTTCCAATTAGATAATGGGGAGAATAAAGGAGATAGTTAATGCATTAAACAGAGGGAGAAAGATGAAATAAACCCACCTCGAATACGATATAACACTTTCACAAGTTGAAATTTCATTAGTGGAATCAGATAGATCCTTGCTAGTCCCCTCTTGATTTGTTCTTTCAGACAATGCCGAATTGGGAAGTTTCTTCTGTCCAATATTTGTGCCAGAGACAGGCGTGTTGCTTTCACATAAAATGTTGCCATCTGATAGGGATCGTTTTATAGAACTGCAAAAAGGGAAACTCAAAATTTTACTAAATAGCTTTTGTTTTCCTTTTCTGATTACTATTTTCATTGGAAGTGAAGGATTTGTGATCGTTTTGAGAATTAATCAAGCAGAAGAATTGGTAAATCATGCAGAGAAGACAGAATCCAGATAAATCCAAAACAACCAATATCAATCAATACCTGCCATATTTCTCAGCAATTTTATCATCATGTCTTCTAAAATTGTGATGCTGGTCTGAGTCTAGCTCCCAAAGTGCTGGTTTACCCTGCTGGGGTTGGAAGTGCCCCAAGAACCTGCTCAAAAGGCCAAATGGATGTCAAGAATTAAATGCTTGATAGTACGGAAATTATGAAAATCTGCTGTAAAATATAATATGCAACCGTTGGATCAGAACTAAACAGGTTGCTATAACATTCTTGGGGACAAGAGGGTTAAAAGACTTACACATTTATAGCATCTTGTTTTTCGGCATCCATGTAAGCATTGCTGTAGTATCTCTGAAGGGTCCTGAAGAACTCCTGTGACTGTGTTGCTGCTTTCCATTGGCCTCTTCTTTCAGAGAATATCTACATAAAGTCATGAATGCAATTATACATAATTGTTCTAAAATAATCAAAAGAAATGTGAAAGAAAATCCAACATTAAAATTCATTATGCAAACAAGTATCTGCTCCGAGCCTTTCATCAGCACACTTTTTTAAAAAAAAAGTCTGACATCTGTTATTTCTATAGAATTACAATAATTCCCATCACAGCCCTATACCATGTAGGTAATTTGGCCTTCGCAGGCACAGATTTTAACAGAATTGCATGATCTTGTGCCCACTGGAAAAATAACTCAAAGATATCCAATGGTACCAAATTTTGTTATGTTTGAAAGTTCTTTGGAACAAGGGACCGGAATCTGGTGAGACAAAAACCAGGCTACTGGAGGGCATCACTTTTTCCCTGTTTAAGATGTCTTTGCAACAAGGAATGTCTTGATATTTAGTCAGATTCTATGTATCCTTCCTATTCACATGCATAAATTTAACTCGGCAAAGGCATTAACCCAACTTCAATGAAACCTTACAAATATAGATATACTTACTAGAATGGCATGCTGCTATTTTATTTTCAAACAGAATGCAGAAATGATAGAATAGAATAAACCAAGCTCGCCACATGAACAACCAATAACTGATGACTAAAAACTCATTTCCAAAATGGGAAAATATTCCACACTAGCGTATGGCAAAATGCATAAAAAAGCATAATTTTATGGTTCGTGATATTTGTGGCTGAATTGAAAGTTGAATGATAAGGAAGTTGAGAGATGATTTCTATTTGGCAAGTTGCGGTTGTAGAACCATCCTGCTAAAGTAAGATGCTGTGCGTGTTCATTCAGTTCACAAAAAGAAAGGATAGTCATGATAATGTACTTCATTCAGCATAGCATCTGTTAGATTTAGAATACAAACAAAAGTAACCAACAGTAATTTGCTCATATCACTATTTTCATTAAGAGAAGAGCCAAGAACTGAGATTACTAGTCAAAGAAATCAATCAGATATGCGAAGTAGAAGGTTAGCATCAACATATAATGAAACCATACATTTCATTCGAATATCAGTCAACAACATCAAATACCCTGGCACAGAAGCCAATATTTCATTTTAAAAAAATACTGTTTCAATAACAAGTCACCACTATGATGGAATACCTTGTTGTGGGCAGCAGAACCACCATACTGGTGTGCAAGTGTGTCACCCATTCTCTCATATAACCTCATCAAATCATCAGTCAATGGAGCATCTAGATCAACTTTTGGGACATCTATGTAACCCAAGGCATAAAGCTGATGACCAAGAGCAGCCAAACCATAGGCGTATTGTGCAACATTTGTCCGATCTAAGCAGTCTATGCAATTGGTTCTAAGGACACCTTTTTGGAACATAGGTGGTTTGACCGGGTAATTTTTGCTGACATCACCGGAATCTTGCTGGGTTTCTGTTTCAGAGAAATCAGTGTCCCCTGTGCTGTTGTTGCAAATATTATGAGGATAGTTCCTAGCATCATCCTTTCTGTAACAGAAAGGAATGTCAAAGTAAAGCAAAAACAGTCAGAAACAAATGTCAAAGTAAAGCAAAAGCAGTCAACAAAAAGAATGCTGAAAACATTGCATTTCCCAACATTGTTTCTAAGCATGCAAGTACCATTACTACCATACAATTCTATAAATTAAGTGCACAAACATATGTATATGAAAACAGATCTACCAGATCGAATATGACCAAGACTAGGTTTTGAACAGTATGCATGCAAGTACAGACTCAAAAGAAAAAAGAGAAAGGATCATGAAAACAATGGAAGTATGTTCATAGAACAAAGAAAAGCCCTACGAACACCACTTTGAAGAACCCTACCAACACCATTTTGAAGCAAAAGGCTTCCCGACTGATTAGCTTCTCTAGTGACAAAAGCAAACAAAATGCTTAACCAAAAGGCAAAGGCAAAACATCCCGGGCAACATGTATTGAAGCCTACAGTGTTTGGAAGTGTCAGAATTCACCAAATATATAACATTGCTTGAATCAAAAAGCTCATACTAATCATTTCTGTATTATCAGATTTAAGCATGCTAACATGTTAACAAGCATAAAAATGGTGAATGTTGAACTTTTAAAGGCTGGTGAATTCTGAGAAACTACAGTCCTCAGAACCCTCGGGATTCACCCTCGGGCAACACGAGTGGAATCCCATAATGTGTGGAACCCCCAGAATTCACCCAAGAGATACCATTGCTTGAATCCACAAGTCTGTACTAATTATTTCCGCATGATCGGATTTAAGCATGCCAACGTGTTAAGAAACATCAGAAATGATGAATACTGAACTCTTAAAGGCTAGCGCATTGTGAGAAACTACTCACTCAGAGAATTGCCATTTTAGAGCTCCCTCAAGTCTCAGAGATGGGGTAACTTGACAATAAAAGAAGCCAGTTAAGTCTAATGCATATGTAGCCACTTTGCCTAATAACGCCAACACATTTGTAGCTTTGCTGAAGAATGAAAAATTATTTTTAAGTTAGAAATGTGAGAGCACTATTAGCATCCAAACATAGAATGCAAGCACACAAACCCAATACCTTCTTGAATGTTTGTGCAGATCCCAGTGTAGGAATCTCAGGCGGTTCCCCTCAGAAAGGTCCTTGTTAATAGTATCGATTGCATTAGCAAACTCTGACCGGAGAATGGATTCTCGAGGCTTCTTCTCACGCGTCTGTTTAGAAACAGGTGCAGGGAACAATATGAAAAAGAAGCCCAAGGAAGAAATAGTAAGATATTTGTGAATTCCAGATATTGGCATACACATATCCATATAATATTCTTTACAATTTCCCAATTACAAGTTATTAAAATGGACGTGACACACTGAGAGAACCGGGGATTGATTTCTTGATGTCTGAGATAACAAAACCAATAAATAAATATCCCTATAAATAGTATCTATGCAACACTAAGTTGCGTCTACTACTTACCTTTATCAAATTCAGAATGATTATAGGACTCCCGTATCTCTTGGCTAGATTCTCAAAATGAAGCCGAGTAGCCTCATAGTTTACATCCTTCTTATGCACTGGATGGAAGCTAGCATGTCAGTAAAAAGATTGCACAAACCAAGACAAACTTCCACACTCCACACTTTAGCATTCTTTTGCATTATATGCACTATAGCTTAGAATGATGGGAACTTACATATGATATCAGGCTTAATATTCAGGCGTGAAGTTTCCTGGGACCAAAAAAGGGGTATTGAGCCCCTATTCTGCACAACAGAACTTATTTGAGCAGGACAGCCTTCAGGAACATCTTCAAACACAATTTGTTCCGTCTCTACATCATTAGCGACTCTTCCCTTCTCATTTACACCCCGTTTTAGGTACCTACACAAGGAATTGATATTGGTTTTTTGGATCGACAAGAAAAGATAACAGACCGAACCTCACACTGCCACACTTTTTGAAATAAGCAGCTCTAGCATAAATAATACAATATACATTTTACTAAGGCCTATTTTATTCCAACCTGGTGCCAGCATAATGACGTGATCGCCTAGCAATGAGTGTCAGCTTAAAATCCTTCCCTAATATTGAAAGTTTAGCCTGTATTCACAAAACATAAGCCATGAGTGGTTCCTTATCAATTGAAAATAACGAGTACATAGAGAACTCCATATAATACAAATGATCTGGTTACCCAACGGCTGTTACGAAGTACTTGGTCACCTATAAATCATTATCCAGCAACCCAGTAAACCTGGATGAGCATTCATATCAACCAATCAAAGAATATTCTGCCAGGTAGACTTATTAACAGGCCTTATGTTCCCACTGACAAGAACAACATTTGTAATCTGGCAGGTTGACTTATTAACAGACTTTATGTTCCCTCTGACAAGAACAACATTTGTAATCTCTTAGCACCCACAAGTATCAGTCTCTAATAATAAGACACTTGCAGGAAGATCCTTGCTCCAAGAAAATCGTTGAATTGTGAAGACATTATAAACAAATTTAACCCGGAATAAAGAATTAGAAGCGGAGGGTCTATAAAATGTAAAACTCATGTCCAGGCAGATACAGAAGAGTAAAACCATTTTGAGGAATAACTTTTAGAAAGAAAAAAGAAAGAAAAAAGAAAAAGAAAAGAAAACAGTGTTTAATAGAGAACAAGTTCAAACATATCCAAGAAGAAACTAACACAGGATTGCAGCACGGCAATAGCACAATTCTCTTGCCAATGAAGTATTAAGGTATACTAATGAAGGACATGAAATTCATGCAATTAGTTTCAAGAAGCACGCATCATATTCCATTCACTTTTAAGCTTTCAAATGCTTGATTTTGAAAGACATGAAAAAGAAAATAAAAAGAATTCCTTTCTTATAGTTTTAAAAAGGTAGTGACTATTACATCTTCAACCCTCCACTACAAGCCATGAGTTTGCATCAAATCAATCCATGTAGAAGACTTGAACCGATGAAGCGTTTTTTAACTGTTCACATGAGCTGCACCACTGATTATGCTCTTTAAAATTTATCCTATTAATTTCAAAACATTCAAAGAACTTCGACTTGTCGGAATCCATGAGACCATTTTTTTTTATTTCTATAATTGTTCACTTCATGTTCCAGATAGAATTACCAAATCGAGAAACTGCACTTGCTTAAGGGTTGCACTTTAAGATGGAGCCATAGCCCATCAGCTGCAGCTAGACTATCAGTCATTCCAAATTGAAACAATCAGGCATTAAAAAAACAACAATGATAAATTAGAGAAATGTTTACTGAATGCACTGTAACTTGGGAATGGAGAAGAGTCTCATAAATTATTCTCTTTTTTATTTCTGCCAAGCAGCAGTTAAGATATTTCAAGGTGCCAGACCCCATTATAATTGGGGCTGGTTTTTCCCTATCAGAAGCAAGAACCACATATAATCACCGAACAGTTTCACATACATACAATTTGCATTGCAATATTTTTTAAAAATAAATACTAACGTGAAACAAACATTAGCTGAAACCACTGTAACATGCTTTAAGAATGTAAAGGCAGCTGCTCATTTTTTATTTTTTTTAATGAATGCAGCTCAATCCTTCGTTTCTAGAGACTTGCCTGTTTAAAGAAGCCATAAACCAATGCTACAGTCCAGAGGGTGTTCTTGAGGTGATTCCGAATTCCACGTGTTAAAAATTCATTCCAGACAAACATCGTTTCGTAGAGGACTTGTCCTGTCTCACCATCACATAAGTTCTTTTGAAGACTACGCATAACATGGTATGAGTAGCTGAAAAAGAAGTCCTTTGTAAGGTCCACTGTGCACAGGAGCTTCTTGTATCTATGCCATCAATAAAAGATACAAACACATAAATGTATATCCCATTGAAAATTTTTTAAAAAAAAAAACTAGATGAGAGAAAGCATGTACAGCAACTGAGATGATAAATTAACTCTTTAACTAGAAAAAGAAATGACCTGAATACCTCAACTCCAACACCTTGTTTCATTTAATTTTATATTAACATCACATCACAACTGTATGAAGCTTGCCTCGGTACATTTGCAGTAACCGTTATGGCGAGTAGGCTCCATGAAACTGCTATAAGTTCAAAAGATTAAAAAGGAAAAAGCAAAGCTGGAACCTTTCATGCTTTACAATATAATTATTTGTTCGCCATCAATAAGGCTATCTAAAATTACGGGAAATTATTTAATGTGAATGTGGAGCCGTTTTGAGGTGGACGGGGCTTGCGTCAACGATTTAATATTAAGGAACCTACAAAAACTGAATGGAAGAACTTATTCACACAAATACAGATAACATTTAGGTATACACCATCCAATTATTAACACCAACAGTGCATACGACTTGTCAATTAGTAGTGGATGTCCTCCAAACTTAAGATCATTTCTTTCATAGTATTTAAAGAGAGAAGACAAATAATAAGCAACCAAATACGAAAACACATCATTCTTGAAGAATACAAAGAGGGTAGAGTAAGATTTGGAATACTAATTTCTACGTTCTCCCTTAGAAGTACATGGACATTATACAATTTACACACAGAATGGACAAAAGACCTGTTCTCATTCTTAGAATTAGCCATATTGGATCGCACAGTAGGATTCGGAATGGTTATCATCTCGCTTTTAGTGACGGCATATACTGCATGACCACAAATTATTCCAATCTGCCTTCTTTTTGTGATAAGCAGCATGTAGTAAGGCCCCAAAAACTTAATGAACCCTGGGAAAAAAAAAAAAACAGAAAAATGTCGTGTGAGATGAGAATCTCTTGGGGGTTAAAAAGCACTATGCCATATTTAGAGCTCAAGCTATACATACCCACAATGCCATAACAGGTGGTGACGAATTTCAGCCCACCGGTGGACCTATTCCCTTCATGGATCCGCTTCAACAGATCGTAACATTCAACTTGTGAGTACGTTGTAGAATCCTCGCGAATGTTTAACTCAGATGGGTCCAATCTGTCAATCTTTAACACTCTCCACATGGTTCTACTCTTGTCTCTTCCTATCATATAAAATTTCTGTTGCACAAAGAAATCAAAGTATTGATTAAATAAATTTTCTATATCATAAATAACACAAGTTCATCCAAAACTATTTGAATATTGTCTAATCTTCCAAAAATACATTACATAAGAGGTCATGTGGATGCTTGTAAGATTTTTAAGTTGAAATTTTTTTACACTCATAATGAATTTAATAGATCAAATGGTTACATTCTTTCATGTTTGATTTAGTGGTAGAGTGTTTACTGGCTAATCAATTTCTCATGTTTGGCTTATTGATAAAGTGTTTACCACGTAAAAAGTGAGTATTTGCACTAGAAAGACCTTTGAGAGATAAATACCACCATAATCTTGGAATCACGTATTAGAGCTTGATATAAGATAGGTCATTGAGTTGAGCCCACTGCAATAAAGCCTTGGGCCAATCCTGAGGCTAAACCAATCATTAGGTGGGCCCACCAATTCAAATGAAGGTTGGTGTCATAAAAATGGGCCCACAATCATCAGGTGGACGCGCACACACAGACGCACACACACACAGATGGGTTTGGAACGTTAGGTGCCACTCTTTTTTTTTTTTTTAATGACAATAGGATGTCCCTGCCCCTTTTTAAGGCGAGACTAATCCCTGCAGATGCAGGCAATCACTTGCAAACCACGTGGAATCGAACTCGCATCCGTGTGGAGCAAACCCCCGACACTAGCCATTCACCCAAACCCTAGGCGGGTGGGCGACTCCTCTTTAATAAAGAGGAATTGAGAAAAGTCATAAACAGTTTACAAATAAACTGAAATACAGCTTTTTTCTGAAGAAAACAAAAGTGGCGATTCTGGTGAAAATTGTTTACAACCTGTAAAACACTTTTACACTCCTTTTCTCCCATCCAAACACTAGGTGTAAAGAGTTCACATGTAAAGTGTTTAGAACTTGGAGATGTTACAAGCATCCAAATGACCACTAAATTTCATAGCTCGTTCAAACTCTTAACCACTGAAGTGCTGGGAAATTCACGCTTTGAATGTTCAAAGACTAAAGAGTACTGGATTCATGGATTCATAAAAACAAGTGCAAAAATTAAGACAATCAGATTCAATGACAACCTTAGATAGGAAATTATCTCAATTGTAATTTCCTAGCATGGAAATGACAATCTCAATTGTATCCACAATGAGCTTCAAATTCCAATTGTGTTACCTTCGAATTGGACTTCAGAAAGAAACACAACTTCAATTTGAGGGCTACCATCTCATTGGGGATACCATGAAGCGTCATTGGTTGCTGCAATTCCCTTTCGAGCAAACTGAATTTTCACAATAAAATTCGCTTGTGAATCAAAACAAATCCTATACTATGTTTGAAAAACACCCAACTGCCGTAACCAATTTTTAAGTACTGCCGTATTGTCCCATAACAGGCAGGGCCCAGGGGGGCCAAATCCATTATGAGCCAAGATAGCGGCCAATATTTTGGTCACCTTAATTTGGATTTTAATGAATGCATGCATGTTGGTTCAACATATTGTACAAAACCAAGTTGGCTCGGTCTCAGCAGACAATGCAATAAGGCGCCAGACCAGAACGGTGACAAGCGGGCGGAGGGGTACTGATTCAGACTCTAAGTAAGTTGCACTATGAAACTGCTATTTCAATCTATGAATTACATATATACGCATTGGGAATAAGGAACCGAAATATATGATGATATCTCGGTCAATGTTTCTGTCACAAGATGGATTTATGAGGCTTTGGTGTGCGATTCACCAGGGGAATGAAACTGGTATGACTCAAAACTTTTTGGTTGGTTTCGGTCCCTTTATGGTCTGATGACTCTATGCATTTCAGACCAAAACCGATAAGACTCTGTCAATACCGAATCATAGCAGATGATTTTTTTAGCCACTCATAAATAGATGTAATACAGAATTAGTAGCTGATTGTTTTTTCATTGTATTTAATTAATTACAGAATTGGTAGCTGAATTATGTTTCATAGTGGTAACGGGCTAAAATAACAGTCTAATGTGTCCATCATAACACTGGTTCACGGCCAATAAAACACCATCAGAGAAAACCAAGCTGTAATCATAAATTGAATCAGCTCAGAACGCTATAAACATAAAATTAGATATATATATATATATATATATCAGTTCAAGCTGCAGAGACAAATGACAAGATCTGAATTTCCATCTAAAAGAAGAAATAGGACAATAAGAATCGAATAACAAGAAAATGAGCCATTGACCTGTGAAGCCATCACGTGATCTAGAAAATAAAATGGCATTCTGCTCAAACAGGAACGGAATAATTCATACAAACAAAGAAAAGATTATGAATTGCAATCAAATTAATATTTAATTAAACCACCAAATGGCATCACATGATTCTTGAAATATAATTACAAAAAGATCAATAATCAAAATATTTCAAGCGCCAAAAAATAACAAATATGGACTAAATTTGAAAATCTCTGAAAAATTACGTTATTCGAGTTCATCGAATATTACAAAAATATATATATATACCAAAAAAGGATAAATCGAAGACAGATCAAGCAGCTAAAAAAATCTAATTTCTAACAAAGTTTAAAAAGTTTTTTTTTTTTTTTTTTAAAAAGACCTTCAACATAGATAGAACAAAGGGCAAAACGGTCATATAAAGATGAGAGTGGGAGACATAGAGAGAGAGAGAGAGAGAGAGTCGTCTTACCGATCGAGTCTCGTAGAGTTTGAATTTCTGCAAGAAGAAGCTCCTCGGATCCGACTCCCTTTCGATCCGAGCCCGCGGCTCGTTCTCTACCTCCATGGTTTGGATCCCGAGCCTCCGGCTCGGGTAAGATCAAACGGACATGCGACGACAAGGAGATCACGAGATCACGGAAATACCAAGCTCCGTAGCCCTAGAATCCACTTCGGTTGTTTTAAATACAGCATTCCCTCTCTCTCCCTCTCTCTTTCTCGCTACTGCAATTCCTCTTCCATTCACGAGACAGACAGAGAGACGAGAGAAAAAAACGAGAGGTTTTTATTTTTATTTTTTTGGACAGAAAAGGGCTTGCGATCTTTAAAAAGGTCTGCGATAGACTGGGTTGGAAAGTGGGAAAATGGAGTAAGTCGAGGGACTGAAATGGCAAGGAAATATCACGAGATCTTCTTTCCTTCTTCTCCTTCAGAGAGAGAGAGAGAAGGAAGACCACAACTTCGGAGGAGGCACAATCCACACAAAAAATAAAAAAACAAAAACAAAAGAAAGGGCGAGAAATAAAATCCGAAGTGGGAAAATTCGATTTCTCTTCGCTGGCGTTTGCTACCACAGCGAGGCGAAAATATCTCATGCTCTGCCAGAGTATTTGTGTTTTGTATACACGAATATGTACTTACTCTGCCGACGTGATCAGGACCGTTGAATTTTGGGAACGATGTTGATGGAGTGTGATCTACAGTCTCATACTGGATTGATGATTTTTTTCCTATGTCAGTCCATTGGGATCTGATTGACGGTTATGAAGGAAAGTCTTTAATGGATGAATGTGGTAAGCGAATTAGCATTAATCAGGCCGCTGTGTTTGTTCGATATGTGTGGTTTTAGGCCTTGGGTTTTTAACGGTTGGATGGATATAGCAGAGGACCGGAAGTGTGTAAGAACATGCAAGTGCAAGATATGGTAGTCTAGCCGACCATGCTGTAATTCCTCGAATAAGAAGGAAAATAAAAACACTGTTCCTTCCGTCTCTGTCGCGGCTCTGGATTTAGCTTGTGTCCGCTGATACGGGCTACCTGAAGAAAATAACCCTGAATGGATGGTTATGATGAAAGTGATGAAAATAAGTTTTTTAATGGCTCACATTCAACTAAAAAAATCAAAGGTTAGGATCATTAGTTAAGCGTGATCATGGGAAGATGGCTTTTATATGGTAGTAACTGGAATAAGGACGGTTGAGATCTTCGGACCATATTAGTATGTGGTCCCATTAGATGGCCACACGTGCAGACATGAAACGAGCCCGTGGTTCGGGAACTCTTAATTAGAAAGGGAATGAAACGTGTTAAAAGAGGCTTAGATACGTAAATTCATGTGCTGCTTTGTATCCATTAGAACGAGTCAAATCAGTGAATCGGTGAATCATGGCTTTTTCTTGCTATTTAGAAATTATAGTATGCGTTTGCAACTGTTTAGTACACTTGATTTGGTAAAATGATAATATCTATCTTAGACATGGCACACATTAATCAAGACCGTCCAAGTAATGGGCCTAGCATTGAATAAGCATGGCACTGTGATTAAATGATCCTAGCATGTGATTTTTCGCTGACTTTGGATCACTGATATTTTCCATTCACCATCCACTCATCCAGTTTAGCTAATTGAATGGTCAGGATCATCAAATGAGAGTGGGTGTGAGGTTATGATCCAACCATGATGGGACACCTGATTTGGTCAGCCTAAATCAACTGTGAGAAAAACAACCTTAAACCCCACAATGTAATAAATTACCAAATACAAGTGAATTGTTATAATCATTTTGTTCCATGAATTGCTTTATTTACATATTTTGGTTAGACTTAGTAGGTGGCTATGGGCTAGGCTAACCCAGCTCTAGCCTAACAGGTAAAAAGAAGGTGATTCTCCCAGCCCTGGCTAGGCTAGAGAGGCCCCACCATTGAGGGCTGGGGTGGGTTAGGGTTAGTATGGGGAATGAATGGATTAGGGTTAGGCAAATGTCGGCCTTATAAGTTAATATATGTGTACAACCGGCTTTGGTGCATAATTGATGAGTGTGTATTAATAAATTATCATGCTTTTTAAAAATATTTAGATTTTTTTCCATATAATATATGTTGAAGAATATTATTTATCATATAGGCATATGCCATGCCTAAGTATTTGCTATATACATAAATTTAAATTAGTACATTAATATGTATAATATAAATTTAAATTAAGATCTATAATTAAAATAATTTAAAAATGATCGTACGTGACTTTATCATGATATTAGGGTGTGTTTGATTTTCCATTATACATGTAAATCATGGTAAATAGGTACTTATTACTTTTTACTTGGTTTGAAAATGTTAAAGTAATTCATCTTGAAAATATTTATAAAAATGTTGCTTAAATATGTAGACGCCACGTAATGTATGTGATATATCCGCATCATTTATCTATTTTCTTAGAACATTTCGAGACATGAATCAAAAAATGAAGTAGATTTAACACTTAAATGGCCCACAAGAAAAGAAACAGTGGACTTAATTCACTGAAGGAAACAACTTTCAATGGTGGATGTTCGATTCCACCATCGAGGGCATATGAACAGGTTAGCTGATGAAAAAACCTCAATGGGCCCATTGAAATATCATGGATAAAGGGAAAAAAATATCATCTTAATTCAAAACATTTGAAGGCCCTGGAAAGTTTTTAATGGTAGGCGTTCAAGTCCCATTGTTTCCAACAGTGTGGTCCACTTAAGCTTTGAATTTTCTTCTCTTTTTTTTTGGCTCGTGTCCTAAATTTAGCTGGCTTAACAAACGAGCTGTGTGGATAAGTCACATACAACTCGATGGGCCTCACATTAATTTTGTAAATTTTACGTTGTGACTGTTGAAAAATTAAGTTGTCATCTTCATTAGGAAATATGTGATAATTACCCAAATAAATAATTATTACCCATTTATATGATAATTATAGTTAAGTTGAAAAATCAAACAAGCCCTTAAATTCTATCATATTACCATATATGCTAATATAAGATATTATAATATAGATTATTAATACCTATGTGTTATAAAGTATACATTATAGCAGGGTCCTTGCTCTTACTCGGGTGGTAGACTCACGGAAGTTTCAACTCCCATCAAGGGTTGAGAACCCATTGGTGGTGAAATGCCACTAGCGTGAATGTGCGGGGTGTGTGCGCGTGTGTTTTTTTTTTTTTTTTAAAGTATACATTATAGCATAAGATCATATTATTTGTCACTGGCCCTCACCTAACTCAACATAAATATCACACCTACATATGCCTCGCCCTCGGCCTAAATTTAGTTGTCCAAGGCCTAGCCCATCTGAACCAGGCAGCCCAACTCAATGCCATCCCCGGCTAGAGTACGTGAGTTTTACATTGACCAGTCCTCCCCACACATGGTATTGATATAAAAAAACCATTCTAACCATTCAATATGTGGATCTCATTCAGGATGGAGCATTATCTAAAACTACACAGATCAAGCAATCCTAAGCATCCAACTAATGGCTATCAAATGTATAACTAAAAGTAAGACATTGAATAGCCCATATTGATAGCTGATGTCACTTTCTCGATGTGATTTTTAAATCACACTCCATTGCCCAATTGCCACAGAGCCTGATAGCCATGAAGAATTACTGCCATTTATTCTTAAATGGTACAATACTAGAAAAAAAAAATTAAAATAAAATCTAAATTCGATTTATCGTGGATGTCACGGTTTTAAACATTTGAGGGGTGGACCAAGCATGAAACTTTAGGTGGGCTACAACCACGATGAGCAAAATAGCTAATATGTTTTTTAAAAAGAAAAAATTTATTTAAAAAAAAAAAGAGAAAGAAAGAGGGAGATAAATGTTATTTGTCAACCATAAAAAATATACAATATAATTATTTATAAGTGAAAAAAGAGAGAAATGTTCATTGTAATTTGATCTCAAAAAAAATAAAAATAAAAAAAATAAATATATATATATATATATATATATATATATATATATAGAGAGAGAGAGAGAGAGAGAGAGAGAGAGAGAGAGAGAGAGAGAGAGAGAGAGAGAGAGAGAGAGGCACGCTCACCTACGCACCTATGCACATGTGCACCTTTGTAAACGTGTTATAGGTGTCAAATCCAAACGGTCCAAGATGAGGAATCCTATGAAACCTTAGAAGGTGAATTTTCGCCCTGATCTAAGATTTTGGGCAAAGAGAAATTCAAATCAAAGGAATAAGATGTTTGCATTTTTATGGCCAACCTAAGTTTTGGTTCAAAGTAAAAATTAGTAAGAGGGGGTGTCATGAGGTTCTAGTTCATGTGGATGGTTCAGATTTTTGAGACTCATCCGATATGATGAGTTCTCAAAAAAGTTCGTAGGTAATCCTAG
This sequence comes from Magnolia kwangsiensis, assembly GCA_037074715.1. Lineage (NCBI taxonomy): Eukaryota > Viridiplantae > Streptophyta > Magnoliopsida > Magnoliales > Magnoliaceae > Magnolia > Magnolia kwangsiensis. The sequence continues at coordinate 3,021,121 of CM073577.1, read as the reverse complement.
TTTGTAGGTGAGCGTTTTATATATATACATGAGAAAGAAAAGGTATCGTGCGCTCGACCTCACGATAAGCTCCCGTGAGGTCGAGCTATGTGGGCCTCACCGTGATGTGTGTCGACCATCAACACCGTGCATTTGATGGGTCCCCTTTAAATTATGAGATATTTCAAAAATCAGCCATATATGGAACTCAGATGGCCCATACCATCTAAAATCATGTGAAGACACCGTTAAAACATATAAAAGCATTTGGTGGGGCTCACCTTAAATTTTTCATGCATCTGAAACTTGGTCTGAACCCTCATCCAAGTGGGAGACACATAATGATTGGGCTGAATTTGCAAACCACATCTTAGTGGGCCCAAAAAATGATTATGAATGTTTTAATGGGGCACGACCCCTCTCCACTTATGTATGTGGTGTGGCCCAACAAGTCATGGGTTGACTTGATTTTTGAGACTTAGGCCCACGATGGAATGGTGCATCTGATTAATGGGATAGATGTTCGAAACACATCACGGTGAGGCCACACAACTCGACCTCATGGGACGAACTCGTGAGATCAAGCGCATAGTACATGTATTATAAATTATAAAGTTTTATTTGAAATATTTAAAATGTTACACGCTTGAACAATAATATTAATTATATATACATGGTCTGATAGTATCCTTTGACCCTCTCAAATCTTTCCCTTCAAAGTAATATATATATATATATAACCCCGTGAAAAATTTACACCTTCTAATTGTTTTTATTGATGATGGGGCTTTCTAATTTCTATATTTTAAATTATTTATAAAATTTTTAGTTAAAAAAACAAATGGGACATTTCGTTGTTATTAGAGATGGAGCTTAATTGAATATTACTTTAAACACTTTATCACTTACACGAGTTACCGTGTTGACTCGGGTTACCCGTGTCATTCCGACGTTTTATGTGCAATCATTGGATCTATTTGGGGACTTCCAACCACGTTTCTATTTGCGGGGAATAGAAATGGTACACTTTTGAGCCGTTTAAGCGCAATATCTGGGTGGGTGTAAATATCAGCTCCGTTAATCGACTGTTCTTGCAATCGATGGTTTATTAAAAGACACGAAAATACAGGGATGATCTACGGCAAAATGCGAATATACCAATATCCATTGGATTTGATTTTTCTTCCATGAGGTTTGCACGCTCTACACGCATTCTTCTCCTCACTCGCATCTACACGCGGCGTGCGTGCTATACTGACAATTCAAAAAGGTGAGCCCACTTTAAAGATGGCCATGTTAAAAAACAATATCACGCCTGCAGATAGCCAGGGTAGCCACGTGTGGAAATTGAATGTGGGCCGTTGGCTCTTCTACGTTGACGGTGATTCTTTTCATACAGGGAGTCGTCACACCGGATGAGCTGGCTGGCTGATTTCGTGTGTGGGGCCATCTTTATGGTGGGTCCCACACTACGATGCACCGTGGAGAGGTACGTGTGGCTGCAGAAAACCTCTTCGTTTCATCCGCGTTTGAATATTTTATAATCTGAAATTACCTAAACATCCGTATCCTTGACTTTTTCTGACGATTGTTTACTAAGGCCGGCTTAATGGTCGGTGGGATATCATACGTGGCTCAGGAAGAGTGATCAGAGCCATTCATCTGGTTAGTCGCATTTAGATTGACCATGAGGCACAGTTCACACCTGTCGCTAATTTCTAACCGTCCCATTTATTTCGCAGTGGGGCCCACTGATTTGTCAATTGGTTGGTATTTTGCATTGAGTCGTCTACAGTGGGGCCCACCAGATGAACATCTCAATTATTTTAGGTTGGAGGCCTGGCCCACCAACTACAGTGCACTTCTGCAAGTTACCTCTCTCTTTCCGTACTTAGATTAGTAAAATAAATAGCTGTGTTCTGGCACGAATATCTGTTAGCTTATTAGGGTCAAGGTTTATATGTGGGGCCCAAGCAGGCCACCGATGATCACGGCGGACCATCTGGTGGGAAGAGTGCACGGTGGATTTTGCGTGGTCCTAATATCTTGCTGATGGAGTGTTACAGAAATTCAAATAGGGAGCTGCTCAATGGACGGTGGGACCATTTTAATCTACCGTCCATTCTGCGTGCCACCGATTGCACGGATGTGATCACTCCATCACAATTATTTTCCGATCATGGGCATCCTGAGTTGGGACTCGTCTTGTAGGGCCATCGTGACGTATGTGTTTTATATTATAAGGGTGCCTGAGCTCATACACCAAGTACATCCAAAACTCAAGTGGACCACACAAGGGGAAACGGTTGGGAGAAGGCCCACCGTAATGTTTATCTGTCACATACTTATTTGTGAAAGGAAAACGCATATAAACTTGATGCAAAGGCATGAGAAGTTATTAATGGTGGGCATTCAATGACCATGGTTTTCGAGGTGCGGTTCACTAAAGTTTGAGACCTAATCCTTCACGATATGGAAAAATGGATGGACCATGTCGATAAAACACATACATTAAAGTGGGCCCGCAACACTTGCCATTAGGGCTATCCTCCTGTTGGCCGATTTAGTCAAGCTCGGATCATAATGAGTTAGGCCGGCATTGTTTTGTTGGGAACGGATTGGCTACTCCCCCTTACACCAGCCTTGTCGCTGATGGTCGGTGTTTTGTGGGCTCCATCATGATGTATGTGTTTCTTCTTTTCTATTCATTCATTTTTACAAATCATTTTAGGCTTGATACAAAAAATAATAGGGATATAAATCTTAAGTGGCTCACACCACAAGACAAAAATAATGAATGGATATTCACAATTAAAATCCTCCTAAGGCCCATTGTACCGTTTATTTGACATCTAATTTGTTTATTTGATCATAAAGACCCAGATGAAGGGAAAAAATAAATATCAGCTTGATCCAAAACTTTTATGCCCCCGAAACATTTTTAATGGTCAAAATTCATTCAACATTTTTCCTATAATGTGGTCCACTTGAGATAGAGATATACTTCGTTTTTTTAAAATCATATTATAAAATGATATATAAAAAAATATTAATAACATGGATGACACACATACATCATGGTGGGCCCTCCAGAGCACCAACCTCCAGCCAATGGGTGGTGTCAGGGGGCAATCCACTCCCTATTTTGTTGGCCTGCTCGACGCACGTTATATTATAGTGAAGTGGCTACAATCAAATCAAGATAACACCTAATTTGACGAGGCTATAATGTCTACCTAGATGTGTATTGTATATCAATGGTGTCCATTCGTTTTGGTATATCATTTTAGTAATGGCTTAGAATGAAGCAAAATTAAATCACAAGTAAACCATGTATATACTATAAGAAATAATAGTGATTGACTCTGATAGGTCATGTCGTGGCTGACATTATCAGTAAGCTCTAAATGTCTACTTTAAAAAAAATAATAAAAAATAAAATATTATAACATATGCGCACACACCCCCACACACACTTACTCCCTACACTTGGGAATTCACCCCCTATGGATATTTGAAACTAGACGGGATGTTGAAACTCTTAGGAATCTACCACCCACCCAAGAGTAAGGATCCAACACTTAATCTCTACTTGTGGCAAATAAAGCATCTAAATTTTAAAAACTTCTTATCACTCATAAAAGTTTTAAATCAAGTTAATATTTGTATTTTCCTTTCTATTATGATTTAATCAACTGATTGGATGGCAAATAAATTTTATGTTGGACCTTTGGAAGTCTTTAATGGTGGATGATCAATGATCACTTTTTCTACTGTGTGGTCTACTTGAGATTTGTAATTTATATATTTTTGAACCATGTCTTAAAATGAGTTGGCAAGATGGATGAACAAAGTGTATATACAACACATACATCGAGATGGTACCCACGGTTAGTGACTCTCCCACCCACAAAGCTGTTACCCATAGCCCAAAAATTATAGCAAATTTGAATCTATGCTGGACCACCACAAGGAATAATTTTATTTAAAGCTGAAAATTAAAACCTCTTTTAGGCTAAAAAAGTTTTAGATCAAGCTGGTATTTGTGCGATTCCTTCATCAATGTCTATATGATATTAACAACAAGTTAGGTGGAAAATAAACCTTATGGTAACACTTAGAAGTTTTTAGCCATGGACATTCACTCATTACCATTTCCTCTAGTACAGTTGAGATTTAGATATGCTTTGTTTTATTTTTATCCATTATATAAAATGAGGTGGCAAAAGAGATGGACGGCATGGATTTAAGACACATACATCCCGGTGGGCCCAGCCGGACTCACCTAATCCGCCCCACAAGACAATTGGGCCCACCAACTTTCAATGGTTGGGTGACGGAAGTCGATGTCACCCGGGCCTTACCAAATTAGCTCCCTTCCACAGCAATCAGCTTCCAACGAAAAAGTTCTAAATGTCTAAAAATGGCAATCCAAGACGAAAACGACAACATAAATCTAATTTCCGGAAGTGGGCACTCTTAAGACTTTAAATTACCAAAATGCACACATGAATTTTCCAATCATAGGAAGAAATCTTTATTTTCTTTGGAAAGCACATGGGTACCTCGCGCTGGATACCCACCCGACTTAATTCCACTACCTTCGGAGAAAGTAACTAGCAGCAAAAAATCCATGCCGTCAATAACGTACATCACCCTATTTGAGCCTTTAACTTGGAAATCGGAATGATTCAATGCTTATATGGGCCACTCCAAAATCAATGCCTAAAACATTTAAAGTCATGTATTGTGGTACCTGAATTTTAAAATACTGTAAATTTTTGCAAAGGATTTCATCCTAATGATACACGTCATATGAATGGTCTGGATGGAATTTAACTATAAATAAAACTAACGGTAAGCGTTCCATTCCAAATTTTCCTGGGGTGTGGCCCACAAGAGTTTTATATCATTGATTGTTTTGGATCAATGGTTAAAATTAAAAATTAAACCTAATGAACGGGATGGATCTCATATAAAAAATCATACACGTGGCTCTCAGTTTGAGAAAGAAACCCCAACAAGTGCCTCACGCGAGTTACCTTAAGGCGGTTCGGTTTCTTTTGCGGATCGGCCCTGTACTCATCATAAATCATAAAGGGGCCGGAATCGTCCAGAGCCTGTTTTTTACGCGCATAAAACACCCGAGGTTCCGTAGGACGCGGATTGCGTACACAGTAAACTCTGTGGGGCCCACCGTGTATATTTCTCATCCACACCGTCTATCCGTTTTTCTATGTCATTCTAGACATCTGCAAAAAATGAAGCATATCCAAAGCTAAATTAAACCATAATATAAGAAACAATGGGAATTGAACGCCTATCGTTGAAATTTTTTTGAGGCCCATATAAGTTTTGAATAAGCTGATATTTGTATTTTCCCTTCATCCATGTCTTTGTGACCTTATAAATAGGTTCGATGACAAATAAACATTACTGTATGCCATAGGAAGGTTTCAGTAGTGGACGTCTCATCTTCAATGTTTCCTTTGGTGTGGTCCACTTGAGCTTTTGATATATTTCAATTTTAGGTTAATGAGCTAAAATGAGCTATTAAAGCAGATTGACGGCATGGATAATACATATACATCACATAGACCCTACGGAGTTTACTCATTACACGAGAGCCTACCGAGTTACTCAGTACGCAATCTACGTCCTGCTCCGTAGGGCCTATCACTTTCTATGAGTCAATCCACTCCGTCCATTATAAACACCATGGTGGGCCCACGCACACAAGCTTGTGGATATGACTGAATGGATAAAACAGGATGGACAAAATGGATTTTACACACACGACATGGTGGGCCCCACAGAGCTTGGGTGGTTTACGCAAGCGCAGGTGTTGCGTGGATTCCAATCCTTTGTAAGGTACGTAGCGTAGCAAAAATCATGGTAAGATTGGTGACGGATGCATGGATTTATGCATTAGGTATTGAATAGATGCATGGACCGCTTACGTAGTGGATGATTTCATATCTACGGTCATCTGAAGACCACCGTTCATGTGGACAGGATAATCTACTGGAGTGATTTTTTTTATTGTGGGCCATCTCCGGGCCCATTAGATGGACGGTCTCAGTTCAACTGCGTGTGAACCATTGCGCGAGAAAGCCGCAATCGTGGCGCTTGACACAACACGCGAGAGGCAAAACCTCCTCTCATTAGTCTTTTCTTTTAATTGGATGTTGATTGTTGAGTGCTGTAGTTACGTGTCAAGAAAGCACTCATCAACAGCAACATTGTGGTGGGGCCAACTTCATTATGTGATTCGGACCATTCATCTAGTGGGCCCACGATGGCCATGTCCTGATTACCTAACCTGTGGGCTTTTCTCGGGTTGTGTGGCTGCTTTGTTCTTTTTCAATTTTTATATATATATATATATGTATATTAGTCTCTTTTGAAAGTGACGAAAATATCTATAATAATTGATAGCCATTCATTTATTTCAAACATCATTTGGTTGGAAGCTGATTACTTCCTGGCCCACTTGAACTCGGTCCAGGCAGTGCTATGTGGGACCCACCATGATGTATGGATTTTATTCATGTGGTTCATCTATTTTTCTATATCGTTTTAACCATGAGCTTAAAAAAGAGGTAGATTCAAAGTTCCAATGGTCCATAAAATAGGATTTTGACGCCCACCACTAAAAACTACTAAGGAGCACAGAAGTTTTGGAACGGTTTGGAACTTGTGTTTTTCCTTCATTGAGGTTTTTATGCGCTGTGAACAGGTTGGATGGAAAATAAACAACGTGACAGGCCGTGTGCCCCATAGATCCCTTGCCTAGGCCAATTTTGGTCCTAACAGGGCAGGATGCAGTCCACTTTCCATCCGGCCCACTTACTATTCAAATGCACGATTTGAGGAAGAGAAGGCTTGATTTCTTAATCAAAGGCTCTTCTATGGGATGAATCACTCAAATATGATGATATTTTTTTATTTTTATTTTTAATTAAACAGTATTTTTGTCATTTCCAATGAAATAGTTAGCTTTGTCATTTAAGAAAAGGTGGACCTGTTACTTTAATTCAATATAAAGCAATGAATAAAGACAACATAGAAGTGTATGTGTACTGACATGGGTGTGTATTGAAAAAGAAAAAAGAAAAAAGAAAAAACAGAGAGCATGAAAAATGCATGTGATGAAATATAACCCCGAATTCCCTTGCAGGTGGTTGTGTTTAATTAAGGCATAAAAAGGATGGCTACATTTATTAAGCCCAATGTAAAAATATAAAAGTGCATTAACATATATATGTTTAAATGTATTTGAATACAATTTGTTATTACATCAAGGTTTATTTAAGTGGAATTGAACTTTGATACACTTTTTTTTTCCCCTTTTACACATGGACACACACCCCCACACACATACACCCATGGGATTTCACCACCTAAGAATACTCGAATCCTTGATTGGGTGTTGAAACTACTGAGAGGCTACCACCTGGGCAAGAGTAAGGATCCAAACTTTGATACACTTAAAGATTTACAAAGCTTTACATTTTATTTTATCTCAAACAATAATCCCTTTTATTAGGAGGATGGATCAATGCATACACCCAGCATTTTTAGTTGTTTGCATATGATGGCTGAAAGATTGAAATAGGTTTCAACTTGAATTTAAAATAAAAATAAAAAATCTTTAAGTTTCGTGTAGAGAGTGGGTGTGGATCCTATTTTTCTAGGGTAGATTAGGACAATTTTACTAAATTAGAATATTTTCTCTTTCATTAAGATCTATACAGATGTATCAAAGGTCTCTCTCATTTTCTATATATTTCTATCATTTTCAATGAAATAAGTAAAGTATAATTTTCAAAATGTAACCTCTTATGATTTAACAATAATAATTAAGAAATACATTTAACAATTTCATTTTTCAGCATAAATACTGGTGGATTACCAAAAGGATTTGTTTAGATGGTAAATAAAAGTTCTATTTTTTTATAAAATAACAGTCACTTCGTATCTTATGCTAACTTTATGTGAGTTTAATATTTATTATCTGAACTACTGTGGTTTTCTTTACAAACGAGATAGTCATAAACTACAAGTTTAGGAAAATTTCCTTGTTTTATCGTGAATTCCTTGTTTCTAAATAAGCCCTTAGGGGTTTGTTTGGATACAACAAACTTCAACACAGGTGAGATTCTCGGAAGTTGGTTATGCAAAAGCAATGCATTCATTCTCAAGAACGTCCTATTCATGCATTTTGTTTTTATGGAAGGCATGTGACATAGGACCCATAATTATTAAGTGAATCATTGCATTCAATGACAAAAAATATATAATTTTGTAGAATTAAATTCCAAAGGCAAGCGTCAGGACAACAACTTACAAAAAGAAAACTGGTCACCTACAAGCAACGACACTACAACCATCTTTCCTACGAACATACCACTCGTGCAAGTGAAAAAAAGGTCACAAGAAGGCCCAACCATGATATTCATTATTCTAAAAAATAAATCTAATCCGTTGAAGTAGATAGGCCACACTTGCATCTTGAATCAGACCGTCTGTTGTACACTGGATTCGATATTGTGTCCTGGATGAGCACACTATCTTGATTCCTATCGGGCTATCTTCATCTTGGGGCCTACCATTTTCATTTCATATTATTAATTACTTGGAAAAGTGGTATGACAGTGGAAAAGATGGTACAGTACCACAAGTTGTGGTATGAACACGAAAATAAAGCAGATCCAACAGTAGACTATGCCATAAATGACTTAATACATTGTGCATTTAATGCCACCAAAGTTTATTATTTGGTGTGGTTAACTTGAGCGTTGGATCTGTCTCATTTATATGCACATGCTTTAAAATGATATGAGAGAAGGGATGAACCACGTGAATAAATAAATACAACATGGTGGGCCCATCCATACTGGAAACAGACATGATCTCCTACAGAGTTTTGGCCATGTTCATGTTCAAGTACATATGTAGCTAGTTACCAGTACATTTGAAATACATAAGGTAGGTAGGAAATACCAGCCATTGAATAATTAAGCTATTAATTTATTTTAATTATTAATGTCATTTATTTATTTCTTTTTAAATTTTTTTTTTTTTGAATATCAGTCCACAACAGCCACAATGGTCAAGATATCGTCCAAGGTCCATCGGGCTATCTCAGCCTTTTATCAGATTATGTTTTTCAAGCACATGGACGGACGCTATATGAATGTCTGGTTAAAAGACCAAGCGACTCAGACCCACTTGTTCAGTCCCAAGTCATGCTTGGACTCGTTCAGTCTTAGGTGACTCGGGTATCAAACCGGACCAGATCCTGTACCAAGTCCGAGCTGACTCGGATGAGTTGCATCATACCGAGTTGTATTAAAACCATGAGAGTGACCGTATGAGCATAAACACCAGCTAATACAGATCTTACTGCTATGTTCTGCTGATCCAATATCTCTAAATTATTTTTTAAAAAAAAAGTATTGCAAAGGAACGGCAGAGATCATCCATTTACAATGGGCCATGCAAGAAATCACTACCTATATGGTGATATAAACATATACGAACAGACCCAAAGCAGCTCTACAAACAAATAACGGTTGTATTTTAAATTTTGTTTTTTGGCATGTTTGGGTGCTCTTACCAAATTGTAACTACCAACATTTGAGGTGGGATGTTAGCAGTCTTGTATTGGTGCAGGCAAAGGCCGAAAATTGGTCGTTACGTGGAAAAAGAGAGTTATTTAATACTCTGGCTGTATATGATGCTTGATAGACAGGCACTCAAAAGTTGCACAACGTGGCATACATGAACTGAAATTAGAGTAAAATGTGGAACTTACTGTGGCTGGACACTTGAATTTTATAACCATCCAATAATTGTCCACCAACCAACTGCCGAGTAATCAAATAAACATAATTTTTGGGCCATAATACATCTGACTGGGACCCATAATTTGGACAGTTTAAATTTCTTGTACTACAAGTATGCATTTTCTAATTAATTTCTAAGTGCCTGCTTATCGTCCATCACACCTATTGTAAGATTGAATGGACCACTTAGAATTTTTTGAAAACATCCAAATTGTGATGTGGAACACATCCAAACGCTCCTTTGAAAAAAAAAAAAAAAAGAAAAATAGGTGGATGAGCTAGTAGGTCAAGTCTTCTGTTTTTTTTAATAAAAAAAAAAAGGAAAGAAAAATACTGCCAACGGTGGATGAGCTAGCATTGACAATCTGGCCACGTGGAAGTGGCCCATAGGTTTTGTATTTAAATAAAAATTCAGAAATCTAATAAAATAAGAATCATTTGGTGTCAAACGCTTATATTTATGTTTGTGATCAATCAGTCAATCTCTTACACCTGGCATTCGCTATGAGACATGGACACAAAACACCGGAGCCGTTCGTACCGTTGTCAATGGGCCAAGCTATTCCATCGGGTTTCGGATCCGTGCCCATTAATGTTGTATTGGGCCCCAGCTAACATGTTTTATATGTGAAATCCACTCCGTCCATCAGGTGAAGAACCTTATTTTCACAGCACATTCAAAAGATTGTACCTTAGGTAAAAATCGAGATGGGCCAGACCAACGGAACAATGTAAAACTGTACGTTAGGACCTTTGAGCTCACGTGATGTGGCTCTTCTGAGTGTTAGATCAGGCCTGTTTTTGTTTTATTCCTTCATCCTTGTGAGCTATATCTGATGAACGGGTTTGATGAAAGCCGCAGACCATGGTGGCCCCACACACGAACCTACGGTTGCCCTCCATCCTAACGGTTGCGGTGTGGCCCACCTGAGCTGTCTATCTGGATGAATTTTGACGTTGGGATCTATCACTAAGGAGCACACCCGATGGACGGAGTAGATGCCACACGGACAACATGGTGGGCCCACAGGCTTGCTGCGCAGAATACTTGTTATGGGAGGATTCCCGTCCCTCGAGACCAGGTTAGAAAATAGTCCATCCAACGTCCAAGATTGAATTGGAAATAGCCGTCCAATCAGACTCTGGGATCATATATCAATGTGAATTTGGGCTCACTTCCCACTCATGATAGGGACCAACATATGAACGGTTTGGATCTAAAACCAACTACTCCATGTATACTCTAATTGAATGCTGGATAAGAAGATAGCTAATGAGGTGGAGCACTGGATCTTTTCCAATGCATAATTCTTGGAAGTCGGTCTTTTTTGTTTGTTTTAGAGTCAAAGCGTTAGTATAAGGCGAAGACCCGGAGAAGTAGTTTGTAAGTTTACCACCATTTATGGCATAGTTCTGACACCACCCAGACCGTGCAAATCAGGTGATGGAACATAGACGCGGTTTGATCTGGTTACCCAGCCAGCTAGCTGGCGTCAAAGCTCCGTGGCTGGTGAGAAATCCAACTCGTCTGTCCGTTTTTACATACCAGGTTAGAGAACATGGGCCAGAGAATCAGGCTAATATTCATGTGTTTCTAGTTTATCCCAACAGGAATGACGTTATGAACGGTGTGGATGGCATATAAGCATCAAGGTGGGCCTGAGGAGGTTTCAACGGTAAGCATTTTCCTACCTACCTTTTCCTGTCGTGTGGCCCACTTCATTTTGGATCCGCCTCATGATGGGGGCCATGTCCGAATATGACGTGGTAAAACGGATGTACGGGGTGGATTTCGCAATGATCCAGTGATAGCCATCATCACATTTTTCTCATTGAACTTGAACCCTCGCTATTTTAATTGCAACCATCCATTTTTCATCTGCCATCTGGATGGTTGTGATCTCTCAATAGGTCTAATTATCTAGCCATGCTACATCCACGGTTTGTGAACTGGATGGTTGCCACGTAAGGAGTGTTATTCACCCCAATCTTTCCAGATGGTGCTGGACTATCACGGGCATCTTGATCCTGAATCTATCCAGTAGCTTCTGTCAACTAGGAAGCTGTACCCCGATCATCACTTCGTTCACATCTCCCAATCATTTTCACCGCCACGTGTTCCTCCACCACACGTTAATTTAAAAAGCCCTTTGTAATATCGGAGAAAAGGATGGTAAACGAGTGGACTGCTTAATAGGTGGGGTCCACCAGTCGTATTGCATGATCTCAACCATACGCTAGTAGGTTCCGTTTTTCTGCATTTATGAACTTTGGTGCGTGTTTGGCCAGACCGTTCCCATGCAATTAGAAGGGATGTAATGGATTTTATGGTAACGGTGGTGGTGTCAGTATTTGTCCCTTGACCCCATGGGTTTAGGATAGCTCAGATATACAGTCGTGTATTTGGACGTCACAAATGGATGAGTTTTATCTCCACGGCTTCCTATGGTGTGCCCAACTTACTGTTTTATATCTTCTTTAAAATAGGTTCATGGCTGAATATATGCCGGTGAAAATGATGGAAGGAGTCGATATCTCATTGATATCTCGGTGGGCCCCACATAGTGATGAAAGCTTATATCCCGAGATTAGCAGAATCCGTCTGAGACTTGAGTGGTGTTTACGAGGACATGGCAGATGAAATACATCCAATCATCCCAGATAATAGACAGGATGGAATGACATACAATAACCCCTGTAATCCCATCTAATACTATATCTTGGCCAAACACACCTTTATAGTATGATGCTTGGTAGACAAGCATAGTACCCGACTGAACCTCCGTTGCAAGAAGTACGTGGATTGCATAGTGACCTTGTCCCCACGAACCTCGGTGGTGACTCATGTGGCTAAATTTGATTGGCCATTGGAGATGAAACCACTAAGAGCATGTTTGAAAGGTGAGTGAAGTGAGTACTTCTCTCAACGGTGAGTTTCATTTTTTTTGAATGTTGTGGTTTGTTGTCCAGTCGAATTCTATCATATATAGAGAAAAGAGGTTGATTTCTTGACCGGCTTGTTGGTGTAATACAAATAGAACTAGGCATTGAGTCGAGTCGGACCAAGTTAGGGTTGACTTGGCTTGATCTGGTTTTAAAATAGGCCTGACTTGAACTCGATTCAAGTTCAATCTGGCTTAGACTGATCCGGACGGAGTTTAATCTAGTCAAAAGTACTAAGTCAAGTTGAATTGGCACTGAGTCAAATTGAGAGATGAGGGAGGGAGGGAGTGGAGAGGAGAGAGAGAGGAGGAGGAGGAGGAGGGTGATGGTTGTAGGTGCGTGGTTGCTAGGTTTAGAGGAGGGAGGGAGGGATGGGAGAGAGGAGAGAGGAGGAGACGGAAGAGGAGGAGGGTGATGGTGGTGGGTGGTTGCCGGGCTTAGAAGAAGAGGATAATGAGGGAGGGAGAGAGAGAAAGAAGTTGGGATTGAGTCAGGGTATGGTTAGAGAGTCGGGTCAAGTTGAGTTTCGGAGCGAGTCGAGTCCAACCGAATCGAATTTCAAGTCAAGTTACTGGGTAACTCGAACTCAACTCAGTTTGAGTTTGGATTAGGCGAAGCTTACTCGGTTTGGACCGAATCACCCATTTGGTTTGGATCGAGTCAGATCGGACCGAGTCGAGTTAGCCGGATCAGTTCATCTTGTGCCCACCTTTAAACACAAAGCTAGATGAGGCCCACTATGATGTTTGTAAGAAATTTATTATATGCAATCATTTTGAAAAGCTATATTAGAACATGGGCTAAAAAATAATCAAATCTAAAATTTAAATATTGCATGAATGACAATGAAAAAGTTGGTAGGGAAATACCTACTCTTAAAATCCCTTTGGAATGGCTGTGAGGTCATTCCTTTTGGGTTGAACTTATTAGCCCGATTTAAATATTTCAATAGTAGATTCTCATTGTTTTGTATCGTGGTCCACTTGAGTTTTTGATTTATCTTACTTTTTATCAACATGTATCTCACAAACATTATAATAGGTCCCACCTAACTTCATATAATCATATTACAGGAAATTCTTATAATATGCTAATGAAAATAATCTGTGTTCAAAAAATTGCAGTTGGGTAGTGTTGATGACAAAATCTGGTCGGCCCTCTCTCCACGTCGCCCTGTACCTGTCATCCTTGAAGCCTGCACCAAGAAAACGAGCAAAGATAACCTTGGCTAAGCCGGAGGACCCTTCGATGCCTAAGTCAGGACAAGGGAATCGGGATCTAGGTAGTGAGTAGAGGAGGAGAGCTCGATCTTGCGTACCTGTAGATATGGCGGTGTGTACTATTTATACTTGCCTGTGGGGCGGTCTGGTCTCGATAATTTAGGCACGATCAGGGGGATTCCCGGTTCGTGGAGATACCACCCGCAATCTGTTGATCGTGTAGCGTATCCAGCGAATAATGCATATCTGCGAGCGACGTTATCGACCACGTTTGGTTATGGAAGTTTCCATGTTTAGCGAGTGGGATACGCGCATCTGAAGGCCTGCTCGGTTCGGCTCGTCAGACCATAATAAAGAACATTCTTCAGGTCGGACGACGTCCGACCCGACCCGTCATGCTGAATCCGATACGGCTGGCTTGAGCCGATATCCGACCTGACCTGTCATGCTGAATCCAATCGGATTGTTAGAACCCCTCTGAGTTGACCCTCTTCCAAAGACGCTCGCGTGTCCTTATTGTGATGCTGAAGTCTGGTCAGATAGGTCGCGCCTCGAGCACCTCGAGTGTTGGCTCGGACTTACAGTCGGATTGATGTTCTACCATGGGCTCGGATCTCCCCATAACAGAAGCCCCCTACTCTTCGAGTTTGCTTGCGGGCTCGGAGAGTACTTATGTAAGAAATCTCCAGCCCTTATTGCAATGATGACGGGTCTCGAATCGCGCATGTGCTGGTCGCCTTGGTTAACGCGTGGCGATGGTTACGATCCCGAATCTCCTCCCAGCCTATGGGAGGTTGCCACGCAGGCCTAAGGAAGCGTGTACGTGATGGCTCCGACTGCTGGGGCGTCGCTTCCCATATCGAGGTAAACTGTCCGATGTCAGAGCCGTACTAATGGTTCAGTACTCCTCCAATGCGGTGCGGCCATGTGTGCTCGGAGATTGCCTCGTGCCTATTCGGCTGCTGCCATTAAGGCTCGCCATCAATGCAGAATCCCTTCGTCGCCTATATAAGGTGCCTCGAACTTTCGTTCGTTACTTTACATTCCGAATCAGAAGAGCATACCGGAGGAGGCGATTTTCGACAAGGTGATTCCGTCTGAATTCGAAGTTTTCGGTAGAAGGCGATTTTCGGTAGTCACCCGGTGAGTCCCGTTGATCTTCACCCTTCTTTCTGCCATGTCTTCTGACCTCAAGATGGTGCATGAATACGACGATGACTCTGAGCCGGAGAGTTCTGAAAGTGGGAGTGAGGCTTCCGAAAGCCCTTTTGAGACTACTCTCCTATACCCCTCGCCTCAGAGGTAAAAGACGTTGGACTTTAAAACCAAGCAGCTCAGCAAGAAGACGGTCACCTGAGCCCGCCGAGTCGAGACCATTGCCACCACCGAGATGCTTGCGAGTTTGCGCACCGCAGAGGTAGTCCCAGGAGGCTCTGTTATGTCGGAATCTCAGATGGAGTGGATCCGTTTTCAAATCCCTGACTCCATTTAGAATTCCAAATCCCTGACTCCGTTTATATAAGGGCTCCTGTGCCTCTTGACGCAGCTGACGCTCCTACCAAGGGAGAAGTAGCCATCTTCCTTTGCGCGCTGCTGTGCAAGGTCAGGCTCCCACTACACCACTTTATCAGGAAGGTTGCGGCTTACCTTAGATTGGCTCCCGAGCAGTTTACTCCGAATGCCTAGAGGGTAATGATTTTTGCCTTCATTATCTGAAGACAAGTTGAAAACTCTGAGCTGACCCCAGAGGAACTGCTGAGCCTGTACCTACTCAAGCATGACAACAACGATCCGTGGTACTATTTTGTGACTCGAGGGAGCAAGGGATCGGGATTGGTGATGTGGTTCTGGGCGGCCGGTGAATGGGAGGCACCGGCGGCTGAGCTTAGG
Organism: Magnolia kwangsiensis; assembly: GCA_037074715.1. Taxonomy (NCBI): domain Eukaryota; kingdom Viridiplantae; phylum Streptophyta; class Magnoliopsida; order Magnoliales; family Magnoliaceae; genus Magnolia; species Magnolia kwangsiensis. Next base: position 3,005,238 of record CM073577.1, on the reverse strand, counting down.
ACCTCAACGGCTCGTATTCCGACCCATTTTACGAAACCAGGTCAGATTTCGTTTTACATCCGGGTTCTTGCCTTAGTTTTCACCTGTTTCAATTGAAGTAAGATTTCTTTTTTTTCTTTCTTTTGCAGCTTTCCCAAAGGGATTGCCGCTCCTCGACTCAGACTAGAAAAATCGTATTGCGAAGGCCAGAGCGCGATCGGAGACGCTTCGTTCCTAGCCTAATCTGATCACCGCAGCCAACCTTCACTGGTCTGGGCTTTGCAAATCTCAGCCTTCGCCCACGTCCCTCAGTAAGCTGCTCTAATCTCTTCGATGAGCTTTCTTTTGGTTACTTAAGTAACTGACATGGTTTTTTCTTTCGCAGGCATGGCCGAGGCTTCCGGGGCTCGGAAAAGAAAAACAGCTCCGACAGTGGCGGAGTTGCTGAAGGAAGCCCCCCGATTGAAGATCACTCGGAAGAAGTCAGTTTCCCCTTACGTGGGGGCATCTTCTGCTGCACCGACCTCAACTGCCCCAGCTCCGAGACCAGTCGGCTCTGCTTCTGCGGTGCCGACCCCGGTGCGCCCTAGTACTGCCGCGGCTCCTTCGACAGTCTTGCGTCCGATGGTATCTCCTCCTTCGGGGCTCGTCCGAACGACCGTGGCCGATACCCCGTTCGTTCCGAGCCCTGTTGCTCGTGCTTCTACTGTCGTCGTTCCCCCCACTGTGGAGGCTCCTGCCGCAGTCCTCGAGCCCCACGTCGCTTTCCTTTCTTCCTCCGAACGGGAGGAGGCCATTAGAATGACCAACAATATGCTTTTCCCCCTGAGGTCGGAGGAGATGTCCGCGCCGAGGGTCAAAACTCGGCCGGCACAGGGTAGGGGCCGAGGGGGTTGCGGCCTCGGCCTAAGCGGGCACGAGCGGTGAGAGGTTCGAGCCGGGATATCATATGGCGTGCTTGGCTCCGTGGGCTGCCAAGTATGCTAAGGAGGAGGATATTGCTCAGAACCTTGACCGGTCGGAAGGTGACTTTTTGAACGACTTTGCCTCTGTGTGCTACATGGTATATCTCCAAGAGGATTCGTCCTTTCTTTCATATCGTTATATATATATATTTATATTCTGATCTTTGTTTACTGTTTAGGATGTCCCGGTGTTGCTCTTGATTCGACAGAGAGTGTGGGAGCATCGGCAGAGGGAGGCAGAGTTCGAGGCTCTCTAGGCTGAGACGGCGGCCTTGAAGTCCGAGCAGATCGAGCTGCGCCAGCAGCTTTCGAGCGAGAGGGCCAGGGTGAGCCGACTGCAGGGAGTCATCATCGACCTGGAGGCCAGGGAGCTGCACTTGCAGGCGAGGGCCGATAATCTTAAGGCGAGTGACGATACAGCGACCGCCGAGATGACCTGCGCCAGGGCTCACGCGGATTCTTTGGCCATGGAGACTACTCTACTAGGCGAAGACCTGAAACGCGCCAAGGTCGAGGCGGGTGAAGAGCGGACCCGAGCCGTGAATCAGGCCGTGGAGACTCAGCGGGCCAAGGACGAGGCCTCTCTGGCCGCAGCGGTTGAAGATTTTAAGACCTCCAAGGAGAGGGACGTTGAAGCTGTGACATTCTATAACTGTAGCTTCGATGCTTATCTCGAGGCAGTCCTGGGTTTATACCCAGACCTCGATCTTGACTCTCTTCTTCTTGAGGACTCCGAGGACGCTCCTGTTGAAGTTGCCCGCTCGGATCAAGCCCCTAACGTCCAGGCTCCTCCTCCAGCATGAAGGCATATTTTATCTTGTATTATTTTTTTATTTTTTATTTAGAAACTATCAATGTATTTTTTACCCCTTCGTGGGGATTTAATGAAAAATATTTCTTTGATATTGTATTAACTCGTTCTGAGATGTTGTCGAGTCGACCTCTTTGCGGGCTTAGTCCCTTCATTGTTGTTTAGTCGGTTCCTAGAGTCGGTTCTCCGAGTTCTCTCGGCCCAAGTCTTAGTTGGGTCCGATCTCTTAGGATACTCGGCTCGTCGCCTGTCTGGCGAGAACCCTTCATTCTGTCGTGTCGGGCCGAGTGCTTCAACGAAGGGTCGGGTCATTATTAGGCTTTTTCCCTCGAGGGGATACCTTATCGATTTTTCGTAAGATTAGACTCCGATCCCTTGAAGGATTGGGCCATTTATTTCGTGCTTGTGTCGATAAGATAATCGGGCAAGCATCCGAAGTAGAATTGAACTTTTACTAAGAGCCTTAAAGGCTAGCCGCTCGAAGGCGTATATTTTATTATGAGCCTTAAAGGCTAGTTCTTCATGGGTAGTAGATCTTCAAGTGTTCGGCGTTCCAAGGATGAGGGAGATGACGTCTTTAATACGAGCCTTGTTTGACAGACCTGACCACACGATATGGTCCTTTCCAGTTGGGTCCGAGCGCTCCTGCCCCCGGCTCAGCCGTGTTCTGGAAGACCCGTCGGAGGACTAAGTCCCCTGGGTGAAAGCGCCTGACTTTAACATTTGAATTGTAGAAGCGCGCTACCTGCTGATGCCGAGCAGCCGTTCGGAGCTTCGAAATCTCTCTGAGTTCTTCGAGCAAATCCAGATTAGCAGCGATTTGCTCAGAGTTTTAATTTTCTTCAAAGCTTCTTACCCGCGCCGTAGGGAGTCCGATTTCTATTGACACCATTGCCTCCGAGTCATAGAACAATGAAAATGGGGTTTCTCCCATCGAAGTCTGGGCTGTGGTCCTATAAGCCCAGAGGACGAAGGGGAGCTCCTCGGCCCAATTTTCCTTTACTTTTTCCAGCTTCATCTTGAGATGGTGCTCGATGACCTTGTTGACCACCTCTACCTGTCCATTCAACTGTGGGTGATAAGGCGATGAGTAAGCGTTCATAATGTCAAGCCCTCAACACATACTACGGAACTTGTCATTATCGAATTGGCGACCGTTATCAGAAATGATGGTTCGTGGGATTCCGAACCGGCAGATGATATTTTTTCACACAAAGTTGATTACTTTTTGCTTAGTGATCTTTGCGACTGGCTCGGCCTCGGCCCACTTAGTGAAGTAGTCGACTGCAACTATAGAGAACTTGACTTGTCCCTTCCCAGTGGGCAAGGGACCGATGATATCGATCCCCCATTGGGCGAACTGCCACGGCTCGCTCATGGGGGTCATTTCTTCTGCCGGTTGCCTCGACACGGCACCAAAACGCTGACACTTGTCACACTTCCGAACAAAGTCCTTAGAGTCTTGTTTAAGAGTCGGCCAGAAATACCCTTGACGAAGTATCTTCATGGCCAAAGCATGACTGCCAAAATGGTTTCCGCAGATTCTCTCGTGAATCTTCTGAATCACGTAGTCGGCCCCGTCTGGTTGGAGGCATCTAAGGTAAGGCTGAAAATGCCCCTTCTTGTACAGCACTCCATCCAATATAGCGTATCGGGTCGCTCTAACCCTAAGTCGCCTTGCCTCTAGTTTGTTCGAGGGGATTTCGTCGGATGACAGATAATTGAAGATCGGGTCCATCCAACTAGGAATGGACTAGACGGGATTGACCTTCTCTGACTGGCTGATACTCGGGTGCTCAATGAACTTGATAGGAACAAAATGCGGGATCTTTCCCTCGGAGGCCGAGGCGAGTCTTGCTAAGGCATCGGCCTATAAGTTCTAGGCTCTGGGGATCTGCCGGATGGTGTAACTCCGAAATCTCTTGATCAATTTCCTTGCTTCCTTGAGGTAGGTGATCATTCTGACTTCTTTAGTTTTGTACTCCGAAGAGATGTGATTCACTACCAGCTGCGAGTCGCAAAGGACTTGTAGGGTCTGAACGCCTAGGCTCGCTGCCAGCCTGAGCCCAGCTAACAATGCTTCATACTCGGCTTCGTTGTTTGAGGCTTTGAATCCGAGTCTGATTATGTATTGGATTGTCGTTGAATCAGGTGCAACCAAGACAACTCCGGCTCCTGCTCCTTTCATGTTGGAAGACCCATCAACATAAAGGACCTACCCCGGATCCGATGCCGCCTCTTGGTTGCTCAACGAGACAGGTGGTGTAATTTCGACTTCCTTACTGACTTGCTCCTCATCTGGAGTTGTGAACTCGGCGATAAAGTCGGCTACAGCTTGACCCTTGAGTGTCGTCCTGGGGCGGAATTGAATGTCAAACTCTCCGAGCTCTATGGCTCACTTGGTCATCCGACTTGATACCTCGGGTCTCTGGAGGACCTGCCTCATAGGAGAGTCCGTTAGCACAACTATGGAGTGGGCCTGAAAATATGGCCGCAGTCTTCTGGCCGAGATGATGAGGCAGAACACCAGTTTTTTCAAAGACTGATACCTTATTTCAGTTGGTACCATGGCTTTGCTTATGTAGTACACGGGTACTACTTGCTTCCGACCTCTCTGATCAGAGCCGAACTGATAGCTGAGGCCGAGACTGCGAGGTAGAGGAACAGAGGCTCCCTTTCTTCAGGCTTGAACAATTGAGGTGGTGAACCCAAGTATTGTTTAACTGCTGGAAGACATGATCACACTCTGGTGTCCACTCTGCCTTCTTGTGGCCCTTCAGCTGCTGGAAGAAGGGAAAACATTTATCTGTAGCCCTGGATATGAAGCGTCCGAGGGCGACAACTCTTCCCGTGAGACACTGTATCTCCTTAAGAGTCCGAGGCGAGTTCATGTCGAGGAGGGCCTTGATCTTATCTGGATTGACCTCGATACCTCGCTGACTGACTTGAAAGGCAAGAAACTTCCCTGACTCAACCCCGAATGCACACTTAGTGGGATTCAATTTCATCTGATATTCTCGGAGGACGCTGAATGTTTCTTCGAGGTTTGTAAGGTGGTTGGAGGCTTGAGTACTTTTCACTAACATGTCGTACACGTACACCTCCATGGTGCGCCCAATCTGGCTAGCAAACATCTGATTCACCAGCCTCTGATATGTTGCCCCAGCATTTTTCAGGCCAAATGGCATGACCCGGTAACAGTAGAGCCCTCTGTCTGTGACAAAGGTAGTCTTCTGCCTGTCTGGGGGATACAAAACGATCTGGTTGTACCCAGAATAAGCGTCCAGAAACAAGAGTAACTCATGTCTGGCCGTGCTGTCCACTAGTTAGTCGATCCGAGGTAACGGGAAGCTGTCTTTGGGACATGCTTTATTTAGATCAGAATAGTCTACACAGACCCGCCACTTTCCGTTGGATTTCCTGACGAGCACAACATTTGCTATCCAGTCAGGATAATACACTTCTTTTATGAAACCCGCATCGAGCAGGACTGAGACCTCCTCGGCAATGGCTTCATAACGTTCGGCATCAAACGGTCTTCTTTTTTGCTTAACTGGTCAGTGATCTGGGTCCATGTTCAGCCTGTGGACCAATACATCAAGTGATATCCCAGACATATCTGCGTGCGACCATGCGAAGATGTCTCAGTGTTGCTTTAAGAAGGTCAATAACTCATTCCTCCGCTCGGAATTCAGTGATGATCCGAGCTGAACAGTTTTGCTTGGGTCTGATTCATCGAGCGGTACTCTTACCAGATCTTTGACTGAGGAGCTTTCCGTCGATCCTCGAGGGTCCAAGGCGTCCATTACGAGCGTTTTCTTGGCGGCTCGTTTTCTCACGGTTATCGCATAACACCTCCGGGCCTCGCGTTGATCGCCTCGGAGATAACCGATCTCACCTTTAGCTGGGAACTTCATCATCAGATGGTAAGTTGAGACGACCGCTCTCATTGCGTTGAGGGAGGGTCGACCTAGGATCACGTTGTAGATAGATGGGATATCGACAATTAAAAAGTTCACCAAAAGTGTGACTTGATGTTGCCCTTCTCCTCCTGTTACTGGGAGGGAGATGGCTCATTCGGAGATGACTCTCTCTCCGGTAAAGCCGTGCAAGGAAGTCTTCACGGGTCGGAACCGGGACCGTCTAATTTTCATCTTTTTGAATGCTTCAGAATACATAATATCAACTGAACTCCTGGTGTCAACCAAGATGCGGTACACTTTGTGATTCGCTATGGTCATGGTAACCATTAGCGCGTCATCGTGAGGATGATGGATCCCGCGCGCATCATCTTCCGTGAAAGTAAGGCTGCACGGAGCAACTCGGAGTTCCTTACTGAGACGTTCCATCAAGTGAACGTGGTGTACCTGCTCGGATCTCTGGGAATGGGTTTTTCGAGCCCTGTTTGAGTCCCCTCCCCAGCTGAACCCTCGAAGATGGTGTGAATTTTGACAGTTTCCTCTGGGGGTTGCTCGGCTGTTCTCGCGGCCGTTTCTCTCTCCGAGCGGACTTCTCTTTTTTGGTGTAACGACGTAAATGTCCCTTGTGGATGAGGGACTCAATCTCGTCTTTCAGATCCATGCAGTCATCCGTGTTGTGCCCATAGTCCCAGTGAAAATGACAGAATTTTTGCTTGTCCCGGTGCTCTGGGTCAGTCCTCATGCAGACCGGCCAATTTAGTCTGTCTCCTCGGATATTCAGCAAGATCTGCTCGGCGGATGTATTAAGCGGGGTATAGGAACGGAATTTCCCTTCCGGCCTGCGGCTCGGTGGACGATCGCGGGAACTGCGGTCATCCGCCCCTTTGCCAGTCTGTTGGGAGTCTTCGTTCCGAGGTCTCTTCCCTTTATTCGTCGAGTCGGATACTTGTGTGCCTTTTCGAGCGTCAGTGAACTCCTCGGCGTTAGTATACTTCTGAGCTTTCACCATGAACTCCGCTAGCGTCTTTGGCGGACTCTTTCTGATAGAGAAGGCAAATTTTTCTTCCTTTAATCCGCTCAGAATGGCAACGAGAGCCATCTTGTCATCGTAGTCATTGACATGCAACACTTCTTCATTAAAGCGGGAGATGTAATCCTTTAGCGACTCTTTCGGGGCCTGCTTGATGGTGAGCAGGTGAGTGTTGAGTTTTCGACTTCTCTTACCGCTTATAAATTGCGTAAGGAATAGTCGACTCAGTTCCGTGAAAGAATCCACAGAGTTGGGCTTGAGCTAGCGATACCAAATCCGAGCGGACCCTGTGAGAGTGATAGAAAACCCCCTACACATCATTGTGTCCATTGCAGTCTAGATCTGCATCCACGATCGGTAGGACTCCAGGTGTTCGGATGGATCCCCAGATCCTAAATACTGGATGACAGGAGGCATCCAAAACTTCTGCGGCATCACTTCAGCCATGATGGCTAGGGTGAAGGGAGGCTCGGTCTCTTCCATCATCACCTGGATCGTGGTTGGAACTGTCGATTGTTGCTGCTTCTTCTCCAATGTTAGGAACTTGTCCTTCAATTCTGCAAATCGTGCCTCTCATGGGTCCCTATTTTTCGCGACGACCTCTGGGGCATCCTCGACCTCCGGTGTTCTCCTTTCTCTCCTCCGTTCTAACTGATGACGGAGGTCCTGAATGGATGGTTGTGGGGGCCCGAGTGGTGGCGTTCCGCGCGGATACCTCGGCTTGTACCGCAGGGGGATTTTGACTCAAATGCGGCGCCCTCAAGTCTCGGGGGGCTTTAGGTCTCACACTCCTCGGTACAGAGCGAGTTTCCACGAACAACCCCACCAGCTCGAGAACGGGTTGTTCTTGAGTCGGGCGTAGCTCTGGCTCTCTCTGCTGTTTCATCCGGTTTATCTCGTCGCGTTGGGCCTGGATCTCGTTCTGCATGGTGCGATACTTGCTCGATCGATTGCGCGAATGTTGGGAAGGCCCTGGTGCGGACTCGGCATGGAGCGGTGATGACGATCGAGTCTGCTCATTAGGTTGTGGCTGTACCACTGCAGCTTTCTTCTTCCTCGCCATTACTTAGATGAATGAGAACCTGACTTCTAGCTTCAGGTTCCCACAGACGGCGCCAAAAAATATTGATGACAAAATCTGGTTGGCCCTCTCTCCACGTCGCCCTCTACTTGTTGTCCCTGAAGCCTGCACCAAGAAAACGGGTAAAGGTGACCCTGGCTAAGCCGGGGGACCCTCCGATGCCTAAGTCAGGACAAGGGAATTGAGGTCTAGGTAGTGAGTAGAGAAGGAGAGCTCGATCTTGGGTACCTGTAGATATAACAGTGTGTGCTATTTATACTTGCCTGTGGGGCGGTCTGGTCTCGATAATCTCGGCACGATCAGGGGGATTCCCGGATCGTGGAGATACCACCCGCAATCTGTTGATCGTGTAACGTATCCAGCGAATAATGCGTATCTGCGAGCGACGTTATCGGGCACATTTGGTTATGACAGTTTTCATGTTTAGCGAGTGGGATACGCGCATCTAAAGGCCTGCTCGGCTCGGCTCGTCAGACCCTAATAAAGAACATTCTCTAGGTCGAACGACGTCCGACCCGACCCTTCATGCTGAATCCGATACGGCTAGCTTGAGCCGATATCCGACCTGACCCGTCATGCTGAATCTGATCGGATTGTTAGGACCCCTCCGAGTTGACCTTCTTCCGAAGACGCTCGCGTGTCCTTATTGCGATGCTGAAGTCTGATCAGATGGGTCTGAATCCGCTTGGACTTACAGTCGGATTGATGTTCTACCATGGGCTCGGATCTCCCCATAACAGATAGCATGCAATTTGCAACCGTTGAAGAGGACATTCTCTATGCCTCCCTTATAAAGGGGTAAAGACTTGACATTGACCTTACTCACGCTGAGCTGCCTTTCCTCAGGCATGGAATTTAATTAAACATCGACACTATCAAAATTTGCTCCTTTAAATACAAATGACTCAATGACTCTCAAATGAATCTGTATCTTCTGCTTACCACCACGAATAGAAATATCACATTAGTTGCAATTTAATTGAACCATATCATCATACGCTGCGTTTAATGCAACATTGCTAACAATTTGGAAACGGATTGGCTACTCCCCCTGCCACCAGCCCTGTGGCTGGTGGTCAGTTCCCTGTGGGCCCCACCAGGATGTATGCGTTTCATCCATTCCAGTCATACATTTTTATAAATCATTTTAGGACTTTATACCAAAAATGAGAGGGATATAAATCTCAGGTGGACCACACCACAGGAAAATAATAGTGATTGGATATCCACCATTAAAATCCTCCTAAGGCCCACTGTACTGTTTGATTGACATCCAATCTATTGATTATGTCATACAGACCCAAATGAAGGGAAAAAAAAAAGATCATCTTGATCCAAAACTTTTATAGCCTTCAAAAGGTTTTTATTGGTCGACATTTTCCTGTAACGTGGTACACTTGAGATTGTGATATACCTCAATTTTGATTTCATATCACAAAATGATATATAAAAACAGATGGACCGCGTGATAAAACATATACATAATGGTGAGGCCCACATAGCACCGATCACCAGCCATTGGCTGGTGGCAGGGGGAGTAGCCAATCCGTTTCCTAACAATGTTAATGATAACTAGGGTTTCAGTCCGAGTGGCAGACTATGGGAAGTTTCAACATGAGGTCATGGTTTCGAAATCCACGGGTGCGCGTGTAAAACAAAAAACAAAAAACAAAAAACAAAAAATAAAAAATGTTAATGATAACCAGTGAAAAGTGTACTAATCATGATGCATGAAATCAGGGTTTTACTAATTCCATCCACACATCCTTGAGGTACACATCCACACACAAGCACTTATTTCACAATGCCATATATATGTGGGTGATCTGAACTTTTTAGATATCGACGAATAAAAATCAGGTCATTTCATACCTCAGGTGGGCGACGCTATATCAAAACAAAAGAATGGCTAAAAAAGTTCCATCCATCAGCGTGATACGGTCCATCTTAGGAGTGGAGCTGCCTGATCGCACAGGTAAAAGATCAAAGCATTATTTCCGGTCTTACAGGAAGCTCACACTTTACACGTGTGCTGCATATTTGCATTACCGCTTGTCGATATGTACACGTGTGTACCTCCTCTTGTGTGAGGATGTCCATATTTAGAGGTGTATATGAGTTGAAACAGCTCACTCGGCTCAACTACTAGTTGACCCAAGCTTGAACTCGGCTCGGCTTGGTTTTCAAGAGCCTGACTAGCCAACTTAACTCGATTCGGCCAGTACATTGGACTAGTTTAAGCCGAGTTCAAGCCGAGATTAAGCCCTATTTATTTGTACAATATTTTCACAAGTACATGAAATACACCTTTAAATTTTCACCATATGCAAAACAATATCAATGATTTTACAAATATTTCATCAAACACTTATAGGTATCATCAGAGTTAAGAAAAAATGGTATTTGTTTTCTAGACATACCTTCCTTATCACTAGCTGATGCTTTATTGAGTCATTTCGTCAAACACTTGGTGAGCAACACCACTATCAAAGTAACCAACTTACTGAACTAATTTAATTCGAGTCGAGTTGACCTCGGGTAAGCTTAAACTTAACTTGGAAATTTTTCAAACTAAAAAAATCAGCACGACTCGGCTCAAACGTAGTTTCAAACCAAGTTAAATTGTGCTTTTTTTAAGCCGAGCCGAGCGAGCTAACTGGCCTAACTGGGTTCTTGTAGAGCCCGGTTCATATTCTCGCAATCATATGAGCACGCGTGTGTAGACATCTGCCAAACCACACCATGCACACGTGCCACATTGGTCCCATGTGTCAATCTGATCTCCATCAAGCGAGGGCCACACTATTTTGGGCCTTCTAGCCTCGAAATCAGACTGTTTCTTACCTACGGTGGGTCATGTGGTACGGACCAAACGGACGCCTATAAAATGATTGCTCTACCTTTCCGTTTGTTTTGGGCATCGTGATCCAGCCGAAGATCTAACTAGGATGGCCCACCTGATAGAAAGCCCAAATTTTGCATTTTGGCACGTGGGCTCATTTGTGGATGGGTAGGATCCTACACTCGTGTGCCTTCAGTGGCCTACTATGTTAAATGTGTGCTGGATCACGATTATTTATGTGGTGGGCCATGATGGGATCGTACTGATTGACGAATTCTAATTTTCTTGAGCTGAGATTAAGAGAGAAAATGATCAATGGTGTTCATTTAGTGGGTACAAAAAGGTCTCCAATTAGATGGTTTGGATTTTATGTAGGCCATTTCGAATGGGCCCATCCAATGAAAGGTCTGGATTTCATACAAGTTGAAGGAAGAGTACCAACGGGTTGTGATCCAGTGAAGGGCGGTTCTTGTGTAGGTGTGGAACACGTGCAGATATCCGGAAGGCAGGTGTGAGAGATCCCGGCCATTCATTAAGTAGGCTACCCGGTAAAAATGCCATGGACAAAAAAAAGGAATCTGCCTCATTGATCAGCAGGCCAAACATGTATGACATAAGGGCATGTTTGGCACATGGTATTAAGTTGTATTAAATGAGATTTTATTGCTAAACTTATCTCAAGATTGTAAATGGCATGTTTGGAAGGATGATGGGATGAAATTAAAATTAATTTTATAAGCTTTGAAAAATGAATTCTATATTGAAAAGTGTGAAATGAGATTTTCATATCTAGTAATGATGGATTTTTATGTGTAATTTGAAAGGAAATCTCAAATTTTACTTTTAAATGCATACATTATAAACATAGCATCGAAAAGCATAGTATACATTTAATTCAAAAATAATATTTTGCATATACATTTATTATTACTTTTATGATTTCATCCACCTTAATTTTAGGTAATGCAGTTGCCCAAATGAGCCCTGAACGTATGTTTAGAGAAAGACTCTCAACCGTTCAAATTCAAAGTACACGTCGTTCGCTTCACGAGCGTATTAGATAACGGACGATGCTACTGGTGGGTGTTCTGTGGCCCCATTTATTTAAGTTTTTTATCTACTCCGTCCATTCATTTTGCAGGTTCATTTTATGGCCCAAGCCAAAAAATAAGATAAATCCATATCTCAGACGGACCACATCAAAGGAAACAGAGGGAATAGACACCCACCGTTAAAAACTTACCGGGCTACTAAAGTTTTGGATCAAGCTAATATCTATGTTTTCATTTCGTCCAGGTCCACATGACCTAATCGAAAAATGGATGGACGGATGAAACATATACGTCTTAGAACGGTGTGGAAACACAAACATAGTGGTGGGCCCACGGACCACCTACCGCTAGCCACCTCGCAACTGGAAACCAATCCGCGTCCCTCATTAATGGTCCTGATCTCTGACACATGTGCCACGCACGGGTACAGATGAGAGGCCTACAGCGCAAACCAAAAATCGAGCTCATTTGATCACCTGACTATCTGATTTTCGGACATTTATTGGACGGATAAAAAATAAAAAATTATCCTGTGGAAACTATCCATTTAACTAAAAAAGTGTTCACGAATCAGAGTTTTAGACCGTCGGACCAATTTGATTTTGTGACTGTGAATTAAATACAATAGTTTCCACAATCTACTCGGTTTAATTCGAGTTAATCTAAAGCATGTGTACAATTTTTCGAGTGCCTGCTTATCAAATGATGCACTCCGCCAGAGTACGAAATAGCTCCCCAGTCATTAATATCACCTATCCGTCCGACCACTGCTCGTGGCAACTTCCAACTCATCACGTGCTATCGAACTCGGACGCGGACAGAATCCATTAAAAGAAAAATGATTTCGTAGATCCTTCTCAATTGAGATTGCAAAGAACGCAACAGTCGTTGAAAAATTAAACATAAGATAAAGGAAATCTGAACCGTTCATATAGTTGGAAATACTTTATTTTGTGAAAAATACTCATAATTTTATATTTTCATTGCTTATATGTCCGGATTATCTGCTTTTTCACTTTGTTTGTTTCTTACACGAATTATAATAAATAGATCATATGGATAATTTGTTTCTTTTAGAATTATAAATATTCATTCCCATTATTTGGACGGACTCGATTCATAATATGCCCTGTTGCATCTGTACTAGAAGGTAAGGCGCATGGAAACTCAGTGCAAACGGTTTCACTGACTGTTTTCCAGTCTTGAGCACGTGAAACATGCACTACTCTCGTGTCTTTTGCCGACAACGTCGACACGTGTCTGCAAAACGACAGAGCGGGTCCACCAGTCCAGTGCCTCTGGAGGCATGTATTTTCGTGCATCTATGTCGTAAATCACATACGTAAAACGTAGTTACGAAGATCTGAACCATACATCATGTGGGACCCAAGGTTGATTGGTGACTTATAAAATGTTAAACAGTGGAATATCCTACCGAATGAAAGAACCTACTTTTCTTTGTACTTGAGCCATTGCTGATATTCATTTAGTCCTTTCGAACCACTGTCTAGAGGCATTGTATCATCCAACTATTATTATTTTTCGTAATACGGTCCATCTACTGTTCGTCTGATGAACGGCTTTGATGTAGCCCATGGATGCTTCTTTGCGAATCGGTCACGTGAAAATATGGTACTTCCCATGCCTCCCACACGAGCGCAGATTAGTTGTTACCCAAACCGTGTGGGGTCACCTTGATGTAGTTGTAATACATCCGGACTTTTCAAATGTTGTTTCCTATGATCTTAGAATGCGATTCTAAACTTTAAAAATAAAAATTTCAGTTGACCATTTTACTAGAAACAGTGACGAATTACTATTGAAAATTTATTATAAATAACAAAACTTTTGGATGAGTTGATTTTTGTATTTTCCCCTTCACCGAAGTCTTCCTGACATAATCAATAGGTTGTGTTGTAAATAAACGCTACCAAAACCTTAAGATTAGCCTTTGGAATTTTTAATAGTGAGGCTCTAAATTACCATTATTTCCTGTGGTGTGGTTGGCTTGAGATTTGGATGTACTTACTTTTTTGGGAACAACTCCTAACATTGTCCAAATAAATAGATGGACAGGGTGGATATACAAAACATCATTAAAGCGGGCCCTACAGTAGGGTTAACATCCACTATGATATTAGCCGGGTAACACCTAATCACCTCCCTAGCAGGCGCCATATCCGTCAAAAAGAAAAAAATGGCTTTTTGTTTCTGAACGGCTAAAAATTTATGTTATGAAAATAGATTTTTCAGATATGGAAAAGAGGGTTTTGAATAAAAATATGGCTGATTTTCAGGTAAAAGCAACTCAGTCAACCACACCACATATGAAAAGTGGTAATGTATGGGTATTTTTATCTTTATCAGGTTGTCCATGCGGGTAGAAGCTTAAATTGGTAATGTAAGTTTTGTTCGGGTCGAAAAAATAAAGGTAGATGGAAGGTTATGTCTATAGTAAAAAATAACTTAGTCACAAAAATAACGGGAACGAAAGATACAATACAAACCATTGTGTTGAAATTCCCAAGCAACCTACCTCCCTAATTGCTATTGGAAAAGGAAAATTTGTATCAGAATGAAGCGAATTGCTCACGAACAAGAGCTCCTGTTGGGCCACTGTGATGTATGTATGTATTCATGTTGTTCATTTGTTTTACCATATCATTTTAAGATATAAGCTAAAAAATAAGTAGATCCGATGCTCAATTAGACCATATTAGAGATGACGGTTGGATTTAATGCATTTTGAATTTATTCATTGTGCATTTAATACAAACCAACTTCACTATTTGGTGTGGTATGTGGTCTACTTCTTACTTCATTTTTAGACTTATATCTTAAAATGATATGAAAAGATAAGACGAAAAAAATGGATAAATAGATCCATAACAGTGGGCTCTACAAGAGCTCTGGTGGGCGACTAATTATACAACTGGGTTATGCAATCTATGGATTACATAGACATTAAACTCTATGGGCCCACCATCATGTTTGTGTCTTATCCACACTGCCTATCGATTTCCCTCATTGTGCCGCATGAACTTAAAAATTGAAGGATATCCAAAACTTAGTTAGACTACATCATAGGAAAGAGCATGAAGCATATCCAAGGCCCAGGTAGAGTGCACCTAGGGATGTACACAAACCGAGCTAGCTCGGTTAGCTCGTTCGACTCGACTTGAGAAAGCTCAATTCGACTTGGTTCAAAGCTGAGTTCGAGCCGAGTTGAGTTGATATTTTGAGCTTGAAAATGAATTCGAGCCGAGTTCGAGTAGGCCCCAGCTCGACTCGACTTGAATCGAATTAGTTCGGTGACTCGGTTACTTTGCTATTGATGTTGCTCATCAACTGTTTGATAAAATGACTCAACAAAATGTGACTGGTGGCAAAGAAGGTTTGGTTGGTGGCAAGGTGGCAAGGAAGGTTTAGCTGGTGGCAAGGTGGCAAGGAAGGTATGCACATGAAACAAATGCATTCTTTCTCTTTGTTTTTTTTTTTTTTAAATTTATTTTTCATGTTACTTAGAAGGTGTTTGAGAAAATACCTGTAAAACCATTACCTCTATTTGTAAAACCATGGGATTTTTAAGTTGCAGTTCAGGTGTTCGTGGAAATGCCTCAATGGCGAACTTGGCCCGAGTTGCTGACCGAATCAAGCCGAGCTGACCAGTCAGGCTCGAGGATCGAGTCGAGCCAAGTTTGGGCTGAGGTCAGCCACTGTTCGAGCCGAGTCGAGCTGAGGCCAGCTCAACACAGATCGACTCGATGTACACCCCTAAGTGCACCACATGAAAGAGTAGTAATTAAACACTTACTCAGTACGCTATAATGGGCTGTAAATGGGCCCAACATGGGGTAGGTCTCGGCCTGAATTTTGAGCTATATTACGATTTTTCAGGCCAGAGCCCAGTCCATTCACAACCTAAGACCTGACCGTCTAGTAGGACATCACATATGGACGGCGTGCAACGAAACACATATGAGAGAATCTAGTCGCCACAACTTGGAAGGGGAAAATATTAGACAGCTGGGAAAATTGATGGATGCCATTCTCCAATCTGTGTGAATTTTAGTGTGTAGCATCTATGAGAATGGCCCACTAGATGGACGGACCCAGTCTACCACGTGGCTATTCAGAGGCTGGTTGCCCAGAGAGAGGGGGCAATAGCAAATAATTGAGAACGTGGAATCCAAGAGAAATAATCAGCTTACACTCCTCCGCTCTGTACGCAGATCGCCTGGCCCTGGCACAGGAAGTTCATATGGTCGGAAGCTGTTTTCGGCCCAGAGAGAGCCCGCTACAAATCCACTCCGTCCATCAGTTTTGAAAGACACAATACTACAAAACCCAAGAAAGTAAGGTAAAACTAAAACTCATGTGGACCACACCACAAGAAACAGTGGGAACGGAAACCTCCACCGTTGAAACTCCTAGAGCCGACCATGATGTTTATATGCTATCCAAGCCGTTCATTGGGTTATTATCCATCGAATAAACTCTAGATACGAATATCACCCTGATACAAAACTTCTGTGACTCCCAAAAAGTTTCCAATGGTAAGCGTTCAGTCCATGCTCTTTTGTGTGGAGTGGCCATAAAAGTTTTGGATCTGCCTAATTTTTAAATTCCTGTTCTTTTTTTGTCTTTCAAAACTGATGGACGGAGTGGATTTAAGAATGGAATCTCTTTAGGCCCCGCACTGCTTCCATCTACAGGAACTTCCTATGACCGGGCATAGCCAATCCGCGTCGGCGTTCTTGGGCCTCTAATCATTGAACTTCTGTTGCAAAGTCATATCGGTTCATCGCAATGAACCAGCCTCAGTCCATTATCACCAACCACAGGTGAATCGGCGAGGATACGGTTGGTGAATCAGTATCGTGATACTGGTATGGGGCCTATCATTTGATGGCCCACAACCACCGTAGATCATGTACAGGGATCGGGCGATCTTAGTTGCTCTATCTGCAACCGTCCATTGGGCTAGGGGCACAAAAAACATGTTCGACCGTCTATATCAATGGGGTCCCACCGAAGGATGGTCCAGATCCCCCTAACCTACACAGCCACTTGGTCAGAAGTGCTCGGTGATGAACCGAGGATACTTCATCTACGTGCACCACAGACGTCCTCCCTCACCGTGATTTCTCGTTTGGCCACCAAGAGAACGGTTTTTACTCTTGTTGCCGTTCACCACAAAAATCAACCGCTGTAAAAGCTTGGACCGAAAAAGTAGAGAAGAACAACTATCAATGTCCAGTGGATGGATATGTTGTAAGACGCTTATCAGGTGAGCCACTCATGATCATCAGATCTGACTGTTGAAATATTTAGATTAAGCGAATCAATGAACCTTACTCCAGTTGTGATCATTATATATAGGTTTAGGGCGGGGCGCTTGAACCATGATTCATATACTCAGTTATTAAGTCAGATATGAAAACCGACAACTAAGCTTGTAATCATTTCTTCTATAAATAGATAGCTTGTTCCCTTCCTAATAGAGGAGAGAAAAATCTTAGTCCCATTGAAGGTTTTTTTAAAAGGTGTGAGGTGCAGTAGATTAAAGATCCTGTCCGCCAGATCAAAGAATCAGGATGCCTTTCTATTCATATACACCTTTTAGTTTTTGGTTTTCAATATTCATTATTGGTGCATAGATTATTCGTCAGTTCCAATACAAATGTATCATATTAAACGAGAATGATGACGTGCGTCTAAGCTTCCGTGAGGTCCATTGTAATGTTTACGTGGAATATTCTAATGTCTAAAACGTGTATAGGATGCGTGGCCTCATGTTCACCGTGCAATTCAAGTGGTCCACTGTTCACTCCCCAAGTGCAGGGTTGTGATGTAGTAATAACTCGGTAAGACCGAGGTCGAATCCCAAGGGACTGAAACTTGTACGTTATCTAAAACTAACCAGAACTAGAACTAGATTAAGATGAAATCTAAACTGAATGTAATTTGAGAAATAATGGTGAAATAATTATATAAACTTGAGAGAAATCAGAAGAAAGGAAACTAGGGATTCAGAGGATCCACTTGTAGAGATCAGAGAGAATTTATGCTTGCATCAAAAATTATGAAAATTACTGAACTGCCGTTGATCTAGTTTTCAAAGAGATGAAAGGAAGATAAATTAGAATGGATTCCATCACCAAACCATGCCCAAAGACTATGGCAACCAACAGAATCAAACTAATTACCACCCAATCACATGTATGTAAGTTAGGAAGGGTACCGTCATCCAACCATGCCCAGGAGACTATGGTGAACAACGGAACGTCCTAACGTCATAAACATAAAAGGGATAAGAAAATATTCAAAGCATTGCAGACCCATTGTAATTTCAGTCACAACAGACCATTAAAGACCAAAAATATTTCCATTAAAATCAAACTAAAACCAACTTCAATTCAAAAATTAAAATTAAATTAAAAGCATATAATCTCTCATCTCACTACAAGCTTCACCTCCTAGCCCTAGCTAGGAGGATTTAGCCTGCCATGGATGGGCTCAATCCAAATAAATAAAGAGAAAAAGAAAAGGAAAAGAAAAGGGAAAGAAAAAACCAAGCTCCTCTCTCTCTCCTCTGCCCACGTTGAAACCCAAGCTCGAGCCCTCTGTTCTTCCTCCCAAGACCTTGAATGAATGCTCCCCACGTCCAAAAACCTCTTTTTATAGCTGCTGGAAGGCTGGAGTTAGTGACAGAGTTGTAGCAGGACACGGAGTGCAATTTTCGCAGCTAAGTTCGGTACCATGAAACACGCCACTTTCCTCGCTCAAATTCCAAAGAAACACCGTCCCTTAGTACTTTCTTGGGTCCTCTACATGATAGACGGTTCAGATCTGCCATATGATCAAAGATGGTGGGCCAAAACAGTCCGGAAAAGTCGGTTTTCGCGGATGTGCGAAACCTTTCGCACCATTTCGCTGTTGTAGTCGGTGGGCCCCACAGAAGCATTTTCTGAAAAATCCACCCCGTCCATTGGATTTAGAACGAAATTTCAGTCAAGAATGAGTGGTTTTGAACGTCCATTGACGTGGCCCAGAGAAGAAATCACAAAAGAATCAGTTTTGAACGCTACCGAGCAGCCCTTTTGTGGCCTCTGTATCTCACACGTGTGCACGCATGGGTAAAAAGTGATAACATGGTTTTGTAGTGCTCGAAGCCCTCTACACGGTGGACGGATCGGATTGAGCTTATGAGGCACGTGTGGGGCCCACAACTGATCGCAAAAACGGCCAGCGCCGTGCGTCCGCTGCACTTTTTTTTTTTTTTTTTTTTTTTTTTTTTTGAGTTGTAGACGGAAACGTCGGTCAGCTACGCTGACCGACTTTTGGAAATTTTGGTGCACGGCGACTGCACATGTGCACTGTACACATTCATCTCATATGGGGTCCATTACACTGTTTTAAAGAAATATGTACCGTCCATCTGTTTTGACTCCTTATTTAAGGCGTCAATAATAATTTTGAGACAGTTCCAGATATCAGGTGGGCCCAGAATCAACGGTTTATAGGATGATCTGTCAGTTGGGGCACTTCCTGAGATCTTCAATGGCTGAAATTTTATATGTACGGTTAATTTATGGTCCTCAGGCGACGTATGAAGTTTCGAGCCGAACGGATGGTGGGAACCTCATGATCTTGCATTCTGGACGTCCTTCAGGCCACTTGAGCTTCAATTTCTAACTTTTCTCGGATTTCTGACCATGTATATTTGTCAATCTTGGTCCCCTGGAGTGTGTCCCTTGCCTTTGGCGTCATCAGATCGTTAAATCTCAACTTTTAACGTCCTTTTTCCATCCATGTTCATAAAATCACTTTGCCACACAAGAATGAGAAAACGAGCCATTAGACAGCATTATATTCGTAAATTCAGACAATATCTGGGGTCTAATATGCAATATTTGACCCTCAACACAACCCCCAACCAGCATTTTGCTAGTCCCGAGCAAAGTATGCGAAAAATAAGTTGAGAATTATAGGAGAACTTTTTATGAAATCGAGTGAGATTTTGAACAAAATACGAAAAATTTAATATTCATGAATGTTAGAAATTGTATTCTCCTGAGCTCAAGCACACGGTAGACTTCATAATCAAGTGTAAAGTATTAATCCATCAATTAGAAAAATTTTAAACATTGAGATCCATGGATGTATAGTGTAATCTCAGCTAATCACATTAAGATTGAATTTGTTATTTCAGGATCTCATTGGTAACCAGCAAGAGAATTCATGATAACCAAACTTGCCTCATAGATTAGCCTATTAACTTGTGATTTTTCTGTTCAAAGTAATGCCAAGGAAGGGGAATCAAATCCTCACCTATAGGGAGCAAACCTATGGTGAAGATCGTACACCTGACTCTTTTTCACATATCATTCATGGGGAATTAATTCTACACCTATAGGGAGCAAACCTATGGTGAGAATTATTCACCAAAACCTTTTCCAAAGGTATCTTTTTTTTTTTTTTTTTTTTTTAAATGATCATGACGGACCAATTTTCAAGCGGTTTCCTCACATGCTTAGTGATTACCAAGTTAACCCTTCAATATCAGACTGAAGTCTTAATGTGAAAGCGAGATGTGACATGTGAAATCATGACTCAGTTAATGTTTACAACTTCTAATCATGGATTAATAATTCACTTAACTATGAAATCTAACAGATACGAAATCCAAGAGTCATAAATCTACCATTATGTACCTTGAAGATCTAAATTAGGGATATCTGTCAAAATCACTTCGAATTTGTAGAAATTTTCAGAAAAATTTTTTTAAAAAAAAAATTTCACAATTTTTGCTCAAGACCAAAAAAATACTGATTAGGAAACCTAATCTCTCACCCCCAACCTAAAATCTACATTGTCCTCAATGTAAAAGACATGAGCATGCAATGCACATGGGACAACAAAAGTAAATGAGAAGTGATGGAAAGATAGTACCTGAATAACGAATCAAGAGAGTTTCCAATAGATCACTGGGAGAGAGCAGGTTAGTACGAGAGAAAGAAAAATAAAAATAAAATCCTACCTATACCACTTTCGCAGGTGCTCTCGATTGCATTTAGCATATGCAACAAGCCTTTAAACCCCTAGGTTACCCCTAGTGGACGAGTTGTAGTCTCGTGAGGGTTTGCAGTAATGTTACCCACAAACATTGAATCGATCATGCCGCAAGGTTCTCCTTCCGGCCAATATCTTGATAAGTCTCTCAGTAAGCTCCTCAACAGGATCATCCAAAAGCCCTTTTTGCAATAGGCTTGGGTGCCCTGGAGGATGACTTTCCAGAAAGACTTATGTACCTCATAAGAAATCTTCCATTGAATTGCTGGAGGTATCCGTAATATATACGATTCACCTAAGACAGAAGAAGTTTCAACGTTAGTATTACATGGTGAATCAAAGACTACAAGTAAATAAAGTTTAGAAAACTTCTTAAAAAGTAATGTAGTCTCAACATATTCCGAAGTTCCAAACTTCGGTTTTAGATTCAGCTCCTCTTCCTTTACTAGTAGACGTTTAGGATCAGGGGAAGAGAGGGTTTCAGAATAAGGGTTCGTTTGGTCAGTGATGACTACCGAGATGTTGTCTCGCAAGGTATCCACTTTGTCTTTTAACATGAAATCGTTTGAAACCGCAAAGTGTGCCAAGCAATCCCACGAGTTAGAAAATTCAGATGAGTGTGACTCGTTTTTGTGGCTTGTGATGATCTGCGCAAAGAATCCCTCATCTTTGAAAGTGGATGGAGGTGCGCTCTCTTGCTCCAGTCCTGCACAGATAGATTGGAAATCAGTAAGTGAAGCATTGATGTGATCATTCTGTTCATTGAAATTACTCAATTGAGGCGCTGAATTCTCAATTGTTTGCAGCTCAGATGGTGGCCTCGACTGAGTGGTTTCAAATTGCAGAGTCGTAGCGGGCAACTCCTCCTCCCGAATCATATCATCATTCAATTCAAGGGAGTGGTCTAAACATGCCTCACAAGAGTTAGAAGAGTCGGTTGTAAGAGGTTCATTCTCCACATTTAAATCAGGCATGTCAGATGAGTGGAGTAGATCTTCCTGACCGATCACTTCGTGCACGTCTTGATCGTTGACCTGGACCAGATTTGAGATTGATTCAGGGAGAATTTGGGCTGCACATTCATGACCATCATCCCAATACGCATCATTGTCTAGTCCAGTGCAGTGCACATTCGGGATGAGATCACTTTCCTCACATTCTACACCTAACATGGGTTGAGGTTTGCATAAACTAACTTCTTCCTCATCATTGAAATCTTGTGTGTCATGTAAGGAAACTGTGTCATCATCAATGTATTTAAAAGACACCCATGTATCTTCACCATTCTTTCGGACAGTCATCGAGATTGACTCATCGGAAAATTGAACCACATGCTCATTAACGGAATCCAACTCCTCATTCCAAATTCCAGATTCTTTTAAAAGTGAGTGCGGATCACTTTCTTCGCATTGTATTTTTAGATTAGGTCGTGGCTGGGATGACCGAGCCTCCTCTATCCTATCAAGACGCGCATCGAGTCCTTTCATTGTTTCCATTACTTTTCTCATTTCCACAAGACAGGCTGAAAGATTACGCTGATATGAATCCGCTTGGATCGTTTCTGGATAGATTTCAAAGGTAGGGGATCCAAGAGAATAATCATCATAACATGTAGTTGGTTCATTTTTCCAATTTTGATGTTTCCACTGGTTATAGTCATACTGATCATAAGTGGGAGAATCTGCTGGTTGGTAATACTTATTATCACTCATGATACAATCACGCATTGTTTTATCGGATGAGTGATAATAATTCTCACAACCATAGTTATGATAACCCCAACACTCACGTACTGTTTTGTTAATCCGTGGGGTGTAATTGTTCTCCTGCATATAATCACGTAAGGACTTCTTAACCGGTGGATTTTCATATTTTGATCGGTTCTTGATGATTGTTTCAGAAAAGTTTTGAGACATAGGTTGATTTATATCATCATCATTCCAAAATAAGTTATTCTTCTCAGCATACTGACGTTGCCACTCGTGCATATGCATGATGAAACCCTTAATCTGAATTTAATCCTATGAAAAATAGAAGAGAAGATCCTATAGCAAAGTGGAAAGTAAGAGAAGAAGTTAGAAGGGTGTTACCAAATAAGAAGTTCCTATCTCAGAATCCTACAAAACAGGAAAGACAAGTTAGTTCAAAATAATAATAATAATAATAATAATAAAAATAAAAAAAATCAGGAAAATCTAAACCTAAAACTGAAGTTAGTAAAAATTATAATCTTAAACTAATCCTAAAACTAATTAATTTCAGAAAAACGTAGCCGACAGTCCCCGGCAACGGCGCCAAAAACTTGTTCACTCCCCAAGTGCAGGGTTGTGATGTAGTAATAACTCGGTAAGACCGAGGTCGAATCCCAAGGGACTGAAACTTGTACGTTATCTAAAACTAACCAGAACTAGAACTAGATTAAGATGAAATCTAAACTGAATGTAATTTGAGAAATAATGGTGAAATAATTATATAAACTTGAGAGAAATCAGAAGAAAGGAAACTAGGGATTCAGAGGATCCACTTGTAGAGATCAGAGAGAATTTATGCTTGCATCAAAAATTATGAAAATTACTGAACTGCCGTTGATCTAGTTTTCAAAGAGATGAAAGGAAGATAAATTAGAATGGATTCCATCACCAAACCATGCCCAAAGACTATGGCAACCAACAGAATCAAACTAATTACCACCCAATCACATGTATGTAAGTTAGGAAGGGTACCGTCATCCAACCATGCCCAGGAGACTATGGTGAACAACGGAACGTCCTAACGTCATAAACATAAAAGGGATAAGAAAATATTCAAAGCATTGCAGACCCATTGTAATTTCAGTCACAACAGACCATTAAAGACCAAAAATATTTCCATTAAAATCAAACTAAAACCAACTTCAATTCAAAAATTAAAATTAAATTAAAAGCATATAATCTCTCATCTCACTACAAGCTTCACCTCCTAGCCCTAGCTAGGAGGATTTAGCCTGCCATGGATGGGCTCAATCCAAATAAATAAAGAGAAAAAGAAAAGGAAAAGAAAAGGGAAAGAAAAAACCAAGCTCCTCTCTCTCTCCTCTGCCCACGTTGAAACCCAAGCTCGAGCCCTCTGTTCTTCCTCCCAAGACCTTGAATGAATGCTCCCCACGTCCAAAAACCTCTTTTTATAGCTGCTGGAAGGCTGGAGTTAGTGACAGAGTTGTAGCAGGACACGGAGTGCAATTTTCGCAGCTAAGTTCGGTACCATGAAACACGCCACTTTCCTCGCTCAAATTCCAAAGAAACACCGTCCCTTAGTACTTTCTTGGGTCCTCTACATGATAGACGGTTCAGATCTGCCATATGATCAAAGATGGTGGGCCAAAACAGTCCGGAAAAGTCGGTTTTCGCGGATGTGCGAAACCTTTCGCACCATTTCGCTGTTGTAGTCGGTGGGCCCCACAGAAGCATTTTCTGAAAAATCCACCCCGTCCATTGGATTTAGAACGAAATTTCAGTCAAGAATGAGTGGTTTTGAACGTCCATTGACGTGGCCCAGAGAAGAAATCACAAAAGAATCAGTTTTGAACGCTACCGAGCAGCCCTTTTGTGGCCTCTGTATCTCACACGTGTGCATGCATGGGTAAAAAGTGATAACATGGTTTTGTAGTGCTCGAAGCCCTCTACACGGTGGACGGATCGGATTGAGCTTATGAGGCACGTGTGGGGCCCACAACTGATCGCAAAAACGGCCAGCGCCGTGCGTCCGCTGCACTTTTTTTTTTTTTTTTTTTTTTTTTTTTTTGAGTTGTAGACGGAAACGTCGGTCAGCTACGCAGACCGACTTTTGGAAATTTTGGTGCACGGCGACTGCACATGTGCACTGTACACATTCATCTCATATGGGGTCCATTACACTGTTTTAAAGAAATATGTACCGTCCATCTGTTTTGACTCCTTATTTAAGGCGTCAATAATAATTTTGAGACAGTTCCAGATATCAGGTGGGCCCAGAATCAACGGTTTATAGGATGATCTGTCAGTTGGGGCACTTCCTGAGATCTTCAATGGCTGAAATTTTATATGTACGGTTAATTTATGGTCCTCAGGCGACGTATGAAGTTTCGAGCCGAACGGATGGTGGGAACCTCATGATCTTGCATTCTGGACGTCCTTCAGGCCACTTGAGCTTCAATTTCTAACTTTTCTCGGATTTCTGACCATGTATATTTGTCAATCTTGGTCCCCTGGAGTGTGTCCCTTGCCTTTGGCGTCATCAGATCGTTAAATCTCAACTTTTAACGTCCTTTTTCCATCCATGTTCATAAAATCACTTTGCCACACAAGAATGAGAAAACGAGCCATTAGACAGCATTATATTCGTAAATTCAGACAATATCTGGGGTCTAATATGCAATATTTGACCCTCAACATCCACACCACATGGAACAATGAGATATCATATTAAAAGCATCAATATTAAGGGGTTGTGGCCCACCTGAGCAATGTAATGACCTGATCTTGAGGTGTCACTTCATCCTGGTGGGGAGCATATGAATATTGGATTGGACGGTCCTCCCTTCCCATTGCTCCCCATAGTGGTGTAGGCCACTCGAGTTTTAGATTAAGCTGACCCTTGGGATGCAGGCTTCAAAAGGGTATGCAATCTGATGAATGGTTTGGATGGCCCCCCACGTAACTGGAATGTGTGGGAAGACCTGAGAGCCTGTGCCCATAGCTGTATTCGAGGGATGCGGATTCTGGGTCCCACCATGACGTATGTGTTACATTCACATTGTCCATCCATTTGGATAGATCATTTCAAGGCATGAGCCAAAGATCCAAAGCTTAAGTGGACCCTATCATCTAAAAAAACAAGTTTAAAAATTTCTTAAGGGCTATAAAAGTTTTCAATTCAAGTCGGTATTTGTGTTTTACTGTCATCCGTGTTAACTTATGAACAGCTTTGATCTCAAATAAATTTATGAATAACTTAGATCTCAAATAAACATATTTGTAGGCCTTAGGAAGGTTTCAACTGTAGGTATCACTGTCCTTATTATTTTTTATTAATGGACCCATTTGAACTTTGAATCTACATCATTTTTGAGCTCATGCCCTAAAATAATGGACAGTGTGGATACAACACATACATCATGGTTGGCCTCACAAAACTTGGTGACGTCACTTCAATAGCAAAACTCCCGCTTAACTAGTCCGTAGCTAATATGTATTCCTGTTAAGAGTATTTCATAACGGTAACGGTGGTAGCAGCAGCTATCATTGTTACATTTTCAGCACTGGGCATGATGTCCATCATAGTCTTTTTATCTTCTATTATTGAAAAAATTGAAAAACTTGATCTTATAATAGTATTTTTTGGTGCTTTTACGGGCACATTAACAACAATTACAAATCGTTTTTTCCATAATGACTGTTATAAACTGACGTAACTATCATTACAACATAAAGACATATCCCTACCAAGAAACAAACCAAGCTTGGAGCTGCATAATTTCCTTACCAACACCTGGGTGGATCCTCCAAAGATACTTCCGGAAAAGGAAAAAAATTATAGTGGCCCACCAAACCGACAATCCCTACTGTCATTGATACTGAAGAGATTTTTGAAATGTGCATTAATAGCATGATTTATCGATCACACCCGTACAATTGCAGTGTCACGAATCTCACCATATATACTGGCCTAGAATCTAAACCTAGTTATAAACCGTACTCTCGTCATTCCGGTCCATTTAGGTTTTCAAGCATGGTGTTGAGACTTAGGCCAATACGTTGCAACTCGTCCGAGTCGACTCGGACATGGTTTAACCATGGTTTCAAGGTGTTTTTGGGCAAGCGGGTGGCCAGGCTGGCTCGGCCTGAACCCCGGCTGGGGACGTGTATGTTTTATTATGGGCTAGGCATGGGCTTTTTTCTTTAAATTACCATGGGCCTAGAATGATCTAGGGCCTATGTTTGGCCGTGGGTTGGGCTTGGATAGTGTGATCCAGACCCAGCTCAACCTACGGCCTGCTAACAGTTCGTGACTGGATGGAATCGTAAAATGACCGTTCATTGCATGACCACTCATCTGTGGCATGGTTGTGTAAGTCAATGGACGGTTCTGGCTGTCCGATTGAATTACTAGTGGGGAACATTTACAGTGAGTAAACTGTGCTTGATAAAGGAAGTCCCTTTTGCTGATGTGGCAGGTGGATCCCATTCCCTTAGATGGCTTAATATTGCAAATCACGACCGACGGTCCATCCTAGCTATTGCCATAGGAAGCCCAGCAACAAAAGATTATGTAGGGGGCCACTGTGATGTGTGCACGACATACACTCCTATCATCTGGGCTGGCCCATGTTAGGATGTGAACCAAAAAACGATCGAACTAAAAGTAAAATAGGCCATGCCACCGGGAAATTTGGGAATGGACGCTCCTACCGTTGAAACCTTCCTGTATGGTATGATATTTGTTTTTTTTTCCCCTTCATCCTGACAAGACTGGATACATAGAAACATAACGGACTAGGGAAATTTTCAAGAGTGTACCTCTTCATGCCTACTTATTATATATACATTGTCTGTGTTAAGAGTATTAAATCCTTTAATAAACATTGATATACCATCTATTAATAACTTTAATTTTTTAAAAAGTAATGATATATTATGATATTAGAGCAGAGTGTATTTAAATTAAATTGGTGAGGTCACACCCAAATCACAAAAGATCCCACGTATTATTTTGTTACCTAGGCTTACTACATACTATACAGAAATAAATGATAGATAAGATATCACGTAGAAATGAATGGTCAGGATTAATGGTTTAGCATAATTTTAAAACATGCGGCCTACCCACTAGCCACGTGTCACGAGTCCGGCGACAAACTCTATCTTCACTTCCTGCGGTTGGTTGAAATATAAAGTATGTGGCGCTTGATACTCAGGCACTCATAAATTATACACGTGGCATACATGAACTCAAAGTAAACCGACTAAAATTTCGCTAGACATTATATCAAAGTGACAATCTCAAAATAAAATTATTTGAGGAAGCCTGACCTCCGATTTATGGACAACTGTTCGTTGAAATAGAACCCGAAGGATCTTTTTCATTTTCACCGTCCAATAACTGTCCACCAATCTGATTGTTGGATAATTAGGGGCGGTAAATTTCTGGTTGATTACATAACTAGGACACATATTTCGGAATTTTAGTTGACTTAATTGTATGACATATATGAAATTTCTGAGTAGTTTCTAAGTGACTGTATATCATCCAACATGGTCCGCCAGAGTATCAAATATTTTCTCAAATAAAACGATAATTAAGCAGGCTCCGACAGAAATCTAGCCTATTAAAATCTTTCAGAAACGGTAAGCGTGGCAAAGGCGATAAGGTAGAGGCTGGAGTACAGGAACTTGATAGAGCCATCTCTCTACAGTGTAGTTGGTAGGGTATGAATTATCATTTTAGACCGTTGAAATAAACCCTACTACTGATGGAAATTGGTTTTCAAAAAGATATAGATTAGATGATTTTATTGATGTGATCCGTGAGATATGAAAATTAAAATAAACTAACGGTCTATATTTACTAAAGTAAATAAGAAAAATAAAGTTGGATATTACCGTCCAAAAGGAATTATTTTTAATGAAAGGAATTTTTTATCAGGATCACTAAATGAACGGTCAGATTATTTTATTATTATGCCGATTGTACTGATGAGAGATCGGTCTACCATATTGCTTTTCTTCCGGCTATAACGTACCATCTTCCATGTTCTGCACATCAAAGGGCGATTCGCGGAAGTAAGGTAGAAGAGCGGTATCTTGTACCAAACTGAGAAAATTCATTGAATCTGAACCGTTCATCATTTCAACCCCGACGTGTGTACATTTACTGGATCAGAAATTAATATAATAAATCCAATCCATTCGTGGACTTGGCAAAACAATTGAAGTTTTCATGGTAGGGAAGATAATGACAACAGTCTATATTAAAAAATACCAAGAAAATGATGTGTAGGTTAGAAAAATCTTATCTACCACCTGATGAATGGCCAAGATCTCTCCTAGACAGGGTGCCGCGAATAGGCTTTTTCGTCCCTCCCGACGCGCGAGGATCGTCATGGTATTGTTACGAACCCTATATAAACTCCCAGAAACCTTCTCGTCTCTTCTCTTCCCGCTAGAAAGGAAAAAGGGAAAACGGAAAAAACCCTAAACATAGGTAAGATTATGTTCTTTCATATTTCATCTAGAAATCGAATTCAATCTTTGATGGGTAGATCATTGTCAGGAAGAACATATGCGAAACAAAGGTTAGATTAGAGTGATTCCTCACCGCCATGTTTGCGGAGGCCTGGCATTCACGTAGGGAAATCTAGACCGTCCAAGTCGTGGGTCCTTTAGCGGATTCAGCATATGTCGAGAATCACACTTATCAAACGATCCTAGCCATCTGATTGGTTGATTTCAAATGGATGGCTGAAAATAAAATGGTCGGGCTTCCGAATTCAATGGGCGTTTGATAGATGGTTGTGATTATTAGATCAGTGTGGTCCTTGGGCTATGCTCCATCTACAATCGGGCTGACAATTTGGAAGGCTCCGATTGCCATTCATGTCAATGGAGAACTATCACCATTGACATGAATAGCATTTGCAAAACAACTTTAAATTAGTGTAATTGCTCATCTTTGCAAAGTCCTGCCATTCATGCAGGGTAATCTATACCGTCTAAGTCATGGGACCCGTTGTGGATGGAGCATATGTCGAGAATCACGCTAATTGAACCATCCTAGCCATCTGATTGGTTACTATAAAATAGACAGATTAAAATAAAATGGTCAGGCTTCGAAATTCCGTGGGGGATGATAGATGGTTATGATCGTTAGATTGGTGTGGTGTTTGGGCTATGCTCTATCTACATTTGGGCCGGCAATTTGGAAGGTTCTGATTGCCATACATGTATGCCATGTATCCGGTGTGGATGCGTCACTGCTTTTTAAAAGTTATGGATGATTATCACCATATTCTAACTAAAAGAAAAAGAAGAAGAAGAAGAAGAAGAAAAATGATGTTTTCTTCTGGGCATTGTCATTTCTGCAGTTCCACCTGTTAAAATTATTAGTTTTCCTTAACAGGGATAATTTGGATGTAGTAAGATTTTTTTTTTTTTTTTTTTTTTTTTTTTTTTTTTTTTTGTTTTCCCTCCCTATGCTTCCTTTTTACAGATTTCAATCTTGTTATGACCAAAGCACCATAATGGGATGGAACTAACAATTTAAGATGTGGATATATCGACTCTGTTTCTTTTTAATTTCCTATTTACTGGGGATGTGAGGCTGTGAGCTTGCTTCGACCTATGAAATGGTAGCAAAACCATGATGGTGCACGTGGGATAGATGTGAGTCAATCCACATTTCATTTATAGGTGGAGTATGGCCCAAAAATCAGACTGTTTTATCTTAACCATTCGAGTGTCACCATCAGGAGAATCTGGTTGGAGTATTTTGGACCATAGAACAATCCAAGGTTGGGACCACTAGGGGGATGGTCCAAATCATCAAACAATTTCATCCTATTATGGATGACTTGTCTAATCCTTGACTGAGGGTTTGCATGTATCCTTGGTTTTCCGTTTGTACGATTGGGGCCCATGTTTCGGTGAGCTAGACTGTTGGCTAATAGGCCCCTTTGTGGATGGACCATGCCCCCAAAACCGAGCAGATTGGGAGACAGGAGCCATCCAATCTTTTTTTTTTAGTACTTCAGTTGAATGCAGCCTGGCTACATTGCTTTCCTTAACTATTTATTTACTGGTTGTAAATCAAAGGGTTAGGATTGTCTCATCAAGGAGATCAGTGGATTGTGGTGCATTCAGAGTGGAATCCATTAAACCAACATTTCAGTTACTGAACCACTAGCCTACTTATACAAACTGAAAACCTAGGGATATTATGCACATCCTTGGGTTGAGTACCCTATTATTCTCTAGTAGCATGATGCATGGGAGTTGTCTTGAGATATTGTTGGTGATGAAAGTATCTTTTTTTTTTTTTCCTCTTGGGTTGGTTGCAGTGACTTGGAAGTAGCCGCAGTCATTGAACATGGCTCTGGTGATGTCATGTCTGCCAAATGTGGAGTTCAAAAACTCTTATTTGAAGAGCTTTACAGTATGCAGGTGTAAATATTCTGATGACACTTCTCAAAAGGTTAATCAGCTGTTGAAGTGGGATGTCAGCAAATGCTCTTTGTTCACCTTTCCATCTTTTCCATCTTTCGGCAAACAGATTGCCTTTGCAAGGAGCCCCTCTAATAAAATGGTTTCTAATGGATACATCAGTGAAGATACATACAAAAATAAGATCTATAGAAGGTTGGATTCTTGTTTGGTCATTCCCCCTCCAAATGGTAAGAAGCCTTGTGCTATTGTCAAGTTCTTGGGAGGTGCCTTTGTTGGTGCAGTTCCTGAAGTTACATATAGGTAAGGAGTTTTTTGTTGTCAACAAATCCGAAGCTTTGTTAAAAGAATTGTTAGTAAACTCCATCGGGAATGCTAAGACCACATGCACTTGAAGGTTCAAAGATCAAGTGGCACATGCATGCAATATCTGGATTGCTCTTCTAGAAGCTTCATTATGGATTAAACTGGAGGAGTTTTGAGGAATATGGTATGGTAAAAGAAACTGTGAGGCCAATGATTCATATCCAGTTGACAAAATTTCTCCATTCAAGAAATTAGGATTATTTTCGTTGGTGTGATTTTTGGACTATGGCACGTCCATGGTGGGCTGATGAGTTGCCTGATTTAGTCATGTATCCCATGAAAGTGCGGGCAACAATTGCATGTGATATTAGCATTCTTCCACTCTCCATTGCTTGTGAGCAAGACAAATCTTTTATTTTATGTCTTGCTCGGATATCAAGCATTTCTCAGTGCCTGCATATCAAGCATCATCCGTGCCATATTAGCATTTCTCAGTGATATATTAGCATTTATTAATATATCATAGCTTCACATCATTCTTAAAAATCTTGTGAATCATTTAATGTCTTCTAGTTATATGCATCTTTATATGTTTCCTGAATGCAATGCTGAAATTGACTTTACAATTATCTTTTTCACGTTTTGTATCTGCAGCCATCTAATGAATCTTTTGGCGAAGGATGGGTTTCTTATCATATCCGTTCCATACAACGTCACATTTGATCATGCCCAAGCTGCTAGGGAAGTATATGAGCGGTTCAATGACTGTATGGACATGCTTCTCACATCAGGATTGGCCTATGCCAATATAGTTTCGACCGATCTCATTGACCTTCCAGTTTACTCCGTTGGTCATAGGTAAGCACACATATTTGTCCATCTGGCTTGTGAAGCTGTTCTTATCTCACCCTTCGTATGCCAAACCTTAATAGATTGTTTCCATTGGTCTTCTTATTTTATGACCATCACTCACGAGTTGAAAGGATTGTGTTAAAATATTTTACTAACAATATCACAAGGTTTCATAGCCTAATTAGTATTGGTTTAATTTCTAAGTAATAGTATGTTCTTGAGGATGTGGATCACTTATCCAGGTTTCTGACTGTCCTTATCCAAGTGCCCCAGTGTTTGGATTGGGCTGTCTGGTTTGTTTTACGGATGCATAATGTGGCCTTCAACTGCTGATTGAGGATGCGGCATATTCCAATCAGGATGGCTATGGTATGCTCCAAGATCAGGATGTCATAAGTTACACTTCTGTGTAGATATTTTTTTGTAGGGAAGTATTGATCCTAAATGCATGCCATATGATTTCCTTCTGTGTTGAGTGCTGACTTGTCCAATTTACTTTCCTTAGGTAGTTCTTATTCGTCTATTCCTTTCTCTGTGCTGTGAGAATGTTTTCATATCAATTTTAGTGCTCAATGATTTAAAAATTTGGCCAAAAGCTCATACAACCACGAGCAACTATACTACTACACTGATGTTTTTTTAACAGGTCATTCTCTTGTTTTCTTTACTTTGTACTTTGAGGAGTTATATCATACTAAGGCAGCGGATGATGCTTGATATGCAGGAACTGAGAAATGCTACACATGACAAAAATATAACTCAAGTTAAACTAACTTGTGAAACCCACTGTTGCTGAGTCACTCAGAGATTGGTTGGACAATTACCTTTTAAAAAAAAGATTGGTTGAACAATCCTAACCTCTGATTCATGGACACTTGTTTGTGGCAATAGGACTATTGGGCATTTTCATTTTTAATAATCTAATAAATGTCCACCATTTTGATAGTCAGACAATCAGATAGTGTAATTTTTAGTTCATGATACATCTAAACTGGGAACCATTATTTGAACAGTTTAATTTAACTTGTATGGTGCGCATGCAATTTCAGAAATTTGTAAGTGCCTGCATATAATCCATCACACTCTGCTACAACATCAGAAGTTTTTCACTTTGTACCTTTTCTTTCTCTTGTAATAAAGTCTGTAGTTTATCCAAAAAAGAAGAAAGAAAGAAAGAAAGAAAAAGTACTCTCATTCTTTTAGCCAAAACCAACTAAACTCCACATGGTAAGGGTTAACGCACCTCGTTGTCCCCTACCCGGGTAAAGGAGGGTTGATGTCAAACGGAGTCATTGTTCAACTTTAGCCAAACAATCATGAGAACTGAGCTGTATCCAAATAGCTGTGACAAGCCTATTATGGTGATGATGGTGCTTTTAGCTTTTGATACCCTTGAATTTGCATGTCCCTGACTCTCTAATGCATTTTAGACTCTATGAGTGCATTGTTTGTCTTTGTGCTTGGATGTGATTTTGAATCTAAAATTTAGGTGGGTGCCATTGCAAAGTAAATTATGACTAATTATTTAGCTATTAGTGTTATTATATAGTCTGGTCACTTATATACTCTTCTGACAACCATTCTAGCTCATTAGAAGAACAAAATACTTTAAAGCTCCAAAATAATTCTGCTACTTTTTCCACTTTTATGATTGATAAAAGTGCGTTAAAGGTCATGCAAGCAATGATTAGTTATATTTTGTATTCAAATTCTCCCTGTTAACCTTCTTGAGGATTTTGGATGGGGAAATGTTTATTTGGTATCCCCTCAACTGATTCACACAACAGCCCACTCTACTTTTGGTTACACAACAGTAAACAATTGTACTCATGTATAACCAAGGTAGAAATGGTTGTGTATATATCAGTCAGCAGGTGTAATCAGTGGCCCCTTCTGGATCATATCTGTTCACTCCCCAAGTGCAGGGTTGTGATGTAGTAATAAACTCGGTAAGACCGAGGTCGAATCCCAAGGGACTGAAACTTGTACGTAATTTAAAATTAACTAAAACTAGAACTAGAATAAGACGAAATTTAAATCAACTAGGAATTGAGGAAATAATTGTTAACTAATTATCTAAAACTTAAGAACTTCAGAGGAAAGGAAACTAGGGATTCAGAGAATCCACTTGTAGAGATCAGGGAGATCTTATGCTTGTTTCATGAATCATGGAATTTACTGAACTGTCATTGATCTAGTTTTCAAGAGACGAAGGGTATATGAATTAGAATGGATTCCATCACCAAACCTTGCCCAGGAGACTATGGCAAACAACAGAATTAAACTAATTACCAACCAATCAACAATGTATGAAGGTTAGGAAGGGTACCGTCATCCGACCATGCCTAGGAGACTATGGTGAACAACAGGGCTTCCTGATGTCATAAACATAAAAAAAGAAAAGAAAATATTCAAAGTCATTGCAGACCCACTGTAATTTCAGTCACAACAGACCATAAAAGACTAAAAATATCTCCATGTTAATCAAACTAAAATCGACATCAATTCATGTATTAAAAATTAAATTAAAAGCTTAGAATCTCCCATCTCACTACAAGCTTCACCTCTTAGCCCTAGCTAAGAGGTTTAGCTTGACATGGATGGACTAGATCTATCCATAGTCAGGAAAAAATAAATGAACAAGAAAAGACAACTTCCCTAATCTCTCTCTTTCTTCTCTCCCTTCTCAACCTTCTAGCCGTCCCTGGAAAAAATCATAATCTTTTCCTCACGTTCTCTCTCTCTTTATATAGGCACCAGCGGGGGTTGGTTCGTGACGGGAGTCGGTGGGAGAACCGACTTTACGCAGCAGTGGAGCGCTAGCGGAAGAAAAACGTGAAGAGGTTTGCGTTTGGACTGAAATCTCGGACAATTGACGGCCTGTACTTGGAGCCTGGCTTCATGGTTGAAGTCGTGACCCCCTTTTAGATATTATGGACGGTCTGGATTTCTGACCCGGTCACCGCCAAGATCGCATAATGGCCCACTGACGTCGGTTTTCACGGACGCAGAGGCTTTGCGGACGTTCTTGCGCTGCGAAGGTCGGTGGACTCCATAAAGATATTTTCGGGCAAATCCACCTCGTTCATTGGTTTCAGGACGAAAAACCGTCCAGGAAGTAGTATTTTTAGAGCAGTTTCGGTGTGGCCCACAAGATTTCCTGCTCTACCGTCCGTTTGCGTTTGAACGGCTGAGATCCCCAATAACTTCTCTTCTTTAAATTCCGTCAGCTAGGTATAGGTTGTAGCTGACCCAAGGAACGAATGAATGATCTGGATTGTCCGTTTGGATGATGAGTGGGCCCCACTACTGGAAAACGGACGAACAACGTCCGTCCGCTGTTCCTGCGTAATGAATGTGGAAGTTGGATTGTTCTCGACTTCAATAGGGCCATGATTAATACTTATCTTCGAAATCTAGTCCGTCCATTGGATTACCCCTGAAAGTTTAGCAAGATGGATGGTTTTTTAGATCGAATTCGGTGTGGCCCACGGGATTTCTCAAGGAACTGTCGGTCTTCTGTTTGGATGGTTAAAAACCAGTCGTCGTTGTCTTCTTCAATTCCGCCACCTAGGCGAAATCAATACCCCTCCTCTGAAGTATATCGACGGTCTGGATCATTCTTTTGAATGATGCATGGGGCCCACTAAGCAGAACCGACGGCCTGCTTGAAGACGCTGGCGTGATTTGATTTTTTTGGTAAAAAATCACGGGTCAAAGACCCCCTTGACCGAAATAGCAATCCAGTGTGCGGCGGTCCTCGTGTAAGTGGTGTACACGCACTGCAGCATAGGATCCAATTTGATGTTTTAGTGAAATCTGATCCGTCCATCCATCTTGACATCTCATTTAAACCGTCAAGACCAATTTTTAAGCATCTCCAGATAGCAGGTGGGCCCAAAATCAATGGTTTATGGGCTGATCTGTTGATTGGGCTACTTCTACAGGGATCCGAGGGTTGAAATTTGATGTGTACGGTTAATTAATGGTCCTTAGGCCATGTATTGAGTTTTGAACTGATCGGATGGCGGGAACCCCATGATCTTGCATTTTTAGACCAATTCCGGGCCTTTTTAATGTAAATAGCTTGATTTCCTCGGGTCCCTGGCGTGCATATCTGTCGATCTTAGTCCCTGGAGTCCGTCCCTTGCCTTTGGTGTCATCAGAGCGTTAAATCCATGCTTTAAGCTCCTTTTTTTAATCTATGCTCATAAAGTCACCTTGCAACATAAACACGATAAAACGGGCCATTAAACAGTATCATGCTCGTAAATCTAGGAAATAAATGGGGTCTGATATGCAATATTTGACCCTCAACACAACCCCCAACCAGCATTTTGCTAGTCCTGAGCAAAGTATGCGAAAAGTAAATTGAGAATTACAGGACAATTTCTATGAACTCGAGTGAATTTGCAAAATAATCCAGTATGAGAATTCTAAAATTCATAAATGTTAGGCATAGCTTTCTCCTAGATTCAAGCATACGGTAGCATCATAATCAAGTTCAAAGTATTAATCCATCAATTAAAACAATTTTAAACATTGATATCCATGGGTGTATAGTGTAATCTCGGCTTATCAACACTAAGATTCAATTCTCTATTTCAAGATATCATTGGTAATCAACAAGAGAATTCATGATAATCATTACGTGCCTCACAAGTTATCTTTTCATTTTCTTTCAGCCTTTGATTTTAAAAGTAACGTCAAGAAGAGGTATCCAATCCTCACCTACAGGGAGCAAACCTATGGTGAAGACTGTACACCCAACTCTTTTTCACATATCATTCAAGGAGTATCAAATCCTCACCTATAAGGAGCAAACCTACGGTGAAGATTATTCGCCCAAATCTTTTCAAGAGATCTTCTTCTTCTATTGATCATGATTGGTAACTTTTTCAGGCTGGTTCCTTTCGTGCTTAGTGATTACCAAGTTAATCCTTCGATATGGAATTGAAATCTTAAAGTGAAAGCGAGATATGACATGTGAAATCATGGCTCTATCAATGTTTACAACTTATAATTCTGAATTAAAACTTCAATCTTAACTGTGAAATCTCACAGATGTTGAATCCAAGAGTCATAATTACTAATATTACGTATCTTATGATTCTAAATCAAGGATGTCCGTCAAAATCACTTCGAATTCACAAGAAGTTGCCAGAAAAATTTGAAAATTTTCACAAATTTTGCTCAAGACCAAGAAAATACTGACTAGGAAGCCTAATCTCCCACTCCCAACCAAAAATCCACATTGTCCTCAATGTAAAAGATATGAGCATGCAATGCACATGGAACAACGAAAGTAAAGTGATGGGAAGATAGTACCTGAATGACGAATCAAGAGAGATTTTTCACGAGATCGCTGGGAGAGAGCAGGTTAGTACGAGAGAGAAAGAAAAACAAAAACAAAAATAAAATCCTACCTATACCACTTTCGCAGGTGCTCTCGATTGCAAGGTATCCACTTTGTCTTTTAACATGGGATCGTTTGAAACCGCAAAGTGTGCCAAGCAATCCCACGAGTTGGGAAATTCAGATGAGCGTGACTCGTTTTTGTCATTGAAGTCCGTGATGATCTGCCCAAGGGATCCATTATCCTTGAAAATGGATGGATGTATGCTCTCTTGCTCCAGTCCTGCATAGACAGATTGAAAATCAATCGGAGAAGCATCGATGTGACCACTCTGTTCATTGAAATTACTCAATTGAGGCGTTGAATTGTCAAATATGTGCAGCTCAGATGGTGGCCTCAACTGAGTAGTTTCAAATTCCAGAGTTGTAGCGGGCAACTCTTTCTCCCGAATCATATCATCATTCAATTCAGGGGAGTGATCTAAACGTGTTTCACAAGAGTTAGAAGGGTTGGTCATGAGGGGCTCATCCTCCACCTTTAAATCAAACATGTCAAGTGATGGGAGTGGCTCATTATGACCGATCACTTCATGTACGTCTTGATCATTGATCTGGACCAAACTTGAGAGGGATTCCAGGGGGACTGTGGCTGCACATTCAGGATCGCAATCATGTTCTAGTCCAGTGCAGTGCACATTTGGGATGGAATCACTTTCCTCACATTCTATACCTAGCATGGGTTGAGGTTCGCATAAACTAACCTTTTCCTCATCATTGAAATCTTGTGTGTCATGTAAGGAAGATGTGTCATCATCAATGTATTTAAAAGACACCAATGTATCTTCATTATTCTTTCGAACAGTCATCGAGATCAACTCCTCAGGAAATTGAACCACATGCTCATTAAGGGAATCCCACTCCTCATTTCAAATTCCAGAGTTTTTTAAAAGAGAGTGAGGATAACTTTCCTTGCATTGTATTTCTGGATTGGGTTGAGGCTGAGACGACCTATCCTTCATTAGCCTATCAAGGCGTGATTCAAGCGCTTCTACTAATTTCCTCATGCCAGCAATATAGTCTGTATAACTCGGAGATAACTCCTCCTGGATTGTTTCTGGTGGATACTCATAAGTGGTTGATCCACGGGAGTTATTACCGTGATGTTTTACTGGCTCATCTTCGAAATATTTCTGTTTCCACTGATCAGAATCATACGGGTCATCTGTCGGGGGTTGATAAGCGTCATCATTCCAATAATCACGTAATGTTCTCTTAACTCGTGGAATGCAACTATTCTCCCGCAGATAATCACCGAAAGTCTTCTTAATCGGTGGAGCATCATATTCCGATTGGTTCTTGAAGATATTTTCAGAAAAATTTTGAGACATAGGTTGTTTTCCATAAGCTATCTCAACATACGGACGTGCCCACTCATTCATATACATAATGAAACCCTTAATCTGAATCTAATCCTAAAGAATAGAAGAAAAGATCCTACAGCAATATAGAAAGTAGGTAGAGGAGAAGTTAGAGA
The DNA here is from genome assembly GCA_037074715.1 of Magnolia kwangsiensis. Lineage (NCBI taxonomy): Eukaryota > Viridiplantae > Streptophyta > Magnoliopsida > Magnoliales > Magnoliaceae > Magnolia > Magnolia kwangsiensis. The sequence continues at coordinate 2,966,264 of CM073577.1, read as the reverse complement.
GAAGTTACCAGATTGGAGTACTGTGTTAAGATCCTGTGAAACAACCAAAACAAGTTAGTTTCTAGAAATAGAAAGTCTAAGAATAGAAAATTCGTAATTAGAAGTAAACTAATTTCTAGATAAAAGGAAGAAATTCCTAAAAAAGAAAGTAGAAAACAAATTAGGAATGTCTTAAACTAGAAAGTAGAAATTAGAAAGAGCTTACTGAATTAGAAGTTTCTATCTTAAAATCCTACAAAACAAATAGGTTAGTTTCTAAAAATCAGAAAAAATTAAAACCTAATCTTAAACTAATCCCAAAACTAATTAATTTCAGAAAATCGTAGCCGTCAGTCCCCGACAACGGCGCCAAAAACTTGTTCACTCCCCAAGTGCAGGGTTGTGATGTAGTAATAAACTCGGTAAGACCGAGGTCGAATCCCAAGGTACTGAAACTTGTACGTAATCTAAAATTAACTAGAACTAGAACTAGAATAAGATGAAATTTAAATCAACTAGGAATTGAGGAAATAATTGTGAACTAATTATCTAAAACTTAAGAACTTCAGAGGAAAGGAAACTAGGGATTCAGAGGATCCACTTGTAGAGATCAGGGAGATCTTATGCCTGTTTCATGAATCATGGAATTTACTGAACTGTCATTGATTTAGTTTTCAAGAGATGAAGGGTATATGAATTAGAATAGATTCCATCACCAAACCATGCCCAGGAGACTATGGCAAACAACAGAATTAAACTAATTACCAACCAATCAACAATGTATGAAGGTTAGGAAGGGTACCGTCATCCGACCATGCCTAGGAGACTATGGTGAACAACAGGGCTTCCTGATGTCATAAACATAAAAAAAGAAAAGAAAATATTCAAAGTCATTGCAGACCCACTGTAATTTCAGTCACAACAGACCATAAAAGACTAAAAATATCTCCATGTTAATCAAACTAAAATCGACATCAATTCATGTATTAAAAATTAAATTAAAAGCTTAGAATCTCCCATCTCACTACAAGCTTCACCTCTTAGCCCTAGCTAAGAGGTCTAGCTAAGAGGTTTAGCCTGACATGGATGGACTAGATCTATCCATAGTCAGGAAAAAATAAATGAACAAGAAAAGACAACTTCCCTAATCTCTCTCTTTCTTCTCTCCCTTCTCAACCTTCTAGCCGTCCCTGGGAAAAATCATAATCTTTTCCTCACGTTCTCTCTCTCTTTATATAGGCACCAACGGGGGTTGGTTCGTGACGGGAGTCGGTGGGAGAACCGACTTTACGCAGCAGTGGAGCGCTAGCGGAAGAAAAACGTGAAGAGGTTTGCGTTTGGACTGAAATCTCGAACAATTGACGGCCTGTACTTGGAGCCTGGCTTCATGGTTGAAGTCGTGACCCCCTTTTAGAGATTATGGACGGTCTGGATTTCTGACCCGATCACCGCTAAGATCGCATAATGGCCCACCGACGTCGGTTTTCACGGACGCAGAGGCTTTGCGGACGTTCTTGCGCTGCGAAGGTCGGTGGACTCCATAAACATATTTTCGGGCAAATCCACCCCGTTCATTGGTTTCAGGACGAAAAACCGTCCAGGAAGTAGTATTTTTAGAGCAGTTTCGGTGTGGCCCACAAGATTTCCTGCTCTACCGTCCGTTTGCGTTTAAACGGCTGAGATCCCCAATAACTTTTCTTCTTCAAATTCCGTCAGCTAAGTATAGGTTGTAGCTGACCCAAGGAACGAATGAATGATCTGGATTGTCCGTTTGGATGATGAGTGGGCCCCACTACTGGAAAACGGACGAACAACGTCCGTCCGCTGTTCCTGCGTAATGAATGCGGAAGTTGGATTGTTCTCGACGTCAATAGGGCCATGATTAATACTTATCTTCCAAATCTAGTCCGTCCATTGGATTACCCCTGAAAATTCAGCAAGATGGATGGTTTTTTATATCGAATTCGGTGTGGCCCACGGGATTTCTCAAGGAACCGTCAGTCTTCTGTTTGGATGGTTAAAAACCAGTCGTCGTTGTCTTCTTCAATTCCGCCACCTAGGCGAAATCAATACCCCTCCTCTGAAGTGAATCAACGGTCTGGATCATTCTTTTGAATGATGCATGGGGCCCACTAAGCAGAACCGACGGTTTGCTTGAAGACGCTGGCGTGATTTGATTTTTTTGGTAAAAAATCACGGGTCAAAGACCCCCTTGACCGAAATAGCAATCCGGTGTGCGGCGGTCCTCGTGTAAGTGGTGTACACGCACTGCAGCATAGGATCCAATTTGATGTTTTAGTTAAATCTGATCCGTCCATCCATCCTGACATCTCATTTAAACCGTCAAGACCAATTTTTAAGCATCTCCAGATAGCAGGTGGGCCCAAAATCAATGGTTTATGAGCTGATCTGTTGATTGGGCTACTTCTACAGGGATCCGAGGGTTGAAATTTGATGTGTACGGTTAATTAATGGTCCTTAGGCCATGTATTGAGTTTTGAACTGATCGGATGGCGGGAACCCCGTGATCTTGCATTTTTGGACCAATTCCGGGCCTTTTTAATGTAAATAGCTTGATTTCCTCGGGTCCCTGGCGTGCATATCTGTCGATCTTAGTCCCTGGAGTCCGTCCCTTGCCTTTGGTGTCATCAGAGCGTTAAATCCATGCTTTAAGCTCATTTTTTTAATTTATGCTCGTAAAGTCACCTTGCAACATAAACACGATAAAACGGGCCATTAAACAGTATCATGCTCGTAAATCCAGAAAATAAATGGGCTCTGATATGCAATATTTGACCCTCAACAATATTGGTATAAGAGTGCTAAAGTGTTCAAGCCTCCCACTTGATTCATGTATAGTCCTCATGTTGTTTCTGCTATCAATGTGGTTTGCAGCAATGGTGCACTCATCCAGTTGCTCACAGGAAGCTACTTTTCTGAGAAGATACCAAAGGTTTGGTTTTCCTCACTCTTTCAATTACTGAAAATTCTGTACGAGCGGGCATATTGGGTGGCACTTTCTAAAAAGGAGCCTCTCATGCAAATAATTTTGTTAAAGCAGAATGCAGATTATGAGGTTCCCTTTAGTTTAGAATAACTGAAGCAATGATGGAGTGTAACAAAGGCTTTCACCTATCTTTTGTGGAAGGCCAATGCCATTATCTCGTTCAACAACAGACCAGCTTCAGAGGCTGTCCCGTACTTCGAGCAGGTGATTATCATATTTCTGCTAACTGGTTGACCTTCTACTGCACACTTCTACTTTTTTAATGTTTCTTTATTGATATACTTACAATCCCATCACAAGTAACACGCAACTTGCATTTGTGCTAGAAAGTGCTGCCCATTCAATATTCTTGGAGCATTTTAAGGAATAAAAAATAACATTTGAAAGCTGGTTGGGTTGGATCCTTTGGGAATATGACAATAAGGGCATTCTCAAAATTTTCGGTTCCAAAAAAGGGAAGACCTTTAATAATACATTGTTTGTACTTATTGGATGCTCCTTCAACAGTTGTACATGGAAATTTTTACCCTGAGTAAAACCAATGAGGCCAAGACATTTCAGAAAATCAAACTTGCACGTTGGTCCTCAATAGTCCATACTTAGTGTAGGATTGTTCTATGTAAAGATAGACTACTAGGCAAACTTCTGAAAGCCTTCAGGGACATCCATTTTACATAGTAGAAAATCTCCTAGAAGGATGGAGTTTCATACATCAAAGCTGTAATAAATGGGATGTCTGATGTGCACTCCCATCTGTTTTCTCTCTACTACATCTTTTAGACCAAATTCAGTTGCTAGATGTTATATCTAGCTATATGTCCTTTTCTCAAACAACAAAAAATGCTTCCAGTGTCTTTGATTTTATGCATTTCAAGTGTTTCTAAAAGCTGTTCTGCAGTTTGGTCCCATGGTTAGTCAGTTGGTGCCTATGATGGAAGCATCCCCCGTTTATGAAATGGCTAGAAATGCTTCAGGTACTTACTGTATTCAATTAGTTAATTTTCTTTTTCTTTTCCTTTTGGTTCTTGATTTAAATTAGATTACACATACCTAAGACTACAAATACCTAGCAGTTATATCTTTATTTTCTGTTCACTTATTGTATGGATTGAACTCTTTAGGAGATGCATGGAAGGCACTACTCGACACTGCCGGACCAATGATACAAGCATATGACCAGGAAGCCTTGGTTTCTTTGACCAAATTCGTGGATCAATTACCCTCTGTCATGAATCAGGTTTTTCAGTGGCTATCATTTATCATCTCTTTCCAGTTTGTGTTAAGTACCTTTGTATGTACCTTTGGGAGCAAGATTTTCAGTCCTGCTCTTGGCACTTGTACATGTTTCCAGCTGTTCATAGGAAGGCTCTATCATGTGCCGTGGCATACAAATCAAACCTATTCAGTAATCACATGGGCTACTCAAATGTGTGGATTTTTTTTTTTTCTTCCCATATAGCTTTCCATTTTTGTATAAATGCGGTCCACCTGATGAACAGACTAGTCTGGTTTTTTGGGCTGTTGGACATGCACAGTGTGGCCCACCTGATTAATGGTCCAGATCTTGTGCACATGCCCCGTTAGCATATGTGGTGCAAGTAGCTTGAGAATCCTAATCTCCAGTGTAGCCACCATATTTCTTTCGAAGGTAGAAAGCTTCTTCACAAAGGCTCACCATCGCCTGTTGTATAATTGCAGGTTACCCAGGGCATATCAGAGTTCAGGCCAACACCCTCTGAAAACCGTGATTTCTGTAAGAAATCTTACAATGTCCCACACACTTTACTGGTACTCACTGCAACTCTTTTGTTTTTTTTTTGGGTCTTTTTCTTTTTTCTAATATATGTTTCATATAAAAAAGCTATTAGGTGTTGATCTCCCTTGAACATGCTGGTGTTATTCTGCATACCAGGTGAAATTCAGCTTGGATGCCATTGATGAAACCGACCTCCTCGAAGAGATCTTGAAGCCTCGTGTGGAGTCTATAGGTGGTACGATTCAGAAGGTTACACTGGCAGGGAACCATCTCACACCATGCATACAGGTACGAAACAGTGGATTCTATCATTTAAAAAAAATGTTTTTTTTTTTTTTTCCTCTATCATGTTATTTTATGTTAATTGGGTATGCGATCATAGCCTATGATATCTAGTTGCACTTAAAACCTAGTAGAATGCCATCATCAGAACTGTTACTTGTGGGAGCAGTACAAATTGAGAAATGCTGCTAAATTGGCATGCATGTTAATGCCATGGCCTCAAAATCAGGCTGGTCCACTCGTAAGGTAGGCCACTTGTGTACGTCGAATATCAGACTGCTGTTTTTTTTTTTTCCACATGCACACATTTTTCTCATATAAATGCAGCCTGATGAATGGACCAACATGATTCTTGGGCCAAGGAAGCTTGCAGTGTGTTCTACCTGATGAATGGACTGGATCTCAAGTACATGTGCTGTGAAACGATTCATGCAAATAAGCATAGTAATCAAAATCCTACAATTTACGATGTACGATTTAAATTGATCAAATTGTTTTGAGATGCCTGCTCCATCCACAATGGGGATCACTATTTAGATGGCTTGGATAGCTCTGCATCAATGTCACATGTGAGAGTACTAGTCAGCACAATTTCTTCAATGGCACAAAACTAAAATAGGAGTGTAGCTCTTCTCTATAAAGTCATTCTTCCCATGCTAGTGAAAGTTGCCATATGCATACCCACGTGAAGTACGCCTCTGTCGGCTGTTATAAAACCATCTCAGACTTTGGTCCATGTCCCATTTCCACTGGGGCCCACAGCAGACAGGATGGATAACCTCTTTAAAGAAGTATCACATCAATGATAGATATGAATGTAATGAACAAGTATGTGCATAGTACTTAAGACTTGAGATGAAAATAGATCCTCTACATCTTTAGATTAGCATGAACCTGCTGAACTTGTAACTGCTTGCCCGATTGAAATTGTAGTGCACTGTATTAACTTTTTTCTGTTTTTCTTCTTTTCATATGAATAGGATGTAACATGGCGAGTTGGTGATCTGTACACTCCAGCTGATGCCCTTGCTCAGGGATTGAAGTCTCTCTCACTCAATGACACTAAAGTTCTTGCTCGAACCATCTCTGATTGGTTCAGAGATATCGACCATCAGTAAAGAAAGAAAAAAGAAAAAGAAAAAAAGAAAAACAGAATCTTCCCCAATCATGTGTTACTATGACACTATTTCAGATTGCAAGATTCCACACTGTCCATGCTTTGGCAGGATGTCATGTATACTGTAAATCAGGGATTAAAGTATTACCATCAATGTAGTGAAATAGCACTTCCCTGTAAACGTATGTTGCATTTAGATTGTTTGTTACATGAAATTTGTATTTTTAGTTGCACTTTCGATTAAGATGGCTCCAGTGCTAGACGCTGATATCTAGGGAACTTTATGGCAAAAATCTCTAGAAAGTCAGATTGCTTATTAAGGATTGAAATTACCATTTTAATATTTTCTTTAAAAAGTGATGAATTAAAAATTGTGAGGCCCATGAGGAACATGCCTGACATCCAGCCCGTCCAACAGATGCACTATACCATGATTACTAAAAGGACCTAAACTTTGGCAGATCAAATGATAAGATTGTCTAACTATAAAAACTAATACACACCACTCAAAAGCATCTGAATTCGTGTGTAGTCAATCTCTTGATTCGTTCAGCCAGATTTTCAGATGGTGTGAACATCATGGTGGGTATCGTGTGTTAAATAGATTGGTTGTCATACACATTGTTCCGTAAAATGCAAATTTCTTATAAAGGCATTGTTTCATAAAATGCAAATTTCTTATAAAGGCATTGTTTCATGAAATGCAAATTTCTGAGGAATTTTGCCAGAAATTTTCCTTATATCTAAATCACTTGTGAACATGGGCCAAAAACCGTGCTGTTCAACTACTGTGCATATTACAGGTGGGCCTTAGACCAAAATGTCACACGACCAGACGATCCTTGCTTCCTTTTAGGGCCCGTAAGTAATGTCACCACAATTACAGATAGCATTATAATTGCAAAACCAAACAGACCTTTAAAAGAGGATTTTTACTCATGGGTATTTGGAACTGTTTCCTAACCACCCACTTGATATTTGCGTTTTACTTAAGGTCCTTTACGTTTTGCTACACTTTAGCATGACACCTCCTGTCCAGTATGCTTGCACAAAACTTTCCACAACCTGTTGATCCAAGACCGTCAGTTTGATAGACAATGGACCATTCTTCCAACTGCTGGAGAATCATCTACCCATTAACTGATTTGATCATTTTGGATATTCTTTCAGAGGGTCCATCTTCCCATCATATATGGCATGCCTATAAACTCTACAATCTTTGGTCATGACCAACAAATAAAGGAGATTGCAAGATGGAAAAAATGGCCCACCAAATTACACTTGATTCTCCCCACGTTCACATGATAGCATGTTCTTCCTTTTGCTCATTTAATGTCGATGTACATCCTCTAAGAAGGCTCAAACCAGGTCTCTACCCCTGGACAGAGGGACCAGTAAGGCCCACAGAACGGGGATACAAATTTCAATATTTGGGTGTTTGAGAAGGAAGCAGATTACCTGATGACCCAATACAGTGAGATTTGATTGGCTCATGTGCCGCTACAAGAAAGAGCCCCAGTTCTCATGGTAAGATTTTGAGCCATGTGCCACTATTAGAGATAGCTCCAGTTGACCAAACATGCTCTATACAGCTCCCATCTCTAACAGCAGCATATAATCCAACCAAATCCTACAACAATGGGTCACCAGGTATATCCCAGCAATCCACGTCCATCTCACAGACCAGGATCCTTCAATCATGCCCATACAGAGAAAGTGAAGAAGAAGAATTGTTGACAGGCACCTTGCCATGTCAACAAGCAGGTGTCACTCACCCACTCCAGCAGTCAGGACCGGCACACCCTGAGCCTGAGCCTCATATGCATGGACCGGGCACATTGGGAAATCATTCACATCTTCATGGATCCGTTCAAAGACGAGACAAAGGTAGCCCACATGGAAAAGCTGATTTTTTAAAAACCTACTTAATTAAAATGCATAGACCATAAACATCTACCTGAAAAACACAGAAAGCCTACCCCACGTCGATCTTTTTCAAAATACAGACCTTGTACACAAAAAAAAAAAGCAGTTCTTTATAGTGTACCAGCAGTCCAGCACAAGGGTAGGGTCTCAGGCAATCCGTCTTCTCCCTATCTCTCCCCCTGTCCTTCAGGATATTGTGATTTCCACAGACTTGGTCTTGGGTGGCGGAGGGAGCTTCTCAACTGTAACAGTCAAAACACCATTCTCGCATATTGCAGAAACTGCATTCGTGTTGCAACTCTCGGGCAGGCGGAACTTCCTTAGGAACTTGGGAGATGCCTTCCTCTCCAACCGAATGCACTTGCACCCTTCATCTTCTCCATCCTCACGCTTCCTCTTCCCACCACCCCGGATTACCAGAGTGTTTTCATCTTCAACTGTCACCTATACACAATTCAACAAGCAGCATTGCTACCATGAATGTTATGTTAGGGACCGGAACCAAGGTTTAATCTGATAATAGGTGTACGAATATCCTAGCGTTCGTTCACCACCAATTCAGCCCCGTATTGCCCTGTATCAGGCTGCTTTGGGCCTAAATCATTCGACAATACCGACAATACTGGTACATATCGGGCAACAAGGACCTGTTTCGGACAATACCTTGAACCTTCAAGGGTGTGGTCAATCATGCAGGCACCATGGAAAATGGAGGACATATTTTAACCAGTGTGACCAGAATATCAGCCATCAGCTGACATTATCAAACAGTCAGATGGGCTTTGAAGTGTCCTGCCTCCAGCATCAAATAGTCTAGATGATAAATTGATCAGTGATAAATGGTCTCATTTTGGTGTAGTATGAATGATATTAAATCAAAGGACGAGAGGCTTAATGACCTATGGTCTAACTGAAGTTATGACCCTTGATGGAGGGTAATGGCAGAAAAGAGTTCATGTAACCAACCCCTATTAGTTGGGACAGGGCTTAGATGATGATGCACGGCATCAAATCCTTTCATCTCATGACCCAATAGGACTCCATTCATAGAGAAATGCCAATGCAAGTGGCATGTAGTGCAGACCCTGTCGATAATATATGTACGGCAGGAACAGTTGATCAGCTGAGCCACTTCATGGATGGATCATAACAAAAACAAAAACCAAAGCGCCATTATATTATCCTTAACCAATCAATCACTCTGCCCATTGAATTTGGTTGACTGCTAACCACATTAAGCTGTCTCTCCATCCATTCGACTCGGGCAAACACTACTCTCTGAAGATGATCCACCAGCATCTATGGTACCCAGCTATTCTATACAAATGTACTGGTTAAATCTTCAACATTGCACAGAACTGTGGCCTTCTCTTCTTACACTAGAATTTGAAACAGTGAATCAGACGAGAATGGGAACTCAGCAGACCTATTCATTGAAAAACCCCACACACAATACTCAAGCAGAAATTGAAGGAAATCATGACCACCGCAAGAGGAGATGGAGATTACAATCTGAAACTCAGGGATGGAGAATTTTCAAGGCAGTTACCTGAATATCAGTCTTGGAGAGTCCGGGCACGTCAAGATAAAACACATACTCCTTGGCAGTCTCGAGTATGTCAACTGGGACACTGTCCATCCCCTTACTTTCATTGCTCTCATGAGAGCGTGAGGGGAACACCATCTTCTCAATGCCTTCAGGGAAGTGATGAAGTAGATGGTTTACAGCGGTAGCCAAATTTCCATTGAAGAGAGCAGCATCTGCAACTGGACTCATTTTTCTGCAGTTCTAGTCAGAGAAATCTGGCAAAGTAGCATAGCAGAATTCAGATTGGTGCCATCTTTACAAAGTGAAAAAGGTGAGTCCAATTGTTGTAAGACTTCTAGTAAGCTTTAGAAGGAAATGCATGTACTAATTGGTGTTCGCAAACATCAAATATCAACAATCTAAGATGGAAACAGGTGTCAGGATAGTAGAAGTAATTCCGGTCATATGTGTGCCAACTTGGCACCGATACTACAGGTTACGGGCCACTTCTAACAAGGTGGGTACCATGAAAATACACAGTATATCAGCGACGACTGCTCCAGGTTGGGCACAATTTTAGGTCCCTTCTCTATCATGCACATCTCCTGTCCTACTTGATTAGAGGACAAGCTTTTTCTACTGCATCCCAAACACACATGACCAAACAGCATGATCTCCCAAGCATGTGCAACATAGGCAACATGCCAGAAATTGTCTTGCATTTGACTAAAGCAAGCTTCCAAGTCTATGTCGATGGGATGTCATCAACAGTCTGGATAGGGTGGATGTGAGGATAGTAGAGGCTTCCAGTGCATATGCCAACTTGGCAACCATGCTGCAGGAGCCAGGCCACTGATCACGTGATGGGAGCCATGAACATTCCATGAAATCAACAAAGTCCGCTCATCAAAAGGGCCATGATTGTATGTTCCATTTTTTCTCATATGCCTTTGCTGTCTTGCTTATCTGCCCTGCTCATCCTACAAAAACCCCACATGAACAAATAACCTGATCTCCTGAAATAGCTCAACATACACAATGTCACAAATGGTTATTGGACTCATTTCTTCTATATATACTCTATATAACACAACCAGCTTTTGGACATTTTTGCCCCATGACTTTGAATATTAGAAGGGCATTAGAAGACATTTTAAACGAAGTCGAGGATATTTTAGGAACTTGAAAATGTGGCAGTTATCTAATGCATAGTATATATTTCACCCATAAAAACCTTTGAATGGCTTAGATTTTACACACGACCAGCTACTTTTCAATTATTTCATGCAAGTAGCCTGTCCGAATTTCTCCTCCTCTTTGCAAGTAACTTGTATGAAGCGTACAAGAAAAGCCATTCAACATAGGCTTGGTAGAATCCACTATGATGATTTTATGAAATCCATTCATACATTTGTTGGCTTGGCTCATATTAGGACATGAGCTCAAAAAACCGGGCATATCTAAAGCTCAAGTAGGCTACAACACAAGAAAATGTAGAGAGGGGTCTCTCTCTCTCTCTATAGCCTACACCTTTTCACAGTTTCTCTCTCCTTTTCTTCTATCCTAATTTCTCACACTTCCACTCTTTCCCATCCTCTTTGTGAATGGGTTGCACATGCTACTTCCCAAAGTTTGAAGAGATTGAGCTTCCATGCCATGTCCATATGGAGGTACAACACTAGAGCAACCCTAGCTCAGCAGACTTCACCCATGTGTCAAAATACCAGTCCAAGCTTGAAGGCCGGTTTAAACCAGACCCAACCCTTGTTTCATCAATAGGGTTTCAGTTACGAGGTAGGATCAATAGGGTTTCAGTTACGAGGTAGGTCCTAGGGCCGAGGAACTAGAACAGTAAATCTCATTTTTCAGTTTGCAGAAGTGGGCCCCATGGTCTAGTGATACAAACCATTGATATAATGGTTCTAACCATAGATGGCCCATACACTAAAAACCCCTGCAAATTGAAAATTTCTGACCATCAATAATTTCACCCCCTTTGTAACTGAATGTGAGCCCCTCCTCATGGCCTAAGTGTGCTTACCTTAAGCGTCTAGAATGCAACAATCAAGACTCACAATCTCATCCTAAGCAAGTCATCCTATCTTCCAAGTACCAACCCCAAGTGTTATTTACTAAACCTACTGGGATGCAAGAAATATATAAGAGTAAGGAAGTGTGCTTACCTTAAGCTTTTGATTACTCAAAGAGTCAAAAGCATCAAAACTTGCAACTTCTTGAGGGTTGGTTATAAATGAAGACCCCTCATCATCATCATTTAAAGTTTATCACCACTAAATGGTGTGGGCTACATGAATCCTGTTCCACCATCCCATTTTTTCAGGGGCCATAATTTCAGGCTAGACCATAGGTCATCAGGCCTTTTCTTATTACCTCCATCCACGTCCTTTGGGGTCTTCCCTGACCCTTTTATAAACTTAAACTAATACAAACTCACTCTTAACTAGAACTTGTACCAAATAAAGGCCTCTCTTCCCAAAAAGAGAAGAAAGAGGACTCACATACCTCATACAAACCAAAGAATGGCTAGGATGATACCATGTGTTGATTGTCTATTGACTGTAAAGCCTTTTGAGCTATTCTACACATTCTCTCTAAAAGACTTGACTAAAAAACTCTGTAGTTGCACTAATTCACAACTCTGGTCGTTCTTAGAATTCTTTGCAGCTTCCTTCACTATTGATATTGCGCATGCAATGCACTTGGAGGGAGAGTAGGGAAGAAGAGAGTAAAGAGAAAGACACAAAAGGAGATGCCACCATTTCTTGATAGCCCAATGGCTGTAGAAGCTTTCTAAGCTATCCAACACAATTCTCTCTAAAAGACTTCACTAGATAACTCTAGACATTTTAGAAAACTCTATAGTTGCACTAATTTGCAACTATAGTCCTCTTTAGAATCTTTTACAACTCCCATCACTACAGACACTACACATGCAATGCACTCGGAGGGAGAGTAGGAAAGAGTGAAAGAAGAAGAGAGACACAAGGTTTAAAGGGTGCAGCTGCACACTTCACCGTGAGTAAAACATGAATCTTTTTAATAATAGGTGATCCATTGCAACTTTCTCCAATGTTGTGGCCTACTTGAGTTTTAGATATGCCTCGCTTTTGGACTAACATCAAAACGTATAACAAATATACAAAGTGAATTTCATACAGTTATTATAGTTTGTCCCAAGCAACATTTGTTGAAAAGCTCCCTAATAGTATCATTGGGATGATCTACATATAAAGAAGAGCAAATTAAGCCACTCGCATAAAAGAAAATGGTTACTTTTTGCGAAGTAAAATCTAAACCATTTAGAGGCTTATTCGGGATGAAATCTAAATTTTCAGTCAAACAAAAGCCACATTTTCTAGTTCTCAAAATATCATCGACTTCATTTAAATAATCTTCTCATAACTTGTTAATATTCGGAAGCTAGTAGCATCCTATCAAGTATAGATATATACACTAGCCCACCATAGAATACACACTATGTACAACAACTAGTGTACAAGACGAGCACAAATTGGCTAAGTCACTTAAAATACCTCTAGTATATGATTGATCCATGGCAGTTTTATCCCATTAACTCATGCCAATGTAGCATGTGCTGGCGAGATCCAAGCCGTTCATCTAGTGGACGCCACCATGAGTGTGAGGTGTCCAAGAATCCGCATCAGATAGGATTGACCGATGGCCCACATTCAAACATGGAAATTCAGCCCACCTGATGATCAAAACCAATCTGAACAAACCCAAGGTCACAAGCACATCACATCACAGGCGTTAACGGCCCACAAGCGAGTCCATGGCTAATAAGCCCTGGCATACAAGACCACGCTCTTGGCCATTGAACCACACTAAGCCTAGACTAATTATCAGCTCTCAACCTAGAATCCAAGCCACTCATTAGGTGGGGCCCACAGCCAGCATGACCTAGCCCAAAACCCGTGGGCCATCTAACAAACACAGACCACTAGCCGTTAATCACGGGTGGCCAACCTGATGAGAAAGGATCCTAACAGCAATTGAAATGAATAACCCAGATCATCCACACGTGCGCCGCGCAAGCACGTGTAAAGAATAAAAAGATTATTCCTAAATAGAATCATCTCCAAAAAAAACAAATAACAAGATCACATCCTTTTGACATATGAAATAAGAAAAAAAAAAGAGTGAAATGTTCAAGAAAATAGGAAGCGGATTGGCTGGTGTACCGCACACCAGCGATATGGCTGGTGTGGGTACGTGTCGTGCGAAGACGAGCGTTGCAGCTTCGAGTTGTACGAACGGTTCAAAGAAGATCAAAGTTACATGGCCCCAAAATGATGTGTTTATTATATCCACACCGTTCATCCATTTTTTGAGATAATTTTAGAGCATGATACAAAAAATTATTAATATCCAAAGCTTAAGTGGATCACACCAGAAAAACCAGTGAGACGATGATTCTCACCGTTTAAACATTCTTAGGGCCCACCATAGCGTTTATTTTCCATCCAATCTGTTCATAAGGTCACACAAACCTGGATGAAGAGGAAAAACAAATATCATATCGATACAAAATTTCTTTGACACCAAAAGGGTTTCAATGGTAGACGTTCAATCCCCTAAAGCTTTGTAGTGTGGTCCGCTTTATCTTTGAATCTTTCTTATTTTTCGGTTCAAGCCTTGGGACGAGCTCGCCAGCTGAAATGACGGTTGTGATATAACACATACCTCATGATGGGACCCATAGAACTTGGTGACGTCAACACACACAGCTATATCGCTGGTGTGCGGTACACCAGCCAATCCGCTTCCAGTAAAATGTAAAAAAAAAAAAGGACTAAAATGTTCAAGAAAAGATCCAAATCTATGAATGAAATATACCCTTAAAATCTATTTTTAGGAATAAAAGACACCGAACGCTTACCTTGCGAGTGAGAGCCAAAGAGCGAGTAGCGTAGTAAAAGCGAGCGAAAGATCAGGCGAGTCGGACGGATGAGGAGAATCGCAGAGCGTCGGACTATAAAAAGCCGTAGAAGAATCTTCCAGAGAGGGAGAGGGAAGAATCGAGAAGAATCCTCTCTCCGCGAACGGAGAAGAGCTTTCTCTTTGGGACGGCAGATATCCATCCTCGCCACGTATTATCTATTCACGGAGATACTCGCCACGTGTTAACTTTTCGCAAGCAGCCTATTAGGTCCGGTAAGCATTCACCCAATACAGTACGACCCTTACCATGAGGCCCACCTTGATGTATTTATTCTATATCCACTCCGTTCATCCGTTTTAACGGACTATTTTACACTATAAGCCCAAAAATATTAAAGAACCAATCTCAGGTGGAACATATCATAAAATAGTGGTGAATAACTCTTAAATAATTTTGTGCGCCACAATATCATTGGATCAAGATGATATTTTTATTTTTCCTTCATCCATGTTTTTTTGACCTTATCATAAGGTTGGATGAAAATAAAAATTACGAAAACATTAAGTTGGTACTGATAAAGATTTTTAATGGTAGGATATTTCATCACCACTGTTTCCTGCGGTATGGTCCCCTTGAGATTTGGATCTGTTTCATTTTTCTAATTATACCATAAAATAAATTTTTAAAAAGGATGAACGGCGTGGATATATAATATATATATGAAGGTGGGCCGGTAAGGGCCGAACTGTCTTGGGCGTGGCCGGGGCCGGGGCCGCACCGCACCTAATCCACTCACAAGTAGAAAACCGTCCTACTCTGGCAGAGTGTGATTGATGATACGCACGCTCTTTGAAATTACATACGTGTCAAGAAAATAAGCCAAGTCCAAGTCATGGTTTCCAGTTTAGATAACATCCTGAATCAAAACTAACTCATATTTTCATATGGTAGGCATTTATTGGATGGTTAAAATGAAAAAAAGTCCAGTGGCCCTATTTCAAGTGTCCACTAGTCGGAAGTTAAAACAATCTTATTTTGGTATCGTGATTTAGAGAAGGTGAGTTCTACAGTTTAGTTGGTTTAATTTAAGTTAATGTGTGACATGGGTATAATTTATGAGTGATTGCGTATTAAGCATCATTTGTGCCTGAGGCAGCTACAGAAACAACGTCACCAAGTTCTGTGGCCCCACTATGATGTATATGTTATATCCACGCCATCCATTCATTTTGAAATATCATTTTAAGGCATTTTAAGGCATGAGACAGATAAAAACCTGTAGTAAACCTCACCACAAAAAATAGTGGGGAGAGTGATTCCCATCATTGAGACTATCCTAATCCCACCATAATATTTATTTGAAATCCAACCTATTCAAATGTTAAAAAATACATAAAATAAGGAAAAATAGGAACATCAGCTTGATCTAAATCTTTTGTAGCCTTTGGAAGTTTTTAATCGAGATTGTTATTGCCTCCACTATTTTCTGTGCTCTATCCACTTGAGCTTTGGATTTAACTCATTCTTTGTATGTTGCCCTAAAATAATCTCTCCATATGGATGGAGGTGTGGAAACAAAACATATATCATGGTGGGGCCCTCGAGCTTGGCGACGTCGACTCAACTTGTCGGTAGCTAATCTGCACCCCTCATCGAAAGGGAAGGATTGGCTGGGATTGGTTGGTGTACCACACACCAGCTATATAGCTGCGGTAGGTACGTGTCGTGCTAAGACAAGCCCTGACACTCCTCGAGCTCCGAATTATACAAACGGTTCAAAGGAGATCAAAGTTTCATGCCGCACAATGATGTATTTATTATATCCACATTATTCATCAATTTTTGGAGATCATTAAAGAGTAATATCCAAAAAATGAATTATATCCAAAGATCAAATGGACCATACAACAAATAGTAACTGAGATAATAATTTTCACCGTTAAAATTTTCATAGGGCCCACTATAATGTTTATTTTCCATTCAATCTTTTCATAATGTCACAAAGACCTGGATGAAAAGGAAAAGCAAATTTCATATTGATCCAAAACTTCCGTGAATCCCAAAAAGGTTTCAATGGCAGACATTGAATCCTCCATTGCTTTTTTCAATGTGCTCCACTTGGTCATCATATCTGTTTAATTTTTCGTCTCAAACCTTAAGACGAGTTTAAAAAATGTATAGACAGTTTGAATATCACACATACCTCATGATGAGACCTATAGAACTTGTTGACATCAATACACTAATTATATAGCTGGTGTGTGGTACACTAGCCCATTCGCTTCCCATTGAGAGGGGCCTGCATTGGGAAACGAATTGACTTATCCCCTTACATCGGCCAATGGCTGGTGGTCGGTGCCATGTGGGCCCCACCATGATGTATGTGTTTCATCTATGCTGTCCATTTATTTTTACATATCATTTTACGCTATGAGACAAAAAATGAGGTATATTCCAATCTCAAGTGGACCACATTACAGAAACCGCGTTGAATGAGCATCGACCATTAAAAATATTTTGGGGGTCATAAAAGTTTTGGATTAAGATGACTTTTTTTTTTTCCTTTCTTCTAGGCTGTAGGACCTAATAAATATATTGGATGTCAAATAAATAGTATAATAGGCTTTAGGAGGATTTTAATGGTGTATATCAAATCACTATTATTTTCATATTGTGTGGTCCACCTTAGATTTATATCATTTTAATTTTTAGTATCATACCTTAAAATTATCGTAAAAATAGATGAACAGAATGGATGAAACATATACATCATAATGGGATCCACAAAGCACCAACCACCAACAACAGGCCTTGTGTCAGGCGAGTAGCCAATCCGTTTCCTCCCCTGCAATGCATCTAGTAGCCAATCCGTTTCCTCCCCTGCATTGCAGAAAAAATCGCGATGAACCACTGAATTGCATGGGAAACGGATTGGCTACTCCCCTGGCACAGTCTCGGAGCTGGTGGTCTGTGCTCTGTGGACCTACCATGATGTATGTGTTTCATCAATTCTGTCCATCTGTTCTTCTAGATCAATTTATATTAATACACAAAAAGTGAGTTATATATCAGTCTCGCGTGGACCACATTATAGGAAACAGTGTTGAATGAACTTTGACCGTTAAAAACTTTTTGTGGGCCATAAAAGTATTGGATCAAGTTGATCTTTGTTTTCTCCCTTCATCTGGGTCTTTATGACCCAATCAACATATTGGATGTCAAATAAACAGTACAGCGAGCCTTAGGAGGATTTAAATGATGGATATCCAATCACTATTGTTTTCTTGTGGTGTGATCCACTTGAGATTTATTCCTCTCAATTTTTTTATGAAGACATAAAATGATATTTAAAAATGGATGAACGGAATGGATGAAACACATACATCATGGTAGGGCCCACAGAGCACCGACTATCAGCTCCGCGGCTGGTGTCGGGGGAGTAGCCAATCCGTTCCCAATTGCATGGGGCCAAGTATATGTATGAGAAAAATGTGCGGTCGCATTAAGCACATTCTACCGTCTTAGTGGACTTTCGTGACGTTTTTGGTACGTATATCCTTAAACCGGATGAGTGGTCCTGATTCTGCACACGTGTGACCTATTACACCTGTCCCCGGAATCTAGGAACTACTTAAATTTTGGTTCGAAGAGTTATTTTGATACGTTGAAAGAGTATAGATATCCATGCACATGCACTTTGCCACCAGACAATAAAGGGAAGTAGATTGCGTCCTTTCCCGCCTGGACAATAATCCGTCCAGTCAGGACTGTGTTGGGCCTACCGAGATGTATGGGTTTTATCTACGCCGTCCATTCATTTCACCGGATCATTTTGAAGGCTGAAGTGGACGCATAGTAGGGATTAAATAGCCACCATTAAAAACTTCTTAGGAGCCTCATAAATTTCGGAAAAAACCATTATTTTTGTTGTCCCTTCATCCAAACCTATACCTATATAACCTTATGAACAGGTTAAATAAATGTAGTGAAGGTTTCAACGGTGGGTATCACCGCTGCTTCCTATGTTATGCTCCACTTTGGCCTTAGTTTTAGCTTATTTTTAACTTTTAGCTTGAAATAATATATAGATATAGACAGACAGTATAGATAAAACTCATTTATCACATGGCCGTGCCTAGTTGAAATCAAACTTTAAATTGAGATGGTCTCCGTTGCTTACATCAGACAGAGTAAAATATTAGACTGTCCACTACATGGTCATTGAAATCAGTAAAAAAATCTTAATTAGTTAATAAAAAATAGAAAAAGAAAAAGTTACAACTCCTCTTGCCCCGGTGCTAAGACTATCAAGAGTTTTAACACCTGGTCAGGGGTCTAAGTACCCATAGGTGGTGAAAGCCCATGGGATGTTTATTTGCCATACAACCTATTGATAAGGTGTGAAAGACCTGAATGAATGAATAGACCTACAAATATCAGCTTGATTCAAAACTATTGTGACCAATGAGAAGTTTTTAATAGTTGATTACCATTATTTCATGTCCTATGGTCTATCAAAGATTTGGATCTTCTTCATTTTTTTGGATCATGTGGTAAAACAAATTTTCAAAACATATAAACAATGTGGATATAAGAAATATACATCAAGATGGGCCCCATGGTTAGGGATACCATCAACCTCAATGGATAAGGGGATTCATCGAAGCCGTACATAGATACATTAACCGGTGACCATGGAGGTTGCTAAGGGCTTGTTTGGATCGTAAGTTACTTAAATAAGCCGGGAAGAAATGTATGAGTAATAGTGTGTAGATTTGGGGACTGAGCACTTATAACAAGGAGGCTTTGTGAAGATTCCATCTATTATAGGACCCTTTGAAGCCCATGCCTCTTCATTCCCATCACCGGGAGAGTCATGGCTTCAAACTATGGAGAATTGTGTTTTGTACTTAACACTCCTAACAAACTATGCACACCCATAAACTATATGGGTCCCACCGTGATGGTCACATGATCATTCTATATCGATCATTGCATTGCTAGATGGAATACCATACATGGCTCATAATTCCAACAAACATATAGGAGGGGCCCTTAACTGTTTGATTGTGATACATCCAATCTTCAGCTTGCATGCCACAAATTCCAACTTCCTGCAAAAGAGGATATAATTTGCACAGCATGTGGCAAGAACTTTCTGCTGCAACCACAAAAAGCTAGCTGGGGCTGACCGTGATGATTGTGAGAAATCCACCCATCCATGCATTTCCTAGACAACCTTTTGACATGAGCCCAAAAATGAGGGGGATCCAAAACTCAAGCGCCTTGTAGAACGTGAAATGGGGAGGCTTGAACGTCCACCAATGAAACACTCATGGGATACGGAAGTTTTTAATTTGTTGCTATTTAATTCGGACACATGTCCATAAGTGCAATAAATGACCTGATTTTGTTTACGCTTGTGCGCGGCGTGCCATAAACATAATTGACTCAGCTCGAGCCAAATGTCCTGTGACCCATGTGTTGAAATAGCTAGATTAAAATTAGATCTTTGAAGATTGTTTTGACTACTCAAATAATTGACTAATAAGATAATTAGGAAATTTATGAAAGGAAGGATTAGCCATTCGAATGGATTCTTCTTTATATATATATATATATATATATATATATATATATATATATATATATATATATATATATATCTTTTATATGATAGCTTGATCAAATTTGTCAAAAAAAGAAAAAAGAAAAAAGAGAGTAAAACATGATTTGAAAGGATGAATGCCGATTTAATTAATAATTCAGTACTATTGGCATATAAAAGTAAATAAAATAGAAAGAGTTACCCACAGCAACCATGGACTAGATGATTTTTAAGACCTATCTAGTTAGAGTTGTAAATGGGTTAATGGACCCGATAGCGTACCCAAACCCAACCAATTTAGACTGGACTCAGACTTGATCAGTTTGTTGAATGGTATGGGTCTGGGTTCAAGAACAAACCCAGTTGCTAAATGAGTCTGGATCTGGTTTCCTTCATATTAGGCTTGACCTGGCTCGACCCAAATCTATTTAGTAAATGGGTGGGTTTAGTCTATATTATGAGGGATCCATCTAGACCTGGACTTTCCTGATTTTAAACTTGATAAAAATACTTGTATACCTTGATAATTAAAGATAATAATCTCTATCATTTCCATCTTTACCTGTGCCATTATTTGTATTTTTGTTATTACGAGAAGTTACTAAATTAATTTTTATTATTAATTGGCATTGACTAATTTTGATATAAAATCAAAGTGACTCAGTCCTAACCAGTCCAATTAAACTCATTTA
Organism: Magnolia kwangsiensis; assembly: GCA_037074715.1. NCBI lineage: Eukaryota > Viridiplantae > Streptophyta > Magnoliopsida > Magnoliales > Magnoliaceae > Magnolia > Magnolia kwangsiensis. The sequence goes on along the minus strand of CM073577.1, from coordinate 2,945,445 downwards.
TAAGTAAGTCTGGTTCAAGGTATGGATATTCCTTAACCATACCCCATGAGACAATATTTGAAATTCGAGTCCCAACTTGACTTAAGACAGACGAGTTGGATGGAGGTGTCTAGTCTTAAAACCATGAATTAAACTTAAAAGGCACAAGCACAAGCCGAGCCTGATTAAAACTAATGGGCCAATCACAAGCTCAACAAAGAGCCCAATCTAACCTATGGACAAGGATGGTTAGGGTTCGAATTAAAGGATGGCCCGCTGGGTGGTGCAGCCCAAATGGCATCAGTCATTAAGCTCGAGCACAGCCCGATCCTTCATCAAGCTTGAATTTTCAGGCCTGAGCCTAGGCATGTGGGCTTAAGGTCAAACTCAGTCCTAGGACCAAGATTAAGAGCTTGATTATCTGGCCCAGCCCATTGATTTAATTGCGATGAGCCGCAGTGGTGTGAGCCACCTAAGCATGGAGGTGGTCCAGGAAGTAGAGGAGGGAAAGAAAAGAGGTCTATCTAATGTACACTATATGTATAGCTGTATCCATACCAATACCTATCCTTTTTATTTTTTATTTATTTTTTTACACGCACACACACCCCTACACACTCACGCCATAGTGGGAATTCACCACCTATGTATGCTCGAACCCTTGACTAGGTGTTGAAACTCTTGAGAGTCTACCACCGGAGCAAGAGTAAAGATCCATACCAATACCTATCCTAGCATATGCATACCTATACCTATCCCGGTGAACTTTTACCACATTTTAGCCTTGTTTGGATGCATGAGTAGATTGAATGGCGAACTCGGAGCTGTCAATGGGCCAGGAATGATCCAAGCAAAATTGAGATTTTGAATAGGTCCAACCCAAAAAGTTCAAAAAGAAGACTAAAGCCCAACCCACCCTAGCCCATTGACAACCCTATTTGTTATAGCCACACTGTAGTATGTGTATGATATCCAAACCATCCAGCAGGGTTGCCTAGACGCCCCCAAAACCAAATGGGTCGACCCATCATGTGGGCCACCGTGGTTATTTGGAGGTTAGTGAGTAGTTGTGCCTTGTTGTCTATGGTTTGGCCCGCTTGATGATCAGATAAGCATAATATACTGCGTATCCATTGTCATGATGGGCCTACATAAAAAATTAAACACCTTTTACACATAGTTGAATAACTTTTAAGTGAAAAGACCCATATAGTTGAATAACATTAAAAGTCAATTTGGCCTCTCAATAAAGCATTCAAAACACCATTTATATGAATAAAATATAGAAATAGAGCTTAAACAAGAAAATAATAACTACCTAATTTTTAAAAAATTGAATAAAATCTTACCATTTCATAGCTTCTAAAAACCATACGTATGACGCACGTCACCTCATGGTGGGCCTACCTTAGGATTAGTCATGTTTTCATGTATTTGTTCGTGTTTCCTATCATGATGCATGCATTATTTTAGTGTCCCGGAATTTTTATTCAAAACTCAATGCATGATATATTGACCCACCAGTTCTTCTATTGAAAAAAAAAAAAAAAAAAAACCACATTGCTGATTTCTTGTCATGGTTCTCTTCAAGTAGGGTTTCAGTTTCTCACTGTGCTCTTAGGTGGTACATATTGTTATTTTTGTCTCAACGAAAAAAATCATTATCAACAAGGTTTGGTATAGGAAAAGAATCATTATTTATGGGAAATCAAGCTGTCCAACGAAATAATTCCATTTTCAAGTGAAGGTACAATGCATTGTCAATGCATGATATATTGATCAACCGATTCTTCGGTTAAAAAAAAAAAAAAAAAAAAAAACGGCGTTCGTGATTTCTTGTCATGGTTCTCTTCAATTCAGGTTTTCACTTTCTTACCGGGCTCTTAGGTCATGCATATTGTTATTTTTGTCTCAACCAAAAAAAAAAATCATTATCAACAATGTTTGTTATAGGAAAAAGAGTCATTATTTATGGGAAATCAAGCTGTCCAATTAAATAATTCCACCTTCAAGTGGAGGTACAATGATGTGACAATGCATTAAAAGGTAGGAAGAGAATATAATTGCCAAGTTCTACGGACTAGCACATTGATTGGATGTGAGGAAATGCAATGACCATTATTAGGGGCGACAATATTCACCAGGTAGATGGGAAAAATGCATTTTTTTTAAAATTATATATATAAGGTCGGATCTTTTACCACATTTGTATAACGAGTTTATTCTATAAATTTCGTGCGTAGGTCCCACACAGTGATTTGGGATTTTTTTTGTTTTTAATGGCATCTAACAAATTCGAAAGAGTTGCCCTAATATGAGATTGGAATGCCTGAAAAATAAGTTGATTCAACCATTATGTGGTCCAACATTCAAATAGAAGGTTTTTTGAGTGGTTATTTATTGTTATTTATAGTTTGGCCAACCATATTGTTTTTATACAATTTAATATATTGATTAAGTCAGACGTACTATGATGATGAGATTTTTTAAAAATAAAAATTAGGCCTTTACAAGCATCAGGTGAGCCACACCATAGATTACAATATATACCCGTCGAAAAAACTATAAATACATGTGGTGGCGAACATGGTGGTTGGATTGGTTTGATTTTTTGGGTGTCCGACTTTCATAGTCATGCAATGCATCTACATGAGTTTGATGCATGGGCCACAATTATAAGATTTAAAAAGGATTGTGCCTCTTTTTATATTAGACTTTAAGGGAAGAAGCGTATGGGTGGAACTAAAAATTTCACCCTCATCTCCGAAGGAAATTGGATTCCAAAAGAATAGTTCTTTGATGGCAATGACAGGTCATCACTCCTTGTCTGTTTTGAATGTGTTTGTACCGACACTGATATATCAGAACTCTGCAATTAAGCATGGTTGAAATCGTGACTTGATTGGATATGCACTTGTTGCCTCAATGACCTTGCCAGCAGTACCATAGCTTATTATGGTGTGACGGCACTTTTTGTTGGAATGGTGCGGTGCCTTTGGTTGCACTAAATATGGTTTCATAATGTGGTAAATATCATGAAATTCCACAATTTAATATCATAAATGTGATGAAATTTCATAATATTTGGTGCACCCAAACGCACAATAGCGTGAAATATGAAGTATGATATCTATTTTTTTACTTCACGAAAGTTCCCAGCCCTTTGTGAGAACATTGTCATCTCACAAAAGCTAAGGTTGGGAATGGGCTTTGGTCGATCCTTGGACTTAGTGTCCAGGCCCAAAATGTTTTGGGCTCGAGCCTATGCCTCGTTTAGGGGGCTGGTTGGTCTGGGCTTGGGCCTACATTTTAAAAAATAGTTTTATTAAGGCTAGACTTCTGTGAGAACAAGCTCAGGCCCACTTAAAAATTGGGCCATTCAAAGGCTAGCCTCAACTTGACCCATTGCTACCTGACCTGAAATTTCAAGCCGCTAAAGAAAAGGTGGGCTGGCCCACCAGCCTTAGCCAGTTTGCTGAGAGTGCGCCGCCCGGCCTGAACTGTTTGTAGCTGGTAGAAAATCAGAGAATCAGTTTTCAGATCTCGCACAGGTGGCACGAGTGTCGTTTACTATGCTTTGAGCACTTTATGGGCCCGGGTCCACTCAGTGGAGATTTCCACATTGAGCACTTTATGGGCCGGGCCCCACTCAGTGAGTTGAGATATCTACATCAAAGATCGACAATATCGCTCCATCTTAATTCATCAGTGGTGGGCCCAGCTACTTTTTTGCCTTTTCGCACTTGCAAAGCCCATATAGACCATACAAAATTCCACCAAAGAGGGTGGTATAAGGGAGCTTGCTGATTCCAGTGCAACGTTTGTTGGGTGAGATTATTGTACAGCTACATGTGTGGGGCCGGCCATGATGCAGGGCCCACATCCACTCCTTATATAAGGTGTGCCCCTTCAATGTCATCCTGTCTCTCAAAAATCAGGTTGACCCAAAACCCTGGTGGGACGGACCACAGGTAATAGTTGGGAGTTGGGATGGGGATGCCCACCGTTAAAAAACTTTCAGATTGTATGTGCCGCCCACTGTCTCATGTCTTGCCATCCAATCCATTCATAAGATGTTACCAATCAGGATGAACGGACTTAGTAAAAATCAGGCCATTCTGACGCTCAAGAAAGCCGCACCATGTGATTTTGGAGTTAGGAATTCACATGGTGTGGCCCATTTGAGTTTTGGGTCTGCCTGATTTTTTCTCTCCACGGAGATCATGAGGGAAACCACGTAATGGACGGAGTGGATGTCATGCACACATTACAGTGGGCCCCAAACGTAGTTGTGTGAGTGAAGCTTATTCTACCAAAAAAAACCGTTTGTAGTGCAACCGGTCCCGAGGTAAGAATAAATATCCACCCTTGTACGAGTAGCATAAAAAAAGCCAAAGTATCCATTGTTTTCAATAAATCTCTTTAGGACAGGCATCTAGGCTTTTAAAACAAGCTGGCAAAAAAAAAGGATCTTGACCGTTGATCTAGTGAGCCTCACATGGACAAGAAAAGATGGATTGTTAGACAGACAGGCCAAATAGTCGACATTTTTCTACAATGTATGGTGCACCTAATGGCCAGAAATGATGAATGGCCCACAAACATGCAGCATTGCGCTGCCAGAGAGGATTCAAAATTGCCAGTAGGTACGGCTGAGATTAAAGGAAGTAATGGTCCACTTCCTCTTTGGGCTGAGGTTATTGATTTTTATGATATTCGTACGAAATTCAGTACCAATATTTATTTTCATGAAATGAGTAGCGGAAGATGCTGTGTAAAAAAAAGTGCTGAATTTATGTCCTATATTGTCTCGGTCCCCATGGCAGTCAACGGGTCGGGTAGTTGTTAGCCCGTTTTCAGACCCGACTAAGGGAATCCGATTCGGTCTGATGAGATTGGGATCTTGCATGGGGGCCACCGTGATGGCATTCAAGAGATCCATCCCATCCATCAATCATGTGTTCCGCCTCATGTTCATCCTCAAGTTAGAAAAATAAGGCAGAGTGGCCCACCTGAGTTTCGGAATGGGCCTTGCCTTTGTGGTGTCCGTTCATCCTGATCCCGTATTTTGGATGAATGGACTGGATGGCACATGCACAACATCCCAACCATCGCATGTTGTGTGGCCGGCCTGAGTTTTGGATGGTGTGATTTTTCAGTTCAGGGCCAAAGACCTTATGGATGGGGTGGATCTCATGTGATGTTGGCACCGCAGTGCTTGGGTCCAGGTGATCATTCATCAAATAACAAAACAAAAAACATGACCGATTGCAAACGGGTCCACATTCATGGATGCAAGTGGGACCTGATTGTTAAATCGGGTATAGGATTTGGACATGTTGGGTGGGAAACCTGATCCAGTTAACCAAGGACGGCCCTACGAGGTAGACTCGGTGCTAGAGCTGTACATGAGTTGAGCCTGGCACAACTTGACTTAGCTCGGCCACTAGCTGACCACGGCTCAAACCTGGCTTGGCTCCGTCCTCGAGCTTGACTGGTCAGCTCGGCTTGGTTTGATCAACAGATCGAGCCAGTTTAAGCCGAGTTCGAGCTAAGATTGAGCCTACGTAATATATTCTCAAACACATGGAATGCATCTTCAATTTTTCACGGTATGTAAAATAACAATAATAGTTTATAAGTATTTTATTTAACATTCAATGGGCAACATCATAATTAAGATACAAAGGTATTTGTTTCATATCCATACCTTCCTTGGCATTGGTCGACACTTCGTTGAGTCATTTGCGATATCAATATCAAAATAACTGAGTCATTGAACTAGTTCAATCCGGGTTCAATTTGATTTGGAGTTTGATTCGAGCTCGGACAAGCTAGAACTTGGCTTAAAATTTTTTCAAGCTTAAAAAATTAGCTCGAATTCAGTTTCAAACCGAGTTGAATCGAGCGAGTTAACAGAGCTAACTTGGTTTGTGTATAGCTCTGTATGTGCTGGCCCCAAACATAGTTCTGTGAGTGAAACTTATTCTACCAAAAAAAAAAAAAAACCATTTATAATGCAACCGGTCCGATGTAAGAATAAATATCCACCCTTATACAAGTTACATAAAAAAATAATGGGTTTTTTGACCCATCTTCGACCAGTCGAGAGCCCTGCTCGACCGGTCGTGGGTCGTGTTCGACCAGTCGTGGGTTGCACGACTCAAACTCCAGCGAGTTTAGGATATTTCTTTTCAGGGTGCTCGACCAGTCGTAGGTGATCCACGACCGGTCAAAGGGGGTGCTCGACCGGTCGTAGGAGGTCCACGACTGGTCGAACCTACGCAGATTCGTTCTGTGATTTTGCGTGGATTTCGTGTCGCAAGTCCTTTCGCAACCAGGATGCGGAAGGGAGTTTCCAAAAACTATAAATTGAAATTTTATAGGATTTTTCAAGTACAAAAAAATCACAAGAGGTTTCCTAAAGGCTTTGCAAGGGTTTTGCTAAAGGGTTTAGGGTAAGAGAGAGTGAGAAAATAGAGAGAGGAGGCTTGTGGAAGGGAGCCGTCGTCTCAGCGCTTCTACGTCCTCGTGATCGGTGAGATCCCTCTATTTTCTTTTATTCTCTTATTGTTTATCCGCTCTTGCATGAGTGACGAAGGTTGTAAACGTTCTACTTCATAGTAGATTGTTGATCTGGACGAGGTCCTGTGGTTTTTACCTCTTTGAGAATTTTTCACGTAAAAATTTCTTTTGTGGTGTGTGATTGTGCTTTGATTTATTTCATTGCTATTATTATCTCATAATTCTGGTTTGTTCGGGAGGCTAGATCCTAAGGTTTTGTGCAAGGCCCCCAACAAAGTGGTATCAGAGTGCTAAGTTCATTGAACGGGTAGGATCAGTTTCAAAGTATGGAAGGTGGCTCATCAAGGATGATCAGCCTCAATGGTTCTAACTGGACTATATGGAAGGCACAGATGGAGGACTTGCTTTATTGCAAGGATTTATATTCTCCAATTTTAGGCATATTATCAAAATCCAAGGATATATCTGATGATGATTGAAAGAAGTTGGATCGGAAGGCGGTGGGGTTTATTAGACAATGACTGAATGATTCTGTATTCCACCATGTGTCTACGGAAACCTCAGCCGCTAGCCTATGACTGAAACTACAAGGGCTGTATGAGAGGAAGACAGCCGGTAATAAAATTTTTCTGATAAGGCAACTTGTGAATCTCAAGTTCAAGGATGATGGTTCTGTGGCCGAGCACATGAATGAGGTCAGTAATATAGTGAACCAACTCTCCTCTATGAAGATGGTCCTGGATGATGAATTGCAAGCTTTACTATTACTTAGTTCATTGCCTGACAGTTGGGAGACATTGGTGGTGTCTCTAAATAATTTCGCGCCAGACGGAAAGATATCCATGGAACAGGTTACTAGCTGTCTCTTCAATGAAGAGACAAAAAGGAAGTCTCAGGGGTCTACTCAGTAAGAGGCACTTGTGACACAAGAACGGGAGAGAAGAAAGAACAGGAAGGGCAGGAAGGCCTGAGATAAATCAAGAGGCAAGTCAAGTAACAAAAAAGATGTTGAATGCTGAAATTATGGCAAGAATGACCACCATAAGCATGAATGTTTTAAGGTTAAAAACGACAAGAAATGAAAAGAAAAAGAGAATGAAGATGAATCTGATTCTACTGCGGTCGCTTCAGATGGCGACATTGTTATTATTCTTTTAGTAGATCATGATGTATGTCTCATGGCTAAGAGTCAGGACACCGATTGAGTGATTGACTCAGGAGCTTCTTTTTATGCGACTCCACACAGGGATTTCTTCACAAGCTACAAGTCAGGTGACTATGGGATCGTGAAAATGAAAAATTCTGGCGTATCGAAGATTGTAAGAGTCGGTGATATTTGTGTGAAGACCAATGTGGGCTGCACATTGGTTCTCAAGGATGTGAGGCATATTCCAGACCTTTGCCTCAACTTGATGTCGATGGGAAGGTTGGATGATGATGGCTATGAAAGCCGGTTTGCTGGTGGGCACTGAAAGCTCATCAAGGATTCGTTGATCGCAGCCAGAGGAAAGAAGTGTTGCACCCTGTACAAGACAAGTGTCAGTGTATACAAAGGTTGGTTGAACGCAGCGGAAGATTCAGCTATTGACATGTGGCACGGGCGTCTAGGCCACATGAGTGAAAAAGGGTTTCAGCTACTAGCGAGGAAGTGACTCCTTTTAGACGTGACAGGTATACCTCTCAAAACCTGTCTTGATTGTTTATCAGGGAAACAGCATAGAGTTTCATTTGTTAAAACTGCTTCTCATGTTAATAAAGTACATGCATTAGATTTGGTTTATTCTGATGTTTATGGTCCTATGAGGACAAAAACCTTGGGTGGGACATTGTATTTTGTTACTTTTATAGATGATGCATCTAGGAGGGTTTGAGTTTATGCTTTGAAATCCAAGGACGAGGTCTTTAGTGTGTTTAAGTTGTTTCATGCTATGGTCGAGAGAGAGACATGTAGATCATTGAAGTGCATCCGCACTGATAATGGTGGTGAATACATCAGCGACTTTTATGAGTACTGCAAGTCCCTGAGTATACGGCATGAACAGACGGTTCCCAAGACCCCCCAGCATAATGATGTAGCTGAGCGAATGAATCGCACAATTGTTGAGAGAATCAGATGCATGATATCCCATGCGAAGTTGCCCAAGACGTTCTGGGGAGAAGCAATGCACACGGCGGTGTATTTGATAAACAGGTCTCCATCAGCTCCATTGAATGGAGAAGTACTTGAGAAGGTGTGGACTGAACAGGATCCATCGTATAGTAGGTGTGGACTGAACAAGATCCATCGTATAGTCATCTCAGGGTGTTTGGATGCTGGGCATCCGTTCACGTACCAAGGGATGAGAGGTCCAAGCTCGATATGAAGATCAGGCAGTGTGTGTTCCTGGGGTATGGTGATGAAAAGTTCAGGTACAAATTGTGAAATCCGACCGAGAAGAAGCTCGTCAAGAGCAGAGATGTGGTTTTCTTTGAAGATCAGTGTATCGAAGACATTGGTAAGCCAGAGAAGAATCAGCCTAGTTCAGGTGAGCTAGAGGGCATGGATCCAGTTATTCCTCCCATGGTGCCTGATGATGGGGGAGTACAGCGAGGTGTAGAGGATGAGGGGGTTCTTACAGAAGATGAACCAGGGGAGCAGCCCCCACTTGATCCACCTGTTGAGTCACAGGTGAGGAGGTCATCTAGGGACAGACAGCTGTCCAAGAGGTACTCGCCGCATGAGTATATTATGCTGACTGATGGGGGAGAGCCAGAAGATTATTCTGAGGCCCTAGCCGATAAGCATAAGGAGGAGTGGTTAAAAGCTATGCAAGAGGAGAAGAAATCCTTGTATAAGAACCACACCTATGACATGGTGAAACTGCCTAAGGGCAAGAAAACTTTGAGCAACAAGTAGGTGTTAAGAAAGAAAGTTGAGCAGAAGAATTCACAGATGAGGTTCAAGGCCAGACTTGTGGTAAAAGGGTTCGGTCAGAGAAAAGGTATAGACTTCAAGGAGATATTCTCACCAGTGGTGAAGATGACATCCATACAGGTGTTGCTTGGGTTGGCGGCTAGTATGGATCTGGAGATAGAGCAGTTGGACGTTAAAACTGCTTTTCTCCATGGTGACCTGGAAGAAGAGATCTACATGCACTAACCAGATGGGTTCGAAGTCAAGGGCAATGAACATATGGTGTGTAGGCTGAGGAAGAGCTTGTATGGGCTGAAACGAGTTCCACGACAATGGTGTAAGAAGTTCGATTCGTTCATGTTACAACATGGGTATGATAGAACGGAGTCGGACCACTATGTGTTCACGCGCAAGTTCTCAGATGGTGATTTCATAGTTATGTTGTGTTGAGGGTCAAATATTGCATATTAGACCCCAGATATTGTCTGGATTTACGAATATAATGCTGTCTAATGGCTCGTTCTCTCATTCTTGTGTGGCAAAGTGATTTTATGAGCATGGATGGAAAAAGGACGTTAAAAGTTGAGATTTAACGATCTGATGATGCAAAAGGCAAGGGACACACTCCAGGGGACCAAGATTGACAAATATACACGGTCAGAAATTCGAGAAAATCAAGGAACTGAAGCTCAAGTGGCCTGAAGGACGTCCATAATGCAAGATCACGAGGTTCCCACCATCCGTTTGGCTCAGAACTTCATACATGGTCTGACGACCATAAATTAACCGTACAAGTCAAATTTCAGCCGTTAGATCTCTCTAGAAGTGGCCCAACGGTCAAATCAGCCCATCAATCTTCAATTTGGGGCCCACCTGCTATCTGGATACGCTTTAAATTTGGTCCATACGGTTAAAAGGAGATGGTAAAGCAGATGAACGGAGCGGATTTCTCACATACGTCGAAGGGGGACCCACCTTACATCGTGCGTGTGCACAGCACACGTACAGACGCCGAGTACTAAATAAAGAAGTCGGTCAGCATAGGCGCTGACCGACGTTTTTCTCAAAACAGAAAGACGCTACAGCGTCTTCACGGCCGACGGGGAAGATCGACTGTGGGCCCCACTCGTCGATATTTTGATAGATCAGATCCGTCCATTGCGTGTAAAGGGGGGGTATTAACCTCACCAAGCTGTCCTTTTGATCCCATGCACAGGTACGGACATAGATGGATGGAAAACGCAGGATGGACGGCTGGGTTACAGATTCTGTGGACCACACCGAAATGGCTCCAAAACTCAGCATTCCTGGACGGTTTTTCGTCCTGAAGCTAATGGACGGTGTGGATTTTTGAAAAGAAAACCGAAATGGGCCCCACAAGCATCACAGCGGAAGAAGTTTCCGCTTTCGCACCGCGTAACGCACGGCCGCTGGCCATTTTTGCGATCATCTGTGGGCCCCACACGTGCTCCATAAGCTCGATCTGAACCGTCCACCGTGTAGACAGCCGCGAGAACTACAAAACCATGTTATCACTTTTCACCCATGCGTGCACACGTGTGAGATACAGAGGCCACAAAAGGGCTGCTCGGTAACGTTCAAAACTGATTCTTCTGTGATTTCTTCTCTGGGCCACGTCAATGGACGTTCAAAACCACCCATTCTTGACTGAAATTTCGTTCTGAATCCAATGGACGGGGTGGATTTTCCAGAAAATGCTTCTGTGGGGCCCACCGACCACAACAGCGAAATGGTGCGAAAGGTTTCGCACATCCGCGAAAACCGACTTTTCCGGACAGTTTTGGCCCACCATCTTTGATCATATGGCAGATCTGAACCGTCTATCATGTAGAGGACCCAAGAAAGTATCAAGGGACGGTGTTTCTTTGGAATTTGAGTGAGGAAAGTGGCGTGTTTCGAGGCACCGAACTTGGCTGCGAAAAAGCTTTCAATGGGCATGCATAGCTTTCCAAATCCGATTCAAATTCGATTTTCACAACTCCAGCAGCTATATAAGGAGGTTTTGGACGTGGGGAGCAGGCATTCAAGGTCTTGGGAGGAAGAACAGAGGGCTCGAGCTTGGGTTTGAACGTGGTCAGAGGAGAGAGAGAGGAGCTTGGTTTTTTTCTTTCCCTTTTCTTTTCCTTTTCTTTTTCTCTTTATTTATTTGGATTGAGCCCATCCATGACAGGCTAAAACCTCCTAGCTAGGGCTAGGAGGTGAAGCTTGTAGTGAGATGGGAGATTTTATTTTATTTTAATTTTAATTCATGAATCGACGTTGATTTTAGTTTGATTTTAATGGAAATATTTTTGGTCTTTAATGGTCTGTTGTGACTGAAATTACAATGGATCTGCAATGCTTTGAATATTTTCTTATCCTTTTTATGTTTATGACGTTAGGACGTCCCGTTGTTCACCATAGTCTCCTGGGCATGGTTGGATGACGGTACCCTTCTTAACCTTCATACATATGATTGGTTGGTAATTAGTTTAATTATGTTGTTTGCCATAGTCTGTGGGCATGGTTTGGTGATGGAATCCATTCTAATTCATACACCTTTCATCTCTTTGAAAACTAGATCAGCGGCAGTTCAGTAATTTCCATGATTTTTGATGCACGCATAAGTTCTCCCTGATCTCTACAAGTGGATCCTCTGAATCCCTAGTTTCCTATCTCTGAGTTGTTTCATAAGTTTTAGATTAATTATTCTACAAGTATTTCACCATTGCTAATTGATTTAGAATTCATCTTAGCCTAGTTCTAGTTCTAGTTAGTTTTAGATAACGTACAAGTTTCAGTCCCTTGGGATTCGACCTCGGTCTTACCGAGTTATTACTACATCACAACCCTGCACTTGGGGAGTGAACATGTTGTTATATGTTGATGACATGCTCATTATGAAAAAAGACATTAAGAAGATCGACAGGCTGAAACAAGAGTTGGACAAGTCATTTGCGATGAAAGACTTGGGCCCAGCTAAACAGATCATATGAATGAAGATAACCCGTGACAGAAGTAGCAGGAAGCTTTGGCTGTCACAAGAGCGGTATATTAAGAAAGTCCTAGAGCGGTTCAATATGAATGCAGCGAAGCCGGTTAGTACTCTACTAGATGGTCACTTCAGATTGAGCGACAAACAGTGTTCCAAGACGAAAGCAGAGGTGGAAGAGATGTATAAGATACCCTCCGCGTCAGCTGTAGGAAGTTTGATGTATGTTATGGTGTGTACACGCCCAAACATAGCATATGCAGTTGGTGTTGTCAGCCGGTATCTTGCCAATCTTGGCAAAGAACATTGGGCAGCGGTGAAGTGGATACTGCGGTATCTAAGAGGCTCATCCAGGTTGAGCCTATGCTATGGTGACGGTAAACCTATGCTAGAGGGCTACACAGATGCAGATATGACAGGCGACATAGACTCCAAGAAGTCTATATCGGAGTTCATGTTTACGTTTGAAGGGGGAGCGGTTTCTCGGCAGAGCAATCTACAGAAGGTCGTAGCATTGTCGACGACAGAGGCCGAGTACATTGCAGTCACAGAGGCATGTAAAGAGATGCTTTGGATGAAGAAGTTCCTACAGAAACTTAGCCTGAAGCAGAAGGAGCACGTGGTCTATTGCAATAGTAAGAGTGCTATACACTTGAGCAAGAATCCAAGTCAGCATTCTAAGTTGAAGCATATAGAGATTCGGTATCACTGTATCAGGGATACTTTGGAACAGAAAGTGTTACAGCTTAAGAAAGTCCACACGGACGATAATTGGTCAGACATGATGACCAAGGCTTTGCTCAAGGGTAAGTTTGAGGTTTGTAGAAACCAGGCTAGCTTGAAAAAGGTGGATCCTTCTTGGGTCAAAAAGAGAGAGATTTGATGGGTTTTTTGACCCGTCTTCGACCAGTCGAGAGCCTTGCTCGACCGATCGTGGGTCGTGTTCGACCAGTCGTGGGTTGCACGACTCAAACTCCAACGAGTTTAGGATATTTCTTTTCAGGTTGCTCGATCGGTCGTAGGTGGTCCACGACCGGTCGAAGGAGGTGCTTGACCGGTCGTAGGAGGTCCACGACCAGTCGAACCTATGCAGATTCGTTTCGCGATTTTGCGCGGATTTCGTGTCGCAAGTCCTTTCGCAACCAGGATGCGGAAGGGAGTTTCCAAAAACTATAAATTGTGGTTTTCTAGGATTTTTCAAGTACAAAAAAATCACAAGAGAGTTTCCTAAAGACTTTGCAAGGGTTTGCTAAAGGGTTTAGGGTGAGAGAGAGAGAGAAAAGAGAGAGAGGAAGCTTGTGAAAGGGAGCCGTCGTCTCAGCGCTTATACGTCCTCGTGATCGGTGAGATCCCTCTGTTTTCTTTTATTCTCTTATTGTTTATCCGCTCCTGCGTGAGTGATGAAGGTTGTAAACGTTCTACTTCATAGTAGATTGTTGATCTGGACGAGGTCCCGTGATTTTTACCTCTTTGAGAGTTTTCCACGTAAAAATCTCTTATGTGATGTGTGATTGTGCTTTGATTTATTTCATTACTATTATTATCCCATAATTCTGATTTGTTCGGGAGGCTAGATCCTAAGGTTTTGTGCAAGGCTCCCAACAAAAAAGCCATAGTATCCATTGTTTTCAAGAAATCTTTTTAGGACAGGCATCTAGGCTTTTAAAACAAGCTGGGAAAAAAAAGGATCTTGACCGTTGATCTACTGAGCCTCACATGTACAAGAAAAGATGGATGGTTACACCGACAGGTCAAATGGTCTACATTTTTCTACAATGTATGGTGCACCTAATGGCCATAAATGATGAATGGCCCACAAACATGCAGCATTAGCTGCCAAAGAGGATTCAAATTTGCAAATAGGTACGGCTGAGATTAAAGCAAGTCATGGTCCACTTCCTCTTTGGGCTGAGGTTATTGATTTTTATGATATTCGTACGAAAGTCAGTACCAATATTTATTTTCGTGAAATGAGTAGCGGAAGATGCTATGTAAAAAAGTGCTGAATTTATGTCCTATATTGTCTTGGCCCCCTTGGCAGTCAATGGGTCGGGTAGTTGCTTACCCGTTTCCAGACCCGATTAAGGGAATCCGATTCGGTCTGATGAGATTGGGATCTTGTATGGGGGCCACCGTGATGGCATTCAAGAGATCCATCCCATCCATCAATCATGTGTTCCGCCTCATGTTCATCCTCAAGTTAAAAAAATAAGGCAGAGTGGCCCACCTGAGTTTCTGAATGGGCCTTGCCTTTGTGGTGTCCGTTCATCCTGATCCAGTATTTTGGATGAATGGATTGGATGGCACATGCACAACATCCCAACCATCGCATGTTGTGTGGCCGGCCTAAGTTTTGTATTGTGTGATTTTTCAGCTCAGGGCCAAGGACCTTATGGATGGGGTGGATCTCATGTGATGTTGGCACCGCAGTAGTTGGGTCCAGGTGATCATTCATCAAATAACAAAACTAAAAACATGATCAATTGCCAAACGGGTCCAAATTCATGGATACAAATGGGACCCGATTGTTAAATCGGGTATAGGGTTTGGACATGTGGGTGGAACGCTAGATCCAGTTAACCAAGGACAGCCCTACGAGGTCGGTGCTAGAGCTGTAGCTCGAATTTGGCTTGACTCAGTTCTCGAGCTTGACTGGCCAACTCAGCTTGGTTCAATCAGCAGATCGGCCAGTTTAAGTCGAGTTTAAACTAAGATTGAGCTTGCGTGGCATTTTCTCAAACACATAAAGTGCATCTTCAATATTTCACTGTATGTAAAATAACAATAACAGTTTACAAGTATTTTATTAAACATTCAATGGGCAACATCATAATTAAGATAAAAAAGTATTTGTTTCATATCCATATCTTCATCGCCATTAGCCGACACTTTGTTGACTCATTTCATCAAACACTTGTTGAGCAATATCAATATTAAAATAACTGAGTCATCCAACTGGTTCAATCCGGGTTCAATTAGATTTAGGGTTTGATTCGAGCTCGGACAAGCTAGAACTCGGCTCAAAATTTTTTTGAACTTAAAAAATTAGCTCGAATTCAATTTTGAACCGAGTTGAATTGAGCGAGTTAACCAAGCTAACTTGAGTTGTGTATAGCTCTCCTTGGTGCCTCTTATATGTGCGGGCCACCTGCAGTAGATTTTAAAAGTTATTTGGACAGTATATATTTATCAACAGTAGCACATGGCACAATCAAAACATACATGCCACCAACCAGATCCACTAAATCCGTGTCAGGTACATGGGCAGACACACTGTGGTGGCAAGGGTCCAGATAAGACCAGGTTGGAATGGCCCATTTCCAAAGTGAGCCACAAGGCCTTGCCTTAATATATAAGGGCCCATGGGCCACGACATGCTGGTTGCAAATGGACCTGCATGAGGACTTCTCAACCTGGGCGAAGCCCATCATGTTTATCAAATGGTCCCGATAATGCCCTGGTGGGCCCCACCTGGCTATTTGCCAACCTTAGCCAGACACGCATGCACCATCGAATCGTTTTTACTCTTGGAAAGATAAGATATGCTTCCACCACATCCTACACCCCTTTTAGTAATAAGAGGGCTTCTCAACGTGGGCGAAGCCCATCTTGTTATCAAATGGGCCCCTGGTGGGCCCCACCTGGCTATTTGCCAACGTTAGCCAGACACGCATGCACCGTCGAATCGTTTTTACTCTTGGAAAGATAAGATATGCTTCCACCACATCCTACACCCCTTTTAGTAATAACTCCATACACTGCTTTTGTTTCCACCGACACATCACTCTGGATTTCTGAATGCATCATGGAAATTCATGTCACTATCTAAGCCCACATCGTTTTGTTATTTTTTCCTCTCTGATAGGAACGTCGACGGTTCTGTAATTCTCAACCGTCTATTAGAAGGTCACCCATCGGCATGTGATCATCGTAATGAAGAGCATTTTCAAGGTGGTTATCCATCTACAGTGTGATGTAACATACCAACGGTGTGGATTAGATAACCATGGGACCCACTTGCCACATATGATTGTTCTCAGCTCCACTAAGCAAAATTTAAATAATGTTAGGGCAGAAGCATGTGATTTAGGATTTCAGATACGGCGCCATGTGAGATGATTGAAGTGATGATTGTGTCTGTTGGGTTTTTTTACATTAAAATCCAACGTGAGAGAATCAATCATATCCATTAATCACCTGACTTGGAACTGTAGCTGGTTTCTTTAAGCACATGCTCAGACCCTCAAAATCCTAGAAAGATCAATCTTGTCCGTCCAATCACCGGACCTGTACCCTACAAAATTTCCACATGCTGAGCACGCTCCACTGTGCGTTTCTCACCACGACACACTATGACCAGGGCTCATCATGGGGCGTAGATGCCATCCACCTGCAGGCCATCCTGACCATTCAAATCATGGGCCCGTTGGTCTAGTGTGGAAATCTATCTTATTAAACTATCCTAGCCATTTGAGATGGGGGTCGCAACAGGCTGGATCTGCCCACTGATCAACTGGCCTGACCTACTTGTGAGGCAGCGGGACTTTGGGTTGGAAGATGTGGCCAGTTTAAGTAAATGAGCTGGCCTTTGCTTAAACTGCGTGGTGGTAGAGTGATGCAGAGCATGCTGCGGGCACTTTCATGGCAAAGATGGACCAGGTAAGCTCCTTTAGCCCACCAACCCTGCTTGGTGCTGTATTTGTGAGATACTATAGATCGACTGTCGAAAGTTCATCTTTTTTTTTTTTTTTTTAAAATATTTTTTTTTTTATATTAAATTTTTGCTATAACTAGTAAATTGTACTTCAATTATAACTTCTGAGCTTTTTGAGTTGGAGGAGTGGTGAACAACATGAAAAAGGCTTTAAAAAATTAGGAGAAAAACATGATTAAGCCAAGTTTTTATTTATTTAAATTATCAATTAATTTATTTTAAATTATTAGAAATTATTTCTATTTTCATCCAGGAGGAATATCTGTGATGAGTCTAGAAAAGCTCCGTAGATTTAGAAAAGTTACCCCCTAAGCAGACGGTGATTTTGACCTCATTAAATCATTCTTGGAATCATAGATGGGGTGTCAATTGCCATTCAACAATAAGGTCATGATTTCGAGTGCTCATATGGAATGTGTAATGGGGACCATCTTAACTGCCGGGTCAAGTTAGGCTTGGGCTTGGGTTTGATGAGTTTTAAGTAGGCTAGGTTGGGCTGTAATTAAGTGGCTAAGGTCAGGTTAGGCTTGGGCTCAGCTCTGATGAATTTTAAGTAGGACAGGTAAGGCTATAGGGTAATGGGTGAGAATAGGGCTGACCCTCATTTGACCTGAACCAGATCGGTTGTCACATGTCAATGGGCAACGCGGCAATTTTCACTGTGGACGGAACATATCCCTGAAAAGCAAACTGATTGGGCCATCTAAAACCGTTTGATTCTTCTCATTGTATTAAGCATCCCCAATTAGAATGCTAGGATTATCTGATCAATGAGGCTTGACGGCCATCATCCATCCACAATGGGGACCTCCACTTGGAGGGTATGGATTGGTAATCATGTATGTAAGATCTACGGTGGATGTGGTGTCACTTTTTTTTTTTCTGTGGCAAACGCACATTGGAGGGGACCAGATACCTGAGAAAGCAATCTAAAGTAAAACCACCCGACATGGAAATGTAGCCGATCTCCTCGTGCACATGCTCCCGACCCTAAAAATCCTGCCTCTAGATTATGCTCTTTTGAGAGAGAGAGAGAGGACCACATGCCAATATGAAACATGGATTCGAGATCTAATCCATCCATCACGAGGTTATTTTGTTGAGTTCCTACCCAATATTCAGATTGGTCAACTGATCAGGTGGGCCACAGTCTTTCTATAATTTCTTAGTGTATCTAACATAGTGGCCTACCTGATGACTGATCCACTTGGTTTTTTCAGCGAGATCATCTGTAAAGTCAGACCCACCTGATGGACGGCTTGGATATTACACCCGTATGCCAGTTGGCACGTGTGGTGTCTTTTAGATTGTTTAAAAAAGCAAGACCACAGTTTTTCTAAATTGTTCAATGGTTTCTAACTTTGTGGCCTACCTGATAAGTGGGCCACAGCAATTTTCGGGTGAGAACATCTATAATCTCAGCCCCACCTGATGGATGGCTTTGATATTGCACCTGTATGCTATGTTGGCACATGTGGTGGTGTAATTTAGATTGTATGAGAGTGTGTGGGGTTTATCTAAGTTGTGGAAATTTTTCTAATTTTGTAGCTACACGATGAGTGGACCAGCGTGATTTTCGGGTGAGAACATCTGTAATGTTAGGCCTACCTGATTGAATTAAAGGCGTTGTGAGAGTAGTGGGCTTCATATGCTGGTTTTTGGTGGTGTCCATCGTTTGGTATTCAAGAAAGAATCAGATGGCATTACCAGCCAAAAGCATCGTCTGTTCCCGATTTTGACCAATCAAGAATGGGAACTTATTCATGGTGGTTTGTGGGAGAGGATAGATCAAAGTGCTTATTTTCCCCATATGTACCAACATCTCACACGTGTTTATGATCTGGGACACTCATCAAGTGGTCCACACCAGGATATTACCCTGTCAAAAAAATCTAGAATGTCCACTCATCAGATGGGCCACACGTGTTCGATGAATATAGACTGCCGGCCATCCTTCTTCTACACATCCATTTCTCCTATGCGTGTATGGCCCTATTGATGAATGGGCATGACTGATATTTAGCAAGTGGTATATTCATCGTGATTCCCAACTGATGAACGGCCCAGATCTTGTACACATGGGGCATGATGGTAAGTGTGCCGGGAATGATGGTAAGTGTGCCGGGAACCACCCTGCCACTTCTCCATGTTGTGTTAGGACGGGGGAGAATCTTGTAAGCTTGCATTGTCTATCAAATAGCTGAAAAAAAGCATCTAGGCTTCTCTTTATTTCATTATTTTTTACATGGTAAAGTACTCTTGATTTAGGTGGACAAGCTAATAAAATATAATTTTCATAAATAAATATTATCACATTTGAACTTTATTTCCCTACAATACTTAAATAATAAAAGAGTAATCCATGTTATAAAAAAACTAAACGAAAAAAAGGGATTATAATCTTAGGGTGCATTTGATAAAACTTAGTTTCATAACTTATCATTAAAAAATGTTATTTTTGGTGATTTTGATGACTAGATGAGTTTTTTTGGCTATCACAACTTGACTTAAAACTTGTTGCGGAATGCTACAAGACATTTCACTTTAAAATTTTTGTTGAATTTTGACCAAAATATTCCTATCAACTTTTAAAATTGATAAAATTACCCTTAAGATAGAATGGTGTCACTTCTCATTGGTCTACATCATAGCTGATGATTTAAGCTATCAAGATATGTAGGATTTATCTCTATCAAATCATTTGTGTGCTACATAACATGACTTAATGTATGGAACTTCTTTGGGCCCCACAATGATTTATCTTTTTGATCCGCAACTTCCATCATTTTTTATAGATCATTATAGAGCTTGAGCTAAAAATTGAGGCACATACAAAGCTCAAGTGGACCACACCACATAAAGCAGTGGGGATTGAACGACTACTATTGAAACCTTTCCAGGGTCCACTATGAAGTTTATTTGCCATCTAACCTCTTCATAAGGTTGTATGGACCTAGATGAATGGAAGACACAAATATCATCTTGATTAGAGCCTTTTGTGGCCCCAAGAAGCTTTCACTAATAAGTGTTCAATTCCTACTGTTTGTGTAGTGTGGCCCATTTGAGCCCTGGATCTTTCTGTTTTTTGTTTCATTTCATAAAATGGTATAAAAAATGGATGGATGGTGTGGATATGATACATATGTCATGATGGGTCCCATGGAAGTTAGGCATGATGGTCCCATAGAAGTTCCAGTGTCAACACTTCCGATTTTCTTTTCTCGGCTTGGAATGTGCTGCACCACGAGAGTGGTTCGGTGAGACCCTGACATCACTGTGGACATTGCAACCCTTACTGTAGTGCTCTACTTGATGTGTGAATTCCGTATCCACTTAGTTCATTCGGTTTTCTAGATCACTTTAGAGCATTATCCAAAAAATTGGCGTATATCCAATTAACAGGTGAACCATACCATTATAAACAGTGGTGATTGACCATTAGTGGGCTACAAAAGTTTTGGATCATACTTATATTTGTTTTTACTCTTCTTCCGGACTTATGTGAACTTATCAACAGATTGGATGACAAATAAAAACTATCGAAACATTAAAGTGAGCCCTAAAAGGTTTTTAATGGTAGGGTGTTCAGTCACCATTATTTTCTGGTGTATGGTCCACATGATAATTGGATTTTCTTAAGTTTTGGTATCATGCTAAACAATGATCTTAAAAAAAAAAAAATGGATAGATGGAGCCTATACAAAATACACACATCAAGGTGAGCCCCACGGTATAGGTTGCACCATCTTGGGTGAGGCCGAGGTCTCACTTAATCTCCTCCCCTACTCAATACAATGAGCAACGAAATTTCTTGAACTATGAAATTTACGTTGGCCCCACACTAATGTATTTCTTAGATTCATATCTTTCGTCTACTTTTTAGATAATTATAGGATATGAATCCTAAAACAATATACATCAAATATGGTTCTGATACAAAACTTCCGTCACCTTAGGCGTTCAATCCCCATAGTTTCGTGTGGTATGGCCTCAGATGAGTTTTGGATATATCATAATTTTAGACTCCTATCCTATTGTAGACTTGCAAATCAGATGAGCAGGGTGGATTTTTCATGTACATCTCTGTGGGCTCCACATAGCCTTAGGCAGAAGAGTATCTTTGTGTCAGGGTCGCAGGCAATCCATTGATTGGGTAGCTAAAGATGAACAATTTAGTCAATGGATCTATGAGGCTCACCGTGATGTATATGTTTTTTCTATGACGTCTATTCATTTTGACAAATAATTTTAGGGTATGAGCGAAAAAATGCGACAAATTGAAGGCTTATGGGAACCACGTACACCATAGGAAGTTACCATTGAAAACTTCTGGGGATGCTCAGAAGTTTTGGATCAAGTTGATATCTATTTTTTCTCTTCATACAAGTCCATGTGACCATATAAACAAATTGAATGGCAAATAAACATTATGCCGTACAAAGTTTTCAACCATACGAATTCAATCTCCATTTGAGTATTCAATTTGCCTCCTTCTTAGGCTCATTCCATTAAACAATGAGTGTGATCCAAAACTTTTATGGCCCACAAATATTTTTTTTACTAGTCAATGACCATCATCTCCTATGGTGACTTACAAGCATTAAGATGTACTATACCATTGGGCTAAGATAATACTGCCATTTGTACAAGTGGGACCCATGATCTAATGATGAGAACCATTTGTCTGATGGGCCATCCATTGATATGCCTAAGAATTTTTCATTCAACACTTATGTTTTTATAAATGTGTTACTTTGGATAACATCCAATGGATGTAATAAAGTTTTTGATTTGTTAAAGATGTTGGCTATTTTTTAAATTTATTTAAATAAGTAGTATTGGTGCTTAATATTAACAAAGGGTTATGATTATTTTATCAAGAAGAGTACAACACATAGTCCATTAATTAAGAGGTCATGTTCGCGAGCTCATAGATGGATCATAGGTGTGCCAAATTTGGTGACAAAGCAATGGCATATTTTGTTTCATATTCTCTAAAGCAATTGCAACGAATATGACAAATTATGGTTTGTTTTTACTAAATAGAATTTTGTGAAAACAATAGTACTTATTTTCAAATCTCTTTTTTTTTTAATAGATAAAGTACAAAAACAATTTTTTTGGTACAAATAGGTACATAAATTTAGTAGTTTAAGCTTCCAGTGCCTAAGTTAATTTCCAGCCCTTATTTTTCAGTTTACCAAACAAAGATATTGTAGTTATTTTAGACTTGGGCAGAATATGATATTTGATACTCAGGCATGTGAAGATGTAGACATCACATACAATATTAACTCAAATTAAACCGCTTAAATTGGTGTACGTAGCGTTACTAAGCCGGAGTCCTGAAATTAGATTGGTTGAATGATATTAACCACCCATTCGCGGACCTTCGTTGGTTGAAATAGGACCAATGGATATTTTAAATTTTAGCCGTCAAATGAGTGTCCACACCAATCTGATAGCTAGATTATGAAATAAGTGTAATTTTTGGTTCATGATACTTCAAAACTGGTACCCATAATTTGGACAGTTTAGTTTGACTTAATTGTCTGCCAAGTATTTAATTTCTAGGTGCATGCGTATCAACCTTCACACCCTACCAGAGTATCAAAGTTGACCTTCTTTTCTACATCATCCATTTTCCAAGCCATTTATGGGACGGTTAAGATTGCCTGCTTTCGAAAAATCATAATCCTCAATTTTCCCGAACCAAGATATTGATCAGATTACTGATTGGACCTATTTTTATATAAACTACCCTGACCATTCATTTTATAAGCAATCGATCAGATGGTTAGTACCATCCAATCTCTGTGATTTTTGAACAGCAGCATGTGTGATGTATGGTCGAAGTAACGATCGGTCTAGATCAAGCAACCGGACTCTCTAAATCTCTGGACGCAAAGAGTAGCATCGTACTTGTAATCTCTGAGTGCACTCAATCATTTCTATTTTATTTTTATGAAGGAAGCATTATTTCAACTTGTTTTAATTTGAAATTAATTTTGGACCATTTGTTAGTCGAGATATTACATTAAAACCATTCTTAAGAGTGGAATAAGAAGGTTATTTATTTATTTATTTATTTATTTTATTATTATAAATATTTTTAAATTTTTATTATTTTATTATTTTGTTTTAATATACGGAGTAGTTTAAGTCGGTTGGTCTTTACGCGGGAAAGTATCCTCTCCTAATTTCCATCGTTTTCTCCGTCTCTTAAAGCGGGATTATTATATGTTACGTGGCCCGCATGTTCGGATAGTATATACGGGTTTTAAAGTTCTGACAGGTGGGCTTATGTTTCAGTAATCCAGATCATTGGTCTGTTGATTTTCACCGTAGGTGGACAAATTCTCAAAAATATATCGGATAGGACAATCTTAATTTTTCGATACTTGGACCACGATTGGACGGCTAAGAAGAGACCGCTGGTCACATTCATCTGAAAAAGGCACTAATATTAGTCGTTCTGATCATTGCATCTGGATTTTCTCCATCCATGCTGGGAGCCAAAAAAACCAATGGTCTGGATTACTATCCACGGGCCCCACTTGTCAGAGCTGGAAACTCGTGTATATTGTATAAAAAGTGCAGGGTACGTATGCAGAATTTCTACATTTGGTATGAGGGTTCAGAGGTTGCAATTTGTCGAGATGGACCAGCTTTGGTTAGTTGCAACTTGCAACTGGCCTCCGCAGCTTAGCTATGCTGTTGGTGTAATACAGACCGTCCATTTGGACGTCCCCGTCGTCGATGGTACATGGTAAAATAAAAGACCACACTGACTCGGTGATGAGTCACCGATCATGGATGGACCATCCACGGTGCGGTCTACCAGATGGATGAGTCACTGATCATGGGATATTCATGCACATTGGCTTCTCGGGCTTTCAGGCCCGATCTACATGGGCCAGCCGGATTTTCAGTTCAGATCAAAAGTATATGGCCAGATGTGGGACATTTTCTACCTGAGGGGTGGACCAATCGGGAGAACACGCCTGTTTATGGCTTGGATTGTACCTGATTATGACCAAGGGCTATGATGGCCCCCAAATTCAAAGCTGAAAAATAAGGTCCAGGCTCCTACCATACCCATAAATGGTCCATTGAAAAGCCTAAACCACTGCAGACAACAGCCACGTCGATGGTAATGGACCTGATGGTGAAACGTACGGGACTGGAAGCGTTAATCGCGACGAACAAAAGAAAAGGACATTTGCAAATTCACTGGCACATGTCTGTCAGTTTCATTACTATTTGTTGAGAAATAATCAATGATTCCAAAGAGGCATTAGCTCACTAAGTAGTTACATGCATTCTTAGGGACCTAACAGCCCCTCTGGTTGGTGGAGGAAACGAGGATTAAATTAATGCCATTCATTTTACTTGATATTGCAGAACTGCCATCTTCTTTTCCAGGACCACCATTTCTTTAGTCTTTATTCCCAGCCATGGCCCATTTACTGAACGGCTCTGATTTACGGCTATCGTACGTGCTTGTGAAGGTGACGTGGATTGCATAGTGACCCAACTTGGTGTGCCCATTATGGTGTATGTGTTTAAACTACACCGTCCATCTATTTTTTCCAGTCCATTAATGACATTAACAATAAATATGAGGCAGATCTGAAGCTCTAGTGAACTATATTAGGTTGATATTTGTGTTTTACCTTCATCCAAGGTCTATGACCCTAAGAAGAGGTTGGATGGTAAATAAACATCATGGGTGTCCTTCTTCCGACTTTTTTGTACGGTGTGGGCCACTTGAGCTTTATATATACTTCAGTTATAAATATTTTAGATGACAAATGAACATATCACAGTAAGACTCCAGTAAAGTATTAACATAGATGTCACTGTCAATACTACTATTTCTTGAGTTGTGGCTTACTTAAACTTTAGCCCTACTTTAGTTTTAGGCCCATGTTCTAAAATTATTTGGCCAAACAGATGAAATGATCAACAAAACATAAAAATTAGGGTTGGCCTTATGTATTCCAATTCAAGTACTCACCAGCAATCGGCATCCTAGTGAAGGGACCAAATTAGGTGTTGCCAAGAGCATTGACCTGCTGTTTGGGAACATTAAAAACATGATAAATCAAATCAATCTTTAGAATAATTTTAAACATTTCCACCATAAGTGAATCATAATGTAATTGTGGATTTATTAGGGTTTTTCCCAATTCTAATTGGTAACCATATATTACCTGGTAGAGCAATCTCTGTATAGGGTACATGGCATGCCTATGTATCAATCAGGTCCACCCATATGCTAACAACAAGACAGATAGATGATGTGCTATGCATAAAACTCATGAGAAAAATCTTTTTCATTACTTTAATACCGATTCCTAATGGCATATTTGACTATAGTAACTATTTTTGTTCTCCACCATCAGTTCAACGGCCACATATCATATGGATAGGATTTTCTAATGGTGGTGACTTTTTAAATAATCATGGGCAGACCTAATTTGCACATTATGTTGCCAGTATGGGTCTAATGAAGAGAGGCTTCTACGATATTTTAGCCCGTATTGGTTTACTACCCGTAGAGAATGATCCTTCTTGATTAAACGTTTAGCAATATCAAAATTAAAAGAAAAATAGAAAAAGAGATACCAATCACAATACATAAATCGAAATCAAAAGAAGAAAATAACAAAATATGCAAATCACACTATATAAATATACATGGGTTACTTTCAATATGTCTATGATTCATGTCAACCACTTATACTTAAAAGCAAAAATGAAATATCAAACAATTGAATTCAAGAGCAAAAATGAAAAAAACGCTCAACTTACTACACCACTGGCTGGATAACAAGATTATTAGCCCATGCAAGTCTACTCTTGTAATTGACAAAGGAACACAGGTAGTCCCTTCCTTCTCCCCAATGTGTGATCTCTGCAGGACATCTGAGCCTTTCTAAAAGGTTCTTGGCGATCCACTCATTAGGTGGGTTACTTCCTTTGAACGGTTAGATGTTCTACACGAGTTATGTGCTCGTGGGAAAAATGGTAGTGTA
The DNA here is from genome assembly GCA_037074715.1 of Magnolia kwangsiensis. Taxonomy (NCBI): domain Eukaryota; kingdom Viridiplantae; phylum Streptophyta; class Magnoliopsida; order Magnoliales; family Magnoliaceae; genus Magnolia; species Magnolia kwangsiensis. Next base: position 2,919,301 of record CM073577.1, on the reverse strand, counting down.
TCGTGACAGTGGTGTATGCGATCCGAGCCAATCATCACAGACTGTAATTGGGGTGGGCCCTACCTGGAATTTAAATCTGATCTAACAATTCTAACCATTCGATCCGAGGGCAAAATGAAATAGACGGTGATGGAAAAAAGTCCATCAAAATTATTTTGACTGTCTTTTTTATTCTTCTAAGGATCGTACAGTCTATGGATTAGATGTGCCCGATTGGTATGAATTTTCATATATGGTCCATCCAAGGAATATTCCACATCATGATCGGTTATGATCTTGTACCCACTTACCATATGGACGAAAAATAAATGCTAAACATGCAGATTTGGTGGATAACCAAACTCAATTATAGAGACCTTCTCTGCCCAAATTCGATGGTCATGCCAATTGATCCAGACCATCCAATCAATGGACCAACTTTTGATGGCCATACAAAAAGAGAGTTCCCTAGACGAAGTTGAATCATTCATTCCTGGCACTTTGAGGCTATTCCCAACCGATTGGACGGTCAAGATAAATGATCATGACAGCTGCTAGAACCGGCAGAGATGGTTCATTTCAGGCACTGGCGTTTAAACGAGTGCGCTAAGATACGCGTTTGCCACGCTTACTTAATGTGACAACTCATTCATGACGCAAATGGCGTACATGCATATAAATCCAAATCATCTTAAAACACACTACCAAATAATCCTAATCGCTGATTGGACGGTTAGGATCATCCAATAAGCTCATAGTTTTGTTCGAAGTTCAATCCACACAGCAGCCCACAATGTGAACAGCCGAATACTCCAAAATTGTGACGAACTCACACTGTAATTTTGCGGCCCCTGCCGCAATCCAGACTGACCAGGTGACAGAAAATCCTAACCGTCCAATCAGTGGCCATCAATGGCACATAGACGGCCACGACTGAGTAGATGACAGATGGGCAATTTTGTTGATATCCGCCAAACCAGAACCACCCCCACCTCAGTCCATGCCACTGTACAGAAAGTAACGTCCGTTCCTTTTCTTTCCGAAAATTTCCCACTGTTAATTTCTGTGGGCCCTTACGTATGCCCCAGAAATAACCACCCTTCAATCCTTCTATATATACACGAAGCTTCCCTCTTCATTTCCTCATCCCTCTCTCTCTCTCTCTCTCTCTCTCTCTCCAGAAAACTACCCACCCATCTTCCCAAAACCGGTTTTCCACACACCCATCTGCCCAAATCCGGTTTTCCATAATAAATTCCCGGTTTTTACGTTTCCAAAACCGCCCACATTGCACTTTCTCAGGACTATACACCATTCCACCGTGTATATTCGTTATCTCCAAATGGCGAAAGGTGGGAAGCTTGCTAAGCTGAAATGCATGATCAAGAAATGGCAGTCGGCCAGCAAGCTTGGCCGTACGAACAGTAGCATCTCTGCCAACGATGACTACGACGGGTCTTGGCGGGCCGCGCCGGAGGGCCAGGTTGACGGGCTCCAGGCAGTCTATGTCGGAAAGTCTCGGAGACGGTACCTCATCAGCTCCCACCTTGTCGACCACCCACTCTTCCGGGAGCTCGCTGACAGGTCATCACCAGGTGGGGCCGACGACGCCATGATCGTTGGCTGTGAGGTTGTGCTCTTTGAACACCTGCTCTGGATGCTGGAGAATGCCGATCCGCAGCCGGAGTCGCTTGATGAGCTCGTCGAGTTCTATGCATGCTGAGGATCTCCGGTGACCGGAGAAATATCGGCGGGGGTAGGCTTTGTGTATTTATTTATGATGCAGGGATAGAGTTGTAAATTTTGGAAATAATTTACGTTATGAGAGGTAGATTAGAAATATAGGAAGAGAAAAGAGAAGAGAAAGTCCCTTTTGGACGGTGAGGATTAACCCATTTGATATGCTAATCTTAAGAGGACCTGATGGGGATTGTTGTTTTCTCTTTTTGTTTTTAATTACTACATTTTCTTTAATTAAAATTTTTTATGGTTATTTATTCCTCTCTCTCTCATCTTAATGAATTGTGGAACTCATGCACTGCTATCTAGACCATCCAAATTGGCTCTCTCTCTCTCTCGTTAGGCTATTGTGATAGTCCCCCACCATTTGAAAATGGTGGTGACTCATGTTTCTGAATTGTGAAACACATGTATTGCCATCCAGACCATCCAAATTGTGGGACACCTTGTTAAATATTGGATCATATATCCAAAATCACACTCATTAAGCAATCCTAACCATACAATTAATGGGTGTAAATGAATTGGTAAAAGAAAGATAGTACTGATCTGAATTCCAAGTACAGAATCATAAGGTTAAAATCATCTTCCCTATGCAAATTTTTTCTTTATTATCCATCTACAATTGGATTAACGATTTGGACGGTCAGGATCTCGGTATAACGATGTTCTATATGTGATTGAGGAGTCACCACCAGTCTTATAATCCCCCCCCCCAACCCCCCCCCCCCCCCCCCCGCAAAAAAAATAAATCCCTCATAGTTACAACTCAACCAAGTTCTCTTGTGAGGTCTTACGAGGGCAAAAATGTCAATAAAAACAATTCTTATTTGCGGTGCCAATGATTGGGTTGTTAGAGATGCTTAGCACCAATCACCACAAAGTAGGGCTTTTTAAAAAAATAAATTAAATTAAATATGAGTTTTTAATTATTTCACAATCCAAGCAGTTTTTAGATACTGTTTGGGTGTACCTAAATTTCTGTTTGTGGGGCTTCCCAAGCATACTTAAAATGTTGAGAAAAACTACGATACTCTAGCAGTTTGTTTGCGATAGATGATATGTAGGCACTTGAAAGTTCATACAAGTAATTCAACTTAAAATTTTCAAAATATTGGCCCCATTTATAATGTATTGTGAAAACAAACTGTGGTTATTTGATTTTTTGAGTATAGGTTTGGTGGATATTTATTGGACAGTTAAATGAAAATATCCAATGGCCCTGGTTCAAAAAATAAGTGCCCAAGAATAAGAGGTTGGGCAGTTAGTGTTTACTCTTTAAGGCTGTTCGATTCTTTAGTGCAAGTGCAGATACATGGTAAATGGCTAATCAGGAGACTTTCACCCGTTTGGAAAATTTGGAGAATTCCTGACGTGGAAGCTGGTTCAAAAGTGCTAGTTAAAATTTTTAGCCCTCATGGTGATGTATATGATATATCAGTTTTGTCCATCTATTTTAACATGACATTTTGAGATATGAGTCAAAAAATTATGTAAATCCAATATTCAAGTGGCTCATACCAAAAGAAAAAGTAGTATTGGGAAGTTTTTAACGGTAAGTGTATGATTTACTTTTTTCTATGGCGTGGTCTACTAGAGCTTTGGATATGCCTCATTTTTTGGATCATGGCATAAATTCATCTGGCATAATAGATGCATGGTGTAGATAAGCGAAATGCATCACAGTGAGACCTACATATATTTTATAATGTTCTGAATTTTTGTGTTAAAATATAGGTATGGGTGAAATGTTGTAAATGCACAGGAAAATATTTATTACCCCCTTTGCAGGATATTTACGACTGTCCCGGAAATCAAACAAGCCCTTAAAGTTGGACCCACACACGACACCTGTGCGCAGACGGTGGACCTTCCAAATGAGTTTTTTGGGAGGGACTAAATAGGCTATGGTCATACATATATACATAGAATCCAAGTGTACTTAATTTCTTTTCATGTGGGGAATTAGAAGTACCGTTGGACTACATTTCTCATGAGGGTGTAGAGATGTTATTAAAATGGAATTCATGTAATCATTCGAATCAATTGGTCTTCATGCATTCATATGCAAAATGACTCTATTTAGAGACATAATTGTGTCATTTGTAACTGGTATGGGGGGTTGCCAAATGTTCTTCCTTTTTCTTACTTTATTCCAGTGAAAAAATATCTCACCAGTGGGAGTTGAGAACCAGGCGTCCTTTTATAAGGTATTATGTCGGCGATGACGTTATAAAAAAATGCATTGAGTATATTGAAAAATAAAAATAAAATTCAATTATTTTATTTCACTAGGCTGAATCACGTAGAAATATACGTTGTCATTAAAGGGTGATTCACCCCCTTATTAATTGTTGATGGGTCATGCTTTTAGGATAAGACAAGCCTGTATGGATCCGGCGTGCAGTACTCATGATAAGTCCACTTAGGAACAATTCAACACAGTAGATCATTTGGCAGAATCAAACAGTGAATGTGTTTTAACAATATTGTAAAATGAAATATTATCTGAAAAATTTGATGAAAAGTGTAAAGTGCGCCAACTAGTGTTACTACAGCCATATTGCCCACACCCTCGCCCTTGCCCACACCCACATCCGAGTACGTGCACAAACGCGTATGCATGCGTGTGTTAAGACCACTAATATAAACTCCAAATCTTCAAAGTTTCAAGTAAGAATACCACACACACATTCACATATAAACTCCGAATCTTCTCCTATTATTTCCGATGTGGAACAAAAGCACACACCGCACTTGTTCATTTGAAATTCTCGAAAATCATTTTGGCTGTAAAATTTCAAAATTTTGAAATATTTGAAAATTTGAATTATTTTTTCAAAAAACCACAAATTTCAACATGTGAATCCTATCCTTTAATGGACTCGTCACATATTTCTCGAATGAGGAGAGATGAGCCATAGCTTCTTCGATAAATGCGAGTTTGATAACTTCGGGTCCACATGAGAATTGTACTTGCCACTACTTCATTGAACCGTACATAGTGCCAATTTGAATGAACCAAATTGTCACTTCGATTGCATATATTAATGATGCTATGTATAGCTCATGATTCTTACATTCTTCCACTTGAATCACTCGTGTCATTTAAATATATGCAATGGATTTGATGCCATGTGTGGTCCATAATTCTAATATTCTCTCACATAGGTAACTCCTTACATTAAGTTATATGAAATAGATTAGTATGTATATATATATATATATATATATATATACTTTATGAGCTCAAAAACTTTACAAGATATATATAAATGGGTTATGGACAATAACATGTATAATTCGGTCCATTAAGACCACTAATATAGGACAATATTAAAATTTGTCTTTACATTTATCAAAGTGAGACGGACATAATCACGAATATCAGTACTCCCAACAATATGGATCCTAGTAGTTTGGTTATGTGAAATGAAAATCTAATGCCAAGTATAGCTATGTATGCAAATTTTCAAGTGGTCCTACCACATCTACTAAGAGATGCCTTATACCTCAATAAAAGCTAACCTATATGATGTGATTTATTGGAGAAGAGTAATGACATATGATTTTCTCACAGTTTAAAAATAAAAATCTAAATCCCAAGAGCTCTTGTGTACGTTTACACACAATTTCTAGAATATAAAATCTAACTCAAGTGGTTGGGCCCTTTATTCACGAGGAAACGACTGCCCAAAGTAGTGAGTCCAATCATAAAATTTTGGGCCTACTTGCCATATGAGGGTGAATAAAGCCATCAATGAGTTGTAACCAAGAGGCCCCCAATGATTTCGCCTACAGTAGATAACAATCACAATTCATATAGATCACTTGGGTGGAAACCCATTACCTTGGATGATTAATTTCACGGTTGAATACAAACTGTGCAATCTGATCATGTGTAGACTATCATGAATATTACAAGTGCAATACAATACATGATATTAGATACAAATAAAACTAATATGAACCCTTCATTATCCAAATGAGAACCATTATTACCCCAATCGATGGTCATTAGCAACATTAATAATGTATCAAACAACAATTCACAATTAGGCTCGACGTCTAAAATTATGCCCACTTGTTGGAAGATTGGCAATCATGATCATGCTCATGACTCAACATGTGTGTATTTTAGTGTGGAAATTAAGTTAATCTGCATCTATTTACGCATTCATATAAGTGGAAGAGAAATGTTCCCATAGATCAAGCAATCCTAGCCATTCAACAAGCCCATGAACATTGCATGAAGGCCTAATTACTAGGGCCAACTTACAAAAATGCCTTTCCCAATCAATTAGTCCCAGCCATGGTGAGAGTGTCATTTAACGAAAAAGGGAAAATGGTCATGCCCAAATCAGGCAAACACTGGAGACAGTAGCAACTGATGGAAATACAATGTATAACGTTTTTCTTATACAATAACTTTGGCCCATGATCATGAACAACACTTGTAAAAGATGAATAATGAGAAAGAGAAAGATAGTGGTCACGAATCACATATCTTGGCTACACAAAGTCATGACTTTCGATTATATGAGAAATTGTTTGATTATTATAGTCTGAATTATTTGATGTATGTTCCGCTCTGATATCAAATGTAATAATTCAAATCAACAGATCTCCATCTAGCATATGCAAGAGACTGTAATTAGAAATATTCCCTTGGCATCCACTATCGTTGTGACCGGTGATGGAGGTCATTGGAGAAGATAAATTGAGTCGCCAAATCTTCCTCATTTTCCTTACCCTATTCCAATAGGAAAATGCCTTAACAGATTGAGTAGATTTGGGGACCGAGCATCCTTATATGATGTATTAGGTTGGTGATTATCCTAATTATCGATGGAATAGCCACTGAATCCACCAACTCCACACATCACTCTCTCTAGAACAACAATGGAGAGATAAGCTTTAGATTCTTTGATAAAATCAAGTTTAATATTCTAGGGTCCATTTGAGAATTATACTCACCACTTTTTTGTGAGGCCCACAAGATACCATTTTAAATTATCCGAATCATCCATTTCATTGCCTACATGGATGACGTTATGTATGGCCTATAATTTTAACAGTTTTATGCTGATAAAAACTTTATTACATATCTATTTAAAAAGAATTTAGTCTCCAACTCTTGTCACACAAAAGATGCCGTAATCCTATTAACAGTGTATGATGAAGAGAAGAATGGAAGGAATTACAACTCTATTATCCGTTGATTAAAAAAAGAACCAAACAATTAATGATTTACTACTCCAAATCATCATGATAAAGAAGTTCACATGTATGCTTTTGTACACCAAATTACGTGAGATCTTTAGGCTAAATGAAATTTTTTCAACTAATTTGATTTTATAAACGTGAATTGAGAATAATAGTTTTACAATTTAATTAGTTTAAAATAGATTAATATATGCCATATGGATACTTACTCATGCCTAGACTCACAAGAGTTTCAACATGAGGTAATGGGTTTTGAGTACCCATTGTGGTGAAAAACCATTGTGGTGTGTGTGTGTGTGTGAGAGAGAGAGAGAGAGAGAGAGGGAGAGGTGGGGTGGGAAGCAGGTCTTTAAGGACTAGGGCTTTCTACTAGATAAGGGGATATGAAACAAGCATGAGAAGCAGTCACTCCCATCAAAACACGATAGGTAGGCATGGTAGTCACTCTTAAAGCAATAACATAGAAAGTGGAAAGCAAAAACATCTTCTTCTTCTTTTTCTTTTTCATAAAGGATTTTTATATATATATATATATATATATATAATTTACAGGATTGACATTTTATGTTCAATATATATCTCTCAAAAAGTAAAAAAAACTTAATATAATAACCACGAATGGTGGAAGTTGAATCCTTTATATAGAGGGGAGGGGTGGATGTAGCCAAATGGCTCAATGTAATGGATTATGAAGATGAAGAAATCTATTGAATTTTTCTTGTTGATTACTTGTTGATTGCCCATCATTCTTTGTTGATTACTCTTTTTTTTTTTCTTTTCTTTTCTTTTATAAAGCTGAAGAAATCTATTCAATTTTCTATATTTTTATAGGGGATTAAGCCCTAACCCCTACTCCAAAAGCAAAGCAAAGCGTAAAAATGAGAACAGATAGACCAGATGCCCAATCAATGCGCAAGTATATCTTGTGGCTACCATCAAGAGTCATGTGTGATCAAAGTACCAAATAACTCTCCTTATATGTTTGATGTTTGCGCCTTGACACATTTTGGGTGGTTTTAGAAGGCAAGGCTTCAATGTGGGAGCCTTTTCATTTTAGAAAAGGTTCCACGATCATTTTCCTATTTTGAAAAGTTTACAAAAGTAATTTTGGCTCTTTTCTTTGTTAGCCACAAAAAAATCAAAATAAATTTTCTTTTAAAAATTAAAATATGTTTTAATATGTAAATTTAAAAGAAAAATACGTTAAAATGTATTCAAATGCCCATTTACCATAATAAAGCCACATATAATGATAATGATTACAAATATCAAATCTTATCTCTTATAAGCCATAGTATTTTGACCAACTTTTCACATGTTTGGATATGAATGATATAATCATACTGATTGTGCTTTTATATTACTGAAATGTCACATCAATATAGAAAATACACTGATTTTTCAATTTGGACAGAGATTTCAATAAAATACAATGTAAAATTTGTAATGATTGCCCATTCCTTTATTGATCTCATTACATGTTGATTTTCCTATTTAAATAAACATTGTAAATTTATAACAATTTCTTTTTCATATTCTTTTATCATTGTAAATGACAATCCAAACGGGCCCTTAATACTCTATTAAGTTCGATGGATGATAGCGTAAATAATTAAAAGTTACCAAAACTGCATGCATACGTGGCATAAAAGCAATTCAAAGTGACAAAAATTACTCTAATTTGGCCATCTGCATTTAAATTGCTTGACATTAATATGATGGTTATATATATATATATATATATATATATATATATATATATATATATATATATATATATATATATATATATATATATCAAGTCTTATTGTAAAAAAATAAAAAAAAATTATGCACAAGAATCAAGTAATAAAATTACTCAACTAATCTTATTTTTAGGGTATGACTTAGCATTACAATAGTGTTATTAATACTTGATCTTCGATTTCTGTCATATGACAAGTGCAGGTGTGCTAGAATTGAATTTGCGATTCAATTCAAACCGAACAACTATAACCCCAAGCGCTAAGATAGGCATATACGCAACATATAACTGAGATCGATTTCTTATTCAGCCACTTGCGTACAATATTCAAAAGGTATGGTTCGTCATCTGATGATGGGTTACATTTTTACCTTCCGTATGAAAGGACTTTTCAATACAGATAAAAGATCAAGAAACGAAATCTTACAATCGGTCACGAAAAGCACTAGTAAAACACCTTACTGGATAGGGAACTTATGAGCGTAGACCTAAATTATAGCTAAGATGACCATCCGATTTGGGAGCTCATTTTAGGACATGCGGTCAAAAATGAAGTGTATCCAAAACTTAAGTGGCCCTTACGAGAGGAAACAATGTAGATTCATTGACCACCATTTAAAACATTCACATGGCCATAAAGTTTAATATTAGAAGAAGTTTTTGGTGTTTTCACTTCATCCGAGTGGAAATGACCTTATAAACGGTTTGGATGGCATATAAATATCAGGGTAGATAACAAGAAGGTTTTAATAGTAGGAAACTCTTTCCTTGATTTTTCCTCTCGTTCGGCTTACTTGAGCTTTGGATTCACCTATTTTTTAGTATTATGTTCTAAAATGAGCTCTCACAACTGATGGACGGTGTAAATTTGATGCAGAGAAGGACGTGAGGTCGAGCACCGTCTTCCTCAAGATGATAAATATTCCGAATCTACGGAACTTCTCTAGACTCCTCACAGAGACTCCTCGAATCCGCGAGAAAAGAAAGCAGAAAATAGAAAAGAATTTCTAATAAATTTGAAATTGATTAATGCATCATTGATAATAATTGTCTAATATGTGTCCTTACACCATTAATATAGAAAAAAATAAACTAAAATTCATAATTACCGAAAATAGCACAATTCTAACTCTAACAAAAATCCTAATTCTAATAGAACTCTTCTTAACGCCTAATTTTTAAAAATAAAAATTATAAATAAACTTTCTCTAGAAGAGTCTTAGTATAACTAAAAGTTATTTCTAAAAGGAAAGAAAATCTAAAACTCTAAAAATATTAAAAAAAATTGAAATTATTAAAAATAGTAAAATTTTTCTAAAAATTAGTTTTTTAGCTGAAAGCACGCGTTTTCTGACGAAACAGATAGATGCGACCCACAATGTGGGTTAGTTCACCTCGAATGGCCCGTTTCAGTAAAGATTGATAGGTTGTGCGCCCCATAACGATACCCGGATCAAAAGGTACGGTCAATTTACAGTCTACCTCTTTTTGGCTCAACTATGCTGGGAATATCTCTGTGACACGTTTTACATCAGGATTTCTTACAAATATCATGTGGACCCCACATAGCATCCTAGTGCAGAAAATCCATGTTCCAAGAAAAGAAAAACATTAAAGGAAGCAGATTGGCAGGCGTACAACGCACCACGCAGCTAGGCAAATGGTGTATTGACGTCAGCAAGTTCTGTGGGTCCCATCATGAGGTATGTGTTATATCCAAACCATCCATCCATTTGGCGGGCTCGTCTTAAGGTTTGAGCTGAAAAATAAGACAGATCTAAAGATCAAGTAGACCACGCTTCAAAAAGCAGTGGGGGTTGAACATCTACCATTAAAACTCTTTTTCACAGAAGTTTTGGATCGATTTGAATTTTTTTTTGCCTCTTCATTCATGTAGTTGTGACCTTATTAACAAATTGGATGGAAAATAAACAGTATGGTGGAGCTATATTTTTTTTAATTATTTTTTTTAAAGAATTTAAAATAGAAGACTCTGTTTGGGTCAGGCCAGCAGTGTAACCGATCGAATCGAGTCCGAGGACCTGGAATCGGTCCCATATCGGATCGAGTTTGAGTCGGTATATTGAAATTAATTTCAGACTAAGTGGAGTTGGACCCAATCCGGTCTGACTCGACTCGATGCCCACCTCTAATCGCAAGCATTCAATTGAACTCGAATCGCATACGACTCACGTCCACACTATCCTAATTGCATAGGTTTGACCGAATATGGCTTATGTTTGTTTGAATAACGACACCTACAATGGTGTGTCATATGACATCCAACCCCACTAGTATGGTCACCCCATCATAAAAGTTGGATGTCTCAAAAATCAGGATGACCCAGTGATCAGTGGGCCCCACATACAGCTGGTTGCACGATTTTCTCATCTGCAGCTAATTGTGTACAAGATGTTTATGCACCAACGGACTACTTGTAAGATCCGTATCCTAGCCTGTACTGTTCCATAGGCTTCCGCGGTCCTCCCGGTCGAATTTTCAGCAATTCGCGATTTATAATCAGCAGTCACGAGCGACGTTGAGTCATATTTCGTATTCCAGAGTCGGCTCGACCCGAGACTTATACCCTAGCGACCGCACCGTCACCGCGGTTCTGACGCCGCGTATTACGCACCGAGGCGATACCTCTGGCCCGCGTTCAGTTTGAGAAAATGCCGCGCATTTGCAATCCCAAGAGAATCTCTACAACATGTCAAATCAATCCCATCAATCCCATTAATTACCATATCATGTCAAGTACAACCACTCCTCCCCTAAAGTCAACTCTCTCTCTTACAAACCCATCCCTTACATGTCAAGTACCCATCACTCATCACTCACACCCATCCCTCCCTCTCTCTCCCTCTCATTCTCTCTCTTTCATCCTCCAAGCAAGAAACCATCCATGGCTTCCAAGGAGAAGCCAGGTGTGACCCACCTTCCTACCATCAAATCCAACCCTTGGATCATCATCTTAACCATTAAAAATGTCCTCTTAAAGCTCGAGAGTGTATAGGCGGAAGAAGGAATAAGCGATCAAAGGTGGGTGCTCCTTTCTTTCTTTCTCTCTCTCTTTTTCTTTTATTTTGTGGGTGCTTCTCTCTCTCTCTCTCTCCATTTTGTGGCCCACCTTGATGTTGATCCACACCGTCCACATGTGTGGTTCGCCGTGATGTATATGTTAATTTCACACCGTCCTGATGGACTAGACGGTGGTACCCACCTGAGATAGGTGCTGTCCAGCAGTGGGCCACCTTGTTTTATGCATTATATCCTAACCGTTCATCGGGATGGTGGGCCAGCAAACCACACCATGCAGCAGTGGCTGCTGTACTGACAACCAGCAAGTTCTGTGGATCCCACGGCTACACAGTAGCATATAGCTGCTGTGGTATTGACGTCAGTAAATTTCAGTGGGGCCCATGCACCTCTCAGCTGAATGACAATGGTTAGGGTCCGATCACGAGGTACCTGCTATATCTAACATCGTTCATCCATCTCCAGTATGTGGAGCCCATGGATGTAAGTGTTATACCATATTGTCCACCACCATCTAGCAATGGACGGTGGAGCTCACCTGATGAATGTTCTGACCATCCATTTAATCGGACGCCAGCACGTTTTGTAGGCTGGCCATGAGATATGTGTTGTAAGCATACCATCCATCAGGGGCCACCATGATTGACGAGTTTTATCTGCACCGTCCAACAAGCTGGACGGTGAAATCCACCTTATTGTATATGTTTTATACCCACATCGTACATGCATAGCACGTGGGGCCACCTTGATGACACGTGTGGCCCACACCCACGTGGGACCACCGTAATCCATGTGATTAATCCTGACTGTCCATCTATGTGGACCCCACCTCCTACTGTTGCTGTTTAGCGTCAGCAAGTCTGTGGGCCGTCATGAGGCATGCTGTAAATCTAAACCGTCCATCCATGGTGGAGCCCACTGTGAGGTGGATTTCATCCACACCGTGCATTCATTTTGTTGTAGCAGCAACAACTGCTGAATGACAGTAAGTTCTGTGGGTCCCATCTGGACAATGGATGCCCTACCATGATGTCTGTATTCTCCACGCCATCCACCTATTTTGGCAATACGTGGGACCACCCCCACACGTGCTACACATTGAGGGGTGGGGCCCACCTTGATTTATGTATTCTACATCCAGGCGTCCATCTGTGGGGCCCTTCCATGATTATGTGTTGCTCCCACACCGTCCAACAAATGACGGTGCTAGGGCACATTGACGTAAATATTTTATCAATGCTGACCATCTATTTGCACCATACATGGGACCCACCTCACATGTGCTGCATGTGTGAGGGTGGGGCCCACCTTATGATGGGTTGAATGGTCGCACCATACATGGGTCCCACATGGAAGTTATATTGAGGTCTGGACGTTTGAGTGCATTATAATAATATAATAATAATGATATATATATATATATATATATATATAAAAGAGTTCCACTCCTTCCACCCACTGTCTAGTGGATTGGACGGTGGACAGCCCACCATGATATGTGTTTTTATCTCCATCATCCAGATGGCTGGATGGTGGAATGCACCGTAATACATGTGCTATATCAATACTGTTTGTCTGTGGAGCCCGCATGTGATGTATGTGCTGTATATCCAAACTGCTCAGACTAGCTGGGATGGTGGGACCCTCTTGCTGACGTGCTGCAGCCTGGCACGTGGGAGCCAGCATGATGTACGTATTTCATCTATGTCGTCCACTTGTGCGGCCCACCTTGATGTGTGTATGGGATCCACACCATCCATGGGACTCACGTGATACATGTTTTATCCTGGCCGTCCAGATCACGTGGGACCCACCATAAGCAGATTGGCTAGTGTACCTCACTAGTAATATGACTGCTGTGTTGACGGCAACAAGTCCTAAGGATCTGATCAATGAGGTATGTGCTTCATCCACGGCGCGCATCTTTAGGACCCACCTATGATGTAAGTGTTTCGCTCGTGCCGTCCTATACAAGGGTGTGGGTCCCACATGATATATGTGTTTTCACCTATTTAGTCCATCCATGGGACCCGTTGTAATGTATGCGTTGTATCACCAGCTAGTGGGACCCACTATGTGATTCATAAGGCTCACCTGTCGTGTACGCAAGGCCCACCTGCTCACCGTGCACAAGCCATTGAGATGTATTTGTAGCCCATGGGTTGAGGTGCATTGTGATGTACTTAGAGCCCATGGGCAAGGCCCAATGTGATGTATTCAAGGTCCTTGTATGAAGCCCAACGCGACTATGAGAGGTCCATGAACGAGGCCCAATGTGATGTATGTGTGGCCGCTACGTTGTGTATGAATCCCTTATGTGGGCCACTCCTTGAGAGCAATGTTGGTTAGATGCCACATTAAGGGGTAATGATGGTTGAATGTCCACATTGTGACCTTCCCTTAGGCCTTGTTAGACCCACTCTCATCATTCCCTCAGTGAGTTAACCCAAATAAGTGGGCTCCATTTTTCGTAGACTGATGGCTCCGTGTTATTGGATTTGATATAACCACGGTCGAGTGTTGATCTTTATACTATAGTTGATCGGCTGGTCATCTATGGACCCCGTTTTGTTTATCTGCTAATTATCGGTGCGATTGACGTAACCGATTTACCGATTTTGATTATCGATCGATCCTGATTGTCGTGACTGATTTCTGATCCCGATTTTCATGATCGATCTGCCGACTTTGATTATCGATCGATCCCGATTGTCGTGACCGATTTCTGAACCCGATTGACGTGATCAAATTTTTGACTCTGATTATCGATCGATTCTGATTGTCGTGACCGATTACCGATTCCGAGTATTGAGGCCGATTATCGATCAATTTCGATTGTCATGACCGATTGACGATTCTGATTATCGTGACCGATTATCGATTGACGTGGCCAATTGCCGACTCTGCGTGTCGTGGCCGATTGACCGATTACCGATCGAGGCCGATTATTGAGACTGATTACCGATCGTGGCCGATTGTCGATTAATGTGGCCGATTATCGATTCTGTTTGTCGTGGCCGATTGACCGATTACCGATCGAGGCCGATTACCGTGACTGATTACCGATCGTGGCCGATTATCGATTGACGTGGCCAATTACCGACTCCGCATGTCGTGGCCGATTACCGATCGAGGCCGATTATCGAGACTGATTACCGATCGTGGCCGATTGTCGATTGACGTGGCCGATTGCCTATTCTGCTTGTCATGGCCGATTGACCGATTTTGATTATAGAGGCCGATTACCGATCGAGACCAATTTCATGGCCGATTGTCGATTCCGACTGTCGTGGCTGATCGTCGATTCCAATTGTCGAGGCCCAATGTAATGTATATGCGGCCCGTTGTGATGTGTATCCAGCCCGTGTTTAAGGCCCAATGTGATGTATATGAGGCTTATGTGATGAGGCCCACTATGATGCATTTGAGGGCTAGGCGATTGAACCCATTGTAATGTATGTTAGGCCCATGTGAAAGGCCCATCGTGATATCTATTAAACTCTTAAGTGAGGCCCATGGTGTTGTATATTTGGCCCTTGTGTGAGGCCATGAGTCCACTATATGTTAGGCTTTATGTGAGCCATTCCTTGGGGGATAATGTTGGTTAAATGTCCACATGGTCGATGTCGATTGTCAATGTCAGTTATTGATACCGATTATGAGTATGTGACTGCATAGCATCATGATCCATGCCCATACGCATCATCTGCATGTCTGTTATGAGATATGATTGACCATTGTATATGTCATAGTGCTAGTTGTTATGAGACTCCCTGATAGGCGGAGATTGTCTCACATGAGCGCACGGTTTGCGTAGGATTAATGCATGACTGGATTGTATGACTCATGCATCTTGCATTGTGTGTTGTGATTACTGTATGTCCTAGCGACATCAGGGTCTTAGCCTCCACAGATATATTGTGGATGGCCGGATGAGACACTGAAAATCTGTTCTACATGGGGTGCTATAGATATCCGTAGGTGAAAGTTCCTAAATCCTCTTGGTTCCAGAGGTTGCTCCAATGTCTAGACCGAGTGGGTAGATGAGCGTTGAGTGCCGATTATCAGATGGCTGCGCTCTCCACTGTGTTGTGGTCGGTTGAAAGGGGGTGGGGCCTTATCCGTTCGAGTGTACGGGGCAATGTTAGGCTGAGTCTGACCAGCTCGAGGAATGGGTTCGCTATCGACGATTCGAGCCCTTATTGGCAGACGGATAGTGAGGTCTCTTCCACTTACCTTATTGCACGCGATGTGGCGGTGATCTGATTTAGAGTGTACTAGACCCCGGTGATTTTTCAGAGAGGAACCGTACTGATATGTGGACTTATGGAGTAGGAGTTACATGCTCATTTATTCATTCACTATCCACTCGGGCTGGTGGTGCGCAACTAATTGTTGTGTGCCTTCGTTATAGTAAGAATTTCGGTTGGGCGCGCAACCAACCTGAGATTAAGAGTTTACTACCTTGAGTCTGACTATCCAAATTTAGGTATGAGACTGGTTTGGATAGAAGTTCATTGTGGCGGATCCCGTAGCCTGCGATATTACGTATTATCATCCCTACTTCACACTCCAAGCATGGTCATTTCATTCGCATCGCATATTGTATTACATCCGCAGGCATATGGTATTTTGGGTTGCTATGTTTCTGCACTTATATGGCCTAGACAGACTTAGCAGGATTTATATATTGCATTACATCCTCGACATCTAATATTTGACTATTTATGACTCCTTAGTGCATAACTGTTTTATATTACGTATCCTGATATTGATTGACTTATGAACTTGTCCATACTTCCGTTTACTCTGTCATTGTATGATTTATGATCTTGTCAGTATTTCTGGTTATTCCGATAATGTACGATTTATAAATTATCAGTAATTTTCGGTATTGTATGATGTGGTATTGTATTGAATACTTGACACTTACTTTTTGCACACACTTACACCACCCTCTAAGCTTTCTATAAGCTTATGCACGATAGATGCGTGCAGGTGATGTTAGATTGCAGCCGTGTTGAGCTTGGAGCGTGCAACGGTCTTCTGGAGCTTGATTTTCTATTTATGTATTTCCCTTTCAGTGTTGTACTCAAATGATTATATTAGTGGATATATGATGATGATGTTGCCTTTGTGAATTGGGTAATCTTGTGGTTATGCTTATTACTAGTTAAATGTAAAAAAAATAAATCCTCCTATATCGGAATCTGACATATGAATGATAGGAGCCGAGAATGGAGTACTACAGAGGCTGTCGGTACCGAATTCGACGATCGAGATTTTTATGAATTCAATCTCCGGATTTGGGGCGTGACACTACTACTTGCATATATGGTTTAGTCCACGTTTGGAAGTACCCTCAAATCATGTGTCCATTTCAAACGTATGAGGCCATTTGCACAGTTATTTCAAGACACCCAAACACATGTTTGGATGCTCAATTCAACTCATGAATTGCAGTTCAAAACACAATGGCATCCAAACACTAAACTTCAGTGCTTTTCAAATGAACTGTCCTTGCTAACTCCTGTTGTTGGGATGCTGTGACATCTAATGAGTACTATTTTTAACATGTGGCCCATCTATGGTGGGATCTTCTTGATGAACGGTCCATATAATCAGGATGTGGGGTTGAAGGACACGAGCAGCTTGGACCATCCTATTTGCACTTTGCACAAGTGGGGTCATCTATGGTGGGATCTTCTTTATGAACGGTTAAGAATAGATTAGTAAATGGACACAAAAGAAAGAAAAAAAATCATTAATAAAATGTTAGGATCATCCTATCCATCAATGTATTGGCTAACTTGTGATACCATTGGATGAGTATCGAAAGGTGGATCGGGACCGTTCAACATGTGGAACATACTCTGGATAGACCATGGTTCGTTTTATGGAACACTGCATTGGATCATAGCCGTCCAATTGGTGGCCCAACAACGGACGCTAGAGAATGGAAGTGGTTAACTTTTGAGATTTAGCAAGAGAAAATGAAGAGCAGTGATGGTTCAGATTGTATGACCAGTGTGATTTATTGAACAATAGGCCACCCACACTAGGGTCCACATGGTAGACGGCCTAGATCTGCCCTCCCTTCTCGCCCACTCACTTTCCAGGCGATTATCCTAGGGGACGGTGTGTAGTGAGGAGCTCACAAGGCTATAGCGTGATGTGGATTCTCACTGTGATGCACGTGTTTTATCCGAGCCGTCCATCCGTTTTTTTCAGCTTATTTTAGGGCATAATCCTAAAATTGAAGTATATCCAGTTCTCAAGTGGACCACACAACCAAAAACAGTGGGATAATAACGTCCACCGTTGTAACCTTTTTAGGCCCACCATGATGTTTATTTTTCATCCAAGCTGTTCATAATGTCTCAACGACATGGATGAAGGGGAAAAAACAAATATAAGCTTGACCTAAAACTTCCGTTGCCCCAAGGAAGTTTTCAACGGTGGGCATTCAATTTCCACTGTTTCCTATGGTGTGGTCCACTTGAAATTTATATATACTTCAATTTTAAGATTACGAAGTAAAATTAGATGGAACAACGTATGGACGGTGTGGATAAAATACATACATGACGGTGGCCCCACAAAGAATCCACACCACGCTACAGCGTGGTGAGCTCCTCCTCACTGTCCAATCGGCATCCCAACTCCCATCCCAGGAGTTCTTCTAATTCCACGCGCGTGTAGAGCCGTACACATTTACACAGGCTCGTGTGTGGAAATACCAAGTACGTGCGTCAGATCTGAGCTTTGCATGCGGTTAGAACATGTTCTTAGATCGTCTTCCTAAAACAATTTCACTCTTCAGGTGGGCCACAAAATACAAAAGTAAAGATCGATAACAAATTTTCTGGCCATTCATTTGTTTTGATATACGGTGGCCCATTTATGTTGTGAAATGACCTGATTCTTGTGCCAGAGGGTTTAAACAGTGTAGCTCACTTGATAGAAAGCTCAGATCTCACACAAGTGTCACATGGTGACACATGAACCCGCGTGTGGATGTGTACGGTCCCACACGCGTGTGGAGATGGAAAACACCATCATCTTATTTGCAGCTGCCGGGCCCACTTTTTGGACGGTTTGGAGTCATTGGACCGGTACATGTGTAACACGCGTAGAACGGCTGAAAGCATGTGCAGGGCCCGTCGTACGCGGGCGCATGAAATACACCTGTACTCTTCATCAGACCATAAAACGACAAGCTTCTTTTTGTTGGCATCCTACAGACTTACCGTCAGAAAGACAAAAACGCCCACGTCTCTCTGTGGTGGCGACAGCCGCAGTAAACAGTAGATTTCAATGCGAGCATAGGGGTATTATTGTCTTTTCATATGGAGTGAAGCTGTGAAGGTACTTCCCACCCGAGGTTTGCTCGAATATAATGCGACGTATTGGAATACGATACGTCGGGACTTTAGCCTTTGAATCTTGGTCATCTTCCAATGATCCAAACCGTTTATATGACAAGGATTAATTTTTATGTTGGACATATAACATATAAGATCTTCAATTCGACTATTTCAATCATTTCGTAACTTGGCTCTTTTGCTCTGAAAATAAACGGTCACTATAACCTTTGCATGATCGATGGTTTAAAATATTCAATTTAATAAATCTTTCGAGAATCTTCCATCTATATGGAATCCTGTAAAATAAACGGTTTATATCAAATTCAAAGAGTCCCAAATCCAACGGCTAGAATCCCGACGTCTGTAATTACGATACGTCGAGATGTATTTGTGTAAATCTCCATCCTCAAAGCAGCAAGGCGAGAGTCGCCGTCCGAAAAATGCTCGCTCGGACATGCCCAGGTGGGCATCTACATGGAAAATCACAGCCATTGATTTAGTGGGTCCTACCTTGTACGATAAAAAAATATCTGAATCAGATTGGTCCACGACTACACAAAGTACGATGAATGGGAGTGCTATAAAATCATGTACAACTAGCTGTAGGTCACTGGCTTAAGTAACAACCTACCACACGTGCCAATGTGACAGTACGACCAAAGCATGTAGAAAGATGGACCGTTCATTAAGTAGGTGCAGAAATCAGGACGGTCCAATCATCAGGCGAGCCACATGTGGACAGTGAATCAGATGGTGAGCAGGTCTGATTCAAACCGTCCATCTTTGCATTATAGGTTGGTCCCACCTTTTGAACGGATCAGCTTGATTCCTGAGCCTAATGATATTCATGGTGGGACCCATTTTTAGCACAGATCGGATGCTGTGGACACTTAGACAAGATAGCATATCCTACAAGCGGTTGTAGAATGCTCACTGATCATTACTCGTACAAGATTACCAACGGCCCAGAGAAGATAGAAAGTGGGACCCACCTGATGATCGGCCCCGATTGCGATGCATATGCCACGTCACTACAATATCATTTGCAGGGAGAGTCTACGAGTGGCCATATCACCTTTTCAGACCGCCCATGTGAAGGTTGGCCAATAAATCGGACTGCTGGCGATAAATCAGGTCGCCCACAGGATCCTGCTATTTAATGAGATTTTTGTCTGGAAATAAATAAATAAAGGGAATATATATGATTTTTTAAAAAAGCATAGAGACAAAGGAATTAAATGAAAATCAGGGAGCAGAGGAAAAAATGTTTTGCGGGTGTTTTTGGTTGGGCCCACACGCACGCTTACTATGTGGGCCTAGAAGGTGACATGCGACATTGATAGAATCAGGCCCACTAGTTGTACGGTGAGAGTATTGCCAGCTGTTACTGTACGGTGTGGATTAATTTGTTGGTGCCACTGAGGAGTCTGGTTCGATGTTTTAAAACATGGACCGGACCGACTCGTTTTTGTAGCAGTTGAATATAACCGTTGGTTCAACTGGTCAGACTCGCTTTCACCTGTTTCGGTTTAAAAATCGGTTATGGTGTATCGTATCATTCACCATTGAGATATATATATATATATATATATATATATATATATATATATATATGTGACTGTTTTGAAGGACATGACCTTATTGTTTATGGATGATACCGATACGCATGTGGTTCGTTCAAATTGCTGAGTCAAATGCAACTTGTCTGACTCAGGCGATTCCAATACGGTTCAACACCTGCAACATCCAAAATATGGGTGACTCGTCCGAGTGACACACTCGACTCATCACCAAGTGAGTTAGTCTTAGTTGGTAGTAGAACTAGGCATCGGACCGAGTCAGATTGTATTGAGTCTAACTTGATTTGGTCTGAAATCTACATGGGCTGATCCAAACTGGATATGATCCGGGATCGATTCCGGGACATCTAACTCAAACCAATCCGATGCACGGTTTGCTTGACCTGAACCAAGTCCGACTTAGTCAGGGAAATCGAGTCGGATCGGGTTAGATACGATTCGGATCAAATTTTTTAATGGTGAAAATCATTATCCTCGCTGCTTTTTTCGGTGTGGTCCATTTGAGTTTAAGATATGATTCCTTTTTTTTTTTTCAAATACTCTAAAATGATCACGAAAAATGGATAAACGGTTTGGATATAATAAATACATCATTGTAGGGCCCATGTAATTTTGATCTCATTTGGACCGTTCGTACAACTTGAAGCTGGAGGTGCTCTCTGCTCGTCTTTGCACGACACATGTCTATACAGCTGTGTTGACGTGCTGTACGAAAGTGCAGCTGTGTAGTTCACCTGTTATGCTGAAAGCATAACTGTGTAGTTGACATGCGTTGCTATATTGACGTCAGCAAATTTTGTGGGTCTGATCATGGGATGTGTGTTATATCCAAACTGTCCATCCATTTGGCGAGCTCGTCTTAAGGCTTGAAATGAAAAATAAGACAAATCTAATTATCAAGTGGACTACACTGAAAAAAGCAGTGGGGGATTGAACGTCTACCATCGAAACCCTTTTTAGGGTCATAGAAGTTTTGAATCAATTTTGAATTTGTGTTTCCTCTTAATTTAGGTCTTTGTGACATTATGAACAGATTGGATGGAAAAATAAACATTATGGTGGGCCCTACAAATTGTTTAATGGTGAAAATCATTATATCTGCTGCTATTTGTGGTGTGGTCTAGATGATCTTTGGCTATGATTCATTTTTTGGATAATTCTCTATAATGATCTCTAAAAATATATGAACGGTATAAATATAACAAATACATCACTGTGGGGCCATATAACTTTGATCTCCTTTGAACCCGTACAGCTCGAAGCTCGAGGAGCGTCAGTACTCGTCTTCCGTCTTTGCACGACATGGACCTACAACAACAATATAGCCGGGCTCTGTTATCGTATTGAGTAAACTCTGTTAAGCCCCACCGTGAATGCATGTGGTCTATCCACGCTATCCATTCATTTTTTCAGATCATTTTAGTGGTTGAACCCAAAATAGATGCATATCCAAAGCTCAAGTGGACCATACCACAGGAAAAAGTGATAAGAATCACTCCGGATCGGGTCGGATCGGATCGGTCCGGATTGACCACGACTCGATTTCGATCCGAAAAACTGTGGATTTGAATGACCCTACTCGATCTGCACCGATCCAGGCCATCGGTTTAGATCGGAATAGGTCAAATCCACCGGATCGGATCAGACATGCCTAGCTCTAATTGGTAGTCTTAAAATCATTTTCCACCAAAAAATTTATTTCTTTTGTGTGTGTGTGTGTGTGTGTGTGTGTATTGTTGAAAAAGTAACAATCTATAATATAGGGGATAGAGGAAAAAGATAATCAGACAAACGAATTTATCGGGTTCAAGGCTCGACTTGAATAGTCAATTTCTCAAGATAGATTTGCTGCCTTTTTTCTTGTAGTTCCAGCAAGTACAAATGAATGAAATTTGCAAATTGTCTTCGTAATACAATGAACTCTCAATCCGAATTTTAACATAAAAATTTACACATTTAAGTGCTGAACAAATCACTAGTTTCAACATGGGTATGCCTTTAAAAAAAAAGGTTCTGAATAAATACAACAACATATCAGATTCAAAAGAACTTCATAATGGATGATATATCTAAAAATGGAGAGAATGCAATAATGTTTTTGGATTATCATATCCAGGATTTATAGTAATTGAATGGTCATAGAATTCTTCTTGAAGAGATACTAATGTGCTTCTTCAAGATATCCACACTCATTCGCAGCACACGACATTCTTCCCTGAAAGGGCTTGATCATTTGTTTTATGGAAGTTATTTCTATTCCTTTTAAAAAGAAAAAGTCATCCAATAGTATAATATTGTTTCCACATGAGGAGCATGTGGTATGAGTGCCACATGTACAATCATGTCATAGTTACTCTCAATCAACACAAATATAACAAAATTTCAAGGTAGACCCCTAGTTTAATTTTAGTTGCACCATGGCATAAAAAATTTGAACCTTGTGCTAAAAAGACTAAGACATTTTTCACTCTTTATGATGATGCGCACCATGGCCCAAGTAGCCCTACAACTTATGCCACGCACCCGTTTGCAGAAGCAAAAACCACTTCTTTTACTAACTAGGTATACATACTATTTATAAAAAATTTAAATAATTAATATATTTATTTACTTTCTAAAAGTAATTTTTATTTTTAAAATTTATTTTTATTATAAATTTTTTTTAAAAAACATGTATAAAGAGAAAGGGTCACCTAGAAACTGGTTCTCACTGTAACTATGAGCACTTTTTGGAAACTCATCTCATATATATATATATATATATATATGTTATTTAAACACAGACAACTAGATGAGTTATCTCGTGTAACTCCTACAGTTCAAAACTTAGTTGAATCCAAAATTTTATTTGGCCAGGGCAAAGTGAGATGTAAATCAAATGACCGGGGATTTCTTTTCACTTTGCTATGGCTCTGTTTAGATTTTGTGATCATATCACATGTTACCTATCAAAAAGTGATCACAAGTTCTGGTGAGAAGCAATTCCTAGGTGAGCTCTCGTGAGGTCGAGCTCAGTGGATTCTACCATGATATGTTATGGACATTTATCCCATTAATCAACTCTTCTACACTAATAATTATTTTTAGGCCGTTGCTTTGTTCGTCTTCAAACTCTTCTACGTACTAATCAAAGTGTCCATCTCTGTTGGGTCGTCTTGGATCGATATAGTGCAGGATTGAATGATCTTAATTTAGTTTCTTGGATTGCTTACCCGAGCTATTTTTAGACTATTTTGGATGATTTCATTCTTAAATTTATTTTTTCTACTCTCACAACATATCTCTCTTGGATCTATCTCAGTGTCGTCAGGGCTGACAACGCTGCTCATGTTGCCCGCTACTGTTGTTCCCTGTCCATCCATTTGAATGGATTGTACGGGTCTCCACCAGCAGACACGTGTATCCAACTCGACAAGTCGATCTTGAATTGTAATATAAGAATGAAACTATCACATGGACCTAGCTTACACAAATGGCATTGCTTTAACATAAAATAATAATAATAATAATTAAAGTTGAGATTAGCTAGAGTATGGATTGACTGCTTGTCCCAGTTGAATGCAACTCATCCGAGTGGACCCGGACTTTTTGGAGTTTATCCAGTGTTGGGCCCGATTATTTGGACGGTCAAGATGAACGCATATCAGATCATGTTTAAAACAGATATGCACCTATCAGTTTAAAAAATGGTGGTGAACCATTCCATTCTACTAAAATACATTCAATTGGTATTGGGTTGGATGGCTTACATGCTCACGTTTTTTTTAAAAAAAAACTACAAATGGTTGCGTGTGAGACCTTCTGTCTAGAAGAACGAAACCGATTGCTTGACTAGAGAGACACGTGGGGTGTGAGTATTTGCTGACGTGGATGGGTGACTTCATACGGATGAGATCCATTCCGTCCATTAGGTGCGTCATTCTCTGACTAGAGAGGGGCCCAAAAATCAGGCCGATTCAAATCTCAGGTGGGCTCCATCGTAGGGAACTTTTGAGATGAAGTTCTTCTGTGTGGGGTCCACCGTGGTGTGTTGTCATCCAATCAACTAATCTGACGCACAAAACCATTATGAGTGGATCCCATATATTCAGGGCATTCCAAAAATCATGTGGGTCACATCACATGAATTTAGAATATTTATGATTCATTTTACGGCGTTCCCTATGATGTGCTCCACCTAAGTCTTGGATTGGATTGGGTTTTAGAATCAATGGTGAAAAGGTGTTGGTACACTTGATGGAAGGGGTAGATCTTATAAAAATTCTTCATCACTTGGTTCTCTGTTCGTTGGAGGTAAGCCTTCTGTATGACCGACAAGGTCACATGGGCTGAGTCCTTTAAAAAAATGGCAGTGACCTATCCACTTCAAATGTGTTTTACAGAGATCCAGACCATTCAAATTATGGGTCCGATTGTGGATGATGCTTACTTCTAAAATCACACTCGACATTGTGCAAGCAATCCCAACCATCCAATAAATGGCTGGTTAAGACTGAAATAGTGACCGGTCCAAATTCACTGGAAAATCAGATAGTTAATATTGTTTTCTCAGTACGAATTTTAGTTTATGCTCTATCCGCACTTGTCTTAGCTATTTGAAAGGTCTGGATTGTCATAAAACTATGCCACGTGTATGGTTTAAGAGTCTCCGCCCTAGGTCGTGAATAGTGTTTTTGTCAGCAAATTGTGTATAGGAGATGTAGCTACGGTTATAATCCGTAGCTATAGATCATTAATGCAAGGGTATTTTTGTCCGCAAATAGTGTGTCCGTCCGGAATGGCTTACTTTGGGAAAGTAGTATTTACGGTGGTCAATGTCTCTTAAATCTGTGCAAAATTAACATAACGAGTACAGCCTTGTTACCTTCCAAGAAATGCATACTTACCAATGTGTCAAACATGTATAAAATCCAAACTGTCTAAAATGTTGAATCCAGGTTTAAAGAGAATATTATTGGATATCAGAACAATATACTCACTAATTGGGCCACACTAAAGAAGAAAGTGTACAATGAACGGTCCGCTCTGAAGTATATTTTTGCTCAATCCGATAGGTGGTTTGGTCTGATTTTTCATATTAAAAGTATATGTGAAGTGGAAAATCTTTTGAACGGGTTGGATCCCCATGTATATGGAATTTTGGCAATTATACAGAAGTTGGACGGAACTCATACGTGAAACTTAGTGGTACAAGTCGCTGCATGCGAGGCGTTCTCATTAATAAACAGCACATGGTTGCATGGTGGAGTTTGAAAATCACATGGCATGTTTCTTTTGCCGCGGAAAGCTACAACTACTCATGGTTCGTTGCCATTCTATCCTGAAATCGGATGTACAATCGATGAATATAGACCGTCCAACTAGTGGGACCTACTATGGATGGTCCGTGATACAAAAATCACTCTAATTTAGAACGGCCAGCATCAGATTAGTGGATTTTCCTATTTTAAATAATATCCGTAGACAGCTTCTAATATTGATCGTCCATATTATGGCCTCAAATGAACACCGATGTTTGGTTTTCCATCTTGGATTTTGATATTGTGGTTGATCCACAGTGGGGCCCCCGAGAATCACTACATAAAAACCTTTGTGTACCGTGGAGCGGCAGCCAACCGTGTCTGCTGAGATGGACCATAGATGGTCAGTGTCGGCATCTTTTTTTTTTCATGATGGGTGCCTCTTCTGGGGAGGACGGAATCAGACGAGGATTGCTGGATGCTTCTGAATCGCCAAAAGCTGATGAGTTTTGGAAGTTATGTTTGACTGGGGTCTAGTCAGTCAGCGGCGGATAGGTGTGCATTGAATCTGAGGAGAGCGGATTGCATGTGCTACCGGGCACAGAGATATACATGTGCCCGGGGCTGTGTGGGGCCCAAAGACATGTCCGTGACAAATCCACTCTGTCCATCTGTTTTTAAAGACTAGAATAGGATGGCATGCTAAAAATCGGGTAGATCCAAAATTCAGGTGGGCTACTACAAAAGAAACAGTGGGAACAGAAACTTCTACTGTTGAAACCTTCCTGGAGCTGACCATAATTTTTATATGCCATCCAAACCGTTCATATGGTTATTAGTACTCATTTAAACTGTAGTAACAAATATCATCTTGATACAAAACTTCTGTAAGCCACAGTCGTTCAATCCCCTCTGTTTCATGATGTATGGATGATATGATTTTTTTATGGGGTTGATTTTTAGAATCCTACTCTATTGTGGTATTTAAAAACATATGGACGGAGCGGATTGGTTACGGACATCTCTATGAGCCCCACGCAGTCCTGGGGCATATGCAATCCGCTCTCGAATCTGAGAGGAATTATGGGGTCCCATACATCAGCGAGCGTATG
Source organism: Magnolia kwangsiensis (assembly GCA_037074715.1). Lineage (NCBI taxonomy): Eukaryota > Viridiplantae > Streptophyta > Magnoliopsida > Magnoliales > Magnoliaceae > Magnolia > Magnolia kwangsiensis. The sequence goes on along the minus strand of CM073577.1, from coordinate 2,892,274 downwards.
GTTTCGATACCTTCGCAGATGCGAATGATTCCGTACATGTGATGTCAGTTTCCGATGATCTGAACTGTTGATCAACGGTTCGGATCAGCATATAAGGGCCCCCACCTGTACAGAAGCTTGCGGACAGTTTTATGCTGCTGCGGTCGGAGCGGGAGACTGAACGAACTTAGTGGATGCAGAGTTCGTTTTACCTCCATCGCGAATTAGCTTCCATAGTCTGTTGCAGCCAATTTGGGTCCACATGCTGACTGTTCACTAGGATCGGAACCGTCTATGTTGTGGAATCCATCATTGAAACGACATATTAGGACAGTTTTTCAGAGAGGATGCTTGTGACCATTTCTGTAGATGAATTTAGAACAATGAAAATAAAATTTTCAACGGCTCACATACCACTCTCAAAATCGAAGGATAGGGACATAAGTAAAGTGTGATTATAAACATTTATTTCTTTGTTCTAAGAAAGGAAAAATAAACGGTTAAAATCATCAGACCATATCATCACGTGGGACCCAGTAGGTGGCGACAGACACTGGAGCCTGACTCGCGACAGATGCAAAGTGAACTGAGATGAGATTGGCGGTGCGCGGATTGGATACTGACAAGGTCAGTCGCCAAATCGCTACTGAAGTGACGTCACCAAGCTCTGAGGACCCCAACATGATGTATTTGTTGTATCCATGCCGTCCAACCATTTTTAGAGATCGTTTTATGGCATTATAAAGAGAATTATATAGATCTAAATTTCAAGTAGACCCACCACAGAAAACTGTGGGAGACGTCACACTCACCGTTGAAACATTTAGAAGGCCCACAGTGGTGTATTTTTGGGATCCATCCTATTCGTAAGTTATCATAGAGATATATGAAGTGAAAACAAAAATATCAGCTTCATCGTAAACTACTGTGGCTCCTAAGAAGTTTTGAACGGTGGATGTCACTGTCCCCACTATTTTCTATGGTGGGGTTCACTTAAACCTTATATCTATTTCATTCTCTTCTTAATACCATAAAACAATCTCTAAAAATGGTTGGAAGGTATGGATACAACAAATACATCATGGTGGGATCCACAGAGCTTGGTGACGTCACTTCAGTAGCGATTTGGCTACTGACCTTGTCAGTATTCAATCGGCGGCCAGATTGGCGTAGAGGCTTCTATACCCTATCCAGTAGTTTGACCGTAGTCAAACAAGGGGAGAGCATGTGGAATAAGGTGGGTCCCAGGGGGAGTAGTGATTGACCATTGCGATGTGGGGGCCACGTTAATCACGTGATGAGTTTGGGTGTGTTGCATGTGCACTTGTTTGCAGGTGCATGCACCCAGAGTGCATTTGTCGTGTAGAGAGAGAGAGAGAGAGACTTTGTAAGTTTGTATAGAGCATTTGACACTTGCAAGAGGTGGGCCCCACCATAAATATCACCTTGTTGATCGACAATCTAGGATGATCCAATTACATATGAGGCGGATTACACCATGACAGCTGGTGATCTGAGTCAGATGTTGATTCTGGAGATCAGGTCACCAGCGATATTCCTGGTGGCCCACTCTGTGGGGCCCACCGTGATGTGTTCTAACCATGCTCTTCGTCCGTTCTACCACCTCATTTTAGAGCATTTGGAATAAAATAGATACAAAGCTTGAATGAACCATAACATTGGAAAGAGTAAGGATAAAAACATCCAAAACCACCCACAGTTGAAAACTTTCCATAGCTTAACAAAATGCCTATTTATTATCCAACTTATTTATGAGGTCAGGTAGGCTTAATAATGCAAAATTTGAATATCAGCTTAATCCAGAACTCCTGTGAGCCCCATGAAGTTTCTAATGATAGATGTTTAATCATGGTTATTTCCTGTGGTGTGGTCTACTTAAGCTTTAGATCTATCTTATCTTTTAGCTCACCCACAAAATTGGGTCAGTAGGGATTTTACTGGTGACCTCGGACAATCCCCATCCGTCCTACTCAATGCAGTGTCAGCCAAAAAGATGGCTTTACATGTAGACATTCATCTCCATTGGACCACTGGGACCACGATTTTATAAACATTCATTACTACAGTGAAAACACTGATATTATGACGATATTTTCAAAGTCATGCGAGATTGCTAAATTATATATTTAAAATTTAAATTTATTTTAAAATTTATAAGTTTTTTGGATATATATATATATTTTTCAATAACATCTTGAAAAGCCACAAATTTTGAAAATCTCATAAGATGTTTGTAGGGTAAGAAATTAGGGAGCATGAGATTTGTCACCATACTTCAGCTGACAATTTGATATTCATGAAAGAAGATCAAATAAATAAATTACTAAAAGGTTTTTCTTCTTAAATTCTTAAGGGCTTGTTTGTATTTGTGTATAGTATTGTATTGTATTGTATTTGGGTACTATTTATGTATACATTGGATGGTTTTTAAAATACATCCAAATCAATCAGATACTAATCAATGTTTGTATTGGAGGTACTGTTTGGCACAGTATACAATACTACAGATCAATGTTTGGATAGGACGTATTATGTCTGCGTATTGTACAATCTTAATTGGGTCAGTTGGCTTGTTTGACGTATGGAACTTTCTGATTTCTAGCTCAGATAATTTTCACGTTGAAATGTACCAAATGAACAGTCCCGATCTTACACTGCATAGGTACTAGATATCTTGCAATCGTACAAATTTCAAACTTTCATCTGTTGCCGAATACAACGCAATGAATATAAAGTATTGATTGCAAGCCTGTATTCTGACAACACTATATTGCGCTTGCGATTTTTTGAAAACGGTATGAAATTGTGTGCATAAGATACAACGCTTGTACACTTCTATTCAAATGCTGAATAATGAAAATATTTACGAATATTCAGTTATAATACGATACAACGCACTCTTATATGTGAATCCCGACAAGCCCTAAGAGATTATTTGTGTATGGAAAATAATATTTTCTACTTTATATCTATATATATATATATATATATATATATATATATATATATATATATATATATATATATATATATATATATTGTAAAGAAAATGAGAGTCCACTTTATAGTCTATAATATTATTCATAATAGGTTTTCTTAGATGAAAAATAAAAGAAGAAAAAAGAAGTAATTATTGTCCAATGATTCCAGGACTTTTACTTGTTTTCTAAATATGGCCTCTGAAAAATAACATTTGCTTTTTCAACGGTCATGATGAAAATAAATCACTCCTTAGATGTAAGGTCCACTTGTTACAAGCAACTTTTTTTTTTTTTCCTTCTTTGGGGTTTATTGGATTGGACGTAATTACATGTAGTTAATGGTAAATAAGTAATAATTAGTTATTTTTACATTTTCTGAAAATATAAATTAGTTACCGTGCTGTACTATGTGGCAAAACTTTGTGGGCCCTAGTATGATGTATATGTTTCATCCATGCTGTCCATTCATTTTATTATATCATGTTAGGGCATGAGCCCAAAGGAGGTAGATCTAAAGCTTAAGGTGCCACAATGAGAATTATGATATGCACCACTAAACTCATTATTTTATGTGGTGTGGTCTGTTTGTGCTTTGGATTTGCCTTATTTTTGGGCTCATGCACTTAAATGATTTGAAAAGATAAATGAGCGGTGTGGATATAACAAATACATCATAGTAGGGCCCATAAAATTTTGACTTGAAAAGAGATTGAAATTTACTAATTTTTTGGGAAAAAAATTCTACACTAGCAAAAGCTATTATTGTGCTTCTATCACTTATTTATTACATGTATTTATGGACCATCAAATGAACCCTATAGGGCAGGTAAAGGGCTAAAATGAAGAAATGAGCATTGTGGAGCCATGACCAAATATCGGATCGAACCAACCACTTAATTGGAAGAGGTCTTTAAAATAAAGATGACCATTCCCTTCCCCCCCTTCAAATCGAGTGGCTGCGATTATTTCACCATCCTAATTTTATTTTATTTTATTTTAATGCTCATACATGGCCTGTATAGAGTCCTACTTGAAGAGTGGCTTGGATCTTGCACACGCATTATACATGTATCCGTGAGAATGACCAAAATACTGGACCTGAAATTCACACCTGGTATCGAATGGGCCGTTCCCAGACAAGCCGAAGTTCTCCCCATGACCTAAAATCTGATTCTAGGCCCAGCTAGGACATAGTTAGCTTGTGGTGGTTTGGGCACACCTTCAAATATTTGAACGTGGTTCGGGTCGTTCTTGGCTACTTGTGGGTTGGGTTGAAAGTTGGGCAGGTTCAACTTGACCAACCCGACATTGGGGTGGGCTCGGGCAGGATGTATCGGGTCCAATCTCGGGATTGGGCTATACAAACACCAACCCGATAAAACTTGGGTCGGGCTCGAGTTGAGGTCTTGGGTTGCCCAACCCAAACCCAATCAATATAAAAGTTACTTATAAATTATAATTGAGTGTGGATTATTTGTGTCGAAGGCATAAGAAATTCTATTATTGTCGGGTTTCATTTATCCATGTCATTTCCAATTACTCAAGCTAACAAGATACGCCGGATTTCTCTCTCCTCAAATAGATTGCGTGCTATGCAACATGACTTTTAAAAGTTGTCTTGTATTTTAACTTATTTTTTAAGAAAAAAATGAAGTTCTTTTCGATGAATAATCACATATATAATTAATAAAATCATATATACAAAATAAGTCCTATATTGAAATATGATAAACTAATTTAATAACAAAAATATTACTCGACCAACCTGACGGAGCCCACTTGGGTTGATGTAATAGCAATAGATATAATAGTTCTTCCAACAAGACCAGCAAGCAGTGTCACAAGACTAATCTAGAAGCTCCTGCATCGTCAAGCAACAAGTTCATTTTAATTCATTTTACAAGACTACTCTAGATTTCATTTTTCGAAAATAAGACTATTCAAGATAGATTTTTGGCTTCAACACAAGATTCAAGATAAATTTTTAGCTTCAACACGAGACTATTCCGAATAGCATTTCAGCAGCAAGTATTTTCAGCATCACAAGACTACTCTAGCCTCCTAGCAGCAATTATTTTCACAAGACTACTCTAGCTTCCATTAAACAGTTCTTTTCTAAGCAACAAGGCTACTGTAGAAAATAGTGACTTTCACAGCACCTTCTGGATTTCAAATCATTTCAGATTCATTTATGTAGAAGTGACGCAGGGATGAACGTGATGAGGTCGAACACCATCTTCCTCAAGGATAACTACTCCGAATCCACGGAGCTTCTCTGGACTCCTCACAGAGACTTCTCGAATCCACGAGGAAAGAAAGCAAGAGAATAGAAATAAACTCTAATAAATTCGGAATTAATTGATGAAAAAAATAAAAACGAATTTACACCCCTTTAAATAAGGGAACCAAGTAACATGAAAGAAATCAGACTCATACTACAACTAAAACTCCTAGAATTCGCAACTTACTATAAATAGTAAACTTACTATTTATAAACGGTCATGATGTCTACTAGTGCGCAAGGTTTTCGGCCAAAAATAGTAAGTGTCCTATTTGGCTTCACCAAACCGTTCTCCTAATTATCCTAAGCACTTTTCATGTTGGACACAACTCCTAAAGCCCAACGGATGAAAAGTTATACTCAAACTAAAACTTACTATTTATAGTAAAAATAAAATTAAAACGAGGAAACGACCGTCGATCAGGGGGTTTTTCACAAATTCGGGCTGCGCAACCCGGCGTAGCGGGGTTGGTTGGCTAAAGTAGCTCGTTCTACCCCAAAATCATATATTTTACGTCGGATAACTCATTCCGGATTGTGAGATACGCCCGATCTAAGGTCCGATGGTCCGGATCACTTCTGTCGCCGACCGTGCCTTTTCTGATCCATCTTGGCCATGAAATTGTCTGCGACCCGCTCTACATCAGTCCCCTCCACTTGAAAAGAACTCGTCCTCGAGTTCTCGTCCTGCACTGGTTCATGATACTCGGTCAGGTCCGCAACGTTGAAAGTCCTTGAGATCGCCATGTCATCTGGAAGATCAACAACATAAGCATTGTCATTGATCTTGCGGATGATCGGTACTGGTCCAATCTTCTTATTCTTTAGCTTGTTGTACGTCCCGGTCGGAAGTCTTTCTTTTCGCAAATGGACCATTACCTGGTCGCCCACCTCGAACACCTTTTGTCGACGATGCTTGTCCGCTTGTTCCTTGTACTTTTCGTTCGAGGCATGTAGCTTAGTCTGCACCTCCGCATGAATACCTATGATCCTGTCTGCCATATGTTCTGCTGCAATACTCATGCCTGGGAGCTTGGCAGAGGGACCAAGTCTAGTGTGTGGCGAGGTACTCGTCCGTAAATAACCTGGAACGGAGACTTTTCTGTCGAGCGGTTCACCATGTTGTTGAATGCAAACTCCGCTTGAGACAAGGTCAAATCCCACTGCTTCAGTTTCTCTCCTGAAATACATCGAAGGAGGTTTCCCAAAGTGCGATTCACAACTTCGGTCTGCCCATCAGTCTGTGGGTGGTAAGCACTGCTGAATTGAAGTCGTGTATCGAATCGAGTCCACAAAGTCCGCCAAAAGTGGCTAATAAACTTCGTGTCACGATCAGAAGTAATGGTCTTAGAGACCCCGTGTAGCCGTACGACCTCCCTGAAGAATAAATTCACCACATGTATTGCATCAAGGGTCTTCTTGCATGGGATAAAGTGTGCCATCTTGGAGAAACGATCGACCACTACGAACACCGAATCCATGCCACGTTGTGTTCGTAGAAGACCAAGTACGAAGTCCATTGATAAATCCTCCCAAGGACCGTCAGGCACAGGTAATGGGATATAGAGGTCCGTATTCTGAGATTGTCCCTTGGAGGTCTGACAAATATGACAACGTTGTACGGCTCTTCCCACATCACGTATTAATTGCGGCCAATAATACCGCTCTTCCACAAGAGCTCGCGTCTTGTCTCGCCCAAGGTGTCCACCGAGGCCACCTCCATATAGTTCCTGAATAATCTGCTCCCTTAGAGAACTTTGGGGGATGCACAATCGATTCCCTTTGAAGAGAAAATCATCCTGTATATGAAAGTCACTGGGGTGACCTTCTTGGCACTTCAACCAAGAATCTTTAAAGTCTTCATCCTCGGCATATAGCTCCTTGAGACAGTCAAAGCCGACCACCTCATTGCTCACCGTAACAAGTAATGACGCACGACGGCTAAGTGCATCAGCCACCTTATTCTGCTGACCTAACTTATGCTTCAGAACAAACGTAAATTTCTGTAAAAATGCAACCCATCTAGCATGCACACGATTCACGTTAGTCTGACTATTAATAAACTTTAATGCCTGATGGTCAGTGTACAGAACAAACTCCCTTTGAATCAGATAATGCCGCCAATGTCGCAGCGCCTGAACAACTGCGTACAACTCAAGCTCGTAAGTCGACCACTTCTTTCGGGCTTCACTGAGCTTCTCGCTATAGAAGGCTACCGGTCTACCTTCCTGTGATAATACTCCTCCTATTCCGACATATGAAGCGTCACACTCTACCTCAAATAATTTATCGAAATTAGGAAGCACCAAGACCGGTGTTGTAGACAAACGATGCTTGATCTCATGAAAGCTCTTGTCAGCTTTATCGGCCCACTGGAACGGCTCTTTTTTCATGCAGTCTATTATTGGCGCGACTATGGTGCTAAAATCTCGCACAAATCGACGATAGAAAGTTGCCAATCCGTGAAAACTCCTCACCTCATGAATGTTTGTCGGGATCGGCCATTCCCTAATAGCTCGCACCTTTTCATCGTCCACTCGAATGCCTGTGGACGTTACAACAAATCCTAAAAATAACAGGCTGTCAGTTAAAAGGCTACACTTTTTCAAGTTGAGGTACAACTTGTTATCTTGTAGGACCTGCAGCACCTGCGTGAGATGTTTCTTGTGCTCCGCCTCATCCTGGCTATATATCAATATGTCATCAAAATATACTACCACAAATCGGCCAGTGAACGATTTTAGAACTTGATTCATCAAACGTATAAAAGTACTTGGTGCGTTCGATAGGCCGAAAGGCATGACCAGTCACTCATACAACCCTTCCTTTGTCTTAAATGCCGTTTTCCATTCATCACCGGGTCGAATACGAATCTGATGGTACCCGCTCTTTAAATCGAGTTTAGAAAACACTTTAGCCCCTCTTAACATATCGAGCATGTCATCCAACCATGGTATTGAAAACCGATATTTAATAGTAATTTTGTTAATTGCTCGGCTGTCGACACACATGCGCTAGCTTCCATCTTTTTTTGGCATTAATAATGCTGGTACAGCACATGGGCTCATGCTCTCTCTCAATAGACCCTTACGGATCAATTCCTCCACTTGCCCCTGAAGTATCTCACACTACTTCGGACTCATCCGATAATGAGGGTGATTGGGCAGGCTAGCCCCAGGGACGAGGTCTATGTGATGTTGGATGTCTCTCATGGGGGGTAATCCATCAGGTAGATCTTCAGGCCAGACTTCTTTGAATTCGTTTAGTAACAGTCTTAAGCTTGGAGGAATGTTTAAGGGTTCCTCTTTCTCGCCCTTTACCACTACGGCATATACCTCGCCGGTTTCCTTGGACTCCTCCATGAAATCCCGAATGGTCAAGAGAGAACTCCCCTCCACTTTAGAGGCTTCAGGGTGGTTCTCTGGTGCCATAGGGGCAAGGATTATTTTTCGACTATCCTTGACGAATATGTAGACATTGTCTCGCCCCCGATGGGTCGCATCACGGTCCGACTGCCAGGGTGGACCGAGTAGCATATGGCAGGCTTCCATGTCAACCACGTCACAAAGTATCTGATCCTTATAATGTTTACCAATTGAAAATGAGATAGTGCATTGTTCAGTTACCTTGGTCTCGTTCACTTTTTTTATCCAGCCAATTGAGTACGGGGAAGGATGTTTCGTCGTTGGTAGCTGCAACTTATCCACCATCACTCTTGAGACGATGTTCTCGCTGCTACCACTGTCTATGATCACATCACAGACCTTTCCGTTGACAGTACACCGAGTACGAAATATATTGTGCCGCTGTGGATGTAATTCCTTTCGTGGGGTATACAGTAGTCACTTCACAACGAGAGATTCACCACGATCCTCGCCTGTCACTTCATCGCCACCTGTTATTTCTTCAATGGTTTGTTAATATTCATCAAAGCCATGATTTTCTTCTGCGGCCTCATCTTCAATGCCCCCTTCGTTTATAGTCAAGTGTGATGCCGGACGTTGAGGACAAGTATTTGATAAGCGGCCTGGTTGGCCACAGCGGTAACAATTGTTCCGCCTTGGCCGAGCATAAGGATTCGGAATCCTACTCGGGCCCGCTGTTGTGGGTGCTGCCCGTTGAGGTCTGGATGGTCCGCTCCCCGTATCACGGTTCGCGGGTGGAGGACGTTCTCCTACCGGATCTTTTTCTAGAGCCAGCACTGGATCCTGTGTGGGACCTGTCATAGGGGGTCGATTTGGAGGATAGGGACGAGCAGGAGCTCTTGCATGCTGTGTTTCTGCCCTTCCTGCCAATTGAACTGCTTCATCTACGGTCCCGACTGGGTACATCTGAACTCGATCCTGAATTACCGGTCGCAACCCACCTATAAATCGTGCCACCTTCTATGACTCAGATTCTGACAAATCGTTTCGTGTAGCCAACCGCTGGAATTCTTCAGTGTAATCTGTAACAGTTCGATTTCCTTGTCGGCAATTCTGGTATTGCTGGAATAATATCTGCTCATAATCACTGGGGAGAAATCGTGAATGAAGAAGACGTCTCATCCGAGGCCATGATGCGATGGGCGCCTTGTTCTGGCGGGCTCGTGAGAGTTGCAATTGTTCCCACTATGCAGAAGCACTAGATTTTAATTTAAACGCTACCAATTTCACCCTTTTATGATCTGGCACATCCATATAATCGAAATATCTCTCTACTTCGGCTAGCCAATCGAGAAAATCTTCGATACGTAATAAACCATTAAAACTAGGAAGTTCAGCCTTACCTCGATAGTCTCTTTCAGCACGATCTAGACGATCGCCTCCATGGATTGGTCGTCGATCAAAACCCTCATTAATGTCATCGTCGCTGGAACTAGAATCATCTGGTGCAGCCCTACGATTTACCGCTGGTAGTGCTCTGCGATAATCAGGGTCACGTCGTACAGCAACTACGGGTGGTGGGGCGACCATAGGTGGTGGAGCACCGCCTAGGGCTCGGGGCGGAAGTAGCGCAATCGCAAGACGGTCGAGGGTTGCCTGCAGCCCTTGCATGGTCAACTGACTCTCCCGATAGAAAGCTTCCATTCTTTCCAAAAGATAACGAATCCCTGGATCACCGTCCACAGTATTTTGATTCATACCTTCGTTGTTTGCCATCGGCCCGAGGAAAAACCTCGCTCTGATACCAAATTGACGCAGGGATGAACGTGATGAGGTCGAACACCGTCTTCCTCAAGGATAACTACTCCGAATCCACGGAGCTTCTCTGGACTCCTCACAGAGACTTCTCGAATCCACGAGGAAAGAAAGCAAGAGAATAGGAATAAACTCTAATAAATTCAAAATTAATTGATGAAAAAATAAAAACGAGTTTACACCCCTTTAAATAAGGGAACCAAGCAACATGAAAGAAATCAGACTCATACTACAACTAAAACTCCTAGAATTCGCAACTTACTATAAATAGTAAACTTACTATTTATAGACGGTCATGATGTCTACTAGTGCGCAAGGTTTTCGGCCAAAAATAGTAAGTGTCCTATTTGGCTTCACCAAACCGTTCTCCTAATTATCCTAAGCACTTTTCATGTTGGACACAACTCCTAAAGCCCAACGGATGAAAAGTTATACTCAAACTAAAACTTACTATTTATAGTAAAAACAAAATTAAAACAAGGAAACGACCGTCGATCAGGGGGTTTTTCGCAAATCCGGGCTACGCAACCCGGCATAGCGGGGTTGGTTGGCTAAAGTAGCTCGTTCTACCCTAAAATCATATATTTTACGTCGGATAACTCATTCCGGATTGTGAGATACGTCCGATCTAAGGTCCGATGGTCCGGATCACTTCTGTCGCCGACCGTACCTTTTCTGATCCATCTTGGCCATGAAATTGTCTACGACCCGCTCTACATCAAGAAGTCTCCATCATTGTAGCAGACAAGACCACTGTAGCCGACAAGAACCACTGTAGCATATCAAGACAAGACTATTGTAGCAGCACGGGTTTACTATAGCATAAACACAATAACCTTCCACGAAGCTTCTGGATTCCATTTAGTTTCAAGTCTGCAGCAACATCCTCAAAGCTTCCGGATTCCAACAAGAGTTAAGTCTGTCGTCTATAAATAGCAAGCTCCTTCACAAGACTAAGCAGACCGAAAATTATCAGCCTTCAACAAAATCCATCAAGAGCCTCTTTTAAGCATCCTTCGTGTACTAACCCTTAGCCTCTTCTAACCCCTAATCCTGTAGTCCCTTTCTTTCCAAGCTTGTAATTTCTTTCAAACAAGTTTAGTTTTGTAAGTATTTTATTTTATAATCCTTTCGCTCTCACTCTATAATCTCTCAGTTTTTATTCTGTAATCTTCCACCGCTCTGTGATTATTTAAATTTTCCATTCATAATGCCTCTTTATATTCAATAGCTAACGGAATTTATTGTTGTTTTCAAAACTGATATTTTTTTTAATACTTATTTTAATTTTCGTAATTCCTATCATAGTTCCAACAGTACCAGTAATTTTAATTATTTTATTCAAAATCATAGATGTTTTAGATATTATTCTATTTAATCTTCAAAATTAAAATAGAAATGAATTTTGTTTATATTTTCAAATATCCCAAAATTTTAGGAATTAGCACAATAAGACTAAATTTACAATTTAATACAAGACGACCATGGTCCTATGGAGTAGAAATCTGCCTTCCTCTACCTAGGTGGATTGGTCTTGTAATTACATTTAATACTGGTTCTGGTTCTGTTTATTTTAAATGTAATCTAAAATCATATTTAACTATCCATTGGAAAAAAAGAATAAATGTTTGGTGTAATAGGCAATGATGGTAATGAAATAATCTATATCTATCTTGTTCTGGTTTAGAGTATTTCTTGTAGAAATTTGCTTTTTGTACAAAGTATGCTGTATTATTAAAATCTATTTCAAATTGTAATTTTTGTCCTAATTATGTTTTTTCTAATGTATTAACATATATATTTGAACTTGAATCTTGCATTTGTGAATGTCTAGGAGATAAATCGTGTGATTGTTCAAATTGTGTTGGTTGTGCATAATAGTAAGGTTTAATAATATTTGGTTGTAAATAAATATTTCTAATGCCTTGTAGTTGCACTGGATTACTAGATTGAGATACTGGTTTAAAAACTGAAGAGATTTTTGGTTGGTTATTTCTACCTGTTTGTGAAATGCTTGAACCGGTTGAATTTCTAAGAGTTTGTATATCGGAGATACGTAAAGATGTTTGTCTAGTTGGTGTAAATGTTAAATCTATAGTTCCATCAAAATGTTTGATAATTTGTTCGACTTCTTTATTTTCTAAGTTCCAACTATTTGGTAATGTAACTTGTTTCCATTCTATCTGTTTTGTTACAATAATATTCATATTTCTAATATCGGTTTGTAATAACATAGTATACCCTTGGGGACTTTGTTTTAATACCTTAGGTACTGGTGTGGTTGTCATAACTTTGTAATATATTCTATAAACTAAAGTTAACGACGGTCTTCCAGATTTAAGATGGATTCCATCAGTTTTTATGTTTAAAGTTAAACTATCTAAAATATTTTGTTCTTGTATGTGAAATGTTAAATTTAGATAAGTATTTAAATGTATTAGTCCATTATATAAACTTGATTCTACAATACCCAATAAAGAATTCTTAAAACGATTTGGTTGTATATGTTTATCATCTTTTAAACATAATAATATACTAGCATCTAATCCATTTTTGAATAAGGGTTTAACGCCTACTTGAACTACACCATAGAACCATGGTCAAATAAAATACATAAATCATAGTGGACCCCACAGAGTTTACTCAGTACGCTTACTAAGTTACTCAGTACGTAGTCCACTTCCCCACTAGCATGAACGGGCAGTTCTGTGGGCGGGCCCACCGTGATGTATGATCTGTATATCCATGCTGTCCATCCCTTTTCTTGTTTCATTTTAAGGGGTCATTTGGCACCATGGATTGGAGGGGGTTTCAAATCCCCTTAGTTGTTTGGCAGCATAAAGTAACTAGAGATTACCAATCCAGGGGGTTTACAATCCCCTCTTTGAGGGGGTTTTGTAATCCACAGTAAGAGCTTGGATTACACCTAAAATCATTTCAATAGTTGCAAGTGTAACATGTATGTCACTGTACACTATCATTCTATTGGGCACATAGCCCACTAATGATGATCAGCACCGTCCAAACATTGTTCATGTAAATCAGCACCGACCAAACATTGTCTAGCACCATCCAAGCATTGTCCATATTAATCAATGATTAAAAATCATTGGTTAGTCACTCAGACATGATCTTGTGCTTGCGGTCCATCCGAGACTTGGAATTTCATCATTTTCAGACAAAACATATATTTCAGTGGGCTTATCACAACCATAGTGTCAAAAATTATATATCTCACTAATTAAGGATATTAAAGTTGATTTAGTAATTAAATTCAAACCCCTGTAAATATACCATGCATTGGTATTTTTGAATTAAAGTTGATTCACACTCTAGGGTGCCAAACACACCAAGAGGATTGCCAATCCAGGGGGTTTCCAATCCTGAGGGTTTCGAATCGGGGGGTTCCAAATCCATGCTCCCAAACAAGCCCTAAGGAATGTGAACAAAAATGAGGCATATTCAGTGCTCCACTAGACCCATGAAGTTGGGTTGCATTAAATGCACAAAGAATTGAATGCAATAGTCATCTTTAGTGTGGTACATGGAAGCAGATTAGCTGGTGTACCTCACACCAGCTATATAGCTAGTGTATTGACGTCAATAAGTTCTTTGGATCTGATCATAAGGTATGTGTTATATTCAAACCATTCATTCATTTGGCAAGCTCGTCTTAAGGCTTAAGACTAAAAATAAGATAGATCTAACTATCAAGTGGACCACACTGTAAAAATCGATAGGGGATTGAACGTCTACCATTGAAACCTTTTTGGGGTCACCGAAGTTTTGGATTAATATGAAATTTGTTTTTTCGCTTAATTCAGGTCTTTGTGACCTTATGAACATATTAGATGGAAAATAAACGTTATGGTGGACCCTATGAATTTTTTAACAACGAAAATCATTATCTCCACTGCTATTTGTGGTGTGGTCCAGATGATCTTTGGATATGATTAATTTTTTGGATAATGCTCTAGAATGATCTCTAAAAATAGATGAACGGTGTAGATATAACAAATACATAACTATGAGGCCCATGTAACTTTGATATCCTTTGAATCGTTTGTACAGCTCGGAGTTCAAGGAGCGTCAGTACTCATCTTCGCAGGACACGTAGCATCTATACAGCTAGTGTGTGTTACACTAGCCAATCCGCTTCCGTGGTACACTTGAGCATTTGATCTACCTATTTTTGTATACATCTTAAAATGATGTGAAAGAATGGATGAATGGCGTAGATTAATAGCTACATCTCGGTCGGCCCACCCATAGAACTACCCATTCGTAGCTAGAGAGGGGGTAGGACGCAATCTGCATCCAATACATGTTTGGATTGGCCATGGTCCGCAAATTACACTAAATGGGCAATCCTAACCATCAAGCCCGTGTAATGATTAGATTATATGATTTTCAAGTGGATTGCACGATATCACGTGTTGCAATTCTTCTGACTGAGCTTTCTAGTCTATCTCCTTTATTTACATCCAAGACCTGCCAAACAATGAAAATAAAAGGATTCAGATAATAAGAATACAAGTATATATCTGAAGCAAGTTGGCAGGGAAATGAATTTGCAGGCATAAAATTAAGTTGTGCAGTAAGATTAGTAGGGTTTTGAAGCTTGGCAGTGACTTTTTTTTTTTAATTTTTTTTAAAAAATAAAACTAGTCTTTCTTCATAAAAGTTCTTCGAAGTTCAAAGAAAGAAACCTTAATTTGTGCTAAGCAATAGTGACCTGGACTACTGTAATGCCCCGACTTTTCATGACCCGAGTATATGACCCGTTTCCCAAAAACTTGAGTATTAATCTTAAAGGATAGTCAAATTCGAGTACACATTTTTTTTTTAAAAAAAAATTCATTTAGAGTAAGCAGATGAGCGTAGAGTGGACAAATCAGCATAAAGAAAAATTTTATTTACATTTAGAATATACAAGAAGCTACCCATAATGACTTATACAAATCAATGTCCACATTCTTACAATTATAAAATGAAATAATATTACATGTGGAATAAAGTATATCACAACAATATTGGAATGTGAAATCTAGTAGCAACCTTGTGAACAACATCAACTTGCTCTATACCTGCATTAACTGTTACGGTTTGATAGCGTCAATGGCTATTGTAGGGAAGAGCACCCTCTAAGATTACACACTCATCATTCATAATTTAATACAGATCATAAGTCATGAGGATAGATATAATAAACAGATCAATTCATAATTATGATCATATACTGAAAAATTAAGCCAATCAACATAATCTCATCACAAACAAAATACAATAACAATTGCAATGCGAGGGAATATGTCCAGATAATCAAACAATCAACCTTACAAACTCCATAAAATTATTAGAAAATCAAGCTTTAACCCTCTACGTCACCCAAAAATCAAATCGTGCGTAAACACCTCAAGATGGCTAGGAAATTGGTAAGCGAACACCCGCTTCACCCGAAAATTATGGTACGACTGAACATCGTAAAATGAAGAGAGAACAACGTACAACGTTTACTTCACCCGAAAATCATATCGTACATGAACACCGCAAGATAGCTAGAAAATCGCTAAGTGAATACCCACTCCACCCGAAAATCATGGTACGACTGAACACCGCAAGATGAAGAAACAAACAACATGCAAACTCTAGACCACCTGAAAATTAAATCGTACGTGAACACCACAAGATGGCTAGAAAATCGCTAAGCAAACACCCGCTCCATCCAAAAATCATGATCGACTAAACACCGCAAGATGGATAGGAAAACAACATACAAACATCTACTTCATCCAAAAATCATATTGTACGTGAACACCGCAAGATGGCTAGGAAATCGCTAAGCGAACACCCGCTCCACTCAAAAATTAAGATACAACTGAACACCGCAAGATGAAGAGATAAACAACACACAAATTCTAGACCATCCAAAAATCATATCGTACGTGAACACTGCAAGATGACTAGAAAATCGTAAGCGAACACCCGCTCCACCTAAAAATCATGGTACGATTGAATACTGCAAGATGACTAGGAAACCAACAGAATATGCGATTATAATCATCAAACCACAAAAGGGCACCAATGACCCATCAAAGCCACGAAGGGTAAATAAACGATCCAAGCCACGTAGGGTAAACATGAACTGCGAGATGAAGCCCAAAACAAATCTCATTCGATCCATTAAATGATCACAAGTAAGAACGTCTAATCAACTAGCAGGTTATACAAATGAAAATGGCATGTGACCATCCAATCAGTTATACCTGCTAAATTTAAAGTGACATGTCCATTATATGAATCAATTTCACAACAGATTAACATATTCATATAATAAGGTAAGTAACGCAATAAGAGAAATCAATGTACCATCCATATTTAGATTGATGAATTTAAGGGCCTGTTTGGATTCACGTATAAGAGTGCGTTGTATCGTATTATAACTGAATATTCTCAAATATTCTCATTATTCAATGTTTGGATAGGAGCGTACAAGCATCATATCCTATGCGCACAATTTTATACCGTTTCCAAAAAATCAAAAGCGTGGTATAGTATTATTTGAATACAGGCTTGCAGTCAATACTTCGTATTCGTTGCGCTATATTCGGCAGTGGATGAAAGTTTAAAATTTGTACGATTACAAGATATCTAGTACCTATGCAGTGTAAGATCGGGACTGTTCATTTGGTACATTTCAACCTGAAAATCATCTGAGCTAGAAATCAGAAAGTTCCATACGTCAAACAGGCCACCTGACCTAATTAAGATTGTACAATATACAGACATAATACGTCCTATCCGAACATTGATCTGTATAACGTATTGTATACTATGCCAAACAATACCTCCAATCCAAACATTGATTAGTATTTGATTGATTTGGATGTATTTTGAAAATCATCCAATGTATACATGAATAATACCCAAATACAATACAATACAATACTATACGTGAATCCAAACAGGCCCGAAGTGGGAAGCTCAAAGGGTGAGTCCTCACCTTAGGTTTGCATCGCCTACCAGCATTGCTAGGAAGCATGTGTGCCTTTAGAATGAGATCTTAGAATGAGATCCTACCATGAATTGTGAAATTTGCGCATGAGATCAATGTTCTACCAAGTGACTATGGTTAGATTTATACAATCAAGTGTTTGGATTACTTTTAGGGTTTTAATATAGAATTAAGGCCTTATCCTAGGGTTTGGATTACTTAGGTTTTTAGGGTTTTATCCATTAATCTACTCTTACGCCATGTTTGTTAACGTTGAATTTTTGCACTTAACACGGAATGGGGAAAATTTTTCGTGTTTAGTGGTGTTTGTTAATACATTGTTAGCGCGGAAGACGGAAAGCGCTAAGTAGTTTTTCACTGAATTCTTTCTGTGATAGGAGTCTGGCTTAATGGTGAACGCGGAATGTGCTCCGTGATTTTTCATTAAACGAATTTTTTTTGCTTCTAAAAGTACCCCTTTTCAACTTACTACCGTAATTTTTTCTTTTAAATTGTTAACCTATGAAACTTCTTTATGCCCTACCATGATTTATGTGTTTGATCCACACCGTCTATCAACTTTTTCAGATAATTTAACGTGTGATCCAATAAAAGAAGTAGGTCCAATGATTAATTGGACCATAAGGTGGGGATTGAACGTCCACCGTTAAAAACTTCTTGGGACCTGGAGAAGTTTCGGATGAAGCTGATATTTGTGTTTTCACTTCATCCATGTCTACATGACCTGATGAATAAGTTGGATGGTAATAAAAACATCATAGTGGCCCTTAGATGCAAAAAGAATTAAATGCCAATTGTATTAAATGCAATAGTCATTTGTGTTGTGGTTCACTTGAGCGTTGAATTTTCCTTATTTTTGTACACATAACATAAAATGATCCGAAAGGAGGGATTGACAGCGTGGATAAACTGATACATCACAGTGGGCTTGCCAACACAACTACCTATTCGTGGTTAGATACAAGCGGAGGTAGGATGCAATCAGCGAGGGAGCAGATTAGATACTGCTATTGAAGTGACGTCACCAAGCTCTGTGGGCCCTACCATGATGTATGTGTTTCATACATGCCATCCATCTATTTTTTCAGATCATTTCATAGTATGGGACAAAAAAGTAGATTTATCAAAATCTCAAGTGGGCCACATTACAGGAAACAATGTTGAATGAGCGTCGACCATTAAAAACCTTTTGGGGGCCATAAAAGTTTTGGATCAAGCTTATCTTTGTTTTTTCCCTTCATCTGGGCCATATGACCTAATAAAAAGATTGGATGTAAAATAAATAGTATAGTGGGCCTTAGGAAGATTTTAATAGTGCATATCCTATCATTATTGTCTTCCTATGGTGTGGTCCACTTGAGATTTATATCCCTCTAATTTTTGGGAAGAAGCACTAGAACGATCTGTAAAAATGGATGAACGGAATGGATGAAACACATACATCATGGAGGGGTTAACAGAGCACCGACCACGGTGGCTGTGAGAGTAGCTAATCCGTTTCTGTCTTTGTCACGGATCTCATGCAAAAGCCTTTTGCGGGAAGTTCCTGTGCTGGGAACGCAGGTGGGGCCACTTGGATGTTTATGAGAAATCTTCACCGTCCATCCATTTTATGAGTTCATTTTACGACATGAGGCCAAAGATAAACCGTATCCAATGCTCAGGTGGACTGAAAACGTGATAATTAAACGTCCACGGTTGAAATATTCGTGGGGTTACCGAAGTTTTGAATCATGCTAATATTTTTGTTTTCAGTTCATTTCAGTAGGAATGACATTATGAATGGTATGGATGGCGTGTAAACATCACTATCGAATCAGGAAGGTTTCAACAGTAGGAATTTTCCTAAATACCTTTTTCCTTTAGTACGGCCCACTTGAGTCTTGGATCTTATTCAATTTTGGTCTAATATCCTAAAATTAACTCACAAAATGGATAGACGAAGTGGATTCCTGACAAACACTATGGTGGGTCCCACCTAAGTTCACAGTAATAGGAACTTCCGGCGAAAGGCTTTCGTAGGAAATCCCCATCCGCTCCACTTTGCGAATGTGGATTGCATCCTACCCCCGCTCGTCTCCAGCTGGGAACGAGCAGGAGATTTGAGTGGCCATCTTGATATATAGGTCTTATCCATACCGTCCATCCATTTTTTAGTATCCTTTGAGGGTTGAAAACTAAAAATGAGACAAATCCAAGTCTCAAGTGGAGTACACAATGGGGATTAAACTCTTACCATTGAAAACTTCTTCGGGGCCACAAAAGTTTTTAATGGAGCTTATATATATACACACACACACACACACATCTAAGTCTATGTAACTTTATGAATAGGTTGGATGGAAAATAAAAATCATGGTGGACCCTAGAAAAGTTTTAACGATGAGAATCATTATCACCGCTGTTTCATGCAGTGTGGTCCACTTGAGCCTTGGATTTTCTTTATTTTTGGTGTTATACCTTAAAATTATATGAAAAAATGGATGGACAGTGTGGATAATACTCATACAAGAAGAAATTATTATGTCCAATATGCAAGAAGAAATTCCTGCCACACTTATACATGCAAATCCTTAATTTTTTATCTGTTTTTATGAATAATGATATTTTAATTTTCTATTAAGTACTTTATAGTTTATTTGAATTAAATAGAATAAATTTATTTTCATTTAATAAAAATATAATTTCTTTATAATGTAAAATATTTTCAAACAGGAGATAAGGGCAAATGTGTCAAATTAACATATTTCAGACATTTCAAATGTTTGTTAATAAATATATTATTTCAAATTCAGTACTTAATTTTTAGACTTTAGCCATAATTACCAAACAAGTTTTTTGACTTCAGATTTCAGATTCAGCTTCAGATTTCAGATTTAACAAACGGGGCCTTACACTTTGGTTTAGAGTTTGAAATTTAACTCCTATAATTAGTTTATAATAATATTACATTTAAGTAGAGATAAGTAATAATTGTCTATTAACACTAACAACACTATTCTTAAAATAAATAGCCTACTAATGACAAAATAGGAATAGCATGATAAATGTTAGTATCTAATATCTATAATAACTAATAATAGCCAAATTAACCTGACAATGGTTAACCACCTCTAATGATATTATCCCTCATGAAAGCAAGGTGACAAGGAAAATAACACACTAAAATAAGCCTAGTGTGGGTTTGAAAGGGCCCCATGAATAAAATTATTTGGGCCCACATTTCAGTCCATTTATGGCCTGATCTCGGCCCATATTTTCAGCCCATTCAAGGCCTTATCTCAGCCTATAGTTTGGGCCGGTTTCGCCCCCAATAGAGACCCATTCCAGGCCTGATTTTAGCATAATCCTAGGCCTGATTTTCGGCTGAGATCATTGCCTGCTTTCAGCTTGAACCCAGGCCCACATGCTTTGCAGTCAGCCCAGGCTCCAACCCAGCTATTGTGGCTGTCTTTGGCCCAACTCCGGCCCAAACGGTTTCCGATCTTGGCCCTAGCCGCGGTAGCAATGGCTGGGAGAAAACAGGTGGGCTTACAACTGATAAAGACGAGGGGAGTAGGGCGTTACCTGGCTCCACTCAGCGTCAGCTGAGTCGACTCAGTGCCGGCGGGTGCAACAACGCACCCAACACCCACCCAAACTCTCTGTTCTTCCTCTCTCTCTCTCCCTTCTTTTCTTTCCTTCTTCACTCTCTCCCTTTGGCCAGCAACAGCAGGTCCGGACTCAGGCCCAAAACTGACTGAACTCGTCCCGAAATCGGACTGAGTTCGGGCGGGGTGCAACGGCAGCGGGCAGCAGTTGCTCTGTTCCTTCTCTTTCTTTTTCCTTTCTTTTTCTTTCTTCCTTCTATTTCCTTCTTACTTTTCTATTATTTTCCTTCCTTCTGTCTGCTTCCAGCTATGCCTGGATGATGCCGGACGAGGCTAAAAACCACCAGCACCGACTGCTTCTTGGTGGAGAAGAAGACACCAGTGTCAATGGCATCTCCTCACCCGCTACTTCTTCCTCCATTCTGACGGCTAGGGATAGCTTCTAAGGATACATGGGAGCTTATAGAAACTCATTTTTGAAGCATGGTGAAGGTTAGGTGGGTGGGTTCGGGCTTGAGAAGGAATGACCGATTTCTCTCTCGAACCGCTTTAGGAGGTGGAAAGCGATTGCATCTACGAGCTCCTTCTTCATTTATGAAAACCCTAGCTCTTTAGGGCCGTTGGATGTGATTTGGATGGCCCAGATTGCACTGGCTTGAAGCCGTTTCAGGGTACGGCTTGTAAGGCCGAAACCAGCCCTGGTATTGGTCTTTCTGTGGGTGGAAATCCCCTCCCATTTGGGGAGCCATTAGACGGCCAGGATTTCCTTCTCATGGATGGCCGAGATTAGCCAAAGACCCTTCACGCGGATCGCCACAGGTTGCACGGAAGGCAGTTTCCGTTTCTGGGACGTGTGTTAGTAGGTCTTATTCGCTCCAGAGATTGTGCGAATACACGTGTTCCATTTCGTGTGAACCACTATGTGTTTGGTCAGGGATGATGGAAGCACACGTTGGACGGTTTGGATCGTCCACGGGAAGATCAAGGTGGGCCGTAGAACGTCCTAAACGGACGTTGTCCGTTTGCTGACGGAAAGGAAAAGAGACGGTCTCTCTTTTTATGGAATTTTCGGGTCAGCGCCAGCTGACCGGGCCTTCTTGGAAGGGTGCACCGTGAGTGCACATCCCTTCCGTGCACTCACGCACTGTGTTGGGGTCTATCATGATTATTGTGATAAATCCACTCCGTCCATTCCATTTAGAGGCCCCACTAAGGACTCCTACAGAAGATAGGTTAGATACAAAGCCTAGGTGTGCTGCACGACTTGCTTCGTGTCTTTTTTACGGATTTTCCACTGATTTTTTGGTCGGATCAGCCCGAAATTGAATTTCAACGGTTAAAATGGTCTAAGGGAATATTTACGCTAGGACTCGATGGTTAGATTATGAATATATGGCTTGTTCTAATTTTATATCACTAAATATTATGTTATACTACTTTTAATGATATTATTTACTATTATCAATATTATTATTATTATTATTATTTCCCCCCATGTATGCATGCATTTTAGTCATGTTGTAGGTCCCACTTTATAGGCTATTAGGACTAATCCATCCCATGACTTTATATTACTAAACACCTAATTATTATTATTAAAATTATTTTCCAAGTTGTTTATTGCGCTTGCATCTTGACCAACGCCATTCATTCACTTGATAAGAATGATTTTATTATTTTAAATTTGTAAGTGAACGTCCACTCATCAATTCTCGACGTCGTAATGATTCAAATATTGATTCAATGGTTGGATCTTCAATCGTTAATGATCCAGGAACTTGTTCGAGTGATCAAGATGCCCTATGGCCCCATAATGGAAGATTAGATGGCAAAACGCACAGTTGAATAGGTTCATGATCTAAACCAATAGCTACTCTTAAGGTTTAATGGACAACTTTTAAGGTCCAATGGCTAACTCATTTTAAATTGTCGATTAATGGCCTCAGATCATTCCACACAACTAATTACTCGATGATATAGGGTTCTAAGGGCGATCATATAGAGTCTAATAGTTAAATCTAGAATTGAATGGCCAATCCAACCCCTTTGAGTGGGGATTTCACCTGGCCAGACATCATGGATTGCTAGATAGTGGATTAGATGATCCATATTAACCTTTAAACGTACTCTGAGGCTCATGAGTGCTCATTTATGATCACGAGAATGATCAAGACATTTCATGGTCTACAATAGATGGTTTAATCCTAGATGAAGATTGCTTTCGACAGTCAGATTTAGACTAAAATGAATGTGAGTATTTGCTTTAGCTGGGTTTGTATTTATACTAGGCTTGGTTATGTGGTAACACCCAAGTACTGAAAAGTACGAGGTGTTACAACTGCTAAATGTGCCACATTGGCAAATACACCAAATGTTGCCTATTCAATCTCTCACACAAAGTCACTATAAAGATTGAACTATGCCAAGTCAAGAGAAATGTGCAAGGAAACGCTTATGAGATTGAGTTACTAGATAACTTAAATATCTCGCCAACTTTTAATATAGTGAATTTATTTTAGTATCATGATGAGGTGCTTGATGTGCAAGACAAGTTATTACCAATATGGACAAACAGCCTCCACAGAAATAAAAATAAAAAATTGAACAATTGTTGCATATGAAGACCATTGGCACTTGACAAGGCCAATACCAACAATACTAGGTGAAATAAAAGAACAAATACTATTCCGAATACATATGATTTAAGGATGATGAACGGAAAAGATTGGATCCAGACCTCTACTACTTGTATGAAGCCTCAAACTTGCCAAAGTTGAGTTACTTCCAACCCATAGGGGAATGACGTAGGCTCACAGCCCACTATAATGCACATTATATGCTAATTTCTTTTCTTTTCTTTTTCGAAGGGCCAGTTTATGCTGATTTTGGGCTGTTTGTTGCTAGATTTAGGGCCTAATGTCGGAAACTACAATTTATTTGTGGAAGATATGGGGGTTTATTTGAAGATGAGGTTGAAGATTTTGGGAATGATTTCTTAGATTTGCTTTTACTATTATTTCACTTTTTTGCCATCTTAGGTAGATTGGATTCCTCTAAACTCAAACATTCTTGTGGACGCACCCATGCCTGTTCTTACAATTTGGGTATAGACATCTCATTGAATTGACAACCGGTTTTCACCAACAAACAAATTCAATTCCTTCAGCCCAAAAGTTTTTAAAGGAAATGAAGAGGATGCAAATATCATTTTCATTTTGATGGTATATAAATTATAAAGAGCATCTATTCCAAAAACTCCAGATGATAAGCACTGCCAAGTAATTATTTTGCATGGCAGAACCACAAGTCAAAACAAAGAAGCAAATTATAGTTGAGGGCAGAATAATTGCAGAATAAGATCATATAGACATTAGAAGCAGGAGAAATAGTGAAGAACCTTCCAATTCATCACTACTATGTGCCCAAATGTCGTTTCCATATAGGCGCTTCCACAGCATTAAAGCTTGTCCATACCTGTAACCACCCGACTTAACCCATTTCTACACCAAAAAACAATTTCTACAATGACAAAAGAGTACACATGTTTCAAGAGAGAGAGTGAAGATGCATGGCTCTTAGAATTATAAAAGGAGAACAAAAGCAGCAAAAGACTTGTATTATCTAATCAAGAGTCATAAGTTTCCTTCTTGTCCACCCAACTTATGGAGATGTGAATGTCAGGTAGTAAGTAAAAGTTATGTGGAGTCACCCACACCCGCAAGTACATACAAATCAAAACAGCATCAACATATAAGCCAAGCAGAACCATGAAGCTAAAAGCTCAGAAAACGTAACTACTGACACAGGTTCCCATTCTCCCACTTGTTCTGTCACAAGCGTTATCGAAATAACAACCGGTGAGACGTGTTCTTGTAGCAGTTGAAATGTGGGAGAGCATAGCAACCACTACAAAAGACAGGATGACCCAAACATGCTCTAAATCAACTTTCTTACGGTGATATCAGATATGAGCAACAATGCACCAACAGAAATAGAAGATGCATACATATAACCACTGAACAGATTTAGTAACAGGAAAAGCCAGCTTGATTGCTCTGGATAGAGAAAAAAGATTACAAGTTCAGATTTTATGAAGCAGAAAAATGCAGAAATAACAATTTGTAACCGTTGAACAAATTAACAGAGACCGATCGGCAGTTAATACTGACCAAAACTTGAGAAATAGACAATAATTTTCTAAGAAGGTGAAAATAATGAGAGAAATGGTACATACTTCAAGTTCGCTGTAATCCATTCCCTTTAGTAGCACCTTTGAGCTGCTAGAACCTATGTTCTTATATGCAGTTCCTAACCAGAAGCATTAGGGAGATCAACGATAAGATTTACAAAATAAGAGTTTGATTTAAGCTTCAAACGCAAGCAGAAAAATGCTTCCATAACATCTCTACGTATTGTTCCACAAATTTTTTTTAGATGCATCCAAAATGCAAACTGAGAATTCCATCAAATTCACATTGCTCTTATAACCAATTAGCAAGAAAGGCCTACATGGACCATAAGCAATCAATTCTTTAGCTACATTTGGTTGCGAAATTGAATTTGAATTGTGATGTCCACACTGCAGTGAAATATCCAAGTAGTCAAGCATTCATAGTAATGAAGTAGCACTCATGTCAGGAGGTAATGTAATCTAAATCTGGAACCCAAAAGATGATATGCATGCTAAGGAAGGTAATTGCGGTTTGAACATTTCCCGTTTAATGAATAACAATGCAATTCAAATGTGCATCCAAACACAGCCTTAACGACTCCCTCACAACATTTATGCTCAAGTAGGATACTCAAATAGTTGCATACAGTTAGGATACTCTCTCTGTCCGGAGAAGAAGCTTGGCAGTGACCTTAGTGTTGTGCAGTGACCTTAGAACATAGAAGTTGTGCAGTGACCTTAGTGTTGAAAATCTTGTGAGTCTATCACTAAGCCATGAGTAAGGACCCATGAACATAATGTGTTCCCCAAAGGACAAGTTACTCGAGTTCATTGATAAATGAAGAGCATTCCCTTAATAATTCAATATGCCATAACAATTTAAAACACAAATGTAGATTGAAATCCATTCATAAACAACTCATGATCAATGTGATTCTTATTTGATAGAATTCATATGCAAACGAAGAGTACAAAAGTCCATAATATTCCTTGATAGAAGCTGCTCTATTGATGCCCATTGTGGACAGACCAAGCTCCAATGACTCCAAAGACTGGACTGTAGCCATGAAAGTTCGGTCAATTTTCAGTTGAATGTCACCCATTGTAGCTTTTTCTATACTTGGCCATCTACTTTTACGGCAACATGCTGAAAGGTTAAGATTGTACCGTTGAAGAAAATAATATGGCAAGTCTGGTAGAATGCTAAATATATTGTTAAGAACTTAGGTTTCATGATAAAGAACATTCCAATATCTTTACAAAATGGAAAACTAACTGTCCAACTATAGCTGACCACAATTAGTGGGATAAGGCTTAGATGATGATGAATAAGGCTGTCTTTCATATACTGTTGAATTGAATTGAGTGGGTTGCATGAAGTTTTTAATGGTGAGCATTCAATCACAGTTAGATAATGGCCACCTTGACAATCCTGAAGAAGTTACAATCTCCTTCAAAGGAATCATGTTTTTATGATCAAGTCTTCTTAAAATTGTAATTTCACCTATTACATCGTTTATTTCCTGCAGAACATAAAACAAAAAGGGCCACCATATTCATAAGCATGAATATACCACTAAAACGACTTTATCATTAATACATATGATTTGTACATGATTTATTACTAGCCTTGACTGATATGTTTATTAGAATAGAAAGGCCTAATCACAATAGCCTTTCATCTCAAAATCAATACACTACTGAAACTTAAGAGCAGTTAAAATCAGAACTTTGTATTTAGGCTTAAAAGTGTTGAAGAATAGACAATCCATACAAAGTAAGACACTTAGTTCAAGACATACAGGATTTATATTGTTGCTGTGAGTAAGGATTTATATTACTTATACAAGATCTAACTATTTTAAATATCTATTAACAACTAGGAGATCTACTTTGTAGGCACCGGCCTTAACTAGTGAAGTACCGACAAGTTTCTTACTTTGAGTTAGTATTTATATCACTCATACAAAAGCTAAATATTTTAAACATGTTGGGAGCAAGATTCAAACCCCTAACCTCAACTAGGAGGCAATGTTCTTAGCTAGTGAGGTACCAACAATTTTGTTGCTTTGAGTTAGGATTTATATTACTTATACGAGATCAAACTAATTTAAATATCTATTAACCATCCTAGTATGTTCAATTTATAATAAATTAAATATCAAGTCAATTTGGGTCAAGTACCCAACCCCGCTGAACATTGAGTTGAGTAAAGTTTTGGATTTTTGAACAGTGATTTATGGCAAATGAAGAAATCAAAAGAACTAGAGGTCAACAGCCAACAACTCTTTTTCCTTTTTTTCTTCAGATTTTTTCTTCATGAAATAACCAAGTCAAAACCAAGCAATGAGTTTCCATCACCACGCAAGAATAAAGATGGAGAAATGGGAGAACAGGGAATATTGCAAAACGCCATTTTATGTTGAAATGAATTTGAAACATCACGTTACTGCAAGGGTGGCCTATGAAATGTCACAAACAAAAGCTTTTAGTTCTTCATGCACTCCAAAAAATGGATTGAAGGAACTTTGGCAATGACCATCAGCTGCATGAAATGAAACCTGAAACACCACAAGGGATTGTTTAAAAATTAATGTGTCTTTCAACCAAAACCCGACAAGACTTGAAGTTAAACACCAACAGAAATTTTGTACTCATTCCCATACACAGAACAATGGATTCTGCAAGGCAGATGCAATGGTGGGCCAAACAAGAAACGACCATCATCACATAATAACACATGAAACTTACTACCCAAATGAATTTAAACCAAAAAAAAAAAGATTTCATATCTTGAGACGATGCGTTGAAACTATAACTACGGAATAGAATCTTCAAGAGCAGAAATTACAGTTTTACCAATTGAAAATTACTGCAAAAATTCATGAATTAGTTCTGAAAATTCAACTAATTTTGCTAAGCTCGGAGACCTACTAATTAGATGAAAATTACTACCCAAATGAATTTTAACAAATCTTAAAGTTGGTGGGTCAAAATGGTTCTACTGCAGCAGCAAATGGGAGGACCATTCTCCACGAGGATTCTTAAATCAAGCTGCATTTAAATAGTGTATTTCGGCAAAATTGACTTTTTAATTCTTTTCTTTCTTTCTTTCTTTTGTTTTTCTTTTTTCCTTTTTTTTTTTTTCAAGAGGTTTCGGCAAAATCTACAACAGTCTAACAAATTCCAAGAAACCAGAGGCTTTTTGGCCATCTGGTGATGGGTAGAATAACCTTTTGTAATTTTTTTCTCTAGAAGAATGACTTCCCTATCTTCCTACACACCATACAAATAATTGAATCAAAGGGATCACTTGAATACCTTGTCTACGGTGTTGTTCTGCCTGAATACTATATTTGCGTTGCCAATATCACCTCTAGTTGAGAACTTACGCCTTCTTTTGTCACTGATATAACAACTGAAATGCCATGCACCACCAAATAGTAGGTTGTATGATAACAAAACAGCAAAAAGAATCTGATAGAATGAGGTCAAAGGCAGTGGGAAGGGATACTCTAAATAAATGAGGATAGATAGAGCTTGAAATGTTTTCAGGTGTTTTTAACAAGGTTTGCTGCCTTAGAATATCCAGTCTCCATGTCCAAGAGCTTTTCTTCTAGTCTATGACAAAAAGTAAACAATGATTTTTCAATTAAAAAAAGGACAATCATGAGAAAGAAGTAAGAGAGCACTAAAATAGTTGTCTTCTTATAATTTAGAAATGGCAAAACCCATTGAAGCTAAAGCTTAATTCTAGCTTAACAGTCTAAGAAAGTTAACAAAGAAACTACAAGAACTTCTGCATGTCAGTCTTCAATTGAATTATCTTTGACTCTACAACCATAGCCTGCTTAAGCCTTTCTTCACTAAGCCTATGTGTTTCTTCATACTTTCTTTCAGTTTCATCTTTCTTCTTTTCCAGTGAGCTCACAATGGCCTCCGACAAATTAATGGTGAGTGACATAAATATCACAAGTAGAAATGCAAATGCATGTTCACCCATGGAATTAAGGAAAACTAATTTGAATTTTTATGTTATTCATCACAAAACTCCTCGAGATGGCAATCCCACCTTCAGTTGTTCATTTTCAAAAGTCAATTTATCCAACAGCACACTATCAATGACTGGGACCTCCAGTATGACAGGAATTAGGTTTGCTGCTTCTTTCACAGCGTCTTGTTCCTTCACTAGCATCTTTTTAGTTTCTTTGAATTGAAGTTGCATCTCTTCCAATTGCATTTCTTCAATCTTCTTTTCCAATAAACTCACCATAGCCTATAACAAATTAATGTTGAGTGACATAATATCATAAGAGGCCATTTCTAGATACCTCCACCAAATATCACAGAACTTCAATTGCTAAAAATGATTTTGCCATTCAATCTAAAAGAAATAAATATTGGCATGATTTAATGCCATTTTCAAAAACGAATGCAATAAACACTAATATATATATATATATATATATATATATATATATATATATATATATATATATATATATATATATATATATATATATCCACTATGCATTTCTCACCAAGAAAATCAGCATCATCTAAAGACCAACTAACTGAAATTAGCTACACGAATCCTGTTCTGCCATTGCACTCCATCAAGGACCATTTTCTCAGATAAACTAGTTCTCATGAAGGAGATGCATCACTAAATATGGCCATTTAGTCAATCACCCAGGTTGCAACATTGCAATAAGATTTATATTAATGGAAGAAATACTAAAACCATATATTTTCTTATGGTTTCTCTGCAACATTAGCAAAACAAGCTTATTCTACAACTAGGCAGATTCCTCAATGACATTTGTAAAATAAGCTTATTCTGCAATATGTGTGGAGCCCACATGATCTATGCAAGGTTCCACTGTCCGTCATGTGTGCCCCCTCATTTTCCTTTTGGAGGACAAAAATCAGGCTGACCCAAAACTTGGGTGGGTCACACCATATAAAATCATGCCCAAATCTGCTAAAATCACGTGGTGTGGCTCATTTGAGTTATGGAATGGTTTGATCTTTTGGGTGTCAATCCATCCTTGTGGGGTGCGTCTTATGAATGGATTGTATGGCAAACACAAAACATGGCGGGCTTCCCATCCCAATCATTGGGTGTCGTGTAACTGCCTGTGTTTTGGAATGGTCTGATTTTCTGGATATGGGTGAACTTATGAATGGATTGTATGGCAAACACAAAACAAGCCGCAATGAAAAACAGAACTGAATCAATCAAAACACTATCTTCAAAATACCTGCAGCAATCATTCATGCTAGTGTAGAACAAATGTTGGAAATAATTTGATAAAAGCTATCCAGTAGCTACTCTGCATGCAAAAGATGAACTGGAAGACCAGATGAAAGTCCTTAGACATCAACCCATTTATTTCAAGAGGATTTTTACCATTCCTAAATCCATGTGCAGAAAGACCAGATGGACCAGAAAAAATATGTTAGAAACAATAATCAATCTGAAAGAAGCTTGATTCAATCAGCACAAAGCCTTAGTTGTAAGATCCTTCATTGTTGATACTAACTTGTCAAAGACTTGATCTTGATACCAAGTGTTCCGGACTAATATCCTAGGGCCTGTTGCTGGAGTAAAAGAACACAACATTGTAACTTTGGATAATGTTGAGCGCCATAGCTGTAGTAGGCATCAGCCCAAGAGTAGTCAAAGATAAATTCTCCATACGAGTGACTGCAATTCAAAGTTACTAAAATAGTTCAGTTTCTATCAAACAAAAGCAATTAAAATCTGATTGTAAAAGCTAAAGAGAACCATTTAAACAAGAAAAAGTAACAAGAACAGAACATGGACAGCATTGCAGATGCTAAACCTTTTAAGATAAAGTGGAACAACACCTACAATATTTTCGTATATATTTATCTTGAGCAATAAGATGCCGAGGCACCCATCCTGTTTCCTGAAATTATTTCAGATAAGATATCAAAAAAAGGTCTAAGGGTACAGGTTGATGCTGGTAACTATATGATATACATAAGAAGTCTCATTTGTCATGTATTCATGGAAGACCATCTAAAGAGAAGAACAGATTCAAGTGTTTAGAAACTCATGACAATATGATATGATGCAATGATCAAACCTGCATTGCAAAAAAATTGACAAAATGCAACTGAGAATGGATCTTTCAGCTACAAACTTTAGAAGAAAAAATCTGATCATTATATAACCTTTCAAGCCTTGACTTATAAGATCCCTGTTGACATTAAGATCTCTTCCATAAATAAAGGATATGACAAAAAATGAATGTCGAACAATCTAAAAAATTAACTATGACGCTATAAAAAAATCTAAACTGATAGTGTGAGTGTAACCATTTGCATCTATCAAAGAAAAAATAGACAACAACATGTGAATTTGTTGCAGACCTAGGATAGATATCCCAGTCAACAACAAGACAGGCCTAGAAGCTCGACAGTCCACTGCCATCTCATGAGATCCCCATGCTATCCCTTCTTTTAGTGAAGTAAATTGTACAAATCTTGTAGGATGCCTATTAAACAAAGATCAAACTATGGACTAATTCGATTTCCATGATGAATAAAATCATATTATAGAACCTGAATTGTAAATTGTAGGATGTTAACCACAAGTTCATGTTATCAGAACCCAAAATGTGATTCAAGATCATGATAGTCCAAGGGAAACCTGAGAGCTGATTGGAGGTCACCATTCTCCCGATAACCACAACAAAAAACGTGCACAAACCCTATACTCAACTCAAGCATGCCCTTGTAAATCATAAATGTAAATCCCAATAACTAAAGTGTTCTCCCTTTGGCTCCAACAAACCATATCCGGAAGAGTTCTCAATAACCAAAGTGTCAAGTGGAGGAGAAAAGGAACACATAAAGCAGTTGAACTTTGTGGATACCAAAGGCCTGACATCAACGCCAAGTCCAGTTCTCAGTGGATTTGATGGTAAAGTGAAGGATTCCTGCAATGGCTGTGCAGGTGATACACCTTTCTAACCTTATCATAACCAAAAAAAGAAAAGAAAAGAAAAAAGGGAAGGAAAAAAAAAGGGGGGAAGAAAGAAACATGATTCGCCTTACCAACCTGTTTTAGATATGCCCAAGTTCTAAGGCCTTATAAGCAAATATCCAAATATCATAAAATGTAGAAACATGCCACACCTTTTTCTCTGTCCTGCACCAAGGGATTATTCGGAGCAGGGCCTAATCCCAACCCTCCTGGATTTTCCATCGGAGAATGCAAGATCCAAATTTATCTGGTGTTTGGTTTATTCATGAGGTCATGTGGGGAGTGGCAAAGACACTAAGAAGGCCACCTTTTGGAACTCCGTTTCATCTACTGCCCAAAACGGAAGGGACAGGGCTACCCAATCAGAATCCATCCATCTTGGCCACCCTTGTCCAAACAGGTCCTCAACAAGAATTTCTTGGTTGAAGCATTTCTTCAAACATGTAGGAAGCCATGGACAGCGGCAGATATGGCTGCCATTGCCATGGTTGCTACCTAATTTCTAGCTATTAAAAGAGAAAATGAGAGAGAAAGAGAGAGTACCTTTCACTTCATGTGCTCTGATTTTTTCTATTCCTGTCAGTTATTGGAGGGAGATCGATCAACAGTTGCTTCAAAGAGAATGAACTGGGAGAGACGTCAATGGAGAAGGAGGGAAATCAGGGAGATCGAGAGATGGAGGGAGAGGAAGGGAGAGAAATCGAGGAAGGCAAAGGGTGGAACAAGCAAGATGGGAGAGAGAAAGAGAGAGGAAGGGAGAGGGTCGAGAGAAGCACATGGGACTAGAGAGAGAGAGAGAGGGGAGGGTTTGCGCACGACGAAAATGAAATTTTCATCTCCCCATTTTTGGTTTCAGTACCGTCGATTCAGCCGCACCCACGTTTCAGAAACAGGGGCATTTTTGGATGGCCCCATGTGATTCCGGTGATCACCGGCAGTTGTACCTGTCCGCCAGTGAAAATAAGCGCCTGTAATGGCATTTTTTCTTGTAGTGATAATTAATAGGAATGGTAAGATAGATGTATCAATTAATTTCCCCAAGATATTACAATTATTTAGATTTTAAAGTGAGTATGGTTATTTCAGGTACTCTAGCTTATTGTTTCAATGATATCAACGCAATCTGTAGAGATTAGGAATAATCTAGTTTATTGGTTCAATATTATTAAAGCCATATGTAGACATTGATCTTCTACTCTAAGGCGTGAGCCCAGGGAATAGGCATTGATGCCAAGAGATGCCGTTAAGCCAAAAGGGAGTTTGAAATTGAGTAGTCTAATCTCTCTTAGATCACTTTGATAATAGTAATCGATGACTAGTTTATTACAATTCTCTAAGATTACCTTGATAGTAGTGATCAATGGCTAGTTTATTTCGAAGTAATAGTACTTCTTCTTTCGATCTGATAATAGTAATATTCTTGAGAATATGGTCAACAGTGTACATCATTTTTAAGAAAACATAGACACAAATTTATCAAATTAGAATATACCAAAAATAAATAAATAAATAAATTACAGTGTAGGTAATTTAGGATATCTTACAAATTATGATATTAAAACGACCGAACAAATTATTAGTTTAGATAATAATCAAGATACATTATATCTTTTCAATTTAGAAGCAATTAAAAATCATATAAAAAATAAGTATAAATATGTACACATAGGAGCAATTCAAGTGGGTGTTAAACCCTTATTCAGAAATGGATTAGATGCTAGTATATTATTATGTTTAAGAGATGATAGACAAATAGGACCAAATTGTTTTAAGAATTTTTTATTGGGTATTGTATAATCAACTTTATATAATGGACCAATACATTTTAATACTTATCCAAATTTAACATTTCACATACAAGATCAAAATATTTTAGATAGTTTAACTTTAAATATAAAAACTGATGGAACCTAACTTAAACCTGGAAGCCCATCATTAGCTTTAGTTTATAGAATATTTTACAAAGTTCTGACAACCACACTAGTACCTAAGGTATTAAAACAAAGTCCCCAAGGGTATACTATGTTATTAAAAACCTACATTAGAAATATGAATATTATTGTACCAAAACAAATAAAATGGAAACAAGTTAAATTGCTAGGCAGTTGGAACTTAGAAACTATACAGACTCCTCAAAACTTAGAAAATAAAGAAGTAGAACAAATTATTGAACATTCAGATGAAACTGTAGATTTAAGGTTTACACCAATTAGACAAACATCTTTACGTATCTCCGATATACAAACTCCTAGAAATTCAACCGATTCAAGCACTTCACAAATAGGTAGAAATAATCAACCAGAAATCTCTTCAGTTTTTAGACCAGTATCACAATCTAGTAATCCAGTACAACTATAAGGCATTAGAAATATTAATTTACAACCAAATATATTGAATTTTACTATTCTGCATAACCAACACAATTTGAACAATCACAAGATTTATCTCCTACACATTCACAAATGCAAGATTCAAGTTTGAATATATATATGTTAATACATTAGAAAAAATAGAATTAGGACAAAAATTAAAATTTGAAATAGATTTTAATAATACAACATACTTAGTATAAAAAGCAAATTTCTGTAACAAATATTTCAAAGCAGAACATGATAGATATAGATTATTTCATTACCATCATTCCCTATTATACCAAACATTTATTCCTTTTTTTCAATGGATAGTTAAATATGATTCTGGCTTACATTTAAAATAATTAGAAATAGAACCAGTATTAAATATTATAAAACCAATACAGACATGGAATACTATAAATGATAAAAAGATTTTAGCTTCCCATCCCTCAAATGAATAAATTAAAATACAAGTAAAAAATACAACTATACAAGCAACATCGTTTAGGACAATACCAGATCAAGAATATAATAGAGCAGTAGCAAGTGAAGATGTTAAGGCCATTTTTGAACAAAATATTTATACAAATCAATATTTACAGATTATAGGCGACCGGTTAACTAGAATAGAAAATATAGTTGAAGAAACATATTTAACAAAATATCAGCAGATTACAAGCTATATACCTCCACAAAAGAATTTAATTCATGATGAAATTCCTTTATTTAAATCACATGAACAACCTAAAAACTTTACTATTTATCAAGATAACTCACAAGAAATGTTAGCAGCCATTACACAAAAATTAGAACCCTTAAATATTCCGTCAACATCTAAAGACAAATCCGTTGCACATTTATCATAATAAGAATCCCCCGTAGTAAATACTGTTAAATATATTCCTTTACCAGAAACTAAAAATTATTATCTAAGACCAACTCCTGTAGATTTACAATTCGAAGAAAGAGGACAATTCGTACAAAGTACTTATAGTGTCGGATCCATTTATGAGTGGAATATCGACGGCATGTCAAGATACCAAATACTTGATCAAGCACATGAAATGACAATGGTAGCCTCTGCCCACAAGACTAAACCACCTAATGATGATTTTCACGCCACCCAACTTTTAGTTTTAGGGTTTACTGGCCAACTCAAAGGCTGATGGGATAATTATTTGTAACACCCTGAAAATCGGGGGTCGTGTATAAACCCGACTCCCGAGTTCCAGACCGTCACTTATGCAACAAAAATGTTTATGATTCAATGATGTCTGAGTTAAAGCATTCACATGAGTAAAATTATACCAAAACTGCAATTCATACTCCAGATTCAGTGATAAAAGCAAGCGGAAGACTAGAGGATATACATATCACTGTATGGAAAATAAAATTTTTCCAGGGCGTTATATTATTTAACACCAGAAGATAGACAAACCCTTTTACAACGGTACAAATTAGATCCAGTAGGAAATTCAGCTTTATAAACGTAAAAGTTGGTCAGCTAAGAGAGAAAACAAAACAAAAATAACAACGAATAGAATCCTACCTATACCACTTTCGCATGTGCTCTCGATTGCATTTAGCGTATGCAACAAGCCTTTAAACCCCTAGGTTACCCTTAGAGGACGAGTTGTAGTCTCGTGAGGGTTTGCAGTAATGTTATCCACAAACATTAAATCGATTATGCCGCAAGGTTCCCCTTTCAGCCAATATCTTGATAAGTCTCTTAGTAAGCTCCTCAACAAGATCATCCAAAAACCTTTTTTGTAATAGGCTTGGGCTCCCTGGAGCATGACTTTCCAAAGAGACTTATGTACCTCATAAAAAATCTTCCATTAAATTGCTTGAGGTATCCATAATTTATACGATTCACCTAAGACAAAAGAAGTTTCAACGTTAGTATTGCATGGTGAATCAAGGACTATAAGTAAATAAAGTTTAGAAAATTTCTTAAAAAGTAATGTAGTCTCAACATATTCCGAAGCCCCAAACTTCGGTTCTAGATTCGACTCCTCTTCCTTTACTAGTAGACGTTTATGATTAGGGAAAGAGAGGGTTTCAAAATAAGGGTTCGTTCGGTCAATGATGACTAACGAGATGTTGTCTCACAAGGTATCCACTTTGTCTTTTAACATGGAATCATTTGAAACCGCAAAGTGTGCCAAGCAATCCCACGAGTTGAGAAATTCAGATGAGCGTGACTCATTTTTGTGGCTTGTGATGATCTGCGCAAAGAATCCATCATCCTTGAAAGTGGATAGAGGTACGCTCTCTTGCTCCAGTCCTGCACAGATAGATTGAAAATCAGTAAGTGAAGCATTGATGTGGTCACTCTGTTCATTGAAATTACTCAATTGAGGCGCTGAATTCTCAATTGTTTGCAGCTCAGATGGTGGCCTCAACTGAGTGGTTTCAAATTCCAGAGTCGTAACGGGCAACTCCTCCTCCCGAATCATATCATCATTCAATTTAAGGGAGTGGTCTAAACATGTCTCACAAGAGTTAGAAGAGTCGGTTGTAAGAGGTTCATTCTCCACATTTAAATCAAGCATGTCAGATGAGTGGAGTAGATCTTCCTGACCGATCACTTCGTGCACGTCTTGATCGTTGACTTGGACCAGATTTGAGATTGATTTAGGGAGAATTTGGGCTGCACATTCATGATCATCATCCCAATACGCATCATTGTCTAGTTCAGTGCAGTGCACATTTGGGATGGGATCACTTTCCTCACATTCTACACCTAACATGGGTTGAGGTTCGCATAAACTAACCTCTTCCTCATCATTGAAATCTTGTGTGTCATGTAAGGAAACTGTGTCATCATCAATGTATTTAAAAGACACCCATGTATCTTCACCATTCTTTTGAACAGTCATCGAGATCGACTCCTCGAAAAATTGAACTATATGCTCATTAACGGAATCCAACTCCTCATTCCAAATTTCAGATTCTTTCAAAAATGAGTGCGGATCACTTTCCTCGCATTGTATTTCTGGATTGGGTTGTGGTTGGGATGAGCAAGCCTCCTCTATCTTTTCAAGGCGCGACATGAGTATTTTCACTGCGTTTCGAATTTCTTCAAGACAAGCCATGTCACTCTGATATGAATCCTCTTGGATCGTTTTTGGTTGGATCTCAAAGGTAGGGGATCCAAGAGAATAATCATTATAACATGTTGTTGGTTCATTTTTTCAATTTTGATGTTTCCACTGATTGTAGTCATACGGATCATAGGTGAGAGAATCCGCTGGTTGGTAATACTTATTATCACTCATGATACAGTTACGCATTGTTTTATCGGATGGGTGATAATAATTCTCACAACCATAGTTATGATAACCCCAACACTCACGTACTGTTTTGTTAATCCATGGGGTGTAATTGCTCTCCTGCATATAATCACGTAAGGACTTCTTAACCAGTGGATTTTTATATTTTGATCGGTTCTCGATGATAGTTTTAGAAAAGTTTTGAGACATAGGTTGATTTATATCATCATCATTCCAAAATAAGTTATTCTTCTCAGCATACTGACATTGCCACTCGTGCATATACATGATGAAACCTTTAATCTGAATTTAATCGTATGAAAAATAGAAAAGAAGGTCCTATAGCAAAGTGGAAAGTAAGAGAGAGGAGAAGTTAGAGAGAAGTTACCAGATTAGAGTACTATGTTAAGATCCTGTGAAACAACCAAAACAAGTTAGTTTTTAGAAATAGAAAGTCTAAGAATAAAAAATTTCTAATTAGAAGTAAACTAATTTCTAGAGAAAAGAAGAAATTCCAAAGAAAGAGAAATTAGAAAGAGCTTACTAAATTAGAAGTTTCCTACAAAACAGAAAAATTAGGTTAGTTCTAAAAATCAGATAGAATGAAGAATAGCAAGTTTTTAGAGTAAGGAAAAATTTATAACAAGGAAAATAACTAACCCTAGAATTAAAAAAAATTCTAAAAAGAAAATCTAATCTTAAATTAATCCTAAAACTAATTAATTTTAGAAAATCGTAGCCGTCAGTCCCCGGCAACGGCGCCAAAAACTTGTTCACTCCCCAAGTGCAGGGTTGTGATGTAGTAATAACTCGGTAAGACCGAGGTCGAATCCCAAGGGACTGAAACTTGTACGTTATCTAAAATTATCTAGAACTAGAACTAGGCTAAGATGAAATCTAATCTGATTGAATTTGAAGGAATACTGGTGAAATAATTATCTAAACTTAGGAAATCAGAGATAAGGAAACTAGGGATTCAGAGGATCCACTTGTAGAGATCAGGGAGATCTTATGCCTGTTTCATGAATCATAGAAATTAACTAAACTGTCATTGATCTAGTTTTCAAGAGATGAAAGGTATATGAATTAGAATGGATTCTATCACCAAACCATGCCCAAGAGACTATGGCGAACAACAGAATTAAACTAATTACCAACCAATCACATGTATGAAGGTGTAACACCCCAGATTTTGGCCAACCTGGGATTAGACATCCTTAGGCTATGGGTCAACTAAAACACCTGAAAAATCGCTCAGAACCCAATTCCATAGCCAAAGAGATCACTTAGGATTAATTCCTTTAGAAACTAAGCATAAGTTAACTAACGCAACGCTAGAGTAGCTGGGAAACAGTCCCTGATCACTTTAAATACGTTCTACAAGACCCAAATCGAGTAGAACCAATGACTCTATAATACTCTAAAATCTCGGATCAAACTCTAAGCAGGTTTGTTCTCTGGACCTCTTTGAAACTTTATATTAGATCTAGACCGCGCGTCGAAAGTCTGATACCTGCTATCTTAGACCATTAGAACCGCCTAGCTGGACTTGACAATCATTTCAAAAATCAAGTCCAACCGATAATCACAGGCTATTTCATTGAGCCCGGACTGAAGAGAGTGCGAATAGGGATAGATTTGGAATTTGAAATTCAAATCTGGCACATGACTTGACGTGTCAGTATTAAGCGTTCTGACCGTCAGAATTCAGCCAAATTACACCCTCGAATCAGGAAAAATTTCTATTTCATATCATGAGAATTGTACACCTGATCTACGTGCGGTAACCGCTGAACTGAAACTGGACCGCCACGTGCCATCTGCGAACCCTGCCGGACTGACAACTTGATGTGTGCTAGATCCAGTATCCATGAACTTAAGTCCGATCGCGTTCGGCCAGGGGACCACTAGAAATGATCTTTTAGACCGAAACAGCCCCGCTTTGGATAAACATCAAGTGAATTTTGTTCCTGAGCCTATTTTGGACATTTTTAAGCTTATAAAAAGGGTTGAAACCCTCACTCTTCTCTCCCATCCGAATTTGAGAAAAACCCTAGATTGGGAGAGAGAAAAGGTGAGAGTTTGTGAGAGAGAGTAGGAGAGAATTTACCTGCCGTTGCACCACCTGTTGCAAGTGCCTAAGCAACACACCTCAATCACCTGGCCAGTGATTCCTCCGCATTTTCAGGTAAGAAAATATCCTAGAAGTTGCTGATTTAGTATTTCTTCGTTTCCGTAGCTAGATAGCTGGTGTATGTTGTAAAACAGGTTCTCTATTCACCGTAGACGAAGCGTATACGCTCCGTTCGAAACGATACGCTTCTAGGAGATAAGGTGCGGATTTTAGACGCTTTGATTGACTGTTTCCAACACTTTCAATGTCGTTTAATAGTATATTATCGACGGCATCGCCGTTTGACATGTACAACATGCTTTCCGTTTCCTGTTTCGTAAACCAACGAAGAATATGAGATTTAGGGCATTTTAGTCATTTGTAAGAAGTACTGATTTCATTCATATTTTGCTGATGTGATTGACATGGATTGTTGCCGCATTAGAATGTTAGGAATAAGTGCATAATTAGTTTGGCAAAGAGATTCGCCTAATTGCGCACTTCGTGTCGACATACTATATGTAGACTTAAGTGTATAGTGTATGTGTTTGTATAAATGCTTGTATTAGTATGTATTGAATTAAATGGTGTTATGGATTAGTTTGAGATTGTTTTCTCAATTAATATGCTGATGTAAATGATTTCCTACATGTTAGCTAAATGCATGATTTCGTTACATGTATGGAATGCATGTGTTGGAAGATTTGCCTAAGTTGTATGTTATAACATGTGTTATCATGCTCACATGTTTGTATTTCAATTCCAATACTCTCATATGATTTGCTGATGTGATTCCATAATTGTTTGGGACTATGCTTAGTCCAGGCAGTCGGTAACCGAGCGAATGCGTGGATGGCTTATCTTAGCCACGAACGACGCGTCGATGAACGCGAACCGTGTTTTGGAGTTGGCGGCAGTGGTTAGGCCACACGAAGTGTTTTACGCACTTCATGTCGTTCGACTTGAGATGCAATCGCGCTAGTCAAGCCCGTCAAGTAACCCGACTGGCCGATGTATGTTCACCCTATATGAGTCATAACTGCTTGAACCTAGGGTACTGAACTTACCATTGTAAACCCTGTTAACCATGGTACCTTGATCCACGAAGACTCATGAGCCGGGCATGGTGGTATGGGACACCGTGGTCGAGCTGTCGGCCTACGCTGGGGCCACAAACCTCCCCGTAGTGACTAATGAGCACCTAGTCTCGTAAGCAGATTATGGTGGTATGAGACACTATATTCTAGCTGTCGGCCTACACTGATCAGGCGACGAGTCCTTTGTAGTGACCGCGAGCATATTCTGAGTCTACGGGAAGCGACGACCCTTCAGTAGCAGTAGAGTACAGTAGGCCTGTATTGATAAGGTGATGGGGGAGCGGTGCAACGAGTGCGAGCAACAGCCCTGGCAGCCCTTGCAGCGACCTACAAAATATACATCGTATGAGATTACTAGGAGTGACGACCCTAGACAGGATCTGTGTTGGGATTGATATAAGGGAAGTACCTTAGTTTCTCAATCCTGCTGTTTGAATGGACTAATAACAACTCAGAAATCATATCACCATAACATTGCATGTGCATGGAAGATGTGGAGCACTTGAGGGTCGATTGCATGCCGCGGTCGTAAGATGGTACCGTATGAGGGAGATCGTCGGTGAGGGCATACATCACGTCATGTCATAATTGCATTAACAACAGTATTAGGAATGTTTGAATTACTGCTTTACTATTATCGTATGATTGATTTGATAACATGCTAATCTCTGCTCTCTTATCCCACTGAGTTGATCACTCACTCCCACGTTATGGGATGGTATTTTCGGACACCCACCAGTCCCTATTGTGATTGCAGATGATGGCACGGCCTGCGGGCGGAACTGGATTTGACGATGATGAGGAGGATTCCTCCTTTATGCGTGTTCTGATTGACGGGATTACAGGGAGGTTGATTAGATACCTTGACACTTGTCATTTTATATTTTTAGAATACTCATGTATATCCTTTTGGTTTACTTTTGGAGTATACATGTATGTATATAACCTGGTAACATGTTCACACTCTGGAGACATACAACAGTTTATATATGATATACATACTATCACAGTCTTCCGCTTGCAAATTTAACTGTCTCTGGAGTATGATATGCTGTTCTGGCTTAATCTCACTCATGTTTAATACATTAACACAAACAACATTCAATCATACATATCTATGTTGCATAAATAACATTTTGGAACTCGGGAGTTAGGTTTTTACTCGACCCCTCGATTTTCGGGATGTTACAGAAGGTTAGGAAGGGTACCGTCATCCAACCATGCCCA
The DNA here is from genome assembly GCA_037074715.1 of Magnolia kwangsiensis. Classification (NCBI taxonomy): domain Eukaryota; kingdom Viridiplantae; phylum Streptophyta; class Magnoliopsida; order Magnoliales; family Magnoliaceae; genus Magnolia; species Magnolia kwangsiensis. The sequence continues at coordinate 2,849,972 of CM073577.1, read as the reverse complement.
GGAGACTATGGTGAACAACAGGACGTCCTGACGTCATAAACATAAAAGTAGAAGGACATGATCAAAGCCATTGCAAACCCATTGTAATTTTAGTCACAACAGACCATTAAAGACTAAAACATGCCATTAATTAAACTAGCATCAACATTAATTCAATTCATAAATTAAATAAAAAATTCATAAATTAAACTCTCTCATCTCACTACAAGCTTCACCTCCTAGCCCTAACTAGGAGGTTTAGCCCAACATGAATAGGCTAGATATCTCAAAATAAAATAAAAATAAAAGAAATAAATAAACTCAACTCTCTCTCTTGCAGACGTCCGACCTGAGCCTTCCTTCCCAGCTTTAAATCTTCCTCCCAAGACCTGAATGAATGCTCCCCACGTCCAAAACCTCCTTATATAGCTGCTGGAGTGGTGAAAATCAGATTTGAATCAGATTTGGAAAGCTATGCATGCCCATTGAAAGCTTTTTCGCAGCCAAGTTTAGTGCCTTGAAACACGTCACTTTTCTCGCTCAAATTTTACATGATAGACGGTTCAGATCTGCCATATGATCAAAGATGGTGGGCCAAAACTGCCTAGAAAAGTCAGTTTTCGTGGATGTGCGAAACCTTTTGCACCATTTCGTTGTTGTGATCGGTGGGCCCCACAGAAGAATTTTATGAAAAATCCACCCCATCCATTAGATTCAGAATGAAATTTCAGTTAAGAATGGGTGGTTTTGAACGTCCATTAACGTGGCCCAGAGAAGAAATCACAAAAGGATCAGTTTTGAACGTTGCAGGGTAGCCCTTTTATGGCCTCTGTATCTCACACGTGTGCCCGCATGGGTGAAAAGTGACAACATGAGTTTGAAGCATTCAATGCCGTCTACACGGTGAACGGTTTGGATTGAGCTTACAGGGCACGTGTAGGGCCCACTAGCTTCCACAAAATGGCCAGCGGCCGTGCATTTCGTTGTGGAGTTTTTTTTTTTGAATTGGAGAAGGAGACATTGGTCAGCGGCGCTGACCGACTTTGGGAAATCACGTGCACGGCTAGTGCACATGTGCACTATGCACACTCAAGCTAAAGTGGAATCCACTATGATGTTTTTGCAAAATCTGTTCCAACCATCTAATTGGTCTCCTCATTTAAGGCGTTGATACCAAATTCGAGGCAATTCCAGATATCAGGTGGGTCCAGAATCGATGGTTTATAAGCTGATCTGTCAATTGGAGCACTTTTATAGTGATCAAAGAGCTAAAATTTGAAATGTACGGTTAATTTATGGCCCTTATCTCATATATAAAGTTTCGAACCGATCAGATGTCGAGAACCATGTGATCTTGCATTCTGGATGTGTTTCAAGCCACTTGAGTTTCAGTTTCTTAGTTTTCTCGGATTTCTGACTGTTTATATCCGTCAATCTTGGTCCTCTGAAGTCCGTCCCTTGCCCTAGTGATCATCAGAACGTTAAATCCAAGCTTTGGGCATCTTTTTTCAGTCAACTCCCCTAATCACACCCTGCAACAAAACACGATTAAAAACTGGGCATTAAACAATATTATGCTCGTAAATCCAAGTAATAAATGGGGTCTAATATGCATTATTTGACCCTCAACAGAAAAATAATTCAAATCTGGCACGTGTCGTTGCACATTATTTTTAAGCATTCTGACCGTCAGAATTCAGCCAAATTTCACCCTCGGATCAGAAAAAATTACTCTTTCATGTCATGAAACTTGTAGTCCTGATTTAGGTTTGATAACCGTTGAATTGAAACTGGTCCGTCACGTGCGATTTGAAAGTCCGATCGAACTGGAAACTTAATGTGATCAGGATCCAGCATGCATGAGCTTAAGTCCGACCGCATTCAGTCAGAGGACCTCCAGAAATGTCCTTTTGGATCGAAAAAGACCCGATTTGGCTATAATCCGAGTATACCTTGACTTGGAGTCTATTTTGATCATGTTTGGGCCTATAAAAGGGCCTTAAACCCTTAGCCTTCTAACCCATACGAATTTGGAAAAAACCCTAGGAGAGAGGAGAGAAAAGATAGAGAAAGTGAGGGAGAAGCTGGTGATTTTTTCAGGGAGTCTTCCCTGCTGCTCCACATACCACATCCTTCCTCCTTTATCACTATTCTGGCGATTCTAACACCGTTCTAGGTAAGAAAACCCTAACCTCAAGCTATTTTAGGGATTCCATCGATACAAGTAGCGAAGTAGCTAACCTATCTTGTAAATTAGGTCACCATATCAACGTTGACGAAGCGTAGACTTTCTATTCGAATCGATACGCTTCTACGGCGAAAGGTGAGGATTTTAGATGCCTAGATTAACTGTTTTCAAAGCTTTCAATGTCATTTAATAGTAGATTATCGACAAGAACGCTATTTGACATGTAGAACATGCTGTCTGTTTTCCATTTTGACTGCGTACGGAAAATATGAGATTTATGATATTTTAGGCATTTGTAGGAAATACTGTATACGCCTATATTTTTCTGAAATGATTTCCATGTGTATTTGTCGTGTTATGATATTAGATACGCGTGTATGATCTGTTTGGCGAAGAGATTCGCCCTAATGCACACTTTGGGTCGAGATACACTATGTAGACTAAAGTGTGTAGACTAAGTATTTGTATAAATGCTTGTATTAGTATGTATTGAGTAAATGTTATTATAGATTAGTCTTGAGATTGAATTCTCAATTAATATGATGATGTACATGATTTTCCTCCATGTTGTGATATTGAATTGATTTCCTTATATATATGGAATACATGTGTTTGGCTGATTTACTTACGTTGTATGTTATCACATGTGGTTAACATGCTTGGATTGTTGTATTTCATTTCTGTTTCTCTTACATGATCACCGTTGTGGAATTACAAGTGCTTGGGGCTATATCCTATTCCAGGCAGTCGGTAATAGATTCAAACTCGTGGTTAGCTTCTATTTGTCACGAAGGACGCGTCGATGAACGCGAGTCGTGCTTTGGGTTGGCGGCAGTGGTTAGGCTACACAAGGTGTTTTATGCACTTCATGTCGTTCAGCTTGAGGTGCGCTTATACTAGTCATGATCGTCAAGTAACCCGACTGACTGTTGATTGTTCACCTTGTATGAGTCATAACTGCTTGAACCTAGGATAGTGAACTTACCGGTGGAAACCCTGTTAACCATGGTACCTTGATCCATTAAGACTCATGAGCCGGGCATGGTGATATGGGACACCGTGGTCGAGCTGTCGGCCTACGTTAGGGCCACAAACCTCCCCGTAGTGACCAGTGAGTACCCTACTCTGAGCAGATTATGGTGGTATGAGACACTATATTCTTGCTGTCGGCCTGTATTGATAAGGTGATGGGCGAGTGGAGCAACAAGTCTGAACAACAGCCCTGACAGCCCTTTGTAGTGACCTTGAGTTTATCCTGACACCGCATGGGGGCGACAAGTTCTGATGCAGTCTTAAGGATATAAACTAAGCCTGTATTAATAAGGTGATGGGGGAGCGAAGCAACGAGTGCGTGCAACAGCCCTAGCAGCCCTTGCAGTGACCTAGAAATATATCATCGTATGAGATTACTAGGAGTGACGACCCTAGACAGGATCCTTGTTGGGAATGATATAAGGGAGGTACCTTAGTTTTTCAATCCTGCTGTATGAAAAGGACTAATAATAACTTGATAATTATATTCATATCGCACTGCATGTGCCTGAAAGATGTGGAGCACTGAGGGAAGAAAGCATGTCGCGGACATAAGATGGTGTCGCATGAGGGAGTATGTCGGTGAGGGCATTCATCATGTCATTTCATGCTTGCATTAATCACAGTATCTAGGAATGTCTGATTGTTTATTTTACTATTATCGCGTGATTGATTTGATAACATGTTAACCCTTGCTCTATGATTTCACTGAGTTAGCTACTCACTGTCACATTATGGGATGGTGTTGTACACACCAACCAGTTCCTATTTCAGTTTCAGATGATGGTGATGCTTGTGAAGCAGAGCCGGACTTGATGATGAGGAGGAGGATCCCTCCTATATGCAGGTTCTGATTGATGGGCTTTACAGGGTTACTAATTAGATGTCAGTACACTTGGTATCTTGCCTTTTATTTACATACTCATGTATATTCTTTTCTTTCTATTTTAGAGTATACATGTAATTAGTTAACCTGGTAACATGTTCACACTCTGGAGACCTACAACAGTTCATATATTCTATATATCTATCATATTCTTCCGCTTGCTAATTTAACTGTTTCTGGAGTATGATATGTTGTTTTGGCTTAATCCACCTCATGTTTTATGTACTACTGCTGCCGACATTCATCCATCATTAAAAATATTGCATAAGTGATGTTCTGGAACTCGAGAGTGGAGTTTATACTCGATCCTCGATTTTCGGGATGTTACACGACCAATACAAGATCCAATTAACACAATTATTTTTACAATGATTAAACATTTCGTAGGAGATCCAACCAATATTAGACATATAACTAGTGAAGTTTTAAATAATTTAAGATGTCCAACTTTACAAAATTTTAGATAGTATAAAGATGTATTTATTAGTAAAGTTATGTTAAGAACTAATTATAATATGCCTTATTGGAAAGAACGCTTTATATTAGGATTATCACAATTATTTACAAATCGAATTAGACAAAAATTATTAACATTAATTATATAATCAGAGTATCCCATATGATAGATTAACTTATGATAATTTAGTTTCATTTATTATAACAGAAGGATTAGCCTTATGCAATGAAGAAAGACTTATAGCAAAACTTAAGAAGGAAGCAAACTTAGTAAATCATAATTAAGACGATTTTGTGAACAATTTGGTTATAGTCCTATTTTAGCACCCTTAACACAAAAACGAATGCAATCTAGAAATAAATATTCTAAATACCACTTTAAAAGAAATTTTAATAAATTATACTCATGGAAACAAAAACAAAATTCTCAATATAATAGGAAACCATTCCCTAGATTCCCCCATCAAACAAACACAAACATTCCACATAATAAAAACCAGACCCATAGGAAAATCTACCCAACTTGTTATAAATATAGAAAAATAGGTCATTACAAGACTAATTGCCCTTTACAGTCTAAAATAAATAAATTAGATTTAGATGATAAATTAAAACAAAGATTATGTAATCTTTTAAAAGAACATTCGGATACATTAACACCACAATCAAGTAGTAATAGTACACCTGACATATCTGATAATGAATTAGATGACATAGAAATTAAATCAACTTCTTCAAATTCTAATCACAGTATTACTAGCATTAAAGCAAATGATAAATATGTTATGTGTTTAGGATGTAATAATAATAATTTACAAAACAAAGAAAAAATAATTTGTACACTAACTAGCGACCAGACTACACTCATAGATTTTGCAGAACATATACAAGATGAAACAATTAGGCAACAACATTTAAAATCTTTATTAGATTCTTTAATTAATAGACAAGAGAAACCAAAAGAAGAAATAGAAATATACAATATTAAAGACATCTTAGATAGATTTCAATTACTAGCCATTAAATTACCAACTCTATAAGAATTGCATTATGATAAATGAAACTCGCATAGATGTAGGATTAAATAATAATAATAATAAATCTTTGATTGACTATTTCATACGAATAAATTGGATGACTAGATTTTATTTGATTTAGCTATCCTTTTCTTTTGCACATTGGCCAATCTGAGGGCTGTGATGGATAGTTTTCTAATCCAAAGGATCTATCGGTGTGGCCCACCTGAAGGCAAGCCCAGATTCACACACACATATCATGTGCTAGGCAGCGTTCTAATAAGGAGTGTATGCCTAGATTTTAGGCCCAATATCAGCCCTTGGGCCAAGTTAAAGGGTTGACAGGGCTAGTGTAAGACCCGTATCCTAGTTCGTACTATTCCGTCGATTGCTGCGATCTTTTCCGTTGAATTTCGACAATCCGCGACTAGTAATCGATGTTTACGCATGACCCTAAGTCGTACCTCGTATATTTGAGTCGGCTTAATCTAAGACTTGTACCATTGCGACCGCACAGTCGCCGCAGTTCCAACACCGCAAGTCGCTGACCGATCCGATACCCAGAAGAGGAGATGTAGACCCGCGTTCAATTTGATGAAAAATATCGTGCGTTGCAAATTCCAAGAGAATCTCTACAACATGTCCCATCAATTCCATCAATCACCTCACATGTCAAGTACAAAGTACCCATGCTTCCTTTCTCCACAAGTTAAGTAACCACCAAGTCAACCCATCTCTCACCTCACCCATTACTCACCTCACATCCATCACCTCACCCATCACTCACATCCATCACTCTCTCTCCTTACATCCCATCTCTTTCTCTATCTTTCTCTACACCATTTTCTAAGCAACAAAGGAGAGAAAGAGAGGTGGACGTTCAAGCATTCCATGTGAGGGAGAAAAGTGATTTTGGTGGCCTACTTTTCCATTCTAAACCTCCATCCTAGCCATCCATTTTTCATCTTCCACCATCAAAGAGAAGCTTTAGGAGATAGGCTTTCCAACGGACTGAGAAGATCGATAGGTGGGTACTTCTATAGTCTAGATTTTAAGTTTTTATGATGGGCCAAGTGAGGCCTACCGATTGATGGTATGGATCCCACTTTGGACCCTAGGTGTGGCCGATGGCCCACCTTGATTCTCATGATCATTCCATGATGGGGCCATCCTTCATGGACCCCATGATGATGTTTTTTTTTTTTTTGCATTAAAGAGGTCATCTAGACCGTCCATTTTGGGTGGAGAAGGATCTCCATCGTTAATCTTTGAATTGGTGGGCCCGCTTGTATTGGGTCCCACTTGATGTATGATTGATTGCAAGGAGGGCCCATAGTGTCGGGGTCCCTCCATCATCCTGAGTCTCTCTCTCTCTCTCTCTCTCTCTCTCTCTCTCTCTCTCTCTCTCTCTCTCTCTCCTCCCTCTTTGTTTTATGTGATGAAATGGCCATGTGGCCCACCCGAATGGACCCCACCATGGAGCATATTTTGGATCCAAACCAATTATAGGTGGGGGCCCACTTTATATAAGGGTTGTATCTGTACCATCTATCGTTTGGTGGCCCACCCAAGTAGGACCCACCTTAAGGTTATTGCACACCTAAACACAAAAAAAAAGAGAGAGTTTAGAGACTCTCTGGACATGAAGTGAAAATACAAAATATTAGCCTTGGTTCAAGGCATTAGAGGTGGACCACTTGTGTAGGCCCCACCTCAATGTATGTATTCAATCCACACCATCTATCTTATCTACCAACTCATTTTAGGCATTGAGTCGAAAAAAGAGGTTGATCGGAGCATCCGGTGGGCCATATTGTAGCAAACAGTGATTTTCACCCTTTAAATTTTTTATACACCGAAAGACCCCCAATATTGGACTTGATGGATTTGTTATGGCCTGTAGAGACCAATGGCTGGGTTCGGTTTTACCGATGCAGGCCCCACGCATGAAAAACCATGGAAAAATCAATTTTTCCAAAACCATATATATAAGAGAGAGAGATGGCAGCATGTCAGAGGTGAGAGGCGTCCTGCGTCTGAGTGTGGAAAGGGGACTACGACGTGGGTCCTAGCTGTGGGCCCCACCATGATGTACGTTACACATCAACACCGTACATTTGGTGGTCCCCCCTTTTGGGCAGTGGCCTCTCCAAAGATCAGCCGTATATGGCTCAGGTGGCCCCCACTACGTAGCACAGTAAAGATTTAATGTCTGCCATTGAAACCCTTTTTGAGGTTGCAAGAAGTTTTGGATCACTGTGAAACTTGTTTTTACACTTCACTTGGGTCAGTGTGACCTTCTCAACAGATTGGATGATAAATAAACATTATGGTGGGCCCCATGTGGGACCCACTGATGTATGTGTTTTATCACACTGTCCACTGCCGTGGACGGTGGAACCCACCACGGTGCATGTGTTTTAGTCATGCCCTCCATCCGTTTTTATGAGTGGAGCCCACCGTGATATTGTTTTTATCCACGCCGTCCATCCACCATTTGGACGGGTGGAGTTTACTGTGATGTATATTTGTACCCACGCCGTCCATTCGCCACTTGGATGGGTGGAGTCCACCGTGATATTGTTTTTATCCACATCGTCCATCCACCATCTGGACAGGTGGAGTCTATTGTGATGTATATTTGTACCCACGCCGTCCATTCACCACTTGGATGGGTGGAGTCCACCATGATGTACTTGTTCACACCATCCGTATGGACGTTGTGCTGTGGGCCACCATGTTACATGTTTTGTGTCCCACCGTCCATCCATTGATGGAGTGGGCCCGCCCCACACGTGTGATAAGTGTGGGTAGGTGGGACCCACCTTGATTTATGCATTGTATATCCAAGTCGTCTGTCCCTGGAGGGTACACCATGGAGCCACCTGATGTATGTGATTTCAGCCATGTCATTCACTATGTTTGCTAGACGGGTATGACCTACCATGATGTGTTTGTTCTATATCCACTCCATCCATTGATTTTAGGACGAAAAATATTCCGAAAAGGACTGTTTTTGGAGTAAAATCCGTGCAGTCCACGGGTTTGTCTACTTCGCCGTCCATTTTATATTTAACAGCTAGGATTTTGTAACAGCCTACATGGTTTCAAAATGCCACTTTGGTAAATCTTCCTTCTGAACACAATGGACGGTACAGATCGATGATTTAAATGTGGAGTAGGCCGAACTAAGAAAATTTTAAATGCACAGTGTAAACACTGTTTACGTAAATGAGAAGATGTCATGCATGTACGTGATGTGCATGCAATGTACATATAGGTCTATGGTGATGATCGTGAGAAATATGCTCCATCCATCTGCATTGGTAGCTCATTTAAAGCGTTGAGACCGAATTTGAAACTTATCCAGATATCAAGCGAGCCCCAAATCATAATTTCAGGGGCTGATCTATCAGTTTAGCCATTTTCAGAAGGATCCAGGAGCTGAAATTTGATGTGTACGGCTAATTTGTGGTCCCAAGGCTGCATATAAAGTTTTGAGCTGATTGGATGGTGGCAACCCCGTAATCTTACACTCTGGATCGGTTTTTAGGCCCGTTTAACAGGACGCCTTAGGAATTTTAATGGTGAAAATCATTACCACTACTTATCTATTGGTGTGGCCCATTTGATATGCATATGGCCCATGTGATGTGGCTCACTTACCATGTTGAAGGCCCGTGGGTTGAGGCCCCTTTGTGATGTATTAGGGCCCATGAGTTAAGGCCCATTGTGATGTATTATGACCTATGGGTTAAGGCCCATTGTGATGCATTCTAAGGCCCATGGGATATGGCCCATTACAATGTACATAAGGCCCATTGGTGCGGCCCACTTGGCCAACTTAAGGCCCATGTGATGTGGCTCATTTGATGTATCTAAGACCCATGGGTCGAGGCCTCATGGGATGTCCTTAAGATCCATTGCAATGTGTGATTCTATTGTGGTTTATGAATGATGTTTATGGCGGGTCGTGCCTTGGGAGCAATGTTGGTTTGACATCCACATTGTAAGAATAATGTTGGTTAAATGTCTGCATTATGACTCTTCCTTGGGCCCATTGATAGGCTCATACTGGTTAAGTGTAGGCCCTCTAGGCCCATCTTTAGTGTAAGGATAGTTCATTACTTTATATCATGCTTAGTACACTTCCATGATTCATGCGCATACGCATCATATGTATGCTTGATATGAGGAACGTTTGATCATAGCATAAGTCATTGGGCTGAGACATTTACGGGACTCCTTATGAGACGGAGTGCCCCACATGAGCGCGTGGTACGCGCGAAATTGCGGCATGACTGACGGTGTGACTCATGCATTTCACATTGTGTGTCATGATTCATTGCATGCCCTAGCGACATCGGGGTCGTGGCCTCCACAAGCACATCGTGGATGGCCACATGGGATACCAAAAATATTGGCTCCAACATTGTGGGCACTTAGGATGTCCTTGGGTAAAAATTATAAAATATTTTTGGTACTAGAAATTGCTCCAACGTTTAGACCGAGTAGATACACGAGCGCCCGAGTACCGAATACCAGTAGGCCGCGTTTTCCACTATGTCGTGGTCGGTTGAAAGGGAGTGTGGCCTTATCCGCCCGAGTGAGGGGGCTATAAGCTAGGCTGAGTTTCACCAGCTCACAAATGAGTCCGCTATCGACGAGCCGGGTAGGTATTGACAAACTACTAGTCAGGCGGATAGTGAGGTTTATTCCGCTTGCTTGGCTGTGCAGCTAGGGAGGAGGCAGTCAGTGTGAGTGTATTAGACTCCGATGATATTCAGAGAGGAACTGTACTGATATGTGTATTTGATGAGTACCGACTTGCTTGGATTGTATTTCGCATATGAATTCGACTATGTAAGCCTCGCATTTGCATCGGTGTGGCCAATAACATTCATGTCTCTCATCGCATGGCCTTGGTATGGACGATAGCATTCATGCCTTGCATCACATAGCATTGGTATGGTTGATTTTATTCATGGACTTACAGCATTCTTCTGCATTACTCTGATATTATACACTTGGTGTTTGCCTTGCACACATAATTACATCACCCTCTAAGCTTTTGTAAGCTTATGAACGACCGTTGCGTGAAGGTAGCGTTAGATAGTAGCAGTGCTGAGGCAGGAGTGTGCATCTGTCTATTTTTGGAGCCTTTGATCACCTTATATTTCCCTTTCCGCATTGTACTCAAAGTTTTGATATAATGGATATGTGGTATTATTGTTTTGTGACTTGGTTATGCTTGTGGTTATGCTTCATTACCAAAAAAAAAATTTATTCTGAAAATCCTCCTTGTAAGATCTCAGGATCGGAATCTGGCATATGATTGTCAGGAGTCGAGAATGGGGCACTACGGAGGCTGTTGGTACCGGATTCGACGATCGAAATTTCTGTGAATCCGATTTTCGGGTTTGGGGTGTGACAACTAGGCTACCCATATTAAAGAACGTAATTCAGCCCCATTATGGATAGGACAAATATCTACCCTTCATCATGAGATGATGTCCCACCAATCCACATAAAAAGACTAAGATAAGAAATTGAAAATTCCAACACAAATCAGATTGATAATGCATAATATGTGGGTCAGATCAATTCGACGGATTCTGGCTATACTGCTCCCTTTACTCGTTTCCAGTAGGCCGGAGGTAGGCAAATGCTGAATTCCAGCCAAAAAATGACCTACATAAGATCTGAACTAAGCTCTCAGACGTAAAATGGTTAACAAACTGAATAATGGGCCCATTTACTTAATCAATCCTTCTAATGTAGCTCTATGCAAAACTCATGTGTGATTTGATCAGTTTGACTTGATTCATTGATGATGCAGGGAAGGACATGATGGTTGATCACCTTCTTCCTCAGAGATAACTACTCAGAATCTACGGAGCTTACCTTGATGCCTCACATAAATTCCTCGAATCCACAAAGAAAGGAAAAAAAAATAATGGTCATTAATTCAAAATAAATTGATTAATAATTTAAAAAAATTGAAATCACAATTCTTTAAATACTGAACTCAAACTTAGGACAGAGTTTTAGACTCAAACTCCCTAAAAAAGTGACCTACTATAAATAATAAACTTACTATTTATATACGGTTAAGATTCCTACTGGACTTCTTGGTTTTAGGCCAAAAATAATAAGTTTCCAATTTAGCCAAAACGCATTATTTTCCTAATTTTTATAGCCCTTTTTATATTGTGGACAACTCCTAATATTCAAAAGATAAAGAGTTATTATCAAATTAAACTTATTATTTATAGTAAAAACGGAAATAAAATAGACTTTCGACTGTCGATCGGATAGAATCTCACAAATCCGACATAGATGCGTTGGTAGGATAAATTAACTTCTTTTACCCAAAATTGTATATGGTATGTAGAAAAACTCATTCCGATTTTTATGACGGTCCTGATCACTTTCGCCTCTGATCGGCCCTTCTCTAGTCCATCTTCACCATGAAAGTATCCACGACCCGCTCTACAGCAATTGAGTGTTGAATCTAGATGGTCCACATGATAACTGTCCACCGTGGATGGCCCCCTGTTCCTGAAAGGATACCTAGTATGCAATCTTGACTATTCTATTTTGGTCTTCAAATAGAGCATGAGAGTCAGCATTCCACAGTCAATGGGAGAAATGTTCAGTAATTGGATTGATCGGAATCATGAGTTAGTGAGATTTTAGTAGTGTACTTTCATCAGTAATAGGGGTAGCAGATGGATGGTTTAAATTCACTTATGGATGTAAATATTAGATAAAGCACATCAGATTTTTTTTATAAGCCCATGTTTTGGATGGCGTGCATATTAATTAATCCGAGTAATTCATCAGTTAGGGGGCCCAGGGCCCACCATGCTCGTGTATACAGGCATGGACCACACTAAAAGGGCAAAATCAGGTCGCGGATTGCCTGCTGAAGGCTTTCCAGATAAGTTCCCGCATGCGGGGAAGCTAAGTGGGGGTATCCCTGATGTTTGTGAGAAATCCACCCATCCATCCATTTTTCTAGCTTATTTTAGAACATGAGACAAAAAATGAGGTAGATTCAAAACTCAAGTGAGCCATAAGAGAGGAAACTAGTAGAGGTGAAGTGCCATTATTGAAACATTCGTTTGGCCACTCCCACGTGGCCTCCTTGAGTTTTGGATCCACCTCATTTTTTTGTCTCATATGCCTTACATGAGCAGCCACAAGAGATGGACTGAGTGGATTTATCACAAACATTATGGTGGGCTACACAATGATCCATAGCTCAAGTGGTAGACTGAGTGAAAGATAACTTGTTTCAACACTGAGGACATGGTATCAATCCCTAGTGGGGGTGGCTAATAGTGATGTGTGGGCTGACAGTGGGGTGTAATGAAAAGCTAAAAAAAAAAAACATTATGGTGGGCCGCACCCAACTTCACAACGCTCAAAATTAATCCCTCTTTAAACCTCATCATTTAAAAAAAATATTTATTTTTGATATCTGATAGCACTTTTTGCTTTTACGAATAACAAAAATGTTCCATTGCTACCCGTCTCCTTGTATGGTGGTAGCTTATCTCGAAAGTTGAAATAGCCTTTTTAAAGGGGTTTTAAAACTAACTAAATCAGGAATTGGGCTCACCCCTTGGATGATTTGATCCCTGCACTTTAATCGGATAACTGTGAACCCACAATAGGATCTTTTAGAAAATTAAAGCTTTTTGTGGCCAACAGTTGCATTAGCGTTGTTCATCAATTTGGAATTGTTTCCTCCGATGTGGTCAATTCGTGATGAGTTTTGTCCTCAAACTCGAGCTAATGACATGCGATTAAAACTCATTTCATGTGGATGGGTTGGATTTGCTTTAAGATAATTCTGTTGGCCCCGCATAAGATGTGGGATGGGTTTAAAAGGTAAGCCCTCGACGCTTCCTTCTTTTCTTCTTCATTTTTTTTTCACGAGAGGGGAACATTTGGACTTGTGGACTATTTCCACCTCTATGGGACGCACTCCTGCGACCTTTTGATGTGCATCTGCCGTTATTCTCTCCATTCCGACAAGTTTATGAGTGCTTTCTTGAAGATTTTTAGCCACACTCTCCAACACAAGCTATGACAGTCAAATGTAGGTTTAGGATAGAATAATAGTTATTTTTTTGTGTGTTATTTTTTAATGCGTGTCAATGGTTGGAGTTTGTGAAATAGAGGAAGGTGAGGTGGTTTTGTTTATAATTATTATTTTTATATGAATTGTTGTGCAGCATGCCAACAACGCAGTGAACCGACATCCAATCTCTGGTCTCACCCACAAATGATAAACAGGAAGAAATATAAACTAGAAATGGAATCAAAGCATTCAAACAAACCACAAGATAAGATATACGTGGAGAAACCCTAAACTAAGGTAAAAAACCACGGATGCAAACTTTCACTATGAAGAAAAATGAAGATTATAAGGCAAAATACAAACCTCTCCCTTGGAAGAATAGAGAAAACCATTTTCCCACATCTTAGAATTATTTTTCAATATTCTCAATACCCTAAAAAGGCCCTAGGGACACCTATATATAGTTTAGGCAACTTTTCTTTCGCGCCCTTGCGAAAATCGACTCAAATTTTCACAGTCTGCATCAAATCCGAAAATGAATCTGCATAAGCACGACTGGTTGTGCAACCTGTATGACCAGTCGAGAGGACCCCATGACCGATTGAGCATAGGCCACGACCGGTCGAGCACCTCGAGTCCCAAAATCTGATGCTCACTGAACTTTGAGTCGAGCTAGTCCACGACTGGTCACGACCTATCGAGTGGGCTCCACGACCGGTCGAGTAGGGGCCACGACCGGTTGGGCGTGGCCACAGATGTGGATCCACTTCTCAATAATCTCCCACTTGGAGACACGTCATCATAAACCTTCGTATTCTACATCTGGTGTACATTACATCCACTTATTCAAGCCTGAAGACCAATCAAAGTTGAACAGAGCTTCAGCTTCTCCCATGTGACTGCCTTGGCCACATATCTGCACGATTCTCACTTGTATGAATCTTCTCTAGAGCAATCAATCCATCTTCCAGTAATGAACGTATGAAGTGATATCTGATGGCAATATGCTTGGTCCTTGAATGAAAGGTTGAATTCTTAACCAAGTGTATTGCACTCTGACTGTCACTGTACAGCTGGCAATCTACTTGCTTCTTACCCAACTCTTTCATGAAACCTTGCATGCACACCATCTCTTTGCATGCTTCTGTCGCTGTAACATATTTTACTTCTATCGTACTGATAGATACTATCTTTTGTAACTGTGAGACCCAACTAACTACAACACTACCCAGAGTAAAGACATAACCTATAGTACTTTTTCTGCTGTCGATATCTCTTGCCAAATCTGAATCCACGTAGCCTTGAAGCTTGATTTTTGATCCACTAAAGCGTAACCCTACATCCTTAGTACCTACCAGGTATCTAAGGATCCACTTTATAGCTTCCCAATATTCTTTTCTCAGGTTTTTCATGAACCTGCTAACAACTCCCATTACTTAAGCAATGTCTAGCCTCCTACTCACCATAGCATACATGACACTCCCAATAGCTGAAGCATATGGGACTTTAGCCATGTAGTCCCGTTCCTCCTACGTCTTTGCCCCTTGCTCCTTAGATAGCTTGAAGTGGTTAGCTAATAGAGTGTTAACCGGCTTAACACCTCCCATATCGAATCGATCAAGTGGTTAGCTAATGAAGTGCTAACCTGGCGTGCTCAAGGATGATCCTGTTAATACGCTCAATCACACCATTCTGCTGCGGCGTCCTTAGAATCATTTTCTAATGTTTGATTCTATTTGCTGCACAATACTCCTCAAACCTCTTATCACAGTACTCTCCCCCATTATCAGATCTAAGATATTTTACTATTTTACCTATCTCATTTTCTACCATAACTTTCTACTTCTTAAATATATCAAATACATTAGATTTGTGCTTTAAGAAATAGACCCACAGTTTTCTACTAGCATCATCAATAAAAGAAACAAAATAACGTGAGCCATCAAGAGATTATACTTATGCCGGTTCCCACACATCAGTGTGTACAAGATCCAACAGATGCGGCTTTGGAGCGCATCCTATTTTCTTGAAACTTACCCTCTTTTACTTGCCATACACGCAGTCATCGTAGAATTTCAAGTCAAGAGACTCCAGCCCTGGTAGCTTCTCTTTAGACAATAACACTTTCATCCCTTTCTCACTCATATATCCCAATATCTGATGTCATAACTATTCATTCACTCTAGTTGATGTGACTATGAGTGAACTATATAATCTTGAAGTCACGTACAAAGTACCTTCCTTTTTGCCTCGAGATATTACCAAGGTACCTTTTGTGATCTTTTAGGAATCACTAGTAAATGTCATCACATAGTCGGTATCGGCCAACTACCCCACTGAGATCAGATTCCTTCTCAAACTCAGTACATGTCTGACATTCTTCAATTTCAATGTCATTCCATCTTTCTGATTTATATGAACGTCTCCCTTTCCAACAATACCGCACGACTCATCATTACCCAAGTAAACTCTCTCGAAGTCACCTGATACATAGTTACGCAGAACTTCCTTACATGAAGTGGCATGAAACAAAGCACCCAAATTTATAATTTAAGACTCATTCTTCGAATCAAGAGACAAGATCAACACCTCTGTACCACTCTCCTCAGATAGATTTACTAAATTCTTCCCACCTTGAGAGTTTCCTTCTTGTTTCTTAAGCGCCCTACAATCACGTTTCATGTGCCCCTTCTTGCCATAATACCAACACCGGTATTTGTCTTTCGGTCCTATGGACTTCTTTCTCAACTTAGAATGCCCATGTTTATTATCTCATTTGTTCAGCGATCTTCCTCTTCCTTCAACGTTTAGAGCATTCCCTGAATCCCTTGAAACTCCTGATGCTTTTCTTTTAGATTCTTCGCTGAGAATTAGACCGGCTACATCATCAAATTTCAGCTTTGTCGACCATGAGGAATTGCTCACAGCAATCACCAAACCATCCCAACTGTCTGGCAAACTAGACAAGATCAATAACGCCCTGACCTCATCCTCAAAAATAATGCCAACGGATTCCAATTGGCTCGTGACTATATTGAACTCGTTTACATGTTCAGCCACGCTCCCACCATTTAATATCTTTATGTTGAATAGCTGTTTCATAAAATAAACTTTATTGGATACTGAGGGCTTTTCATATATGGTGGCTAGGACTTTCATTAATTCTTTTATAGTTTTCATCTTGGATATGTTGAAGGAAATGCTCTTAGACAAAGAGAGTCGGATCGTTCTTAAAGCCTTTCTATCCAGTAAAAACTATTCATCATCTGTCATCTTTTCTTATTTCTTCTCTTTTCCTCCTAGAGGAATATAGAGATCCTTCTGATACAGATAATCCTCCATATGCATCTTCCAGATGGTAAAATTTGAACGATCAAACTTCTCAATTATAGTTTTTCCTTCTTCCGTCATCGCTTCCAATATAACTAAACCAATAGCTCTAATACCAGTTGTTGCATAGCACGCCAACAACACAGTGAACCAAGATCCAATCTCTCGTCTCACCCACAATGATAAACAGGAAGAAATATAAACTAGAAATAGAATCAAAGCATTCAAACAAACCACAAGATAAGATATACGTGGAAAAATCCCAAACTAGGGTAAAAAACCACGGATGCAAACTTTCAATATGAAGAAATACGAAGATTACAAGGCAAAATACTAACCTCTCCCTTGAAAGAACAGAGATAACCCTTTGCCCACACTTTAGAATTATTTCTCAATATTCTCAATTCCCTAAAAAAGCCCTAGGGACACCTATATATAGTTTAGGCAATTTTCCTTTCACATCCTTGCGAAAAATGACTCAAATTTTCGTAGTTCGCATCAAATCCGGAAATGAATCTGCATAAGCACGACTGGTCGAGAGGACCCCACGATTGATCGAGCATGGGCCATGACCAGTCGAGCACCTTGAATCCTAAAATCTGATGCTCGCTAGACTTTGAATCGAGCCAGTCCATGACTGGTCGCGACCGGTCAAGTGGGCTCCACAACCGGTCGAGCAGGGGCCATGACCGGTCGTGCATGACCCTAGATGTGGCTCCACTTCTCAACATGAATGACGTGAGTTAGTAAAAGTGATGAATTTTATAATGGAAGAATATTGTAATGGATGATTTTGAAATTGATGAACGTGATGAATGTTGAAATTGATGAACTTTATAATGGATGAAATGTTGTAGTAGAAGAATGTTGAAATTGATTAATATTGTAATGAAATAATGTTTTGATGGATAAATGTTATATGGTGAATTATCGATATTCACTGTGGATCGCCAATATTCACTGTGGATCGCCAATGTTCACTATGGATCGTCAATATTCATTGTCGATCGTCAATATTCATTATAGATTATCGATCCAACGAAAATGGTTATAACTCCCTCATTACAGGTCCGATATGCGTGATCTTATACTCAACGGAAAGACAATTTGATGAAATTTCAAATGAATTTGGAATCATCTCATTTAAACACCATTTGATTGTTTAAAAGTAGGCTTAAGGTTCATCAAGGACCATGAATCGTTAATAACCACTATGGATCATCGATCCAACAAAAGCGATCATAACTTCCTTGATACATGTTCGATATGGGTGATCTTATACTCATTGGAAAGAAAATTTGATCAAATTTTCAATTGATTTTGAATCATCTAATTTAAACGTCATTTGATAGTCCAAAAGTGGTCTCAAAGTTCAATATTCATTATGTATTGCCGATATGCACTATGGATTGTTGATCTGACGAAAATAGTCATAACTCCTTCATTACAGGTCTAATTTAGGTGATCTTTTGGTTGTTAGAAAGATAGCTCGGTGAACTTTAAAATGGCTTTGGATCATCTCATTTGGGCACATTTTGGGTCTAGTTTTGAGTTATCAAATGGTGTCTAAATGAGATTATTCAGAAGTCATTTTAAAGTTCATCAAGTTATCTTTCCAATGACCAAATGATCATCGATATTGGACTTATAACGAGGGAGTTATGATCGTTTTTGTTGGATTAGTGATCCATAGTATATATCAATGATCCACAATGAATGTCAAACTTTAGGCCCACTTTTGAGAAATCAAATGGCGTTCAAAAAAGATAATTCTAAATCTATTTTAAAATTCATCAAGATATCTTTTCATCAATCATTTTCATGCAAAGTCTCACTTTAACACATCAAAGGCCTTTAAAACATTAAGGGACATGGTCCACCCTGATGTTTGTGTTAAATCCACCCCGATCACTTGATGCGCCACTCAATTTTAGCCATAGAATCCAATTTTTATTAGCTTAGTCTATGATTCAAGTGGGCCATACATAGGAAATAATAATGCTCGCTCTATTTCCTTTTACGTGGCCTAGATATCTAAATCAAGAATGGACCTGATATTTTGTCCTAATATCTAAATTCTAGCTTTGTATCTAATGATTAGAATGGATTTTATATAACCATATGGTAGGCTCTAGTAAAAATCTAGGGTGAGTTTTCCTCTCCCAACCTTTTCCCTTAAGCTAATTTTTATGCTCTATGCCTAAATTGAAGTAACACACTTAGTAATCACGATGGATTTCATGTAAAGACATTGGTGGGCCCACCAATTCTTGAAGCCAATGCCAACTTACCACACACATGCGTGTGTGTATCCCTCCACTGTTTTTGCAGTGACAATCAACCCCTAAAGTTGCCCGCCCTTCGGCCTGATGGACCCGAATTCTTTAAAACACTAATATGATGCAACGTGTGGTTACAAGAATCGAGAGCTCATCATCACCAATCTAAGAAATAATTCAAGCTCTCGTTATTGAAGAACTTCTACCATTTATGCCTTTGTAAAATAATCATTGTTGGGGATTTGTCCTGCGGAATCACATAGATCTAGATCTAGGATAGCAATTCAATAGTAGCAAGCAATCACAGAAGAACACCACGGCACAAAGCGACATAAATCCTTGCGGGAAAATCCTTACAGGAAAAAACCACGGTACAAAGTGACAGAAATCCACTATAAAAAGAAATTACAAGAGAGAAGACTTACCCGATTCGAACAATCTCGAATCTCACCCTTGTTACACCCTTTGATTTCCCTAGAACCCCTTTAGAAAGCTTTAGTATTATTTCGCATACCTTAGAAAAGCCCTAGGAACACCTATTTATAATTTAAGCAACTTTCCTTCCGCATCCCAGTTACGAAAGGACCCAGATTTCTGTAATCCGTAAAATTGCGGAACGAATCTACATAACCACGACTAGTCGAAGGGGAGCTACGACTGGTCGAGGGACCCCTACAACCGGTCGAACTATCCCTACAACCGGTCGAGCATCCCGGATGATAAAAAGCAGGGCTCGTTGGACTTCGAGCCAAGCGGGCCACGACTGGTCAAGATGACCCCTACGACCTGTCGAGAAATCCCTACGACTTGTCGAAGACGGTGAAGACTTTACTGACAACAGTCTCCACCAAGTCTTCAATATTCAACCGTGTAGCTCCTTGAACTCTTCTCTTATTTTTGCATCGCATCATAGCTTCAATCAATGCTTCTTGTGCACACTCCGTCCATCTTTTACGCCATTACCAAGCCCAGAGAAGTTGCACAAAACTTGAACTTCTCTGTAAGAATGACCTTGGTGAGCATGTCTGTTGGATTCATGCTGGTGTAAATCTTTTCCAGTGTGACGCCTCCTTCCTCAAGCACCTTTCGGATAAAGTGGTGACGAACATCAATGTGTTTAGTATGTGAGTGATAAACAGAATTTTTAGCCAAATTGATAGCGCTCTCGCTATCACAGTTAACCGGCATGGCCTCCTGCTGAAGTCCCAACTGATTTATCATGCCTCTAAGCCAAACACCTTCTTTAAACGCTTCCGTCACTACCATATATTCTTCTTTGGTCGTGGAAAGAGCCACCACAGACTGAAGCTTTAACATCCAACTGATTGCTCCACCCGATAGTACAAACAAGTATCCTGAAGTAGACTTCCTGAAATCTATACTGCCTGCGTAGTCAGAATCCACATATCCTACCAACTTTGTTCTTATTTTCTTAAAAGTTACCTTGAATGTATCGAAGTAGTCATTTCAGCGCTTCCCAATGTTGCTTACTGGGGTTTGACATGTATTTACTCACAACACTGACTGCCTTTGAAATATCTGGTCTTGTATAGACCATGACATACATTAAACTATTAACCGCATTCGAATAAGGCACATGAGACATAACTTGCTTTTCCTTATTGGATTTAGGACATTGTTCTAAGGAAAGCTTAAAGTGAGCCGCGTGAGGAATGCTCACCAGCTTTGCCTGATCCATCTCATACTTGATCAATACCTTTTCAAGGTATTCTGCTTGTGATAACCAAAGTTTGCTCTTCTTCCTATTTTTATGAATATCTATGCCGAGAACTCTCTTTACAGCACCTAGATCTTTCATCTCGAATGTCTCTAATAATTGAGTCTTCAGTACGTTGATTTCAGACATATCATGACAGGCGATCAACATACAATACTACAATGATGAATTTTTCATCATTCAGTGTCTTATAATAGACACAGTGATCGTATTTACTCCGAGTAAATTTCTAACTCACCATGAGAGAATTAAATTTTTTATACCACTGTCTAGGCGACTGTTTCAGGCCGTACAACGACCTTATTAACCTGTAAACTTTTTTTTCTGCCCCTTTAACTTTGTAGCCCTCTGGTTGCATCTGTAGATCTGCTCTTCCAATTTCCCATGCAAGAATGCAGTCTTCACATCCATCTGTTCTAGCTCGAGATCGTATTAGGCAACTAGCGCCAACACGAATCTGATAGATACCTTTTTAACCACCGGTACAAATATCTCTCTGAAGTTGATTCCTTCTCTCTCAACATAACCCTTCGCTACTAACCTTGCTTTGTATCTATCATGTTTCCTTTTGAATAACCACTTACACCCGATCATTTTTCGACCCACAGAAAGCTCCACCAGCTCCCATGTGTGGTTTTTTTTTAACAAGTCCATCTCATCGTTCATAGCCACCTTCTACTTTTCTGCATCGGGCTCATCAAGAGCCTCCTAAATAGTAGACGGGTCTCCCTCATCTGTGATGAGGGAATATGCAATATTAAAGTTGTCCCTATATCTTGCCAGTAACCTGTGATCACGAGGTGGATTCTTTCTCAAAGGTGGCTGCTCCACCTGATCCTATACCTCTGTCTTCGCATTTGTCTCTGTCTAAGTATCATCTGAGTCAATTTGGATGTTTACGATCACCTTTTCTGCTTCCTCCTGCTCCTTTTGATCATTCTTACGAAATAGGGAGCATTCATCGAATCTGACGTCACGGCTAGTGATGACCTTGCGTGTGACCTTGTCAAATAACCTGTAACATTTCACAACAATGTCATAACCAACAAAGATATCCTTTTTGGCCCTATGGTACAGCTTATCTCTCTCAACTGACGGTACATGAGAGCAAGCCTCACAACCAAATATGCGAAGATCTGAGTAGTCAATTTTCTGACCACTCCATACTTCCTATGGGATTTTACATTCAATTGCTGTTGAAGGGGACCGGTTCACCAAATAACATGCCGTGTTATTGGCCTCAGTCCATAGGTCCTTGCCCAATACAGCATTACTTAACACGCATCTGGCCCTCTCCAAGAGAGTCTGATTCATTCGCTGAGTCACACCATTTTTCTCGGGGGTGTGGCACACTGTGTTGTGCCTGATGATCCCTTCATCCTTGCAATAATCATTAAATTCAGTGAAAGTAAATTCTCCACCATTATCAGTGCTTAAAACCTTTATTTTTTGCCCTAACTATTTTTCCACCATATCCTTCCATTGCTTGAATATGGTGAAAACTTCGGATTTACGTTTCATTAAGTAAACTCAAACTTTCCGGGAATAGTCGTCAATGAATGAACAAACTATGATGACCCCCCAATGGAAACTTCCGGCGATGGCCCCCATACGTCAGAGTGTATATAATCAAGCACTCCCTTACAAACATGTTTTCCATATTTAAAAGATAGTCTAGATTGTTTACCATATATACAATGTTCGCATATATCTAATCAAAATTTTTAAAAACGAGAATCAAACATCGATCAGAAAGTACCTTCATGCCCCGCTCACTCATGTGGCCTAGACGAGCATGCCACATACGTAGAGACATGGAGTCTGCAATAGCTACTGCCGCTCCACCTGCTAAAGTGCTTCCAATCAACTTGTAAAGGTTCCTATGCTTTTACGCTCTCATAACCACGAGTGCGCCTTTTGAAACTTTAAGGACACCATAATACCAGTGAACTTGCACTCTATAGCCTCGAGTGCACCGAGAGAAATCAGACTTTTCTTCATATCAGGAACGTGCCTGACGTCAGTTAAGATACGCTTCATCCCATCAAACATCTTGATGCTCACTGTGCCAATAGCTACAACATTACAAGCATTGTCATTGCCCATAAAAACCTATCCACCATCACATTCCTTATAACTAGCGAACTAACTCCGATGAGGAGTCATGTGATATGACGCTCTTGTGTCTAAGATCCACTCATCTACATGATTATCGTGAACATGTCCGATCATGGAC
The DNA here is from genome assembly GCA_037074715.1 of Magnolia kwangsiensis. Taxonomy (NCBI): domain Eukaryota; kingdom Viridiplantae; phylum Streptophyta; class Magnoliopsida; order Magnoliales; family Magnoliaceae; genus Magnolia; species Magnolia kwangsiensis. Next base: position 2,826,740 of record CM073577.1, on the reverse strand, counting down.
ACAGACAAAACTTCATCACCACTTGATTCTTCATTAGATGTGACCACATTGGCCTCGTTGGAAGAACCCGCTAAATTTTCTTTCTTCGCTTTAGGATTTCTACAATCCTTCTTCATGTGTCCAAATAACCTACGATTCCAACACTTGAATTTTCCTTTGCCCATGCCCTTGGATTTGGATCTAAGTCTTGAGGATCATGTACATCGCTCAGAATCTCTGTCCCTCGTAATCAGTACCTCGGAAGATGCCCCTATGTCGCCGTTTAGCTTTCTCATAGCCTTCCCTTGAAGGGCTGAGATAACGGTGTCAACACTTAGGGTTTTATTTGTGGTGCACATCGTGTTCCTAAAAGACTCATAGATGCAGGAAGAGAATTCAACAATATACATACATATTTCTTATCTTTGATCACTTCCTCCATGTCCAGCAATTTGTACATCAATTTATTAAAATTGCTGATATGGGCTTCTAGATCTTCACCCTTTACCATATTTAAGGAATAACACTGTAGCTTCAAGTGTAGGCAATTTTTAGAGGACTTTTTTGCATAGATGTTCTCTAACTTCGCCCACAAACTAACTGCAGTTTTCTCCCTCAAAACATTATAGAGAACCTCATCTGTGATACATAAACGGATCGAGGCTAAAGCATTACTATCAAGGTTTTCTTATTCATTATCTTTCATGGTAGATTTTCGTTCCTCAAGAGCCTTAATCTCACCTTACTTGATTAACAGGTTAATCATCTTAACCTTCCATAACTTAAAATTATTTTTTCCCGAGTACTTCTCAATATCAAATTTTCCGTTTCCCATTATTACTAATCCTGCAGATTGAGATCTGTGCCCCAACGATTGCTCTGATACCACTTGTTGGAGATTTGTCCTGCAGAATCACACAGATCTAGATCCAGGATAACAATTCAATAGTAGCAAGTAATCATAGAAAAACAGAAAGTTTTAACGTGGAAAACCCTTGCGGGAAAAAACCACGCAATAAAGCGACAAAAATCCACTATGAAATAAATTACAAGAGAAGACTTACCCGATTCGAACAACCTCGAATCTCACCCTTACTAGACCCTTTGATTTTCCTAGAACCTCTTTATAAAGCTTTAATATTATTTCACATACCCTAGTAAAGCTTTAGGAACACCTATTTATATTTTAGGCAACTTCCCTTCCGCATCCTAGTTACGAAAGAACTCAAATTTCCGTAATCCGTAAAATTGCGGAACGAATCTGCATAACCACGACTAGTCGAAGGGGAGCTACAACCAGTCGAGGGACCCCTACAACCGATTGAACTATCCCTATGACCAGTCAAGCATCCTAGATGACAAAAAGTAGGGCTCATTGGACTTCGAGTTGAGCGGGCCATGAGAGGTCGAGATGACCCATACAACCAGTCGTGAAATCCCTACGACCAAAGGCGACGAAGACTTCACCGATAACAATCATCGCTATAGGTTTAGGTACACATGAAAATGAAATTAATGAATTTGGGACTGAGAAAACCGTCATCATTTGAAAAGCTAAAGTGACCGATCATTGCCTCCAATCAAAAACAGCCAATCTTTGTTAGGCCCACCGTCTTATAGATTTGAATCCACTCATTCTGTCAGATGATGACTCTGATTAAATCACCGTACATACCATAAGATAATCCAATGGAAACACTGTATATTTGCGGTTAAAGCATTTTAAGTTCAAGCCATGTGGCCTGCCAGAGTTTTGGACGAGGCTGATTTTTTTTTATTTTACCTTTATCCCGGCAAAACACATCTGATGAACGTGTTTGATGAAAGATACATACCATGGTGGCCCCATACAAACCTATGGCTGGCATCCCACCGCAAATTTTCCCTATGGTGTGGCCCACTCAAACAGTGGATTTGAGTGAGTTTTGGCCCCAGAGCGTAGCATAGATGAGCAAACTCGATTAACGGAATGGATGTCACATAGACAGCATGGTGGCCCCATGGAGCTTGAGTGCTGGAAGCACACTGTAAAATAGTTTTGTAGACCCGTGGTTGTTACCGAGCATGGACCAAAATCACAAAACATCTGAAAATCCCAACCATCAAACTAGGCGCTAGAAAATGAAGGTGCAAATTCAACGGTCTAGATCATACGCTAGAGATTGTCAACCTACAGTATCAGAGTGGTATCGAGACTAAGGTATCATCCATCCACAGTGGGGCCTACCATTTGGACAGTCTGGATTTCATTACATGCATGCATCACCATTAGTGGAGCCCTTTCCTTCTATCAAGTTGCCTAGTTACATCCCCCTTTGCCTTTCTTTGCTTTCCATCGTCTCGTCTTAGTCATCAATTTCTGGGCCCCACTGCTGGGACCCACATAGTAGCTGGATCCCACTACGATTCTCAACCGTACGACAAGGAACCCATGCGGGACCCGTCCTCAAGGCGAAAATAAAGAACAAGTGATTATGGGCCAGCTGGCACGTGTACTTCAAATCAAGGTCACGTGATTAAGATGCCACCAAGAATCCACCATGCAGACAGAGATATCCAGCTTTCTACAACACTGGAGAAAGCTACAGACACCTCACGTGATGACACCCTTCAATCACAATGTAAATGTCTAAAACGCCCATGAGCTTTTTGCCTTTTTACCATTAGCAAGGTGGCAGTAGAGCGGGTTCGGATCGGGTCAGGAATTATGACCTGACCTGACCGCCAATCCCACCCGGATCCACTTAAAATTCATGAAGCCCATGCCCGGCCTGACCCATTTAATTCCTATCAGGTCAGCTGAACCCCACATGAGATCCATTATCCTATGGCCCAACCCAGCTCACTTAAAATTCATCAAGCACAAGCACGGCTTGAACCAATATTTAATTATAATAGGGTCGAACCCAATCCATGGTATTCTTCAAATTCATCAAGCCTAAGCCTAACCCAACCTGACCCAACCCATTTTATTGTGATCGAGTCAGTTGAACCCATTATCCTGTGGCCTAACTAATCCACTTAAGCTTCATCGAGCCCAAGCCAGACCTGAACCAACTCATTTTATCATAATTTGTTCTATCAAACCAACCTGTGACTTATTAAATTCATCGTGTCCAAGCCCGGCTCGACTCATTTAATTGTCATGGTGAAGAACAAACTCAACTAGTGACACACTCTCCTATGCCCTAACCCGACCTACTTATAGTTCATCAATCACAAGCTAGACCTGACCCGATCGACTTAATTATGATATGCAGGGCTTGGGGTGGTTGAGTTGTCACATAGATTAGCCAGTCCAACTGACTTGTGAAGCTGGCCCGGCTATGATAGAATTGTGACCCATCTAAGTGGACTAGGTTTTGACTAAACCCTACTGTCCTGACCCTACCATAAAATTATCGAGATGACCCAATCAGACCCAAAACCCAAAACAAAACAAAGAAAATTCAGAGGTGCCAGAAATGATTTATTTATATGCTCATTCATTCATTAGGCTCCATTGTGCATACCATTAGCCGCATGCTCTTAAACTACAGCCACGGTGAGTTGGTCTTTTTAGTTGAGCCAGACCCAATTATAATTAAATGGGCTAGCTCAAATTGGGCCGGTCTTGGCTCGACAAATTTCAAGTGGGTTAGGTTAAACTCGACTAAAAATTTTCACATAGGTTGATTTAAATATAATAAGATTTTAAAATTTATTAGACAACGATCACATTATTAAAAATAAAAAATATAGAATTTTTATAAATTGACTCAATGTCTAGCTCTTATGTATCACTGTGCACATGATTAGTGGTCCACTAAGAAATATGGTGACCATAGGCATTGGGGTAGAATCGTAATAAACGGGTGCAATCTTGTGGAAGAACAGGCAGTGTAGAGACATTTTCGGTATTTAAAGAAAACAAATGGCAGTTGGGGTCATCTTATGTAGCTAGTTAGAAGGCTAAGGTGAGACGCTGCTGGCAGGCATCATCAAGCGGGTGGTTTGTCTCTTTCGACTGCGAGAGGCCGTCCTGCTCCGAAGACCGTTCGAGATGGTGGGCCCCACATGTTACCTGATATGACTGATGACGTGGACTTTCCCCTTCCAAGCAGCTTGCTCTCACAAACTGCCAAGCAACACCACAGTCGGCCGGAGGAAAACCACGAGAATGAATGTTTCTTGGGAATGCAAGCTGGAACGTATTAACCATCTTGCCATTTCCGGCCTGACGATGATGGGCCCACCTAGATGCAGTCCACGTGAACGGACGGTGGATTGGGCAGGCATCGACGATAGAGCCACGTGAGAGGACGGTAGTTTTCTCAAAACTGGTGCTGATTGGTTTGATATTTCAAGTGGTTTTGGGAAAAATATTACGTACCTGACCCACGTACGGTAATTTGGATGCGTAATACGCACTCATACATGTGCATGCATCTTTCTCCGTGCGTCATCATGCATGTATCTCTTGCTGTTTGACACACGTGGGTCCCACCATTTGTGGACCCATTATTCAAAATCGATAGGTACCGTCCACTTGGTTGGCTCCACTTGAGCAATGAAGTGATTGGACAGTTCTAACCATCCAATATCAAAATTGATTTGGACTGTCCACTTGGTTTGATCCATTGGATCAATGACGCAAGGATGAACATGATGAGGTCGATCACCGTCTTCCTCAAGGATAACTATTCCGAGTCTACGGAGCTTCTCTGAAATCCTTACATAGACTTCTCGAATCCATGAGGAAAGAAAGTAGGAAAGTAGAAATAAATTCTAATAGATTCGAAATTAATTGATGAATGAAACAAAATGAATTCACATTCCTTTAAATAAGGAAACCAAACAATAAAAAAGAAATCAAACTCAAACTACAACTAAAGCTATTAGAATCCGCAACTTATTATAAATAGTAAACTTGCTATTTATAAACGGTCGTGATGTCTACTAGTGCGCAAGGTTTTCGGTCAAAAATAGTAAGTATCCTATTTGGCTTCACCAAACCGTTCTCCTAATTATCCTAAGCACTTTTCATGTTGGACACAACTCCTAAAGCCCAATGGATGAAAATCGATAAGCAAACTAAAACTTACTATTTATAATTAAAACGGGAAAACGATCGTTGATCAGAGGGTTTCTCACAAATTCAATCTGCGTAACGTGGCGTAGCCGGGTTAGTTGGCTAAAGTAACTCGTTCTACCCCAAAATCATATATTTTACGTCACATAACTCGTTCCGGATTGCGAGATACGCCCGATCTAAGGTCTGATGGTCTGGATCACTTCTGTCAGCGACCGTGCCTTTTTTAATCCATTTTGGCCATGAAATTGTCCATGACCCGCTCTACATCATTTAAGGACAGTGATGGGAGAGCTCTAACCATCCATTTTATGGCCTTTGAAGGCCTTTTGGATAAAAGCAAGGTCAGACTTTAAAAGACTGTTTAGGTCATGTTGTCTTTGTGAAATGCGGGAGTATTTGTCTTTAAATTCCTCGTTTTCAAGCGAGGTGAAATAAGAAGTAAAGATGCAGTGCTTGCTGAATAGAGTCCATGGGTTCACTTGTGAGAAATTACTAATTTCTCTTTTTTTTTCTTTGATTCACAGAAGACAAGAAAATTGATAATTTTTTGCATGATTGGACATTTTTACATTGTTTAGTTAGAAATAGAAAACATTAAACTTCAAAATACAATTGTTATCCAAACACTATAGACTAGACTCACCCGTGGCATATGAGTTGATTTTTAAAACAAAAATGAAAAGTTTAAAGTGTCTTTTTTTAAGGCTTTATTTAAGTTTCTACTTATTATCCAAACTAAAACACTCAAAATGAAATCTATGGAGACTGTTGGGAAACAATCTTGAAAAATAATTATCAATATTAGATAGAGCCTATTTCATATAACCATCGCAGTGAGCCTTTAGAAATATGAAGGGTGACTAGTCCCTTCACACACCCACCCCACGGTCACACGCACCCACTCACACCATGTGGGCATTTGGTCCCTAGCCTCATTGTTGAAACTCTTGTTAGTCTACTACCCATCAATCATAAACCGAGCTGATTTTTAAGCTTTATTGTAAAATTGAGACGAAATACTTAATGATTAGGATAGATTTCACGTAAACATCATGGTGGAGCCTAACAAATCTTCTAGTTAAAGCCACTATTTATAGTGATTACTTATTCATGGTAACGAGTGGTAACGTGGCTTGAAAATACCATTTAACCTAGGAATTAAAATTTTTTTAAAAAAAAAATGGTGAAATTGGGCTAAATGAAATACAATACTCACAAATAGACGCTTGTTTTTCTTTTCTTTTTTCTTTTGTATATTCTTTGTTTTGCCTTTTAAACACCGATTGCCACCGTTTCTACAAGGAAACGGATTGGATACTCCCGTCACAAGCCAATGGCTAGTGGTTGGTTCTCGCCGTGCATCTATTTCTTCATATCATTTTAGGATAAGAGACAAAAAATGAGATATATTCCGATTTCAAGTAGACTACATTACAGGAAACAGTTTTGAACGAGCATCGATTATTAAAAACTTTTTGAGGGCCATAAAAGTTTTGGATGAAGCTGATCTTTGTTTTTTCCCTTCATCTGGTCATGTATTGCCTAATCAACAGATTGGATGTCAAATAAACAGTACAGTAGGTCTTATGAAGATTTTAATGGTGCTATCCAATCACTATTGTTTTCCTGTGGTGTGGCTCACCTGATATCCATCTCATTTCTTCCAATAAGCCCCAAAATGATATGTAAAAATGGATGAACGGAATGGATGAAACACATACATCATGGTGGGGCTCACAGAGCACTGGCCATCAGCCAATTGCTTTGAGCAAATGGTGATCGGCATCCCATCCATTGTATCTGAAACAGACGGCTATGGAAAAGATGTCCGGACTTAGATGGATAGGCACATCCCATGGCATGATTTTTAGCATCGTGGGCCACAGAGTGTGGGCTGGAGCTATGTATTGGGACAGACGATGATTGATTGGACAGTCGTCCAGCCGTCCCCAACTAGATGCCAAATCTCTTCATAAACACAACACTTTGTATACGTCATTGCCAAAACGCCACTTTATTTAATTTTAAAGTTGGCAGATAACGGCCATTATGCATACACGTGGCAAAATCCATACATAGGATTAGGAGCGGCTCTGGCCTCACACAAGACGGTGTGGCCCTTGCCATGGGCCCACCATGATGTAAGAATTTACATCCACACCGTCCATCCGTTTGGACAGATCCGTTCATATATATGTTTGTTTTGTTTAATTTGGGCTACCATGTCCTTCCTATTGACACTAGTAAGGCAACAGCGGTGAATTTCTACTTTTTTTTTGGGACCCACTAAAAGGAACGGTTTGGATTTTGGTACATGCATACCATGTGTACGGCGTTATCGGGCCTGAGTACTGATGCTCATACTCTGCCAGAGGATATCGAAGTTTTCTTCACTGGGTCCCACCAGCTTTTGTTGGGTCTTGTGATTATTAGAAAGTAAAGTAAATGACACTCAATAGCTGTAAGATTCTTCCTACAAGTTTATTAAAGCAAAGTTGCAATGTAAGCTGTATATTGCATGATTTTTACCAGAAGTATCAGCCGCACATCGTGGGGTCCATCATCTTTGAAAGACATGTCCACCCAAAATGGGTAGCGGATCGCATGGTGACCTCAGTAGTGTGTTGACGTACTTAAATTATGTGGGCCTCATCATGATGTATGTGTTATATCTACGGTGTTCATCCATTTTGTGAGATCATTTCAAGGCATGATCCATGAAATAAGTCAGATCAAATGAATCAGACCGCATAAAGCAGTAGATATTGAACGCCCACCGTCAAAAACCTGCTGAGCCAGAAAGCAGTAGAGATTGAACACCAACCATCGAAAACCCGCCGAGGCCACCTAAGTTTTCGAACTCAGATTCGTGTTTTCCATGGTGTGGTTTACCTAACTTTAGATCTACCTAATTTTCTAAATCATACCATAAAATGACATCTAAGAATGGACAGAAAATACAGATATAACATATACATCATTATAAGACCTACAAAACCTAGTGACGTTAACACGTCATGTCTCCACTCTCCAAAAAATTGTGAGGCATGGTACAAGTAGGGGTGTACATCGGGTGGAATCGAGTCGAGCTGGCCTCGGCTTACCTCAACTTGGCCACATGTTGTTCTCAGTTTGTACTTAGCTTGGTTCAGTCCTTAAGCTTGCCTGGCCAACTCGGCCTGATTTGGCTAACTACTTGGGCCAGCTTAGGTTGAGTTTGAGCCAAGATCAAGCAAAGTTTACCATTAAGGCATTTTCACAAACACTTTGATTGCAACTTTAAAATCCCAGTATATGTAAAACAAAAGCAATGGTTTTACATGTATTTTATTAAACACCTTCTAAGCAATATAAAAATCAAGAAAAGTAAAAATGGTATTCGTTTCATGTACGTACTTTCCTTGCCACCAGCCACACTTCGTTGAGTCATTTAATCAAACACTTGGTGAGCAACATCAATAGCAAAGTAACTGAGTTGCCGAAATAGTTCAATCTAAGTTCAATTCAAGCTGGATATGATCCAAGTCGAGTCGAGCCAAGGCCAATTTGAATTCGGCTCGAACTCATTTTTGAGCTCAAAAAATTAGTTCGACACAACTCGAACTTAGCTTCAAACCGAATCGAATCGAGCTTTTTCAAGTCGAGTCAAGTGAGCTAACCGAGCTAGCTCGGTTCCTGTACACCCCTAGGTCTCCTACTTTAGTCAGGATCTCCTTTGTCCTTCCCTTATGCAGGCATACAGGGCTCGGCGTGAGTACTCGGAGCTTGGCAAGGGTAAACCAAATTTCTACATCAACATTTTAGCACCTTCTGTGGGGACCAGATAAAAAGTCTTTGTAACTTTATCAGAAATGACTAAGGAAAAGAAAAAAGCACTCCTAATAGCAATGACAGAACCCGAGCCCACTGGACAATGAGACTCATCTTTTGTACTTCATGCTGAATCGGCTCCAACAGGACAATCTCAACAAACTCGAAGCCAAGGAGGAAAGTACCTTGAGCTGCAAAACCAAGTGCAGACATTGGTCAATGAGCTTAGCCAAATGAAGCAGCAGATGGCAAGATAACAGCCACCCCCCGATCAAAGGGAGGTCGCTCCGATAGCAACAAAGCAACCTGTTCTTGTAGGTTTATAAGCAGGAGCGTCTCAGGGTATATAAGCTCGGGTCCCAACTCACACACGAAATACAACAACCCGGGTGACTTATGCATCTAAGACCAGGCATTAGCCCCAATTGACCTCCGCCATGAGTTGAAAAGGAGAAGAAGGGGCAGAATGCCCGACGTCGAGACACCTCGTGAAATTGTCGCTAATAACAGAGACCCATGGGAAGCTCAACTTGAAGAACTCCAAAACCATATCAGGAGCATGCACCAAGATCACCAGACGCACGCTCCAGCTGCAGTAGAAGCAATGATAGAGTAAATCGAGCCTCCGTTTACTAGTGAAATCATGGAAGCATCAATGCATTCAAGGTTCAGGATGTCCCCCATCATTCAATATTCGGGTTCTGGGGACTCAACAAAACACACGGAGTCTTATCACTCATGGATGTAAATCCAGTCAGCATTAGAGGCGATGATGTGCAAAGCATTCTCCATAACCCTCATAGGGGCTGCGAGAAGCTGGTATCGACAACTCAAGCCAAAGTCAATTAGCACATTTGCCAAGCTTAGTAAAGCTTTCTTGACACAGTTCATTGTCGGGAAGAGAAGTCGAAAGTCATCAACTCATCTACTCACCCTCAAATAGAAAAGCGGAGAATCATTGAAGGACTATATTTCTCGATTCAACGAGGAAGCTTTGCAGGTTGACGATTACTCTGACAAGATGGCTCTAACTGCAATGATCGGCGGACTCAAAGACGGGAGGTTCTTCTTCTCAACAAGATGACATGCTGGTGAAAAGCATCAGATCAGCCGACCATACCTCAGATCTAGCCGAGACCTTCTCCATCCTTCGGAAGTACTAGATGAGACTGAACCCAACCAAATGTACATTCCGTGTGGGTTCAGGCAAGCTCCTCAGTTTTCAAGTCATCAAGAGGGGAATCGAGGCCAATTTGGAAAAGATAAGAGCTCTCCTGGACATGTGCTCACCTCTGACTATAAAAGAGATCCATTGCTTCACAGGAAGAGTAGTCGCGCTCAACTGTTTCATCTCCAAAGCTACGAATAAGTATCTCCTCTTCTTTCAACATCTGAATGGTAGTAAGAAGGCAGAATGGACTCCTAACTGCGAGCAAACTTTTCAGCAATTAAAGAAGTATTTGAGATCACCCCCGTTGCTCCTCTACTTAGTCATTTCCTCCTCGTCTGTCAGCTCAGTACTATCAAAGAGTCTGGAGGAAAACAATACCCTATTTACTATGTCAACAAGGCGTTGGTCCCGGCTGAGATACGATATCCAGATATGGAGAGGCTCGCCTTAGCTCTCAAAAAGAGGGAATCGCAATCGCAGCCTCTCCAACTCTTTCTCTCCCTGCCGTGGGAGGGTGTGTGGAGGTAGTCGAGGGCATCTCAGGGACTTGGGTAAAGACGGCAACAGGTTGGACTTCGGAGGTAGGGGCGACTCCAGTCCCAGAGGCATCAGCAGTCCCCAACTTCAGGAACAACATCAGGGACTGCAACGAGAGTGACCTCGACCTGAGGAGTCTCCTTCCTCTAATAACTTTTACTCGGGATTCAGATTATAGCATCTCCTAGATAGATGGCGGCTTCCTCTTTCTGGTTCTTGAACCCTCAACCAAAGCTATGCAAGCAGCGAAGGTTAAGAAAACATCCACAACCAACGAGATTTTTTTGACATAACGAGATGATACTGACTTAAAGCGGAAGGGAGGGACTTGCGTTTGCAAAGTCCAGACTGATAAAGGTTATCTAGATTGATTACATAGTACCAAACACACTGCTTTTCTTTAAGCAACCTCGCCTTGGTCCTGAGAAGAGAGGAGAGTTCGGGGGCTCCCTTCGGGTATTCTAAAAAGATAAACAAAAATGGGTCAGAGTGGCACAGGTTGAGGAACCAATGAAGGAACAGGCATCTCTCGAAATCCAACCTAGGGTGAGGAATTTGATGGGTACTTTGACACGTAGATTTCTGAGTTCAGCCGCGGGCACTTCCCATTCTCTCGAGGCCCAAAACCACTTATTCTTCCAATCTTTGTTGGAAGAAGGAAGTCTGAGCACGAGGCATGAGCCCTGATGGGCCTTGGCCGCGAAGTAGTACTAACATGGCTCAATCATGTTTGGCTTGGTAAAGGGACAGGAACTTGTCAGTGTTAGCTCTTGATTCTTAGCCTAGTGTCATATCACATATGAAGCCATTAAGATTCTCCAGGCATTAGGAATAAGTTGGCCCGGAGCTAACTTTAATTATGCAGTCATAGCGCACAGAAAGGGATGCATCGGAAGCTGAAGCCCACATTGTAAAGCACAGACAAAGATCACGGTGTCACCCTCAGCAGGATCACCAAGACCATCATGGGGAGCAGACACACGTATGTGTATAGAGTCAGGAATTTAAAACTCTGCATGAATCTGACCCATCTGAGACTCGATGAACACCGAGCCCCCAGGGACAAGCTCCGCAGGTCGGCCGCCTGATGGTCCAACGATAGCCCTTCCCAATACGTCTCGGGGTATACTTTTTGTGCCCTCAGAGCGAGCACCGGCTTTAGGGCCTTTACTCTTTTAAAGGGTGAGGATGGAGGGGTATCGTTTCCAATGGACCCTCTGAGGCCTCAGGCCTAGAGTTCAAGCACTCTGGCTCGGATTCACCTTCGTATGCATATCCTTCTCGAACCTCACCCGACCCGTTCGACATTGTAGAATGAAAGGAAAAAAGAAAAGACTCGAAGAAGGCCGAAATCGCCTGCTCTGAGGAACTTTCATAGCAAGCACCTTCAAGAAGTGTAAGAGTAGAGTTACTCTGAGGGAGGAGAAAATAGTTTATATAGCCCAAGGGTACCGCCTGCAATTAGGACTAACAGCCGTCTCTGAAGCCAAAGCGCCTCCAAGTCGAGCCTGTGAAGTACATGGCGGCAGGTCATTAGCCTAGACATACTAAGCCATATGCTGTTGACATCGAACAATTGTAATGTCTCTATTCCGTCCTTTGAAGTCCATGCAGCAACACCATAACTACCTCGACAATTTGGACCCATAACCGTTGCCACGTGTTCGACAACTACACGTTTGCGGTTAAAGAACTGTCGCGACACGCCGTCTTGATAACAGAGGATCATAATTGCGACCGTATGTTTCAATTATGCTGACTTCTCGTAATAGAGGGTGCAGCGGATCATTTCCCCATGCATTTACTCCATGAGTTAGGGAGCTTTTGTTATGAAAAAATCTAAAGCCAATTCCACCTAAGGAAGTCACAGTACGATTAAGTGAATGACCTCACCGAGTAGCAGGGCTCATAGAACCGACACTCAGCTCAGCATGCCCAAACCGAGCTCAGACACAGCCCCGACTATTAGTGCCGACATTAAACCTACTTATTTTGCTAAAGCCAAGAGGTCGGCTTGGATAGAGATGTGACCTGCTATCATACTAGGGAATCATCTCTAGTAACACACAAGGTGTAACCGTCGGTACACGATCTCGGAATAATCGCCAATATCGACATGCACGTTGTTCATGATTAAATGCGAAGATCGTGCCAAGAATACGGACACGTTCACTCCAATTGAAAGGTATAAGTAGGAATCAAACCCATAGGAACAGGTACACAAAATCTCTTACTCAAAACCTACCCACACAACTTAAAACCAAATTCCTAGCCTGACTTTGGCATCGGGGGGTCCTTGCTCTAGTTAGGGTCTCCTTTCTTCTTCCCTTGTGCAGGCATATAGGACTTAGTGTGAGTACTCAGAGCTCAATGAGGGTGAACTAGATTTATGCATTGTCACGCCCCAAACTCGGAAACCGGGCTCATAAAATTTTAAATCGTCGAATCCGGCGATGACAGCCTCCGTAGAACCCCATTCTCGGCTCCCAGCTCCCATTCGCCAGGTTCCGATCCTGAGATGCTACGAGGAGGATTTTCAATGTCAGTTTGATTCGTAATAAGCATAACCAAAGGCATAACCCACAAACAACAACCAAAAATTCCATTACATTTCCACTATGATCAAAAAATTTACAAGTACAATGAGCATAAAGGGAAATACAATGATGAAGAATAAAAACTCCAAAATGATCTGCAAAGCGCTCCTGCCTTAGTGCTGCTGCGCCCCAACGTCACCTGCACGCAACGGTCGTGTATAAGCTTATAAAAAGCTTAGAGGGTGGTGAAAGTGTGTGCGCAAAGTAGTAATATGATCATGCAATATCAGAGTAATGCGGAATATGCAGATGGATCCATAAATATCATGAGTCGTACCAAGGCTATGCGATGCAAGATGCAAGTCAAGCATACAATCCTCATCTAAGTCCACATGTCAATACAGCTCAACTCTGGGATATCACCGGGGTCTAGTACACTGTAAACCAGATCACCGCCACATCACACGCAATAAGGTAAGTGAAAGAGACCTCACTATCCAGCTGCCAATATCGGGCTCGACTCGTCGATAGCGGACCCATTCCTCGAGCTGTCAAACTCAGCCTAGCATTGCCCCCTACACTAGGACGGGTAAGGCCACACCCCCTTCCAACTGACCACGACACAGTGGAGAGCGTAACAATCTGGTAATCGGTACTCAACGCCCATCTATCCACTCGATCTAGACGTTGGAGCAACCTCCTGGTACCATAAGGATTTAGGAACTTTCTCCCAGGGATATCTATAGCACCTTATGTAGAATCAGATTTTTGATATCCAATCCTGCCAACCACGATACGTCTGTGGAAGCTACGACTCCGATGTCGCTAGGGCGTACAATAACCATGTCACACAATGTGAAATGCATGAACCACACTATCCAATCATGTAGCAAATTCTGCGCGTATCGTGCGCTCATGCAGGGCAACACCGCCTAATCGGGGTCTCATAAACAATCTGCCCGAAGGCATATGCTATGATCAGTCACTTCTTATATCAAGCATACATATGATGCGTATGATCATGAGTCATGGGACTATACTAAACATGTTATAATGAGATGAACTATCCTTACAATGCAGATGGGCCTAGACTGCCTATACACAATAAGTACGGGCCTAATAATGGGCCCTAAAGAGAGTCGTAATATGGACATCCAACCAACATTATACTAGCAATGTGGATGTCAAACCAACATTGCTCCCAAGGCACGATCGCCGTAAACATCGTTACATAATCCTTATTGGGATCACACATTGCAATGGACTTTAGGTACGTCCCATTGGGCCTTAAATGCATCAAATGGGCCATATCATATGGGCCTTTTATTCATCAAATGGGCCGCATAAATGGACCACACCAATGGGCCTTATGTGCATTGCAATGGGTCATAACCCGTGGGCCTTAGATTGCATCAAATGGGCCTAAACTCATGAGCCTTATACAAATCAAACGGGCCTAAATCCATAGGTCTTATATATCAAATGGCCTGAATCCATAAGCCTTATAACACATCACTTGGGTCCAATCCCTTGGACCTTAAATTATATCAAATGGGCCTTATCCTATGGTCCTTGGAATACCTTAAATGGGTCCAATCTCACCGGCCTAATAATATGTTAAGGTGGGGTCCACTCGGACTATGGATCTGGCCCATTTTTTAACTCATTTTATAAAATGAGCTTTTAAAATGGATGGACAGATTGGATGCAGCACCTGCATCAATGGTGGGGGCCCCCATGAAGGCCCGCCATTGTAAATATTATATATTATATAATATATAAACTACATACAATATATGTAATATTATATATATAATACAATATAATATATATATACACACACACACTGCACACACACTGCACACACACACGCACGCTGCACACACACACACGCACATTGCACACCCACTGAGGGCCCCACCGTCACGCTGACGGTGGGAATGAACACATGCATCACTGTGGGTCCCCATGTGGGGCCCACCATCATGTTTAAATGCGATCCAAGCCGTTCATAAGGTCACTCAGACCTGGATGAAGTGAAAACACAAATTTCAGATTGATTTGAAACTTAGGTGGGCCCAACAATGGGTTTCAATGGTAGAGGTTTAACCCCACTGTTTCCTGCAATGTGAGCCACTCGAGTTTTGGATTTAGTTGAAACTTGAAGGGGGCCCACCTCATGAACGGCTTGGACTGTACATACACATCATGGTGGAGCCCACGGCAGCAGCCGTGGGACTGGTCGCTCGCTCGCCCACCTGCTCGCTGCACAAAGCAGCGTGTTGCTGCTGCAGCATGTCAGAGGCAGAGGCAAGCCTCTGCACCTTTTTTTTTTAAAAAAATGTGAAAACCCCTTTTTTCCACGGTTTCTCACATCTGGGGTCCGCATCAAGTAGATCCACCCTGACCATTGGCTTCATTGGCTCAAGATCGTCCCAATGAGTCTAATATCCGATATTTTTTCAACGATTAGAAATGTCAGGGTGTCTTTCAATGGTTGAATCCCCTATTTTACAGGTTATGGCCCGCTTAAAGATCGGATGGACCTTATTTTTCAGCTCAATGCCTCAAATGGTCTTGTGAACGGAATAGACGACGTGAATTGAATACATTCATCAAGGTGGGGCGTATGCGAATAGGTCACCCAAAAGCTTGGAAGTAAGCTTATATTTGTGTTTCCCAACCCACGTCCAGCGTACGCTGGACGTGCATGAAACAAATACACTAGAGGTGGGCCCCCTTAGGTGGGCCACCTCATGGAGTATGGTGTGGATACTACTAAACAACATGGGCCCCACTTATAGATGGTTGGATAGAATTCATGCCTTAAAATGGGATCCATTCAAGTGGGCCACACAACCATAACTTGATTCATAAGAGAAAATGAAATAGAGAGGGAAAGAGAGATAGAGAGTTGGACACGCGCGTGATGGAGGGACCCCGACACTATGGGCCCTCCCTTGAACCGATCATACATCAAGTGGATCCCTAAAGCATGTGGGACCACCAAAATTTACAATCGACGGTGGAGATCCTTTCTCCACCAATATGGACGGTCTAGATGACCTTCCTATGCAATAAAATAAATATCATGATGAGGTCCATGGAGAATGGCTCCATCATGGATGATCATGATGATCAAAGTGGTCCATCGGCCACAACTTAGGATCCCAAGTGAGATCCAAACCATTGATCAGTTGGCCTCACTTGGCCCATCTTAAAAACATGAAAAACTATTAACATTAAGCACCCACCATTCGATCTTCTTGCTCCTATGGGTTCCTTAGCTCCTTAGCTTTGATTTCAATGGATGAGATGAGGAATGGATGGATAGGATGGGAGATGATGGGGTAGGAAAGTGGGCCACACTTGGAGCTTGGAAATGCTTGGAGAGCTCTCATACGTATGAGATTTCTTTCTTGTTTAGAATGGGTTTGAAAATGAGAAGGAGAGAGAGAGTTGTAAAGGGAGAGAGAGATGAGTGATGGATAAATGTGGTGAGTGATGGGTGTGTAAGAAAACCTTGACTTTTGTAGCCTTTTGTGTAAGAAAGGCATGGGAGGTATAAGAACTTTTTGACTTTGAGGGTTTTTGGTGTAAGAAAGGTATGAGCTTTGTAAGAGATCCTTGACTTTTGTGGTTGCTTGGGAATGGGTGAAAGTTGATGTGTACTTGACATGTACTTGACATGTGATGTGATGGGATTGATTGATTGATGAGATTGATGTGATATCTCGTAGAGATTATCTTGGGTTTCGCAATGCGCGGTGTTTTTCTCGCACCGAACGTTGGCCCACATCTCTTGACCAGGGTATCGCCTCGGCACGCAAGTCGCGGCATCGAAACCGTAGCGATGGCGCGGTCGCTATGGTAATGGTCTTGGGTTGAGTCGATACAGGTTGACGGCATATGAATCAGGATCACGCGTAAATATCGATTAAGGGTCGAAAGTTACCGGAATTCGACCGGTTAGACGGCAGAAGTCTACGGAACGGTTCAGAACTAAGATACGGGTCTTACATGCATCAACAGAGCTCACTAGAATGTTTATTTGTCATCTAACATGTTCATAAAGTCACAATGATATGGATGAAGAGACCACATAAATGTCAACTTATGCCCTAAAATGAGCTTTCAATATTAATGTACGGTGTGCATGTAGTCACATACATTGCAATGAGACCCATAGTCAGAGGTTCCACCCACCTCGATGGATCTGGGGTCTCACCTAATCCATTCCTCTGCAACCCTAGGGGCGTTTGGCGGATGGGTTTAAATGGGATTTGGTGGGAGTGGGTTTTAAGATCCCATGGTTCATTGCAACATCTATTTGGGACTCACTTAGGGTATGGGTTGTGAAGGCCCTTCTTGGAATTAGCGTTGGGGCAAGCGTTTCTACAATCCTACTTTGGGTTTCATGTAGTTAGTGGTCGGTGCTATGTGGACCCCACCATGATATATGTGTTTTATCCATGTAGTCCATCCATTTTGAAATATAATTTTTGGGCTTGATCCCAAAAATGAGGTAGATATAAATCTTAGGTGGACCACACCATGGGAAAATAGTAGTGATTGAATTACACCATTAAAAACCTTATATGGCCAATTGTGCGGCCCACTTGAGATTTGGATCAAACTCATTTTTGAGATCATACCATAAAATGACATGGAAGAATAGGTGGATGGCATGGATGAAACACATACATCATGGTTGGGCCCATAAAGCACCGACCGATAGAGGAAAGGTGAGTAGCTAATTTGTTTCCAAACATAAAGCGGGATAGCCTCGAAGCCATTGGATTAGACGACAATCGCTAACACAGTGTA
The DNA here is from genome assembly GCA_037074715.1 of Magnolia kwangsiensis. NCBI lineage: Eukaryota > Viridiplantae > Streptophyta > Magnoliopsida > Magnoliales > Magnoliaceae > Magnolia > Magnolia kwangsiensis. The sequence goes on along the minus strand of CM073577.1, from coordinate 2,808,805 downwards.
ATCATTACATTTTGGTAATTCCATTCCACTTAAACCCATCTAATCCAATGCTTCAAATGCGAGCATGGTATTATGCAGGATTAGGTGGGATGGGACTCTCATATCCACCATCAGCATTTGGATCTGTGGACCCAGCAATCACCACCAAATCGACCTTCCAATCCCATATTTATAGCTAAGGCATTGAGAAGCCCACACCATGCAACAGTCGTCCTCGAGCTCATCCCTAGATTCGAAAGAGGGCTTTGGAGAGAAAATCGAATCCATCTCTCCTCCAATAACATATCCTGCATACAATTGCCGGATTGACGTCGGGTCGAGTCGACGCCCCACCATCTTCATTATGGTGCAGGAGATGGCAGTGAATTTACTATATAGGGATGATCGAGCCTTCCTCGAACATCAAGATTTGGGTTTGCAGCAAGGGAAGGGGGTTGTCTTCCTCATTGTAGGCGTGCTAGTGTAGATAAAATATATAGTTCCGAACTATGGACCATCATAGTTGTTGCTTGTTCGTAGCATGAGACGGAAGGGGGTTGGCTGCAATGGCAAGGTGGAGAGACAGATTCAAGCGTTGGTACCCATCTGTCTCTGTCACACCCCAAACTCGAAAATCGAATTTATAGGAATCCTGATCGCAGGATCCAGTGCCGACAGCTTCCGTAGTACCCCATTCTCAGCTCCTAGCATTCATATGCTAGATTCCGATCTTGTGATCGTACGAGGAGGATTTTTTTTTTTTCAATGTATATTTAACTAGTAATAAGTATAACCACAAAGATTACCCAATTCACAAAGGCAACATCATCATCACATATCCACTAATATAATCATTTAATTACAACACTGAAAGGGAAATACATAAATAGAAAAATCAAGCTCCAAAAGACCACTGCACGCTCCAAGCTCAACATTGCTGCAACCTAACATCACCTGCACGCATCTATCGTGCATAAGCTTATAGAAAGCTTAGAGGGTGGTGTAAGTGTGTGCATAAGGTAAGTGTTAAGTATTCAATACAATGTCATCATCATACAATACCGAAAATACTGGTAATCCATAACTCGTACATTATCAGAATAAACAAAAATACTGACAAGATTATGAATTATAAGAGTAAGCAGAAATAATGATAAGATCATAAATTATCAGAGTAAGCAGAAACACGGACAAAATCATGAATATCAGAGTAAGCAGAAATACTGACAATATCATAAATCATACGATAATAGAGTAAGAGAAAATACGGACAAGTTCATAAGTCAATCAATATCGGAATACGCAATATAGAGCAGCTATGCAACGAGAAATCATGAAGAGCCCAAATATCAGATGTCGAGGATATAATGCAATATACAAATTCTGCTAGGTCTGTCTAGGCCATATAAGTGTAAAAACCTAGCAACCCAAAATGTCATATGCCTGTGGATGTAATGCAATATGTGATGCAAATGAAATGACCATGTTGAAGTGTGAAGTCGGGATGATAGTACATAGTATCGTAGGCTATGGGGTTCATCACAAGGGACTTCTATCCAAACCAGTCTCATACTTAAATTTGGATAGTCAGACACGATATGGTAAACTCCTGATCTCAGGTTAGTCACGCGCCCAACCGAAATCTTAGTCATGCGAAGGTACACATAATAAATAGTTACGCACCACCAACTCGAGTGGATAGTGAATGAATAAATGAATGAATATGCAATTCTTGCTCAATAAGTCTACATATCAGTACGGTTCATCTCTGAAAAATTACCGGGGTCTATTAGACTCCAAACCAGATTATCGTCCCATCGCGCGCAACAAGGTAAGTGGAAGAGACCTCACTATCCGCCTGCCAATATCGGGCCCGGCTCTTTGATAGCGGACCTATTCCTCGATCTGGTCAGACTCAGCCTAGCATTGCCCCCTCCTCTCGGGCAGGTAAGGCCGTACCCCCTTTCAACCGACCACGACACAGTGGGAGACGCGGCCTAACGGTATACGGTTTTCAAGCTCTCATGTATCCACTCGGTCTAGATTTTGGAGCAACCTTTGGAACCAAGAGGGTTTAGGAACTTTCACCCTGGGATATCTATAGCACCCTATGTAGAGAAGATTTTCGGTATCTCATCTGGCCATCCGCGAAATGCCTGTGTAAGCTACGACCCTGATGTCGCTAGGGCGTACAGTACAATATAATACAATGCAAGATGCATGAGTCATGAAATCCAGTCATGCATCTATCCAGCCCATACCGTGTGCTCATGTGAGACAATCTTTGCCTATCAGGGAGTCTCATAACAACATGCCTAATGACGTATGCAATGGTCAACCACACCTCATAACAAACATACAGATGATGCGTATGGGCATGTATCATGATGCTATGCTGTCACATACTCATAATGGGTACCAGTAACCGGCATCAACAATCGGCCTTGACAATGTGGACATCTAACCAACATTGCCCCAAGGAATGACCCTCATAGATCCTAACATATAGTGGACCCATGACTTCACACAAGTACCTAATATACAACACAATGGGCCTTACTCAAGGCCACATATACACAGCAGGTGGGCCCTACTCATGGGCCTCGAATAAATCAAATCGGTCATGCCTCATGGGCCTATTACATATCACAATGGGCCTCACCCATAGGCCACGAATACATCACAATGGGCCTTGCCATGGACCTCGAGTATATCACAATGGGCCCCATCACATAGACCTCCTACTCATCACATTAGGTCTTAAACACGGCTGCACATACATTACACAGGCCGAATACACATCTCAATGGGCCTCAACTACAGGTCGCATATACATCATATAGGTCTCAATAATAGGCCTTGACAATCGAAATCGGCCTTAATAATCGGATTCGACACTCGGAACTGACCTCGATACTCGGCCTCGACAATCAGAATCGGCCTTGACGAATCGGTCTATACAATCGGTATCGATGGGAATGGGCCTAACTAGGCCTAAGGGAAGGTCACCATGCGGGCGTTTAACCATCCTTACCCAAAAATGTGGACATTCAACCAACACTACTCCCAAGCCGTGGTCCACCTAGAGTCAAACATAAGGTGGGCCCAAATATCTAACAAGTGGCCTCAAATAGTCATCATAGGTGGGCCTTACACATGCAGCACGTGGGCCTACACATCATGGCGGGTTGATACATTGGGCCGCACTGATGGCTTTTATACACATCAAGATGGGTCTCGATAACTAGGCTGGAAACATATTACAATGGACTACGACATACGGGTCGGGAATACGTCACAATGGCCTTGAATACATCGGATGAGCCACGTCCCATGGCCCCAAATACATTACAATGGGCCACAGCCCATGGGCTTTAAACATACAATAGGTGGGCCCTACACATGGGCCTAATACAATCAAGTGGGCCTCATACCTGGGCCTCCAATATACTTCAGTGGGTCTCAACCCATTGGCCCCAAGTACATTACAACAGGCCTTAACCCATGGCCTCTAAATACATCATGTTGGGCCTTGCTCATAGGCCTCAAATACACAATAAGTGGGCCCTACACATGGGCCTAATATATATCACAGGTGGGCCTTGCATCAATGGGCCGCACTAATGGGCCCCATAAATATATTAAGGTAGGCCTCACAGATGGGTCACAAGTATATCAAAGTGGGCCTCATACATGGGCCTCGTATATGTCAAAGTGGGCCCCAACGACGGGCCACAATTACATCAGGATGGGCTTAATCATATGGGCCCCACACAAGCGGGCCAATCAAATAGGTTGATTCAAATGGGTCAGGTCAAATGGGTCAATTCAAATGGGCCGAATCAGTGCGTCGGATCAAGTGGGCCAATTCAAATGGGCCAAATCAATGGGCCAATTATGCATCAAGGGGGCTACCTCAATAAAACACGTACATCATGGTAGGTCCACTGTCCCATGCTGGACGATGTGACAGATACATCGCCAAAGTGGGCCCTACGTCTAGGGATGGACAATGTGGATACAATAAATACATCAAGGTGTGGGCCACGACAAAATGGATGGACGGAGTAGTTACAACACGTACATTATGTGGGGGCCACATGAATGGACGGTGTGAATATACAACACATATATAGCAGTGGGTCCTACTATGATGTGGGTGAGAGCTTGGACTACTTTTAAAATCATTTCAATTGTTGTAGGTGAAACATATGTATTATTGTAAATAATCACATCATGGGGTACGCGGCATCATCCAATGGTAGTCCAGCACTGTCCAGACATTCTGGACGGTGTGGATCAAAATATACATCATGGCTGGCCACACATCTGCACCGTCCAGACAACAGATGGACGGTGGGAGTAAAACACGTACATCACAGTGATTGTAGGGCTCCAACACGTCCATTGATGGAAGGCTAGGGAAAACACATGCATCACGTGTCATCCCACCGTCCCAAATCAAATGGGCGGTGGGAATGAAGGATACATCATCAAGATGGGTCCCTCAGGACCACATGGATAAAAAACATACATCATAGTGTTCCCACACGTGGGGTGTGGATCCAAAACATTCATCAAGGTGGGGTCTTGGATGGTGCAGATCAAACCCACACATCATGGTGGGTCACTGCATGGATGGTGTCGAAATAGAACATCAAGGTGGGCCGTACCTCGCAGATGGAGGGCGTGGATACCATATCTAAGGTGGACCCCACGTATGGGTGTCACACACACTAGCAAGCCCCACTAGCAAAACAGATGAATGACGTGGTGTGCAAACACGTACATCACGGTGGCCTAGCATCGTCTAGCTGTTCCAGCACCGTCTAGAGGTCTGGACGGTGTGGATGAAACAAATACATCATGTTGGGCTCCACCTGCACGTGTAGGGGTGAGCCACGTCCACCAAATGGATGGACGGGTAGATATAACACAGACATGGTGGGGCCTACTGGCCGTCTAGCGACTGCCTGGACGGCATGAATGAAACACATACATGTGGTGTCCACCGTGTGGGCGGTGCGAATGAAATACATACATCATTGTGGGGCCCACGTGGGGCCCACCATAACGTTTATTTTACATCCGAGACATTGATAAGGTTGTACGGACCTGGATGAAGGGTAAAAACAAATTTCATCTTGATCTAAAACTTCTGTGGTTCCAGAACAGCTTTCAATGGTAGATGCTCAAACAACACTATTTCCAATGATACGGGCCACCTGAGTATTGGATTCGGCTGAAATTCGAAGGGGGCCCACCTAATGAATGGGTTAGATGACAAACAAACATCAGGGTGGGGCCCACGGCTCTGTGTCTGTCCGCCGCCCGCCTGCTGCACACGGCAGCTTATCAGAGGCAGAGGCACTGCCTCTTGCCATTTAAAAAAAAATAAAATTGGAAAGCCCATTTTTTGGGATTTTTCGCATCTGGGGCCCGCATCAACAAGATCCACCCCACCCACTTCTTTCTACTGTCCATAACAAATCCAACAAGACCAATATTGGACAGATTTTGATATGTAGAGAAATTTAAGTGAAATTAAATGGTGAAAATTACTGTTTGCCAAGGTATGGCCCACCAGTTAGTCGGATCAACTTCATTTTTCATATAAACGACTAAAATGATCTGGAGAATTGAATGAACGACGTGGATTAACAACACGCATCAAGGTGGGGCTTGCATGAGTGGCTCTCTCCAAAGCTTGGAATCAAGTTAATTCGACGCTGGACATTCTGGCTCAAACGAACATTCAAGGTGGGCCCTACTCAAGTGGGCCACTACATGGTTGGGTGGTGTGGAACAACACATGTAAAGTGGGCCTCACCTACAAATGACTTGGGTCCAAAACATGCTTCATGGTGGGGTCCATCCAAGTGGGCCACACAGCCACACAAAATAAATAAATACAAAGAGAGGGAGGGAGAGAAAGAAGCACCCACCTCGTAAAAAAAATGAAGAAATCTACCTTAAAGATGCACCCACCTTCCATCTTCTTGGATTTCTTCTTCCATCAACGTATTGTAGAGCTTCAAGGGAATAAGATTTAACGGTTGAGATCAATTTTTGAGGTTGAGATTGGGTGATAGGAAGGTGGGCCACACTAAACTTCTCAACGGAAGCCATAGACGATTGCTCCATGGGAGTTGCTTAAAAAAATGAGAGAGAAATGAGAGAGAGAGAGAGTGAGTGATGGGAGAGAAGTAATGGTGAGTGATGTAAGCATGTACTTTGTTGTAAGAAAATGTTAACTTTTGAGGAGGGGTGGTTGTACTTGGCATTAATTGGTGATGTGTACTTTAATTGATAGGATTGATGAGATGTTTTGTAGAGATTTCCTTGATACTTGCAACATGCGGCATTTTCTAGAACTGAACGCGGGCCCACATCTCTTGGCCTGAGTATCGCCTCGGCGCGCAAGACGCGACATCGGAACCGCGGTAACGACGCGGTCGCTAGGGTACAAGTCTCGGGTTGAGTCGACTCGGGTTAACGGCGTGTGAATCAGGGTCGCGCGTAAATGCCGGTTAAGGGTCGAGGTTGCTGGGATTCGATCGGGAAGACCACGGAAGTCTACCGAACGATACGGTCTAGGATACGGGTCTTACAATCTCAGTTCTTCCACCCACTCCAAATAGTCCATGTAGTCTCCAGAAATGGATTGGCTACCCACCTGCCACCTGCCAATGGCTAGTGGTCAGTGCTCTGTGGGCCCCACCATGATGTATGTGTTTCATCCATTCCGTCCATCTATTTTTACAGATCATTTTATGGTATGAGAGAAAAAATGAGTTATATCCTAATCTTAAGTGGACTACATTACAGGAAACAGTGTTGAATGAGCGTCGACCATTAAAAACCTTTTGGGGGCTATAAAAGTTTTGGATCAAGCTTATATTTGTTTGTTCCCTTCATCTGGGATAGTATGACCTGATCAACAAATTGATGTCAAATAAACAATACAATAGGCCTTAATAGGATTTTAATGGTGGTTGTTTTCCTATTGTGTGGTCCACCTTACATTTATATCCCTCTCATTTTTAGGATCAGATCTGTAAAAATGGATGAAACACATACATCATGGTGGGGCTCACAGAGCATCGACCACCAGCCACAGGGCTAGTGGCATGGGGAGTAGCCAATCCGTTTTCATCCTACCATATTTTCGAATGAATTCCACCAGCAAACCAAACATGGCCAAGCACAACTCCCATGGAATTTTGGAATCAATTGGGCCATCCAAACGTGCCAAGAAACTTTGAAATCATTAGACCCATCCAAACTGGAATGCTAGAGATCCATGTTTCCAACAATACCACCACAACCTCTGACATTGTGCAATGATGGCGTGAATGCAATTTCGTCCCTTATAATCCCATTGAACTCTCTCTCTATCTCTCTCTCTCTCTCTCTCTCTCTCTCTCTCTCTCTCTCTGTATACATAGAGTGTAAATCTATTATCTGGATATGAAAATTCCAGAGATTGGCTGTGCACAGGTCATGAAGATCAAGGACTCCGAAGGCTTACCTAAGTGGGACGCCATTACTGAGAATAAGAACACCAGAATACCTATAGAGCTTAGGATCTTCCTCTCCTTCACACCCTATCTGCAACTTTTAAGATAGGACTCGAATTCTGCTGTGGTGTATGATCGGGGACCCAACTCTCTTATATAGAGTCTGTGGAGAGGGAGTTTGAAACCCATCAAAAATCTCTTTCCCACGCTCCACATCACTGTGTCTTAGTTCGACTCAAATTGCCTTATGTAAGGTTATAGCATTCTACCCCAAATACGTGGTGTTGCGCAGATAGACTGCGCAACACATCACCTTAAGTGGGGCCCACTGAATAACTCAATCTAACCATCCAACTAGAGTACAATCCGGACCGTTGATCAGTAAGGCCCACTACATAGAGTTCTTACATTCTACCACTTGGGCCTCATTGAGCAACCTCAATAATTATCATATATAATAATTTTGAAAACAAGTTTTGTTTTTAAGAAAACATCTAAATGGTTAACCAATAAAATAGTTAGACAATATGAGTAATGCTATTCAATTTGCTCCATTAAGATTGTCAGTATCGAAATGCGATAGTCGTCATAATATTTAATTTAGGCGAAGTGAGGTTAAGCGCCATCACAAGTACTTTCAATCTTAACGACATAGATCAGGAACTAGGAAATGTTGTATAAAGACTATACACTTTAGTGTGATGATATGTGTCTATCCTTAAAAGGTCCTGAAGCTTTTACATGTCTCCAACAAGACACAACTGTAGTTTTACTTACTCAAAATTTACGCATATATATAGAGAAGCAGAAATGAAGCTTTATATTAAAATCATCCAAAAATAAACTATATAAAATAAGATCTCTAAATGTCTGTGAAAATCAAAATATGCTTAAATCCCACTAACCGAAAACATCTGTGGGATCAATAGCTCCCATGGATGTCACATGCTCCTGAAATGGCATGATAGAGAGCCCTTTAGGGTCAGTTTGGGCGGTGGGATTAGAAAAGATTAGGTGGGATGAAATTCATCTGGTCCTGTGCTAATTCCACCCCATGTTTGGGAAGAATGGAAAAGCTTGGAATTACATTAAATGGAATTACATTGGGTCTCATGCTAATTTCACTCAATGTTTGGGAAGTTGGGTAGGTCCCAACATCATGTGTGGGTTATATCCACACTGTCCACCCATTTATCGAGATTATTTTAGAGCATGGGCCAAAAAATCAGGTAAATCTAAAGCTCAAGTGGACCCCACCATAGAAAGTAACAGGGATTGAATACTTACTGTTGAAAATTTTTTTGGGGCTACATAAAATGAGGTTACAAAACAAATGAACGGTTTAGATATAACACATGTGTGTTATTCTTAGTAATTTCAAATGATGGTGGGTATATCCATTCAATGTACCACAGTATTATCAACAAAGCAAGGCATTAATTTTATCCTATGGCAACAGGCGACAATTCCTACCATGGGTAATAATTATGTTTTTTGAATCCCATCCCACCTAATACCTTCTTATCCCACCGCCTAAACTAACCCTTAGTGAGCGGATTTACAATCATTTCCTTAGTGCCGATGACTTCCACAAATACCTAATGATTTTTAATCAATTTCTTTACAACAAGATATTTAATGTCGATATGCCTCGACCTTGATGAATGTTTGTTGTTACTAGAGAAGGAAATAATAGCCGAATTATTATAAAATATTCTGAAGAGTTTCGGGATATGCTCCAGTACTCGCAAACCTGAGAATAAACTCTGTAACCATAGTGCCTGATTAAATGCCTCATAGCGGCTATAAATTCAGCTTCCATGGTAGATGAGGCTGTAGTAAACTATTTCACACTTTTTCATAACATAGTTCCTCCTACCATTATGAAAATTTATCTTGAAGTAGACTTCTTAGTGTCAACGCAGCCTGCGAAGTTTGCATCTGAATATCCAATCAACTCCAACTGATCAGATCTTCTGCACGTGAGTTCGAAGTCTTTCATTATCTGTAGATATCATAATACTTTCTTTGCAGCTATCTAATATTGCATTCCTAGATTAGATAGGTATCTTCCTAACATTTCAGTGATAAAGGCAATGTCTAGTCGCATACAGACTTGAGCATATATGACGCTCCCTACTACTGATGCATACGAAAATTCTTTCATTCAAGATACTGAAATAGGTCAAATTTGTTGCCCTTCACAATGAGCGACTGTCCGGAAGCATAATTTTGCATGCCATATCTTTTGAGTACCCTAGTAATATAGGTCTTCTGTGACAGGCTGAGCAGTCTAAGTCTTTTATTATGGGGAATCTCAGTGCCAATGACATAAGAAGTTTCACCAAGATCTTTCGTTTTAAATGTTTGAGATAAGAATTTTTTGGTGTTGCTTAACATCCTGATATCACTTCTAGCCAACAGAATGTCATCAACATACAAAATTATCATAACGAACTTACTCCCACTGATTTTAATGTAGAAACATTTATCTACAGTGTTTTCTACAAATCCATATGAGAAAATTGCTTCATGAAACTTTAGGTACTAATGTTGCGATGCTTGTTTCAACCCATAGATGGACTTCTTTAGTTTACAAACCAAATGTTCTAAGACATCAGCTACAAAATCTTCAGGTTGTAACATGTATACATTCTCATTTAAATCCCTCTTGAGAAATGCAGTCTTTACATCCATCTAATGTAATTCTAAATCCAAATGAGCTACAAGATCCATTATAATCCTGAATGAGTCTTTCTTAAATACTGGTGAGAAAGTCTCTTTAAAATCAATGCCCTCACATTGGTTAAAACACTTGACAAAAAGTATGACTTTATATCTTTTGACATTTCCTTTGGAGTCCCTCCTAATTTTAAATATCCATTTACAACCAATCGGGTTTATTCTAGTGGGTAACTCTATAAGACCCTATAATTTATTGTCCCTTATTGATTTCAACTCATCTTTAATGGCATCAAACTAACGAGAATGATTAGTACTTTATTTGACTTGTGTAAAGGATTTAGGATCCTTTTCCACCCCTATGTCAAAGTCATGCTCCTATAAGTATACAATGTAATCATCTCGATTTACAGGTCTTCTCTTTCTTTCAGATCTTCTTAATGGTTTAGCTTGTTGGATGTGATTTTGATTTTTCTCATCAGTGGTTTGTACATTATGTTCTACGTGATGTTCTGCAGTGACTGTAGGATCAGCTGCATCATTAATATCCATGTGATATAAAGTGACTATGTCTCAAATACAAAATTTCTGGAGTTCGTGCTCCCACTGTTTTCAGTGTCCTCAATAAATCTAGCATTCTCAGTCTCAATAATCCTGATAGAGTGGAAATGACAGTAGAATCGATACCATTTTGATCTTTCTGGATATCCAATGAAGAAACAACTTACGATTCTAAGATCAAGCTTCTTTTCATGCGAGTTATAAATTTTGACGTCAACAAGACAACCACATATATGTAGATATCGGAGACTTGATTTTCTCCCATTTCACAGCTCAAAAGGAGTTTTATTTACTGCTTTGTTGGGAATCCTGTTTAGTATATGAACTGTGGTTTTGATCGCATCACCCCACAGAGATTCTGGCAATATCGAATTGTTAAACATGCTTCGCACCATATTTATAAGGGTGCGATTGTATCTCTCAGCCACATCATTCTGCTCTGGAGTACCAGGTATAATGTACTAAGCGACAATGCCACAATCCTGTAGGTATCTAGTAAATGGCCCTGGATTGCATTCTGATTCATCGTATCTGCCATAGTATTCACCACCACGGTTAAATTCGACAACTTTAATTCTCTTATCGAGTTAATTTTTAACTTCGGCTTTATAGATTTTAAAAGTATCCAATGCATCTTATTTCTCATTAATAAGGTAGAGGTACCCGAGCGAGAATAATCATTTATAAAGATAATAAAATATTTTTGTCCACTCCATGAAGGTGTAGGGAATGGTCCACAAATGTCTGTATCTATCACCTTTAATAAACCTACACTCCTAGTTGCACATTTCTTTCTATTTCGGGTTTATTTTTCTTTTATGCAATCAATGCACACTTTATAGTTAGAGAAGTCTAGAGAATGCAAAATTTCTTCTCGCACAAGCCTGTCTAATCTCTCAGGAGATATATGACATAGCCGCCTATGCCACAACATGGAGGAATTCTCATAGTTTAGCCTTCGCTTAGATCCCACTTTATTTCCATGCAAGGTATTAATATTATAAATGTGAGAGGCAATCAAGTGTAACTGGTTTAAGTTGTTTACCACAGAGTCAGTCCCAACTTTAATCGAAATAAAGTAAATACTGAAGCTTTTATTTCTAAATTGAAATGAATATCCCAATTTATCCAAACAAGAAATTGAAACTAAATTGCGTCTTTTAAGGTTAATATACATATATATAAGGTTGATTGTAATGTTTAGGGCTATTTAGAACCTAAGTTGCTTAGGTAAGTTACATATGCCACAAGTAACTTATTTTAGTTTCTACTACGGCTGTCAATGGGCCAAGCCTAAGATTGGTCTCGGTCTATATTTTGAACTGCTTTGAGCTGAGCAGCCCTATTCAAAATTCTGATTTTTCAAGCCTAAGCCCAGCCCATTGATACCCCTAGTTTCTACTTATTAAGAACATAATAATATATTTGGTAAACAATCTATTTTTCAACTTCTCCTTTGGTCTCTCTTGTGCCTTTCTTCAACAACTTATGTAAAAAAGAAAAGTTAGAAAAAATTAACTAAAATAATTATATACTTTTAAGTAAAATGGTTACTTATAATTAATCATAAACCAAACTTATTTGAAATGAGTTATTAATTTATTGTTGTAAGTAAAAATAATAATAATAATAACTTATTCGGTGGTATCCAAATGGCCCTTACTGACCATCCAACATATTGATATGTGAAAATCAAATATTAGCTTTGATCCAAAACTTTCGTGGTAAGTGGTCAATAACCATTGTTTCATGTGGTGTGGTCTGCCTTAAATTTGTATATGCTTCAGCCTTGACTATTGACCATGCTCTAAAATAAGTGGAAAAACAATTTGACCTCGTTAGATGGGCCCCTTGGTATCATCCACACAATTAGCTCTGAGTTTTAGCCAAGCCTTAGACCCATCCATGCCCTCCACCCCACGTGTGGGGTCACACCATGGTGTACGTGTTCTATCCAAACCGTCCACCGTCCTGGACGGTGGGACCATGTTCATGTGGGGCCCTCATTGGCACGTGGGGCCCTCATTGGCACCTAGATCCCTAACTCAATTGGTAGACTGAGTGGAGATGCCTCGTTTCAACGGTGGGCCCTAGCTCACATGGTAGAAGGAGTGAAAGATACCTCATTACAACACAAAGGTCTTGGAATCGACTTCCCTGTGAAGGTGGCTAACTGTGCATTGTACGGTGGGTCCACGGGACCCACCTACACCGTCCACTCATTCTGACGGACCACACCATCATGATGTATTTATCCAAGCCGTCCACCATTTTTGGACGGTGGGACCCACCCCACGTGTGGGGCCCTCCTTGATGTATGTGGCTGTCTAGCCGTCCAAGGGCCTGGACGTGCTTGAGGTATGATATAGATATTATATTGTATATATTATATGTTATATATATATATATATATATATTGTATATTATATATATATATATATATATATATATATATATATATATATATATATATATATATATATATATATATATATATATATATATATATATATATATAATACCTTCATGGTGGTGGGCCATACATGGGACCCACCTCTGTTGTGTCAGGAAAGAAAAGAAAAGAAAAGAAAAGAGAAAGAAAAAGAAAAAGAAAAAGAAAGAAAAAGGTGAAAAGGGGCCACGTGCCCTCACTCTCTCTCTCTCTATATATCTCTCTCTATCTCTTATACGTCTAGAGAGTTGTGGGTCCCACCTTGAGGCACGTGTGATCTAATGGTGGGACCTATCCCCACGTGTGAGATGGTGTATGTGTGTGTGTATATATATATATATATATATATATATATATATATATAATATTATATTATATGTAATATTGTATATATATACTATATATAGTTTATATATTATATTATATTATATATACATGATAGTGGGCCTTCATGTGGGCCCCCACCACGATGTATGGGTTGCATCCAATCCATCCATCCATTTGGAAAGCTCATTTTATGGCTTGAGCTAAAAGAATGAGCCAGATCCATAGTCTAAGTGGACCCTACCTTGGCATGTTAGGCCCATGTTAATGTATCTATGGTAATCCATTGGGGCCCACTTTGATGTGGATGTAAGGCCCATGTCATGAGGCCATTCAATATATTTGTGGCCTATGGTTGAGGCCCATTTGATGTTTCAGGGGCCCATGTGTTAAGGCCCATTGAGATGTACTAGGGCCTATGGGTTGAGGCCCATTTGATGTACATATGGGGCCCAATTGGTGTGGCCCATTTGTTAAATATAAGACCCATGAGATTAGGCCCATTTGATGCATTCTAAGGCCCACGGGTTATGACCCATTACAATGCACATAAGGCTCATTGGTGCGGCCCATTGATGTGGCCCACTTGATGAATAAAAAGCCCATATGATATGGCCCACTTGATGTATTTAAGGCCTAATGGGATGTACCTAAGGTTCATTGCAATGTGTGATCCCAGCACGGATTATGTAATAATGTTTACGACGAGCTATGCCTTGGGAGCAATGATGGTTTGACGTTCATATTGCGAGTATAATGTTGGTTAGATGTCTACATTACGACTCTCCTTAGGGCCCATCGTTAGGCCCGTACTTGTTATGTGTAGGGTGTTTAGGCCATCTGCATTTTAAGGATAGTGCGTTATTTTATAACATGAATAGTATAGTTCCATGATTCATGATCATACGCATCATATGTATGCTTGATATGAAAAGTGACTGATCATAGTATATGCCTTCGGACAGATTGTTTAGGGGCTCTCGGATAGGCGGTGTTGCCCTACATGAGCGCATGTTACCCGCGGGATTGCCGCATGACTGGATAATGTGATTTATGCATTCGCATTGTGTGATATAGTACTGTACGCCCTATCGACATCAGGGCCGTAGCCTCCACAGGCGTATCGTGGTTGGCAGGATTGAATACCAAAAATCTTATTATACATGGGGTGTTATAGATATCCCTAGGTGAAAGTCTCTAAACCCTTATGGTACCAAGAGGTTGCTCCAACATCTAGATCAAGTGGGTACTGGAGTGCTGAGTGCCGATTACCAGACAGTCGCACTTTTCACTGTGTCGTGGTTGGTTGGAAAGGGGTGCGGCCTTACCCGCCAGAGAGTAGGGGGCAAAGTTAGGCTGAGTTTGACCAGCTCGAGGAATGGGTCTGCTATCGATGAGTCGAGCCCGATATTAGCAAACAGATAGTGAGGTCTCTTTCACTTATCTTATTACGCACAATGGGACGACGATCTGGTTTAGAGTGTACTAGACCCCGGTGATATCCTAGATTTGAGTTGTATTGATATGTGAACTTAGATAAGGATTTGTATACTTGAGTTACATTTCGTATCACATGGCCTTGGTATGGTCGACATCATTCATGCTCTGCATCGCATGGCCTTGGTATGGCTAATAGTATTCTTGACTTTCATCAGCATGTTCCGCATTCCTCTGATACTGTATAACTGCATTACCACCTTCCACACACACTTTCACCGCCCTCTAAGCTTTTTATAAGCTTATGCATGACCGTTGCATGCAGGTGACGTTAGATCGCAGCAGCGCTGAGGCTTCAGCACGTGACAGATTATCTTGGAGCTTTTGGTCTATCATCATTATATTTCCTTTAATGCTCATTGTACTTGTAAAGTTTTTTATTATAGTGAAAATGTAATGGAGTTTTTAGTTGTTGTTTGTGGGTTATGCCTTTGGTTATGCTTATCACGATTCAAACTGATCTTGAAAATCCTCCTCGTAGCATCCCAGGATCGGAACCTGGTGAATGGGAGCTGGGAGCCGAGAGCCGAGAATGGGGTTCTACAGAGGCTGTCGGTGCCAGATTCGACGATCGAGAATTTTGTGAGCCCAGTTTTCGAGTTTGGGACGTGACAATCAATTTGCAAATCATTTTGTTAAAGTTACTTATGTGCATTAAAGTTCCAGAAAATTTTATGAGCAACTTAGATGGCATTGAAGCATCATGGTGGACTCTAGCTCTGAGGAAATTTTCAACGGTTGACATTTCATTCTCACACTTATTGTCATGTGATCCACGTAAGTCTAATTTGCCTAATTTTTAAAATCTGTACTCTTGTGAGGTTGCAAATCCAACGAACGGCCCATATAGCTTCTGACCACAAGACGTTCCTGTAGTGGGGCACAGGCAATCCGCGTCCAGGATTAACCTTTCGTTTTCGCGGAAAATGGAAGCGGATTGCTGATTGACGCGGCCACCAACCATTTTGCTACTAGAGAGTCCTATGTGAGCCCTAACATGATATATATGTGTTTTATCCACCCCGCCCATCTATTTTAGATTATTGTTTTAGGTTATTAGGCCCAAAAATAATATAAATCCAAATCTCAGTCGACCACACCACAAGAAAACAGTGGTAATTGAATGTTCACCGTCAAAAACTTCTTCGGGTAATTGTAATGTTTATATGCCGTCCAACGTATTGAATAGGTCACACTGATTTGAATGAAGGGAAAACACAGATATTAGCTCGATCCAAAACCTTTGTGGCCCCAAAAAGTTTTTAATGGTGGGCGTTCAATCACCATTGTTTCATGTGGTGTGGTCTACCTAAGTTTTGGATCAGACTCATTTTTTTGGGACCATTTCCTAAAATGATCTGAAAAGAGGACGGCGTGGATTAAAAAATACATCATGTTGGGTCCCACATAGCACCGTCTAGTAAGTGTCGGGGTGCTAATTAGCGTCCGCAAAAAATACGTGAAAGGCGCATTCGAGGCGAAAATGCTAACATGTGCTGCGATTCGCCCTTTTGTTAACGATAAATTTGGGACTATGGACCCCACCTTTGATCCAACTGTCTTTATGAAACTATACAAATTAGACCTGCTCGTACAGATAGTGAATTTGAGGATGAAAATACCCCTCCCTTCTTTTCGAAGATGTACCCCTCCATTCCTCTCGAAGACGAGCGTTGACGCTCCTCCAACCGAGAGTTGTACGAACGGCTCAAAAGAGATCAAAGTTACATGGCCCCACAACTATGTATTTATTATATCCACAACATTCATTCATATTTCGAGATCATTTCGGAGCATTATAAAATATATATATATATATATATATATCTTCATCGTTGAAACTTTTGTAGGGCCCACTATCACATTTATTTTCCATCCAATCCATTCATAAAGTCACAAAGGCCCGAATGAAGAGGAAAAACAAATTTTATAATGATCTAAAACTTGTATGACCCTTAAAAGGGTTTCAACGGTAGACATTCAAAGCAGAATAGTAGTGGCGTATGTACAAGGATACGGCTATAGCTACAGCTATAACCGTAGCTCGGTGATCAATTGCGGATCACGCGATTCCACCGCAAGCCGCTGTACCGATCGGCGATCTATGGTTACGGATTATAATCGTAGCTATAACCATATTCCTATGCACTTTTTTTTCCTTTTTTTTTACATAGAGAATTTTATTCTACCTACATTTTTCTCTAACACATATTTATATAAATATGTATATATAAGCATATAAAATATTTTTTATCTCTTTTTTTCATTTCTTTCTTTATTTATATAACAAGAATATCTTCTAAATCAAAATTAGTTACTTGATGTAACGTATATGATTTTAGGGCTGAAAGTTGGGCAAGCTCAACTCGACCAACCTGTTACCGACCCGACATTGGGTTGGGCTTGGTTAGGATGTGTCGGGTTTGGTCTTGGGGTTGGGCCATACAAACACCAACCCGATAAAACTTGGGTTGGGCTCGGGTTGAGGTCTCAGGAATCGTCGAGAAATGCATGGAAATGACCATGAAGTGAAGGGAAATGACCACGAAATGCATGAAAATGATTGTGAAATGAAACGAAATCGCCGGGATTGACCATGAGATGCATGGAAATGACCGTGAAGTGAAGCGAATTGACCATGAAATGCATGGAAATAACCATGAAGTGAAGGGAATTTACCATGAAATGCATGGAAATGACCGTAAATCAAAATGGAATCGCCGGGATTGACCGTAAAATGCATGGAAATGACCGTGAAGTGAAGCGAATTGACCGTGAAATGCATGGAAATGCCGTGAAGTGAAGGGAATTGACCATGAAATGCATGAAAATGACCGTGAATCAAAACGGAATCGCGTGGGATTGATCGTGAAATGCATGGAAATGACCATGAAGTGAAGCGAATTGACCGTGAAATGCATGGAAATGACTGTGAAATGAAGGGAATTTTTTTTTTTTTACAAGGAGAACTTTTTATCCCTTACATTTTTCTCTAATACATAATTATGTAAATATGTATATATAAGTGTATAAAAATATTTTTTTATCTTTTAATTCATTTCTTTACCTATTTATTTAACAAGCATATCTCCTAAACTAGAATGATTTACTTAATGTACCACATATGATTTTGGGGTAGGAAAAGCTAATTTAGCTAACCAACCTAGTTATTTTCTAAGATTCCATCGGGTCAATGGTGGAAAATCCATTTCATTCACTTCGTGGTCAATTTTAATCACTTCGCAGTCAAATTGTAAATTGAGCAAGGCAAACATGAAATTGAGTGGGGCAAACATGAAATTCAGTGGGGTGAACATGAAATTGAGCGGGGCAAACTAGAAATTTAGTAGGGTAAACATGAAACTGAGCAGGGAAAACTAGAAATTCAACGGGGCAAACTAGAAATTGAGCAGGGCAAACATGAAATTGAGTGGTGCAAACTATAGCGGGGCAAACATGAAATTGAGTGGGGCAAACTAAAAATTCAACGGGCCGAACATGAAATTCAGCGGGGCAAATAAGAAGGTTGAAGGTTATCAAAGAAATTTAAATTTTTGACAAAAAATTTAGACAATTTTTGGAGTTTTCGACATGTCGACCCGATCGGTCAAAGTGTTTCAACCGGTTGACTCGATGGTAAGATAGATTACACAGTTTTTAGTATTTTTATACAATTTGTTTCTATTTCTAGTTTTGATCATATATACTGGTGTAATCGATATTATAGTTACTGCCAGACATGTTTAAGGGTTTGAAAGGATTACACCCTGGACCATATCTCAAGTGGTAGACTAAATGAAGATACCTCGTTTCAACATTGAGGTCTTAGTATCGATTCCCTAATGGGGGTGGCTAATAGTGGAGTGTGCACTGAGAGTGGATTGTACTAACAAGCTACCATGCCCCCCCCCCCCCCCCGAAAAAAAAAGGAGGGTTTGAAAAGATTTTTGAAGAAAGAAAAAGATAGGGTTTTTCTCATGGGTCTTTCTCATGGGTCTTCGAATCGGTAATGCAGTGTAAATGAGCATACTCTAATGTTCTTTTAAAGAAAGATGATCTGTAATCGTCAAATATTATTTGTAAACCCCACCCTATCTGATAATTGTATCGTAGGATGCTCATGTTCAATGCGAGTACAAATATTAAGTTGGCATACGCATTTCAGTAAATTAAGATTTAACCGTTGATTCAAGTTTCATTTTTGTTTATTAAGATATGTTCATTATGCATGCATAAGGTGAAATGAATAGTTATGAATGATTATGATTGAAGCTAAGGCATCTCTTGATAGAGATGATTGGACCGCTGAATTTCTAGTTTGCCCCGCTCAATTTCGTGTTTGTCCCGCTTAATTTCATGTTTGCCCCGCTTAATTTCATGTTTTCCCCGCTCAATTTATAGCTAGCTTCGCTCAATTTCATGTTTGCCCTGCTTAATTTCATGTTTGCCCCGTTGAATTTCTAGCTTGCCCTGCTCAATTTTATGTTTGCTTCACTAAATTTCTAGTTTGTCCTGCTTAATTTTATGTTTGCCCCGCTTAATTTCTATTTTGTCCTGCTCAATTTCATGTTCGCCTCGCTGAATTTTTAGTTTGCCCACTTAATTTTATGTTCGCCCTGCTCAATTTTCAATTTGACCGTGAAGTGATTGAAATTGACCACAAAGTGAATGAAATGGATTTTCCACCGTTGACCCGATGGAATCTTAGAAAATAACTAGGTTGGTTGGCTAAATTAGCTTCTCGTACCCCAAAATCATATGTTGTACTTTAAGTAAATCATTTTAACTTAGGAGATATGCTTGTTAAATAAATAGGCAAAGAAATGAATTAAAAGATAGAAAAATATTTTTATATACTTATATATACATACTTCCATAATTATGTATTAGAGAAAAATGTAAGGGATAAAAAGTTCTCCTTGTAAAAAAAGTTAAAAAAAAATCTCCTGAGATCGCCTACCACTGTAGTCTGTTCATTTTTTTTTCCTGTGTTGCTTTTATGGGTCCCATCATGAGGTCTATGTTATATTCAAACTGTCCATCTATTTAGCGAGCTCTAACTACCAAGTGGACCACACGGTAAAAGGCAATAGGGAATTGAACGTCTACCAATGAAGCCCTTTTAGGAGTTATAGAAGTTTTGAATCATTATGAAATTTATTTTTTCTCTTCATCCAGGTATTTGTGACCCTATGAATAAACTTAGACGGAAAGCATTTCTCCCAAACATCACAGTGGACCCAAATAAATTTTATGTCTCGCAAAAGGTTTTTTAATAGTCGACGCTCATTCAACATTGTTTCTTATAATATGGTACACTTGAGATTTGGATATACCTCATTTTAAGTCTAATACCATAAATGATGTGAAAATATATATGGATGGCATAGATGAAAATCATAAATCATGATGGGGCTCACGGACCACCGATCATCCGCCATTTATCTTTGCAAGGGTGAGTACCCAATCCGTTTTTGCAAAAGGAGGAGTATATTCGTCCTTAAATTCGTTGTCCGTGCGAGCTGGTCGAAGTTCCCAGGCGAAGTTTGTATAGGTTCTTAGAACCTGCTATATAAAAGGTGCGGTCCGCGGTCCCAAATTTTTCTTTCGTTAACTGGTACCATGAGCTCTAACCGTCCTCTTCCGTACTTGGTACATCACAAGTCGATTCTCGGAAGCAAACGGTACTCGGGAAGAGTCTGAAATTTCATATGCATGTTCTCGGGATTTGTACACGTGTCACACGTGTAACTAAAATTAAGCTGTCCAGACCATGAAAGGCTAGTGAGATAATTAATTGGGCGGTCCCATGTCCGAATAATGGATATGTACTACTTAAGCAGTGGCCGTTGAGTGGCATTCATCTAAACTATTCATTTGATGGCCATCAATCAGGACCTGAAAAGCTTTCCGCTGTATAAGGGCGGCCGCAGGGCCTTTTTAAATGGAACGGATCACCGACACTTATCTCTGTTAAACGGCCCAATTCATGAAAGCGGATCTGTTGGTGTACCTCACTAGCTAAATAAGGGCTCCTAGGTATGTCTAGTGCGAAGGCGACTACTAACGCTCTTCCAGTTTTAGGTTGTACGAACGGTTTACAATTACACGGCCTTTTATTTATTATTAAAAAAGACAACCCATTTTTAAAGATCAGCCCAACCGTATTATAAATAGCAGCGGAGATAATGATTATCATGGTTAAATAATCTTTAGGGCTCACCATATCATTTATTTTACATCCAATCTATTCATGAAGAGAAAAACAAATTTCACACCGTTTCAAAACGCCCGTATCCCTGGAAAGGATTTCAACAGTAGACATTTAATCCTCTATTAATTTTTATAGCGTGGTTCACTTATTAATTAGATTTGTCTCTTTTTTTAATTAAATCTTAAGATGAGCTTGTCACATGAGAAATGATCTGTATATAACACATATCTGATTATCATGCTCACAAAATTCACCGGCATTAATACAGCAACTGTATAGTTGATGTAGGGCTCACCACCCATTCCGCTTCCCCTCTCAATGCTAATAGCACATAAGAGGATTTGCTAGTGCACCTACACCAGCTAAATAGGTGATGTATTAATACTTAGTGCATCCTGCACTAGTTAAATTGCTAATGTATTAACGTTGGCAAGTTCTGTGAGTCTACCAACTAGGCCACGCTGCAAAAGGCAGAAGGGTTTGAACGTCTTCCGTTGATGCCCTTTTAGTGTCAGGTAAGTTTTACGTTTCTGCTTGGGTATATATGCCCTAATGAAAGTTTTAGGAAGAAAATAACGTTGTGGTGGGCCTTAAGAAGTTTTAAAGAGTATAGTTTTTATTTTTTATATAATGCTCTGATATAACTATAAAATCAGATGACCGGTGTGTGGATATAATAAATACATCCCTGTGGATCGATGCAACTTTAACGTCCTTTGAACCATTCGTACAACTTGGAGATCAAGGAGCGTCAGCGCTCGTCTTCGCACGACACGTACCTACACCAGCTATATGGTAGACCAGCCACTCCGCTTTCGTGCCAATGGCACTTCCGCAATAAACATCAACATCAGTGCCGCTTCCACTCGTCAAATCGGGCCCGGCAGTCATATCTGTTATATTAACAGATCGAAGCGGGGCCCACGAGTGACGGTGCAGACGATGCCGTCAAACAATACCAGGGGAGAACTTTCTGGAGACAAAATATCTAGTCATCCCAAGATCCAGACCGTTGATTCAATCGGACGGCTGAGAATTCTCATCACGCCCTAATTAAACACACGGTTTCTGGAGTCTTCCGCCTCTTTGTAGCGGCTTTTCCGTCTCCTCATTTCGCACGAAAGCGCGTAGTCTCGTATTCGGAACTAGAAAGATGTAGTTTTTTGGTTTTTACCTTTTAAAAGCTTCTCTCTCTGTTTGAGGATTCTGGTATTGAAATCCGTCGACATACCATGGTTTTGGATTTGAATCTTCTTCTGTAATCTGGTCTGGTATATTCAATGGCGGGAAGAGAAGGGAATAGCTGCGATTTTTATGCGGTTTTGGGGTTGAAGAAGGAGTGCTCGGCTTCGGAACTGAGAAACTCGTATAAGAAGCTTGCTCTGGTCGGTATATCAGAGATCTTGTCGATTATTATTATTGTTTTTTGTTCTGTTTGGCGTTGAGATTGTTAAGAAGTTTTGATTTCCGGGATTTTGAAATCTTTAGAAGGTTTGTTGGTTTGCAGAGAGGAAAATGATCTTCTCTGCTTTTCTTCCCCTGTTTTGGGTGATTGAATTGCAAGTAGATTGAGAAATCTACTTTTCTTCCTTGTCATTTTTATAATTTTGCTTATTTGGTTGCATAACAGGAAAGATTTGAAAAGATCGTTCCTTTCATCGATTGGATCTGTGGGTACTTTTAAGATTTTTGTATAATATCTTTCCCGATTGTTAAGAGTTCCGGAATTTCTTTTTCTACTTTTTGGCTTCTGAAGAAGATTGAAAAGGTCGCTCCTTCGAGGAAAGTAGTTCGTGATTTCTGGGCTTTCTGATTTTTGGTTCTTTTGGAATTTCCCTGAAAAGAAAAATCTTCCTTATCTGAATGCAGAGATGGCATCCGGACCGTTGCTCTGCTTCTGGGAATTCAAAATTCGTGGAAGAAGCAAAGAAGAAATTCCAGGCAATACAGGAAGCTTATTCAGGTAATTTCGGTGTTCTCCTCCTTTTTTTTGATAGTTACACCCTACCTGTTTGATAGATACATCCATTGACTCCGCTTTTGGTGAAAAATACTGCATGTAGCAACCATCCGTGTTCACACTCTCAATACCATCCTAGTTGTGGCTATCTGTCTATCTGTGACTGAATGTGGACCAATGAAGGCAAATTTTCAATGGTTCATATTCAACTCCAAAAATCAACGGTCACGATAAACATTTGTGTCATTTTTGGAACGTGAGGCAAATCAAGATATTGGCCAGAAGATGGACGCTTCCGATCATTGTGGATCTCTGCTTATGGGTTGATGGGCGGTTGCACGTGCTGGTGATTCTCCGTCATCTCGCGAAACGAACTCAAAAAACAAACCGGATATCATATCCGCACCCGCCGACTGATGGATGCACCCACTCTTTCTACTTTTAGCAATTAAAGCAAGGCAACGCATTGCAGTTGTATGAACAAAAGGTGCATTTAGTTGTTACAAAAAGTAAAAATGATGGGTGCATTTATCAGTGGAGTGGGTGTGAAATTGCAAATGGAAGCGTCTACAGCGCTAATTTTTTAAGTTTTCATGAAGGGAAAAACTTTGATACTCTGACGGAGTATGGTGGATGATACACAGGCACTTAGACAGGTGATGCATACAACTTAATTTAGATTAAACTGTCCAAATTATACTTCGTAGTTTAAATGTATTAAATAATGTGAAAAACGGATGCTTGATCCGAATTGAACAAAGATCATTAATGGTTGATTCTGAGTGCCTGAGTATCAAGAACCATACGCTTCCAGAGTATCAAATAGTTCTATTGTCATGTGACTCACGGAATGTGTTTTCTACAGTCTTATCAGACGCGAATAAAAGGTTTCTATACGACGTAGGAGCCTACGGCAGTGATGATGATGAAAACGTAAGTTATTAGCATGCAACTCGGAACTACCTGAAATTGTAGTTCCCAAGGCAACTGCTGTGACGTGGGCCAGGGATCTGAACCATCTATCCTTTGGCACTGCTAGGCCTTTGCCTGCCCGTTGTATGGGCTTGGGCAATCGTCTTCAGTGAGGCCCTCTGTGAGTTGCGTGCCCTTCGCCATTTTGCCTTTTTTTAATCGCAGCCCTTGGATTCTGGCCATCTAGATCTAAGACCCGCGTCAGGAGGAATTCCCGGTGATCCTGTGCATTATAGAAAGATGCGTCTACGAATCGAATGGCTAGAATCTTCCATTGCAACTCATGTTTTTGCCATTTCGTATTCATTGGCGGACGCGCCTCCTCAACGGTTTGGATCGTCCATTTGCATCTTCCAGCTAGCAGGCTACGAATTCAATTTCGTAATGTCTATTTGGATTGTCCATTTCGTATTTATTGGCGGACGCGCCTCCTCAACTGTTTGGATCGTCCATTCGCATCTTCCAGCTAGCAGGCTACAAATTCAATTTCAGTAGCCCGCGGACTACGAGACGGTCTTTTTTTTTTTTTCAAGGTCCCTAATTTAACCATGTTTCGCAATCTGATGGCGTGTTTTTGCAGGATATGGGCGATTTCTTGGGGGAAATGGCTGCTATGATGAGTCAGAGCAAGCCCAATGTAAGCGATCGCATCCATCTATTCATAACATGCGCGTCATGCGAACGGGCCTTAACGTACGCTCACCGTTACGTTTTTGGCATTCGGGAAGTCCTATGACCCCCCATCCACTGTTCCGTACGTGCTCGTCAGCAGTTCTTATTTTAGTGCACTCAGACGGGCCCCCTCACTACGGTAGGCGTATTGCGCACTATGCGTAGTCTAAAAATATAGGGGATTCATTTTGCGTTTTTTCTTCTGAATAGTATATATAAATATATAATACAGGGTACACTCGCATACTGTGGGACCCATCTTGATCTATGTGTCTTACATCCACGCCGTCAATCCGTTTCTCCCGATCATTTGGATCCGCTGCATTTTTGGACATATGCCCTAAAATGATCTGGCGAAACGGATGGACGGCGTGGATGTAAGACATGTACATCAAGGTGGCCCCAGAGTCATGTATCCACCGAGGTAGTCATGTATCCACCTAGCTCGGTGGATGAAGCCGGCGCCCTTTTCCTATGTCCACGTGGCATTCATTCACTGTGGACCGTCACTTTTGGTTGGGCCTAACCCGAAAAAAGACTGATGGGTTGGTCACATCTTGCCTGTTTGGTGTTCACCTAATCGCTGAAGATCAACGAATGAAAGAATGGATTGGATCGGCCGATTAATGCTAATCTTGTTTTATACACCGTCCGCCGTGGGAACCTTGTTTTGGATGGTCGGATCTATGTACGTGCTTACCACGTGTACAGTGGGTGTATGAAGGTTTTAAGCCTTTGCTAAGACCAGTAGCAGATCCGGGCTGTTCATCTAGTGGGGCCCACTGTTGTATATGCGGTGGCCTGGAAATCAGGCCTGTAGGTGCATAAGCTGGGCCACACTGGTAGGTTGGATGTCACGTGATTACCGTATCTAATTTAGGGCTGTGCACGTCCGCAGCGGGGCCCACCGGATGAACGGTTCGGGGCGAAGTATCGTGTAATACGCGGTAAGCATCTACTGTAGATGCGTAGAATCGCGCGGGGAAATTTTCTACCGTTGCTTTTTGTACTTCCAGAAACACCCCGTCGAAATTGGAGTTGTTGGGCACAAAATCCAAGGGGCTTCTTTGGGAATTAATCGTAGGCTAAGGGTAGTTTCGGGAAATCCTTCTGATTTTTATTTTTATTTTGGAAATATGTAGGAGAATGGGGTGGAGAGCCTGGAGGAGCTGCAGGAACTGTTCGATGAAATGTTCCAACGAGACATGGATGGCTTCGGTTCCGCTTCTCAAAGCGCTGCTGACTATGACCCTTCCTCTTGCAATTTCTCCAGTTCCTCTAACAACAGCTGCGGGAGCGGCGGCGGCAGCAGCAGCAACAAGAGACACTCCGCTGATATGAATTCGGGGAAGGCGAAAACCGTTGCGGCCTCTTTCGACTTCTCGGGCTTTGAATCGGGTCCGGGTTTTTGCTTAGGCGTGAGCTCTCTTTCTTTCTCTTTGAGAAATTATCCAGTGCTCTTGCGGGATTATTTAAGTTAAAGTGCTCCTGGTTACTTATGGAAAATTGATTGATCGATCTGAACCGTCCACCCTCCACCAAACATACAGATCCGAAATGATCTCCAGGTGGGCCCAATGTGGATGGACCACACCTAAAGTAAAATGTTAAAATGGATTCTTTTTATGTTTAACCGTCACGATCCAGTTCTCCATGTGGCGGTAGGGTGCACGGGCCAGGGGCGGCTCAGCATTTTTGAGGGCCGCAAGTCATAGACATGAGGCTTTTTAGTTTGAAAAATAAAAAAAATTAATAAATTTAAAGTTAAATTATAAATTTGCTTCTTACCGTTTTATATGCATCTTTTTCCACTGAAGATTAACAAGGTGACACAAATAAGGACTAATAATAATAAATAAATAAAAGTTAATTAATATAAATAATAAATTAAAGTATAAAATTTTGAATAATAAAACCTGACGAATCCTAAATTTATTGAGAATGGTGGTATTATTTTGAAAAGAGATGGTAGGGTTAGACTATTATTATTGATAGTGTTAGTTTTTACCATTAATTTTTTATTTTTAATTTTAAATTTGTAAACTAATTTTTAAATGTTCCTGTTTTGTAGCCCATTCAGTAAGTTTTATTAAAAAAATTGTAGACTTTTTTTTTTCTTTCTTAATTTTAATTTTACTATAATTTGCCTTCATAATTAGGGGCTTTGCAATTGCCTCACCAGCCTACCCTTTAGAGCCGCCCCTGGCACGGGCGTCGTAAAAGCCGTGGGGCTTCCATGATATCAACCTGACATCTCCTCCGGCCATCAGATGCGCCAGCTCATGTTAAGGACGTCATTGTGAGCCGCATGGAAGTATCGATCGCGGACGTCACGATCCCAACTGTTTAGTGTGGCGTGGCCCACTTTGAGTTTTGGATTTGATGGACGGAGTGGATGGCACACAGACATTACTGTGGCCCCACATAGCCTCTCTGTTGCACGGGCTTCTTAACACGTGTTGCAGTAAATTAACGCTCGACATCTCGGTTGTATCCCGTGGCCAGGATCATCATCTCATCCATCGCGGCGGGTCCCATCAACGGATGGGCAATTAAGAAAAGGAACCTTTCTTATCATCTCATCTATCGCGGTGGGTCCCATCCGCTTTGGCCCCACCTGGGATTTAAGTTCCAATCGTTTGTTTCTGGTGGGGGCGTCCTTATTCTTACCCGGGTGGTAGACTCCCTGAGTTTCAACACCGGGTCAAGGGTTCGAGCACCCATGGTGGTGGTGAAGTCCCACGGTGTGCGTGTGTGGCGTGTGTAAAAATTTAAAAAAAATTAAAAAAAAAAAAAAGGTTAGCATACCTAGAGCGATTAAGTCGATACAGGAAAAGAAACAAATCTAGTCTTTCTACGTATTTAATCCGTATATATGTACGTTGCGTATCTAGAATTTTATACACGTGGTTTTTTGTCTTTTTTGTAGGCGGAGAATGCGGAAGAAGGCTCGAGGGGTAGAAGCGGGGGTAAGCGAAGGAACGGTCGAAAACAGAAGGTCTCTTCTGGGCACGACGTGTCGTCCCGAAACGAGAAGATTTCGGCCTGAAATACCGATCCCTTGCGCCTATCTTCAATCTCTTCCATTCGCGACGGACCGAAACGGAATGATTGCTGGAATCCTTCTCCTTTCCTGGACAAAGAAGCAGATGCGCGCGCGTGGAAAGCTGTTGTTGCCAGACCCGGTGTTTCCTGTCAGACCCAAAAGTCGGTTTGCGCTGTGGGGTCCGCGTTTTAAGCCCACCTCTCTGTTTTCTGATTCTCGAGTTTGGGATTTCAAGTTGCAAATCTCTCTCGTTCTCTTGTTTCCATTACAGTTGAGTCGACTCAACGATTCCTGCAAGATTTCCTAACCACTGTTTAGAGTGGATTTGTAAAATGGGTATCTGAATTAGTATTAAATCCGATTTAGTTGTTGGTTGAAATTGTATCCAGTGATCTTGATTTTCTTATTAGAAACTGTGGGGTTATATGAAGCTGGATCCTCTACCAGTCCCGTTGGAAACAAGTTGGGCGTGGGGCCCACAGGCCCTGGGCACCGCACCTCGTCTGTCCATCAATGTCATCCTGCTATGAATGTTTGGACGAGTAAAAAATTAGGCTAATCTAACCATAGGCTACTACCTGAATTTCGTGTCATTATCGGTCCATTATTTCCTATGGAGCGAGCTATTTAATAATTGCATGGGCTTTATTGTTTAAAATTACATGCGTTGCATACCTTTGTATGTTATGGCCTGGCCTTTAAATTCGCGTGGTGGCCCACTTGATGATTGGACAGGCATTATTATTATTAGTATGTTATCAAACTTTCCTTATATGGTTAGATGTTGTAGACACGACACATCAGGATGATCACTTAAAAATTAGTTTAGAAATTGAGCATGCATCAAGTAATTCATATTAAACGGTCCAAATTATGGGTCCCATACTTTAGGTTAAAACGGAAAAAAAAAATCTCTAATGGTCATATTTCAATAAACAAGTTCCCATGAATCAAGGATTAGAGTTATTCAATCAATCTGAAATTGTGATTATGATTTACGAAAACAAAGTGGATTGTACAGCTCAGTTTATATTGAGGCCACGCAAGCAATTTTCAACGCCTGTGTATCAAGTGTCATATAAAGCTTCGGGATTATCAAATAGCTCTCCATTACTTCTGGTTTGGGTCCACCAAGTAGGATCTAAGTACAAAATATACGATTTGTGGAGTTGGTTCGTCATCCCTACTATATATATAATACCAATGGTTTTGGATAACCTTCTCATGAACTAGTAATGGATATTTAGGGAATTTATTCAAATGAGTTGAATTCATCTAGTTCACTGCAACAAGAGCTTCTCCCTAATATAGATTAGTCTTATATATATATATATATATATATATATATATATATATATATATATATATATATATATATATATATATAAAGAAATGGAAAGATATAAATGAAGAATATGTTAAGAAATTATGTATTTTAAAAGTTATATGCATAATGTAATATTTTTAATTTTGCTATTATATCTTATAAGATTTTATAATATAAAAAATGGAGACACTGCCATTAACTCTATATATATATATATATATATATATATATAGAGAGAGAGAGAGAGAGAGAGAGAGAGAGAGAGAGAGAGAGAGACATGCTCACCTATGCACCTACGCACATGCGAACTTTGCACACGTGTTATGGGTGTCAAATCCGAACGGTCCATAAGATGCAGAATCCCATGAAACCTTGGGGGGTGAATTTTCACCCTGATCTAAGATTCTGATGGGCCATAACGAAGAGAAATTCAAATCAAGGGAAGAAACTGTTTATATTTTTCATGGCCCACCGAAGTTTTGGATCAAATTAAAAATTCGTACCAAGGGGTTTTATGAGGTTCTGATTCATGTGGACCGTTCAGATCTGCGAGACTCATTAGATATAATGAGTTCTCAAAAAAGTTCGTATGTACTACTGTAACGTCCCGTGTTTTCAGGACCTAAGTATATGACTCGTTTTTCAAAAATTCGAGTGTTAACCTTAAATGATGGTCAAATTCAAGTATATTTTTTTTAAACTATCAGAGTAAACAGATAAGCGTAAAATAAACAAATCAACATAAAGAAAAATTTTTATTTCATTTAGAATATACAAGTGGTTGCCCATAATGACTTATACAAACCAATGTCTCAACATTCACGATTGCAAGATTTACATACATAAGAAATAGAAGAAAATACATAAATGTAAGTCATATGACCACGCAGCTCCTCTTAGCAATACATCGTTCATCCATGGTACCTGCACAGCTTCTCATCAAGTCTGAACATATACATCATCTGGGCCACCTATTCTACCTGTACGATTGCTTATTTGATAGATGAGTGGTCAGCTCAGTATGAATTCCCCTCAAGATTACACATCGTCGCATTAGGTAAGTATAGTTATAAAACAACAAGGTAATCAAAACAACACATGATGCAATCTTTTTAAATGCATGGATGCGTGAATGCACATCGACCTAGGGAAGCACATCCAGTTGGACTTGGGCTCGTTACCCATGCAAATCATCGACCTGAGAAAATCATCCAGTCGGACGGGGGTCGATAGTCGGTAGTCTGGGAGCTAGCGAAACGATACCCCAACAACTTTAAGGCACGTGCTACAACATCCAGAATAGTCATTCGTCATCGCTAATATGCTATGAATGCATGATTAGCCAAACTATTATTAGTTTAGTTACAATCAGCCAATTTAAATAAGCTCAAGGTCACTATGGGGAGCGTATAACCTAGCGTAAGTCGACAGCTCAAGCATAGTGTCTCATTACCACCATCTCTGGCTCATGAGGTTACCACCTTAGGATGTTTAGTGGAATTCTATCGACTAGTGGCCAATCATATTACAATACATGAGGCTTATCATCGCATGGTTGCACGATAAAACATCGAACCCATATAAGGCAAATACCAAAACAAACCATGTAGGCAGATATCAAAATAAGCCACATAGAGTGAGTATTAAAAACATGTGATAAAAGACCATCCTTGAAAACCAATTAGACAACAATCCTGGATAGTAGGCCCACATCAATGGTTAATTTAAACTGTCATTAAATAACTACAAAGCCAAAGGTCCATTACTATCACAATCAGTTGGGTTACATTCCAAGTATGGGTGTACACATATAGGTGGGAATTTTCCACTGGTGTACCAGTTTAAGTTCCAAAAGCAATCCATAAATAATCCACAAGCAGGAATAAATATGCAAGATAAACAATAAGCATGTAATATAACAATTTAATTCCAACAATTAACACATATGACTATGAAATGAAAAAGTTAAAATAGAAACTGTAACTTAAGCTAATGGGAAAAATGAAAAGCTTAAGGAGAAGAATCATCACCTGTATTATAGTGTTCATGAACTCGGTCTGAGCCTCCTTGTGGCCCCGGGTCACTAGGAAAATCTTCTAAAAATTACAATTCACGTTGTCAGGTATTTCCACGGCTTGGATTAGCAGATGAATCGCAATGAAGCCCCATGGATGGTGCAACACATCATGAGGTGGGATTTACTGCACAGATGGACAATTTGGGTGAACCTCGAATATCAGAGTGGAATCCATATGGTGAAAGAACGTTTAAGACTTTTTGGCCATCGATGACCAATTTGGGAGCGTGTTGAACAGTTCAGATGGTACTGACGTCGCCCATGTCGGTACATATATTCCTCATTAGTCACCTTGCTAGAGATTGACACCAAGGCCTCTAGTGTCGAAATGAGGTATCTCCATCCTGTCTACCAGTTGAGCTATGGACCTGAGTGATCATGTCCAGAATTGGGCGTCCATAGGTGGACAATCTGGGGTTGTTCATTGATGGACGGCCCGAGATCCATGATCCTTTGAGGAGTGGATGTATGGTACATGCACTAGGGTGGGGTCTCATCTTCTGGTAGAACATATAAGTGGGGTGTGTAGTAAGGTTGGCCACGCTGACCTTGGATGGTCTGGATCACCGTTTAGGGAGGCGGTATGGATGTATCCACATGTACGTAGGTCCCAAGCGTGGGAGAATTTCCATGTTCTGCTAGGTTGAGTTGGTTCCAAATGCATGCGAGGTTGGGGCCCCAGTTGCTGTCTTAAACGGGTGGACGATTTAGATTGCAACATAGTTTGTGATGGACACCTACCGTCAGATCTATTTGGATGGTGCAGGTGAGATTATACCATCGTGGGTCTCACACGGGGCCCACCACATGTATTTAACATACTATGTCAGCGTCAGATGCCTCTGAGATATATATAAATATTATATATCCATGCATCTACTATATATTTAAATAATACATTAACATCACATGCATTGCATATTTAAATATTATATCTTCCATGTATCTGATATCATGCCACATGGGTCCCTCATGGGCCTATCATACATATATACCATATATGTATATCACTTCAACGTGGGTCTTACACAGATGTGATGCCCATTTAATATATCTTATTATATATACTTATAAGGGAGTTTTCCAGCCATCTTCACCACAGGTGGGTCCACACGTGTGGGACCCACCATTTATTGTGGTATTTCATGATATCATTTATTATCATAAGATTTATGTGCATGTGTTATGTATACATATATATACTCCTCCTTTACTTCTTCTTTTTTTTTTCTTTTCTTAAAACGTGCAGGGTCTGACGAAATGGGTGGACGGTACCGTCCATAAATGGACGGTTTGATTTTGGTGCGGCTCGCCATGGCTTGATGGCGCGGCCCATCAAATGAAGTTAAAATGGATGGACGGTTTTGGATGCATTTCACATACACCACTCCTCATGCATCAAAGGTATATAATATCTTATGATTTCCATACACGTACAGATGCATGTTTAAATATTTTAATGTATATACCTTTTAAAGTGGGAAGTTCGGGACCTGAGGAAGTGGATGGATGGCCTGGACGAACTACCTTATCAAGGTGGGGCCCACCTGCATAGCTCACCATTGTTGTAGGGTGAGGTCCACCTACTGGTGCAGGGTGCGGCCCACCTGCACTATGCAGGGCCCAAAACCAAGGCAGCCCCTTAAGGCCCGTTTGGCCGGGTGGATTGGAAGGGATTGAATGGTATTAGGGTGGATGGCATGGATTCTAAGGTAATGATGGGGTTGTCAGTGGATTGTCTTAAGATCCATGGGATTGCTATATCCTAGGATTGCTCTGTTTGGCATGCCCTGCCAATCTCGGGATTAAACCTTCTCATCCCTTCCAGTCCCTTGAACCAAACACATCTAGGCAAATTTGAACGGAATAGGGTAGATTGGATGGGATTTAAAGGTAATGATGGTGTTTTCAGTGGATTGTCTTAAGATCCATGGGATTGCTCTATCCCGAGATCAGATTAGCCGGTCTGTTTGGAACGCTCGGCCAATCTCGGGATTTAGCTTCCAATCCCTTCTAATACCATCCAAACCCTTCCAATTCGCCCGGCCAAACAGGCCCTTAGTTTTTGGTGAGGCCTACCTACATTTGGCGAGGCCCAGTTGAACTTTGGTGAGGCCCAAAGTCTGCTCCTCCTTTCACTGTTAGTGTGCACAGGTTTCCTCCCTATAGTGCACTATTTCTGGCCCTGATTTTGGCTCAAACACCACATTCTTCCAAGCTGTTTTTTGAACTGCATCGGCACCTAGTGATAGCATGACGGCAAGCATTACCCGCAGCCCAAGGATGGCCGGAGCGGTGACGTTTTCGCCCTGACTCTCGGGTCATTTTCAACCCAATTTTAAGGTGTACAGCAGCTCAACAGGGCCTGATTTATAGGTCGTCCCAACTCAGTTTTAGCTACTATCTGGGGCCATTTTCATGCTACTGCTTGGCCCCAGAACAGGGCTATACTCAGGCCAGTTTTGGCCTTGAAACAGTGCTGGATGCAGGCCATCTCTTTCTTCAAATAGAGCCTGTTCTCGGTTCTGTGGATGGTTTTGTTAGTGCTTATTTTCAGTTATGATCCGGGTCCCGTCTGGTGGTTTGTTCGAGGTGCGGGTGGGGCATGGTGGAGCTTAGTTCATGTTTATTTTAGAGCTTCAAAATAAAAGAAAGTTTTACCTGTTTCAGTCGGGTTCGACTCGAGCTTAGGTTGTCACGCACACAGTCACCACCCTCACTAACTTCCTCTCTTCTCTCTCACTTTCTCTTTCTCTTCCACCTCTCAAGTGGTGTAGCTATGGCCCCACACTGACTCGGCTCGGTCCGATTTTCACAGACTGAGTTGGGGCAGTGCGCTCCAAGTTCATCAAAAACTCCCTTTGTTTTCTTCCTCTCCCTGATTTCTCTCTCTCTTTGTGTGAAGTCTAAGGGAGCTGAGCCTCACCTTATATAGGCAGAGAGAGAAGGTTGATGGTAGATGTTAATGCAGCCTTAGGAGACAACCGCTACGTCACCGCCCTTCCCGACCTAAAAAGGGGAGCCTATGTTGTTTCTGCCTAGCTACTTGATGAGGGAATGAATGGTCCATCCTCATCTCACTCGTCCCCATGAGTGGGTCTAAACCCTTATACGGTTTTGATTAGGGGACCCATGCGAGTGAAATGATCGGTGTGGATCGTCTAGAAAATGGCTAGGGTGGGCCACCTAGAAGCCCAAGGGTCGTTTCTTTTAAGCAGAGAGTTGGCAAGAAACGGTTCTACAAATTTGTAATTGGTTTCGGTCAAACATGGTATGATGATAAGGTAGTTGACCAATGCACCTCGTGGACTAGGGTTCAGAGTGAACGTGCACCTGGTTTTGAGGTACATCACAGCTCCGATGCTTGATCTACTTTGACTAACTATCCTGGGGTCCAGTCATAAAGGTCCCGATCGTTTTTAGGGCGGGGTTGAGGCCCAGGTGGGACATATCATACCATTTAGGGCCTCATTTTACCATATATTGCAATCCAAGGATCTGATAGGTCCGAGGTTTTGGTTTGACGGTCGAATCTGGATTTAAGGGATTTTAGGTGCCTTACTATCTATCGTTGATTCTCCCAAGGTTGTTAATGAGTGTATTGTGTCAATGTGACTTAGTTTTAATCTAAGGGTTTGCCGAGTTTTTTACCTTTCAGTTGATGTTGGGTTCAACTTGGTTTATTTGGACTGTGGTGGTTGGCTTCATCGTCGAACGGGAGCTCCGACGTACACATGTGAAGCTTAAGAATTATCTAGTTTAATCGTCTTTATTTTCAATAATCGGGGTCATCAGGAGTAACACCCGAGTATCAAAGATACAGGGTGTTACAAGTACGTACGAACTGTTTCGCAGGTGAACGTTTCCGTGTGTGTGTGTGTGTATGTGTGTGTGTGTGTGTGTGTATCACACCCCAAGAGCATAATAAGGGAATTAGGCACCATTTTCGGGATGTGACAAGCTCAATAATTATGTATTAGAAATCGTAATCTCTATTATATAATGAGTTCATGTAATATTGATTATGTATGAGAAAACAAAATTTTTAGTATATGTTTATTATTATTAAAATAAGATCAACGTATTTTTAGGTGTTTACCAAATAAAACTAAACATATAGTGATTTGATTTATTTTTAAAAAATTGATTGATTGATGGATAGTTAGTGAATGAACAAACGAAAAAAATTTAAATAAAATAAAAAGACATGGTCTAATTAAAAAATGCTCATTATTAGAGAATAGCAATATTGAATCATTTTGAATTTTGAAAGTTAACTTATCTACCATGGTTATCACCACTTATACAGTCGGATTAAGATGATATGCCATGCTACCAATTACAAAGCAGTTACATATCAACTAGCTGGAGTATCAAACAATTACAGCTTCTCCGCCTGGCTGTCCCACAAAAACCACTTAGTCTCTTTCCCCATCACTCTATTAACTAGTTTATTTAATTGTAGATATTATTTAAAATCCATTCCAATGACACACTTATACCATTGATCCAAAGTAGGATCTCGAGGCGTAGACGGGATCTTCTACCACATTTGTGGAAAATGCTTATTTTAGAATTCTATTTGTGGGGCTCATTGTACTTTGTGCAAGAAATCCCTCCCAACTAGATGGGTCACCCTCACCAAGAAAGTGAGACGCCCCAAAAATAAGGCCAATCAACCTAACACATGGGCACATGAATTAAAAAGCTCTTCGGTGGTGTATAATTTTCTATGGTGTGGACCGCACATAATAACTTTATTGAGTTATTTTTGGGACATCCCATCATGGCAACGGGGTTATACATAGTAGTTGAATAACATTTAGATATCCGTGAATGAGTTCTCCGCATGCAAACAACTTTTATATATGCACATGTTAATAACCAGTAGAAGCTAGTGTATAAGAGTTGTAGAAAAAGCTTTTTTTCAAATGCCAATAGAGAATTCGATCTTTTGAAGACAATTCTAGATTCCATTTGAAATCCAAAATTGATGCAGGACGTACCACAAATGCATTCTTAAATGGGAGTCTATAAAACCGGATCCAATTCTTCATGGGGCATGTTGTAATAGGGTTCTAAGTGTGTCCTATTCGAAGAAATTGTCATTCAAAGTATGGATTATAAATCAATTGTAACTTTTGATCCGAGTATCATCAAGAAACACAACCTATCAATCTTTATTTAACAATGCTTTCAGGATTAGTATAACCTACACAGTGGGCCAATGACGTACGAATATTTCTTAAGACAATACGAACTTCCAATTCAAAATTTGTGATTTTAGAATTTTATTTTATTATTTTAAAATTTTTTTATTTTTATTGTATTTACTTATTCTTATAGTTTTAATTTTAAAATGTCAGTCTTATTGAAAAATAAAAATAAAAAAATCTTATAATAATGGTAAGAGTGCTTGGTAAGGTTTATCTTAACATTTTTATTTTTGACAAATCAAGTTTTAAAAAAGTTTTACTATTTTGAATAATTTTGGAATAGGATTTAGATTTTCTTTATTAGCGATGTAAATGAAAAATCATACGGATATTATTTAATAAAATATTCAAATATTTTTCTTATTTTCTTATGGATTTAAAGTTTTAAACACTTGAGAAAGATGATGATCTTTTTATTATTATTTCACGCTCATTCTGACTTCAAAAATATACTTTGAATTCTTATTGATATCTCATAACTGGATATTCATGACAAGAACCCAATCCAAATCTCTTGCTTGGCCTGTATTAGTGCAACAACACTTCCTCACAATGATGAATAAAGCGCAGCATTGGCAATGCAGTAGTACAAAGTAGACCAAAGGAGAGTGTTATATGACACCGAGGCTATTTATAATGCTACATATGCGAGCATTAAGATAACAAAACATGCAGCATGTATTACCTCAAGCTGAAACCAACTAATTCATCAAATCAACTGTCATTTACGTCACAAAAATTAAATGGGTGGAATAATCCTAACTTCTCCTTTGTGTTATACTTGTTTGTTTAAATATGATCATGGTGTAGTTTCCATTTTTAGGCATCTAATTAGGAAATGTAATAGGTTGGGTTAAGTTAGGTTTGGATTGGGTTGGGTTCTTTTCATAGTAAGATCAGGTTCAACCCAAAATCCATTCATCTATAAAATGGGTTGAAAATCTCAATTCCAATTAGACCCATTTATAATTGGATTAACCCAAATCTAACCCCTTGACCTATTTAATTAAAAACATAAAAAATATATTAAAAATATAAAAACATCAATCATATATTTAAAACACTTAATTAATAAAAATAAAACTCTTATCATAAGTAAATTATACATATCATAATTAAGTTT
The DNA here is from genome assembly GCA_037074715.1 of Magnolia kwangsiensis. Taxonomy (NCBI): domain Eukaryota; kingdom Viridiplantae; phylum Streptophyta; class Magnoliopsida; order Magnoliales; family Magnoliaceae; genus Magnolia; species Magnolia kwangsiensis. The sequence goes on along the minus strand of CM073577.1, from coordinate 2,771,183 downwards.
AAAGTTTTTTAAACTTATATTATATTATATAGTACACATATTGTAAGAAGGTAACATGCAGGTTATATTCATGACCTGTTATATCTCAACTAAAAATTCAAACTCAAAAAAGTCCTTAAATGTCTGTCTATTGCTGTCCGGTTTTCTTGCTTGTTGCAATGCAATTAGTAACATCTTTATTGGCTAAAATTTCTGCCAAATAGCAAGCAGGGTATCTAGACTCAATAATTTTATTTATTTATTTATAAATGGTAGATTTTCATTAAGTAAATCATCCGATTGGTTGCAGATAATTGGATGGTTAGGATTTGCTTTATCATTGTGGCTTTAGAGATATGTTCAATCTAAAATGAAAGTTGCCATCCGCACATCATTGCGACGTATGACTATGTTTAATGACTACCATTTATCAATCTAACCATCCAAATCATGAGGCCCACCTTAGACGGTACTGGAAAGTGCACGTCTCTGAAACCTTCTTTTCATAACCTTCGACGAGTTGTAAGTGCCCATGCCCGTACCATTTTTGCCACAATGACAAAAATCAAAGGTCATGATCAGGCAAAACGGGTGGACGGCATGGATACAAAATACATACATCAAGGTGGGCCTCACGGTAAGGGCTGCACCTATTCCGCTCCTGTATACTAAACCACGTACAATGCACAGATGAATGGTCCGGATCTCTGATACGTGTTCTGCCCTCCATATGAAGGCCCCTAATTGAATCACGGCTAAAATCAAACAAGAAAAGCTAATTTTAGCCAAACATCTGCACGTGGGAACACAAGCGCTGTCCATGTCCCTGCACGTGCGGGATCCATATATTAGGCGACCTCTATGTAAGTGTACCCTATCTTAAAGTAGGAAAAGCCCACTCATTAAGCAGGCCGCAAGCCTAACCATGGGGCCTGACTAATGAACGGTCTGGATCTCATCATTTTATTTTTTCTACTTATTCACGTGTGAATTGCTTCGCTTTTGCGCGTGCAGCTGCAAATATCATTTCTCAAAGCAACCCTCGCCACTCATCCGGTGCGTTAAATGTAAAGGAGCCTTGCCATGCGCATGTTTTCTTTTGGACTTGGTGGAATCAACATGCCCTATCCGGACCGTCCATTAGGTCCATTCCACTATTTTTATACATCCATAAAAAATAAATGTTTATCAGATGATCCAAACTGTCATTTCAGTGACGTAAATGTAGAAAATCGTTCATAGAGGATAGGCCCAATCAAGAATATTTAGAACCATTTAAATTTTTTCCATGTAACATAATAAAATGGGACTGGACCTAATGAACGGTTCAGATGAGTTATGTAAGTACCAACAAGACCAAATGCAACTATATATAGGGGAAGATTTCCATGCACTAAGCCCAATGGACCATTAATCTTCCTATTTCTTCATTTATCCAAGCAAGCATAGGCCGTAGAGAAAATAGCAGTGGCGTTTTGGTAATTTCATGAGAACTCATGGGTCTTTTTTATGTGGATTAAGAAAACTTTAATAGGGGGCCCACAACGCGTGGGGGAGGTCCTTGTGGCGTGTGGGTCCCACTCTGTCCTACAAAGCCTAAGACTAACCTAAGCCAACCACCTATCCACTTTTTGATTTGATGAAAGGTGGGGCCCACGCTATCAACTTGCAATAAATGCTAAGGTTAGTGGGACCCACTCCCTACCCGTCGCTATTATCCTCGAGTGCGCAACTTGCGTGGCTTGTGTCGGTGTGTTGTGCGCGGATTAAGCGAGTCCCGGTTACAGCTGGTGGGTGAGCCTCTTACCGTGGGGCCTGCCTTGATTTATACATTGTATATCCACTCCGTCCATCAGGTTTTACAGCTCATTTTAGAGCATAGAACCGAAAATGAAGCAGATCCAACGCACAATTGGACCACACCGTAGAAACAATGATCATTAAACGCTGACCGTTGTAAAATTCCTAGGGCCAACGTAATGTTTATTTGCCATCCAACCCGTTGATGAGGTTATATGGATATAGATGAAGGGAAAACACTTATATCAAAGTTGGTCCAAAACTATGGTGGCCCACAAAGTTTTTAGTGGTCAATGACCACTATCTTATAAGGTGTGGTCTATTCGAGATTTGGATTTGCTTTATTTCTTGAATCATAATCTAATCTCACATAAATGTGGGCTCTACGGTGAGGTATTCACCTACTAAAAAATAATTTATAATTTAGTCTCACATAAATGCAAGCTCTACGTTAAGTTATTCACCAACTAAATTGTCATGGAGACTCACCTAAGTTGACTTACCAAAAGGGGGTTATTTGTTGATATTGCCCACGATGATGTGGATGTGAGCTCATGTATATAATGAATAATATATTTTTTCTTTTTGGATAACGAAAATGTCACTCAGTTACAGATCTCTAACACTGATGCATGACTGTCTCAACAAGTAAAATATACTTTGGAAAAGTGACATGGCTCTATTCAAAATTGAAATTCAGTCCATCTTTTGGTTGATCTGATTCATTCATTTTAATCAGATAGTCGTGAATTGAAGGAAGTGTCTTTCCACTTATATGTTTAAAGCTCTTTATGACCCACAACTACATTAATGTTGTGTATTAGTTTTGAATTGTTTTCTTCTATTTGTGATAAGTTTGCAATCAAACATACACCGTCAACATAAAATTAAAACTCCGTACATATGGACAGGATAGATTTACTTCAAGACAACCTAGTGGCCCCACATAAGAAGTGGATGTGTTAAATTTGTGGAGCACTTCTACACAAGGGTTATTTCTACGTTTTCTTCTTCCTTTCTTGATTTTTTTTAATGAGAGGAGATGATAGTGTTTTTTGGATCCCTTTCTTATTCCTTTTTCATTATTCCTTTCTTGATTTCATTTAAAATTGTTTTAAAGTTTTTTTTATAGTTTTTATTTATTTTATTTTATTTTTTTTTAATTTGATTTGAATGATGAGAGTTTTTAAAAGAAAATATGGTGCAGTGTTGAGGGTCAAATATTGCATATTAGACCCCAGATATTGTCTGGATTTACGAATATAATGCTGTCTAATGGCTCGTTTTCTCATTCTTATGTGGCAAAGTGATTTTATGAGCATGGATGGAAAAAGGACGTTAAAAGTTGAGATTTAACGATCTGATGACGCCAAAGGCAAGGGACACACTCCAAGGGACCAAGATTGACAAATATACACGGTCAGAAATCCGAGAAAAGTAAGAAATTGAAGCTCAAGTGGCCTGAAGGACGTCCAGAATGCAAGATCACGAGGTTCTTACCATCCGTTCGGCTCGAAACTTCATACGTCGCCTGAGGACCATAAATTAACCGTATACGTCAAATTTCAGCCGTTAGATCTCTCTAGAAGTTGCCCAACAGTCAAATCAGCCCATAAATTCTCAATTTTGGGGCCCACCTGCTATCTGGACCTGCTTTAATTTTGGTCTCAACTCCTTAAATGAGGTGAGGAAGTGGATGGACGGATTGGATCTTGCATGAACATCAATGTGGGGCCCACCTTACATGTGCATGTGCACGGCCCATGCATGACCGCCGGTGCACCAATTCTCTAAAAACGGGTCAGCAACGCTGACCCGTATCTCCTTCTTCTTCTCTGTTTTAAACAGATGCAGCCGCGATCGCTGATTTCGCTAGTGGGGCCCACCAGTGACACATCTTGATAATCCGGACCGTCCATCAGATCCCTAGGGAGTTTCTCAACACTGCGTAGGTGGCAGACCTCCAAAATATCGCGAGGAGAGAAATCCAGCCGTCCAAACACAGGACAGACGGTGGAATAAAAGATCAAGCGGGCCACACTGATTTCACTCAGAAAACACCCCTTCCTGGACGATTTTTCGTCCTGAAGCCAATGTACGGTGTGGATTTTTGAAAATAAAGCTAAGTGGACCCCACCGATTATCACAGCGGAAGAAAATTCCGCTTTCGCACCGCGTAATGCACGGCCGCTGGCCGTTTTTGCGATCGACTGTGGGCCCCACACGTGCCCCATAAGCTCAATCCAAACCGTCCACCGTGTAGACAGCCGCGAGCACTACAAAACCATGTTATCACTTTTCACCCATGCGTGCACACGTGTGAGATACAGAGGCCACAAAAGGGCTGCTCGGTAGCGTTCAAAACTGATTCTTTTGTGATTTCTTCTCTGGGCCACGTCAATGGACGTTCAAAACTACCCATTCTTGACTGAAATTTCGTTCTGAATCCAATGGATGGGGTGGATTTTCCAGAAAATGCTTCTGTGGGGCCCACCGACCACAACAGCGAAATGGTGCGAAAGGTTTCGCACATCCGCGAAAACTGACTTTTCCGGACGGTTTTGGCCCACCATCTTTGATCATATGGCAGATCTGAACCGTCTATCATGTAGAGGACCCAAGAAAGTACTAAGGGACGGTGTTTCTTTGGAATTTGAGCGAGGAAAGTGGCGTGTTTCATGGTACCAAACTTGGCTGCGAAAATTGCACTCCGTGTCCTGCTACAACTCTGTCACTGACTCCAGCCTTCCAGCAGCTATAAAAAGAGGTTTTTGGACGTGGGGAGCATTCATTCAAGGTCTTGGGAGGAAGAACAGAGGGCTCGAGCTTGGGTTTCAACGTGGGCAGAGGAGAGAGAGAGGAGCTTGGTTTTTTTTCTTTCTCTTTTCTTTTCCTTTTCTTTTTCTCTTTATTTATTTGGATTGAGCCCATCCATGGCAGGCTAAAACCTCCTAGCTAGGGCTAGGAGGTGAAGCTTGTAGTGAGATGAGAGATTATATGCTTTTAATTTAATTTTAATTTTTGAATTGAAGTTGGTTTTAGTTTGATTTTAATGGAAATATTTTTGGTCTTTAATGGTCTGTTGTGACTGAAATTACAATGGGTCTGCAATGCTTTGAATATTTTCTTATCCCTTTTATGTTTATGACGTTAGGACGTCCCGTTGTTCACCATAGTCTCCTGGGCATGGTTGGATGACGGTACCCTTCTTAACCTTCATACATATGATTGGTTGGTAATTAGTTTAATTCTGTTGTTTGCCATAGTCTGTGGGCATGGTTTGGTGATGGAATCCATTCTAATTCATACACCTTTCATCTCTTTGAAAACTAGATCAACGGCAGTTCAGTAATTTCTCTGATTTTTGATGCAAGTATAAATTCTCCCTGATCTCTACAAGTGGATCCTCTGAATCCCTAGTTCCTATCTCTGATTTTTTTTTTAAGATTTAGATTAATTATTCTACAAGTATTCCACCATTGCTAATTGATTTAGAATTCATCTTAGCCTAGTTCTAGTTCTATTTAATTTTAGATAACATACAAGTTTCAGTCTCTTGGGATTCGACCTCGGTCTTACCGAGTTATTACTACATCACAACCCTGCACTTGGGGAGTGAACAAGTTTTTGGCGCCGTTGTCGGGGACTGACGGCTACGTTTTTCTGAAATTAATTAGTTTTAGGATTAGTTTAAGATTAGGTTTAGATTTTTTTCAATTTTTAGAAACTAACTTGTCTTCCCTGTTTTGTAGGTTTTTAAGATAGTTTCAAAATTGTTAAATTCTTTCTTAAATTCTTCCTCTCTATTCTAGATTAGTATTTTTACTAACTTTAGTTTTAGGTTTAGATTTTCCTGATTTTTTTTAGAACTAACTTGTTTTGTCTTATTTTGCAGGCTCTTAATATAGGAATCTCTAGTATGGTAACATCTTTCTAACTTCTCTTCCTCTTACTTTCCACATTGCTGTAGGATTTTTTTTTATTTTTTATTTTTTCTTTTCTCTTCTATTTTTCTTAGGATTAAATTCAGATTAAGGGTTTCATTATGTATATGCATGAGTGGCAACGTCAGTATGCTGAGAAGAATAACTTATTTTGGGATGATGATGAGATAAATCAACTTATGTCTCAAAACTTTTCTGAAACTATCATTGAGAATCGATCAGAATATAAAGATCCACCGGCTAAGAAGTCCTTACGTGATTATATGAAGGAGAATAATTACACCCCACGGATTAACAAAACAGTACGTGAGTGTTGGGGTTATCATAACTATGGTTGTGAGAATTATTATCACTCATCCGATAAAAAGAAAACAATACGTGATTATATTATGAGTGATAATAAGTATTACCAACCATCCGATTCTCCCACCTATGATCCGTATGACTATAACCAGTGGAAACATCAATGTCGGGAAGCCGAACCAGCTATATATCATAGTGATAATTCTCTTGGGTCCTCTACCTTTGAAGCCCAACCAGAAATAATCCAAGAGGATTCACTTCAGAAACTCATGAAAGCACAAGAGCAATTCAATCAACTTGTCATACAATCATGTGAACTGCTCAAATCCTCAATTCCAATAATTCAGTCACACCTTATGGAGAATGAAGAGGCTAGGTTATCCCAGCCTCATCCAAATCTAGAAGTACAATGCAAGGAAAGTGATCCTCACTCTCTTTTAAAAAACTCTAGAATTTGGAATGAGGAGTGGGATTCCCTTAATGAGCATGCGGTTCAATTTCCCGATGAGTCGATCTCAATGACTGTTCGAAAGAATGGTGAAGATACATGGGTGTCTTTTAAATACATTGATGATAACACAGTTTCCTTACATGACACACAAGATTTCAATGATGAGGAAGAGGTTAGTTTATACGAACCTCAACCTATGTTAGGTGTAGAATGTGAGGAAAGTGATCCCATCCCAAATGTGCACTGCACTGGACTAGTCAATGATGCGTATTGGGATGATGATCATGAATGTGCAACCCAAATTCTCCCTGAATCAATCTCAAATCTGGTCTAGGTCAACGATCAAGACGTGCACGAAGTGATCGGTCAAGAAGATCTACTCCACTCACCTGACATGCCTAATTTAAATGTGGAGAATGAACCTCTTATAACCGACTCTTCTAACTCTTGTGAGACATATTTAGACCACTCCCTTGAATTGAATGATGATATGATTCGGGAAGAGGAGTTGCCCGCTACGACTCTGGAATTTGAAACCACTCAGTTGAGGCCACCATCTGAGCTGCAAACAATTGAGAATTCAGCGCTTCAATTGAGTAATTTCAATGAACAGAGTGATCACATCAATGCTTCACTTACTGATTTTCAATCTATCTGTGCAGGACTGGAGCAAGAAAGCGTACCTCCATCCACTTTCAAGGATGATGGATTCTTTGCGCAGATCATCACAAGCCACAAAAACAAGTCACGCGCATCTAAATTTCCCAACTCGTGGGATTGCTTGGCACACTTTGCGGTTTCAAACGATCCCATGTTAAAAGACAAAGTGGATACCTTGCGAGACAACATCTCGGTAGTCATCACTGACCGAACGAACGCTTATTCTGAAACCCTCTCTTCCCTTGATCCTAAACGTCTACTAGTAAAGGAAGAGGAGCTGAATCTAAAACTGAAGTTTGGAACTTCGGAATATGTTGAGACTACATTACTCTTTAAGAAGTTTTCTAAACTTTATTTACTTGTAGTCTTTGATTCACCATGTAATACTAACGTTGAAACTTCTTCTGTCTTAGGTGAATCGTATATATTACGGATACCTCCAGCAATTCAATGGAAGATTTCTTATGAGGTACATAAGTCTTTCTGGAAAGTCATGCTCCAGGGCGCCCAAGCCTATTGCAAAAAGGGCTTTTGGATGATCCTGTTGAGGAGCTTACTGAGAGACTTATCAAGATACTGGCCGGAAGGAGAACCTTGCGGCATGATCGATTCAATGTTTGTGGGTAACATTACTGCAAACCCTCACGAGACTACAACTCGTCCACTAGGGGTAACCTAGGGGTTTAAAGGCTTGTTGCATATGCTAAATGCAATCGAGAGCACCTGCGAAAGTGGTATAGGTAGGATTTTATTTTTGTTTTTCTTTCTCTCGTACTAACCTGCTCTCTCCCAGTGATCTATTGGAAACTCTCTTGATTCGTTATTCAGGTACTATCTTCCCATCACTTCTCATTTACTTTCGTTGTCCCATGTGCATTGCATGCTCATATCTTTTACATTGAGGACAATGTAGATTTTAGGTTGGGGGTGGGAAATTAGGTAACCTAATCAGTATTTTCTTGGTCTTGAGCAACAATTGTGAAAAAAATTCAATTGTGAAAAAAAAATTTTCTGAAAATTTTTATGAATTCGAAGTGATTTTGACAGATATCCCTAATTTAAATTTTCAAGGTACATAATGGTGGATTTATGACTCTTGGATTCCGTATCTGTTAGATTTCATAGTTAAGTGAATTATTAATTCATGATTAGAAGTTGTAAACATTGATTGAATCATGATTTCAGGACACGTCTTGCTTACACATTAAGATTTCAGTTCCATATCGAAGGATTAACTTGGTAATCACTAAGCACGAAGGGAACGAGTCTGAAATATCTTGCCATCAGGGTATAAACATTGAACAGGTTGGGCAATTAATCTTCACCATGGGTTTGCTCCCTACAGGTGAAGGTTTGATTCCCCAAGGTTAAACATTAAAAAATTTTTTTAGGTAATTGGTCTTTTGCCATAGGTTTGCTCCCTATTGGTAAGGATTTGATTCCTCTTTTTGGCATGACTATTAATGGAAAAATAAAAAGTTGAAAAGATCAAAAGATGAAATTTATGAGGCAAGTTTGGTTATCATGAATTCTCTTGCTGGTTACCAATGAGATCCTGAAATAACAAATTCAATCTTAATATGATTAGCTGAGATTACACTATACATCCATGGATCTCAATGTTTAAAATTTTTCTAATTGAAGGATTAATGCTTTACACTTGATTATGAAGTCTACGGTGCGCTTGAGCTCAAGAGAATACAATTTCTAACATTCATGAATATTAAATTCCTCGTATTTTGTTCAAAATCTCACTCGATTTCATAGAAAGTTCTCCTATAATTCTCAACTTATTTTTCGCATACTTTGCTCGGGACTAGCAAAATGCTGGTTGGGGGTTGTGTTGAGGGTCAAATATTGCATATTAGACCCCAGATATTGTCTGGATTTACGAATATAATGCTGTCTAATGGCTCGTTTTCTCATTCTTATGTGGCAAAGTGATTTTATGAGCATGGATGGAAAAAGGACGTTAAAAGTTGAGATTTAATGATCTGATGACGCCAAAGGCAAGGGACACACTCCAAGGGACCAAGATTGACAAATATACACGGTCAGAAATCCGAGAAAAGTAAGAAATTGAAGCTCAAGTGGCCTGAAGGACGTCCAGAATGCAAGATCACGAGGTTCTTACCATCCGTTCGGCTCGAAACTTCATACGTCGCCTGAGGACCATAAATTAACCGTACACGTCAAATTTCAGCCGTTAGATCTCTCTAGAAGTTGCCCAACAGTCAAATCAGCCCATAAATTCTCAATTTTGGGGCCCACCTGCTATCTGGACCTGCTTTAATTTTGGTCTCAACTCCTTAAATGAGGTGAGGAAGTGGATGGACGGATTGGATCTTGCATGAACATCAATGTGGGGCCCACCTTACATGTGCATGTGCACGGCCCATGCATGACCGCCGGTGCACCAATTCTCTAAAAACGGGTCAGCAACGCTGACCCGTATCTCCTTCTTCTTCTCTGTTTTAAACAGATGCAGCCGCGATCGCTGATTTCGCTAGTGGGGCCCACCAGTGACACATCTTGATAATCCGGACCGTCCATCAGATCCCTAGGGAGTTTCTCAACACTGCGTAGGTGGCAGACCTCCAAAATATCGCGAGGAGAGAAATCCAGCCGTCCAAACACAGGACAGACGGTGGAATAAAAGATCAAGCGGGCCGCACTGATTTCACTCAGAAAACACCCCTTCCTAGACGATTTTTCGTCCTGAAGCCAATGTACGGTGTGGATTTTGGAAAAGAAAGCTAAGTGGACCCCACCGATTATCACAGCGGAAGAAAATTCCGCTTTCACACCGCGTAATGCACGGCCGCTGGCCGTTTTTGCGATCGACTGTGGGCCCCACACGTGCCCCATAAGCTCAATCCAAACCGTCCACCGTGTAGACAGCCGCGAGCACTACAAAACCATGTTATCACTTTTCACCCATGCGTGCACACGTGTGAGATACAGAGGCCACAAAAGGGCTGCTCGGTAGCGTTCAAAACTGATTCTTTTGTGATTTCTTCTCTGGGCCACGTCAATGGACGTTCAAAACTACCCATTCTTGACTGAAATTTCGTTCTGAATCCAATGGATGGGGTGGATTTTCCAGAAAATGCTTCTGTGGGGCCCACCGACCACAACAGCGAAATGGTGCGAAAGGTTTCGCACATCCGCGAAAACTGACTTTTTCGGACGGTTTTGGCCCACCATCTTTGATCATATGGCAGATCTGAACCGTCTATCATGTAGAGGACCCAAGAAAGTACTAAGGGACGGTGTTTCTTTGGAATTTGAGCGAGGAAAGTGGCGTGTTTCATGGTACCAAACTTGGCTGCGAAAATTGCACTCCGTGTCCTGCTACAACTTTGTCACTGACTCCAGCCTTCCAGCAGCTATAAAAAGAGGTTTTTGGACGTGGGGAGCATTCATTCAAGGTCTTGGGAGGAAGAACAGAGGGCTCGAGCTTGGGTTTCAACGTGGGCAGAGGAGAGAGAGAGGAGCTTGGTTTTTTTTCTTTCTCTTTTCTTTTCCTTTTCTTTTTCTCTTTATTTATTTGGATTGAGCCCATCCATGGCAGGCTAAAACCTCCTAGCTAGGGCTAGGAGGTGAAGCTTGTAGTGAGATGAGAGATTATATGCTTTTAATTTAATTTTAATTTTTGAATTGAAGTTGGTTTTAGTTTGATTTTAATGGAAATATTTTTGGTCTTTAATGGTCTGTTGTGACTGAAATTACAATGGGTCTGCAATGCTTTGAATATTTTCTTATCCCTTTTATGTTTATGACGTTAGGACGTCCCGTTGTTCACCATAGTCTCCTGGGCATGGTTGGATGACGGTACCCTTCTTAACCTTCATACATATGATTGGTTGGTAATTAGTTTAATTCTGTTGTTTGCCATAGTCTGTGGGCATGGTTTGGTGATGGAATCCATTCTAATTCATACACCTTTCATCTCTTTGAAAACTAGATCAACGGCAGTTCAGTAATTTCTCTGATTTTTGATGCAAGCATAAATTCTCCCTGATCTCTACAAGTGGATTCTCTGAATCCCTAGTTCCTATCTCTGATTTTTTTTCTAAGATTTAGATTAATTATTCTACAAGTATTCCACCATTGCTAATTGATTTAGAATTCATCTTAGCCTAGTTCTAGTTCTATTTAATTTTAGATAACATACAAGTTTCAGTCTCTTGGGATTCGACCTCGGTCTTACCAAGTTATTACTACATCACAACCCTGCACTTGGGGAGTGAACATGCAGTAGAATACCGTAATTGATGAATTTTTATAATAGAAAGATGTTATAATAAATAAATTTTATAATGGGAGAATATTGTAATACATGAATTTTATAAGAAAGAAATGTTATAATGAATGAATGTTGTGATAGATAATGTTTGTAATAAATGATTTTTTATATTAGATGAATGTGATAAATATTAAAATGAATTAATGTTGTATTGGATAACTGTTGTAATGAATGATTTTTTTATAAAAGAAGAATATTGAGATGAAAGTATGTTGTAATGAATGAATGTTATATGGTGAATCGCTCGTATTCACTGTTGATGGCCGATTTTCATATTATGAATCAAACTATTCGAAATTCTGTTAATTGACCATAAAATTTTTTATTATGGGTTATAAAAGTTTAGGATCAATTTGATCTTTGTATGTTTTTTTCTTAATCTATGTATGTTTGACTTTATTTACTAGTTGGATAGCAAATAAAAATTACATTGGGACATAGGTAGTTTTTAATGGTGAGAATTTAATAACAATTATTTCCTTTGACCAGGCACACCAGAGATTTGGATCCGATTAATGTTTGGGAACCATGTCCTAAAATGATTTGGAAAAATAGATGGACAACATAGATATATAACATATTCATCAAGGTGGGTCCATGGCCAGGGTAAACACGCTAGCATGCTACTTGGGTAACACCTAATCCACACCATGGGATGTGAGATCTAATCCAACCATCAAGTTGGTCCAATCTTCTTCATATTTCTGCAAAAATAAAATCTGAGCCACTCAGCATGAGGACCATAATATTTGAAATAGGTGTATGGGGTGGAAAACCTCAGCCAAGTTTTTCGAAGCCATATTTGTTTTACAAATAGTCTCCCAAATGACTAGTGAGTCAACTTATTTATTGGGATGCGGATTGCATCATACCCCCGCCTGTTTTGACAAGAAATAAATGTATTTGATTCAGGAAAATTATCTCATTTAATAATTTTTTTTTAAAAAAGATAGAGAGAATAATTATCACAATGTATTTTATTAATTTTAAATTCATTTACATCCTTATATGTTTATTAATTTCAAAATAAAGTACATATAATAAGAAAATATACAAAAATTGAATAAATTCGATATCAATTTTGGCAACATTTCATATTGCAATGCAATCTTTCAATCACCTTGGACTTGCCTCATTTTTTGTTCACATCTTAAAATGATATGAGAAAAGCGTTGAACGCATGGATAAAACACTTACATCACAGAGGGGGTAGGGCTAGGAAATAAATAAAGTGATATAGCTATGATGGATGGACCGGACCTATGATCTAATTTTCTAGGTCTGCACATATGTGACATGCATGATCTCAGAATTTAAGCATATGTAAAGCTCAAGTGGACCACACCACACCACACCACAGGAAACAGTAGTGGGAATTAAAGGCATACTGTTGTGTGAATGTAAAGCAAGTGTAGGACATCAATTTAATCCATCAAGTGGGCCCCACTGTGTGATTGATGTGGCCTCGAGATCAGGCCCAGCCACTCATCATGTGGGCCATGCCCACCGTAATTTACAAGGCCATTGCTCAAGCTGGCACTAACCATCAAACCTTGTGATGGTCCAAACCAACAAGTCAAAGCTCTATTTGGAGAGCTCGTTTGGAAATTGGTTGAACTCAACCAAGAGATTGTCAGATTAGATCCCCTCCGTCCATTATCAAATCCATCATGAAATTGGCCTACAAACCTATTTGATGATTCTTCTAATCAAATGGTGACCAGCTTCGTTGGGCTTAGAGTCATATCTCTTATATAGAAATTTCCTGAGCCCATGTCCGAGCCCGTGAAAGGTTAGGTGGGCCATTTGATTTGTGCGTCCTCGGATATTGGTGGGCCTCAGCTGATCGGATCATTTCAAATCTATATATATTTCATGAAAGGCCCAATAAAGCCCAAATAATCAAATGGGCCGGATGATAAAGAGGGTTTGTGGATTACCTTAAAACACATCACGTGACACATGTGACATCGGAATAGTGAAAAAGGTGGGACCCACTATGAAGGTCACCAGGAACCAAAATTCGGATGGTCCACTCATCATCCGGTCCACCCTCTACAAAAACAATGGACGGTGTAAATCGGACCTGCCTGCTATCAGATTCAATCCTACTTTTGTCGCCCACTTTGTGAGCTGAGATCCCATTTGCTCAAAAGTCCTAAACATACGGCATTTTGGCACATGAGACGGTTGCATGTCAACCTAACCTACAACCTGTTGTAGGTGATCATCCCACACAAAAGATCCCCCAGGCATGTGATCTGTGGGGCCCACCGTGATGTATGGATTTTATCCACACCATCCATCCATTTTATCAGATCACTTTAGATGATAAGCCCAAAAAATGGGCAAATCGGAGGCTCCAATGGACCACATCACAGGAAGCAGTTTTCCTATGAATTAATTCATAAGTCAAGCCCCTTCTGAGGCGGTCTGGCCAAATCATGTCCAAGTCCAGCCTATTAGCCTAGAACCTGAGTCCAGGCCAGGCCCGGCCGAGTGAGCTAACAGATCTGGCTCAGGCATAGCCAGACCCACTAGCCAAATACATAGTCGGGCTGCAACTCGGGTGGATTGGGTTTAGGTTGGGTTGAGGGCTAACCCGAGCCTTACCCACTGACCTGGCCTCAAGACCCAACTAGAAACTTGACTGAACCTAACTTCCAACCGAAGGTGCTCAACCCAAACCCAACCCGAATTCCTTACTCAAAATACATGCTATTTTTCCGAACCCAACTTAACCTGACCCAAATTTGCTTAACCCATTTTCGAATTGTGTTGGAGTTCTCCAACCCAAACCCAACCTGAAGACCTTGACAGACCGTCGAGTTGAGTCACTCAAGTTAAGGTTGACCCGAGCCCAAGTTGCAACCCTAATATCCAAATTAGCCTGAGCTGGGATTTTTTTATGCCCAATTACATGTCAGGCGCCCAAGAATCACAGGCCCAGTAGCTCAGCCCAAGCGACAGTTCACTGTGTGTGTGGGAATGTTTTTAATTTTTCTTGATTCATTAATACTACAATAATTCAGGCTTTTTGCGACAAATCAACTCGTTGCTAAAAATTCCAAATTGGTTATAAAAAAGTTAATTATTGACAAAGGTTTGAAATGCCGTACCAAATAGTTGATTTCTTGCGACAATTGAAAATCTTGTCACAAAAATTTAACTTTTTACGATGAAATTAGACTCATCACTTGCAAAAAGTTTAAAATATTATAGTGATTGGAAAATCATCTTTGTTTAATGCAAAAAGTAGTTGTATTGTTACCTAATTCATTATGTAATACATATTAAAAAATTTAAACTATTTATCAATCGATAATAAGTATTTTATATTTTTAACTTTTAACAAGAATTTCCTGATTATTTCCCTGGAAAACCCTTAAAATTTGAAAATCTCTCCATAAATTCTTGTAATGAGAAATTCAAAGCAAACCAAATTTGTTACGATCCACTCAAAAGGTGGGTCATACCTTTACGATGAATCAAACCTATACATCGATTTCAATAATGCAGTCCACCTGATAAAACAAACCTACTTTAATTCCTTATTTTTATTTTTTCTAAAAATGTTTCCTTCAAACATTTTCTATACTGAAAATTACTTTATATTCATGAAGTGTTTACAAGCAAGAGTAGTAGTTAAAGGCTTGGTCCTTTTTAAGTACATGAGAAATTACGAGATCCAAGGATTAAGTGGACCACACACTGAAGATTGATCACACATCATATAATTAAAAACTTCTTGGGAGTCATAGTAGTTTTGGTGTTTATCAATCATCTAAGTTTAAGTGACTTTATGAATAGAATGAATTGCAAAGAAAGATCATGGTGGGCCTTGTTTTCCCTTCATCTAGATCTATGTGACCTTCTTTATAGGTTGGATTGTGACATGGTGGGTGTCGCGAGATGTCTTAAATCTAGGTCCTTTCGCAATTGGGATGCGAAAGGGTCCTTTTACAACTGGGATGCGAAAGGGAAGTTGTCTAAACTATAAATAGGTGTTCGTAGGACTTTTCTAGGTATGACAAAAGCTTTCTAAAGGGGTTTTAGGAAAATTAAAGGGTGTAGCAAGGGTGGGATTCGAGGTTGTTCGAATCGGGTAAGTCCTTTCTCTTTGTAATTTCTGTTTTCATAGTGGAGATCTGTCGCTTTGTGTTGTGATTTTTTCCCTCAAGGGTTTTCCACGTTAAATCTGTGTTCTCTTGTGTGCTTGGTGTCATTGGATTGCTATCCTAGATCTAAATCTGTGTGATTCCGCAAGCCAAAATCCCCAACAGTGGGTGCTAAGAAGGTTTCAACGGTGATGTGGTGTGATTTATTTGAGCCTTGAATTTGCCTCATTTTGTGGCTTGTACCTTAAAATTATATGTAAAAATGGATGGACCAATGTGGTGAGATTTGATTGATGGCCAGTGCACTAATTAATTTGATGGGAAAACCTTTAAAAAGTCTTGAACCTAGCTTTGACAGCTCATGGGGTGAAAAAGAAAAAATAAGCCCCACCTCATCTCTGGCAGCATATGGCCCACCAATCAAATCTCACCTTCCCACCACCTAATCCGCGTCATGAAACATGGGACTTCTTGCCAAACTGGCAGACACTTGGCTTTACATGATAAGTACGGGTGTTCATTTGGGAATTATTAAACATGTTTGGATGAAGACAACCGTGGTCCCACCAGGTGTTGGCTTCATCCAATCAATCCATTAAATGCACCCAACTCCTAAAATTGAACCTGATACATAACTCGTGTGGGCCACACTTAGGGAAACAAAGGGAGACAATTAGGCCCGTACATGAACCGAGTTAGCTCACTCAAAAAAGTTCAATTCGACTCGGTTTGAAATTGCATTCGAGCTGAGTAGAGCTGGTTTTTTTACCTCGAAAAAATTTCTAACTGGGTTCGAGCTTGCCCTAGCTCAACTTGACTCGGATAGAATCCAACTCGAATCGAATTCAAATGGAACTAGTTTGGTGACTTGGTTACTTTAATATTGATGTTGCTCACCAAGTGTTTGATGAAATGTCTCACTGAAGTGTTAGCTGGTGAAAAAGAAAGTATGTTTTATCAAACAAATATATTTTTTTTTCTTGATTTTGATGTTGTCTACCAGGTGTTTGATGAAATACCTGTAAAATCGCTGCTGGTGTTTTGTATGCAATGGGAATTTGAAGGTGTAGTACATGTGTTTGTGAAAATGTTGCACTAGCAAACTCAGCTCAATTTGGCCCGAGCTACTGACCGAATTGAGCCGAACTGACTAATCAGGCTCGATGATTGAGTCGAGCCAGGTTCAAGCTAGGGTAGCTAGTGACCAAGCCGATTTGATCTATGCCAAGCTCGACTCGAACCGACTCATGTACACATCCAGAGACAATGCTGACTCATGTAAGCATCTAGAGACAATGTGAGGCTGATTGTGACGTCCACCATATTTTGCATATTCCATCCAACCCATTCATTATGTGCGAATGCAGTAGGGTACTGAAAGGACGTGAAAAATTGAAAAAGTTAGCCGGAAGATTTGGGCGAGACAGAGAAATATGAGTTAGTGTGATTAAGCTACCAGCTGCTATAAAAGTTATATGGCTAAGAAGGTAAAGCATATTTGAAAGTCGTTTAATACTTATCCATAGTAAAACATTACATTTACAAGTCATAGCCACGTCAATGGCTCGCTAAACCCATATTTCTCAATCTGACCTCATTCAGTTACGCTATTGCGTGACTGTATATTGCTACATTTGTGTGTCCCACCATATAGTTTTGATTCCATGCATGTAAACATAACACATACGACGCATAATGGGTGGGCCACACACTGCCTTAATGTACGGTGCTTATTGTCTGTCCAAACGTAGGGGATCATTCCCAAGTAATGGTTTTGCCTACGTGTTCAAATACACGTTAAACTGCCATGCATTTGAGCTGGTGGGACCCACCCATGATGTGTATTTTTAATCCAAACCGTGCAGATGGTGCGCCATCTAATTACATCCCAAGACATGCTAATTCAGAATTCATGTGGTACAAACGGTAGCTATGGCGCTTATACCACATGGGCCCATCACGTACATTGATCTTTGTGGTGTCTCCCATGTGAATTTTAATTTTTGGATCAAGATCGAAGTCTGAGGATGCAAAGTAAACATGACGTGGCACACCATATGCACGGTTTGGATTTCAAATACACATCATGAGTTGTACGAGTTGTACGTATCCACACAGCTTGAATGCACCTTTGCTTAAGGTGCATTTGAATGCATGTGTACGTAACCATTATTTAAGGACAAAAAGAAAGAAAAAGAGTAAGGTTTTTGCCCTTAAAGGAAAATAATAATAATAATAATAATAATAATAAAATGAAGATGGTGATGTATGTCATGAGCCATGCATTACAATTACCGGTGCATCCTTAGCTGGAATTGGAGAATGATTGGGGTCTTTTTTTTCCTTAATAAAACAAGGATGGGGTATTATTATTTGACAATGTCTTCGGTCCGGCCGGTTGGACCATAGGTTATGGTCCACCCAGTAGATAAATTCAAACCTTTAATTCATAGGACAATGACATCTAATATTGGACTTGTGCTTTTGAAAATGAAGGAAAATTTATTTATTAGTGACATGGATGATATTTAGTGATACTGGTGATATTGATTTAGATCGTGATGACTATAGGTTCTGAATGGACATGTGATTATGCCACCTGATTATGCCATAGTTAATGTATTGAAATATTACAAAATATGTTGGGGATTGTGTTGCAGAATCACACAGAGATGGATCTAGGATTGCAATCCAAGAGCACCAAGCAAATACAAAGAGAACACAACAATTTAACGTGGAAAACCCTTTTGGAAAAAAATCAAGGCACGAAGCGATAGAAATCCACTATGAAAGGATGAATTACAAAGAGAAATGACTTACTTGATTTGAATAACCTCGAATCTCACCTTTGCTACACCCTTTGAAACTCTAGAACTATTTAGAAACTCTCTAGAATAGTTTAAGAAACCTTGGAATATCTTATAATGACTCTAGGAGCACCCTATGAACTTCTATTTATAGTTGGGGAACTCTATCTTTTACACTGACTTGAAATAATTTGAAAATTGTTTCAAATTTACACAGTCCATTCACAATCTTCGAAACCTCGGACTAGTCGAACTAAAGCTCGAGCTAGTCAAAGGACACTTCGATTGTCAAACTTGTCCTTCGACTGGTCGAATTTCTCGAAAGTTCCAAAATAAATTGTTGCTGGATTTTCACCTAAACTTTCTCAAGCCAGTTGAATTTCTTCAGATTTAAGACATTTGTTAACAATAATCTCCACCATGTCTTTCATCTTAAAATGTGTAACTTCTTGACCTCTTCTCTTATTTCTGTATTACATCATAGCTTCAATCAATGCTTCCCGTGCACACTCCATCTTCCTTTTACGCCCTCACTTAGCCCAAAGAAGTTGCACAAAACTTAAACTTCTTTTTAGAAATGACTTTAGTGAGCATGTCTACTAGATTCACACCGGTGTGAAACTTTTCCAAAGTTATACTTCCTTCTTCAAGCACCTATCAGATAAGGTGGTGATGAACATTAATGTATTTAGTGCGAGAGTGATAAACAAAAAATTAAAACCAAGCACATTCCTTAAACGCTTATGTTACTGCCATATACTCTTCTTCTGTCGTGGAAAGAGCCATCACAAACTGAAGTTTCGACATCCAACTAATTGATCCACCCCTTAATACAAATGAGTAACAAGAAATTGACTTCTTGGAGTCCACACTGCCTGCGTAATCTGAATCCACATAACCTACCAATTTTGTCACTGTCTTCCTAAAAGTTAAGACGTAGTCTTTTGTACCTCAAATGTATATAATCATTTCACCGCTTCCCAATGTTGCTTACCGGAGTTTTACACATATTTGTTCACAACACTGACTACCTGTGATATATTTTATCTCATACAGGCCATGACATACATTAAACTGCCAACCGCATGAGACATAACTTATTTTTCTTCAATTGATTTAGACATTGTTCTAAGGAAAACTTGAAGTGAGCCGTGTGGGGAATACTTACTGGCTTTGCCTGATCCATTTCATACTTGATCAACACCTTTTTAAGGTATTCTTCCTGCGATAACTAAAGTCTACTCCTATTCCTATCTCTATGAATATCTATGCCAAGAACCCTCTTTGTAGCCCCCAAATCTTTCATCTCGAATGCCTTTAATAACCGAATCTTCAGTACGTTGATTTCAAACATATCATGACCAACAATCAATATATCATCAACATACAATACTAGGATAATGAACTTTTCATCCCTCAGTGTCTTGTAATAAACAACAGTGATCGTATTTACTTTGAGTAAATTTCTGACTCAACATGAAAGAATCAATTTTTTTATACCACTGTCTAGGTGACTGTTTCAGGCCATATAATAACCTTATTAACCTGCAAACTTTTTTCTCTATCCTTTTAACTTTGTAGCCCTCTTGTTGTTTCATGTAGATCTCTCTTTCAACTCCCCATGCAGGAATGTGGTCTTGACATTCATCTGTTCCAGCTTGAGATCATATTGGGCAACCAGCACCAACACGAATCTAATAGATACTTGCTTAACCACCGGCATGAATATC
Source organism: Magnolia kwangsiensis (assembly GCA_037074715.1). NCBI lineage: Eukaryota > Viridiplantae > Streptophyta > Magnoliopsida > Magnoliales > Magnoliaceae > Magnolia > Magnolia kwangsiensis. The sequence goes on along the minus strand of CM073577.1, from coordinate 2,751,082 downwards.
TTTGTAAAGTCGATTCATTCTCTCTAAGCATACCCCTTCGCTAGCAGTCTCACTTTGTATCTATCATGTTTTCTTTTAAATAACCACTTGCATCAGATCACTTTTCGGCATACTAGAAGCTTCATCAGCTCTCATGTGTGGTTTTTATATAACGAGTCCATCTCATCATTCATAGACGCCTTTCACTTTTTTGCATCAGGCTCATCAAGAGCCTCCTAAATAGCTGACGGGTCCCCCTCATCTGCAATGAGGGCATATGCAATATTAGAGTCATCCCTGTATCTTGCAGGTAACTTACAATCACGCGTTGGGTTCCTTCTCATAACTGGTTACTCCACCTGATCTTGTACCTTTATCTGCGCATCTGTCTCTGCCCGAGTATCATCTGTATCAATTTGGACGTCTACGATCAACCTTTATGATTCCTCTTGCTCATCTTGATTATTCTTGCGGAATAGAGAGCTTTCATCGAATCTGATATCACGGCTAGTGATGACCTTGCGTGTGACCTTGTCGAATAATTTATAACCTTTCACACCAATATCATAGTCAACAAATTAAGATGTACTTTTTGACTCTATAGTCTAGCTTATCTCTCTCAACTGACAATACATGAGAATAAAGCCTCACTACGAAATATGCGAAAATCTGAATAGTGCAGCTTATGACCAGTTCATACTTCCTCTAGAATTTTACATTCAATTGCCATAAACGGGGATTGGTTCATCAAGTAGCAAGCTGTGTTAACGGCCTCAGTCCATAACTCATTGTCAAACGCAACATTACTTAACATGCATTGGGCCCTCTCTAAGAGAGTCTAATTCATTCGTTCAGCCACATTGTTTTGTTTGGGCGTGTGACGCACTGTGTTGTGTCTAATGATTCCTTCATCTTTACAATATTCATTAAACTTAGTAGAAATGAATTCTCCATCATTGTCAGTCCTTAAAACTTTTATTTTTCACCCTGACTATTTTTCTATCATTGCGTTCTATTGTTCGAATATGGTGAAAACTTTGGATTTAAATTTTATGAAGTAAACCCAAACTTTCTTGGAGTAGTCACTAATGAATGAAACAAACCATGACGATCCCCTATAGAAACCTTTGGCGATAGCCCACATACGTCAGAGTATACATAATCAAGTACTCCCTTACATTCATATTTTTCAGGTTTAAATGATAATTTAGATAGTTTATTATATATACAATGCTCGCATATATCTAAATCAGAATTCTTAAAAGCTGAAATCAAACAACGATTAGATAATACCTTCATGCCTCGCTCGCTCATGTGGCCCAAATAAACATATCACATACATACAGATGTGGAATCTGTAATAACTGTTACCGCTTCACTTACCAAATTGTTCCCGATCAACCTGTAAAGGTTTCTATACTTCTACACTCTCATAATCACGAGTGTCCCTTTTGAAACTTTAAGGACATCATCAATACCAGTAAACTTGCACCCTAAAGCCTCATGTGCACCAAGAAAAATTAAACTTTTCTTTATATCAAGAACGTGCCTGACATCAGTCAAGGTACGCTCCATCCCATCAAACATCTTGATGCTCACCATACTAATAGCCACAACATTATAGACATTGTTATTGCTCATAAGACCTTTTTACCATCACATTCCTTGTAAATGGCGAACCAACTCTGATGAGGAGTCATGTGATATGATGCTCATATGCAAAGAATCCACGCATCTCTCATGCAAGTGTCTGATCATAAACACAGACAAAACATCACCTCCACTTATTTCTTCATTAGATGTGACAACATTGGCCTCCTTGGAAGAAGTATCTGAGTTTTCTTTCTTCGCTTTAGAATTTTTGTAATTCTTATTCATATGTCCATTCATCCCACAGTTCCAACACTTTAATTTACCCTTCCCCTTGGATTTAGATTTAGGTCTTGAATATTTGGTACCTCACTTAGTATTTCTTCCCCTTGTAAACAGTGCATCAGAAGATGACCTCAAGCCACCATTCATTTTTCTTATGACCTTCCCTTGAAAGGTTGAGATAATGGTGTCCACACTTAGGGTTTTATTTCTGGTGCACAATAAGTCTCTGAATAACTCATATGATGGCGGTAGAGTATTCAACAATATATACGCTTGATCTTCATCTTTGATCACTTCCTCTATATCTAGCAATTTACAAATAAGTTTATTAAAATTACTGATGTGGGCCTCCACATCTCCAACCTCTACCAATCTGAAGGTAAATAACTGTAGCTTCAAGTGTAGGCAATTTTCAGTGAATTTTTTAGTATAAATATTCTCTAACTTTGCCCATAAACCAAGTGGAGTTTTCTCCCTCATAACATTATAGACGACCTTATCCGTGAGACATAAATGGATCGAAGATAAAGCTTTCTCATTAAGAGTATTTTATTTATCATCAGTCATAGTAGACTTTCTCTCCTCAAGAGCACTATCCTCAACTTACTTGATTAAGGAACTGATCATCTTAATTTTTCATAACTCAAAGTTATTTTTCACTGAGTACTTCTCAATATCATACCTTGTGCTTCCTATTGATATTAATCCTGCATATTCAAATTTGTGTCCTAGTGATTGCTTTGATACCACTTGTTAGGAATTGTGTTATGGAATCACATAGAGATAGATATAAGATTGCAATCCAAGCGCACCAAGCAAATACAAAGAGAACACAATAATTTAACGTGGAAAATCCTTTTGAAAAAAAAAATCACGGCACAGCGACAGAAATCCACTATGAAAGCATAAATTACAAAGAGAAAGGACTTACTCGATTTGAACAACCTCAAATCTCATCATTTGATACACCTTTTGCAACCCTAGAACTATTTAGAAACCCTATGGAATATTTTAGGAAACCTTGGAATATCTTAGAATGGCTCTAGGAGTACCCTAGGAAGTCTTGTTTATAGTTGAGGAACTCTAGTTTTTGCACCGACTTGGAATAATTCAGAAATCGCTTCAAATTTACGCAGTTTACGCACAATTTGCATAACCTCCGACTAGTCGAATCAGAGCTCAGGCTAATCAAATGACACTTCAACTGGTTGAATTTCTTGGAAGTTCCAAAATAAATTGTTGCTGTATTTTCATTTAAACTTTCTCGGGCTAGTTGAATTTTCTCAGATTTAAGACATTTGTTAATAACAAAACATACATAAATCTTAATTAAAAGAAAGGAATTTTTCTAGTTGTATTACAAAATGTACATAAATTTGAATTAAGAGAGGGATTTTTCTTATGGTCTTTGGGAACTTGATAGCGGAGATAGATAATGGGTACGGACAAAGAGAAATTTTGGGCCATCGTTCTTAGTACCCTATTATATTATACTTGCCAAGAAGGTTATAGGACAAACATATGATTATCAATTTGCATATGTTTATCCTATCTGAAGAGACAAATCATGAGTTAGTATGGAGAATCTCCACCATCAGGCATTACTATGATTTAATATGCCTTTGTCCTACCTAGGGGTGTCATCAGGCCGAATTTAGGCTAGGCTAAGCTATGTCCAAGCTTGGCCTGTCTTCTTAAACATATACCCAAGCTCGGCTTAGGCATGGGCCAAAATAGTCTAGCTTGAGCTTGGCCTAGGCCCAAGACGGGCCAAATAGTTTAGCTTGGGTCCATGATGGGCCAAAATAATCCAACCTGAGCCTGACCAAGAACACATATGCAGGACCCAAACCTAAGCCTGAATCCACACACACACACATAAAGATATGGGTTTTAGGTTCCATATCTTTACTTGATGCTGTAAAACTCGTAAAGCTTTCCTCTATTGGAAAAGATGATGAGAGCCACATCGTCATCATAGAGAAAAAAGAATTCATAGTTTTTTCTTTAAAAGCTCGTTTCGATATTTAATAAAAGTTTCACCCAGTGATTGATTTTGTTCTCATCCACTTAATCTCTACCCTTCTTGCTCCCATATCTTTAGGTCCCATTTCTAAAGAGAGAGAAGATGGATGGGTTTTAGGTTTCCATTTCAATAAAGAGAGAAAATAGGGAATTTTTTTATATATTAAAACTTTGAATTTTGAAATGGTTAATGGGCCAAGTTGGGCTGACATGCTTTTGGATAGATGAGCTCAAGGCAAATCCACTTGAGAAACGGGTTGAAATTTAAGCCTAAACTCAGCTGGCGGGCCTAATACTCAAGCCTGAGCTTGCCCAAGGTGAGCAAGGCCCAAAAGCCCATGAGGCTAGCTTGGACCATTGCAACCCTAATCCTATCCGTATAGGAGTATGAATGTGTCATGGATATATGCACTTCGTTCGGACTCATTAGATACTTGCATTATTGAATTAGGATCAGTCTCTTAACTAAAAAACCATTCATGGCTAAACTATAATTGACTTAAGGATATACTAACTTTGATTAATCCTTAGAACTAAGGATGAGTGACGACATTATATCCCATCCTCACTCATCCTTAGTTCGAAACTTAGTGATCTTTCTAGGTCAAGGGGCATAATTGTGAACATATGGTGCCTAATTATTTTATTCTAATCTATTCAATCTAGGTTAGTTTTCTAGCATTGTGCTAGCTTGGTAGTTAATGAGTTAGATTGAATAATGATGATGATGATGATGATGATAAGTGTCCATTGTGAATGAATGATGAGTAGTGTTGTGTTTGGAGAAAGTAGTATTGTGTTGTATCGGAGTGACGTAGGCCTCATGCTCATTATTCTCTGTTAAATTTATAGATGTGTAAGGCCATTTATTAGAGGCGTGTATTGCAATCGGACTCCAAGATCTTATCTTAATTGAATGGTTAATCAACAAACGTGGTCAATTATACTTCTAATTCAAAACAAGTTTGTGAGATCTTTGTCCAATTGGTTAGTTATCAAGCAAGCATAGCTGGTTGTATTTCTATCTTGAGATAAGTCGTCGTGATCTTCGCATAATTAACTTACTTTTAGATGCGTGTGGCCAATTCTGTTGCGTGATGCATGTGTCTCTGTGGATCACCACCTTAGTTAATCATTTGTATTACATCTTTCGCTTATAGCTTCACATGTATGCAATCACTCAACTCTTGCCATGTGTCATGAAAAACATCACCACAAACTAAAATAGTAGTGGTGACTTCTTTTTTATGTTATTATTGCTTGTGCACAATTACAAATGTAAACTTGAAATTTACATATTCGATAGAAAGGAGTCTATGCTTATGCGCACGTGTATACGCAGGTGTGCATGTGCGCACATGCCCTGTACTTAAAGGATTCCGGGTCAGATCTTCCACCGATTGCACCCCTATGCACGCATACGAGTTTGGCATAGTTCAACACACTTGACAATAGTCTATATTAAGCAAAGATATATAAAGTCTTTTTCTTCTCTCATTCCATCCAATATAAGACTAAAGAAAAGTACCAAATAATAAAAAAACTAAACCAATACTTTAGCTCTTTAAAAAGAGTCACAAGTTTATTAATATACACATAATAATCCCCCACTTATTACCACATGTCAGCTTATTAGCCATTTAATCTAATGCAATTAGATCGGGTGTAAACATGTTAAAATGCTTTGTATAGCAATTGATGATATTTGATGGTTTACATATGGTATATTCCACAAGTTGATTTGCATGCATATCACTAAAAGGATTAGATCAATTTAAGTACTTGAGGTAAGGTGGGATCATAAACTTCATTTAGTAGAGCGTATGGAAGATTGTATCGTAATAAATTACCATAAACAGTCTCTTCAAAGCTTTAATCTCTCATTATATGGAGAACATGTCCCGGAGAAAGCAGGTCCGTGTCCCAGAGAAAGAAGGTCCGTGGACCTTATAAAAAAAGAGCTTTTTACATTACCCGTTAGGCATCATGAACAGAGAGGAGATTCACCTACATATAGAGAGAGATTCTCATATCTCCTTTACATCACATCACGTATTCTGTAAGTGTAAGGGTTCACCGTGTGGAAGGCTCTAGCATCTCCCTTGATATGACCGGAAAGGTCGACGTGTAGCTCTTATCCTCTCCTTCATCTTAGGATAGATTGAACAGAGACTTTCTAGTAAAAGAAACAACATCGACTAGATTGAATGGAGACTTTCTAGTAAAAGGACAGCATCGATTTATCAACTGAATAGAGATTTTCTAGTAAAAGAAATAGCATCGATTTATCAACGGATCATCATTAGTACCGCTAAGGTAAATCCTAACTATAAGGATTGAGCTTCTTCGTTTTAAAAAATATGAGAATATTTAAACTAGAATTCCTGTAATTATAGAAGTTGAAGTGAGTTTTTACTTCTGCTATATTTCAAAAATCCAGCATCCAGCTTCTCTGATAACTTTTCTACCACACAAGGATTACTTCGTGCAAAAATCAGCCCATCCACCCACCCATTGAGTTAACTACACTAGTTTTTTGTTATTTAAGGGCTTGAAAATTATTTTTTATGGTATGATTCACCTGATAATATAATGGGACTGATTTTTTTCTGCAGGATGATCATTTCGGCCAAGGATCGAATGTCCACGCACATGATAAGCTGGAAGATATTTGGATGGTAGCTTATGGTCCAACTGGGACGGTCGGAAGAACATCCGGTCAATATATCTTGTCTAGAACATCCAAACCATACAAAAGTCAGGCATACTATAAAGATCACCTAAAGTGGAAATCGATCTAATCCAATTAGTAGGTGGGCCATACCAGGATATTGAATCTGACCAGCGGATATTTATTGATTTTAACGGTGTAGATCTTATGATGATTATACCATAACATTTTTTCTCCTAGAAATCTTCATAGTGTGCCCCACCGTTTGCTCGGATCTGATTTTATAAATAATTGATACATTGGTGGAAACAAAGCGTCATACGTGAAAGTATGGATACAACCTTGTATTTGAATATTTTTCAAAGAGAACAATTCAAATACGTCGCTTGGCCTTTCGACATGAGGTGTGGTCGCGCGCAATTTCAATGCATTCCCAATTTCTTTGAGTGATTTGACATTCTGGCGGCGTATGTTCTTTGATACATACGCAACGCAAATTAAACCGTCCAAGTGGCGGGGACAGATCACATTCCCTTGTGTTATACGTGTAGGATATCTATTTGAGCCGTACATAAATTGGGCCCCATAGATAAGATTATCTGATAGAAAATAAGGCCAGTCTACCAAATCAGGCAATCAAAACCTTTCATATTTCAAAATGCTTGTATGGTATACTGTTTATGAGGAATTATATTATCTTCAAACAGCGAACGAGTGGGGCCCATAGTCTGTTGGGCCCCAGGATTGTTAACTATGATATCTGATCTGGAAGATTTTCATGGTTCTTCCATGCTTGGGCCCAGTAGATCAATGGTCTCGATCATCTATTTTACAAATGAAAGGTCTCTCAAGCCAAGGGAAATGTCGCCTGCAATTTGTAACCGCGCGTGCAGTCTTCCACACACGCAGCCACATATGCCGCGCTAGCACGTTTCTGCAACATCCGAACCATCTATCAGGTGGGACCCACCATACAGATTATTCGGTTGAGAAATTCAGTCTGTTCATTTATCGGGTAGGCCACACATGTAAGAAAATAAGGGGCAGCCCTAAAGATTCATTTTGAGTTCATTCATTCCTGTGTACGTGAATAGCCTACTTGATAGCCTGAGGTTTCATCCAGATATTATAAACAGTGGGCCACGGTTGATAAACGGATCGGATGTTACACACATGCTAGTTCGTGCGCGTGTGGATGTCGGGCCAGCATCCCTCCATAAACAGATGGTCTTGATGCGAGAAGGCGAAAATGGAAAGCGGATTGCGTCCTACCTCACCTAGCATCTAGCGACGAACGGGCAGTTCTATGGGCGGGCCCAACGTAATGTATCTGTTCATCACCGCCGTCATTTTAATTTATGTGTACAAAAATAAGCAGATCCAACGCTCAAGTGGACCACAACAAATATAATAATTTAATGTGGCTCACTTGAGCATTGGATTTGCCTCATTTTTATACATGTACCTTAAAATAATCCAAGAGAAGGGATGGACGGTGTGGATAAACAGATACATCACGGTGGGCCCTACCAAAGAACCACCCATTCGTGGTTAGAGACGCCGGGGGTAGGACAAAATCCGCGTCCGTGAAAATGACCCCAACCGCATGATCGAATCTCATTCCAGGCCTAAAATACGTGTTTACCAGAGGAGCGGATTAGGTGCCGCCCAGGCGGCCCTGACCGTGGGGCCCACCTTCTTGAAGCATGTATTGTATATCCACGTCCTCTATCGTTTTTCCAGCTAATTTTAAAGCATGAGCCTAAAAATCTAAGCATATTCAAATCTCAGGTGCCACACAACAGGAAACAGCGGTGATTGTCCGTTAAAAGCTTCTTTGGGGTTTTGGATCAAGCTGATATTTGATATCCCGTTCATCCAGGTCTATGTGACCTTATTAACAGGTTGGATGGAAAATAAATACTACGTTGGGCATTACGGTCAGCCCTAGGGAGTTTTTTCAATCACCCCCGTCTCCTGTGGTGTGGTCTACGCTAGTTTTGGATCTGCTTCATCTTTTGGGATCATTAACTAAATGATCTCATAGAATGGAAGAACGGGTGGATATACAGTACATATATCAAGGTGGCCCCACGGTCAGGACGCACCGTGTTGGGTAGGGCCGAGCCGCACCTAATCCGCACCCTTTTGCTAGAATTCAGTAACTTGTGGCAACCCACAGCGCATACATGCGTGACAATCTTAACCGTACAAATCATGGCCCCATTCAGGCAGTCTAATTAGTGAGATCCACCTGTGTAGGGCCCATACTCGGGCGACGCTGATCATGTGCGAGTTGCCACAACTTAAGTGAGTCATCTTAAAACCGTGTATGAAGTGGACATGATTGGTGAGTAAAATTGTCACTGATGTGTTCTTGAACTTAAATTATATATGCAGCAATTAGGGAAGAAATGTCCACCGTTCATCATGTGAACCTAACTGCATTGGGTTCATATCTTAAAACTTGGATTGATAATATATGATCTGAACCGTTCAAATAATGGCCTTCTACTTTAAAATCGGGGAGATTATCTCAGGTGGGAAAATGACTACCAACCGCACAATCTCAACCAAACATTCCCATTTTAACCTTCTAATTTACGAAATGGAGATAAAAATACCATTTTCTATCTAAAGAAAATGGCATTTTTTTTCTCGCATTATCCAAATCTATCTCAGCGGGGCATAGTAAAAAGGGTAATTTGGGAATTGATTTTTAGCCTCGAATGGCATAGAAATCGGCCTTCAATCACTACAATTTAAGGACTTTCTTTCTTACTATAATAAAAAAAGGTCTGGGCTATTTCTGTCATAATGAAAAATGGCAGTGGTTATGTTTTTATCTTTTTTAGAAAATGGCCGTTAAAAAATTCAACTCCATTTTCAATTATCCGGTACGAAATACAATCATGCAATTCACGCCATAAAACTTCTGTACAGCTCAGCCCTCAAGTTACAATATATGTGTCATGGATCTGGTGGGCCACAACCTGGACAGGATTGTAGTAAAATCAATGGATTGGACAGTTATGTCCTTCTGATTAGTGGGGTACGAATTCAACGGTTAGCATAAACTCCATTAAAGTAAGAAAATTAAACTACATCCGTCCAATCTCTCCGATTTTTGTTCTATGGGCTACCCAATATTTGCTCCACTATTCTGACGGTGCTGATCTCCATGATGTTTTGTACGTGTAATGAGATGAGAGGAAGATGCGCAGAAATTTCATGGTGCGAGATGTACGGTAGCTTTTCTACCAGATAAAAAAAATTCCCAAATCCGAACTCCTCGCCGAGTAGAAAGATTTAATTGACCGGAGAAAAAGGTCACACCCTCGTCACGTGATCAGCATGTGGGGCCCACTCGTGTCAGCGTCAGGTTGGTCGCGTTGGATTTTGATCTTATCCGTGACGTGTACAACTTTGACAGTGGGACCCACTTCTAATATCGGATAGTAATGACAGAGTCAATGGTTCCGATTTTCTCTCCTCCATGAAATTAGGGCCGTTAAATACAGGTGTTCAGGGGTTCGGCTTGGCTAATGTCGCTATGGCTTGGCTCGGCTTGTTTTTGAAATGCTAACACACGTGATCAGCCACAATGTTGTCACTTGTGCAAGGCATCTGAGCCGTCCAAAGGTTGGGCCCTGCCATGAAGGTTATCTGGTGTAAAATTCAGCCTAATGCCTTATCATGTGGGCCTTGCGTTGGAATCAGACCATAAGCTGTTGTCTAGTGGTTTTGTATGGTGTGACCCACGTGATGATTAGAACATTGGATCGTCAGATGGCGGTGAATGCTCCTGACGTCCAAAATCTAGTAAGTCAATTTATCAGGTGGGCCACAAATCTGAAGAAATTGACGATTAGATATGATATCCGTACGGTCCACATTCAACGAGCGTCACTCACCTGATTCAGGGCCCACATGACTTCAGGTCTGGCTAAGCCTAAACCCGGCCCAAAGAAGGCCCACTTGTATCTCAGCATCGGACCCGTCCCATGGCCACTGAATCCAACACCCAAATATCAGGAGTCGGGACTGCTATTTCGAGATGCATTCATTTTCAAGCGTCAAACACAAATGCCCCACATGTGCTTACGGGACACACGTGTGGCGTATCTGTTACGTTCATAGGGCCATCTCCTTAGTGAATACTGCTTATCTCCAAAATCAAGTAAGTCAAATCATCAGGTGGGCCACACGTCTCTAGAAGAAATTGTAGGTTAGAAAAATCATAACATTCTACGTCCAACGTGCATCTGCTTACCTTCTGCATAGGCCAGTCTGATTTTTAGATAGGACAACTAATGAATGTACCAGATGATGCACACGTAGGAAATGCCGCACGAGTGAGTTTTCCGTGCTTGGCGCTTGAATATAGGGCGCATCTGCATGCCTCAGCAGCCGCTAATCGGCTTAATGCAAGTCTCGAGCCAAGCTGATCAGATCGGCTCAGGTTCTGCAGTCCCAAATCCAAGCCTTATCCAAATGCGGGGTTATTTGATACTCCGGCAGTGTATGGTTCTTGATACTCAGACACTCATAAATAATATATATGACATAAAATAATTCAAATTATACCGAAAATATTCTGTATCTCACTATTTTAAGTCGTAAAACTCAAAATAAAACTAGTTGAATAATCCTAATCTTTGATTTACGGACACTTTTTTGTTGAAAAAGGACCATTGGATTTTTTCATTTTAGCCGTCCAATAAATATCTACCAATTTGATATTATAATAATCCAATTAGCCTAAATTTTAATTCATGGTACATCTATGTTGGGACCCATACTTTTGAAAGTTTTATTTGAATTAATTATAGTCTGTGTATGTAATTTATAAGTGCCCGTGTATCATCTATCGCATTCAGCCGGAGTATAAAAGTTCTTCTCTATCCAAAATTACAAATCCCGTTATTCCCGAAATACCCTTACCAAACATCAGCTCTCGCTCTCTATAAAATCGCCTTTCGTACCCGACTGGAGAAGAAAGAATCTCCCAACCTCATTCAAGCTCTCCCTCTTCTCTGTTACGGCGTATCGGATCCGATACTTTTCCGAAATGAGTTTCTTGGATAAGCTCTGGGACGACACCGTAGCGGGTCCCCGACCCGAAAACGGCCTCAGCAAGCTCCGAAAGTATTCCAGCTTCTCTCCCTCTTCCGCTCCTGCACCGTCCGTACCGATATCTCGGAGCATAACCATCCTTCGTACCTCCAGCTTGCGTAACGGTTCGACCGACACGGGCTCTAACCCGTCTTCTCCTGCCGGGTCCAGCGCACCCGAGTCGCCTTTCACAGGTGGGTATTTTGTAATTATTTTTTGAGAAATGATCCTGTAGAATTAATGTGCACCGTGTTATGGTGCTCCATCACATGTATTGGTAGTTGAATTATGCAGAATTTCGATCGGGACCGTCCATCTGGAGAATCTGGCAAAACTCATATGGATGAGATGATCTTAATGATCTGATTAAGGATACGGATCAGACGGTTAGCTTCATATGATCGCACTGATTGGGGCGACAAATGAACAGTCAGAAAGAGATTGGACCTTTTTTTAAACATTGATGGGTTGGATCTGATCGTTGAATTATTGTGGCCATCCCTGGACGGTTAGGATTGGTGATTCTAATTGCTCATGCAAACAATACATGTGATGTCCACCACGAAAATATGTTTTCTGCCTTTTATGTAGTAGTTTTTTTTAAAAAAAATGTTTATTTTCTTTTTATTATTTTACAGCGACTACTCGACGAGGGGATTTGAAGAAATTCAGGCAGAAATCTACGGTGGACATTGCAGAACCTAAAAGTCCAACCGGCTATGATTGGTTGGTTTTTTTTTTTATGTTTTTGTTTTCCTTTTCTTTTTTATGATGAACAGTTTAGATGAAGATGCGTGTATTATTGGACGGAAAACGGGTGAGAGATGTGAACCGTTCATCAGGTAGGGTGCACCATGGACACCAAAAATCGTGGCAATACACTTATAAGGTGAATACACCTCCGCTGAATTTGGATGGCTGGATTCTTTTCTCCCCGCAGCCCAATTTTTCTCATGACATGCCTGATCAGTGGGCCCACGTTACTTTTGGCCCATTTCATTTTCAGTGTCAATCTTAGCTGATGAATGGTCTGCATCTCTTACACGTGTCCCATTGTCCCGGATCCCTGACATGTAATCTTGCCAACTGATGGTTGGCTAGCAGGAAGCATCCATCATGTGGGTCCTATCTTGAATAGTGTATGATCGAATAATCACACTGAAAACTGATCGGGACCATTGATTTATTGAGTTGAATGTGAGCAATTAAAAAGTTTTCTTTCACTGGTACACAGTCAGCTAAACACATACATGGTAAGAAAATCCATTGAGTGGCTGTGCCCCACCTGCACAACAGCCAAAACATGGACGGTTCTGATCACACCAGTCCCACGCATTAGTCTCTGTCCATACTTGTATGCATATGCATACGTGCGCAATCTATATATCTATGCATGCATGCATGTACGTCATTTAGAGTAGCTGTATTAATAGATTCATCTAACTTCTTTTTTTCTTTTGCAGGATTGTGATGAGCGCTCTCGATCGTTGATGGAGGGCTGTGATTGTATCTAAAAGCAGGGACCTATATGATAGAATAAAAGATGAAAAGAGAGTGGTAGAAACGACGAGATATTGGAGTTTCGGAGAGAGAAAAGGGAGAGAGAGAGGAGGCGGTTTTTGTGATATGTATATATATATATATATATATATGTATCTACGTACATTTCTTTTGTGTTGCATTCTGTAATATTCATGGTTGTCCATGTGATTTTTCTTTCTTTTCTTTTTGAGTTTTTTTTTTTCCCTATATATAATTATGTGTATCTATGTAAATATTCTCGTAAATACTCTCTTGTTTAATGTGTTTTGATTTCTATTTAGTAAATGATTTTTGGGTCTTAATTTGTGAAATATATGAGGTTTTTTTATTTTTTTTTAAAATTTTTCTGCAAGGCATTTCTAACACATAAGGGCCATCTTGGGGTTGCAACTTATAAAAAAATGAATTTATGTTATTTTTAATGAATTTCTAATTATGTGTTAGAGATCAAGTTCTTTTTCGGAATGGATTGAATCTTACAATCAATAATCAAAATTTCTATTTTGGACTCTATACTATATATTTATAATGTGAGTAATGTCTATCAGTCTACAATTACCCACATCGCATCATGTATTTTGACTGTGAAAAAGGCTATTGTAAATAGTTTGTGAGAGTGGTTGGCACTTCAACCTAACTTCATTAATGAGAGTAGGCTGCTCAGTGGCATGATATGAAGAGACTTTGCAACAAGGGTTTTATGGGGCACCACGATGACTGTGTAACATCAGCTTAATTACTCTATCAAAGATGCTTCGTTTTTGGAAAATGCAAGTAAATATTTGTAAATTTATAATATTGACTTCTACACTAGTTTGAATAGTGCACAACATGTATGGTCCACTTGCTCTGCCAGCTTATTTTTGGGCATGAGTATAAAAAAATGAGGTAGATCTAAATCTTAAGTAGACTACACCATATGGAATATTGGTGGTAATGACGAGTTTGAAATCTATTTCCTTGTTAGGGTTTACATTGATATTTATGTGTCATCCAACAGGTTTATAAAGACACATGGTGTAACACCCTGAAAATTGGGAGTTGTGTATGCACTCGACTCCCAAATCTTCGGGTGTCACTTATAACTTATTTTTTTATTAGTTTGCGATTAATCAGATTTAAATGCGCTGTATGGAATTTTCTTAGAACATAAACATAATCACAACGGGTATACTGAAATGAAAGAGGCCAAATATACCTATATATACAGGTCTAAAAGAATGAAAAGGGGTCGCCCAAGGCGTTGCTCATCAAAAATCACAAAAATCATAAGTCCAAAAGAATAGAGCTAAGTTCGCTACTCAACGATCTAAATCCCATCTGCTGGGCCGACGGGGAACCGTCCATTAGCTGAAAATAGGATAGCTCGTCCTCCTCCTCCAGGCTCGCGCCATCAAGCTCCTCATACTCTGCATCACCTGCATCTACGAGAGAGTTCGGTTGGTGGAGTCGGTGGATCTGTTTCAATTAGTTTATGATGGGCTACAACGTTTGTAAAGTGTTCTAGGTTCCATATATATGTGAGCGAATAGGGTTAGACAGTAAATAGGCTAGACCGCATAAGTCCAAACAAACACGTGATAGATGACATCGGGTACAAGCGACCCATGTAGTCTAACTACTGTTGCTCACACGCACTTGCCCAAATCCATAAGTTTAGTCTCAGGATAGTCCTACCAAGAGGACCGCCTTCACTTTCCTCATTTTCCTGACCAACCCAAGGGTTGATAGTAATTCCATAATATGCCACAATCAGGGTTATCAACTAGCATAACAATATCATGGTTTCATACATCTCAACATACAATTCAGATATTCCTAACAAGCAAGCTACATTATCATGAAACAGGTGCATGTGAGTTGTGTGGGTTACTAAGGAAGCTAAATACTTCCTACACACATGGAACCAAATTGCACAAGAATTAATACTACATGTTATATAGCAACATCATATGAGAAATCAAATAAGACATAAATATAAGATCATCAATTTATATCAAATCATGTGAGAAGCAAGAACAACATCATATGAGAAAATCAACAAGACTTACAATTCGATACAATTCTAAACAAATCAACAATTCCTAAGTTTACTCTATATTCTCCAAATACATCATCCAAGCATACAAAATCATTAAACTCCTAATGAAATTGGTGTTAGGCCATCTAAGGATAATAGTCCGCACCTTAAGAGGAGATTTTCATTCTTTGAAATCTTAGGGTTTCAGAATTTGGGTAAAACCGTCAATTCCTAAATCAAAATCAAGAAAGATAACATTAATGGCTAAAAATCTATATTAGGTTGCTCTATTGAAGGGAAATATACCATTCTTACCTCCGCTTCTTGGTACTGGTGGGTTTGGTGGAAGTTTTGTAGTAGCCACTAGTTCGGTTGAGGAAATACTAACCTTACAAACATCAAAATTTTTCTCACCCACAAACATTCTCTCCCTTCTTCACTCTCCCTTCCTTTCTTCTTCCTTCCTTCTCCCTTTCCTCTCTTCTCTCTTTCTCTCTTTCTTTTCTCTAGGGAAAAATTGTATAGGGAGAGGGGTGCCCAAATAAGGCCCTTCCTGCCCGCTAATCATATTGATATACACCATAGGATAGTTAGCCCTAATGATGATCTACGTATGTACATGATCGGCCCGCTATTTGGATGCACCGATCGACAAATATAATTAGAAGTCTGTTCAACGGTTATCGATGGTCGATCGGGGCCGCGACTATACGGATAAGAGAATGGAAATATCCTTACTCCACAGTTAAAGTTTAGTCGTAAATCGACGGTCCGAAATCATCAACTTTGCATAAGAGTGGATGACTCAATTCACTTAAGTTTTTGTTTATTCCTTTAGGGTATTCGCACTTCTCATGCACTCGTCCTTTAGCTCAAGTTGAGCGGTTTTGGACAGCACTTAGGTCTGACTCCCGCGATGAACGTCAAGCCCAGTAAGAAGGACATTATTCTATAGTTTTGGAATTAGTGACCCACCAATGAGCGGTCTAAAGCTCGTTCGGGAAATTGGGACATTTCTGTAATGAATTAGGTACTGAGATTTCTCATGAGCAATAATTAGGGTTTGGATTAACTACATTCATAGCGTGACCTATTTATAACGAGTGAAAGTAGAGATTTGGTCATGATTACTCTAAACCGTTGGTTTTAGGCTAAAAGAGTAATGGGGTTGATTTGATCTATTATTCAAGATTCAGGCCTTGTCTGACTCGGATTCAGTTGGATCTTTAATTTAGTTATGATTGTCTTGATTTATTAGTGATGGATCAGTTAGATTTGGTCCGTATGTGAGTAAATCACGGGGCTACATCTGATGTTCAAGTGATCGAGCGAATTCGTTAAATTCCTACGGTTTATTAATTTAACTTGTGCGGTTCTTTACTGATTTCACCCATGTATATACTAATATTGAGTGCTAATTGTCATTAAGTGATATTATAAGTTAATTAATACAAAAATATTTTAAGAATTTTTAGAAATTCAAAATAGTGAAAATCCAAGATGTTACACATGGTCATAGATAAAAGTAAACACAAATATCAAACTTTCAAAACTTCTGGAATCCCTTAGAAGTTTTCAACTGTAGGCATTCAATTCCCATTGTTTCCTTGTGACCTGCTGCCTCATTTTCAGAATGGATAAGACATACATTATGTTGAAAATAAATGGTTTTTCAAAATAATAATTAAAAAAAAAAATTTTAAATTTTCAAAATTTCAGGATTTTCCTGCCAAAATGCTTTTTAAAATTTTTTGAATTAAAAGTGCGGTGTGTGCTTTGTCCCACATCAAAAATGGTTAAAATCTTTTTGTGGTTTATATGAGATGCTGTTAAGAGTATTCTTACTTGGAGCTTTTGGAGGAGGTGATACACAGGTTGCGTGTTCCAGTGCGTAGCACTGGAACACAAGCATGAGAGCGCGGGCTCGAGCTCGGGCTCAAGCACTGGTGTGGGCAGTGAGGCAGTGTGGCAGTGTGGTTGTAGTGGCACTAGATGGACCACTTCGCACGTGCGTATCATATCGCAGAGTGGTCGTTCCTTCGTGAACCGGTGCGACCTCGGTGCGATCGTAGTGCGATGGGTCTGGTCAGTTCCTTAAGGCAGTGTGAATCTAAAATGAGCCTGAGTTTTTATAGGTGACTGAGAACGGTCGGATATTAAATTCAAAACGTCCATTCATTTCTAACAACGGATAGCTACCTTAAAAACCATAACGGTCTGAAAACGGACGAGCCATGATGATCCAGCGGTCAGATCCTTTGATCTGATGACCAGAAACGCATAAGATTAATGGACAACGGCTAGAAACATTTTTCAAACGTTCTGTACCATTGATAGCAGTCTAGCAACGGTCCATTACATGATGCTTATATAAACTAGACCATTCCAGTCTGATTTCATCATCTCAACACACCCATCTCTCCCATCATCAGATATGATCTATAGCTCCATTCTAAAATACTTAGAACATCTCCACCGTCTGAGTCTACCAGAAGAAATTCACTGCATTAAAATTATTCCACAGTGGACCTATCGTGATTGCTGCACGCTGGATCCAGAAGGCTTGTCTTATCCTGAAAGCAATTCACCTGTAACCCATCAGCAGTAGATAAGGGGGAAAATCACGCTTTAAGGATAGCGTATTTTATACGTGATTCAGCCTAGTGAAACATTTGATTTTTGAATTAATTTCTTTTTATTTTCGGTGTATCCAAACTCATATTACCAACAATCTTAAAGCGTGATTCCATGGACATCGAAAGTATTGCATCAGTTAAATTAATGAACTAGGATCGGATTCGATTGGACCGATTCGATGGTTCAAATTTCACTAGATGGTAGGACAAACTAAAATTCCTGCTGACCGCTCTAAAGATCTATTACATCCTGGACCCGACTCTCCAGCCTCTGCCTGAAGCAAAGGACACTTATACTCCTGAACAAGTTGTTGTTAGGATCAAGCGACAAGAAGATGAATTGTTGTGTCGTGGCCACATCCTCAATGCTCTCTGTAACACCCCAGATTTTTTTCAACCTGAGATTAGACGTCCTTAGGCAATGGGCCAACCATAACACCTTGGTAACCTCTCAGAACCCAATTCCAAAGCCAAAGAAGTCACTTAGGATTAAATTTCTTTAGAAATTAAGCATAAGTTAGCTAGTGCTATGCTAGAGTAGCTGTGAAATTGTCCCTGATCACTTTAAATACGTTCTATAAGACCCAAAACTTGTACAATCGTTGATGCTATGTTACCCTAAAATCCAAGATCAAACTCTAAATCGGTTTGTTCTCGGGAACCCTTTGAAACTTTGTATTGGATCTAAACCGCGCGTCGAAAGTCCGATATCTACCATCTTAGACCGTTATGACCGCTTGGCTGGACTTGACAATCATTTTGAAAATTAAGGCCAACCGACGTTCAGAGGCTATTTCATTGAGCCTGTAGTGAAGAGAGTAAGAAAAGGGTTAGATTTGGAAATTTTAATTCAAATCTGGCACGTGACTTGGCGCGTTATTATTAAGCGTTCTGACCGTCTGAATTAGCCAAATTACACTCTCGGATCAGGAAAAATTTCTCTTTCATATCATGAGACTTGTAGACCTGATCTAGGTGCGATGACCGCTGAACTGAAATTGGACCGCCACGTGCGATCTGCGAACTCTTCTGGCCTGAAAACTTGATGTGTGCTAGATCCAGTATGCATGAGCTTAAGTCCGACCGCGTTCGGCCAGGGAACCTCCCGAAATACTCTTTTGGACCAAAACAGCCCCGGTTTGGTTATACCTCAAGTAAACTTTGTTCCTGAGCCTAATTTGGAAAGGTTTTAGCCTATAAAAGGGCTTTAAATCCTCACATATCTCACCCATCCGAATTTGCTAGAAACCCTAGCTAGAGAGAGAGAGAAAGTGAGAGTTTGTGAGAGAGTGTGGGAGTGATCTTCCTGCCACCTGCACTAGATTTTGCACGTGCCAAAGCACCGCATCTCAATCACTTTTTCGATGATTCCAACGCATTTCTAGGTAAGGAAAACCCTCAACACTTGTTGGTTTAAGGTTCCGTCGATTCCAATAGCGAAGTAGCTTATACATCTTGCGTATTAGGTCGCCTGTTCGCCGTAGACGAAGCGTATACGCTCCGTTCGGAACGATATACATCTAGGGTAAAAAGGTGTGGATTTTAGACGCTTTGATTGACTGATTTCAAAGTTTTCAATGTCGTTTAATAGTAGATTATCGACGGCAACGCCGTTTGACATGTACAACATGCTGTCCGTTTTCTGTTTCGTAAATATACGGAAAATATGAGATTTAGGGCATTTTAGTCATTTGTAGGAAATACTGTATACATGCATATTTTGCTGAAATGGTTGCCATGGTTATTTGTCGCATTAGGATATTAGGAATGCGTGTATAATTGGTTTGGCGAAGAGATTCGCCCAAATACGCACTTTGAGTCGACATACACTATGTAGACTTAAGTGTGTAGGCTAAGTGTTTGTATAAATGTTTGCATTAGTATGTATTGAGTATATGGTGTTGTGAAATAGTTTTGAGATTAAATTCTCAAGTAATATGCTGATGTAAATAATCTCCATCATGTTGGCTAGATGTATTGATTTCTTTATGTATAGGAAATGTATATGTTGGATGAATTGCTTAAGTGGTATGTTAAAACATGTTTCAACATGCATATATTGTTGTATTTCATTTTCATTACTCTTATATGATTGCTAATGTGAATTCACAAATGTTTGGGGCTATACTTAGTCCAGGTAGTCGGTAACAGAGTAAATTCGTGGTTTTCTTGTATTTACCACGAAGGACGCGTCGATGAACGTGAGTCGTGTTTTGTGTTGGCGGCAGTGGTTAGGCCACACGAAGTGTTTCATGCACTTCATGTCATTCAGCTTGAGATGCGCTCGCACTAGTCGAGCCCGTCAAGTAACCCGACTGGCCATTGTATGTTCACCCTGTATGAGTCATAACTGCTTGAACCTAGCGTACTGAACTTACCATTGAAAACCCTGTTAACCATGGTACCTTGATTTATAAAGACTCATGAGCCGGGCATGGTGGTATGGGATCCCGCGGTCGAGCTGTCGGCCTACGCTGGGGCCACAAACCTCCCCGTAGTGACCAATGAGTACCCTACTCTGAGCAGATTATGGTGGTATGGGACACTATATTCTTGCTATCGGCCTACACTGATTGGTGATGAGTCCTTTGTAATGACCTTGAGTTTATCCTGACATTGCATGGGGGCGACGAGTCCTGATGCAGTCTTAAGGATAATTAGGCCTGTATTGATAAGGTGATGGGGGAGCGGTGCAACGAGTGCGAGTAACAGCCCTGGCAGCCCTTGCAGTAACCTATAAATATAACATCGTATGAGATTACCAAGAGTGACGACCCTAGATAGGATCTGTGTTGGGATTGATATAAACAAAGTACCTTAGTTTCCCAATACTGTTATATGAAAAGGAATAATAACAACTTGGTAATCATATCCACATCACATTGCATGTGCGTGGAAGATGTGGAGCACTGAGCGGTACGCAAGCATGTCGCAGATGCAGATGGTGCCGTATGAGGGAGAATGTCGGTGAGGGCATCCATCATGTCATGTCATATTGCATTAACAACAGTATCTAGGAATGTTTGACTAATGACTTTACTATTAATGCGTGATTAATTTGATAACATGTTAATCTTTCCTTTATTATTTCACTGAGTTGATCACTCACTCCCACGTTACGGGACGGTGTTTCCGGACACCACCAGAACCTTTTGTAATTGCAGATGATGGCGCGGCCTGCGAGGCGAAGCCGGACTTGATGATGATGAGGAGGATCCCTCCTTTATGCGTGTTCTGATTGACGAGATGAAAGGGAGGTTGAGTAAATGCCTTGACACTTGTCATTTTATATTTTTGTAGCACTCATGTATATTCTTTTCTTTCCATTTTTGGAGTATACATGTATTTAATTAACCTAGTAACATGTTCACACTCTGGAGACATACAACAGTTTATATATGTTATACATACTATCACAGTCTTCCGCTTGCTAATTTAACTGTCTCTGGAGTATGATATGCTATTTTGGCTTAGTCTCAATCTTGTTTAATGTCATCCTACAGACAACATGCATTTATCATTATCTATATTGCATAAATGACGTTCTGCAACTCAGGAGTTGGGTTTCTACCCGACCCCTGATTTTCAGGGTGTTACACTCTCTCTGATCGATTGTATGATTTGTACATGGGGACTACGTCAGCAAAAGAAATTTGGAGCGCGCTGGAATACAAATACAAGGCTGAAAAGGAAGGTACACAAAAATTTATAATTGTCAAGTATTTCGACTTCACAATGGTAGACAATCTACCGTTGCTTGCCCAAATTCAAGAATTACAACTTATTGTAAACAAAATAAAAGCCATAAAAATTAATCTTCCTGAATCCTTTCAAGTCGGAGCTATAATCACAAAATTACCTCCGAGCTGGAAAGACTACAAGAAGAAACTACTGCATAAATCTGAAGAATTCACCCTAGAACAAATTTAGAAACATCTTCGTATTGAAAAAGAATCTCGTAACCGAGACAAAAAAGATGATGCTAATGGTGCATCCTCGTCCAAGGTAAACACAGTAGAATGACCATCCCAAAATAATACCTATGAGAAAGCTGATTTCCTTAAACCTAACAAAGATCAAGGAAAATTCAAGAAAATCCAAAAGAATAAAAACGACAAACTTAAGAGAGCTTGCTATGTCTGCGGCAAGACCGGGCATTTCGCTCGAGTCTGTAGGGACCGAAAAAAGCCTAAGAAAGAGGCTAATGCAGTAGACGATGAAATCGTAGCCATAGTCACAGAAGTGAACCCAGTTCAAGAGAAAATTCTTGGTTGGTGGTATGATACAGGTGTCACAGTCCATGTATGCAATGATCGATCTGCCTTTAAAACCTATGAAGACGAGACCAATGGTCAGAAGGTTCAAATGGAAAATGAAGGATGGTCGAAAGTTGCAGGAAAGGGTTCTATGGAATTACTCTTTACCTCTGGAAAGAAGGTAATATTGACCAACGTACTGCATGTCCCAGACATAAGGATGAATCTTCTCTCAGAGGATCTCTTAAGCAAGCTTGAGATTAGGGTTGTGTTTAAATCAGGCAAGCTGACCTTGCTTAAGAATGAGAACTTTATGGGTAAGGGTTATAATTGTAATGGGATAATCAAACTTTCTTTGAATGAAATTTTTTTTACTTACATGATTGAGTCTGTGACGCTATGGCATGATAGACTAGTCCATATTGGCTATAATACCATAAAAATCATGGCTAAAAATGACCTAATATCATACAATGATAGTGACAAAGATAAATGTGAAGTATGCATACAGTCTAAAATAATCAAGAAAACATTCCCTAGTGTTGAGAGATCATCTCAAATATTAGACCTAGTGCATACTGACATATGTGAACTAAATGGCATTCTTATCCGTGGAGGTAAAAGGTAGTTTATAACGTTTATAGATGATTGTTCAAGATATGTATATGTATATCTGTTAAAATCGAAAGATGAAGCATTTAATGCATTCAAGATCTATAAATCCGAAGTAGAAAATTAATTAGATAAAAATATTAAAATCCTTCGGAGTGACCGAGGAGAAGAATATTTCTCTAATGAATTTTCTAACTATTGTAAAGAATACGACATAATACATCAGTACACAGCACCTTATACACTACAACAAAATGGTGTAGCAGAGAGAAAAAATAGGACATTAGTAAAAATGGTCAAGTCAATGCTAATACAAGCACAGTTGCCATTAAACCTATGGGGAGAAGCACTGTTAGCTGCATGTCATGTTTTAAACCGAATTCCATCTAAGAAAACCAAGACCTTTCCATACGAAATATGAAAAGGAAGAAAACTAAACATAGGGTATCTTAGAGTGTGGGGGTGTCTTGCATACTGCAGAACACCAGAACCTAAAAGAACTAAGTTAGGACTAAGAGCTATCAAGTGCACCCTTGTACGATATGCAAAACATAGTAAGGCTTATAGACTTCTAGACTTAAACACTAATGTAATAATAGTGTCTAGAGATGTAAAGTTCTTTGATAATTCTGTATTCACGGAGAAAAAGAATGCTGAGATTCAATCTCCTAATAAAACTATAAAAGAAACACATATAGAAGAGAAAACACCTAGTGAACCTCATAGGAGTCAAAGAGCAAGAGTAGAAAAGAGTCTTGATCCTAATCAAATAGACTCTCAGCGACTCTCTTTTCATCTAGGGGTGAAGGTGACAGAGAGAAGGTGACTAGAAAAATACTTATGGTTTTAACTATAGAAGATGAACCTAAAACCTTTAGTGAAGCTATATCTTCAAGAAAATCCACTTTTTGAAAAGAAGTCATTAATGATGAAATAGATTCCATAATGTCTAACCAAACATGAGAATTGGTAGATCTACCTCAAAGTTCTAAACCAATAGGATATAAGTGGGTATTTAGGAAAAAATATCACACAGATGGTACAATTCAAACCTTTAAGACAAGATTAGTTACTAAGAGTTTTCGACAAAAAGAAGGAATCGATTATTTTGACACTTATTAACCAGTAGCTTGAATAACATTGATTAGGATCTTATTCGCTTTGACATCCATACATCATCTTCATATCCATCAAATGGACATAAAGATAACATTCTTGAATAGTGATCTCGATGAGAAGGTTTACATGGAACAACCAGAAGGGTTTATTATAAGAAAATGAAAGAAAAGTGTGTAGACTTATTAAGTCTTTGTATGGATTAAAACAAGCACCAAAACAGTGGTATGATAAATTTGATTCTAAAGTTCTGTCTTATGGTTTTGAACATAATATTATTGATAAACGCATATATTTAAAACTATGCAATGATTATATTGTAATCATATGCTTGTATGTAGATGATATGTTAATAATTAGTAATAAAATGGAAGGTGTAACTGAAATTAAAAAGTTTCTCTCTTCAATTTTCAAAATGAAGGATCTTGGACAAGTGGATACTATATTAGGTATCAAAGTTAAAAAATATATTGGGAGTTTTGCATTATGCCAGTCTCATTATATTGAGAAAATAATAAACAAGTTTAATTACTTGAAAATTAAAGAGGTAAAAACCTCGTTTGATCCAAGTATCAAGTTAAAAGAAAACAATGGAAGAGCAGTTGCACAACTAGAGTATGTTAGTGCTATAGGCAGTCTTATGTATGCAATGTAATGCACAAGACCAGATATAGCATACGCTGTGAGTAAACTAAGCACGTTTACGAGTAATTCAAGTGTTGAACACTGGAAAGCAATAAGTAGAGTTTTACGTTATCTTAAATAAACCAAAGAACTATGGCTATTTTACTTAGAATTTTCAGCAGTGTTGGAAGGATATACCAATGCAAGTTGGATATTGAGTGCAGGGGACAACAAGTCCACTACAGGGTGAATATTCACCCTAGGAGGTACAGCTGTATCTTGAGGATACAAGAAACAAACTTGCATAACGCACTCAACTATGAAATCTGAGTTCATAGCTTTAGTTACTACAGGCAAAGAGACTGAGTGGTTAAGGGATCTTCTATTAAAAATCTCATTCTATGCGAAGCCTATACTGGCTGTTTCACTTCATTGTGATAGTGAAGCCACTCTAGAGAGAGCCTATAGCGGCACCTATAATGGGAAGTCCAGACACATAAGTTTGAGACATGATTATGTAAGGCAATTGATTCAAGATGGAATCATTGCGATCTCATATGTAAAGTCGAGTAATAACTTGCCTAATCCTTTTACTAAACCTCTGACGAGAGAGGTAATAAAGACAACATCTAAATGGATGGGGTTGAAACTCTTTACTCAAAGTTTCACCAGTGAAAGAAACCCAACCCAAAATTAGAAAATCTCTAAATATTAGGTTTAATAGGTAACAATAATTTACTGATAAGTGAAAAGTTTCAATACTAAATAAATTAATAACTTCATCCAGGATGATAGTGCTAGCTGTTATAAAAGAGAAATCAGTATTAAACTCTTAATGAAATCCAGTCAAACAGGACAAGTGTTTTAATGGAAACACTGGAAGGATTTCACCTATATGAACGTAGAAGTAGTGTCGCATCTTATGAGAATTAGAGTTATCTCGTGATCGTTCATGAAACAAGATAAGCACATGACCATTAAAAGTTCTAAGCGAGATTATAAAGGAACACCTAACATGAAAACTATTATGTGTATGGTATTTTCAGTTATATCATATAGAAATAACTGGTTCAATGCAGCGGTAACCAGAAATTTCGAAATAACTTTAAAATACTTACACTAAGGAAAGATTCAAATCGCAAGATATCTTTCTTTATGCATGATAACTGTTATTATTCTGGTAGAGTTTTTCATTATTTTTAAAATCAGTGGGGGATTGTTGAAAATAAATGGTTTTTCAAAATAATAAAAAAAAATAAAAATTCAAAATTTTTAAAATTTCAGGATTATCCCGCCAAAATGCTTTTTTAAATTTTTTAAATTAAAAGTGCGATGTGTGCTTTGTCCCACATCAAAAATGGTTAAAATATTTTTATGGTTTATATGAGATGTTGTGAAGAGTATTCTTACTTGGAGCTTTTGGAGGAGTTGATACATAGGTTGCGTGTTCCAATGCTTAGCACTGAAACACATGCAGGCGCGCGCACTCCCGCCCAGGCTCGGGCACTTGCTTGGGTAGTGAGGCAGTGTGGCTGTAGTGGCGCTAGATGACGCACTTCACACGTGTGCATCGTGTCGTAGACTACTCGCTCCTTCACGAACCGGTGCGACCTCGGTGCGATCGTGGTGCGATGGGTTTGGTCAGTGCCTTAGGGCGGTGTGGATCTGAAATGAGCCTAGGTTTTTATAGGTGACTAAGAACAGTTAGATATTAAATCCGAAATGTCCATCCGTTTCTAACAACGGATAGCTACCTTAAAAACCACAACGGTCCGAAAACAGACGGACCATGATGATCCAACGGTCAGATCCTTTAATCCGACGACCAGAAATGCCTGAGATTAATGAACAATGGCCAGAAATGTTTTTCAAACGTTCTACACTATTGATGGCAGTCTAGCAACGGTCTACTACATGATGCCTATATAAACTGGACCATTCCAGTTCGATTTCATCATCTCAATACAACCATCTCTCCCATCATCAGATATGATCTACAGCTCCATTCTAAAATACTTATAACATCTCCACCGTCTGAGTCTGTCAGAAGAAATCCACTGCGTTAAAATTGTTCCACAGTGGACCTATCGTGATTGCTGCATGCTGGATCCAAAAGGCTTGTCTTATCCTGGAAGCAATTCACCTGTAACCCATCAGCAGTAGATAAGGAGGCGAATCACGCTTTAAGGATAACGTATTTTATACGTGATTAAGCCTAGTGAAATATTTGATTTTTAAATTAATTTCTTTTCATTTTCGGTGGATCCAAACTCATATTACCAACACATCAGGTAGACTCCACAGTTGTTATGTTTTCTCATCAAATAGGATAGTTGTTGATCTCACATTGGGTGTGACCGTGGAAATACAAAAGTGAATAATGATTATTTATTTGGGGTGATTAACCATATGAAAATTAAAAAAATCCAACACCTCCTACATCATGTTAGGAATTGATTCTATAAACAAGGTAAATTTAAATCTCAAGTGCGCTACCACACTGAAGAAAATTCACATGGGTCACCCTATTGAATTGCTTCTCTCTTCACCTAGAGTGTGTATGCAGCAGCTGCACACATCCATTTCCTCTCTCTCTCTCTCTCTACGGTGGATTCACAGTACACTTGAACTACTTGGCCACATCTGCTCCTCCCTTGTATAAATGATTGAATTTTCACTTTCTGTGATTTTATATATATATATGTGTGTGTGTGTGTGTGTGTGTGTGTGTGTGTGTACGCGAACTATTGCAAACTTTTTTGAGAATTCATCATACATTATATGACTCCAAAATCTTAACGGTCCACGTGAAGCAGAACCTCATAAAACCCCCTTGGCCCAATTTTTACTTTGATACAAAACTTTAGTGGCCCATGAAAAATGAAAACAGTGATTTTCATTTCTTTCCTATGGCCCACCAGAATTTTAGATCAGGGTGAAAATTTGTCCCTTGAGGTTTCATGAGATTCTGCATCACATGGACCGTTTGGATTAGACACTCATGACACACGTGCAAAGTTGAGCACGTGCCTAGGTGTGCAGGTGAGCATGCCTATATACATACATATATATATATATATATATATATATATATATATATATATATATATATATATATATATATATATATATATATTGAACATTAAATGCTCCTCTCTCTCTCTCTCTCTCTCTCTCTCTCTCTCTCTCTCTCTCTCTCTCTCTCACGCAGGAGGACATATCACAAGCGCAAGTAGTTGGACAATAAAGTTATTTTATAACTAATATATCCTAGTTTTCAAATGGATATGATGTTCAAACCGTTCATAAGATTTGACCCCACCAACTAGCTTATAAAGAGGGAACAACATCCCTTTTAAAACTACCTCTCCACCCTTGTCTTTTACCTGGTTTGTTGTATTCAGTGTCCACATCATTCATGCATGTATCGAATGCTTAGCTTTCATTTTCTTAGTGGGTGCAGTGGGACCCTTCCCAACTTTACCATCTATGTTTTTTTGGCGGGGTCAGTGTGGGTCATACATGAATATAAGTGAAGAAATAACATATAAAGAAAGGAGAGAGAGAGCGTGTATATGTGGCCTCATGGCTTGTTTATCTAAGTTATTGATCCGATGGCCCCCATCATGCATGGATGGACCATGGCTAAAAAATCTCTTCAACTCATCAACTTTAAACTTCACATTATTACCATGCAAACATATGGCTAAGAAGAAATTCACCAATAAGTGATGTTCCTCCACTTCGGGTATTGATCACACTCATCCAAGATAGGGTCTGTAAGATCAATTAATGGCTCATAACAAACCTCCAAAGAGGAATAAGAAACTTAAAATGCGATAGGAGATCTCATATGCAAGTATTTGCATAGTAGTTATTGTGCAACTAATAAGTCACAATGGGTCGAGTGCGCATGACAACCTATACCCATCAGAAGGTTGGCCCCGGCAACACCACTTAAAACTCATAATGCAAAAATGGGTTGTTTCTCGGTTAGGGGAAGTTTTTAGTAGATCAGGTGGCCAAGTTTCTCCTTCTTCATCCATAATTAATATGTGTATAATAGTTGTGATGTAAGAAGGTTGCTCAGCAGGACCTAGTGATGATATAGATGGGTTGGACGATATTGTAGGAGTGGGATGAAGAGATGTGTTTTACTAAATACTTTGTGGTGGCAACATAATTGGTTCATCATTTTCTTGGCTGAGTTTAGTCAGTGGAGCCCCGGAATGAGGGGAAACATTGAAAGTCACCAGCGATTGAATAGTTTCCATATCTCCAAGAATATGTTCATCATGTCGAGACACATTACCTGCGGTTACTTCAGAATCAGAATCGCCAAGTTCCACCGTTTGATTTGAAAAATCTCCCCTAGCGGCAAGGGTGATAGTTTCTTCAATTTGTTGGAGAGAATGGACTGCTAGAGGAACGTCTTGTTTTTCAGCAGCCATAAGTTCTTTTATTACTACACAAACGAGAAATATTAGGAAAGATAAAGAATTTAAAGTGAATAAATAGAAAAATGAAGGGAAAAAATTCACCTAAGTCAGAGCGAACAACGAGGGTGGACTATTGGTCAATGGCTAATTGAATTTTGGAATTGGATCACTAATAGCCACAATAAAAAGATGAGTATGAGGAAAATGTGGTGGATTGGGATAGTATGGTCTGAGGTAACAATCAAGAGGAATGTTAGGATCATTCAATCTTTTCTTATCTTTTTCCCATTCATTCAAGGCTTGATTGAAACTAGCTTCTGCATACTTCTTATAAGCCTGATCCATTCCTCAAGAATATTTCGAAGGTTGTATTCTTGGTTAGTACTTAGTTTTATAATATTTTTTAAAGGTAAGAATAACATTGGATGTAGGAGAAATACCTGAAGTTTTCCTGGTAACTTGGTCATCCCTTGCTTGGCCATCCCTAGCCATCGTGGAAGAACTTGGAAGAGGTCCAAGGCTTGAAATTCTCTTAACGACTTGAGAAGTTATCGAAGTTAGAGCATGTCGAATTAATTGTTCAAGCTTAGAAGGGCTAGCAATATAATTGAGAATTTTTGGCACTTGCGCTGAGGAGATGCTTGATCGATCACTCTTATTGTTCGTGAAGAAGGAGAGTTGATCAGTGTAGCTGATGTTCTCTAAGACTGTGTCATCTTTTGGTCTCGAAATGTAGACTTCAATGCAACTTTCTTTGTAGTCCTCTCAATTGCTGGTCTCTTTTTCTCAACCATGAGTTCAACTTTTCCAGTTTCGAAAGAGAAAAGCGAGGTGATGATGAGGTCAGTAGGTTCTTATGACCAATTTATTATAGTACTTCTGCCACCAATCACGTAAAGTAATCATTTGGCCGGGACGACTTTGAAAGATAGGCAGTTCAAAAGTAGTGCCAATCATCTGAAAGTTGTTATAGAGAGTCTAATAACTGTCAACCGATTTAACAAGTGGGCACTAGTGAGGAGGTTGGTTGGAAGTTCTATGGGTGAAAGGATAAGGGATGCATTGGGCTAAGCCTAATTGACAGGAAAGAAGATTAGAACAGTATTGCTCGATCCCTGCCTTAACATTGACACAAATTTCTACGGTGCCACTATAGGGGAGGTCTGTTCAAATGAGATAACTTTCCTAGGACCAATCTCAGTTTCCGACTGTGACAATATTGGCCAGTTTAAAGTCCTTTTCAATGAATTAGGTTGGACCAATTTCTTTATTGTGGAATAGGCAAAAGGAACGATTGGGCATATCATTGTGAAGAGAGAAGAAATAATGCATACATTCTGCAAATGTATGAATGAGCCTATAATAAATGATATTGCGTTAACCGAATGAGGATGAATAAAGATTGGAAATACAAGAGTTACAAGTGAAAGAATAAAAATATTTACAAAGCCACATTTGGAAAAGCCATAGAGATCATCTATTGTGGTAAAAGCCTTTTGTTATTGCTTCGTACATGCTACGATACAAATGGTCGAGTACAAACAGAGCAAGAGCTAGTTATTGTCCTTAAACTAGCGTCTTAGCCAGATGAACATACTCTTTCGTGATTTGTACATCATTTACACAAAGAAAATAATGACAAATCCACATCAACAGGAACACTATATCTCATGATCATTAACTTTAACATTCTTCTTGTGTTAATTGAGCATGAAATTAGAATACGCTCTTCCATTTTTATTTGGAAAGATGAAGTAGTGATTGTCATCTTAGTCGAAATAGACTGCGTCACCAAAATGAAGAAGTGTTGAAGAAACGCGTTCGAATCTAGCCAGCTTATCTGCAGAATAGGATCACTGTATTCCAACCCTTATATCTCTCCTCTGTAATCTCTGTAATCTCTCCTCTATAATTTCTGTAGATTCTTCTTCTTCATTATTTTCTTTATTTAGTTTTCTTCCATTCTTGTATAAATATCGGTTGTGTGCGACTCTAAGAATACAAGCTTCTTCTTTCCTAAAATATGTATTTTTATCATGGTATCAGAGCCATGACTGTTACTCTCTTTTCTCTCTCTTTGGGATGTTGATTGAGATTCCTTCATCACCTTCATCAAAGGGCTAGGCACATTGGCAACATCCAACATAGGTGCAGAGCACGTGCAACATAGGTGCTTGATTGTAGGTCCTTGAGCCTTGTGTGAACTCCTCGTACAACAGGGCTAGAACCGACGTCATTACAGAGCTAAACGCCATGCAAGTTCAATGCCATGAACTTGCACCGCTCATTCATGGCCAGAAGCTGTGACTCTTTCTTGTGGAGGAGAGCACTTAGCCTGACATTCTCCACTATGAGCTTTGGGAATTCAACTTCCTTCCGCATCTTCTCCCCCTCCAAGTGAGCAGTCTTCGCAACTAGCCTTTCAAAAAGTCTCCCCATTGTCTGAAACTGCGTCTCTAATGAAAGAAGTGTCTCTCTTGCACTGATGAGACTACTTACATATGATCTTAGTGACTCAAAGCCCCGTTTCACGTGACAAAGCTCCTGTTCATTTTCTGCAGCGCGTTGTCTCTGTTTCACACAACAAAGCTCCTATTCATTCCATCCCTAAGAAGATTTTTTTGGGTAGTCCCACACGTACACAGACCACACGTTCCTAGCAAGAGTGTGGAACATGTACAAAGGGTAGGGCCCAAGCGACCTGATACTCGGCTTCGCTAATGTTGATGCGCTGGAAACTGTACATGTGGCGTTACCAACATGGTTGCGTAGTGGACATTTAATGGACAATTGTAATGGGAACCGGTTCTTAACCAGATTTGATCACAAAGAAACATCAGTTTAGTATTCCAAAAAAAAAAAAAAAAAACCTCAGCCTTGATATTTGTCCATGACATCGTCCAAGGTCTTTGACGATATTTCATCCTCTCATGATAAGGATTTCAAACAGTCTGAAAATCCAAGACTGAAAATCACATGGTCTCTTCTCACATGGCCCAATTTTCTCCAGTGGCAACAGGCTGTCCGCATCTTTATTGGCGAAAAACGAAAACTTGGCCACATCATTGGGACCCTTTCTTGTCCAGTCGATGGAGACTCTAAGAAAGCGGAATGAGAATCTTATGACACAATTGTCATGTCATAGTTATGAAACTCCATGGCCAACAATGTTTGAAGTGACCTTCTTTTCTTAAAAATGACAAAAGAAATATGAGACACAGTCCATGAACTCTATAGTGATGCGCACAACATGTCACACATCTTTCAATTAGAGAATGAGATCACCTCTCTCTAACAGAATGACAAAAGCCTTATAGAATACTATGCCACACTGCGGAGTTTATGAGATTGGAGCTCACCTATCATGATGAGGAAGATACCTATTGTTCTCTTGATGTGATTCTTATCAAGAAACGCCAGGAGCGACACTGGATCTTCAAGTTTTTAGATGGCCTTAATAATGAGTACGAGATACTCCAACAACAAATCATCGACAAAGCTGAGACGATGACTTTGAATCAGGTTTATACTCAGCTTGCAAGAGAAGAAAAATGAAAGAAGGTTATGATTCCACATGCCTCGATCACACAGTTTGCCTTACAGGCTAATGCTCTTTTTTCTAATAATAAGGGTCATGGTCATGGAACTCAAGGCTGTGGTCGTGGTCCTCTTTTTTGCACTCATTGCAAACATACCAACCATATGGTTGACAATTGCTGGATCAAACATGGTAGACATAACATTCGGGGAGGCTACACTCATGGACGTGGTCGTTTATTAGGTGGTTGATGGGCCAATTTGTCTGCTACTGAATTCGAGGAAACACCGTCTACTTCCTCTATTACTATGGTTCAAATTTTTCAAGAAGAATATGATAACCTGATCGCCAAGAAGGCTGCCTCTCAGTCTTAAAATTCATGGCAACTTCCAGTTCCCGAATGTCCTGTACATCCACTCCTACCTCTTCCCAACCTTGGGTCGTAGAAACCGGGGCCACAAATCATATGACTGGTATTTCTCACATTTTTTTATCTTTTCATCCCAGTTTTACTTTAGGATCACTAAAGTTAGCCAACGAAAACCTTACTTCCATTACGAGGTCAGGAACTGTTCTTTTAACCTCTACTGTCTCCCTCGACAAGACCCTTCTTATCTCAGGTCTTGACTCCAACTTATTTTCCATTAGTGCACTCATTAAACAATTTAACTGTGCTCCCATTTTTCTTCCATCTCACTGTATGTTTCAAGATCTCAGGATGCAAAAGATGATTGGTGGTGGGCATTAACGTGCTAATCTTTACCAATTTGATGCTAATGTTCAACCTAGAACAACTGCCCATCTTCTTTCCGTCACTTAGGAGGATTTTTTTCGATGGCACTGTCGATATGGTCATCCCTCATTTTTCATTTTACGCAATTTATTTCCTGCTTTAGCTTCCCACAAAGATGTTAAGACTTTTCAGTGTGGTACTTGTGCTTTATCCAAGCAAAAACGTATTTCATTTCCTTTAGTCTTAAATAAAGACTCTGATCCTATATTTTTTGTCATTCAATCTGATGTTTGGAGACCTGCTCCTATTCCCTGGGATTCTGGTATTTTGTGACTTTTATAAATTGTATTACTAAGATGATATGGATCTATCTTCTTAAAAATAAAAGTGATGTGTTTGAAACTTTTAGATCTTTTCATGTTTGCTTGATTAATCAGTTTGATGCAAAAGTCAAGGTCCTTCAATGTGATAATGGTGGCGAATACCTTTCCACTAATTTTCTTTCGTACATTCGTCAGCACGGCATCGAGTCAAACACCACTTGTGCTTCCACTCTTCAGGCAGAAAGAAAGAACTAACAATTATTGAATATCACTTGTTGCCTCCTCACTGAGATGCATGTTCCCAAACGTTACTGGGGAGATGCAATTCTCACCACCTGCTACTTGGATAATTGACTGTCTCATTCTGCTTTAAACTTTCAAACTCCGATTTCTTTATTTAAGAAAGTTTACCATGTCACTAATATTTCTCTTCGAGTTTTCGGTTGTACTGCATATGTACATGACTTCTCTCCATCTCAAACATAGTTATCAGATAGATCCATTTCTTGCATGTTTGTTGGGTATTCAGCTACCCAAAAATGTTATAAATTTGTGGATCTGCATATAGGTCATCACTATGTCACTCTAGATGCGACATTTTTTGAGTCTCTTAGTTTTTTTTCTTCGACGACTTCATCTCCTCTCTTATCCCCTCATGTTACTCCTATCTTTTTTCTAAACTCACCGTCCCCTACCTCTCCTTCTCCACCATTACTTTCCACGACTCCACCACTGCCACTACATCGCTCCACTCGCCCTAACACTCGACCTCTCCATTTACAGGACTATGTCTACACTCAAGCCTTATATATCTTGCAACACAGAAAAGGGCGAGCCACCACATCACTACCTCCACCATCATCCGACGCTTCGAGATCAGCTCCTAACTCGGCTCTTTTCACTTCTCCGGGGAAAGGTATTTGTCCTTGCACGTTTCATCTTATTCAACATTTCATTTTATATCAGTTATTATCTCTATCTTACAAAACTTTTATTGCCAATGTTGATTCTGTATCTATTCCTACACGAGTGGATGTGGCATTGGCTCACCCTCACTGGAAGCATACTATACTTGAGGAGATAAATGCCTTAGAAAAAAAAATCAAACTTGAGAGCTTATTGATTTACCGGTTAGTAAACGTGTTGTGGGTTGTAGGTAGGTTTACACTATCAAGCATAAATCTAATGGTACCATTAATCGATACAAAGCACGCCTTATTCCAAAAGCTTCACACAGACTTATGGTATTGACTACACAAAAACTTTTGCTCCAGTTGTAAAGATGAATTCTATTCGGGTTCTCTTGTCTATGGCTGCAAATTTGGATTGGCCCTTGCATCAACTTGATGTCAAGAATCCTTTTTTACATGGTGACCTTCATAAAGAAGTGTGTATGTCCTTACCTCCTGGGTTTAGTCATAAGGGGGACGAACATAAAGTTTATTGCCTTCGCAAGTCCATCTATGACCTTAAGCAGTTACAACGGGCGTGGTTCAACAAATTCACTCATGCTATGCATGTAACATCCTGAAAATCAAGGATTGAGTAGCAACTCAACACCCGAGTTCCAAAACATCACTTATGCAACATAAATTCTTATGATTGAATATTGTCTATGTTAGTGTATTAAACATGAGTGAGATTAAGCCAAAACAACATATCATGCTCAAGAGACAGTTAAATTATGCAAGCGGAAGACTGTGATAGTAGATATAACATATATAAATTGTTGAAAGTCTCCAGAGTGTGAACATATTACCAGGTTAAATATATACATGTATATTCCAAAAATGAACAAAAAGAATATACATGAGTGCTCCAAAAGTGTAAAATGACAAGCGTCATGGCATCTAATCAACCTCCTTGTAATCCCGTCGATCAGAACACGGTCTACATAGACCCGCCTAATAGCTGCCTATAAGAGAAACCCTCCTCATCATCGTAAAAGTTCGGCTCCGCTTCACAAGCAGCGCCATCATCTAAAATTAAAACAGGGACTGGTTGGTGTATACAACACCGTCCCGTAACATGGGAGTGAGTGATCAACTCAGTGGAATCATAGAGCAAAGATTAGAATGTTATCAAATCAATCACGCGATAATGGTAAAGCAAGCAATCAAATATTTCTAAATACTGTGATTAATGCAATGATGAGATGCAATAATGATGCATGTCCTTGCCTACATACTCCCTCATGTGACACCATCTTACGTTCGTGGCATGCTTTCATCCCTCAGTGCTCCACATCTTCCAGGCACATGTAGTGCGATATGAACATGATTACCGAGTTGTTATTGGCCTTTTCATACAACCGGATTGGGAAACTAGGGTACTTCCCTTATATCATTCCCAACAAAGATCCTATCTAGGGTCGTCACTCCTAGTAGTCTCATATGATGATATATTTCTAGGTCACCGCAAGGGCTGTCAGGGCTGTTGCACGCACACGTTGCACCACTCTCCCATCACCTTATCAATACAGACCTAGTTTGTACTCTTATTGCTACGGAAGGGTTGTCACCTCCCGTAGACTCAGAGTACGCTCGAGGTCACTACAAAGGGCTCGTCACCAATCAGAGTAGGCCGACAGCTCGAATATAGTATCTCATACCACCATAATCAGCTCACGAGTCTGAGGTGCTCACTAGTCACTACGGGGAGGCTCGTCGCCACACCGTAGGCCGACAGCTCGACCACGGTGTCCCATACTACCATGCTCGGCTCATGAGTCTTAATGGATCAAGGTACCACGGTTATCAGGATTTTCACTGATAAGTTCAGTACCCTAGGTTCAAGCAGTTATGAACAATACAAGGTGAACATACAACGGTCAATCGGGTTACTAGACAAGTTCGACTAGTACGAGAGCCCGTTGAGTTGTACGACATGAAGTGCATAAGTACTTCGTGTGGCCTAACCACTCCCGACAAGCAACGCACGACTCGGGTTCGTCAAACACATCTTGCATGGCGAATAGAGGCCAACCACGAGCTCAAATCTGTTACCGATTGCCTGGACCATAACATAGCCCCAAACACATTCCATATTAATCAATAAAAATGTACAGTAGCTAGAACAGAAATAACCAAATAATTCAAGCACATTTTTCAACATGTTATAAGATACAACATGAACAAGAATCCATACGCATGCATTTCAAAGTAAAGCAACTAAGTTAAACAACTTGCATGGAGGAAATCATAAACATCGCTAAGGTAGTTGAGAATCCTATCTTAACACCCAAGTAAAACATTATTTACTACGTATATACTCATACAGGCATTTATACAAACACTTAGACTACACATCATATGTTGGCTAAAACCTGTATTAGGGGGAATCCTTTCGCCAAACAGATACTGCATCCATAACTCGCATGTATATACAACAAATACTCATGGCAATCACATTTATAAAATTTATACGTATACGGTATTTTCTACAAATACCTAAAATACATAAAATTTCATATACTTCGTATGTATTCGAAATGAAAAATGGATAACATGTTCTACATGTGAAATAGCATCCTCGTCAATAATATACCATTAGCGGACATTGAAAGCTTTGAAAAATGACAACCTAAGCGTCTAAAATTCGCAGCTTACGCCGTAGAAGTGTAACGAATTCAATAGAGACTCTAAGTCTTTGTCAACGACTGATTGGCAACCTACAGTATGATTTAGGTTAGCTACTTCACCACTTGCACCAATTGAAACCCTAGAACAGGTTAGGGTTAGGCTTTTTTACCTAAGAACGAAGTTAGAATCACCGAAAAACCAATTAGATCGTGATGGTTAAGCACGTAGGATAGCAGGAAGATCCTCCCGCTTCTCTCACACTTTCTCTCTTTTTTCTCTTCTCTGTCCTAGGTTTTTCCAAATTCTTATGGGATGAGAGAGTGAGGGTTTAAGGTCCTTATATAGGTCCAAAACTCTCGACTCAGGGCCATGATATACTTAGGTTATGTCCAAATATGGACTGTTCCGTCTCAACGGAGCACTTCTGGAGGTCCTATTACTAAATGCGGTCGGACCTAAGCTCTCTAATATTGGATATAGGTCAAGTTAAGTTTTCAGTCCGGTCGAGTTTCCAGATCGACCGTGGCGGACCAGTTTCAGTTCAACGGTTATGGGAACTCGATCAAAGCTACAAGTAGTATGACATGTAAGGGCCACCTATCCTAATCCGAGGGTGAATTTGGGTCAAAATCTAATGGTCAGAATGCTTAAAAATAATGCGCAAGTGAACCATTCCAGATTACTTAAAAATGTATTTAATTTTCTAAAAATCTTCATGTACTCACTCTCTTCACTCCGTACTCAAGGAAATGGTCTCATGACATCGTTTGGGCTTAATTTTCGAGATGATAGTCAAGTCCAACTAGGCGGTCATAATTGTGTAAGTTCATCGCTATCAGACTTTCGACGTGCGGTACAGGTCCGATACGAAGTTTCTGAATGCTCTTGAGAGAAACTGGGTTTAGAGTTGGATCCTAAATTTTAGAGTAACATAGAGTTAACAATTCTATAGGTTTTGGGTCTTACAGATCATATTTAAAGTAGTTCAAGTCAATTCTACTGAGTATTCAGTTTGGTACTTAACCAAATTCTACCCTAATTATGGCTGAATACGGTCCTAGGGCCATTCTATGCCCCATTTTGGGCACTTCTAGGTATCATATTATTTTAATTATTTTTTAAGTAGTTCATCATCAAGTTTAACCTATCTTCACCAAATTCCATGAGATTTCGAGTTGTAGAAAAATTCTAAAAATTCTTGAAGTAGCAGTTGTCCAACAAGTGATTTTCAGACAGTTGTCACAACATCCTACTTCAAACTATATTAAATATTTTATTATATTTTTCACATATTTTTATATAAAACTAGACTCATTTAGCTTCAATCTAGTTTTTGAATCATCTAAATCTAAGTTATAACGAAAGAGATATGATTTTTTAAAGTTTGATAAAATGTGTAGAAAAAATGTAAAAACCGGGCTGCCTGTCCGCTGTACGGACGAGGCCTTGCCGATTCAGCGATCCCCTCACCGGTGACTGACCTATTTAGCGAGGGATTTCCCCAGGGGTGAGGTCCTCCCCCCCCCCCCCCCCCCCCCCCGGGATGCCGAAAATATGTGGGACCCACCTCGGGTCCCCCCGAATTGAGCCGTTTGGGCCCACAAGTCCGTCAAGGTGTTTATCGAGTCTCATTTACAAACTGGAATGAGTTACATGACGTACAATATATGATTTTAGGGTAGAAGAAGATAATCCACCCAAATAACATATCTACATCATGAAATTCTAAAAATAAAATAGTTGAAATCCCATTTTATGCATGTACGTACCATTTACAGTAAATTTTAGTTTAAGTATAGTTCTTCACCATCTAAACTTTAGGTTTTATGTCTAATATGAAAGTACTTGGAGAAATTTAAAGAATGAAGCGGTGAAAGGTGAGAATTTGAAGGAAATGGGTTGAAAAGTGATTTATTTAGCTTTGGAATTGAGTTATGAAAAGTTACCAAGGTGTTATGGTTAACCCATTGCTTAAGGACGTCTAATTCCAAGTTGGCAAAAATTCAGGGTGTTACAATGCAGGCTGCCCATTTTCACCAGTGTAGGTCCGATCATTCTGTTTTTTAGAAGCGCACCACCAATGGGCTCATAGTGGTCTCAATCTACGTTGATGACATCATTGTTACGAGCGATTATTCTACTTTTATATCCGACATTAAGTCCCATCTTGCTAGTACCTTTAAGGTTAAAGATTTGGGCTCCTTGCATTACTTTCTTGGCATTGAGATTGCTCATTCTCGCTCTTGTATTTCCTTATATGAGAGGAAATATACATTTGACTTACGCCATGAGATGGATATGTTGGGCTGTAAGCCTATTGCTACTCTTCTTAAGATCAATCATCAACTCACCTCTCTCCTTAGTGAGTCTCTCTCAGATCCTGGTCCGTATCAGCGACTCATTGGCTGTCTTATTTACTTAACTATTACAAGACCCGATATCTCTCATGCTGTGAGTGTGTTCAGTCAGTTTATGCACTCACCACGGGCTGTCCATTTAGATGTTGCCTATCATGTTCTCCATTATCTCAAAGGTTCTCCTTGTAAGGGCCTTCTTTATTCCAGACATGGACACTTGTTTATTTTCGCTTTTTTTCTGATGCAGACTGGGTCGGTGCCATAGATGACCGAAAATCTACAACCGGTTACTGCTCGTTTGTGGGGAAAAACTTGGTTACTTAGAAAAGTAAGAAGTAGCCGGTTGTTACTCGATCCAGTGCTGAGGCCGATTATAGGGCTATGACCCATACAACTTGTGAGTTACTTTGGCTTAAGAAAATTTTGACCGACCTTGGCTTCTCTCCATCTAGACCTATGCTGATGATGTGTGATAATCAGGCTACCATTCACATTTCTAATAATCAGGTTTTTCATGAGCGCATAAAGCATATTGAGGTGGATTGTCATTTTATTCAAGAGAATATTAAATCTCATGAAATTATAACTCCACATGTTCGCACTGGGGACCAACTAACATATATTTTCACTAAACCTCTTTTACGTGACCAGCATGACGCAATCATTTCCAAGCTTGGCCTTTTGAATATCTTTAGACAGCTTAAGGGGGAGTGTTGAAGAAACGCGTCCGAATCCAGCCAGCTCATCTGCAGAATATGATCGCTGTATTTCAGCCCATATATCTCTCTTATGTAATCTCCGTAGATTCTTCTTCTTCATCGTTTTCTTTATTTAGTTTTCCTCCAATCTTGTATAAATATCAATTATGTGCGGCTCTAAGAATACAAGCTTCTTCTTTCCCAAAACATGTATTTTTATCAAGAAGATGGGTGAAAGCACAAACATTCATGATTATAGGGGCTTATGGGACCGCATCTGAATGGTAGGTGTTCATCGATTGGCTCTACAAAGTTGAAGCTGTGAAAAGGAGGAAAGTATATGTTGGATATTCTAAAAAAGAGAGTCTGATGCATTCGTAGATGCCGACTTTTCTATATGTATCACCATGCTATTAAACTACATGATTGTACCATTTTGTCCATTTTTTCATTGGTTTCGACAAGAATTGTGAAGCTTTGAAGGCACCCACATGATCTGGAAAATTAAATTGAAGTAATAAATTTTTATCTGAATAGCTCGAGAAGAACTAATCCACCGTTGAAATTTCTTGATAAGTAACTTCGGAATGGAAGGCTAGTTCAAGTGAAAAAAATGTTTTGTTTTGATCGACATGAATGTTAAAAATGATATCGTTTATAATTGTGCAAAAGATTGTCTAACTCCCGTATGAGATCTTCTTAATGGAAGGTTGGAGGAGCAAAAGATAAAGAAGCAGCTATGTCGGTGATAGAAATTTAGGAATAAGAAGAAGATAGTATGAGATCAAGAGGCGTAAAAAATAATAATCAATTCAAATTTGCATATTTATCAGTAATAGCATGCATGTTAATAAAATGATAATCATGATTCCTCATATAATTCGACCATTCAAAAGAAGTTACTACATGTCATAATAACTATCACGTCTCAAAAATTGACACCGAAATATAAAGACTCCAACCCCGAGTGTGAACCTAGTAAAAATGTATATGGTGGAGTTGCCACGTGTCCGCACAGTCCTGTTAACTTTCACCCATGATCAATAATCAGAATAACTTTAAATTTACATCATCAAAAGTTAAGCATAGATAACCAAATCAAGAAATAAGTAACTAATATTCAAAATGTACAATTTCAAAAGTGATATCATTCCAATGTGAACTATACAAGCCATCATATATATTCTACGGAACAACTAACATAGTTTACCCCGCTAAGGACTTCAAAATACAAATTCTCAATATATATATATATATATATATATATATATATATATATATATATATATATATATATATATATATATATATATATTTGTGTGGTCTCTGTCTTGGTGTTTGTCACCCTATCAATAGGTTGGATGGCAAATAAATATTCGAGTGGAAGTTTTTTTATTGTGAGGATTAATCCCAACTATTTCCTGTGGTGTGGTCCACCTAAGATTTGAGTAGCTCCGTTTTTGGGCTCATGCCTTAAAATGAGCTTTCAAAATGGTTGGACGGTATGGATTTATCATTTAAGGCACATACATCACTGCGAGCACCACAATCAGGGGTCCCACGGACCGCTCATTGGTGGATCCGAGGTCTCACCCAATCCGCTCCCTACCTTAAGGCTCAGTCCAAGTTCAGTTGGGCCCAGGTAGCCCAGCCCATCGGTGCAGCCTGGAAAGGATCTAGCTTTATCTCAACCGTGTCTTTTCAGCCTATTTGGGTCTACAGTTACCATCCATAGAAGGGGCACTCAAATGAACGGTTCTGAAACATTAAGTCATTAGGCGTGGATCATGCCCTTATTTTCGAATATCCATATTAGGACCCAGAAGATGGAAGGCTGTGATTGATACATCCACTACTATCCGCATGTATTGTTGAGATATCCTTCTATCTAGAGAAATTTAGGACTGTGGACCCTACCTTTTAGCCAGCTATTTTTATGAAGGAATACAAACTTTGTTTTGCAACTTAGACCCGCACGTGCAGATTCAGAATTTCAGGATGAAAATACCCCTCCTTTCAAGGAAACGGATTGGGTACTCTGCTTGCCACCAGCCTTCCATATGTGGGCCCCACCTTGATGTGTGCTTTTCATCCATGTCGTCCATATATTTTTCGAGATCATTTTATGGTATGAGACCAAAAATGGGATATATCCAAATCTCAAGTGTACCACATTACAGGAACAGTGTTGAATGAGCGTCAACCATTAAAAACCTTTAGGGGGCCCACCGTGATGTTTGTGAGAAATCCTCCCCATCTAAGTTCATTCATAGGGTCAAAAAGACCTGGATGAAGAGGAAAAAAAAATTCATAATGATCCAAAACTTCTGTTACCTGTAAAAGGGTTTCAATGGTAGACGTTCAATTCCCCACTGCCTTTTACAGTGTGGTCCACTTGATAGTTAGATCTATCTTATTTTTTGTCTCAAGCCTTAATATGAGCTCGTAAAATATATGGACGGTTTGGATATAACACATACATCATGATAGGACCCACAAAAGTAAAAAAATAATAATTTCAGTTTGTCCCGCTCAATTTCTAGTTTGCCCCGAGCGGGGCAAACTGGAAATTGAGCAAGCAAACTAGAAAATGAGCGGAGCAAACTAGAAAATGAGCGGGGCAAATTGAAAATTGAGCGGGGCAAACTAGAAATTGAGCGGGGCAAATTGAAATTTTTTTTTTTGCTATGTTGCTTTTGTGGGTCCCATCATGATGTATGTGTTATATCCAAACTATCCATATATGAGCAGGGCAAACTGGAAATTGAACAGGGCAAACTGAAACTTAAGTGGGGCAAACTAGAAATTGAGCAGGGCAAATTGAAAATTGAGCGGGGCAAATTGAAAATTGACCCCACTGTCAAAATCTAGTTTGCCCACCTTTTATCCAGCTATTTTATGAAAGAATACAAAATTACTTTTACAACTTAGACCTCCACGTGTGGAGACCCAATTCCAGGATGAAAATACCCCTCCTTTTCACTACTGTCCACTTTTTCTCTCCATTTTCACTGTTTGATTTTCATCTCCCTTTCCAATGCTGCTTTCACGTTGCTTTCACCTCCCTTTTCACCATCCGGTTCCACGAGAAAGATGAAAAAAACTCATTTTGTTGGCTCCCTTTATCAGCATTTTATCTTCTTCCGAAAATGATCAGTCTAGGGAAGAAATCACTCATCAGTTGGGCCCACATTAAATGTATGTAATATATGAAACGGATTGGCTACTCCCCCTGACACCAGCCCCGTGGCTAGTGGTTAGTGCTCTTTGGGCCCCACCATGATGTATGTGTTTCATCCATTCCGTTCATCCATTTGTAAAGATCATTTCAGGGCTTCATCCTAAAAATAAGAGGGATATAAATCTTAGATGTACCATGCTACAAGAAAATAATAGTGATTGGATATTCATCATTTAAATCCATCAATTTAAGTTTTTCCCGCTCAAAATTCAAATTTTCCCTGCTCATTTTCTAGTCTGCCCTGCTCAATTTCATGCTTGACCTGCTCATTTCCTAATTGCCTCACTTAATTTCATGCTTACCCCGCTCGTTTCCTAATTTTCTCCACTCAATTTCATGCTTACCCCGCTCGTTTCCTAATTTGCCCCGCTCAATTTCATGTTACTCCTGCTGAATTTCTTGTTTGTCCTACTGAATTTCTATTTTGACCCGCTCAATTTTCAGGTTGTCCTGCTGAATTTCTTGTTTACCCCACTGAATTTCTATTTTGACCCGCTCAATTTTCAAGTTGTCCTGCTGAATTTCATGTGTGCCCCTCTCAAACTGATAATGCTCCCTTTGCTCAATGGCATGATAGATAGCGTCACAAAATTAAACAAGCACCACTCATTTTTTATGTTTCCCCCACTCAATTTCTAGTTTGCCCCACTCAATTTCATGTTCGCCCTGCTGATTTTCTAGTTTACCCTCACTCAATTTCATGTTTGCCTCTGCTCAAAACTTAAACCTAAACCTAAACCTAAAACTTAAACTTAAACCTAATACCTAAATGTATTCTCAAATCCCTAAACCTAAACCTTAACTTATTCTCAATTCTCTAAACCTTAACCTATAATCTAACTTAAACCAAAACCTATATTGTACACTTGTAACCTAAAACCTAAATGTATTCTAAAATCCCTAAACCTAAACCTTAACCTAATCTCAATTCCCTAAACCTTAACCTATAACCTAACTTAAACCTAAACCTATAACCTACACTTATAACCTAAAACCTAAATGTATTCTCAAATCCCTAAACCTAAACCTACACCTAATTCTAATATCAACTCCTTAACCTAAGCCTAAACTTGAAAACCTAAACCTGGTCAAGATTAAAATAGAGTATATGGAGTGCAATTTTAGTAATAATAAGAATGAGAA
The DNA here is from genome assembly GCA_037074715.1 of Magnolia kwangsiensis. Lineage (NCBI taxonomy): Eukaryota > Viridiplantae > Streptophyta > Magnoliopsida > Magnoliales > Magnoliaceae > Magnolia > Magnolia kwangsiensis. The sequence goes on along the minus strand of CM073577.1, from coordinate 2,706,558 downwards.
TGAGGCACATAATCCCTCCACCCCTCTTTCCTTACCATCATCGTCAAATGAAAGTAGAGTTGTGACTGCTCTCTACTTCTGCTTGTAGACTTCTTCTCCTTCGTGCTTCAAGTGACAAAATTTGAAGCAGATGTAGGTGAAGAACATGTGGTCCCTAGCAAAAATGGTTATGAAATAAATGTTGAACAACGAAGTTTGATTTTAAAAAAGCACCATCACTATGGGAATGTACACACGGTAAAAAAAGTTATGTCAATCCGTTGAGATATAATATGCTACAAGTGAATATTTGAGACAAAAAATGCATCCTAATTTAGGATGACTGATCCGTCTAATCTATTCCACATAATGTCCTTTTCGAAAGTGTACATGTGAAAAAATGATCAAAAGGTTCGAATTTGTTAGGAAATTGGTAGTTCTATACTTATAACCTAAAACTATTTCCAAATCTCAAAATCTATAACCTAAACCTAACCTAAACCTAAACTTAAACCTATAACCTTAACCAAAACCTAAACCAAAACCAAAATCAAAACCAAAACCAAAACATATAACTTAAACCTGAACACATTCCCAAATCCCAAAACCTATAACCTAAACCAAAACCAAAACCTATGACCTAAACCCAAACCCATTCTCAAATTCCAAAACCTATAACCTAAACCTAAGCCTACACCTTATCCTAAACCTATAACCTATAACTTAAACCAAAACCAAAACCTATAACCTAAACCCAAACCCATTATTAAATCCCAAAACCTATAACCTAAACCTAACTTAAACCTAAACCTAAACCTATAACCTATAACCTTAACCAAAACCTATAACCTAAACCAATACCAAAACCTATAACCTAAATCCGATCCCATTCTCAAATCCCAAAACCTATAACCTAAACCTTATCCTAAACCTATAACCAATAACCTAAACCAAAACCAAAACCTATAACCTAAACCCGAACCCATTATCAAATCCCAAAACTTATAACCTAAACCTAACCTTAACCTAAACCTAAACCTATAACCTATAACCTTAACCAAAACCTATAGTCTAAACCAATACCAAAACCTATAACCTAAACCCGAACCCATTCTCAAATCTCAAAACCTATAACCTATAACTTAAACCAAAACCAAAACCTAAACCTATAACCTATACCCGAACCCATTATCAAATTCCAAAAAAAAATTCAGTTTGCCCCGCTCAATTTCTAGTTTGCCTCGCTTAATTTTCAGTTTGCCCCGCTCAATTTCCAGTTCAGTTTGCCCCGCTCAATTTCTAATTTGCCCCGCTTAATTTCCATTTTGCCCCGCTCATATATGGACGGTTTGGATATAACACATACATCATGATGGGACCCACAAAAGCAACATAGTAAAAAAATAAATTCATTTTGCCCCGCTCAATTTTCAGTTTACCCCGCTCAATTTCTAATTTGCCCCGCTTAATTTTCAGTTTACCCCGCTCAATTTTCAGTTTGCCCCGCTCATATATGGACGGTTTTGATATAACACATACATCATGATGAGACCCACAAAAGCAACATAGCAAAAAATAATAATTTCAGTTTGCCCCGCTCAATTTCTAGTTTGCCCTGCTCAATTTCCAGTTTGGCCCGCTCATATATGGACGGTTTGGATATAACACATACATCATGATGGGACCCACAAAAGAAACATAGCAAAAAAAATAATTTCAGTTTGCCCCGCTCAATTTCTAGTTTGCCCCGCTCAATTTTCAGGAGCGGGGCAATTGAGCGAGGCAAACTGAAAATTGAGCGAGGCAAACTGAAATTGAGCGAGGCAAGCTGATTTTTTTATTTTTTTTCTTTTGTGGGTCCCATCATGATGTTTGTGTTATATTCAAACCGTCCATATATTTTACGAGCTTATATTAAGGCTTGAGATGAAAAATAAGATAGATCTAACTATCAAGTGGACCACATTGTAAAAGGCAGTAGGGAATTGAACGTCTACCATTAAAACCCTTTTAGGGCTAAATGTATTCTCAAATCCCTAAACCTAAACCTTAACTTATTCTTAATTCCCTAAACCTTAACCTATAACCTAACTTAAACCTAAACCTATAACCTGCACTTATAACTTAAAACCTAAATGTATTCTTAAATCCCTAAACCTAAACCTACACCTAATCCTAATATCAACTCCTTAACCTAAATCTAAACTTGAAAACCCAAACCTAAACCCGGTCCCGAACCCGATTTCCTAAACCTAATCCTTAACCTATTCTCAGTTCCCTAAACCTTAACATATAACCGACACTTATAACCTAAACCTAAACCTATAACCTAAATGTATTCTCAAATCCCTAAACCTAAACCTACACCTAATCCTAATATCAACTCTTTAACCTAAACCTAAACTGAAAAACTCAAACCTAAACTTGGTCCCGAACCCGATTTCCTAAACCTAAACCTTAATCTATTCTCAGTTCTCTAAACCTTAACATATAACCGACACTTATAACCTAAACCTAAACCTATAACCTAAACCCAAAACCTAAATGTATTATCAAATCTCTAAACCTAAACCTACACCTAATCCTAATATCAACTCCTTAACCTAAACCTAAACTTGAAAACCCAAGAGAAAACATTACTAAAACATAAACGTATAACATAAACCTAAACCTTAACCTAAACCTATAACTTGTAACCTAAATCAAAACCTATAACCTAAATCAAACTAAAACCTATAACCTAAACTTGAACCATTCTCAAATCCTATAACCTATAACCTAAACCTAAACCTATAACTTATAACCTAAACCAAAACCTATAACCAAAACCAAAACCAAAATCAAAATCTATAACCTAAACCTGAGCCCATTCTCAAATCCCAAAACCTATAACCTAAACCCGAACCCATTCTCAAATCCCAAAATCTATAACCTAAACCAAAACCAAAACCTATAACCTAAACCCGAACTCATTCTCAAATCTAAAAACCTATAACTTAAACCTAAACCGTTAACCTATAACCTAAATTAAAACCTATAGCCTAAACAAAAACCAAAACCTATAACCTAAACCCGAACCCATTCTCAAATCTAAAAACCTATAACTTAAACCTAAACCGTTAACCTATAACCTAAATCAAAACCTATAGCCTAAACAAAAACCAAAACTTATAACCTAAACCCGAACCCATTCTCAAATCCTATAACCTATAACCTAAACCTAAACCAAAACCAAAACCCAAAACTTATAACCTAAACTAAAACCAAAACCAATAACATAAACTTGAGCCCATTCTCAAATCCCAAAACCTATAACCTAAACCTATAACCTATAACCAAAACCAAAACCTATAACCTAAATCAAAACCAAAACCTATAACTTAGACCCAAACCCATTCTTAAATCCCAAAACCTATAACCAAAACCAAAACAAAAACTTATAACTTAAACCCAAACCCATTCTTAAATCCAAAAACCTATAATCTAAACCTAAACCCAAACCCATTCTCATAACCTAAACCTAAACCTTAACTTAAACCGTTAACCTATAACCTAAATAAAAAACTATAACCTAAACCTAAACCTATAACTTAAACGAAAACAAAAACAATAATTTTTTTTTTTTTACAAAAGATGCAAACGTCGATATTATCTACATATCCTCGATATTATCGACATAAGTTGTCGATATTATCTACATATCATCGACATAATCGACATAAGTTGTCGATATTATCTACATATCATCGATATATCGACGTTAGTCATAGATATCAATTTTTGATACACTTTAGTTACGGATTATAACCGTAGCTATAATTGCGTCGATATATCGATGATATGTCGATATATCGACGATCTGTCGATATTATCGAAAAAGTTCAAAACTGTCCAGCGAGTTTGCCTTAAAAATTTAAAATTTTTGATGCACTTTAGCTACGGATTATAACCGTGGCTATTACCATAACGGACAAGCAATGTTGCGGTTTTTTTTTTTTTTTTGCTACGTTGGTTTTGTGGGTCCCATCATAATGTCTATGTTATATCCAAACCATTCATCTATTTGGAGAGCTCATATTAAGATTTGGGAGGAAAAATAAGATAGATCTAACTATAAAGTGAACCACACTGTAAAAGGTATGAATTGAACATCTACCATTGAAACCCTTTTAGGGGTTATGAAAGTTTTGGATCATTATGAAAACTTTTTTTCCCTCTTCATCTAGGCATTTATGACTTCATGAATAGATTGGATGTAAAGTAAATGTTATGGTGGGCCCTACAAAATTTTTAACGGTGAAAATCAGTTTCCTGCGGCTCTTTCTGGTGTGGTCCAGTTGATCTTTGGATATATTTTTTTTTTGGATAATGATCCAAAATGATCTCAAAATATGGACGAAGATTGTGGATATAATAAATACATAACTGTGGGGCCATGTAACTTTGATCCCTTTTGAGCCGTTCGTACAACTGTCGGCTGGAGGAGCGTCAGCGCTCGACTTCGAAAGGGAGGGTATTTTCGTCCTCAAAATTTTTGTGCGTACGAGCAGGTCTAGGTTGCAAAACGAAGTTTGTCTTCTTTCATTAAAAAAGCTGGCTAAAAGGTGGGGTCTACAGTCCTAAATTTCTCTTCTAGCTATTGTATTCCCGTTCGTCATGCCGTACCGGTCAAAGCTTTTATACTCTGGATGGGCATGGACATTGATACACAGGCATCAAAAATTACAAACATATTATATTGTTTATACCTAAGATAAACCGTCCAATACATTTAACCCATTTCAGATAGATTGTAGAAAAATAATTACACTCATTTTATTCCTAATTAGTTGAGTGGTGGACATATAACGCATGGACAGAAAATTCAAAATTATGGTCCAAATTCAACAAAAAAGGTCCGATTAATCATAGCGTAGAATAAGTTCAATAATTATGATTTTTGAAGTATCACCCATCTGTTGAGTTAATATATTTTAAAAGTGTAGAATTGGTTATTGCTGCGTTTCAACTATCAGACTCTGACAGAGCATCAAACAACTCGTGCGAGACAGAAGGGAAGCGGATTGCCTATTGAGTAAACTTCGTGGGACTCACTGTGGATGTGTGTGTATTATCCACGCCGTCCATCCGTTTTTCCAGATCAATTTAGGGCATGGGAACAAAATTGAATCATATACAAGGCTAAAATGGACCACACCACATGAAACAGTGAGTATAACGATATCCACCGTTGAAACCTTCCTAAGGGTCCAAAGTTATGTTTATTTGTTATCCACCCTGTTCATAAGACTAGGCAGAAATGGATGAATGGAAAACACAAATATTATCTTGATCCAAAACTTCTGTGGCCCCGAAGAAGTTTTCAACGGTAGGCATTCAATTCACACATTTTCCTGTGGTGTGGTTAACTTTAGATTTGGATATGCTTCAAATTTTGGGTTCATCCCTTAAATGATCTGATAAAAAGGATGGACAGCGTGGAAGACAGATACATCACGGTGGGCCCCACAGAGAAGAAGAAAACAGGTAATTTTTTTCTAATGGTTTTTACATTAGTATAAAAATCAATTCTGTTTGGGGCCAAAAACTGTAAAAAATCGCAAAACCCAAACAAAAGCAAAATGGAAAAAAGAAAAAGAAAATCTCTTCTTTATGAATCTCAGAACGGGGTTTTAGGGTTTTTGGCGGCACGTTTTGTATTTTACACTACTTCCTTTCATATTTTCACAGGAGGTAGTGGTGAAGTTTAAGCTCCTTTGCATCTTCAGCGCACGCTATCAAATTCCTACTTCTCTTTTAGCCATGTCTCTCACATTCCCCTCAAATCCAACGGTGGAGATCTCCCGATGAGAGGTATTTTCTATTTTTGCAGTCTTAAAATATTCATTTCGTTTCTTATTAGTATGTATGCATTTTCTTGTTTTAGATTTGTTTTAAGGGTGCGTTTGGTTGTCCCAACTATCGTGAAATTTTGAAATCCATGATATTTTCAATATTTCAATGTCATACCCATATATAATAAATGGCCTAGATTTAACAGTAGAATAGTGTAACAAATATCCCGACGAAACACTAAATAATATTATCGCGTGATTCGTCAAAATATCGGGAGATATTAAAATATCGCGACATTATCGTGATATTGTCTGGAAAATAGTAAATTCTCAAGGAACTTGTATTATAAGAAAATATTTAATTTTAAATTTATTTATTAATTTATAGTAAATATTTTTATTTATGGCGAGAATTTTCCCAACGGTATCCCGATAAAAACCTTACATTTGAAAATATCGTGACAAAACACTAAAAACGATATTATCGTGATATTTGTCAAAATATCGGGATATATTAAAATATCACGATATTATGTAGAAAATAGTAAATCCTCAAGGAACTTGTATTATAAGAAAGTATTTAATTTTAGATTTATTTATTAATTTATAGTAAATATTTTTATTTTTGGCAAGAATTTTCCCTATGGATGAAAGCTTTACATTTGAAAATCTACCCAGAAATTTGTGAGAACGGGATTGTTGCTATGCTAATGCGCTTTGGCCGAACCTGAATCTGAGCCCCCCTCCCCCCCTTTTTTTCATTTCTTTCCATGAGCCAGGCTTATTAGGTCCAAATTTCAGGACTGGAAATTGAAATTTCATGTGGGCTGAGGTCAGTGGATCAACAGTCCTGATCGTGATTGGGTGATTTATATAAGATGTTTTCTAGTTTTTTTGGGTGCCTTGAAGGACATGTAAATGGTCTCATGTACTCTAATTTGAAGCTAGAATGAATACGTTGTGAACATAATTAATGAATTTTAAGTGTAAAATTTCACGTTTGTGTGTAATGATTATGTTCATCTCCAAAATTTTGCATGTTGGGCTTTGGATGGTCAATGAGTTCGAGATAGGTATAATCCTCGTTGTCATCGTCGTCATCATCATTATCATCATCTAAGCCTTATCCCAATTAATTGTGGTCAACTACATGAATCCTATTTCGCCATTCCACTCTAACAAGGCCCATAACTTCAGTTAGACAATAGGTCATCAAGTCTATTTGGAATGTCATATTGTCTTTGTTCATGATGGAAGTTATGGCATAAGTTTGATGCTGGTTGCCAACCTGATGCAACCCTTCTCCTTTATGTGGGCTTGGGTCCGGCGGTGAGAGCACAAAACTCCCACAGGCACTATGTAACAGATTAATACATAAGTAGGCCACACCACAAGGAACACAAATGGGATGCCAACCATGTGTTTGTATGTGGGGCCTCCATGGCGTGTATTTTTTTCATCAAACCCGTTAATCATGTGTAACTCACCAGGATGAAGAGAATGTACAAAAATCATCCTGATTCGTAAGCAAGTGGACCATGCTATGTGAGCATACAAGTTTCGCGTTGTTCCCATTGGAGTGTCCCATCAAAGTTTTTTATTGGGTTGATAATTTGCATGTGCAGTGAAAAATAAGCGTTATCAACTGATGGATGGAGTTGATTTCACATGTAAAACACGGTGGGCCATGGGTTTTATGACGCCACATAAAACAGGTGTGGCTATCTACCAGTCTATTACATGGGTTGATTACAATCAATGAGTTGATCCTGTGCTCCTAGTTTGCTTTTGCAATTCTTAATTCAAATCCTTTATCTTTGTCTGTGTTGATTATATTGATTATTTTTGTCTGTCTAGTTGCCAATTATGTTAGATTACCCACTATTTTCCAAACTCAGTTAGTCTTATTACTTTGGTCTTGATCAGTCCTCCATTTGCTCCAAATTGGTGAATAAACTGGTAAATTCCCTGTGTTTAAATCCTCGAAATTTGCTTTTTGGTTCTGACTCTTCAATCCTTAAATTCGATGTTTATTCAATGAATCAAAGCATGAATTCCCAAATTGATTCCACAACTCAAGTGAATTGATGATGAACAAAACCCGATGAATTGGATTCACCAATTACCCTGCAAATGTGTTATTAAAGAACTGTTTCATGTTGGCTATATAGCCCAATATGTAAAGGAAACGGTCATCCCTGTTATACAATTCGGGGGTGGTCTTTTATGAAAAATATTGGTTGCATTGGCCCGTATTGGTCGATATGGTCAATATGTCCATTACAAGCTTATACGACCATAAAGGACCGATTCTAAAAAATTCTTTCAAAATTTTTCTTGTTTTTCCACTTCTTTTTTCATTTCAACCATGGAGGAAACTTAGAAAGTAATTTTAAAGTAGATGTAGGCCTATTTTGATGATCAAAACACAAACTTTGATTAGGATTTGATAAATCGAAGTGAAGTGGACCATTTTGGGAAATATGGGAAGGGTAAAACATCACTTTTTATCATGTTTCCATCTTCTTTTTGTTGTATTTATATATACCAGACCCTAATCTACCAAATCATGCTTGATTTGTGTTGGATTGGTGCCTATTTGGTTGACTTTCAGTAGGTCATGCTGAAACTGCTTGATAGATTGCATTCTTTCTAAAGAATGGCCCATTACACCATCTATCGGGGTTCCTCACAGTTTTTAGATTTTACCAACAATTTTGAGATTTTTTTTTTCCCAAAAAAGGTTTTTTGGCTGTTACAAGGCAGTATCAGCCAATACGGTCCATATCCTATTGGCGAGCAAGCTGGAGTTAGCTTTAAATGCCAATTGTATAGGGGACTAGTGTCTTTGGGTATTATTTTATTTGGAGAAGCGAAAACTTCATCTTGTTGGGGAAACAAAAACCTTATCTTATTTGACGATCCTCATGCATGGCTTCAGAAATCCAGTTCCTTGTGGACCATGATCATGGTCCATTTGGTAGCGAATTGTGCAGTGACTTTGGGCCCTGATGCTTGCTGCTTCAGCCTTGGAGCCAATCAAGTGTATCTTTTATAATCAGAGTTCAGCTCAGGGTTAATGAGCTAGGTCAAAATATTTCATTTCTTGGGTATGATCATTGTGAAGTATGTATCATGGTGACTGCCTTTCTTCATTTCATGACTGATTCACTGATTGTTGAAATCTAATGTTTTCTAGTCATTCGCATGTATCGAGGCTTTTCAGTTACATATACTTTTCTTGCTTTGGAGATCACAAGAGTTTTTTTGTGGGGGAATGTCAGCTGTGGCAATCCTTCTAGTTTGCCATTTGACCTGTCATTGGGACTTACAACCAGGATGTACAATTTTCTTGCTTATGCTTTTTGGAACACTAGTTTTTAGATTTTTGGAAAAATGTTCAAATATACTAAAGAAAAGGGTTTCTGCACTTGGGAGGTGGGAAGTTCACTGGGGGCCCCATTTGGATGCCACCAAATAAGTTACTTTTTCTACTTATAGCAGTAGATTAGTAACTTATTTGAGACAAGTTTGGATTAAGATCAATTATAAGTAACTTTTTTACTTAAAGTTACTTAATCACTTCAGTTTAATAAGTATAAATCAAGATAAGCTACTTAAGGCATAAGTAGCTTATCTTAAGTAACTTACGATCCAAACAGCCCCTGGGCGTCTACTATGGTTTGGTCAGTGGGAGTATGTGGGAAGTCCCACAGCTATATCCATTTTAAGTCGGGGTTCGTAGCATTTTATGCTAGTGCGGTACAAGTGTTTAATTGTGCAAATTTCATACTCCATGTAGAGAGGCATGCAAGTTTGATTGATAAAAGATAGTCTTGATTGTGGGTGCCGCATCATAGGGGTGCAATGAGGCAATGACAGATTAAGTCTTTATAGAATTTGTTTAGCTTTAGGAGGTATTGGAAGGTCACTTTCATCCCATTATTGTGGTCTTTTATTCTAGTCATTGGTTCTTTATCAGCTCAATATTTCTATGATCTGGAGATTGTATGTTGATCACACGTTTAGATCAGTGGGCATATGTTGTGAGACTTTGATTGCATATGTATCTTATTGATAAGGTGTAATGAATTCATGTTGAGATATGTTCATATCCAACTGGTTGGATGATATGTTACCATTGACCCAGTGGATAACTTTCAACATATCACGTGCATGTGACATCCAACTTGTCCAATAGGTTGGTCGCATGCCTATGATGATGATAAAGGTCTGCAAATTCCTTTAGCGTTGGTGTGATCGTCCTCTGCTTCATTGGCCTTGTGAAAGACATGGATATACTCTATATCTAACTAGTCTCTTCAATTAATATTCCAACCTCCAAGGACCCGGTGGGGTGCAACTCGGGAAGGTTGGGTTGGGGTGAGGGTCAACCCAAGCCCAACCCGACCTCAAGAGGACCCAACCTGCAACCTGTCCTTACCCAATTTCCAACCTGAGGTACCGAACCTGAACCCAAACCGAAGTACTCTTACCGACCTGACCCAACCCAAATACATGCAACCTGTCCTAACCTGACCCAAGCCGAACCTGATTTCAAATTGGGTTGGTGTTTTCCTACCCGAGCCGAACTTGGGCTGGTTTAATTGGGTTTCGGTTGACCTGAACATGAGTTGCAGCCGTAGGAGCCTGATTTATACTTGAAGCACAAGATAGTCGCCCTCTGCCATGAGATGACCCTCCAAAGTAGAAACAAATTATGTCAGTCCCCTCAACATTGCTCTATACTTCGACTCATCAGAGACCTCAAAAGTTCCAACCATTTCGTCCACAGACTGCTAGTTTTTTAACTCTCCTATGTCATTGAAAGAAATGTACCAACATTTGCCAGCCCTGTTTCTTTTGTTCTCTCTCTCTCTCTCTCTCTCTCTCTCTCTCTCTCTCTCTCTCTCTTTTGTGGCCTTGATTTAGGAATTTTGCATGGATGCTCTAGAAAGGAACTCATGTGAATTTTTAGTAGTGCCAAGTACCGACTTGAAGGTGGGTAACATACTGCACAAAGCAACTGATATGCAAGGAGAATTAGAAATCTCTGTATTTGGTTGCTAGTCGTATGGCATAGGCAACAACAAAATCAGTCTCAAATCTCTTTTAGGCTTGGCATGGTGGAGGGGTTGGTAAAGTTGGGAGATGTTTCGGAGGCTAGCTCTGCTTGCGGGTATGTGAGCAATTTGGAAGGAAAGGAACCGCCAATGTTTCAGGAATCTGTCAGGAAACTTTTTGTGATGTGATTGATTGGGAGATGGTGTCTTCTTCTTTGAGAGACTGTTCTCTTTCTCAGTGATTGATCTGCATTGTAAATTGCTGTATAGTGCTGGCCTTTCATCAATAAAATCGTCATCTTAAAAAATAAAATAAAATTGCACTTCTTCAATAATGTCTACCACTTTCTGCGAGAAAGATTTTCATGTAGCCCAAGCAATTTCATTACTGGAATCGCCTTCAATCATGACGGCCCCATACTTAAAGCTTATCAGTCAGCAATGGTGCTTGCTTCCATCTATTTTCTAGGCTTAAATTATCCTTTGGTTATTTGCAGCTTGATTTCCAAAATCAGCTTCTTAATTGTTTGTTTCATACGCATTCATTGTTTTCTAAAATAAAATAGCGTGGCATTATTTTTCACCTCAATGTGAGCTAAATCATATAAATGGTGAGTTTCAGAAGCATTTTCTTTCTACCATGGCTGCTGATAAAGCTCATGAGGCTGGGAATGAGGAGAAAGAAAAGCAAGTGTCTTTCACATGCTCCACCAGGTGATTGTAAGAACTAACAGTTTTCTTTTTGTTTCTATTGAAAAGCATGGAGTTGGCTATGGTTTTTAGTAGCAATGCATCCAATTGAGTTTGGGCCCTACAAATGTGACATCGCATCTTGGATTTGCAAGTGTATTCACTGTGAACAAACATGATGTGGCTTTGTAAGATTGAATTAGGCGGCCCCACTGTGTAGATGTCCTGTCCCAAAAGTCAGGCAGGTCCAGTCATCAACTGGGCTGCATATTTACAATCCATGGAGGGTAACCAAAAGTTCCAGCAGTCTGCATTCGATGTAGACATGTGGCCCACCTGATGGGTGCTACTTGATTTTTGGGCCAGTGCATTTGCGCAAAGGGCCTGCTGGATGAGCATCTTTTGAATTCACATATGCGGGTCATGTTGGTGCATGTGCCTGCCAGTGCACTCGTGTCTCTGGAAACCAAACACCAGGTATATGGGTCATGTTGGTGCATGTGCCTGCCAGTGCACTCGTGTCTCTGGAAACCAAACACCAGGTATATCTAAGCTTGCCTTTTTAAGGGAACCTAGCAACTTGTCTTTCCCCCCCCCCCCCCCCCCCCCCCTTTTAACTTGGTTTTGTGAAGCAATGAAACGAGTTGATTACATCCAACTGGTAGGACCCTAAATTACCATTCACCCAGTGGTTCGCTTCCAAAATATCACGCGTGTGACATCCAACCTGTTCAATAGTTTGGCCCAACCATGACCATCACCTTGTGTGAAAAATCAGCCCATCCACTCGTGAGGCGGAACACACTTGTACTTGCTATACATTACTAGGTGATCCTTATGGTGGGGCAACCTATTGGACGGGTTGGATGTTGCATGCACATGACATTTTGAAAGTAATGCACAAGGTGGACTGTAACTTAACAGTCCAACTGGTTGGTTGTGAGGATCTATCAGTTAGAAATGCCTTTTTCTTGATAAATGCTTCATTGCTCTCATAGCACTATATGTTACCATGCTTCTAGTTGATCTGGCCACTTGGACGGTCCAATCAATCAATCTGAACCGTTTGTCAAGTCCAGAACACATTTTATGGGCTACCATGTAAAAATCTCACTGATCAGATGAGCCCATACACCCCCAATTTGTAGATACTTTTGTAGCCATCACTTTTCTCATCCATGTATGGTTAGGCTTTTGAGTAAGACGGCATTGGAATGAAGGGAAGAGTCATATCATTAAAGCTGGATTCCTTTATGTTGGGGGGCTGGCGTTACGTTATGGGTAATTAGATTCCCTATGGATTTATGGTTGGTCTAATGTTTGTTAGATTGGAGGGGAGGAGGAAGTAGGTAGGAATAGATATAGAAGTCAAGGGAGATGATCAGGATTGCCTAACAGAAGTGATTCTTTTGAATCGTAAGCAATCTATGATGGTCCCAACAAAGGGCTTGATCAAATTGTTGAGTGGACCTAGTTCTGTGTAGATGATCTCGACCATCCATATTTAAGGCTAATGGTCAGGTTATAACCAGTGTCAGATTTACGTGATATATGCATGGCATCCTAGGAAATCTTTGTTGGACTGAATGGAAGATCTAGATCAATCAATTGGATTGTGTGTGTTCCAATGCAACTAGGAGCACTATAACTAGTGCTACGAGAGCATTGGAGCATTTCTCCCTTTTCCTTTACGTCTTGATTTCATTGACTTTCTCATAGAATGGCCAACTGATGGATTACTGACTTGATTTTGGTTTCTTAAAGGTTGGATTAATCACTCGGCGGTAGTGTTTAAAAGCTCAATCTGTCAATCAAAGAAATTCTCCAACTCAACATTGAGGTGATCGAGAATCCTGGATTAAGTCATACAGGTACATTACTTTGCTTTAATAGGATTGAGCACCTACCTACGGTTGTAGGTTAGCTTAAGGTAACCCCACCAAATTTGTCAACATCTCAAGTGAGTTCGACATCTGGGCCATGCAAAACCTGGGGCCCACCTTGATGTATGTATTCTATATCCACGCTGTCCATCTGTCTTGCTAGATCATTTTAGGGCATGAGCCAAAAAATGAAACAGATCCAAATCTCATTTGGACCATACCGCAGTGGTGATTGAGCATTACAAACTTTCTGTGGGCCACAAAAGCTTTGGATCAAGCTGAGATTTTTTTTACCCTTTACCCAGGTTTGTGTGACCTTATCAACGGGTTGGATGGAAAATAAATATTACAGAAGCATTACACGGTGCACCCTAGGAAGTTTTTAATGGTGGGGTGTTCAATCACCACTGTTTCCTATAGTATCGTCTACTTGAGATCTGGATCTGTTTCATTTTTGGGCTCATGCCCTAAAATGATCTAGAAAAATGGATGGGCGGCATGGAAGTAGAATACATACATTAAGATGGGCCCCATGGTAAGGGCCCAATGTCTACACCTAATCTGCTCCCCTGGTGATCTCCGTGGTGGGGCCCATCTTCTGCATGTCCCCTTTGCGGTACACAATGCATAGGCACAAGTGATAGGTTGTAGTATAAGCTAACCTACAACCAGCTGTAGGTGATCACTACACTTTTCTTTAAAGTCCAGGTAGGGCTGTACACGAGCCAAGCTAGCTCGAAAAGCTCGTTCGGCTCGGTCTAGCTCGGCTCGAGTCAAATATATATATATATATATATATATATATATAAAAGTTAAAACTTAAACTTTACCCTACACGTCTGTCACTTTCTTATCATTTCCCTTCCTTATCCAACCTGTTGTGCCCGAGCTCCTCTCTCTCTCTGCACCAACAACAAGGTACCTCTATGGCTCTATCTAATATTATATATATTATTAATTAAATATTTGATTTGAGAGTTGGATCAGGTGTGGGTTGGGTTGGGTGGCTGGGTTGGGTCAGGTGGCTGGGTTGAGTTGGGTGCCGGTTGGGTTGCGTTGCTGGGTTGAGTCGGGGCTGGGTTGGGAGCAGGCTCGACTTGATTCGAGGTAAGCTCGCCTTGAACTCAAATTGAAAGGTTTGGCAAACAAGCCAAGCTCCAATGGTAAGCTCGATGCCAAGTTCTAACTCGAGGAGAGCAAGGACGAGTCAAGCTAAGCGCTGGCCACCTCGACTGGACTCGGCTTGATGTACAGCCTCAACTCCAGTACATCTTAATCCACTACTCACGTGGAGGCAATGTAAGAATGTTTGATCAAGCATTGTCTGGGCTCGATAATCTGTAGATGTAGGGCCTTTTAGTGATCCAAATCATTAACATCGGTTTTAAATATCCATTTTGATCAAACAGGACAATCCAATGGTAGGGATATTAGGACATGGCCCATCCCATATGTTCCACCAGATCAACAGCTTAGATTACCAAATGGTGGGCCCCACAACTTTGCGGTGGACGGGTATGTACCGAAACCACGCTGAATGTTTTGTAGCTTGAAAGCCTTTGATAATACACGGCTTCTTTGATTGTAAAACATGCAACCATGTGTATGTAAGTTTTGTAGTCTCTTTTCTCTCAATATACAAATTTAAAAGAAGTGCTGACCCCACAACTCATTTCATAATTATTTTGTATTTTCACCATCTTCTTTCGATGGGTGAAAACCTTAGGCATGACTTGAGTTTCTACAAGTGGGCCCATGGGATCCTGACTGTTGATTGGGTCCCACTGGATGCTGGATGGACACGGATTGCCTGAGGTTGGGACCTAGTTCGGGCCCAACATGATGTTTGTGAGAAATCCACCCAGTTCATCCATTTTGCCAGCTCATGTTAGGACATGAGCGAAAAAATGAGGCCGATCCAAAACTCAAGTGGCCACTCGAGAGGAAAAAGTTGGGAGGGAACTGCCAACCGTTGAAACGTTCATGTGGTGGATCGTTCCATGGAGGGGCTATGTCCACGAAGTCATACTGATTTCACTGTCCTAACTCCTAACCTTTTGACAGTTCTCTTTTTTAGAAAAGAAAAAAAGACGGTTGGATGATGCTGACCATGTGATCCTACCCATTGAATTTGGTTAAAGTTAATAATCACTTCCATTCTTCATTGTAGGTTTATGGCCATCAGTTGGCATATGGACGGTCCATCATGGGGTCCACGATTGGGGCAGTCCGATCAACGTACTGCATGGTTTTGGAGATTTTGTTGCTATTAACTTGGTTGATTGCAAGCAAAACCGCTCACTAATCAGTACCATTCTAACCATCCAATCAACTCCTTTAAAATGGGCGGTTAAGATCATTTACAAAAAAAAATAGAAAGAAAGAAAGGAGGTAGAATCAGCAATTGGAGCATTCTATTTATTGGGGCCCATTATGGATTGCTTATGTTTCATAAGAGTAATTTTTACTGGATAATCCTAACCTTTCAATCGATAGCTTGGAAAATGGATGGTTATAAGAAGGCCAATTTGCAGATGGATTCGATCGTACGATCAGTGTTATTTTCACCCAGCAGCCAATGAAGTTTGCGTTGCACCTAATGGACAGTACAGATCGATCAGTAGGAACTAACCCAAGTCCAGTTCAACTACGAGCTCTGTTACTTATAGGGGTTTGAGGGCACTGGATCATTTCTCTGCTCTGAATATACAGGATCTAAACCGACCATTCCGTTGGTGTGATCGCCCATGGGCCATCACCCCCAAAAAACCAGCCTGGTCTGACAATCCTAACCACTTCACCAAATCTGGGCCCAGGATATGGGCTGCTAGTGTTTTTATCAAATAGAGACGTTACGTTCATCCAATCAAGCGATTTTGGTGCCTTGGCCCATGTACGGTTGGGATCACTGCATGAGGAGTGAGGCTCTGGTACTCGTTTTCCAGATTTTGGGCCGTGTCTAGGCTTGAATCTAGACCGTTGGCAATGGCCTAGGCTGGGCCTAGACTAGTGCTCATACCTCATGGGCTGGATCTGGATTTCATTGGGCCGGTCCATCTGCCACCAACTGTCAGGCCTGACAAATATGGAAATGATTTGCGCGGGCTTTGCTATTTGTGGTCGCGCATGTGCACGCGCCAAACAGCAGCACTACACGTGTAATGACAACACGTGTGAGATATCAGAACCTCGTAGCAGGCCAAAGGATCAACGTGGCCATAATTTCATCAGGTTGTTTACACGTGTACGGCAAACCGGACGGCTAGAGAAAAGAAAACCAGCTGTCCGCATCCAACGTGCATTTGTATCCCATCCGAGAAGTGGGTCAACCTCTTTTTATATTCTTGCGAACGTTAACCAAGGGCTCCGCCTTATGAACGTTCCGGATCTGACACACGTATGCCAACTCGTCCTACATGGGGCGCGTGCGCGCAGCCCTTAACTCACATGCGAATCTCGCCAGGACTGCTAATCTGACCAGGGGCATTTTGGTAATTAGGGCCATCGCTTAGATGCCACGGGAAGTTCGGGAGCTAACGTGGCTGGCGAGCAAAGCTAAAGAGATGGAGCGGTTTATGCAACAAAGAGACGTTGAGTTGTCATTTCCTCCAACAAAAAATCAACATTCCCTGAGATTTCCAATTCTTTGTAATCCATCTGAAATGGGATTCTTTGGTGCCACTCTCTTAGGTACGTCTGCCATCTGTAGCCCAGATATCACATGTTATTATTATTATTAATTTTTACATTCTAACAACTCTCATGCATGGTTGTTTTCTAATGTTTGAATTTATAATAAAAAATAAGCAATATAATGTTTGTTAGATTGTTTGTTTACTTGAGTTTCATGATATTTTGTTACATGCCCTCTTTTGGGTGCATTTTGTGTTGTTAGTTGTACGGTTTTCATGTGTATTCCAATCAAATGCATGCATGGGTGTCTCTAATTTGAATCTCAGAAGAAGAATAAAAAAAAACCGCCCACGTAGAATAATGTTTCATTGAATTCATGTTCATATG
Organism: Magnolia kwangsiensis; assembly: GCA_037074715.1. Classification (NCBI taxonomy): domain Eukaryota; kingdom Viridiplantae; phylum Streptophyta; class Magnoliopsida; order Magnoliales; family Magnoliaceae; genus Magnolia; species Magnolia kwangsiensis. The sequence goes on along the minus strand of CM073577.1, from coordinate 2,689,089 downwards.
AATTACCTCATATTTTGTTCCATGGCCTCTTTTCAGTGCAGTTTATATTGTTAATGTCGTGTTTTTCATGTTTAATTTATGTAATTTCCATTTGCATGATGTACTCCGTTTTTTTTTTTTTTTTTTTTTCTATTAGTTTATTTACAGGGATTTTCACGAAAATATTTCTCAGAGATTCTGATTTTATTAAACAATGACTTGACTTTTTGAAGTCTTCAAATGTGCTTTTTGGGGTGAAATGAAAAACCCTTTTCTTCTTATTTTTATTTTTGTCTTTCGTTTTCTCGTTTTATGTTTTTAAATTTTAATTTTTTACTTTTTTTTTTCTACAAAGTGATGGAGTCAAGCATTGTGGGGCCCATGTGTGTGTATGTGGTCCAACCCATCCAAGAGGTACATATCACTATGTTGATCAGATGAAGCAAGAATCAAGCGCTTGAATCCTCAGGTGGGCAATACCTGAATTTGTGATTTTTTGGGTGGTTTACAATTTTTTTAATGGTGTGGTCCACCTGATAGTTGGATAGGCCTGATCATCTTGACTGGGCGCACCTATTGTATGTAATACACACACCACATGGGCTGGATGACTTTTTGGTTTTTGTTTTTAAAAGATGGGACCTTGGTCATTCAGTTTCCAAAAAGCATGTCTTGGGACTTTTAAGTCTAGGCATTGTTTGGTAAAATCAGAATTTCTGAGTAATTTTGGAGTAAAAATCTCTTGTTTATACCAAGATTTCAAAAATTAGTCTTCTAGATTTGGTAATATTTGATTTTTAACAATTATAAATGTTGTAGATCTTGGCCTGGAAACTTCACCTAGAAGCAATGTGTCAGCTTGTCCCAAGCCTGGGTAAAGGGGGTTGATGTCCGGTGGGCAGCTCGTGATAGAACATTTACATTTTCTAGGATATAATAACAATTACTGTTTCAAATAGCCTGTCATGGGTTTGGGTGAACGGCTTCAGTCGTGGGTTTGCTCCCCATAGGCACGAGTTTGATTCCCCTCCCTGTGGATTACCCGATGCATGTGGTTGGCAGGTGATTGTGTGCGTCTGGAGGGAATAGTCTCGCCTTAAAGGGGGTGAGGACACCTTGTCGTCATAAAAAATAAACAATTACTGTTTCGAATATGATTGATGAAACGTGACTTGAAGAGCTGATCCCAAATAGGTGGGACAATGCTATGGTGATGATGTTAAAGGTCTGTTTGATTTTCCGAATTTAGTGTAAATGCCCGGTAAATAGCTAATTATTACAATTTCACCTGTTTGAAATTGTGATGGTATTCTTGCTTCGATAAACGGTCCAAAATGACTGACGTAAATTTGTGGGCCCCATCGTCATGTATACCACATATCCACGTCGTCCATCCATTTCACGAAAACATTTTGATGCATGAACCGAAGAATGAGGCAAATCTAACATTCAAGTGGTCCACACCAAAGTAAACAGTGGGCCCAAGAAGTTTTTAACGGTGAGTGTTCAAATCCATTTTTACTATGGTGTGGTTCACTTGAACTTTGAATCTACCTCATTTTTTGGCTCATGCCCTAAATTCATTAGGCATGATGGATGAACGGTGTGGATAATCTACATACATCACGGTGGGCCCCATATATATTTGGCAGCATCCTCGGTTTTAGCGTTAGAAAAAGTAAGAGTCAAATCAAGCATAGGCAATGGTGCGGTAATTATACAGGGAAATAATTATTGCCCATTTCCCATGCATTTACCTTTACTCTAAAAAATCAAACATCCCCTAAATGTTGGCTAGTTTTGGTGAGTTTGTTGAATTGAGTCTGTGAAGTCATGATGGAGTCTAGAGAAAATCAATTATTATTATTATTTTTTTATTTGTTCTTTTATTTTCTTCCCAAGACTTGTGATGAAATCTAATCATTCAATTAGAATTTTTGTAGACCCTGAAATAGTGGTTTTATTGGTTGATATGACATTTTCTGCTTAAGATAACATCAATGTGGCCCCTAGAACATGGAGATTGTTCTCCTCTCCAAGGTGTGCCAAATTGGTTATGTAATGGCCGTAAGGTAATGGCTTGGACTGTTACACATTACCATGTCAAAACAGCCACACTTAAAAAAAGGGAACCGTAACGGCTGTTATAGACCCATAACAGTCTGTTACAGCCTTGTGTAGCAGCCCAATAACTGGAGAAGAAGAGCGAATAAAAGAGAAAAAATCACCTGGATTTCTTCTTCTTTTCCAACTGCTGCTGTTGCATCTTATTCTGCTTTTATTGTTCTTCTTTTTCTACTGCTGCTGTTCCGTCTTCATATGCTTCTTTTCCAAGGTATTCCGTAATGGTAATGGTGGCTGTAATGGCCATCACTGACACCTTTATGATGCGTGGTGTAACAGCTGTTACGGAAGCCTTAACGGCTGTTACAGTCTCTTTGTTTATCGAAAAAGACCCAAAAAACCTTTATCGGCCCTGTAATGGACTGTTACGACCCCATAACATGTAACAGTTGCCAGTGTTACCTTTACGGCACATCATGTTCCCACACCCCCCCCCCCCCCCCCCCCCCCACAAAAGGGCCGTAACGGCCTTTACGACCCCTTAACGTGTAACGGTTTCACCATTACCTTTATATAACTGCCTTTACGGCACATCATGTTGTTTTCTTCCCTTCCCCTTCCTCTGGGCATTGTGTACCATCCATCCCATGAACTGCACCATGGGTTTGTCATTGCCAAAAAGTTGCCTTGATTGGATAGCTATAACCGTCCGGTCAATGCACTTTCATTCACTGAATGTGAACTGTTTGAAAATTCATCTTTTAGCCCCAATTTATATACAATTACCATTTAGATGGTTTAGGGGAGGTTAGTCTATGGCCCGCTGACAATTTGGATCCACTAGATCAATGGTCTGGATCTTGTCCTGCTATTTGTAATCTTGTGCTCATGGCTACCCAACCAGAACTCATCTCTATAATTCCTACCTCATTTTTTTTATTTTTTTTATTTTTTATACTAATAGGTGAATTGTTTAGATTTGTTCTTTCGGTATGTGATGCTTTTTAATAGCCATGGGACAGACATATCATAGATGGATTAATGAATGACATTTTGTATGTTTGATCAGGTACCCTTACCCAATCAGATAAAATTGTAGAAAACCCATGACATAAATATTGGCAATTTCAAAATGCATGTATAGAAAATCCATTTTGGAGATAGTAAAGAGGAGAAAAATGGCCTCATTGACTCCAGGAGTACTACTAAAGCTTCTCCAAAGCATGCATTCTGACGTGAGGGTATGCGGAGAATACCGCTCTGTCCTTCTACAAGTGATCAGCATTGTCCCTGCTTTAACGGGGTCCGAATTGTGGCCCAATCAAGGATTCTTCATAAAGGTTTCAGATTCATCCCACTCAACATATGTCACATTGTCCAAGGAAGACAATGAGCTTATCTTAACGAATAAATTACAACTTGGCCAGTTTATCTACGTTGATAAAGCAGAGCCCGGAACGCCTGTCCCAGTTCTCGTTGGTGTTCGGCCTGTACCCGGAAGGAATCCATGTGTTGGGAATCCCAAGGATCTAATGCATATTTTGGCGCCTTCTGAGGTATCAGAAGCAGCCGATCATGATGGGACTATGGTGAGATCTTCTGAATTGTTTGATGGGAAAGACGAGAGCCCTAGACAGAGAGTTATTATTAAGGAGGAGAAGGCTGCGGTCGCTTCTAGATACATGCAAGGGATTTTGAATCCAAATTCGAATCCGAAAGGATCTGGTATGGATTCTACTGGTGTTGGGAAGATTGATGGGAATGAGAATGGAGTGAATAAGAAGGTTGGTATTTTGAAAGCTAAGCAAGAGCCCAAAGTTCAGGTACGGATGTGACTCTACTTTTGCATTCACATTTATGGGGGCATAGACACTGTGTTTGGCAAGTGAATTGAATTGTGAATCTTCAATTTAGTTTAGAGGAAGACATATCCTAATATATTTCAAATTCTAATTATGTTTCCAATTCTGAGCCTGGACTTTCAATATGAATTATAAGGAAATTGCATTGATTATTTCCAAATAATTAAATTAATATTTGCAAATCAATTTGATTGTGCATCTAAACGTACCCTTAAGTAGTTGGACTACATATCTTGATTTCACTTTACCGTGCAGGCACAATGTTTGTGGCTTGTATGCTTAAATATCACACATGAGCATTTCAAGCATTCATCATTGAATTTCATTGTCTTTTAACATGATTTTGCTACTAACAATTGATTTTAACATAACAGGTGCGTCCGATGATTCCTACCAATCATGTCGATGCATCAAAAACAAAGGCGGGTGTTGTTGGAGCCAATGTCAAAGAGGCACCACCTCTGCCTTTAAAAAGTCCACCTCCCAAACAGACCGCACCTAAGCAGCAGGCTCCCATCTTGCATTGCTCTTCGATCAGTAGTGATAAAATAAGGATCCAAGAGACCATACCATGGGAATCTCTTCCGGCTATACTTGTCAAGCATGGGAAGGTGCATTTTCTACTTGTATAATTCTAAGAATCCATGTTCTTCTTTGCAAGTGGTGCAAAATCAAAACTCAAAACAAAAGCAAATTCAATTAATAGACAGTAATGGGGAGTTCCGTCATTAGCAAATCTACCAAGGGATTCTTGTAACTGTTAGGAAATTTGGGAGAGAACCCAAATGGCCCTTTTTTTTTTTAAATTATTAATTATGAAAGGTATATTATCCAGTGTTTGGAAAGAAACAGTGAAATTCCTTGGAGAAACTTATCACTGATCGATCATGTTGTTCAATAATAGAAAATGTTTGCTGTTGGTGTTCGACATTGGACATTTCTGATTTAGTCGATGCTGGTAGGATTAGGTGGAATAGGAGCTACAAGCCTACACTCATTGTAACAAATCATGACTATTGTTTGACAATTATGCAATTGTTCACGACTTTGGGAGGAGGCACATAGGGTATTTTGGGCACTTGTGATAAGCTTCTTATCATAGTCTGGTCTTAGTAGCAATTGTAGCAAGGTTCCTCTATGGGGGTCTTACATTTGATTATCAGCACTTTATTATATATATATAAAACTAGGAAGGGGAAATGAACTAGTGTTGCACGCCAACAGGGAAACTTCACTACCAGGGAACCTTATCGCACTAATGGTAAGAAATGGGTTACAAAGTGCGGATCCAGTAGGAGTATATAGTATATGACCCGCTTGTCACAATCAATCATGATCAAACAATGATAAGATTTTCCATTCAACAAAGGAAAAAAAGAATCGAACAATGGTGGGATCTACAATAGCTTGTTTTGCTGTTGATATCCAACGACAAGTCATTCCCCTTATGTAAATGGCAATTAATCCTGTGATCTTGAATATGAACAATATATCCTCAATGAAGCTGTATCTCTCTCTTGATTTTTCAAGGGGATGGTGAGAAGAAGAAACATGGCTTCTTTGGTAGCAGCTGAAGCTCAAAGAGAAGCATCTTCAGCCGCGGCTCTTGTCAAGAGTCTCAGGTAAGCATCTCTTGTTGGTTTCTATGATCTTCTCTACCCTTTATATGCTCACCCATAGTTCTAAAACTCAGTGAATCAACTTGGAACTCGGTCGAGTCAACTCGACTCAGCGGGATTTTGAGCTCTCATGGAAAGTTGCTGAGTGGTGTGGCTTGACAAGACTCATTAAGTCAGCTTGAGAACTTGGCCGACTTGATATGACTCGGCATGAATTGACTGAATCACTAGTCCAGTCAGCTAAGTCCTGATTTAGAAACTAAAAACTACTTGATGGAAGATTCGAAGAGGTAACCTCAGCCATGAAAGAGATGAGGTGCTGGCATGCTGCCACCTCACTACAACGCACAATTTTATTTTATTTTTTATATTTTGAGTATTTTAAATATTTTCCACTCTTCAACAATTTTAAATGCATTAAATAATAACCATTCAATTATTAAAATATCAAGTCGAGTCTATTAAAGGTGCGGTTGAGTCTTCGAATTGACCAAACCTGGCTAGACATTGAGTTAAGTTTTTGAGTGTTTAAGCTATGCTCTCACTTTTCAAATCTCATTTTGTTTCCATTTACTCATTATGCAAGATCCCTTTTCACCAAAATTGAATTACTTTGATGGTGATGTCCAAATCCTAGTCGGAATTTCCTTTGACTCCCATGCTATTGAAACTTGGTCATTGAAATCATTATCCTGTTTACGATGTTCTGTTTATATTGATCTTAGTTGGTTTTCTTAAGCTACCATTGTACAAAGGAAAAAAAATGATATGTATCTAAAAGACCATCTGATCATTACAAAATGTCTATTGACTAATAGGATCTGATATTAGTCTGATTATTAACTCCATTGCAAGGATATGCACCCAAGTATATTGAGTGGCTTTTATTAATCTGGGAACAAATTACATTCCAGGCTGTGTTCTGACACAAGCCCTCAATTACAATCCTTAGGGAAGAGCCCCTGATTAAAAGGTAAAAAATAAGATAAAACCAATCTGTTACATGGTACGAAATAGCTTATGCAAATGATGCATAAAAACCCTAATCTACGGTCCTTTGCCTTAAGAATGTCCAGATCATCATCGATCAGGTTGGCTTTAGATAATCATGTAGCCTTACAATGTACACAAGGACTAGGGGTCTCATATGTCAAAGGTGATGAAAATAATGCCCCGAAGAGCATGTTGACCAGGGTGCACGACCACTAGGAATAGCGCACCATGATTCTGAATCAAGTATGATTCCCTCAAATGCCTTGACATTGGGGATATGTAGATAAGAACTAGCTTTGTCTGGTTTGAACATTTTGACATGGTGTGGGAGTATGAGAATGATCTCTTGTCCATGTGATGAACAGGGTGACTGACACTCCTGAGGACTACACATCCAGAGCTTTTTTCTTCTGGGGGTGCTTCAAAGTAAGGTGCATCTTCGGGGACAACACATCCAATGCATGTAGCAACTGGGGGTGCCCCGGTTAAGGTTGTACGACCTCCCTTAGGGGTGTACGAGTTGCATCATGGACCTTTGTGGCCTCTGCCTGTGTGAGTCCTTGGACTCTTCCTTGCTCACCTTGTCTTCATCCCTGGGGGTGAAGGGAGAGTAGGAAATCACGAATCATAGGCAAAGCAGTAGCAGTTTCTCCAGAGAGAGAAATGAATAGTATGTGTGCTGCAAATGAGGCCCAAAGCGGTATTATATCACGATGGGAAGTCTTTGTTTCCCTCCAAAATGGATCTTGGATGGCTGTTTTCTGCTCTTGGAGTGATCAGCCGGTTATTTGCAGCCAAATGGCTGTTATGGGCATTTCTGCATGTTTCTTGACATGCCACGCTCTCTTGACCGGTGACTCACATTCCCCACTGGCTGGGTGTGTGAGGGGTACCCTGGTTACACTGGAGGACTCATGCTCCCCACCTGAAAGGGAGTGCAAGCTGTGCTTTGACACAGTCCTGTTGTTTCATAGTTGGATCCTGCTAGAATGGTGTGTGAAGTGAGCACGTGAGCACAACCTAGGATCCTGGGAGTGCAACTTGGACTTATTCGAGTTTAATGTCTCAACACTGTCAAATGGTCTAAAGCAGTTCGTGGGGTGCAAGTGTAATGAACAAGCACATGAAGATTCCCTATTTAGAGTAGGACGGCCGTAAAGATCTCTGTCTAGACATGAAAAATCACCACATGTGATTCTTATGCAACATGCAACCAATTTCCTAGGGAACCCAATATTTCTAATATCCAAAGCGATCCCCATAAAATAATCTTATCCATCGAAGGTTCTCTTGTATGTCACGTGAGTACTTTCGATCAAATGAAGCAGAATGTGTTGAAAAAAAAAAAAAAAAACAAAACAAAACAAAAAAAACAAAACAATAAGGGAAGATAAAATCCAAAACTCCAACTAGAAGGACTAAATCCTGAAGCCTACACAATGCTCAAGATCCTTAGGCTGTGTTTGGCTGCACAAGCAGACTGCATTGCCAACATTCTGCTTAATCATCATCATCATCTAAGCCTTGTGGTATTCAGTTTTATCAAGATGAAATTGCAATTATCAATCACATTTTCTAGTTTCAAAATGAGGAATTACAATAGGTAGATTTGGATGATTGAATATGGATGCTAGTATTCAATATGAGCACTAGGTACGGTATTTATGATTTGGTTACTGCACTTTGTATGACTAGTTACTGCAATTCAACTTGATAGTGCATCTAAACATGCCCTTAATGCACATCAATTTGATCTAACTATCACATAGGCTCCTCCCTCTCTGACTAATATTCCTTCTGGAGTGTCGACCTGGTAGGACCTAACATGGATGGGCCATGCCCCAAACCTCTCGAGGGCTGGGCTGAATGCTAGCCTTCTGATCAGTGACCTGCAGATAGACAGTCACAGTTCACCTTCGAAAGATAGAAGGCCAGAGATTGGATAGCTAGTCTTCCATTAAAGTAGGTTTATGGGGCATGGTCAATCCGAAGTGCAGTCCATTTCCGGATCACTGAACTATCAGACCCACTTGTAGTACAAACATTAACTGATAATGCCATTATCTTTCCTCAAATTACACTTTTTTTTAAAAAAGGTGACAGTAGATATATTGAACTCAAATTACACTTTTAGTACACACACATCTCAATAAATACATGTACATATGTATAGTGAAACGATCACATACACCTCGATGGTCAGTAAGTTACCATCCACCCTGAGCACACATGTAAATGTGTCACGTGTGTAGTAATATCCAATCTTTAAAAAAACCAAGCCCTGCCATGAGATCACTGGGTGCAAAAGTACGCTGGTCTAATCATCAGGCATAAATATTAAATATTGGCTAGTTTAAATCAGACCTGTGTATGGTCTCATTCAACGTGCAGGTATGGCCCGTCTGACAACTGGGCACCTTTTGCGTGGGCCGCCTATCACACACATGTGACACATTAGGCCTGTCGAGATCGAGTGTGACTTACTGTCCATTGGGGTGTATGTGATCATTCCTTACCTTATTTTGTGAGTCTGTATCAGCTTCTGTTTGGCCATCTAATTCAAATAAACTTGCAGTATGTTTGCTGAAATATGTGCGTCTGCGACGGTGGAGAATCCTCACCTTTCTTTCACCAAGTTCTTCTCACTGGAACGGCTCATCAACCAATCGACTGCTACCACGTGGAAGCACAACTCTCCAATCTCTAACTCCTTACCTTCTAACAGAGACAAGTCCACCAAGAAGAGTACACTATCTCATAGTAGAAGTGTTCCAAATTCTCCAAAACTCCCACCAGAACTTCATGTGAACGAGAAGCTAGAGTGGGCCAGAGGAGATGGTATGAAGGAGGTCCAAGGGGTGACAGACATTCTCCTCAAGGAATCACAATCATGGTTCTTGAAATTTTTGGAAGACGCTCTGAGCACCGGGTTTCGGCAAGGGGCCCACTTGAAGAAAGGCAAGGATGGCACCAGAGGGAGGCAAGTGGAATCCGATGACCAGATTGCCGGTACACTATCACAGCTTAAGCATGCAAGTGACTGGTTGGATCAGCTACGCAGCAAGGTGGGGCCAGAAAATGATGGGCTAGTAGAGACTGTGGACCGTTTGAAGCAGGAAATCTATGCTTGTCTGCTTGATCATGTGGACTCAGCCGCTTTGGCGCTCGAGAACCGGTCGGATCACAGCTGATGAGCTGAAGATTTTGAGAACTATGTCACTGCTCGCTGTAGTCCTATGTGCATGGGAACAGGTTGTTCATTTGATGGACCCCACCATCTGCGTATGGCTCAAAATCAGGTTTGTCTGGCCACTAGGCTGTGTGAAGAAATTTAAAATGTCGTGTAACTGACAAAATGTACACATTTCATGTATATATATGGCCCACCTGTTCACTCGACTGGCCTGGTTTTTGGGTCACAGTACAGACATGGTGGGCCCTCCATGATAAACGGTATGGATCTTGTGCACAAATCCTACATTGGCCGTTGGCACAAGTGAGCAGAGTGGCCATAGCAGGGCATTTGGTTACCCATCCAAAAAAAAAGAAGTGGCATTTATGTAAATTCGTTGATTGTTCATGTAATGTACTTGAATACATGATTCAATGAAAAAGAAGAAGAAGAGAAAACTGTTCTGTTAGACTTGTACAAGTATGGCCCACTTGCCTGATTTACGGTACAGGGTATCCTCATGGCGGCAGTCACCTGCTGAATGGACAGGATGGATTTTAAACTAAAATAAAGGTATTTTGGGTAATTTTGCGAGATTTGAGATTTTTAAAATAAAATAAAAGAGCATTTAAACAATTCTGTGTGGTGAGGTTGGATGTTACAACCGCGTCTCATCTACATATGCCAGTTCTACCAGTATTTGTAAGTGGAACGCTTACATGGTTCCACATAATCTACTGTGGGCCCACATGGTATGTGTGTCACATCTAAACCGTCCACTTTGTGTGCATTGCACGTGCCATGCATGCACGTGTTGTCTCATCTCAACCTACTGTGGGGCCCACAGGGTATGTGACCCATACCCAACCCGTCCACTTCCACACGCTCATGTGCTACGTTGATTAACATGCACACAAGGAAATGCCCTTGCCCAATGGACCCCACTTGAGCTATTGTGGGCCCACTTCCAACTCATCCAACAGGATCACTCCAGAATACCACCTGGCAGAAGATCAGGCCAACCCAACCATCACGATAAAAATACGCGTGTTTGTGGAATGCAATATTATATAAGTATGTGACCGACATATACTTCCCTCATAATCAACGGCTGACACTCCATGATCACGCAAAGTGGGGCAGGGATATGAGGTGGAGAGTGAGAGAATGTGCTTAATCCTCGTACGTAGTTGTCTCATCTCAACCTATTGTGGGGCCATGTGCCTCTCTCCCTCACGTGCCACATTGATTAATTTACACATAAGGGGAATGCCTGCATGGGCCTATTTTAAGCTGTTGTGGGCCCACATGGTATATGATCTACGTTCAGCATCACCCAAGAGTACTACTCAAGTGGAATGCAATATTGTATACTACTGACCCACATATACTTACCTCTGAATCAACGGTCGATATTTCATGATTATGCAAAGTGGGGCGGGCATCCGAGGTGGAGAGTGAGAGCACGCGCTTAATCCTCGTCCATAGCGGTCGGATCAAGCACGTGCCCTGCTTCTCCATCACGGGTCGCTCGCCCCCTATTTCTTCTCGCTTTCTCAGTGGGTCACACCAGTACGGAGAGCCACCAATCTCACACCCGTATATTCCATTAGTTGAACAGGGCTTGAAGAAGGGAGTGTTGAGTGATGGAGAAGCTTTCCCTACAAGTGACTACTTATAAATGGAAGTTGCAAGAAAAAGACATTGGGTTGCAAGTAGTTAAAAGGTGGTTGTATCTTATGAGAAATGGTTGGGCTGTTGCATTGGATGAATTGGATTTTTTGGTTGTATTGAAACAACAAAGCAGTTGGTTGCAGTGATTGTTATAGTTTGGCTGCCAAAAGTGTTCTACTTAAATCATACAATATCACATGGAGGGAAACATGGATAGTCTACCATTCACCTACCTCGAAATATGTGGGCCCCACCTCTTGCATTTGGTTGACCACCCACGTGAACATGGCCCACTCATCTTTTCCAGATCCGAACTAACTGGATGTACAAACGATTAGAGATGGGACCCAGCTCTTGGCTCTATTGGACTGTGGGCCCCACATATTTGCTCTGGGTCTGTATTTTATTATATTTTGATGTAGGGGACCTGTGGGCCCTTCATCTTACTGTCTTTGTGGACTGTGGACCCCACATCCTGTGAACGGTCCGAGGTCTTTGGACCATAAATATGTGACAGGCAGGCCGGTGGCGTATCAGGACCACCCTTATGGCTTATTGGCTAGAACCCAGGTGGGACCACCTTGTGGGCGTGGGTTTGATCAGAGGTTACTGAGCACAGGTGAAAAAGGAAAAGTAAATGAGGTGGGCATACCAACCAACGGACGAGAGCACGCACGGAATTTTGTTTTTTTCCTTATTCTTTTGTCGTTTTTATGAGTATGACCACAGAAGTTCTGTGCAGCTCCCTCCTCACAATACACTGAGAAAATTTATGTCGATCGGAACCGTTGGTCTGGTTAAAAACTACGTAGATGGGCTATGGGCAGAAATTCGTATTGATTCGACAATCCAATAGCTGTGAATTTTTCTGCTTGGATGTGGGATGTTCCTATTAACCGTTCCTTTAGAAGGGCGTAGGGTGGATGGATATCAATGAAAAATCCCCCTTTTGGACACTGTTTTTGTGACATGGCTATCCACATGGTGGGCCACCAGATAAACAGTCCCGATTACGGTACATTTTTGCCACGTGCATGGTGAGGAGGGAGCTGAACAAAAACTTCCATGATAGAGAGCTGCACATTAGCAGGCCCCTGCAGATTGCAGACCCGTCTTTCCCAGGTCTATGTAGCGTACGTGCGTGGTGTTTGTGGGTAGTAGCAGTTAGGCTTATGTGGGACCCACGAACATGCGACAGATTCTGTTTTCTTGTGCCGTGGGGTCCACTCGCAGCGGGGATTTGCTTCGAGTTCTTTGATATTCCGGCAGTGGACGGCGCTTGAAGCGCAGGCACTCAGAAATGGTACACGTGGCATACGTTAACTCAAACCAAACCCACTAAATTACAAGTCACCGTCCCAAGATATGATTGGTTGAATAATCCTAACCTCTGATTTGTGGACAGTTATTTGTTAAAATCAGACCATGGGATCTATTTCATTTTAACCGTCCAAGGAAATGTCCACCAATCAGATAATGAGGTAATAAAAAAAACATAACTTTTGGTTCATGATACATCCAAAAATGGGATCCATAATTTGGGCGGTTCATTTTAGATTACTTACATACCACACATGCAATTTCTAAGTAATTTTAAAGCACCTGCGTATCATTTATCACACCCTGTCAGAGTATCAGATGAATGCAGAAAGATACATGGAAGATTTTCTCAACAAAAAATCATATAATAACACGAAGGAAATCAATTTTCTTACGGTGGTTTGCTGTACATTATACATCGTATTGCTATTTTTATTTGGGGCGTAGATGTTGGATCCAGGGTCATATTGCACTGATCCGAACCGTTTATATGATGGATCTTATCCTGATGGTAGATTTCGAGAAAAATAAAGTCTCACATTCGTGTATATCATACCTTCGATCATTTAATCCTTTACCGGTCCATTTGGAGATGTCCTTTAACGGTTATTTTTTTTTACCTTTGAATTCGCGGTAGAAAAAATCTCTAAAAACAAAAGAAAAACTGATATTACATAGCTCTCTGGTTGGATAGTCCACCTAGCTGACAACTTTCAACTCGTGATGTCTCTCTAATATCTAACCCATCTAATAGGTTGGCCCTATCATAAAGATCTCCTTTAGCAAAAATAAGCTATATTCCTTTTTCAAGTGGACCACACTTGTAATACGTTGTGGTCCGTCCAATAAGTATATGGGGCTGATTTTTTGAACTAGGCGATCCTCGTTGTTCCAATTTATTCAAGGAGTTGGATGTCACATGCTCTTAATTGGTTGGAAGTAATCAGCTGAGTGGAATATAACTTACGGCTCAATTGATTGGGCTTTGAGAGCAGCTCTTTTTAAAATAGTAAAAACTAAAAATTACCAAAATTAATAAAAATACATTTAATTTGATTAAAATTATAAACAATTATCACATTGTTTTATTTGTTTAAACAAAAACCTTAGACCATAATCAAACTCTTAAAATACTGTAAAAATAATAAAAAATTTACTAAAAATAAAAAGTTTCAACTTTCAACCTAAAGATAAAATCTTGAAAATTTGACTTTTTGAGAAGTATACGATGATAAAACAAACCTTGTATCTTTAGCCAAGGTGTAAATTGTCAGGCTTTGTGTAGCCTAATCATTGTAATAATATATATTTTGTAGAGAGAGAGAGAGAGAGAGCCATTATTAAATTGAGAATTGTTTTTTTCGTGTTTGTCTTTAAGCATAGTTAATCAGTGTGAATATGTGTGAGTATTAGAAATTTGTACTGTGGTTTGCATTTTTTTTTTTTTTTTTTCTTAGAATGGATCTCTTCTCCCAGCGTAAATCGTCAAAACCTATAATACATGTTTAGCTGAGTTTTGCTCAATCAAGGCCCCTTGCTTGAATTTGTGTAATCCTGACCATCCATCAAGTTATCCTTTATCCATCCTACGATTTATTAAACTTTTGGATATCACCGAAGTGGAAGCCCAGCATATAAGGGCTTAGATATCATTGCAACATTTATATGGAAAATCTCATTTTTAGTTCATCTCATTTTAGTTAGTAGCAATTATATATTAGAAATCATGTTGGTGGGTTGTCAGGTTGTTTTGTTCTTTCTTAAACAAAATTATGATTAATTAAAGTCATTTGAATTCGCATGTCTTTCCAATCCTTGATCAGGCAATGCTTGCATCTTGCTTGTACACGGATGGATTCATCCTTTTAAACATGTGTTTTTCATATACGCGTGACCCACTTAATGAATGAATGGATTATACACATTCAAGTGGAAAACAGGGATTTTATTAATTTTTAAGCTTAGCGGAGTTTCGCTTAAGCCAACTTTGGACTTTGCCATTATGCTAGGCCATGCTAGGTTTGGGCCTTGGGCTTTATAGTGTTGGGCTGGGCCCAGTCTACCATTTCTCAATCCAGACCCAGCCCTTTGGATTCTATATTTAGAAGATGTAGGAGAAAGAAAAGAAGTGGTTGCAAAGGCTGTTTGATATCAGTGGACGTGGATTGTGTATGCTATATAGTCGTATTGACTAAATTCTTTGGCATGATGTATGTGTCTTATTGACACCGTCCATCCGTTTTGTCAGATCATTTTAGATAATAAACTGAAAATTTAAGTATATCCAGAGCTCAAGTGGACCACACCACAGATAAGCCTGAATCGAATGCCTACAAATGAAAAGTTCTTGGGGGCATATAAGTTTTTTTGATCAAGCTGGTATTTGTGTTTCTCCTTCATTCATGTCTTTGTGACTTATAAATAGGTTGGATGATAAATAAACATCACTGTGGGGCCTAGCAAGGTTTCAACAGTGGATGTCATTATCCTCACTGTTTCCTGCGGTGTGGTCCACTTGAGCTTTTGGGCTCCTACCCTAAAATAGATATGCTTCTATTTTGGGCTCATGCCCTAAGATGAACTGGTAAAAGAGATGGACGGAAGTCTTTGTGATGCATTGTTGCATTATTATTATTATTATTATTTTGCGTTAGCTTGTTGGTACACCCCTAAAAGTTGTCACTTCTCCGTTAGCCACCCCTCTCTCACTCAGTCTGCACATTATTATTCAGTGTTCAAACGAGGTATCTTTCACTCAGTCTGCCACTTTAGCTATGGATCAGGGTGTAAGTGGACGAACATATTTAATATGGAAGTTGGTAAATACCATAGATTTAATGTGTGGACCCACCTTGATTTGTATGTCGAAATCCAAACCGGGAATGTGGTACACCTCATGTTCATCATACAGATCAAGGGTAATCTGGATTAAAAACTTTGGTGGGATACACCATGGGGAGAAATATACAATCATGCCTCAAACCTATGTACTCAGATGGTGTGGCCCACCTAAGTCTAAGAATGGCGTGAGTTTTCGTTAACCCCTTCATCCTAGTTGGGCTCACATGATGAACAGTTTGGATGGCATATACATAACCCAGCGGACCCCACATTCCATGTGGACGTTTCTACAGTGGGCGCCCCCCTATCCAATGTCTCCCATTGTTTCATATGGTGTTGCCCCACCTGAGTTGTGGTTCAGGCCAATTTTCGGATCTTGGGTTAACATGGGGATCTATGCAATGTACGGGTTGGATGTCAATCACACATCATGGTGGGCTCACACAGCTCGAAACTCATTGTAACGGTAGGTTTGACCTCATGTGATCAGTCCCGGCCCATCGTTGTAAAAGAGATGGACGGCGGTCGCTTTATGATGCATTGTTTTCAACGTTGAATTATTTGATAATTCGGCCGCATTATTATTATTGTTATTTGTGTTATCTTGTTAGTACCCCGATTGTGAGTTGACACTTCACTGTTAGCCACCCTCACTGGGGATCGATACCAAGACCTTAGTGTTAAAACCTCGTATCTTTTACTCAGTCTGCCACTTGACCTATGTGGATCAGGGTATCTATGATGATTGGCGTGTGGGGCGTTTAGAAATAAAATGGGCCTGGGCTGGCCCACAAAGAGCCGGATCCAAAATTTCAACAAGTCAGCCTGGCCCATTGACAACTCTAGTTGGGACGAACCATCGAGCTCTTATCAATCTCCCTGAATCGACGGCTGAGAAAATACAAGGGATGCTAAGGCGATTTTGGAAAGTAGAGCTTGAAGAGACGTGGTGGAGTGTATTGTCTGATGTTGATCTGATGGCCCCATGCGCCATCATGAAATTTGCTGTTCTGCCTGTTCCCGTTGGGAGTGGATTAGGGGCGACCCCGGATCCACCCAGGGGGGTGGGATCCCTTACTGTCGGGCTCACAGTGATGTATGTGTTATAAATCCACACCGACCAACCATTTTGAAAGCTCATTTTAAGGAATGATCCAAAAAATGAAGCTGACTCAAATCTTAGGTGGACCACACCACAGGAAACAGTCGTGATTGAATCCTCACCATTAAAAACTTCAGCGATTCCATCGGAATGTTTATTTGCCATCCAACCTGTTGATAAGATAAGATCACGAACATCTTAGATTAAGAGACTACACAAATATCATCTTGATCCAAAGCTTTTGTGGCCCACTGGAAGTTTTTAATGGTCAATCACCGTTGTTTACTGTACTATGGTCCATATAGGATTTAGAACTGCTTCATTTTTTGGATCATTCCCGAAAATGAGCTTCCATTACGGATGGACGGCATGGATGTAGTCCCATACATCACAGTCCGCCCTACAGTCAGGTGTCGCACCCACCTCGGTGTATCCTAGGTCTCACCTAATCCACTCCAGTTCTTGTTCCAATCGTACAGGTCATTCCTAGAGATGGGTCCCGTATGACAGATGTCCAGCTGTGATTGGCCCTTTTTTTCTTATGATTGGCCATGAAATGCCTCAGACCATTCACAATTTGGGCCTGAAATCAGGCCCCCATATAAATGGCCGTCAACCAGGCTTTGGTCCGTTCAATATACGAAATATCGTAGAACCTCTTCCGCAGCTAACCTCAACCTGGGCTTAGACCACTGACTATTTGGGCCTGAAATTCAGGACCCAGCCCAATCCATATAAATGGGCCAGGATGAGGTCTGCCATGCCCAGGTTGAGACCATCATTATTTGGACCTGAGATTCAGACCCAGCCCAACACATATAAATGGGCCTAAACCAGGCTTTGGTCAAACTCAGTGGAAGGCGTCAACGGCCGGGTTGTGAATGGACCAGGTTGAGGTCTGCCATGCCTGGTCCGTAGTTTACAGTAGGCCAACATCTTGCACAGGGATATGATAGGCCAAAGCAAACGGGCTATTTATATAGCCTGAGGTGAGTACGATTATAGACGGGCTTAAATTTAATACATGGGCCTACTATGTCGAAGCCCAACACAAAACTCCAACCCGCAAGCCCTTCTACAAAAACAAAAACCCAATCTAGTTTAAGCCTAACCTAAATTGGGTGGTCTTTCAGCTGAGCATCAAGAGCTTGGTTTAAAGACTCGGTGGCTCAACCCGACTCGTCTAGCCCTAAGTCGAGTCATGACGCACCCTGGTTAGGGCTGGCTCTAAAGAAGTAAGTGATTGAGCTGTTAACATATGATCTAAGGAGTTCTGTAGTCACCTCTTTGGATTTAGAAAAGAAGTGGTAGATCTCACATACTTTTCATGATTAAACCATGATATGTAGGGCTAGAGGCTGAATTAGGTTTTAGTGGAGGGATATGAGGAAGAGTATGGGGGAGTTTATTGTAAATTTTTCCATAATTATTACTTATATTTATAAATTTCAACGAAATCATCTACCCTATAATAAATTATAAAATTTATGACCCAAATATCGTCTACCCTATAAGAAATTATAAAATTTATGACCCAAATATCGTCTACCTTATAATATCATCTACCAACATTCTCGTTGATCAATTTCATCCGTCATACATTATAATGTAGTCACATATCTCTTATAATGACCCAAACTCTTTATCACCACACTTTTCATTTAAATATTTTTCATTATCTTAGGTAGCGTAGGTGGCATTATAATCTTGTTCTTACGTTGTACTTCACTGATCATATTCTTAAAATACGGATGTAGAATGTGACTCTATTATGTTTAAGTCAACTCAAAAACTCATTCTTACCCTAAAATCATGGTCAACACCTGTGGGTTAGACCCAGATATTAGTTTTTATGCTCGGCAACGTGTGATACGTCGCAGGGCACCTAGAAATTACTTAGCAACTTTCGATGTGACTTGTAAGTAATACAAATTACTCAATTATTAAGAAAAAATTAGAGTCTCTGGATTATTTGACTATTAGATTAGTGGACATTTATTGAAAAATTAAAAAGAAAAAGAAAAAATCATCCTGTGTCTAATTTCAACAAGTAAGTTTCCTCGAAATAGCCAATCTAATTTTCAGAATTTGAATCAACGACAGCTGGTTCCACAACTTAGACAGTTTAATTTTAGTCAATATAGATCATGTGTAAAATTTCCGGGTGCCTGCATATCAAAAGTCCGACTATTCCAGACTGCAAAAAAGCTACCTTCTTTTTCCAAAATCGTATATAAACGGTTAGAATTTTACCGTCTCCTCTTGTTTTGCTAAAAAAGTAAAGACACTATTCCTACATTTTTCCATATCATGGTGGAATTTTTGCAATGAAGTTGGACTTTTTCTTGATTTTTCTAAACTTAGGTGGACACTGTCACACTGGAATTTTCCACACCTGTGAAAAAGAGGCACGTGTGTCTAAGATCAGAATCATTTATCAGGAAATCAATGCAATGTAGAGGCCATGTTCCAAAACATAGACTGATATGATCATCAGGTGGGCCACATATTCAGATAACAAATGAAAGATTGAGAGAAATCGACCAATGTTCCAAATTCTATGTACAGCTCTGGCTCAGCCAAAGAACAGATCTTATCTTTAGAGGGATTGATCTGTCCTTAACTATCTCTGTTTGTAGCCGTCTCTTGGAAGTACATAGCACGCATGGATAGAACCGTCAGATGGATGTGTATTTTGAATCATCTACCATCCACTGTAAAGGAAACTAGATCAACGGTTCTGATTAATACTCGACTCTAACCTCTGTGAGGGGGAGAGATATCTCTACCAAATTCGGGTCTTCCTCCTTAGAAATGCACTCGAACGGGTCGCACGTGACAATTTTCCCGTCTAAATGGGACGCCCTTTTTACGCGTGAGAAGCTTCCTACTTTTGCATGGATTTCCCCATGGACTATGCTATACTTGACCTTTTATCTGACACGTGCCCTCAAGAATCCCATCTGATGGGTGGGCCCACCGAGAGCATGCCCTGACCCAAAAATGGACCCGAATAGTCTTGTAACACATAATTTATGAGTCTACAACACCTATCTTATGTGTAAAACACCCAAGCTCTGTGGGGCCCAAAAAATTGAATACGTGGCCTATGCTCCGTTCATCAGGTGATAAGGATTATTTGGACCGTACATAAAAAAGATCGGCCCACTGAAAGAACTCTGATGTGCCACACTAATGAAAATAATGTAAAATTTCTTTAGAACCTTTTAAGTTCACATAACATGGGTTGCCTGAATTAGGTTAGGCAGAAATTTATTTCTTCCCTTAGTCCTGCTGAGTTAAGCCTACTTAATGGCTTTAATGAAAGATACACACGATGGTCTTTACACAAAAACACATGGTTCGGATCATATTCTCATTCTTCCCTGTGGTATGGCCAACCTGAGTTGTGGATCTGGTTGATTTTTGTCCCAAGAGTCTAGAATCAAGGATAGAAGCTAATGGATGGAGTGGATTTTACATATTGAATATGGTGACCTATATAACTTAGGTGTTTTATAAGTAAAACAGTTGGTGTTGAGGATTCCAGTATACTGGCTAAATGTGGGGCCCACGTGATGTATTCACACCATCCAAGCCATCCATCAGATGGGTCACCTCAAGAAATCACTAAAAGCCACTAATCAGTTCGACCGAAAACTGAAGTGTGCCACAGCAAAGGGAATAAGCTTGGGGTGGGGGGAAGACTTACCCTTGAATTTCACAAGGCACACTTGAGTCGTGAAAGAGCCATATTTTTATTTTTATTTTATCTGGATTAAGGGTTTGAACGGCCTGGATTATATATATAATACAACATAATCAACAGTAAGCATTCTCGCTCATCAACTTCCATGTGCTCTAGCCCACCTGAATTTTAAATAGGGTTGATTTTTGTAGGTAGGGTTTTTCGGGGGTGATAGATCTGATGGACACGTTGCATTTCTAATATATCAGTACTGGACCTACATCTGGAGCTTGCTCCAATTTTCTAATAATAGGGCATACAACAGGATTTTCTGATTGTTTAAGACACCACATTCCTTCTATCAGTATCAAGAATCCTTTCTTGAGTCGTAAACCACGTGAGAGATTTTTCATAGCTTTGTCCCTTTCAATACATGCAGAAGCTGCATCTGAAGTTTCCCATAAAACCCTTTCTTTCACGTCAATGTGTCACATGTGATGGAGAACTAACCATAAGAAAAGGTGGTCCTTGGAGATCACTTGGTATGAAAATCAGCCCAATCCAATCACTGGGTGGGCCACACTTGTACATTGTGTCATACCATCAAGCCAATGAACTATTCTGACTTTTCATGCCTAGTGATCTCCATCGTAAGGCCCACCATTCCCACAGTTCTAAATATCTCTCCATACATACTGGGAAAAGGTATCACGAGGACGACCTCATGGGAAGCTTCGTCGAGCTGTGTGTGGACCCCACCATGATGTGTATTTGACATTTATCACCCTGCCGTGGTAGGCTACTAACACGAAAATTAGACCAATCCATGACTTAGGTGTGCTACATTACAAATAACAGTTAAGAATGGATACCCATCTATTAAAATCTTCATGATCATTTATAGGGCCCACTAAGGGCCTGTTTGGCTGGACAGATTCGATGGGATTGGAAAGAATTGGAAAGGATTGGAAGATAGATCCAGGGATTAGACAGGCATGCCAAACAGACACGGGATCCTGATCCGGATATAACAATCCCATGTATCTTAAGACAACCCAACATCACCATCATTACCTTTAAATCTGATGTAAAGCAGGTTGTGGACAGTTTCATGGCCAAGATGGATCAGAAAAGGCCCGGTCAACGACAGAAGTGATCCGGACCGTTAGACCTTAGATCGGGCATATCTCGCAATCCGGAATGAGTTATCTGACGTAAAATATATGATTTTGGGGTAGAACGAGTTACTTTAGCCAACTAACCCTGCTACACTGGGTTGCACAGCCCGGATTTGCGAGAAACCCCCTTATCGACGGTCGTTGTCCTATTTTATTTTCATTTTTACTATAAATAGTAAGTTTTAATTTTATTATAACTCTTCATTCGTTGGGCTTTAGGAGTTGTGTCCAACATGAAAAGTGCTTAGAATAATTAGGAGAATGGTTTGATGAAGCCAAATAAGACACTTACTATTTTTGGCCGAAAACGTTGTGCACTAGTAGACATCACGACCGTCTATAAATAGTAAGTTTACTATTTATAGTAAGTCGCGGATTCTTAGAGTTTTAGTTGTAGTTTAAGTCTGATTTCTTTCGTGTTGCTTGGTTCCCTTATTTAAAGGGATGTAAACTCATTTTTATTCATTTATTAATCAATTTTAAATTTTATTAGAATTTATTTCTATTATCTTATTTTTTTCCTCGTGGATTCGAGAAGCCTCTGTGAGGAGTCCAGAGAAGCTTCGTGGATTCGGAGTAGTTATCCTTGAGGAAGACGGTGATCGACCTCATCACGTTCATCCCTGTGTCAATTTGGTATCAGAGCGAGGTTTTCCTTCGGGACGATGGCAAACAACGAAGGTATGAATCAAAATCTTATGGACGGTGATACAGGGATTCATTATCTTTCAGAAAGAATGGAAGCTTTCCATCGGGAGAGTCAGTTGACCATGCAAGAGCTGTAGGCAACCCTCGACCGTCTTGCGGATGCGCTACTTCCGCCTCGAGCCCTAGGTGGTGCTCCACCACCTATAGTGACTCTACCACCCATGGTGGCTCCACCACCCGTGGTTGCTATACGACGTGACCCTGATTATCGCAGAGCACTACCAGTGGCAAACCGTAGGGCTACACCAGATTATTCTAGTTCCAGCGACAAGGACATTAATGAGGGTTTTGCCCGACGACCAATCCATGGAGGTGATCATCCAGATTGTGCTGAAAGAGACTATCGAGGTAAGGTTGAACTTTCTAGTTTTAATAGTTTATTACGTATATAAGATTTTCTCGATTGACTAGCCGAAGTAGAGAGATATTTCAATTATATGGACGTGCCAGATCATAAAAAGGTAAAATTGGTAGTGTTTAAATTAAAATCTGTCGCTTCTGTATGGTGAGAATAATTATAACTCTCACGAGCTCGCCAGAACAAGACGCTCATCGCATCATGGCCTCGGATGAGACGTCTTCTTCCATTACGATTTCTCCCCAGTGATTATGAGCAGATATTATTCCAGCAATATCAAAATTGCCGACAAGAAAATCGAACTATTACAGATTACACTGAAGAATTCTAGCGGTTGTCTACACGAAACAATTTGTCAGAATTTGAGTCACAAAAGGTGGCACGATTTATAGGTGGGTTGCGACCAGCAATTCATGACCGAGTTCAGATGTACCTTGTTGGGACCGTAGATGAAGCAGTTCAATTGGTGGGGAGGGTAGAAACACAACTTGCAAGAGCTCTTGCTCGTCCCTATTTTTCAAATCAACCCCTCATGACGAGTCCCACACCGGATCTAGTACTGTCTCGAGGAAAAGATCTGGTAGGAGAGCGCCCTTAATCTCCTCCACCAGCAAACCGTGATACGGGGAGCGGCTCATCCATACCTCAACGAGTAGCACCTACAATAGTGGGCCCGAGTAGGATTCTAAATCTTTATGCTCGGCCAAGGCCAAACAATTGTTACCGCTGTGGCCAACCAGGTCACTTATCAAACACTTGTCCTCAACGCCCTACAGCACACATGACTATAAACAAAGGAGTCACTGAAGATGAGGCCACAAAAGAAGAT
Source organism: Magnolia kwangsiensis (assembly GCA_037074715.1). Taxonomy (NCBI): domain Eukaryota; kingdom Viridiplantae; phylum Streptophyta; class Magnoliopsida; order Magnoliales; family Magnoliaceae; genus Magnolia; species Magnolia kwangsiensis. The sequence goes on along the minus strand of CM073577.1, from coordinate 2,665,702 downwards.
CATAGCTTTGATAAATATGAACAAACCACTGAAGAAATAGTAGGTGGTGAAGAATTAACGAGCGAGGATCGTGACAAATTTCTAGTTGTGAGGTGACTACTGTATACCCCACGAATGAAATTACACCCACAACGACATAATATAATTCGTACTCAGTGCACTGTTAGCAAAAAGGTTTGTGATGTGATCATAGATAGTGGTAGCAGCGAGAACATCGTCTCAAAGGTGATGGTGGACAAGTTACAGCTACCAACGACGAGACATCCTTTCCCGTACTCAATTGACTGGATAAAAAAGGTGAATGAGACCAAGGTACTGAACAATGTACTATCTCGTTTTTAATTAATAAATATTATAAAGATTAAATGCTTTGTGATGTGGTCGATATGGAAGCTTGCCATATGCTACTCGGTCGACCATGACAGTCGGACCGTAATGCAACCCATCGGGGACGAGACAACGTTTATGTATTCGTCAAGGATAGTCTAAAAATAATCCTTGCTCCTATGGCACCAGAGAATCACCCTGAAGCTCTAAAGTGGAGGGGGGTTCTCTATTGACCATTGAGGATTTCATGGAGGAATCTAAGGAAATCGTCGAGGTATACGCTGTAGTGGTGAAGGGCGAGGAAAAGGAACCCTCAAACATCCCTCCAAGTTTAAGACTATTGCTAAACGAATTTAAAGACTTTTAGTTTGAAGATTTACCTGATGGATTGCCCCCCATGAGGGACATCCAACATCATATAAACCTCGTCCTTGGGGCTAGCCTACCCAACCACCATCATTATCGGATGAGTTCAAAAAGTGTGAAATACTTCAGGGGCAAGTAGAGGAATTGATCCGTAAGGATTTATTGAGAGAGAGCATAAGCCCATGTGCTGTACTAGCATTATTAACGCCAAAAAAAGATGGAAGATAGCGCATGTGTGTCGACAACTGAGCAATCAACAAAATTACCATCAAATATTGGTGCTCAATACCACGATTGGACGATATGCTCAATAAGCTAGGATGGGCGAAGGTGTTCTCTAAACTAGATCTAAGGAGCGGGTACCATCAGATTCGTATCCGACCCGGTGATGAGTGGAAAATAACATTCAAAATAAAGGAAGGGTTGTATGAATGGCTGGTCATGCCATTTGTCCTATCAAACACACCAAGTACTTTTATGCATTTGATGAATCAAGTTCTAAAACCGTTCACTAGCCGATTTGTGGTAGTATATTTTGATGACATACTGATATATAGTCAGGATGAGGTAGAGCACAAGATATATCTCATGCAGGTGCTGCAGGTCCTACAAGATAACAAGTTGTACCTTAATCTGAAAAAGTGTAGTTTTTTAACTGATAGCCTGTTGTTTCTACGATTTGTTGTAACATCCACAGGCATTCGGGTGGAATGTGAGAGCTATTAGGGAATGGCCGATCCCGACAAACATTTATGAGGTGAAGAGTTTTCACGGGTTGACGACCTTCTATCATCGATTTGTGCGAGATTTTAGCACCATAGTTGCACCTATAATAGATTACATGAAGAATGGATCGTTGCAGTGGACCGATAAAGCTGACAAGAGCTTTCACAAGATCAAGCATCATTTGTCTACAACACCGGTCTTAGTGCTTCTTAATTTTAACAAATTGTTTAAGGTTGATTGTGACACTTCATACGTTGGAATTGGGAGAGTATTATTACAGGAAGGTAGGCCGGTATCCTTCTATAACGAGAAGCTCAGCGAAGCCCGAAATAGGTGGTCGACTTATGAGCTTGAGTTATACGCAGTTGTTTAGGCGCTGCGACATTGATAACATTATCTGATTCAAAGGGAGTTTGTTCTGTACACTGACCATCAAGTATTAAAGTTTATTAATAGTTAGACTAACGTGAATTGGGTGCATGCTAAATGGGTTACATTTTTACAGAAATTTACGTTCGTTCTGAAGCACAAGTCAGGACAGCAGAACAAGGTAACTGATGCACTTAGTCGTCGTGCATCACTAGTTACGATGAACAACGAGATGGTCGGCTTCGACTGTCTTAAGGAACTGTATGCCGAGGATGAGGACCTCAAAGATTCTTTGATGAAGTGCCAAGAAGGTCATCCCAGTGACTTTCATATACAGAATGATTTTCTCTTTAAAGGGAATCGATTGTCCATCCCCCAAAGTTCTCTAAGGGAGTAGATTATTCAGGAGCTATATGGAGGTGGCCTTGGTGGACACCTTGGGCGAGACAAGATGCGACCTCTTGTGAAGGAGCAGTATTACTGGCCGCAATTAGTACGTGATGTGGGAAGAGCCGTACAGCATTGTCATATTTGTGAGACCTCCAAGGGGCAATCTCAGAATACGGGCCTTTACACCCTATTACCTGTGCCAGACGGCCCTTGAGAGGATTTATCAATGGACTTCGTGCTTGGTCTCCCACGAACACAACGTGACATGAATTTGATGTTCATGGTGGTTGATTGTTTCTCTAAGATAGCGCACTTTATCCCATGCAAGAAGACCCTCGATGTAACACATGTGGCGAATCTATTCTTCAGGGAGGTCATATGGCAACACGGAGTCCCCAAGACCATTACTTTTGATCATGTCACGAAGTTCATTAGTTACTTTTGATGAACTTTATGAACTTGATTCGATACACAACTTCAATTTAGCAGTGCTTACCACCCACAGACTGATGGGCAGATTGAAGTTGTGAATCGCACGTTGGGAAACCTCCTTCACAGTATTGTAGGAGAAAAGCCGAAGCAGTGAGACTTGGCCTTGTCTCAAGCAGAGTTTGCATTCAACAACATGGTGAATCGCTTGACAGAGAAGTCGTCGTTTCATATTATCTACGGACAAGTGCCTCGCCATACATTTGACTTGGTCCTTCTGCCCAAGCACCCAGGCATGAGTATTGCAGTAGAACATATGACAGATAAGATCATGGGCATCCATGCGAAAGTGCAGGCCAAGGTACATGCCTCGAACAAGAAATACAAGGAACAAGCAGACAAGCATCGATGAAAAAAGGTGTTCGAGGTAGGCGACCGCATTATGGTCCATCTCCGTAAAGAGAGATTTTCGACTGGGACGTACAATAAGTTGAAAAATAAGAAGATTGGACCCATCTCAATCATTCGAAAGATCAATGATAATGCTTATGTTGTTGATCTTCTAGATGATATGGCAATCTCACGGACTTTCAATGTCGCGGACCTGACCAAGTATCATGAACCAGAGCAGGATGTGAACTCGAGAACGAGTTCTTTTAAAGTGGAGGGGATTGATGTAGAGCGGGTCACGGACAGTTTCATGGCCAAGATGGATCAGAAAAGGCCCGGTCGACGACAGAAGTGATTCGAACCGTTAGACCTTAAATCGGGCGTATCTCGCAATCCGGAATGAGTTACCTGACGTAAAATATATAATTTTGGGATAAAACGAGCTACTTTAGCCAACCAACCCCGCTATGCTGGGTTGCGCAGCCCAAATTTGCGAGAAAACCCCTGATTGACGGTCATTTCCCCATTTTATTTTCATTTTACTATTTATAATAAGTTTTAGTTTGATTATAGCTTTTCATCCGTTGGGCTTTAGGAGTTGTGTCCAACATGAAAAGTGCTTAGGATAATTAGTAGAACGGTTTGGTGAAGCCAAATAGGACACTACTATTTTTGGCTGAAAACCTTGAGCAATAGTAGACATCATGACCGTCTATAAATAGTAAGTTTACTATTTATAGTAAGTCGCGATTCTAGGAGTTTTAGTTGTAGTTTGAGTCTGATTTCTTTCTTGTTGCTTGGTTCCCTTATTTAAAAGGATGTAAACTCATTTTTATTCATTAATTAATCAATTTTGAATTTTATTAGAATTTATTTCTATTATCTTGTTTTTTTTTCCTCGTGGATTCGAGAAGTCTCTGTGAGGAGTCCAAAGAAGCTCTATGTATTCGGAGTAGTTATCCTTGAGGAAGACGGTGATCGACCTCATCACGTTCATCCCTGCGTCAAAATCCTATCCAATCCACCTTAATTCCTTCAAAATTTCCTGGGATGTGTTTGGTTCGAGGGATTGGAAGGTTTAATCCTGGGACACCAATCCACTGACGCAACTATCATTACCTTGAAATCCGTGCAAATCCACTCTAATACCATCCAATCTCATCCAATCTATCCAGCCAAACAGGCCCTAAAACATGTTTCACACATCCAGCCTATCTATTGTGTATCCCACTTGGATGAGGGGTCACACCAAATTTCAGCCATATCCCAAACTAGATGTTTCAGGAAGAATTCACACAAATTTAAATGGTTTGGTTCACTTGAGCTCTTGATACGGTTGATTTTTTTAAATATCCCATAAAGTAGAGGGGACGCACCAAATTCACAGTATGGATGTTTGATAGACGTCATGGTGGGACCCACACATAAACTAGAGGGGATGCACCAAATTCACGGTGTGGATGTTTGATAGACGTCATGGTGGGGCCCACACAGCTTGACCTCATGGGTCCCATGACGTTGACCTTAGAGTGTGGCATCTAATGGTTGGACTGGATTGCATATATTCATTGCAATGGGCATTATAAAAATTAAAGGTGGATGTCTCTTCCAATTGTTTTTCTTGGTGTAGCCTAACCTAAGTCACAGGCCAACTAGAATTTTTTGGCATATATATATATATATATATATAGACTAGGGTTCAACAGCGCATCGAACATAGTTTAAAGTCCAACTACTTACCATCATACGTTAACAAAGCATACGTGTATGACATACAACCCGTCTTATAGGTTGGCCCATAATAAACACCACTTTATGGAAAACTCACAACAGCTAACAAAGCATACGTGTCGGTGGGCCACACGCAATTTGAATAATTTTCAAGGTGGGACTTCCCATCTTAACTATTTCCCACAGAGTAGCCCGTCTGGGTGTTTAATTAGGCTGAATTTTGACATGCAGTCCATACACGAGGTGGCACACATCATGGACCGTCTGGATCTCCCATCCATGAAGTCTTGCCTACCAAGTCACAAAACATAAGAAAGCCGTGCAAAAATTACGTAGAGATATTTAGGGAAGGGAAAACTTACAAGTTAAGGATAAATGCACGGTGGTTTACGCACTTATTGCATCTAATTTGTTGATTTTATATATATATATATATATATATATATATATATATATATATATATATATATATAAAATTTTTCATGGCCTATTAAAGTTTTGGATCAGGACTTTTTTAGGAGAACTTTTTCAAAACTCATCTCCTATAATACGGGCCTAGTATCTAAACGGTTCATGATGTTATGCAACACCCGATGAAGCTCACGGGGTCCAACTTTTACCCTTATCTAAAACAGTTGTGGGCCCTGGAAAAAGACAGAAAAATCAAGCGACTGCTTCCTTTTGCCATTGCGCACCAAAGTTTTGGATCCTAAGGGTTTTGATGGGATGCTGTATCACAAGTACAATTTAGATTTTGCACTAATATCATAAGTTCTCAACAAATTCTCATGTGTAAACTAGTGTACAAATGAGAATTCCTCTCACTCTCAATATATATATATATATATATATATATATATATATATATATATATATATATATATATTATAGAAATGCTCACACACAACTAGTTGGACCGTCCAACTGGTTATCTAAATTAATACTAATTAATGTTAATGAATGACGCCCATGCAAAAGATACTTTAAAGAGGAAAAGAAGTTACTGGCTTGGGATGGCTCCACCACGGTGTTTATGTAAAATCGACCACATCCATTAGCTAAGTTACCCAATGCTATACTCAGGGCTCTTAAATCAGCCCCATCAGTGGTATAGGTAGACCACACGATTAAAAACAATTTACAAAGAATGCTTACCTTGAAAACTGTTTGTTTTGGTATGGCCCCATTATAATCATTTATGAGCCTTCATTTTAGTCATCAGGCCTAGAATCTGGTTTGGAATCCAATGGTTGGAACGGATTTCACATGCTCATCACGGTGAGCCTGATAACAATCAAAGATGGACGTCTGTCCCAACTGTTTCTATTAATATGGCCCACCTGAATCACGTATTAGCCTGATTTTTTTGGCTCTGTACCCTGCGCCGGATAACACATCCAATGATTGGAGTAGATTTGGTGGCACGCATCACGGTAGGCCCTGTGCAAATATAAAAGGTAGACCTTTTGGACGGTTGGTTCCCAAAATCGTCGGACATTCCCGAGATTGGTGGGAGTGGATCAGTGTTACCGGGTAACAAAGCAGTGGGGTGCTTAACTGACTGTGGGGCCCACCTCTATGTACGCGGTGTATATCCACGCCATCCAACAGTTTTTACACATCATTCCCGTGTATGAACTTAAAAATGAAGTAGATCCAAATTTTAAGTGGATCACAACATATAAAAGAGTAGATATTGAGTACCCACCATTAAAAACTTCCCAGGCCTATCGTAATATTTTGTAGGCCCACCATGATGTATGTGTTGTATCCACAACGTTCGTCCATTTGGAGAAATCATTTTATGGCATGAGACAAAGAATGAGACAGATCGAAAGCTTGAGTGCACCCCACCACATAAAACATGGGAATTGAACGCCTACCCTTGAAAACATCTTGGCGCTACGAAAGTTTTCGATGAAGCTGATATTTGTGTTTTCCCTTATTCCATTGTCCGTGTTAACTTATAAACGGGTTGGATCTCAAATAGATATCATGGTGGGCCATATAAAGGTTTCAACAGTGTACGTCATTGTTCCCACTACTTTCTATAGTGGGGTTCACTTGAGCTTTGGATCAATATCATTCTTTGATTCATCCCTTAAAATGGCATCTCCAAATGGATGAACAGTGTGGATACAACACATACATCATGGTGGGGCTCACGGAATGTGGTGACATTACTTTAGCAGCTATCCCGCGACCGGCGATCGCCAACATTACGGCATTAACTAACGCCTCAAATTACGCCTAGTGCGTTGGAAACAGATACTACATGGCCTCCCACCCCTGAATTTATTTTTTTTATATGCCTAACCTACACATGAGATCCTCTCGGACCATTAGAAGTATAATCAAGTAATAGGCCAAGTGCCAATAAATCAGGCTAACCCGTGATTCAGATGGGCCACATCAATGAGAATAACTAGGAGAGAGACATCCACCCTTAATTTTTACAGGGCCCATCATGAAAAAACTGTGAAATCTATTCCAACCATTAGATTTCACACCAAAAGTAAGCCTATGTTCCAAATATTAGGTTCATACATGATTCATGTGAGCCACACCAAGTGAAACTGTTTGCAGGGTGAATCTTTACATGTACATTGATTCCAATCATGTGGTCCTCTTGAACTACGGATGAGAATAAATTTTGAGACATTGATCTAACATGGAGTGACATACGTGATGGTCGGAGTTGATTTTACATTAACACCATGATGGGTTCACCTAAGCCATGGCTGCTTTTCCATGCTAAATGAAATTAATATTTAATGGAAGCATTTACTTGCATTAATTAAGATTTTTTTTTCATTAAATGCATAGCTAGTTGGACGAAAATGTAATGTCTAACTAGTTATGTGTGAGCATGAATCTCTCTCTCTCTCTATATAGAGAGTCATGCTCCCCTGCGCACCTACGCATGTGCGTACCTTTGCACACATGCTATGGGTGTCTAATCTGAACGGTCCATGTGATGTGAAATCCCATGAAACCCCATGTGACAAATTTTCACCCCGATCTAAAATTCTTATGGGCCATAGAAAAGAGAAATGCAGATCAAGGGAGAAAATTGTTTCACTTTTCATGACCCATCAAAGTTTTAGATTAAGGTTAAACTTGGGCCCGAGAGGTTTCATGAGGTGCTGCTTCAAATGAACGGTTCCGATTTTGAATCCACATCACGTATGATGGGTTCTCAAAAAAGTTCGTACGTACGGACTGGTTCCACGTGAGCATTTCTGTGTGTATATATATATATATATATATATATATATATATATAGTAAAAATACTTATAAATATAGTGAATAGTTAATAAAGTAATCCAATAGTCGGGATTCAACATACATGTGTGCTTATCTAATAAGCATAATTTATTACTTTTTCATACTTGACTTCTTCTTAATTGATGAACGGCTTGGTTCTTTAAATATATGCTACTTTACATAACTATGGTACATATTCCAAAATCCTCATACAGTGTACTCAAGAGGGATGTGTTTCCCATTAAATGCCCAACTAGTTAGACGAAAATTCAACGTTCAACTAGCCATGTGTGAGCATTTCGTGTGTGTGTGGAAAAATGTCATGTGAGGTACACCTTATGGGAGCTCCCCTTGAGGTCGAGTTCTATGGGCCTCACCATGATGTGTGGTGGGCATCCACTCTTGTATTTGGTAGGTTCCTTTTAGATTGTGGGATGTGTTTAAAATCAAACATATCTGAAACTCAAGTGGGCCATACTATTTAAAATCATGAAAAATCATGCCCAAAACATTTAAAAGTACTTGGTGAGGCCCATCTAAGTTTTGGAATGGTCTGAAATTTGGTGTGACCTCTCATCCAAGTGGGACACTCACCATGGATGGGCTAGATGTGTAAGCCACATCTCACTAGCCCTACATAAAACAGAAGGGTTTTAATGGACTTGCCAGATCTGTCGAATCTCCACACTAACCTATCTGTACCAAGCTGGCCTGGCTTGCAATTGTTGATGCAACAAAGGAGAGCCACGTATTCTTCAATCTCTCAATCTTAGAGACTTCTTCTGTTAGAAGGACTCCATGCTATTTCATCCCCAAGAGCGAAATAGTAGTCAACAACCACAATGGACCGATTCAGGGCTAGACAAAAGATACTTAGGCCCGCGGTCCACCATGGAATGGTGCATTTGACTGATGTGATAGATATTCGAGACACATCACGGTGGGCCCATGCAACTTGAGCTCATGGGAAGTTCCCATGAGGTCGAGCTGTGTGGGCCCCACCGTGATACATGTATAACATATATCCCATTGGTCAGATGCACTATTCCATGGTAGGCCTCAGGCTTAAAAATCAATTCATTCTATGACTTGTGTGGGCCACACCACATACAAAAGTTGAGAGGGGTTATCCTCCCATTAAAACATTCATAGTCATATTTTAGGCCTACCAAGATGTGATTCACAAATCCAACCCATCTATTATGTGTGTCTGGCTACTTGGATGAGTTGATGGACCAAGTTTCAAACGCATCTAAATTTTAAGTGAGCCCACCAAGTACTTTTATATATTTTAAGTATGTTTTCATATGATTTTAAATGATATAGCTCACCTAAACTCCATGTAAGGCTACTTTTTGGGATATCCCATGATATAAAGGGTAACCATCAAATTTATAATGTTGATGTCCACAAGCTTGACCTCTTGAAAATTTTCCATGAGACCAACATGCTTAGAATCATTTCATATATATATATATATATATATATATATATATATATATATATATATATGTATATATATATATATGCGTGAACGTGTGAAATTGGACATTACGTGCTGCATGTATTCAATTATCTTTTTAGAAAAGCTACTTTTAGTTAAATAAGAATATTTTTTATTGGAATTTAGTTGATGGCTTTATATAGAGGTTGGTCAGCGGCGGCCAGATGGCGAGACAGTAGAAAGGTGTTAATTTAGTGAGGATGTGACATTCCTTCAAATGTCACATCTGAGCCACGTGAATTAGTTAAATCATCCACTGCGATTGGATCAGAGACAAACCCCTTCCACTGGCAGCAGCCGCCGCCGCCCTCGCCTTTTATTTCCTATTTTTGTGTCGTCTCATTGGAAAAGAACCGCCGGGCAGGTCGGGATAAGATGCGACAGGACAACTCCCACACGCCATTGACTTTGTTTGGATTACTTACGTGAATGAATAGCTCCACTTAAAACATCAATGTCTACATCACTTGATACTTTTCCACGTTTGGGTGCAGCTGTTACTTATAACACAAGTGTCTATTTTAGGTAGGCTGCCCAAATTTTTGGAAATTTCAGAAGAAAACATTCTCTTCTGATTGCTCCACGTAGCTATTAGAATTGTCCTTTGACATATACATTCCATTACAATAACGTTTCATATTGTGGGCCCCACTTGTTACCCGAATCAATCTTATCCATGTATGAAAATTTCATATAGTGGTTTCCATGAAAATACTCTCTTCTCCACATGCCTAGTAGAATTGTCATTTGGCATATACATTCGCCTGTTTAGATTCGCATATGGTATTGTATTGTATTCTATTTGAGTATTGTTTATGTGTATATTGGACAGTTTTCAAAATACATCCAAATCAATCAAATAGTAATCAATGTTTGGATAGGATGTATTATGTCTGCGTATTATACAATCTTAATTAGGTTGGGTGACCTGTTTGTCGTATGAAACTTTCTGAGTTTTATCTTAGATGATTTTCACGTTGAAATGTAGTAAATGAACGGTCCCGATCTTACATTGCATAGGTATCAAATATCTTGTAATCGTACAAATTTCAAACTTTCATCCGCTGTGAATACAGCGCAATGAATACAAAGTATTGATAGCAACAGAATCCATTGACAACACTCTACTGCACTTTCGATTTTTTGAAAATAGTGTGAAATCGCGCGCATAGGATGCGACGCTTGTATGCTCCTATCCAAACGCTGCATAATAGAAATATTTAGGAATATTCAGTTATAATACAATACAACGCCCTCTTATATGCGAATCCAAATAGGCTCTAATGTTTCACATTGTGGAGCCCACATATTACCTGAATCCATCTTATCCATGTATGCTTTGGCTGCGCAGAAGTCCGCGTGGAAGTCCGTCGAAGACCTGCCCACAAAGCCTAGGACCATGCCTGGGGAGCCAAACCAAACAGACCGGAGCCCAGGCCTTTTCCTGCAACATTTGGGCTGTTTATTAAGTGTGGCATCACGCATGATATATGATAAAGATACCCTTAAAATGTGACATAATGCAGGCTGATGGGCTCTTCAATGAAGACCAAAAGGGCTAAAATCTCAGGCCTGGTCCCAATCCCCCGGCCTAGTGTTCTAGCCCTGCCAAAGTAGGTCAGGCCTGAAAGAAAAACGGGCTAGCCTGGCCCACTGACAGCTCTACATGCCCAAGGGTCACTTTCCTAGAGCTGGTTTCAGCTTCATCTCTTAACATATTGGACATCTCATTTGTAATCAGCTATTCTTGTCCGTCCGTCACACTCTACTTTGTAGAACGAGTTCCGTCCATTGAATAATGCTTGGGGCTCGAACAATCATCCTGACCATCCAAACAGTAAACCCATCTACTGAATAGAACCTTATAGGTGGTCCACATGCGTGATCACTGTTGGACGTTTGCTACAAATTGCACTCATGCGAATGCCATATTATGGCTCACATGACACACATGCCAATGTACTATGCTTACGAGATATCCTAGCCGTTGATCAGGTATGTGGGCTGACGATCATTTGTTGATGCTTGATGGAGATGCAGTGATAATATCCAGATTAAAAGATCTGGGCCAATCCACTTTTTGGCAACTTTGCTCTTCTCCCTGCCCCATATTATATCAAGAGTAACCAAACCATGGGATGTGGTGTCACTATGAGTTAGTATTGTATGGGTATAAAATTACTTACTTTTAAACTATTTTCAGAAAACTATTCATCCTTTAAACATTAGTTGCAGTTAATTTTGATTAAATTAAAATATCAATTTTACACTTCAAAAAGATGAAAAACTGTTTTTACGAGCTAGTTGTGTGGGGCCCATTGCAGTGTCCATATGACAGGTACTTTATCTATCCTTTTGTAAGTGCTTATATGGATCCTTGCCCTTGCTCTGGTGACTCTCAAGAGTTTCAACACCTGATCAAGGGTTTGAGTATCCATATGTGGTGAAATCCGACTACAGCTGCAGTGTGTGGGAATAAAGAGGATAAAATATTAGCGAGATCCAGGACTTTGGCACACCACAAAAATGAGGCATATCCAAAACTTAGGTGGGTCGGAAAGTGTGGGTATTGAGCAGCCATTAAATCTCTCTCCCTAAAAAAATGGACGGATCCAAAGCTCAAGTGGGTTATACAACATGAAACAGTGGGTATTGAACTCCAACTATTGAAACAGTCACCTGGCCTACCATTAAGTTTGTGAGAAATCCAACCTTCTGGATCCTCTGAAATTGTGAGCTAAAAGATGAGATTTTTTATTTTATTATTTGTTTAAATTCTCACCATGCACACACCCCCACACACTCATGCTAGTGGAATTTCACCACCTATGGGTACCCAAACCCTTGACCAGGCATTGAAACTCCTTAGAATCTACCACTGGAGCAAGAGTAAGGACCCAAAACTAAAAGATGAAATAGATCCAAAACTAATTACTAAAACTTATTACTCTAAAAATAGGCTACTATTTGTGTACTGTCACTTGGTTGTTTGGTTTTACACTTTAGAAGTAAATACTTGAAAATAGCTAATTATTGGACTTTACACTCTTTTGAAAGTAGCAGGGTATTTCTGCCTCCAAATTTGATCTCAAAAGGGCTGACTTGGATTTGTGGGCCCACTGTGATGCATGTGACATATCCATGCTGCTCATCCATTTTGGTGGAACATTTCAGGCACGACACAAAATATGCGTCGGATCCAAAGCTCAAGTGGCCCCATACTAGAGAAAACAACAATAAATTAGGTCTTTCCTTCCTAGGGCCACATTGATGTTTCTTTGTCATATGACCTGTTTGTTGGGTCACATAGGCATCGATTAAGGGAAAATAGAAATATCAGCTTGATCCAAAAATTCTACGGCCCTAATAAGCTTTTAACAGTAGAGGTTCCATTCCCACTTGGTTCATGTGGTGTGGCCACTTGATCTTTGGATCTACTTCAATTTTGGGTTCATGCCCTAAAATCAGTTGTGGAAATGGATGGACAGTGAGGATGAGCTACATACATCATAGCGGGCCCTATATTTTTTTCAACCTCCTCTTACAGTTGAGAAAGCAAGCTGTGTCACCTTTGGTATTGGGAGTCACCTTTATGAACATATTTTTAATTAGTTCCTTTGAAATAATAGCCTTATAAAAAGTTTGAATAACCTAATGAATGGTTTGGATGGAATTTAAACATGACGGCTGACCCCATAACTATTTCAATGATAGTCATCTCAATTTCACATTTTCTTAATGTGTGACCTACTTGATTTTTGAATTTATCTCTTGTTTGGTCCCACCCCTAATAAGCTTAGCAAAATGGATGAACGGGATGGGTTTCTCCAAAACATCACAATCGGCCCCTTTTATATCACGAGGTTGGCAAGCTAGTCAGGCTACAAAGATTAAGATCATTTTTATCGTGCAAAAATACACTAGTCAAACCTTTTGCGAGACTAGCAGACGGTTGATGACTAACGGTGAAAAAGGCCGGTCTATAAAAATAATTTAAAATAGGAGGTTTTTTTTTTACTTAGGACCAAACGAGTAGGTGCTGTTGCTCTTCCCTCTAACTTTCACATACAACGATTTTATTTTTCACTGTTACTTCAATGGACCATCGAAACCGTGACAAAGGTAGGCAATTACACCATGATCAGGAAATTGGAAGACAACCAACTCATTATATGGGCCATACACATACATCGAGTCAGACTATCGACTGTCCATTGATTTCAATGGTGTAGCTCAGATGATGAATATCATTCCAGTTTTCATCCCAGCTAACTTAAATGATGTTTCACACCTATAGTATGGAGCGGATATTATACACAATTGATACGAAAGGAATTGTTGGAAGTGAATGAATATATTTGATGTGGAAGTTGGTAAATACCATATATTTAATCTGTGTGGGCCCACCTTGATTTTTATGTCGAATCCAAACCATGAATGTGGTGCACGTTGTGTTCACCATACAGATCAAGAGTCATCTGGATTAAAAAACTTTGGTGGGATACACCACGGGGAGAAATATACAATCATGACTCAAACCCATGCACTCTAATGGTGTGGCCAACCTAAGTTTAAGAATGACGTGAGTTTTGGTTAACCCCTTCATCCTAGTTGGGCTCACATGGTGAACGGTTTGGATGGCATATACGTAACCCAGCGGACCCCACATTCCATGTGGACGTTTCTACGGTGGGCACCCCCCTCTCCAATGTCTCCCATTGTTTCATATGGTGTTGCCCCACCTGAGTTATGGTTCAGGCCAATTTTCGGATCTTGGGCTAACATGGGGATCTATGCAATGTACGGGTTGGATGTCAATCACACATCATGGTGGGCCCACACAGCTTAAACTCACGGTAACTATTGGTTCAACCTCATGTGATCATTCTCATCGTTATATAAAAATACATAAATATAAGGTGGACCACACATCAAAGTGAATGACATGTATTTTATTTTCTTTTAATAACTCAACTGACATTGTATTAGATTACGCAAAATAACATCATTTAATCATCCTACCTATGTTTCTTCGATAATCCCAGTCTGTCAATTTGCTTCCTTTCCTTTCTCATTATTTTCTTTAGAAAATTATAAATATATTTCTTCCTAACTTAAATTCAACCACACATGTGGAACATCTGATCTGTTCACCAGGTGTGGCCCACCACGTAGCTTTCTGGTCCCGAAAATTAAGCCATTTGAATGTGGTTGATTTGCAATTTCTTCTTCAAACTATCCATTATTTTAATAATGCGTAGCCCGCTTAATGATTCCCCACGCCTGAGTTTCGAACCAGGTAAGGAATATGGCAAGGCTCACTTGATGAACAGCTCAGATGTCGCCCAAATGTTTATAAGATCATTTCTCTTCTTTGTAATCTTGGCTAGTGTAAGCACTGAAGACCTCGGAGAACCAGCTCTTCTTCCTCCAAGAGGTCCATCCCATCTCTTCACAAATCTCATCGCTATGGTTGATGCTATACGTAGAAATGCATTGCCGTTTGTAGAATCTTGTGGTCCTCTTCATCACCTCCACTTCTTCATTTGTTTGACTAATCATCTTCTCCACATTGGGTAGCATGAACTGTTCGTCGAGTAAGCGGCCCAGCCATATGCACCGTAGCTCAGCTGTTTGTAGGTTCGATACACTCTCCAAGTAGCCAACAAAGGCCATGTGTGGGATCAACGGATGGATCGTGCCCCTGCACCCAAAAAAAAAACCCTTAAAAGAGAGAATCATACGGTCCAATTCAGACCTGTACTTTTGCATGATGTAGCGATTGTTGGGTGATTGGAACCATCCATCTTCTATTACGTGATCATTGAGGGGACGTAGCCCCAAAAATCATAATGATCTTTGTAAGACTTTTATCCAGGGGGCTACACATGATCATCAATTTAGATATGACCACTAAATTATTCAAATTGAGCAATTTAGTAGAGCTATTGCAGGTGTGATTATTGTGAATAGTTTTGGGGCGGGACGTTTGAACCGCAGTTCCTATATCCGGTTATTAATCCGGATATAAAAACTTATGGTGTGGAAACCCAAGACAAGATATGTGTGATAATCATCTTTCATATAAAGAAATGTCTTGGTCCCTCACCAACACAAGAGATAATTGGCCTTTTGTAGTTTTCATTAAAACTATCCACATTTATTGTGGAGACAACAATGGTTAGGATCATCCAATCCATATGATTCTTTTGGATAACATGACCCTTTTACCGAGCTATTAGCATCGTTCTTAAGGTGGGTCACATGTATCACCTCTATCAGTGCAGTCGGTTTGAACAATTTGGATCACTTATAATGAGCAACAAGTGCGATCACAACTCTTCATATGGATCCAACTGGACATCAAAACGGACGATTGGATGGCATTGATCACTTCCTAGAGTAGTCAAACACCAATCATGCAGATGTTTGGCTGTGGCGTACCTGTACAAAGGCATTACACCAGAAGAATTCTCCATCAAGTCACTAAAGGGCTCAGGTAGGATGGATTTCAGCTTCCTTTTCCCATCAAAACCAGTTGCAAGAAACACCACATCAGCTTCCAGCTTTGTGTTATCTTCAAACTCAACACCACCTTCCCAAAACCACCATTTGGATGCTCTCTTGAACAATATCCGCCCCTTATCGGCCTCCGGGAAGAAGTTTTCCGGCAAGATTGCCATTTGGCACGATGCGTAGTCCTCCTCGAATGGGTGATCTGGTAGCAATCCATATTTCTTCAGTGGAAGTTTCCACGCAAGGTATGACTCGATGAACCGGGAAACCGCTCTTCTCTGTGAAAACACACCGCAAAACTGCCATTAAAAAGTTTGTAGTGGGCTAGCCAGACCGGAAAGCCAGTTTGGTAGTACCTATCTGAGGGAATATTTCATGGACTCTATTGATTGATATCTTAAATCTGTAAATCAATTAGTCTGTTGATGACAATCTCAATGCCATCGAGCATATTTTGATGTCATTGAAGGCTGCTCGATGCCCACGGTCCCCCAATAGATCCTACCCATCCTATCATTTTCTTGTAAATGTAAAACTGCATCAGTCACCCACATTTAATCATAGAAGAGTTGGACGGTTCAGATCATTTGATGAGGTAGGTTTTATGTATGCCCTATCATATGCATGCATTTATCAATCATGCATGTGGGACACTATATTTCAATAGGACTAAAACACCCATAAACTAGATTATTAGATAGTGTCCTAGTCAACAATCTTCATCAATGAAAGTTTCCTACCAGGACATGAAAACAAATGGAGGAAAGGGAAGTTGGTTTTACCATAGGAGATGAAAGGTGGCAGAAGAGATCTCGGAGGAAGCTTTGATTGGGCCTTTGATGGAGGAATTGAGAAGATCTTGTTGAATAGAACAAGAAAAAGGGCAGCCCCCATATGGAATAGGAGGGCACTACCCAATGTAAGGTCCTGACCACAACGGTGCAAGGCTGTCCACCTTCTCCTTTAATAGATGAAAATCAACACCATCGAAAAACAAGTCAATACAAAAATATATGAATTTTCTTATGACTTTGATGAAGTCTCATCTCCTTAATAAAAGAAAATTTAACTAGAAAGATACCATTTATTTTTCTTGTACACTGTGATTTGGTGTATAAACCATCTCTAGCATTTGATATGTGGCCGTGTGGCTTGATCCAGACCGTTAAATGAACGGGCCATGGCCCCAATTTGCACATTTGGAATTATCTCAAATATCTAATTGGTTGACATTTATCTTTTTGTTACCAGGCCTTATTTATCTTAAATGATCCCATAATTTAGTTAGCACCGTGATTGGTGTATAAGCCATCTCTAGCTTCTGATATGTAGACATGTGACTTGATCCAGGCCGTCCAATGAATGGGCCCTGGCCCCAAAATCCCACTCCTTGTCGTTTGACTTCGTATTTTTGTTGACTGTATGAAAGTAAAACGATCATATGGTTAGACCAACCTTTCGAATATCAGACTGGTGTGATTTTTGGTTGAATTAGGAGTATGGGCCCCTCGATTGGACGGTCCAAATGATGTGCACATACCCAATTGGATTGGAGTGTATACACCAAGTCTTGGTCTATCGTTTTGTCGACCTGATGAGACATTTTACCTGGACCAGCTTTGCCATTTCCCACTTTTTCCTTTTTCTTTTTCTTTTTCTTTTTTTTGTCTCTTTTATTTATTTATTTTTTTGTCATTTTTACTTTTTTCAATTTGAAAACGTGGGAAGCATAGGAATGATTGGGCACGCTACCCGTGTCTTTTTGTAAAATGAAGACCAGCTCTGAATTCTGATAAGTAGGGCCCATGGTTCGTTAATCCAGACCATTGAACTCTTTCTTAACACCGCTGATGGAGTATTCCCTTAAAGAAAATACAAACCATTTGACTTGGCCTATGGATGGACTGCTAAGAAGAAAAATTAACAAGGTCCCACATCCATTTAAAGAAAATCTCAAGGTTTCTAAGTAGGAAATTCCATTCCAGAAACTTTCTGATATAATCAATCCATCAGCGTATTCAACATTTCAATGGTTTAGATCACCAATCAATGGGCCCCACTTGTCTTCTTTTTGGAAAATAGCTTACACTTTCCGGAGAGTCGAGTATCCTATCATTCCTCCTCGGGGGATCTTTGGGGTGTACAGTCGTACTGAAGAAACAGGCATGCTAATTCCACGCGTGTGTGGAAGCCGTTTCATATCCACACGCAGGCACACGTGTCACGTCGTGATATGTGTGTGAGATCTGACCTTTCCATCAGTTGAGATACACTGGCAAAAAAGGTCAAGCCATTTCACTCCTACTATGGACCACATCATACCAAAACAAATGCATGGATATAAAAGATTTTCAACCGTTGATTTACTTTCTATAGTGTGGGCTGCATGAAAATTGAAATTGTGTTTTGCAGAAAGATCAGATCTTTCACATGCGTCTAATAGCTACACGTGTTCACGCGCGTGGGTTTGGCAAACCTGTTGAAGCAGAGTCAAATAGTCAGAATACTCGCGGCCATAGGCTGTTTTGATCTTTGACCAAAAGCATTGATTGTCTTTGTCTGACCAACTATTGAGCAAGTCAAACATGCGAAGACAATCTAATCTTTCAGCTCTAAATTACGATGGAGGTGGCCCTATCATCATATCATACAGCTCCATCTCTTACCGTACACTTGGCAGGTAGACACGTTGATCTGGACCTTTGATAGACCGTTTCACTACATATTGCGAGGTTTGCTAATTCCCCACACGTGTTGAGCCCTACCTCCGGGCGTAGGCACACGTGCTAATGTCAACAGACGATGGAGATCCGAGCTATCCATTATGTCCGAACAGCGCTTAGATCTTCTGCTTAAAAAATCAGGAACTTCCACTAGCCGTCCGTTTATCCCACCTCAGGTGTGAAATGCCCTGATTTTTAGGCTAGAAGATCTAAACAGTTTATGCCACCTAACTGAAAGCTCAGATCTAACACACGTGTTCCATATTGGCACATGTGCTCGTGTGCATGTGGACAGAACTGCCACCCACGTGTGTAATTAGCAAACCTGTTGCAAAACTCTTCTACGTGATATTGTCCTTTTTCCTTGAGTGTGATGTGCATGGGGCTGGAAAGTCAAGGCCTGCATTGGAGACAATATAAATGAACCCCACACGCATGTACTTCTATATATATATATATATATATATATATATATATATATCTTACTTGTTTAAAACCCTCAAATTAAGTCGTCCAAAGTTTTCTAATTAATTTGCCATTACCATAAAAATCCAACATGAAAAGTTTCAAAATTTCTTTATTGCTTGTTTGGGTGCCACTTTAAAACCATGTTTAATCATTTTGGAATTGTTGGCCATGTCATGTTGCTTTTAATAGGCAGATTGAATTTGAACTCATTTTTTAGCAGCACCCAAACAGGCCCACCAATTCAATTTCATGCAGTGTATAAACGGATATATATACTTATCTATATATTCACATACCTTGATTTGCTTCGGCACATTCAAGGGCAAGATCGATGGCCGACTTTTTATAACCGATTACCACGACTTTCTTTCCTTTCATTAGCTCAGTACTCTCTTCCTTGTCAAGCTTACAATAATCCAATGTATGCATGACCTTGCCGCGGAACGTTTCAGGCCCCTTGTTGTGTGGAAAATTCGGCATTCTCGGTTCATCGCCGTACTTTCCGATACATACCACCACAAACTCAAATGCATACCACTAAAAAGAAAATAATTTAAATAGTTTAGTGAATAATTATAAAAATTATAATTAAAATCTGATAAATTGAATGGAATAGATATATGCATCCACAAATTTTTTTATAGGTACACCCTCCTACTACTTTTGGTTGTAAAATAGTAGAAAGTTGCACCACTCTATTTCCAAAAATGACGGGAAATCTGTCAAAAATAACTAGAATTTAAAAATGACCAAAATAGACCCATGGCTTGAATGGTGGTAAGACAAAAAAGTGGGATGTATTTAACTTCTCAACAGGAAGGAAGGGAGACCAAATGACCAAAGTCTCCCATCTTGTTGAAAAATTGACCAGACTAAATAGCCCAGATGCACCCTTCCCTCCAACTCGATTACAGAAAAGCAAGGGTAGTATTGTCAATTGCCAAAGGTATTTTGATAAGCCTCCAACCACCTCTCTCTCTCTCTCTCTCTCTCTCTCTATATATATATATAGAATAAGTGGGTCCCGTTTTGGGATGACCCAATTAAAAACTAGGTCAGTCAACACATGAAGTTGGCCAAATATTCTCATTGATCATGGACCGTCAGCAATCTTTTAAGCCGCCCGTTGTTTCTGCAAGTGTATGGCCCACATGATGAGTTGACAGGACTGTTTTCTGAAGGTGGCTGTCTCCAAAGAAAACCCCACGTGATGCATGGCTTGGGTCTTCTCAACAGGTGGAGTTGCAAAGCTCTGCAAATATAGAGTTGGCAATCGATCGGGTCAATCAGTGGGTCAACTGCTCTGACCCGCTTTTTAGGCGGTTACTGGCCCAGATAAATGCGTAGCGGTTCGGACTCCGGATAGAAATGTGACCCGTTAATACAAATGCTCGAGTTTACTGGGTCAACCCACCCATATAAACTACCAATGGGTTTGAACAAAGACCTAACCCGAAACAAATAGTATAGATGACCACATCTGACCCGACCCACCCGTACCTATTGGGTCAATCTTGAATGGGTCTGGTGACCTGGGTCGGGCTTAATGAATATTGTTAAGTCAGCCAGTTCAGGCCACATGGAAATGGTTCATGTGAGTCCAGTCAGGCTTAATGGATTTTAAGTAGGTCAGTTTGGGCCACATGGAAATGGGGCATGTCAGGTTTAGGCAGGCTAGAATGGTACCTGGCTCAACCTGTTTTTTTTTTTTTTTTAACACACACACACCACCACACACTACACAGTAGTGCGATTTCACCACCTATGGGTACTTGAGCCCTTGACTAGGTGTTGAAACTCTTGAGAGTCTACCACTTAGGGTCCTTACTCTTACTCGGGTGGTAGACTCTGAGGAGTTTCAACACCCGGCCGGGGGTTCGAGTACCCATAGGTGGTGAAATTCCACTATTGTAAGTGTGCGTGTGTAACATATATATATATTTTTTTTGTTGTTAGCTTGTTAATATATATATTTTTTGTTGTTAGCTTGTTAGTACACTCCATTGTTAGTTGACACTACACTATTAGCAACCCCCACTTAGGATCGATACCAAATCCTCAATATTGAAACGGGGTATCTTTCACACAGTCTACCACTTGATCCATGGATCAGGGTGTTTATAAATAAATTAAAAAAAAACAAAGGACCTGGGTCAACTTGACTAGAGGAAGGTTGGGGTGAATTAAAAAGAAAAGAAGGTGGAGACAGGTCTTGATGAGATGATGACCTGTATAGTATCCGATCCGTTAGTCTTCACGGCCACCTCCCAGACGGGCTGACCAGCCAACGGACGGCCATGCAACCCCCACCTGCCGTCAGAGCCGGTGCTCTCCGGTTCACCAACAAAACGGACCTCCACGACCTTAGAATTGAACTGGACATACTTCAGCAGGTCGAACTGAGTGGCATAACCATGCAAGTATTCCAAGATCTCAATATACGTAGGGAAGGTGGAATTATCACGGTCGGGCCATGGGTAGTCAGAGAACTCATAATCCTGACGTGGGGTCTGGAGCTTCGTTGATTCATAAGAACAGTGCTTCCAGACACCACCAATCGAGTCCGATGCTTCGAACACCACCGGCTTGTGGACTGCGAGCTGTTTTGCAGCTGCGATGCCACTTATACCGGCTCCGATGATCGCTACTCTCGAATCCAACCGTCGGTTTTGCATGGTAGCCATGAATGGTGTATGGGATGGGATGGGATGGTATGGTATGCAATGGGAACTTATATGGTATATGGTGTTTTTGTGGGTTTTGCAAGGGAACTCCGAGTTCTCCTTTTATAGAGGGGGGTGGGGGAGGGGAGGAGAGGGGTGCATGTGTCACGTGACATGCACGTGAGAAACAACTGGAGAAACCCTTTTCTTCTTTACATGGGTCGTTGGCCAAATCTCGTGCCATGTTAGGTTCCAGGAAATTATACCGTACGCGACCGGAGGCTTTGAATGGTGCAGTCGCGATGTTGATTCTGATAGGGGTCCATATTTTTTTGTAATCAAG
This sequence comes from Magnolia kwangsiensis, assembly GCA_037074715.1. Lineage (NCBI taxonomy): Eukaryota > Viridiplantae > Streptophyta > Magnoliopsida > Magnoliales > Magnoliaceae > Magnolia > Magnolia kwangsiensis. The sequence continues at coordinate 2,643,489 of CM073577.1, read as the reverse complement.
GCCATTGATTTGTTGCTTCTGATTGTGGATGGATCACCTCAAAAATCTCCTTGACGGGGTAATTGTAACTTGTCCATTTGCAGTTTCTTTTGGTCCACATTCAACTGAAAGAGGTCTATGATGAACGGTTTGAATCATCTAAACCGTTAGATTTACAGGGCATAGCTTAGTCTATGGTCCAGAAAACAAACCCAAGTTCTGAATTACTGAACAATGCCTCGTCCAGATAAATAACCCGAGTACAATCAACTTGGGTTTTGGGACGAGACAGCCTATGTCATCCGCTTCTATCTTTCAAGCGTTGGTCAGGACATGCTTTGATTTTTAAAAAGCATCGAGCCACATTTCCAGGAAACCGTCGGTAAGGAAACGTAGTTTTCTTATTTGTTGTTTACAAGATTTTTCTAGGAAATTTGAACCAATTTCTAATTTTGTTGGTTAGCAAAATATATATATATATATATTGAAAAAAATAAATCCTAATAGTCATTAATTAGCATGAATTATATTAGTATATTTAGCATGTATAGGATGCTAGAAAATGAATAGCTGCACAAAATAAATAAATAAATAAATCAATAAATAAAAAGACCAATAAATAAAGATTGATGTAGAAGTGCGCCCTCTGATGGATAGAGAAGATATGAACAACAGGCTGCCGGGGGCCAGCAACCTGTGGACCCTCTAATGTCTAAGTCAGGCTTTTTGATGATCTCAAAGTTGTGGAATAGGGCTTAAATCTCACATGTTTCTCCCATTTCTCTAGTTTAAAGTAGTCGTATATATAGTATCAGGGATGAGGTCTTGAACCATCGTATCTTAATGTGCTACGTTGGAGAGCCCTTGTTCTGATGGGAATCTTATTCCAAACATGTCTCTGAAGACGTTGGAGTGATCCTTGGCCGAGCCCACATTTCTTGGAGTGATCTTCAACCAAAATTTGGTTGGATCCTTTTCTTCCAGATCCAGGGCGAGTGATGCCATCTGGATTTCTAGTATTGGCTCTGACAGTGGTCGACTTGGTCAATTAGGGATGCTAGGGAGCTCGTGGCTCGAGCTCCTTCCTCACGGGTTCCTTACCCGTGTTATAGACATTCTTGGCGAGGTGAGTCCTCTCCTACTGAGCTTTGTCCTCTGATGGCTCAGCTCGACAACTCATCTCTGAGACGGAGGAACTACTCGTCTCGTGTCAATGGTTCTTCTTCTTGGACCTCAGTCACCCCAGCTCGAGGTCTACTTCAGCTCAGAAGCATATATATATATATATATATATATATATATATATATATATATATAAAAACTATTTTTCCCATATATTCATATAGATGTGACTTATAATTCTTTTCACAACCTAAATTTGGGCAAGACTGTCGATAAAAGGTTGCACGCCCACCTATCATAAAAAGTTAAGGAAAGACAAGAAACAAAATTAGCCTTCCTAACCTAACTCTGTCTAAGAACAATAGTCCACGAATGGTAGGGGGAAGCTCTCCTAGCGATCGGTAAAGCAGGTCCACTTGACCATCACTCTCCAACTGGGCCAGGTCATCCGCATCTGAGTTCGCCTCTCTAGTGGTGTGGGCGATGCGAACTTCCATTCTTTGCATGAGAGACTCGATCCTAGCCCTCCAATACCACATGGACCAGGAGCATAGAGATTGTTAAGACAGGACTAACATCACTGAATATGAGTCGCTCGCCACCTCCACCTTGGTGAATCCAAACCTTGCACACTAAGCAAGACCATCGAGGATCGCCCTGATCTATGCCCGTGTATTGGAGCTGAAGCTATGTCCAGAGGAGAAAGGAAAAAGGAAATCACCTGAGTTATTTCTACCAACTCCTCCCCTGAAGGACTCGAGTTTCCCATCACTAATCCGTCTACGTTAATCTTAATCCATCCGTGTTGAGGTTTAGCCCACTTGACCACTTGAACTTTGATTGTGTTGGGTGTTAGTCCTTTGATCCCCAAAGCTCTAAGTGGCAGTTTCATGGATAGCTTTAGAGACTTGGGCAACGACAAAAGGGGACCGATTAGGCCGATCTAGCGGTGGATGTTTGAGATTACCCCGAAGGCACGAATCTCGGAACCTTCGAAGAGGGCGATATTTTTGGCCTTCCATAGCTCCCAAAAGATAAAAATGGGAATGAGGCCTTTAAGGAGGAGAAACTTACCCAAAGATGTAGGTGTAGCCCACCATGTGGTGGCCCTTCCGACCGTCGTTATAGGAATAGGCCCGCGCATATTAAAAAGTTGTTTAAAGCACCCACAAACTTACATTTCCGTGTTACCCGAGGAGATCGTGTGGTAAATTGTTTCAATCTAGGGCATAGAGCTAAAGAGCAACAGATGCATTTAGATATGATGCAGAATCCTTTGCTTTGAATTCTGGCATCCACCGGGACTGCCTTGTGGATGATCTTCCAAGCTAGGAGTAAGAGCTTCAGCGGGAGCTTTGCGTACCACACCCACTTTGTCCAGGCTTTCTTCTCGCCACAAGATCTAATACTTTGCCAAGCCATCCCTACAGTGAGTTCGCCTGAGACAGAGTCTGACCAGATGCACTTATCGCCGAAGATAGAGGTGTAGATCCCCTCATTTGAAATATGATCGAGGACTACTTGAGGGAGGAGACATCGCGTCCAATCATATCGCAAACTTTTGTTGATTGTAAGGGGGGAGAGAGAGAGAGAGAGAGAGAGAGAGAGAGAGAGAGAGAGAGAGAGGATTATAATCTCCAAGTGTTGAGGGGTCCTAGTCCTGTCCAGTCCACATCTCAGAAGTTACATTTCCCTCGGATGATTAGCCAAAGTGTGCAGGTAGTAACGACAGGGCTCAACTTGCAGATTTGCTTCCAACAGGGCTAGGTGAAAGAGGCTAGGCTCACTCCTCCCACTGACTAGAGATCTCTAGCATGCTTCACCTTCATGAAATAGCTCCAACAACTAGTCTCCCGCCTATAACGTACAATCCAAGTAATTTTTATGCGGAAATCCTTTATGACCAACTTGAGGTTTCTCAACCCCAAACTACCCTCAGATTTCGGGAGAGCAATCTTCTTCTAGCTCAGTCAGTGACAATGCTTCTTGTTCCCATCCCATCCCCAGGAAAAAAAAATCTGAGAAGGTTCTTTCGAACTTATCCAAGAGGTTGGCAGGAACTTCCGTGGTAGCTAGAGTATTGGTAGGGACGCTAGCTAGCACGTGATTGATCAACACCAACCTACCCACCTGGGTTAAGATTTTGCATTTCCAACCCTATATTCTATTGTGAATTTTCTCAATCATAGCTTGAAAATATGTCATATTTGGCCTCCCTTGGAAGATAGGGATCCCCGGGTAGGTGAATGGAGGGCTCCTCTACTGAAATCCAGAATTCATTTTGCCAATCTAGCATATGCTTCAAATTGACTGCCCAAGAGGATCAAGAAGCTTTTTTGGATGTTGATTTTTTGGCCTGACACATTTTCGTATTTATTGAGAAACTTGACAATCTTCCTTAGGAATTCACAACTTTCGTTCGCAAAGAGGATCATGTCATCAACAAAGAGGAGATGCAAGACCATCGGGTAGCTCCTTTGGGTCTTGAAGGGTTGGCAAAAGCCTCTCCCCACAAGTTGATTAAAGCTTCTATTAAGAACTTTAACCACTAAGATGAAGAGCCCCGGTGAGATTGGGTCACCTTGGCGAAGCCCTCTCGATGACTTGAAGAACACACACGCCTCTCCGTTTATCAGGACCAAGAACCAAGAGTTAGACCAACACTTTTCCACCATATCGATCCATTTCTTGTCGAAAACAAACCAGACAAGAACCCCTTTCAGGAAGTCCCAATGAAGTCTATTGTAGGCTTTCTCCACGTCCAGCTTTAGCAGAATGTTACCACTTCTGACTTTATGGTTTATATCTTAGAAGATCTCCTATGCAAGAGCACAACTTTCAGTTATAGATCTACCATGCATGAAAGCCCCTTATTTGATGAAGATGATTTTAAGAAGAATCCTACTCAATCTTTCAGCAATAATTTTAGAGAAAATCTTATAGACACAATTGCATAAGCTAATAGGCCTGAATTCAAAAAATTTTATCATGGAGGTTTTCTTAGGGATAAGACAAATGAGGGTCGAAGTTAACGCCCTGGGAAGAGTCTCTCTAACGAAGAAAGAACGGATTGTCTTTAGTAAGTCTTGAGCCACTATGTCCCAACAGGCTTGGAAAAATGCCCCTGGGAAGCTGTCGAGGCCAGGCGCTCTTTCAGGAGGAAGAGTGTTAACTACCGCGTGCACCTCGTCCATAGACGGTTCAAGCAGTAGGGCCCGATTATCACCTTCTGTTAGACTTTGAGGAATCACTTCTAGGATCTCTCCCATCTGGTTTGCAAGCTCAACTCGCAGGAGGCTTTCATAAAGCTCGATGGTTGTGCGTTTAATTGATTCATTGTCCTACCATTATTCCCCCATTTAGCATGATCTCTTATATTTTGGATCTCCTCATTATTCCTGTAGCAATGACATTGAAGTATTTAGTGTTCCGGTCTCCTCGTGGAGCCATTGGACCCTTGACTTTCACTTCTAAAAGACTTCCTCGCTTGGGAAGCGTTCTCAGCTATACGAAGATTGATTTTAACATTATTTAAGTTGTGAAAGATGTTCTCAAAGATGTCCTTGTTCCAACCCCTTAATGTATGCTTAATGCCCTTAAGTTTTCTAAGGAGAATCAACATCGGTTCCCCTCTGTATCTGAGACCCGGGCCCTCCTGACCAGGTCATGGAAAGTTTCATGCAGGATCCACATATGCTGAAATATGAATGGCTTCGGAATGAATACATGTGGTGGAGGAAAAGAAATAAGCAGTGGGGCATGATCTGAGTTTAGCCTTTGCAGATGCTTCACTTGGAAGGACAAGAAAGCTTGAAGTCATAGACTTCTGCAACATACTCTATCTAATCTAGCCCATACATGAGCTTACCCTGCCTACACCACATGAACCTGTTACCAATTAAATGAGCATCGAATAGGCCGGCATTGTTAAACCCTTCTGTAAATTTTGTAGAGCTTTGAGCATCAAAGGAAGTGGTCCATCTCCTCTCCGAAGAAGATAGGATATCATTAAAATATCCACATACATCCCACAGAGTCACACATCTCGCCCCTAACTAGGCCAACTCCTCCTACACCTGCCTTCTCAAAGTTCTCGAGCACTTAGCATAGACAACCGAGGCCATAACCTTGTCCGAGCTTCCTTGAGGCCCCGCCACGATGGACAACATCTGGTTGGAAGCAGAGATGACCTCAGTCGATAGAAATTTTTGGCCCATACTCGAAGGCATATACTTGTAAATAACCGTTACTCTTTCCATGTGAGGGACCAGTTTAGTTTTCTCCAAAAAAAAACCCATGTGTATATTAAAAAAATGATGATGTTGCACTTTTCACTATGGGTCATGTAATGTGTGCATTGTAATGGTATTGTCCAAATTATGTAACTGCCATTATAGGACCACCCATGCGGGGCTCATAAAGACTATGGCATGATGTCACAAGTAACACTATAATGACATTGTTCAAATGACATGTATTTACACTCAATTTCAATGTCCTAACATAGACTAATGAAAGGCCACCACATGTTAACACTATAAGGTTAGTATTAGCAGAAATCCAACTCACGCTTAAGATTATCTTTGCTTAATCTTCCTTTGGCATTACACATTTCATTATTAATGTAGAGGCACGGACCTTTATGCATGCTTTTTGAAGAAAAAATCAATAAATGCTATGTGGCCACGATAAACGTGCCAATTAATGAGGCAGTGTACCCAACATGTTTATAAAAGACCCTTTAAGAAAACATATCTTATCACATATCTTACCATGATATACTCGGTGAAGCTATCTCTCATAATCCTTTAAAAATGGGAGATTCTCCCTATAAACTTTCGAAGAGTTTGTAGTGTTCTATAAGATTTTCAATATCGGGAGATCGACCTAATTTTCAAGCAAACTCAACGATAGTTCAGACTCAAATTAGGTGAAAATGGATAATAGTTATATCAAGTCCCAAGCCATATAATAATCGGAATAAAAAGAATGGGAGAGCTTAAGAACTCGATCCTCTGGTGGTGGTTCGATTGATATCAAAAGAATATGAGAACTAGATAGAAAATCTAGATTGATACATCTCCGATAACAGATTAGTATCAAGAGGATCTTTTCCATCTATCCTCTTTATCACTCCAAACCATCATATAGTGGATGGTTAAATATAGAAGGTGGTTTGATATAGACTGTCCAACACCTCAATTGCAAGAGTAGGAGGTGGGCCTAGGGGTGTAGATGGGTTGTGTCATGTCATGCCACACCAGAATAGTTTAGGCCCAACCGTGCCTTGCGCCATGTCGTGCTGTGCTGGATGACATGCCATGTCATGTCGTGCTATGCCATTTTCTTAAAAGTGAGATCTAGTAAGGCCTGCATGCCTAACGTGCTAACGCCCCTATCATGCCTAACGGGTCATGCTGTGCTATGCTATTTTCTGAAAAGTGAGACCTAGCAGGGCCTGCATGCCTAACATATTAACGTTCCTATCGTGCCTAACGAGTCATGCCATGCCGAACTGTACCCAATGGGTCATGCCTAACAAGCCATACCTATCCGTCAATTCAAAATGAAGGCAAACATATTGATATATTGAAAAATTATGCTTTATTTAATATGTGGATCCGTAATAAGGGATTTTTTGGTTAATATACTCTAATTCTTCAGTGTTAAAGAATTTAGTATTTATATCTAATATATATTAAATAAAATATATAGAAAATTTATCTTAATTATAATAAGAATGGTAATAGAGAATGAGAATTAATTATATAATATTATAATTAAAAGATAAAAGAAACAAAATTAAATAAGAAAGTTATCAAACTTCGATAACTTCAGGTATTTGAGAAATTGAGATCTTGAGAACTTGAAAATTTAATATTTTTCGAGTTTCTGATTTGGGAAGTTTGAGACCTTCACAAAAGTGAGACCAGTCGACTTAATCACTTGAGAACCTAAAAGCTTGAGAGCTTGGATGTTTAGAGAACTTGAGATATTTGATAGAGAGAGAGAGAGAGAGAGAGAGAGAGAGAGAGAGAGTTTGATAGCTCCCCTTCTTCACATTTTTTTAAATGTCAAATGACCGTTTTGCCCCTAAACTAGCCATTTTATGGCTGTTGGGGGAGGCACAATGGTTAATTTCACAATAGTAGATGTTTGAGGGTCGTACCAAACCAACCGTTAATCATGTCAAATGGGTCGTGTCGTGGCTTTTTCCTTGTGGGCCTAACATGTTGTGCTTCATGTCTTGCCATAAGCCAAAATATTGAAGCCCGGCATGGCCTATTTAATTGTGTCGGGCCTGATAACCGTGCAGGTCCTTGCCGCGGGTCAATTTTACCATGTCAGGCCATGGGTCGATAAGCCAAATTTATACCCTTAAGTGGGCCACCAGGTAAATGGCCATGATGGATTAACAATCTCCTAATCAATCTCGAATTTAATTAGTAGACCACAAACATCTCCATAAACGGATCACCTATGAGAAGAAAATCTTAGAATCTAGTAGTTCCAGATAGGGTTGTACATGAGCCAAGCTAGCTTGAAAAGTTCGCTCGGCTTGGCTCGATTTAGCTCGACTTGACTTGACTCGAACGATGACTCAAGGCGAGCCAAGCTTCATATGACCCAGCTCGTTTTGAAAATAAGTTAAGTTTGAACATAGTATATCTTGACTCGACTCGACTCGATGTTCACTCCCCAAGTGCAGGGTTGTGATGTAGTAATAACTCGGTAAGACCGAGGTCGAATCTCAAAGGACTGAAACTTGTACGTTATCTAAAACTAACTAGAATTAGAACTAGATTGAGATGAATTCTAAATCAAATCAATTTGAGGAATAATGATGAAAGTATTAATCTAAAATTTATATAAATCAGAGGAAAGAAAACTAGGGATTCAGAGGATCCACTTGTAGTGATCAGGGAGATCTTATGCTTGAAAATTAACTGAACTGCCATTGATCTAGTTTTCAAGAGATGAAAGGTATATAAATTAGAATGGATTCCATCACCAAACCATGCCCAGGAGACAAAGAAAATAACAGAATTAAACTAATTACCAACCAATCAACCTATTATGAAGGTCAGGAAGGGTACCATCATCGGACCATGCCTAGGAGATTATGGTGAACAACAGGGCTTCCTGACGTCATAAACGTAAAAGAGAAGAGACATGCTCAAAACCATTGCAGACCCATTGTAATTTCAGTCACAACAGACCATTAAGAACTAAAAACATGCCATTAATTATACTAAAATCATCATCCATTCAGTGTAAATAAAAGACACAAGCATCAATTCCCCCATCTCACTACAAGCTTCACCTCTTAGCCCCAGCTAAGAGGTTTAGCCACTCATGAGTGGGCTAGATCTCTCGTAAGAATAAAACCTTAAAGAACGAGATCTCTCCCTACCTCTCTTCCTACTCCACGTCCAACCTCAACAGCCGTGAATTTCTTCACGTCTCCCAGCTCCAGCTGCCCCCCAAAACCAAGATATGAATACCCCTTTTCTGCCTTTCTCTCCCTCTTATATACAGTAAGGAGGCTGCAAGGAGAGGCGGTGAGAATTTCCGCACCAACCCCAACAAGAACGCACAATCTTCTTGCGTTGGATAGGATCTTAACACAACGAAGATCCGGCTGCATGATCCATTCCATTCATTAAGTTCCTCTTGAAATCCTGACCCTAAAAAGCGTGGTATAGATAATCCCTGTGATGGCCCGCGGGATCTTCCTTGTTACCGTTTATCTTATGCTCAAACATGCGGAAGCAATCCTTGGCTCTTCTTTACAGGATTTTCATCTAGGTTCCGCCTAAACAGACAATTAAAACCTTCTGGACGGTCCAGATCGAGCTTACGGGTCAAGATGATGGCCCATAAGGTTTCGTCCGCAAGTCAGATTACGAACAGAGCCTTCGCAACGATCTTTCGCTGTGGTTGTTGGGGTCATGATCGATTCAGACGGATAAATCCATTCCGTCCATTAGACTCCTCGTAAAAAAAATATTCAGGAGTGAATTGTTTTGGCTCGGATTAGGTGTGGCCCATAGAAATTTTCATTCTACCGTCCATTTGACGTTTAACGGCTAGGATTTTACACTTGCTTGCATGGTCTCAAAAGGTCACCTAGGTGAGGTTAATAACCCCCCTCTGTACACGACAGACGGTTCGGATCTTCAAGATACATGATGTGTGGTCCCCACTACTAAAAAACAGTCAGCGTGTTGCGAACGCTGATTGAAACAGAGAAGAAGAAGGAGAGACGGGTCAGCCCGTCTTTTGACCGGGCTGACCGTCCGGTGCACAGCCGGTGCATGTACACCATGTACATGCACTATTCATTCAGGGCCCATTAAGATGCTTGTGAGAAATCCGCACCGTCCATCTTGTTCTCCATCTCTTTTCAACCGTGGGACTAAAGATGAATCGTATCCAGACAACAGGTTGGCCCTGATTTGCTGATTTATGGGCTGATCTGTCCGTTGGGCCACTTTCATAGAGATCCAATGGTTGAAATTTGACGTGTACGGTTAATTTATGATCCTCAGGCCATGTGTCAAGTTTCGAACCGAACGGATGGTGGGAACCCTATGATCTTGCATTTTGGATCAATTTTGGGCCACTTGAGTTTCAGTTTCTCGATTTTTTCAAATTTACAGCGTGTAATTCTGTCGATCTTAGCCCCATGGATTCCGTCCCTTGCCTTTGGTGTCATCAGAGCGTTAAGTCCATGCTTTAAGCACTTATTTTAGTCCAAGCTTGTAATTACACCTTGCAGCACAAACACGGTTAAAACGGACCGTTAGACAGTACAATGTTCGTAAATTCAGGCAATAACTGGGGTCTAATATACAATATTTGACCCTCAACACAACCCCCAACCAGCATTTTGCTAGTCCCGAGCAAAATATGCGAAAAATAAGTTGAGAATTACAGGATAATTTTTTATGAAATCGAGTGATGTTTTGAAAAACGTATTAGATACGAGAAATCTAAGATTCATGAATGTTGGAAATTACTTTTTCCCGGACTCAAACACACAAAAAACTTCATAGTCAAGTTCAAAGTATTAATCCATCAATTAGCATAATTATAAACATTGAGTTCAATGGGTGTATAATGTAATCTCGGCTTTATCAACATTAAAATTCACTTCTCTATTTTAGGATATCATTGATAACCAACAAGAGAATTCATGATAACCAACACTTTAAACCAAAACTTGCCTCACAGATCATCTTTTCATTCTTTCAGCTTTTGATTTTTTTAGTAACAGTAATGCCAAGAAGGGGAATCAAGTCCTTACCTATAGAGAGCAAACCTATGGTGAAGACCCTACACCCAACCCTTTTCACATATCATTCATGAGGAATTAAATCTACACCTATAGGGAGCAAACCTACGGTGAAGATTATTCGCCCAAATCTTTCCAAAGATATGTTTTTTTTTCTTTAATTGATCATGACGGGCAAATTTTCAAGCGGTTTCCTCACATGCTTAGTGATTACCAAGTTAACTCTTCGATATCAGACTAAAACCTTAATGTGAAAGCGAGATGTGACATGTGAACTCATGACTCAATCAATGTTTACAACTTCTAATCATGGATTAATAATTCGATCTTAATTGTGAAATCTAACAGATACTGAATCCCAGAGTCTGAAATTACCAATACCATGTATCTTGAAAATATAAATTAGGGATATCTGTCAAAATCACTTCAAATTCACAAGAATTTTTTGAAAAAAAAATTTAAATTTTTTTTTCACAATTTGCACAATGTTTACTCAAGACCACGAAAATACTGATTAGGAAGCCTAATCTCCCACCCCCAACCTAAAATCTACATTGTCCTCAATGTAAAAGATATAAACATGCAATGCACATGGGACAACGAAAGTAAATGAGAAGTGATGGGAGGATGATACCTGGATAACGAATCGAGAGAGATTTTTCAAGAGATCGCTGGGAGAGAGCAGGTTAGTACGAGAGAGAAAGTAAAATAAAATTAAATAAAATAAAATCCTATATATACCACTTTCACAGGTTCTCTCGATTGCATTTAGCGTATGCAACAAGCCTTTAAACCCCTAGGTTACCCCTAGTGGACGAGTTGTAGTCTCGTGAGGGTTTGCAGTAATGTTACTCACAAACATTGAATCATCTAACTAGAAAAATAAAATGAAAAGCTGGGTTGCCTCCCAGGAGCGCTAAATTTACCGTCTTCAGCCAGACAAATAAAGCAACAATCCTAGTCCTATGAAAGCGATAAACCTACCTATACCTCCATCAGACTAGGAGATCAGTCCTGGTAAACAGGAGCAATCAGAGGCATGGACATGTCCTCTAAATCAAATGCCTCGACAAATGGCTTTAATCGATGTCCATTGACTTTAAACTCCTTGCCATTGTCGGGATCTCTTATCTCGATGGCCCCATGAGGATAAGCAGTGACAACAATGTAAGGGCCGGTCCAACGAGATCGAAGCTTACCCGGAAAGAGATGTAGTCGAGAATCGTACAAAAGGACTTTCTGACCTGGCGTGAATAATTTCCGTAGAATATGTTGATCATGAAATGCCTTCATCTTGTCCTTGTAAATTCTCGAGTTTTCATACGCATCATTCCGGATTTTTTCAAGTTCATTTAATTGAAGTTTGCGTAACGAGCCAGCGTTGTCCAAATTGAAATTTAGATTTTTGATCGCCCAGTATGCTTTATGTTTCAATTCCACAGGCAAGTGACAAGCTTTTCCATAGACAAGTCTAAAGGGAGATGTTCCAATAGGAGTTTTGAAAGCAGTACGGTACGCCCATAAGGCATCGGTCAATCGGATTGACCAATCCTTAGGGTTAGGGTTAACCGTTTTCTCCAGGATATGTTTGATCTCCCTATTGAAAATCTCAGCTTTTCCACTTGTCTGTGGATGGTATGGGGTGCTCACCTTATGAGAGATACCGTATTTCTTTATTAAACTCTCAAATGGTCTATTACAAAAGTGTGAGCCCCCGTCACTAATGATGGCTCGAGGCGTTCCGAACCGCGACAGGATATTTTCTTTCAAAAATTTAATGACCGTGCGATGGTCATTTTTACGGCACGGAATTGCTTCGACCCATTTAGTGATATAGTCTACGGCGAGCAAAATATACAGATTTCCAAATGATTGGGGGAATGGTCCCATGAAATCAATGCCCCAGCAATCAAATGCTTCAATGATAAGGATGGGATTCAAATGCATCATATTTCGACGGGACAACGCTCTCAATTTTTGACAACGCTCACAAGCTTTGCAAAACTTATGAGTGTTCCTGAACATAGTGGGCTAGTAAAAGCCACACTGTAGAATCTTGGCCGTGGTCTTTTTAGCAGAAAAGTGACCACCACAGGCCTGTGAGTGACAGGAGGAGATGACACTCTGATGCTCATCGTCTGGCACACATCTCCTTAAGATTTGGTCTGGGCAATATTTAAACAGATATGGATCGTCCCAGAAAAAGTTACGCACCTTGGTAAAGAATTTCTTCTTATCTTGCGATGTCCAATGTGTCGGTATCGAACCTGTAGCAAGATAATTAGCAATATCAGCGAACCAAGGTGAATGAGAGACTCTAAACAGTTGTTCATCAGGGAACATATCATTTATATGAGTCGCCTCAAGGGAATCAGAGGTATTAAGGCGAGAAAGGTGATCAGCCACTACGTTCTCTACTCCCTTTTTATTTTTAATTTCTAAAACAAATTCTTGGGGTAGAAGGATCCATCGTATTAGGCGGGGCTTAGAATCATTCTTGGAAAGAAAATACTTAAGTGCCGCATGATCTGTATAAATAATGATCTTGGATCCGATCAGGTAGGACCGAAATTTATCCAAAGCGAACACTACGGCCAAGAGTTCCTTTTTCGTAGTTGAATAGTTCACTTGGGCAAAATTTAGAGTCCTACTTGCATAGTGAATGACATAAGACTTCTTATCTTTTCTTTGGCATAGAACCGCCCCAAGAGCATAATCAGAGGCGTCGCACATAAATTCAAAAGGAAGACTCCAGTCGGGTGGCTGCATGATAGGTGCAGTGGTTAACATGCCCTTAAGCTTAGTGAAAGCTTCTTGGCACTGCTCAGTCCACTCGTATGGTGTATCCTTTTGAAGAAGATTATATAAAGGATGAGAGAGGAGACTAAAGTCCTTTATGAATCGTCTGTAGAATCCTGCATGTCCTAAGAAGGATCGCACGTCTCTGATATTCTTGGGTGGAGGTAGGTTAGAGATAAGATCAATTTCTACCTTATCTACCTCGATTCCTTTGGACGAGATGATGTGTCCAAGGACAATTCCCTTCTGAACCATTAAATGACACTTCTCCCAATTAAGTACCAGATTCTTTTCTTCACATCTTTTCAGCACACATTTAAGACTTGCTAAGCACTCGCTGAAAGATGAACCGAAAACAGAGAAATCGTCCATGAAGACCTCTAAATATTTCCCCACCATGTCAGAAAAGATACTCATCATACATCGCTGAAACGTGGCAGGGGCATTACATAACCCGAATGGCATCCTTCTGTAAGCAAAGGTGCCATAGGGACATGTAAATGTGGTCTTTTCCTAATCCTCAAGGGCGATTTCAATCTGATTATAACCTGAATACCCGTCAAGGAAACAGTAATAGGAATGACCAGGTAACCTTTCCAAGATCTGATCTATAAAGGGCAAAGGAAAGTGGTCCTTCCTAGTGACGGTATTCAGCTTCCTGTAGTCAATGCACATTCTCCAACCAGTAGTAACTCTGGTCGGCATGAGTTCATTATTGGTATTGGCTACGATGGTGATCCCGGACTTCTTAGGAACCACCTGAGTTGGACTCACCCATTGACTATCGGATATGGGGTATATGATCCTCACTTCCAATAGTTTGAGAACCTCGGCCTTAACCACTTCCTTCATGTTTGGATTTAGTCTACGTTGTGATTGCCGAACAGCCTTTGCATTATCCTCAAGATATATGCGGGGAGTACAAATCGATGGGTTAATTCCCTTGAGGTCCGCTATCGTCCATCCAAGAGCTCTCTTATGCTCAATGAGAGTAGATATGAGCGTACTCTCCTGTTCTTTTTTCAGGTGGGCAGAGATCACCACCGGGTATGTCTCATTTTGACCTAAATAAATATATTTTAAATCAGAGGGCAAAGGTTTTAGGTCAAGCTTCGGTGGCTTGAGGTTAGACGGTAGAGGCACTACATCAGTTTGGGGCAACTCTTCAATTTGTAGCCTCCACCGGTTAACTTCAAGTACCGGTATAGTATCAAGCATGGCACACGTCTCCCTTATTATATCATCATCAAGCTCATGGGAGTGGGCCAGGCACGTCTCTAGAGGATCAGAGTGTAAGGTGAGAGTCGTTCTATGTTTCATAAAAGAATCAATCATGTTAACATCGTGGAAATCGTCATCATCCTCTGAGTTGCTGCCGTTATTGAAAAAGATATTCGATTTCAATGTCAAATTTTTAAAGGACATAGTCATGACACCATTCCTGCAATTGATAATTGCATTTGAAGTGGACAGGAATGGGCGACCAAGAATGACGGGAATCTGAGTACTCGTGTCATTAATGGGTTCGGTGTCCAAGATGATAAAATCAACAGGGTAGTAAAATCTATCAACCTGGACCAACACATCCTTGATGATCCCTCTTGGTACACAAACAGAACGATCAGCAAGTTGTAGTGTGGTTCGAATGGATTTTAATTCACCCAAACCTAACTGTTGGTATACCGAATAGGGAATCAGATTGACGCTTGCTCCTAAGTCAAGAAGTGCGTGATCAATTCGATAGTTCCTGATTACACATGATATGGTTGGGCAACCGGGATCTTTGAATTTTTACGGCACATCTTGTTTCAGGATGGCACTCACTTTCTCAGTCAAGGAGATCTTCTTTTGAACACTTTTTCGTCGTTTGGTAGTGCATAAGTCCTTTAGAAATTTAGCATATAAAGGAATCTGTTTTACAACATCAAGCAGAGGTATGTTAACTTTCACTTGTTTCAACACCTCTAGGATATCCTGAGAGTTAGAGAGACATTTTGGTTCAACCAATCGTTAGGGAAACGGAGCAACTGGCTTCTCTAGAGGTTCCGGTTCAAATTTTTATGGGGCGTCACTAGATCCATCATTGTTGTCCTCTTCTGGTTCTTGAGGCTTTTCGGGCCTAATCGGAAGGGTTTTATCAATAACCTTCCCACTCCTAAGAGTGGTGATGGATTTAGCGTGCCCCATTTGATTTGAAGAGCTGGGATCACCTGTCTCGTATTGCGGTTTAGGATTGGGGATTGGTTGTGCAGGAAGCATCCCCTTTTCTATAGCCGTCATACGTGAATCTATCTTTTGTATAAAATTCTGCATCATGTAGACTGTTGCGAACGCTACTAAAAAACAGACGGTTCGGATCTTCAAGATACATGATGTGTGGTCCCCACTACTAAAAAACAGTCAGCGTGTTGCGAACGCTGATTGAAACAGAGAAGAAGAAGGAGAGACGGGTCAGCCCGTCTTTTGACCGGGCTGACCATCCGGTGCACAGCCGGTGCGTGTACACCATGTACATGTACTATTCATTCAGGGCCCATTAAGATGCTTGTGAGAAATCCGCACCTTTCATCTTGTTCTCCATCTCTTTTCAACCATGGGGACCAAAGATGAATCGTATCCAGACAGCAGGTTGGCCCTGATTTGCTGATTTATGGGCTGATCTGTCCGTTGGGCCACTTTCACAGAGATCCAATGGTTAAAATTTGACGTGTACGGTTAATTTATGATCTTCAGGCCATGTGTCAAGTTTCGAACCGAACGGATGGTGGAAACCCTATGATTTTACATTTTGGATCAATTTTAGGCCACTTGAGTTTCAGTTTCTCGATTTTCTCGAATTTACAGCATGTAATTCTGTCGATCTTAGCCCCCTGGATTTCGTCCCTTACCTTTGGTGTCATCAGAGCGTTAAGTCCATGCTTTAAGCACTTATTTCAGTCCAAGCTTGTAATTACACCTTGCAGCACAAACACGGTTAAAACGGACCGTTAGACAGTACAATGTTCGTAAATTCAGGCAATAACTGGGGTCTAATATGCAATATTTGACCCTCAACACTCGACTCGAATCTCGAGCTCGTGTCGAACATAAATTATATTATATTATTGAAAAGACGAGCATAAGAAGTCCTACAGGGGGGTGAATAAGATTATGCCAAATAAAAAATTACAGTGCTGAAATATGAAATAAATCAGAAATCTCAATCGTACTAGTATTGAATAATTGATCCAAACTAATTCGTAGGACAACCTACACCCAAACCAAGTTTAGGTATGATAACTTTATTTTACGAACGTTTGTAAGAATCGAGATCTCAAATCAAGCAAGAGAAAATAAAACTATTTATTATAAACATTCACTACTTTTGCATAAATAAAATTACAAACATTCTCCACAAATGCAAAAAAGAAAACATTCACCATAATACCAAGAGTTATAGTGATTTGGTGTGTATAATAACTGTTCTCAAACAGCCACACCTACTCCACTCCTAATAATCATTATCCATGTGATATTAACTTTCACTATAAATAAACTTTTCTCAGGGTCACCTTAAATCTGATACAGTTGTGATTTTAAAGGGCTATCACAAATAAAAAAATAAAAAAATCCCTCTCTGAGAATTTTCTGACTATCGTAAAAAAACCAACAAATGAGATTTTTTTGCTATCTTAATAAAATCAAACTATAAATGCAAAGTATACTTATCTTCTCCTTTGAAGATGTATCAGTCGATGTAACCGTAGAACCGTTTCTCTTATAGTAGATTGTTCAATGTTCAATCATATAGACAAGAGTTCAAGGTTCTGGATTGATTTTAAATAGATTCAAACCAAAGACTACTTGTTTGAATTTCTTAAGATCTCAAAGAACAGTATTTACTCTCTTTATAAAATAATATTTAAAGAATAAAAGATGGAGGAATTAAAATAAAAAAATTTATTAAAAATTTATAAATACCGTACAATAGCTTAACAATAATGGGGGTTTCTCTCTCTTGTGGAAGAATTTAATAGACTTGAATTGTTAATTTCAGATTGAGAGAAAGCCTCTATTTATAGGCAAAGAAGTTATTACTTCTACTCGTCTAAGACAGTTTTCAACTCATCTAAGAACCGGATTCTGTTCCAACAAATTTTTAAATTTGAGCGCGATAAGATAAAACAGATCTTCGATTGGTCGAAGGCCTTGCTCGACTGGTCAAGGGCCCTGTTCGACTGGTCGAGGGTGCTTAAAATCTAAACTGATTCAGTTGCTAGACTTAGGGTCGAGCAACCCTCGACTGGTCGAAGGCCCATCTTCTACTGGTCGAGTAGTCTGCTCGACTAGTGGAAGTAGTAACGAAAAATCTGTTTTACTTCAATTTAAACTAGGATTGGTTGAAAAATTCTTAGACTAGTTGAGCCACAGCTTAGACTAGTCGAACCTTAGCTTAGACTAGTCGAACTTTAGCCTAACATAAGTATAAAAATCCATTTAAGTTATGTTTTGAAAGTACTTAATCCTAAGGTCTTTTTAGGGTTTGTTATACCTGAAATGACTAAATTTTGAAGTAGATTGGATGCTTGTACTTCATGAAACTTGTTCTTCCACTTAATTCTTCAATAGATCTTAAAGTTGAAGAAAGAGCTTGATCTTCTATTAGAACTTTAGTAGAACTTGAACTCAATCATCTTGAACTTAATAAAACTTGGACTTTTCATCTTGAATCACTACTTGAATTGAACTTTAGTAGAGTCTTGAACTTTCCACCTTGATCCACATTAGAAGGCAACTTCATAAGTTATTTTTTCTAAACGAAATTTGACAAACAAATGTATGCTTTATACAATATAACACTTACAATTATATATATATATATATATATATATATATATATATATATATATATATATATATATATATATATATATATATTATATCTAAAAATTAAAACTTAAACCATACCATACCCGTCAGTCCCTTTCTTACCCTTTTCCTTCCTTATTTAACTTGTTGCCCTTAAGCTCCTCTCTCGACCTCTCGCCCGAGCTTGACTCAGCATCTGCCTGGCTTATCTCAGCCATTCAGCCTACACTCACCCGAGCTCTCCTCTCTCTCTACACACACACATTATTAATTGAATATTTAATTTGAGGGTTGGGTCAGTTGGATCGGGTTGTTGGGTTGAGTCAGGTGCAGGTTGGGTGCTGGGTTGGATCGGGTTGGGAGCATACTCGACTCGACTCGAGGTAAGCTCGCCTCGACTCGATCCACTAGCTCGCCTCAACTCAATCCACTAGCTCGCCTCGTGCTCGACTAGAAAGGTTTGGCAAACAAGTCAAGCTCTAATGGTAAGCTTGAGGTCGAGCTCGAGGGAGAGCACGAACGAGCCAAGACAAGCTTGACCTACCTCAACTTGATGTACAACCCTAGTTCTAGATCTATCTAGGAGATTTTTTTAATCCAAAAAGCACATCGTAAATGTGAAGGATTCAGGACAGTAAGGTAATCCAGCAAGGATTTTGCCGCTTCTACAAGCTATAAAATGAGAACATGAAGAAGTATTCGGGGTCCTACGCCAAACATATCTATCTATTTTTTAATTTACTTTCCATTTATTGTCTTTTATCCTATCATAACATAGCCTAACCTAGTTCAAGCATAGATCTCTACTGCTTAGCGGCTCTCGCTATAGCACCATAGGAGTATATTAAATATCTACAATCCTAAGTTGTTGGATTATAATAAATTTAGTTTTAATTTAGGTGATCATACCAATCCAATCACATACTGCTGACCATCCACCTCAATTCTCAATTTCGATAGACGAATTAGGTATTTATCTTTTGCTTATTCTATTTTTTTGATCGCTTGATATTTTTTCAATTGTGATAGGCCATACATTCAGATATTAATAAAATTGGCATTTATTAGCTTTCTTCTTATTTTATCTATTTATCTCTATTCTTTTGAGAAATATCAAATACTTCTACTGAAAGAAGAAGCCCTTAAGTCCATTTGGGTCCTTTCTCATGCCTTAGTGGTAGACTCACAAGAGTTTAAACACATGGTCATGGGTTCGAGTACCTATTGTGGTGAAATCCCATTGTGGTGTGTGTGGGGGTGTGAGTGCGTGTGTTAAATTTTTTCTATTAAAAAGAGTCTTCAAGTCCATTGACATAGGTAAAAAGAATCTATTTGAAAGGGTTAACCTCTACCCTTTCAAAAATTGTTTTATCGTTGATCACAACCGGTAGTTGAAAGGATAGTTGGATCATTACATCTAGTCTCTAATTAGTCTGACTCAACTCGGGGGGACATCTGCTGTTCAATCAAACATTAAGTAGAGTAGACACCAACATACTCGCACATCATACACACATACGAAATCCAAATACAGGTCTCATGTTTAATTGAATTTACACAACAACAGGGACCAAAACTTGTTGGGGTTACATTGCCAAATGTGGCACATGTGAGGTTGTTATCCAAATGATACTGTAATGACATTGTTTAAGTGATAGGGCCCAAATCATGTTGGTGCATATTGACAAGTACAATTCACATGAGGCTATTGTAAGTAGATGGTAATATATTTGGGTTTAACTCTTGAAAAAACTCATTTTCCTTTTATCATAAAAAAAAAATATATATCTTTTATCAGGAATGAATGTGGAAAAATATATTTATTAATTTCAAACAAAAAGTAAGTAGAAAATTATTTTTCTAACAAATTCTTCCAAAAAAAGGTTTTACAAGTAATGAAAATTAGTTTAGAATATATCATTTACATTGCTTTTCTTTGCTTTCCATGATTTCAAATAGGCCTTTAAACAGTATATATCCTTCATCCTTCTTTATCTCAGTGGAAGCCTGTTGTGTAGATGACTCACTATTTTGTGTAGATGACTCACTATGTTCATAGTCGATCGTCGGTGCAACCGTTGGGTTTCACAATTTTGCATGAAACGGGGTATTTAAGTCCGCTTTTGTCATTAGGACTTAAGGCTAATACAAGTGTTTTCTCTAGGGGCTAGGGTTAGCCCAAGGGAATGAGTTTTCTACACTTGTAAAGGGACTTGGGAAGGATTTTTTAATGAATTTAGGGGTTTTCTAGTGATGCACATTGTAAGGGGAGATCGAGTATATTTATAATCGAAGAAGGCGAGTATTTATAACTCTAAGGTTTTGATTTTAGTGGATCTATGTCACTTTATGCTGTTGTTTTTTGCCACAAGAGTTTTTTCACATAAAATTACAATTGTGTTTGTGATTGTTTATTTTAAGTTTGGTTATCCTGCATTGTTATATTATTCTATCTTCATTTATCGTACTTCTACAAAGTGCACAGATTGACGGTGGTGTTAGATTCGAATTTCTAACACCTAGGGTTTGAATCGGGTTTGTTGTTGGCTCAGGTTTACACCATTGTGGTATGATATAAAGTAAGTTTACTCACAACAAAATGGTATCAGAAAGTTAGGTTGGATGTTTAGGTTGGAGCGAATATGTCATGATCAAAATTCAATATACAGATGAGAATATTACAGATATTTTAACAAAGTCGGTGACCATATAGAAATTCAAGCACTACTTGAGCTTGATCAATCTCACTAGTTAGGGTATTTAAGATTGATTTTGTCATTAGGCCTTGAGGCTAATACAAGTTTTTTTTTCTATGGGCTAGGGTTGGCCAAAGGAGAGGGTTTTCTGCACTTGTAAATGGACTTAAGAATGATTTCTCAAAGGATCTAAGGGTTTTCTAGAGACGTGCATCGCAATGAGAGATCAGGTACATCTGTAATCCAAGAAGGTGAGTTTATACTACTCTGAGATTTTGATTATGGTAATTTTCTGTCGCTTTGTACCGTGATTTTTTCCACGTAAAATTATCATTATGTTTGTGATTGTTTGTTTTTCATTTAGTTATCGTACATCATTATATTGTTTTATCTTCATTTATTGTGCTTCGCAAAGCGTACAGATTGATGTTGGTGTTAGATTCGAAATTCTAACACTTAAATTTGATTTAAGTTTGTTGTCGACTCAGATTTACATCATTATGGCGTGATATGGAGTATGTTCACTCACAACAAAGTTGATTACCTGTGACATTGGGCACAAAAAGTATTCCCATACTTGGGGCCCGCATAGATGTTTGTGACAAATCCATTCTGTCATCTATTTTTTGAGATCATGGTGTGACATGAATGTAAAAATTAGGTAGATCCAAAACTCACGTAGGCCATACAACGTAAAACAAAGCCATTAAAGGCTACGAGGATGGTAGTTATGATATTTCTGCCTACTGTTTATGTTGAGGATTTTGACCTGCGAAATCACACAGATCTAGATCTAGGATAACAATTTAATGACACCAAGCACACACAAGAGAACTCAGATTTAATGTGGAAACCCTTGTTGGAAAAAACCACGGCACAAAGCGACAAATCTTCACTATAAAAACAGAAATTACAAAGAGAGAAGACTTACCCGATTCGCATAACCTCGAATCTCACCCTTGCTATACCCTTTAACTTTCCTGAAACCCCTTTAGAAAGCTTTCTCATACCCTAGAAAAATCCTAGGAACACCTATTTATAGTTTAGACAACTTTTCTTCCCCATCCCGATTGCGAAAGGACTCAGATTTTCGCAATCCATAAAATCATGGAATGAATCTGCGTAACCTACGACTGGTCGTAGGAGAACTAGGACTGGTTGTAGGAGAGCTAGGACTGGTCGTAGGGGAGTTACGACCAGTTGAAGGATCCCTACGACCGGTCGAGCAATCCTTATGACTGGTCGAAGGCGGTGAAGACTTTCTCAACAATCTCCACTAAGTCTTCACCGTTCAACTATGTAGCTTCTTGACCTCTTCTATTATTTCTGTATCACATCATAACTTCTTGTGCACACTCCGTCTTCCTTTTATGTCATCGCCAAGCCCAGAGAAGTTACACAGAACTTAAAATTCTTTGCAGGAACAATCTAGGAGAGCATGTCTGTCTGATCAAAATCCACGTGCTCAACTATCATTGCTCTTGTCTTCTCAAAAGAAAAGATGTAGTCTTCTTACCATCTCACCGCTACCCAGTATTGCTTGCCGGGATACTTGCTCATAACACTGATAACCTGTGAAATAATCGGTCTAATCCATACCATGGCACACACTGTCAACCGCATTCGAATAAGGCTCATGAGATATCCTGCTTTTCCTCATCTATTTTGGGATAAATCCTGAGAAAAACTTGAGGAGAGATATGTAGAGAACACTCTCCGGCTTTACCTGACCCATCACATCCTTGATCAATACTTACACACAAGGTATTCCTCCTGTGATTACCAAAGCCTACTCCTCCTTCAGTCTCAATGCCGATAACCATCTTTGCAGTCCCCCAATCCTTCATCCTGAATGTCTCACTTAACCGAGTCTTCAATACATTGATTTCAGACATCTCATAATTAGTGATCTACATGTCATCAATTCTGGACTCACCATGAAGGAATCAAATCACTGTCTAGGCGACAGGTTAAACCACGACCTCCTGCAAAGTCTTTTCTCAGCCCCTTTAACTTCGAACTGCTCTAGTTGCTTTATGTAGATCTGCTCTTCACTTTCCCTTACAGAAGTACAAGTTCCACATCCATCCTTCTAGCTCAAGATCACATTGGCCAACCAGCGCTAATCACGGATCTAATAGATACCTGTTATACCGTCGGCGCGAATATCTCTGAGAAGCCGATCTCTTCTCTCTGAGCATAACCCTTCACTACCAACCTCGTCCTGTATATATGTTGTATCCTCCTGAAGATCCACCTGCATCCAACCACTCTCCGGCCCACTGGAAGCTATACCCGGTCCCATATGTTGATCTGGTACAACGAATCCATCACATTGCCTATAGTCACCTTTCACTTCTCAGCACCAGGCTCACTTAAAGCCATCTGAATAGAAGATGAATCCTCCTGCGATATTGGAGTCATCCATGTACCTTACCGATATCCTGTGATCATGCCATGTGATTCTTCTCACAAGTAGCTTCTCCACCTGCTCTATATCCCTGTCCGCACGTCTCAACTTTTCTGCCCTGCTCGCTCATGTGGCCATGCCCAACATGCCACACACATGCAGAGGTGGAATCCGCTACATCCATTGCAGCTCCAACTTTTGAAGTGCTCCCAATCAACCTGTACGAGTTACCGAGTCGTTGCGCTTTCATGATTACCCGTGTCCCCTTGGATACTTTAAGAGCACCATCAATACATGTGTACTTGCTTCCTTTTGCGTCAAGTATACCAAGAGAAATCAGATTCCGCTTCAAATCAGGAACGTGCCTCACATCTGTCAAGGTACGCTCCACCCCATCAAACATCCTGATGCGCACAAGAACCAATAGCCACAACATTACAGGTAATCTCATTGTCCATAAATACCTGTCCACCATCGCATTCCCTGTAGCTGGTGAACCAACTCCGATGAAGAGTCATGTGAAAAGATGCTCTTGTGTCTAGTATCCACTCGTCCTTACGATCATCGTATGACCATCTGAGCGAAGACACAGATAAAACATCACCATCACTTCCATATGACGTGGCAACGTTGGCCTTCCTGCATGAAACCTCAGAATCTTTTCTCTTCGATTTAGGATTTTCACAATCCTTCTTCACATGTCCTTCCTTCCCACAATTCTAACACTTTACCTTTCCTTATCCCTTGCCCTTGGATTTGGATCTAGAACCAGAAGAACCTGTTCCTTGTCTAGAATTTTTACCTACTGTAAACAGTGCATCAGAAGATGTCCCCATGTCGCTGTTCAATTGTCTCATAGCCTTCCCTTGAAGGGCTGAGATAACGGTGTCGACACTCAGTGTTTTATTCATACTGCAAATAATGTCCTTGAATGACTCATAAGACGCCGAAAGAGAATTCAGCAACATACATGCTTGTTCTTCATCTTTCATTACTTCCTCCATATCCAGCAATTTATAAACTAATTTATTAAAGTTGCTGATGTGAGCCTCCAGATCTCCACCCTCTGCCATCTTGAAGTTATACCACTGCTGCTTCAAGTGCAAGTGATTTTCAGAGAATTTTTTTCATAAACATCCTCTAACTTCGCCCATAGCTTAGCTGCAGTTTTCTCCCTCATGACATTGTAAAGAACCTCATCCGTGAGACATAAACGGATTGATGATAATGTCTTCTTATCAAGAGTATTCCAATCACCATCAGTCATAGTAGACTTCCACTCCTCAAGAACACCATCTTCGCCTTGCTTGATTAAGAAACTCATCATCTTGATTTTCTATAACTTAAAATTATTTTTTCCTGAGTACTTCTCAATCTCATACTTAGCGCTCGCCGTTATTACTAATTCCTCAGATTCAGATTTGTGCCCCAACGATAGCTCTGATACCACTTATTGGGGATTTTGACCTGCGGAATCACACAGATCTAGATCTAGGATAGCAATTCAATGACACTAAGCACATACAAGAGAACTCAGATTTAACGTGGAAAACCCTTGCGGGAAAAAACCATGGCACAAAGCGGCAGATCTCCACTATGAAAACAGAAATTACAAAGAGAGGATTTACCCGATTCTAACAACCTTGAATCTCACCCTTGATACATCCTTTAATTTTTCTGGAATCCCTTTAGAAAGCTTTCTCATATCCTAGAAAAATCATAAGAACACCTATTTATATTTTAGGCAACTTCCTTTCTGCATCCCGGTTGCGAAAGGACTTAAATTTTCGTAATCCACAAAATCGCGGAACGAATCTGCGTAACCTACGACTAGTCGTAAAAGAGTTAGGACTGGTCGAGATATGACTGATCGTAGGGGAGCTACGACCAGTCGATGGACCTCTACGACTGGTCGAGTAATCCCTACGACCGGTCGAAAGTGATGAAGACTTTCTCAACAGTTTATCCAGATGTTAATAACCATCTTTGATAGTTTGAAGGGCATATACATATATATATATATATATATATATATATATATATATATATATATATATATATATATAAACATTATGGTCAGCCGCAGGAAGGTTTCAATAGTGTATATTTTATTTCCATTGTTTCCTTTGATGTTGCCCACTTGTGTTTTAGATCTACCTGATTTTTACTCCTGCTATATCGTGATATTTCAAAACAGATGGACGGAGTGGCTTTGCCACGGGCATCTCTCTGACCCTGCACGGCCACAACAGGCAATTCACTTCATACGTCGACAAAGAGAAGTATTTGCAACTACTGGGAGTATTCTACCACTCCATTCCTATGAGTCTATGTTACGTCTATCTCATTGTATTTTTTTAATCCACTCCACCCATCGTGTGAGCCTCTGTATGTTAACCATACATGATGAATGGCTGCTGTTTAATGATGTTTAAAATCCTTCTAAATAATCTAAAGTGCTTCCATGGTATATTTCGCTATTTCCATTTTTGCATGTATCATGGCTAATTGGAAATTTGGATCTTACTTGAGTTTTGACTCCGAGGCATAACATCAAAAACAAGCCTAATGAACTTAGCTGATAGCTCAAATACAATACAGTGGACCCCGTGTAGATCTGATGATGTAGCCCTAACAACTTCACGGAGGATTCGTTTGCGTTCACAACCAACTGCTGCGGTGGCCCCGTAAAAACGGTTTGGCATTGCACGGGATGAATTGGGATGTGGTAAAACCATTGATTGGTTGGTGCAAGTGGCCTGTTTTTCTACCAATCGGGTCCATGGATTCAATGACCATGACATGGATGGCATATCTATAAAAAATTTATGATTTCAAAGGTTTTTGACCATCTGATTGGTGACTGTTAAAGCAACGGCCAAAAAAAAAAAAAGGCTAAGGGTCCAAACAAAATTGACAGATAGGATTAGCTGGGTTTGATTTTTCCAAAAAAGAAAAATTAAAAATTAAAAATTAAAATTTCTTTTATAGGTCCCAATAAATAGACGGACTGATTGATAACGTATCGTGCATCAGAAGATTCAACCCAAGCGTGTGCAGCCGCGCATCAGTTAGTTTGCTGTGATTCCCTGTCAAGGGTCAACCCACGGGCTGCGTATTGTGTAGTGAGGCGCTCACCACCCATTATCGCGGTGTGAAGACTATATGGGGCCCACCATGATGTATTTATTTTATCCACGCCGTCCATCCGTTTTTGCAGATCATTTTACGGAATTACTATAAAATTGAAGTACATCCAAAGTTCAAGTAGATCACACCACAGAAAACACTAGGGATAATGACATCAACCATCGAAACCTTCGTAGGACTCATACTGTTGTTTATTTATCATCCAACCTGTTCATAAGGTCACAAAGACTCGGATGAAGGCAAAAAAAATATATCTAATATCAGATTTGTCCAAAATTTTGGTGGCCCCTGTAAAGTTTTCAATGGTAGGCTTTCAATTCCCACTTTTTTTCCTGTGGTGTGGTCCACTTGAAATTAGGATATATTTTAATTTTGTTCTCATTACCTAACACGATCTGGAAAAACGTATGGACGGCGTGGATAAAATTCATACATCACGGTGGACCTCACAGAGTCTTCACACCACGGGTAAGGGCAGTGACCGCCTCGCCACACAATCTGCTCGCCAACCCACTTAACGTAGCGTCATTAGTTTTCGAGAAGTGGTATTTTCTTTGGATGGTACCATACACTGCTAGACCATGGCATATCAAACAACCCAAAACGCCCACTCTAAACGTATTTCGTCTTTACTTCCATCCAAACCGTCAAAAATCTGGCTCCCGACACTGGATAGCCTATGACACAAAAACCAAGTTGATTGGATGATCCTAACTGTCTAATTAACAAACACTTTCAGCCATCAACTATTTGTTTTCCTTTTTAAGTGTCCCTTTGCTGACCAAATAACAGATGGTTACGGTTATCAGCTCAATGTGAATTTTGGGTTTCGTCTCATTTGAAATGGGCCCCAAAATTTGAATTGTTTGGTAGATGCATGCCACGTGTACATTGGGTGTTTGCATGCGTACAATAAGGATCACTCGGTTGAGTAAGAGTGTAATACAATCCCTTATTTTTAAAACATAGGGTAGTTATTGTAACGAAAATGTATGTGATTTCTCATTGTAAGTGTATGAGATTGTTCGTTGAAAGATTGGGGAAGCCTCCTTTCTCGTTCTTGGGGTTGACCTCTTGACCTTGAAAATGATAATGCAGTTGCAAGCAAGGTGTGAATGGGAGTGGGCCACTGCATTTTGTCAACGGACATACTTGCTGCCACGTGGCTTGCAGCGAACGGAGGGCAAGTTTAGCGTGTTTGCAGTGTTAGAAAAGAAGACCCTCTCTCTTGACCGTACTAGAAAATTTAAAACTAGGTTTTGGTGGACCTTTGCCAAATCCACACGCGTGTGCAATAAAGGTTGTGTAGACGTCACATGTGTGCCTGCATGATACACGATCCAATCCATCCATCAGAATGGGAATACTATATTGACTGTAAGGAACGAAAATCAGATCGATATATTTGTCATCTGGGCCACAATTTGTAAACAAATGAACGGGTATGAAAAACTTGGCTTTTTTTTTGGTTAACCCACTCAGCTGTTTCTGATCTTGGGCCCCACATGATGTTTGGACTCGATTTTATTTTTGAAAAAACATGTAAAAGGTCGTACCACTCTGATGGATGGATTAGGTCTCACACGTGTGTGCCATGCTGGCACATGGGTGCCGTGTACACGAGCTTTATGCACCCAGCAAAGCTCGGTTTAGGTGAGTCAGCCTCGATTATTTCTATCTGCTGACATACCTTTTATTATGATTATTAAAAGGAGCTATCTTTCGACATACCTACCTAAGTACCTCATCGATAAATGCTAATTGCACGTGCCTCAACGTGGAAATGAGGAGCACATGTTTGACATCAAAGCCGTTCATCCCGCAATCCCTGCCATATAGATGCTGGGAGAGTAGTCTCATGTGATGGCTTAGGTGGGCCAGAAATATTTTTTAAAAAAAATACAAACATTTAAGAGAACTTTTTATTTTTTTTGGGGAGGTTAGCTTGTTAGTACACACCAGTACACACTCCATGTTAGCCACCCCCGCTAGGGATCGATACCAAGATCTCAAGTGTTCAAATGAGGTATCTCCCATCAGTCTGCCAGTTGAGCTAGGGATCTGGGTGTACGTTTAAAAGAACTGATCGTCCAGATTCGGTGTAAACGTGAGGTCTACCTACCTACCTCATGACAGACGCGGTTTGACTAGTGACCCCAACACCAGCCAGCTATCTGGTGTCAAAGCTCTGTGGGCCTCACCATCATGCATGCACATTATCCCACCGTCCATTCATTTTACAGCTTATTTTAAGTTTTGAGCTAAAAACTGAGGCTGATCCAAAGCTCAAGTGAAACACACCACAGAAACAGCTGAGATTGAAAACTTGCCCTTGAAATCTTCCTGGGTACTCACCGAAATATTTATTTTCCATCTAAAAGTCACGTAATCATAGATGAAGGGAAACACAAATATCTGCTTGATCCGAAAATTCAGTGGGCCCCTAGTAGTTTTGAATGGTAGTTATTCAATTCCCAATATTTCCTCTGGCGTGGTCCACTTTAGCCTTGGATCTGCCTTTTTTTGGACTCATGCATTAAAATGAGCTGGAAAATAAATGGATGGCATTCATAAAACCAATACATGATGATGGGTCCCACAGAGCTTTGACATTAACTAGCTGGCTGCTGTTGGGATCCCCAGCCAAACCGCCCCCCTCATGACCACGTCTCTCTCTCTCTCTCAACCCCCACTTACTACATTACGTGCATGTCTCTAAATTATATTGTAGTAGTCAAAAGGCAAGGGAACATATAAGCAGTGTTTGGTACATTCCCCCTTACAGAAGCAAGGAAAAATATAAAAAGTATTTCATGAGTCATCATGCCTTTGTCTTTCTCTCTCTTGACAAGCATAGATGTGCCCGTCAAAAGGAAATACGAAAACATAAAAATAAAAAATACAATTGGGTTATCATCTTACGTGCCCATCGATGCATTTGTATAAATCAATGTAAGAAAATACACAGAGGTTTCTATCTTTGTAAAGATACATAGTTCATGTTAGACCAAACGGAATCCAAAAGGAAAGATCCTTCTATGGGACATAGTCAGCATTCTCTAACCCAAAAAAATAAAATACCCATAGTCTAATAAACATATAGACTTTCCACTTACTATCCAAATATAATTTATAAATCTTAAATCTTAAATTTCAATGTGAAATCGAAAATGCATAGCTATTGTACTTTCCATGCCCTAGTCTTGGATTCTTTGTATTTAATTTCTACTTGAAAGATATGCTAATTCAATGCATGTAGAGTTGTACACATCAACACGCTGGCACACACGCAATTATAAAACGTGTATGAGATATGGTCTTTTTGTGAGGTTGAAAATGATGCTCGGATCTTCTAAGTACAATCTCACTCTTCAAGTGGGCTAAGAGGTACAAACTAAATTGATGGTTAAAATTCTTTTCTAAATATGGTGTGGCCCACCTGAAGTATGAATTGGCCTATGTATTGTTTATACCAAAGGATCTATTCAATGTATCTTACATGATGGAAAGCTCAGATCTCACGTGTCATGATGCGTTTGGGTGTAATAATAGCAAAATTCTAAATTTCTCGTAAAGACTATAAAAATTTATCAAGGAAACAGTGATTACTAACTACACGAGAAAATCAGAAAGCTTGAACGAAGTAATTTCAGCGTGTAGAGTGGGAAGCATGGAGGAGTGACTGAAGGAGAGAGATACACATGCAATGGAAAAGTTTCCACTTTGACTTTATTTTTCATTGGTACTGAAAGATGATGCACTAGCCATCAGGGGGTGATGCAATTCAACACGGCTTTCTAACTCTTGTCATTTCCGAAAAAAAAAGGTATAATGACAGACAACACCAACGATTGGATCATGAACTAAATTTCAAACTCTTGCGTGCACACAATTTGAATTGGAAAATTATAAGAACTGACATTAATTCAAAGCATCATGTAGAGCGTGTAAGTGATAATAAAGTTAGTGCGACAACGGCTAGGATTGCACATGTAAATGACTAAGATACTATGCATGTGATGTCCCTAGAGATGGCTCATGCATGTTCATAGAACTCATCAGATTGAGAATCCAGATCTTATCTTAATTAACATGTAAGACGAGTGAATATAGGCCATCACAAGATTTTTGTGATGCTAAAGGATAGTCGTCCACAGGCAATTCATGAGTGTTTGTGTTATAGTCATGTGTTATCACAAAGTTCCATATCTGTTTTGTAGGAATAAGTCCAGGCTCTAGAGAATCATGTGTTATCACATCTATGCTTTGAAAACTGATGGCTATATATAAAAAAGAAGGTCAACTTATGGATGGATCAGATCTCTCAATCAGTATTAAATTTTCATGGTAGCCCATGAAATGTGCCGTGGACAAAATGG
This sequence comes from Magnolia kwangsiensis, assembly GCA_037074715.1. Lineage (NCBI taxonomy): Eukaryota > Viridiplantae > Streptophyta > Magnoliopsida > Magnoliales > Magnoliaceae > Magnolia > Magnolia kwangsiensis. Next base: position 2,612,808 of record CM073577.1, on the reverse strand, counting down.
ACCAACCACATTGATTTATTGGAAGTCCAAGTCTTATAGTGGTATGAGAGCACTAGATCATTTCTCTACTGTTGAATGCATATGTGATGGAAGTTACCTGGAAAGTCTCTTAGATTGGAAGATCCTAACCTTTAGAACAATGGACCGGAAAAATGCGGTCAATAGGACCTACCCATGTTCAAAAGAAGATTATTAGAATGATTTGTGTTAACATATTACAAACAGGGAGGTTTTTTTTTTTTTTTTTTGGTGGGTCCCACAAAATCCTTATTATATTACTGAAGCATGACCCCACATGTACGGTTGCTAAGGAGCTGGCCTTCTAATTCTTCCTCTTTGAATAGACTTCAAAAAACTAGCAGATCTTGAAAGTTGAATACCACGCGGCGAGACACATATGCACATGAATTTCCGTCTTGAAAGGCTGGCATATGGAGACGAATTATAGGCCTCCTCCAAGTGGGGCCTACTTCTTCATCCGGTGGGCCCCATCATGCTACATTGATTCCCAAGAAAGCACTTTGAGTGGAAGATCCAGCCATCCAATCTTTATATATGGACCATTTTGTTCTTAACCGTTTGTTTTCCAATAAAGCAATATAAGGGTTAGGATCTTTTACATAAGGGAAAATTGGGTTATCCTCCATTCATCCTTGAACATCATATCAACGGTCTGGATCACCACGATATAGGTTCTATTTTACAAACTCGAGGCTCAAAGATACCCACGAGAGTAGCACGCTCCAATGTGGCCCACATGTGCGAGGCCGTTCATTACAAATTGGTCAGGTAAATCAGTATCTGGGCCACTGTAAATGTGGCCCAACCAAGACCTGCCCAAACAATCATGGTGGGGCTAACATGATCATCGACCAGGAACTTTCACACGCGCGTGACACGTGTGAGGGAGGCTAGGGCCGGAAATCCTATCCGTTGCCGATAGGATTACAATCCGTTCATGAATGAGTTTTGAACCAGACCTAGGTGACACTTGGGGCGGCCCTAAGCTCTGTGGGATCGATCGTGATGTGTGTATTATATCCACGCCATCCATCCGTTTCGCCAGCTCATTTAAATTCGTGAGACGAAAAAATAAGGATCCAAAGCTCAGATGGACCACACCACAGGGAAAAGTGAGGATAAATAACACCGACCATTGAATCCTTTCTAGGGCCCACCATGATGCTTATTTGCCATTCAACCCAATCATAAGGTCACTTCCACCTGGATAAAGGGAAATTATAAATATCAGATTGATCCAAATCTTCGGTGGATCCCAGTAAAATTTTTAATCGTGGACATTCAATTCTCACCGTTTCCTGTGGTGTAGTCAACTTGAGCTCTGGATCTGAATCATGTTTGGAATCATATCTTAAAATTAGCTAATGAAAAGGATGAATGGAGTGGATATGATACATACATCACTGTGGCCCCCACAGAGCTTAGGCATGCAGGAATCCTTGCTCCAGTTTGGGCACTTTCAACTTAAAGATAATAATCCGGCCACGGCCGTTTTCTTAAACGTGCACGAAACTTACATGGCCTGGGTTTAGTAGCTTCAGCGATCCTGAGAGTACACGCGTGTGCAATTCAGCTCATCTACACACACTACACATGTGCCAGCATGGCACATATCTACAACATCCAATCCATCCATCAGATTGTTCTAACATTCTATTTCTTCTCCCAAAACTAAATCTGATAAATTCAGTATTTGGGACTGAATATTGGAAACAGGTTTTCAAAGATGTACATTTTTTTTTGCAAAACGTGGCCCTATTGATGAGTGGATCAAACTGATTCTTGGCATATTGGATCAATATAGTGTTTCCATTATGATGGATCGATTGGATCTTGGACCTATAATGCAATGCAGGTACATGTGTTGCATGTACATGAATGAGCTTATTCCACACTCATGTCTGCTTACAAACCTCTAGCAGCTTCTATTTGATTGAGAAAACACAAGGTCTCCTCTCATACTACAGCCATGATATGTGGATTTTGACCATTTCTTAAATGGTGATGATTCATCACACATGCACCAGGCAGACATGTATGTCAATCCACTGTGGGCGTACAAAACAACTCATCACCTACAGGCCGTGTGCACCATATTTGAGTCCTCCAAATGGTGGCCCACTCATCAGAGAGACCACGTCATCAAAACCAACTAGATGGCCATCTAGATGAACTTGCATGGTGGCCCACCTAATGAGTAGGTCCACTAAATTTTTGAGATAGGTTATGCTAAGTTAGAACACAACTAGAGTAGGTGATTGGTTGGTCCCTATCATACAAGATGCCAAAAATCATTGTCGCTGTTTCTAAGCATTAGGAGGATTAACTGGGGTTAGCTACACAAATTCTATTTATCATTCATGTAGTCTAGATTCATGATGAAAGTTATGGCAAGAGTTTTAAGAAAAGCGGCAACCTAGCACAACCATCCTTTTATTTAAGCTTGGGACTTACAATAATAGCTAAAAAAACAAGTTGAATAAAATTGAGGCGCTTATCACCTAGGTTGAGTCTTGTCTATCATCCATGTTGTCAAGATTTGTGATGAAAGTTACGACAAAAGTTTTAAGTCATATAGTTGCCGGCCTGACATAACTCTCCATTATTCAAACTTGGGACTAGAAACGGGTGCCCAAAACACAGGTTGAATATGATGGAGGAGCTTATGACATAGGTTGAATCTTGCCTATCATTCATGTTGTCAAGATTCGTGATGAAATTAATTATGATGAAAGCTTTTAAGTTATATAGTTGCCGACCTGGCGTAACTCTTCATTATTTAAGCTTGGCCAACAATAAGAACCTAAAACATATGTTGAATAAAATAGAGGAGCTTATTACATAGGTTGAATACTGTCTAATCATTCATGTTATCAAGATTTATTATAAAAGTTACCGTAAAAGTTTTAAGTTAGTTACCGACCCAACATAATTCTCCACCATTCAAACTTGGGACCAACAATAAGAGCCCAAAACATAAGTTGAATAAAATAAGTCGAATTATGTCTAATCATTCATCTTGTCAAGATTCATGATGTAAGTTGTCGTGATAATTTTAAGTTAGTTGCCAACCTGACACAATTCTCCTTTATTCAAGCTTGGGACCAACAATAAGAACCCAAAACACAGGTTGAATAAAATACAGGAGCTTATTACATAAGATTATCAGTCATGTTGTCAAGATTCATGAGGAAAGTTATTACAAAAGTTTTTAGTGAGTAGCCGACCTGACACAATTCGCCACCATTCAAAATCGGGACCAAGGATAGGAGACCAAAACACAAGTTGAATACAAATCAAGGAGCTTATCATATAATTTGAATTCTATCTAATCGTTCATGTTGTCAAGATTCATGATGAAAATTATTGTAAAGGTTTTAAATTAATTGCCAAACCCTAAACCCTAAACCTGGCACAATTCTCCATTATCCAAGCTTTTTTTTTTTTTTTTTGTTAGCTTGTTAGTACACCCCACTGTCAGTTCACACTTCACTGTTAGCCACCCCCACTTGAGAATCACTACCATGACCTCAGTGTTGAAACGAGGTATCTTTCACTCAGCCTACCACTTGAAACGAGGAATCCTCAATTCTCCATTATTCAAGCTTGGGACCAACAATAAGACGCCAAAATACAGGTTGAATAAAATTAATTCACTTTTGTATAGGTTAAATCCTATCCATCATTCATGTTGTCAAGATTCATGCCGAAAGTTATCACAAAAGTTTTAAGTTAGTCGCCGACATGACGCAATTCTCCATTATACAAGCTTAGACCAATAATAAGAGCCCAAGATACAAGTCAAATAAAACCGACCTCATGTGTTGAATTCTACTCATTATTCATATTGTAAAGATTCACAATGAAAGTTATGGGAAGCTTAAGACTAGCAATGTTAAGAGCCCAAAATATAGGTTAAATGAAATTGAGGACTTTGTAATATAGGTTGATTAAAATCTATTAGTTTATAAGGTTTCTTTAGGCAACATGGATTCCATGTGAATTGGAATCCAAGTCACAATTATCATAAAATCTATGTGAATTACAATATTAGGTGGTGTTTTGCATTGTGCATATGGATTCCATGTGAATTCAAAAATTGGTGTGCCTCACCTCAACGTTTATGTGAAATCCACCCAAAATCACCTTGTGTGTCACTCCATATTAGCCGTGGGGCTTAAAACATAGCTCGATTTGCAATTCAAGTGGATCATATGATGAGGAATAATATACAAGGGATAGATTTCCCAATTGTTTCCCTTTGTACGGCTCACCTGAATCACGAATCGGGATGATTTTTAGGCCCTACACCTAAAATGGACTGGCACACATAGAGATTGGGGTGCATACCAATTGTTGAAGCTAACCAAGTCATTTTCATGCACAGACTTTATGACTAGAATTTATGTAAGCCTTAAAAATAGTGGGATGTGGCCATTATAATGTTTATGTAAAATCCACTCCGATCATCAAGTGTGTCACTTAATTTGAGACATAGGACCGAAATATTAAATGCCTCCATGATTCAAGTGAGTCATATGAAGGAAAATAGTAATAATCAACCTCCAAACTATTTCATTTCATATGATTCATATGAAATATGGATTTCATATAATCATCATAGTGAGCCCTAAAAAATTAAGGGTGGGTGTCTCCTGACTTTTTTTCTTGGCATGGCCTACTTGAATCACACACTAAGCTAATTTTTGAGCTATACAGCTAAATTGAAGGGATACACTTTGTAATCGAAGTAGATTTAATGTAAACATGGCAATGAGGCCTACTAATTCGTAAAGTAATATATTGTTGATTCTAGTGCTTACATCATCTATGGTAAATTGTTGTAATGGGATTTGAAAACATAGGTGTTGAAAATGAATTTGAAACCGGTCGAAAGCGTGACAAATGGAATCCATTTACCATCATTATACTACTCCCCAATCAATTTCCACCTTTTACCACCATTTCCATGGTGCTTAACGATCCCTAGCTAAGATGTGAACAATGAAATGGAGATTAATTAACACTAAAAAGAATAATAATCAACGGTTCAAATTCAATCAGAAGGTTATGATAGGCGGATGGGCATCATTTCTAGCCTTTGATTCATCCACAACACCCCCAAAATTTGCATGGTTAGGATCAATGCCTAATCATATGTGGAATATGAGAGGGAAATGAGTGGCCACCATCTAAGAAATGGTTGGGAGAACTCACATGCTAGTGTAGATCATTTTGTTTTTCCTTCTCACACTCCTTCAAGGAAGCTTCAATGAAGTGATGTCACATGCATGTGGGTGGCTATCACGAGTTTTGAACATGGAAGATTTCTGTCTCGTTTTTCTACGTATTACAAACTTTCTAAATCCCTTTCGTGGTAGGGGTAGAAACATTGAATGTTATTGCTTTTGAGAGAGAGAGAGAGAGAGAGAGAGAGAGAGACGTTGAAATTTGAATGGAAAGAAAGGCAAGGAAATGAAAGAAATGAAAAATCTCTTATTGGGGCTGCACCGTTTGTGTGGTAGACTCCTGTTTCTTCTTTTCTTCCTTAAACAGAGAGTAATTTGTATGATACACGGGTTTTTAACTTTCGGAAAGTGGTGCCTAATGTTTGGTAGTCCAGACCATTGGTCTATTGGGTCCCACCGTGGATGAAGAATGGTAAAAAAAATCTCCTAGATTGGAACATTACAGTGTATGAATGCAGAATGTTCTTGTATTTCTCTTATTAGCCGTTTTTCTTATGTGACAAATTGGCAGCGAGATAAATGTTGTATTATAAATAAAAGTTGTTGGTAAATGTCCATCCAAGTGGGGACACTTCAAACCAACAGTCTAGATTTTTTAACCGTGAGTTCTATTTATGGTAACTAAAAATTCGAGTATACTGTTTATACATACGACGCATGTATCATATAAATTAACTCTGAATTCAGGAGACATTCCTGTGCCCGGTGATTTATGGGGCCCACAGAGATTTCAATGAAAATCCACTCCGTCCATCTGTTTTACATGACCACAATAGAACAGGAATACAAAAATCAGAAAGATCCAAAACTCATGTGATCCATACCACACGAAACATTGGATATTGATCACCTAGAAGTTTTTTATCAGGATGATATTTGTTATTAATGTTTATCTGAGTGATAATAATCCTATGAACGGTTTGGATGACTTATAAACATCATGGTCATCTCTAGAAAGGCTTCAATGGTGGGCGTTTCCATTCCCACTGTTTCATTTGGTGTGGCCCACGTGAGTTTTTTGTATCCTTAATTTTTATATTCCTGTCCTATTGTAGTCTTTAAAAACAGATGGACGGATCTAATTTATGACGGACATCTCTGTGGGCCCCACACAGCCCCGGTCACAGGTATATCTCTGTGCCCGGGGTCACAGGCAATCCGCTTCTGGCTCGGTAGGAAAGATTCTACGGTATATTCGGTAACGTGACCAAGCGGGGAGAAGTGGGGCCCATGGTTAAATGATCCAAATTCCAAACAGTTGATATCATCTGCCCCACTTTGGATGGACATGCAAGAAAAAAATCTACAGGACTGGAAGAATCTTGACCCTTGAGTAAGTGGCGAAGAAATAGACGTTCAGTAGAGAAAATGCACCAATGATTCACATACAACCAAAATAAAGGGCAGATCTTCCAGTCCGTGGAATATTTTGTGACAGGCCATCCTCGATAAGGATCGTATATCAATGGTGTGGATCAATGAAACTTGGGGCCCACCAGTACACCAGTGGTGCTTTACAACATTTGAGCAATATTGTATAAAGATTAAAAGGGCCCACATGATCTGTCTCTTGTTGAAAGGATTGTTAATTGCACATGAGTGTAGATATCATATGTAACACTTTGTCTTTTTTTTTAAAGTGGGGTCCATTGTTCACTATGATGTGGCCCACTTGAGCATTGGATTGCCATTAACGGGTTTTCCACGGCCATACCAAGTATCTCACCAACAACCTTCATAGTACACGTCACATTGTAGCCATATCAAAGACTACGTCGACAATCTCAACAACTATACCAATAATGACAACAGTGACAATATTATAGGTCTTCACGACGCTCATGTTAGCTCAAGGATACATTACCACACCACCAAAGGAGGAGTAAATTTCAACACTCAGGTACGTCAACCATCATTTAAGAGAATGACAAAACTAGAGGAAACATCAATGCAAGCACCGCCAATTGCATACACTCCACAAGATTTGACGACAAACATTAGTCTAGTAAATTTTGGGGACGAAATTTTGTTAAGGTGGGTAGAATGTAACACTCCATCCTTTTTAAAACGGTGGGTTCCACTGTTCCCTATGATGTGGCCCACTTGAGCATTGGATTGCCCTTATTTTTAGGCCCTTGCCCTAACTTGACCCGACAAGACTGATGAACGGTGTGAATTTATCACATTATTCCTGTGGGGCCATTTTCTAAAAAAAAAAACCAACAAGCGCATGTCACCCCACAACCAAAACCTCTTCTCCACGACTCTATCTCTCTCTTTCCTTCTTCTCCATTGTACAATTGCACATATGAACCCATCCACCATGCATGCCATCATCATGGTGGGACCCACTCCTTAATCTAAATCGTCTAATGAACCAGGACCCTCGATTAACCTTAGCCCTTGAGTTCTTTTGCCTAAAAACATTTTAGGCGGCTCATCTTGAAGCTTGATTTGAACTAATTTTTTAGCATTAGGACCTGTGAAACTTGATTAATGGCCTGATTTCTCTTAGCCATTATGGTGGACCCAACATCACTACCCACTCTTCATAGTTACAACAACCAAAAACAGATATCTTCCTTATGCACGAAGTCACGCTCACATGTTACCTAATCTTTTAGACTCCTTCATATACAGATCTTCTCTCTTATGATCGTAGAGATTCTCTTCAGTAATTCCAGCCTACTCACTCATCGATTTACAATTATTGAAAAGCCTACCATTGAGATCTCTAAAATAAATAAATAAAATCTCTCCTTCTTTCTACTTCTCAATTTCATGCAACTAGTTGTTGCACTTTCCAAGTTCTGAATCGACCAACAAAATCAATCCAAGCTTCAATCTGTGGAGGCCACAAGCTTTGTACGGTCTGTAAGAACCATCCACAACTGTCAGTGTTGCAAAATGTGTCAATCCAGATTCTGACATAATCATCTTCTTCATCTACACCACCATCGTCTGATATATGTAAACCAGCATTACGGTAAGTGAATCTTTCTATAAGGCTTATTAAAAATAGATTTAACCATTAATTAATATCAAGGGTCTTAATATGTATATTTATATCCTGCAATAGGTAAATTGTTTCCCGAATAGTTAATCTGAAAGCAATGTATAGTTATAATATAAGCCAGCTCACTGAGTCAATTAGTTTGAAATTATTCATTTATTTTCAGAAGTTTTTGTATAGATAAAAACCCTAATTATGATAATTGTATTAGAACCATAAGTAAATCTTATCTGATCGGATCAATTCTAACATACGAATCCAATTTTGTTCGTGATCATTTTATCAAATCAGATTTGTAACAGACTTTGTCTTCCAGAGAATAATCCTATAAAAATTCATATCTATATTAGAGTGTTTTATCATCACATCAAGTAGGTGATTTTTTTATTGAAAAGACTACATTATTATATACTTTCATTTCATTAATTATTTATTTCGTATTGTTGATTTAAATCATTTGATTTTGGTTTTACGTGATGTATAATGTATTTATTTGATTTCTATTATGTGGAATAAATTCATTTGATTATTGTTAAATGCTTTTAATTATATTATGGGTGTTCTGCCCTGAAATGACCATTATGTTATTTTTATGGGGTGCTTTGCCCAGGGTTATTCTCGAAAGGATCGGCATGGTACTGGTGTTCTGTCCAGGATCATACCCGAAAGGATCAGCACGGGTGCACTGCCCTGGATAATTTTTTAAAAGGATCAACACATACAGGTGCTCTGCTCTGGGTATTTACCCTAAAAGTTTATTCACCAAGTACTTTGTCGAGGGTCATTCCCTAAAAGGATCAACATCGGTGTTTTGCCGAAGGTCATTCTCTAAAAGGATCAACACACACGGGTGCTCTGCCATAAATTGTACCAAAAAGGATTTTAGATGACTGTATTATCTTATTTTATTATTATAGAAAATAAATTTTTATTATTGTTACATAAAATGATGATTCAAATACTCGTAATTAATCCTATAGGTTTTATTGAGTTGTATTTGTGTCAATATAGAATTTTCAATTTTGAGAATGATTTGACCCTACGAGTTGTCGTGCTCACACCCATATAGATTATTTTGCAGGGTTTATATATAAAGAATCAGTTGGGCAAGATTGAAGACTTTTTCCCTTATTTATTTAGGAATTAATTAAAGATCAATGTATGTTGTTATTAATTATTTTTGAATATTAATGTAATTAAATATTCAATGATTGATTTGTAGATATTATTTAATAATAATTATTTTGACCCTTGTTTTAGTTGCTCTGATTGTCTTGAAAATACATGAAAATAATGTGGGTTGTGCTGTATATTTTGTTTAAGTACAACTCACAGTCCTAGAATTCGGGTTCGAGCTTGGCCAACTCGAGTATTGAATTTCGGGGCTTGACACCATACACCTTCATACGTGTGCCATCATGGCACTGAGACATAGGTTCAAAATTAAATCCATCCAATGCATGGTGTGACCCATATTTTTCCAAAAACTAATCCGGTCCACTCAAAAGGTGGGGCATAATTTGGAAAATGGTGAATGGGTTAGAAAACTTCAGCCAAGTGTTTTAAAGCTGTACATTTATTTTGAAAACCGTGGCCCACCTATCGAGTGGATCAACCTAATTCTTGGCATAGGGCTTTAAAATAGTGTTGTTTTTTAATGGATGGATTGGATCTCGTACCTACAGGTAGATGATAGCAAAAAATGTCGGGTGTACATGACGGATGGTGATGTAGAGTGGGTCGTGGACAATTTCATGGCCAAGATGGATCAGAAAAGGCACGGTCGACGACAGAAGTGATCCGGACCATCAGACCTTAGATCGGGCGTATCTTGCAATCCGGAATGAGTTATCTGACGTAAAATATATAATTTTGGGGTAGAACGAGCTACTTTAGCCAACCAACCTCTCTATGCCGGGTTGCGTAGCCCGAATTTGCAAGAAACTCCCTGATCGACGGTCGTTTCCCCGTTTTAATTTCATTTTTACTATAAATAGTATGTTTTAGTTTGCTTATAGCTCTTCATTCGTTGGGCTTTAGGAGTTGTGTCCAACATGAAAAATGCTTAGGATAATTAGGAGAACGGTTTGGTGAAGCCAAATAGGACACTATTTTTTGCCAAAAACCGTGCGCACTAGTAGACATCACGACCGTCTATAAATAGTAAGTTTACTATTTATAGTAAATCGCGAATTCTAGGAGTTTTAGTTGTAGTTTGAGTCTGATTTCTTTCCTATTGCTTGGTTCCCTTATTTAAAGGGATGTGAACTCGTTTTATTTCATTTATCAATTAATTTCGAATTTTATTAGAATTTATTTCTTTTTCCTTCTTTCTTTCCTCGTGGATTCGAGAAGTCTCTGTGAGGAGTCTAGAGAAGCTTCGTGGATTTGGAGTAGTTATCCTTGAGGAAAACGGTGATCAACCTCATCACGTTCATCCCTGCATCAATTTGGTATCAAAGTGAGGTTTCCTCTCGGGTCGATGGCAAATAATGAAGGTATGAATTAAAATCTTGTGGACAGTGATCCAGGGATTCGTTATCTTTCGGAAAGAATGAAAGCTTTCCATCAGGAGAGTCAGTTGACCATGCAAGGGCTGCAGGCAACCCTCGACAGTCTTGTGGATGCGATACTTCCGCCCCGAGCCCTAGACGGTGCTCCACCACCTATGGTTGTTGTACGACGTGACCCTGATTATCGCAGTGTGCTACCAGTGGCAAACCGTAGGGCTACACCAGATGATTCTAGTTCCAGCGACGAGGACATTATTGAGGGTTTTACCCGACGACCAATTCATAGAGGCGATCATCTAGATCGTGCTGAAAGAGACTATCAAGGTAGGGCTGAACTTCCTAGTTTTAACGGTTTATTACGTATCGAAGATTTTCTCGATTGGCTAGCCGAAGTAGAGAGTTATTTCGATTATATGGACGTGTCAGATCATAAAAGGGTGAAATTGGTAGCGTTTAAATTAAAATCTGGTGCTTCTGCATGGTGGGAACAATTACAACTCTCATGAGCCAGCTAAAACAAAGCACCCATCGCATCATGGCCTTGGATGAGACGTCTTCTTCGATCACGATTTCTCCCCATAATTACGAGCAGATCTTATTCCAGCAATACTAGAATTGCCAACAAGAAAATCGAACTGTTACAGATTACACTGAAGAATTCCAGCGGTTGGCTACACGAAACAATCTGTCAGAATCTGAGTCACAGAAGGTGGCACGATTTATAGGTGGGTTGCGACCGGCAATTCAGGACTGAGTTCAAATGTACCCAGTCGGGACCGTAAATGAAGCAATTCAATTGGCGGAAAAGGCAGAAACACAACTTATAAGAGCTCTTGCTCGTTCCTATCCTTCAAATCGACCCCCCATAACAAGTCCTACACAGGATCCAGTGCTGGCTCGAGGAAAAGATCCAATAGGAGAACGTCCTCAACCTCCTCCACCCACAAACCGTGATACGGATAGCGGATCATCCAGACCTCAACGGGCAACATCCACGATAGCGGGCTCAAGTAGGATTCCAAATCCTTATGCACGGCCAAGGCCGAATAATTCTTACCGCTGTGGCCAACCAGGCCACTTATCAAATACTTGTCATCAACGTCCCGCAGCATACTTGACTTAAACGAAGGGGGCACTGAAGATGAGGTCGCAGAAGGAGATCATGGCTTTGATGAATATGAACAAACCACTGAAGAAATAGCAGGTGGCGATGAATTAACGAGCGAGGATCGTGGTGAATCTCTAATTGTGAGGCAACTACTGTATACCCCACGAACGGAATTACACCCACAACGACATAATATATTTCGTACTCGGTGCACTGTCAGCGGAGAGGTCTGTGATGTGATCATAGACAATGGTAGCAACGAGAACATCGTCTCAAGGGTGATGGTGGACAAGTTGCAGCTACCAATGACGAGGCATCCTTCCTTGTACTCAATTGGATGGATAAAAAAGGTGAATGAGACCATAGTAACTGAACAATGCACCATCTCATTTTCAATTGGTAAACATTATAAGGATCAGATACTTTGTGATGTAGTCGATATGGAAACTTGTCATATGCTACTCGGTCGACCCTGGCAGTCGGACCGTGATGCGACCCATCGGGGACGAGACAATGTTTACATATTCGTTAAGGATAGTCAAAAAATAATCCTTACTCCTATGGCACCAGAGAATCACCCTGAAGCCTCTAAAGTGGAGGGGAGTTCTCTCTTGACCATTCGGGATTTCATGGAGGAATCCAAGAAAACCGGTGAGGTTAACGCCATAGTGATGAAGGATGAGGAAAAGGAACCCTCAAACATCCCTCCAAGTTTAAGACTGTTGCCAAATGAATTCAAAGAAGTATGGCCTGAAGATTTGCTTTATGGATTACCCCCCATGAGGGATATCCAACATCACATAGACCTCGTCCCTGGGGCTAACCTGCCCAACCGCCTTCATTATCGGATAAGTCTGAATGAGTGTGAGATACTTCAGGGGCAAATGGAGGAATTGATCCGTAAGGGTCTATTTAGAGAGAGCATGAGCCCATGTGTTGTACCAACATTATTAATGCCAAAAAAGATGAAAGCTGGCACATATGTGTCGACAACTGAGCAATCAACAAAATTACCATCAAATATCGGTTCTCAATACATAGTTGGACGACATGCTCGATATGCTAGGAGGGGCAAGGTGTTCTCTAAACTAGATCTAAAGAGCGGGTACCATCAAATTCATATCCGACTTAGTGATGAGTAAAAAACGGCATTCAAGATAAAGGAAGGATTATATGAGTGGCTGGTCATGACATTTGGCCTATCAAACGCACCAAGTGCTTTTATGCATTTAATGAATCAAGTTCTAAAACCGTTCACTGGCCGATTTGTGCTAGTATATTTTGATGATATATTAATATATAGTGAGGATGAGGTGAAACACAAGAAACATCTTAGGCATGTGTTGCAGGTCCTACAAGATAACAAGTTGTACCTCAACTTGAAAAAGTGTAGTTTTTTAACTGACAGCCTGTTGTTTCTAGGATTTGTTGTAACGTCCACAAGCATTCGGGTGGACAATGAAAAGGTGAGAGCTATTAAGGAATGACCGATCCCGACAAACATTCATGAGGTGAGGAGTTTTCACGGGTGGCGACTTTCTATCGTCGATTTGTGCGAGATTTTAGCACCATCGTCGAGCCTATAACAGATTACATGAAGAAGGGACCGTTCCAGTAGACCGACAAAGCTGACAAGAGCTTTCACAAGATCAAGCATCGTTCGTCTACAACACCAGTCTTGGTGCTTCCTGATTTCGACAAATTGTTTGAGGTCGAGTGTGACGCTTTATACGTCAGAATTGTGGGAGTATTATCACAAGAAAGCAGGCTGGTAGCCTTCTACAGCGAGAAACTCAGTGAAGCTCGAAAGAAGTGGTCAACTTATGAGCTTGAGTTGTACGCAGTTGTTCAAGCGCTGCGACATTGGCGGCATTATCTGATTCAAAGAGAGTTTTTTCTATACACTGATCATCAAGCATTAAAGTTTATTAATGGTCAAACTAACGTGAATCATGTGCATGCTAGATGGGTTACGTTTTTACAAGAATTCACGTTCGTTCTGAAGCACAAGTCGGGTCAGCAGAACAAGGTGGCTGATGCACTTAGCCGTCGTGCATCACTACTTGTTACGATGAGCAACGAGGTGATCAGCTTTGACTGTCTCAAGGAACTATATGCCGAGGATGAGGACTTCAAAGATTCTTGGATGAAGTGCCAAGAAGGTCACCCCAGTGACTTTTATATACAGGACGATTTTCTCTTCAAAAGAAATCGATTGTATATCCCTCAAAGTTCTCTGAGGGAGCAGATTATTCGGGAGCTACATGGAGGTGGCCTCGGTGGCCACCTTAGACGAGACAAGACGCAAGTTCTTGTGAAAGAGCAGTATTACTGTCCGCAATTAATTCGTGATGTGGGAAGAACCGTACAACGTTGTCATATTTGCCAGACCTTCAAGAGACAATCTCAGAATACGAGCCTCTACACCCTGTTACCTGTGCCAGACGACCCTTGGGAGGATTTATCAATGGACTTCGTGCTTGGTTCCCACGAACACAACGCGGCATGGATTCGGTATTCGTGGTGGTCGATCGTTTCTCCAAGATGGCACACTTTATCCCATGCAAGAATACCCTCGACGCAACACACGTGGCGAATCTCTTCTTCAGGGAGGTCATACGACTACACGGGGTCCTCAAGACCATTACTTCTGATCGTGACATGAAATTCATTAGCTACTTTTGGCGAACTTTGTGGACTTGATTCGATACACGACTTCAATTCAGCAATGCTTACCACCCACAGACTAATGGGTAGACCAAAGTTGTGAATCGCACATTGGGGAACCTCCTTCATAGTATTGCAGGAGAAAAGCTGAAGCAGTGAGACTTGGCCTTGTCTCAAGCAGAGTTTGCATTCAACAACATGGTAAATCGCTCGATAGGAAAATCGTCGTTCCAGATTATCTACGAACGAGTGCCTCGCCACACACTTGACTTGGTCCCTCTGCCCAAGCACCCAGGCACAAGCATTGCAACAGAACATATGGCAGATAAGATCGTGAGCATTCATGCAGAAGTGCAGGCCAAGCCACATGCCTCGAATGAGAAGTACAAGGAACAAGCGGACAAACATCGGCGACAAAAGGTGTTCGAGGTGGGCGATCGCGTTATGGTCCATTTATGTAAAGAGAGATTTTCAACAAGGACGTACAACAAGTTGAAAAATAAGAAGATTGCACCGGTCCCAATCATTCAAAAGATCATTGACAATGCTTATGTTTTTGATCTTCTAGATAACATGGCGATCTCACAGACTTTCAATGTCGCGGACCTGACCAAGTATCATGAACCAGGTCAGGATGTGAACTCGAGGACGAGTTCTTATGAAGTGGAGGGGACTGGTGTAGAGTGGGTCGCAGACAATTTCATGGCCAAGATGAATCAGAAAAGGCACGGTCGACGACAGAAGTGATCCGGACCATCAAACCATAGATCGGGCGTATCTCGCAATCCGAAATGAGTTATTTGACGTAAAATATATGATTTTGGGGTAGAACGAGCTACTTTAGCCAACCAACCCCACTATGCTGGGTTGCGCAGCCCAAATTTGCGAGAAACCCCCTGATCGATGGTCGTTTCCCCATTTTAATTTCATTTTTACTATAAATAGTAAGTTTTAGTTTGCTTATAGCTCTTCATCCGTTGGGCTTTAGGAGTTATGTCCAACATGAAAAGTGCTTAGGATAATTAGGTGAACGGTTTGGTGAAGCCAAATAGCACACTTACTATTTTTGGCCGAAAACCTTGCGCACTAGTAGATATCATAACCGTCTATAAATAGTAAGTATACTATTTATAGTAAGTCGCGAATTCTAGGAGTTTTAGTTGTAGTTTGAGTCGGATTTCTTTCCTATCGCTTAGTTCCTTTATTTAAAGGGATGTGAACTCGTTTTATTTCATTTATGAATTAATTTTGAAATTTATTAGAATTTATTTCTTTTTCCTTATGGATTTGAGAAGTCTTTGTGAGGAGTCCAGAGAAGCTCCGTGGATTTGGAGTAGTTATCCCTGAGGAAGACGGTGATCAACCTCATCACGTTCTTCCCTGCGTCAGATGGCTTCGGCGGATCCCTGACTATGGAGCCCACAGTGATGTATGTGTCATATTCCATCCACTTTTCCATCTCAATTTAAGTACATGAGCCAAAAAATGTAGCAGTTCGAAATCTCAGGTGGACCACACCACAGGAATCAGTGGTGATTGCCTACCATTCAAATTTTACTAGGGCCCACCTTAACGTGTATTTACCATCCAACCCGTTGATAAGATCACAGTCACATACATCTGGATGATGGGAAAACATAGATATCATTTGGATCTAAAACCTGTGTGGCCCATTAGAAATTGTTACTGGTCATTCACCACTGTTTCCTGTGGCGTGGTGTACCTGAGGTTTAGATCTTCTACAATTTTTTAGCTCATGCTCTAAAATGGTCTTCAAACACGGATGTACGGCGTGGATATATACTACATACATCACAGGGATCCACCTAAGCCGCGTCCGTATATGAGTATCATTGCAGCCGCACGTGGGCTTACCAAATCTCATATACAGAGAAGCGGGATAGACACCACTTTCCTGGAACCCCACCTGAAGAGCTGTGGGGCCCACCGTGATGACTGCCCGACACCTACTCCGTCCATCCGTTTCTACGTATCATGTTCGGATATGAGTCCAAAAATAAGATAGCTCCAGGACTTAAGTGGGCCGTGCCACAGGAAACAGTTGGGAATTCCAAACTCACTGTTGAAACATTTATTATGGGAAAATTGCTTTTCCACCGTACATGAAGGGTTCGCATTCTGCAATTTTCAACAACTGAATTAATTCTACAGTTGCTAGAAGCAACGCCAAACATGCGGTTCTGTGGCTCACCAACACAATCTACCTACTCTTTCTAATCAACGGTTAGGATGCAATCTTGCAGATCTTGGTTTTGATTTTTATTTTATTTTTTATTTTTAAATGTACATGCATATGCATGCAGGGGCCCACTTGATGCAGAGATAGATCAGGAGCATTCACAGTGGGAAAGAGGGATTTGACCAATTTTCAAGTTGGGATAGAACCAGACCTCGGGTCGTATACCTCTCGGCTCGGGTCGGTGTCCATGTTGGGCCACAGACCGAACCCGGCCCATTTCATAGCGACACCGACATGTCCGAAACACTCCTGAGAAGGATTCAAAGCGGACCTGTTTGGTTGGGTCATCGCTCCGTGGGACCCACCATGATGTATGTGTTTCATCCACGCCGTGATCCATTTTTAAAAGGTATTTTAGGAAATGAGAGTAGAAATGAATCAGATCCGAATCTTAGGTGGACCACATCATAGGAAAATAGTATTCATTGAATGTCCACTGTAATGTTTATTTACCACACAACCCAGTGATAAGGTCACACAGACCTCGATGAACGAAAAACACAAATATCAACTTGATCCAAAACTTATGTGACCCTCGAGAAGTTTTCAACGGCAAATGTCCAATTCTTATTGTTTCCTGTAGTATAGTCCACCTAAGATTTGAATCCGTATTATTTTTGGATTTATGTACTTAAAATGAGTGGTAAAATAAAACACGTGCATCATGATGGGGCCTACACAGCTTTAACACCGGATAGCCAGCCAAACCGCGTCGAACCAAAGCACTCCGACACGATGAGGATTTCTTGGGCTCCACTGATGTTTATATGCCATCCAAACCGTTGATAAGGTCATTACCACATGTATGAATTGAAAAAAAGAAAAAAAGAAAAAAAAGAAGCCTATTAAAGCCTGATACGAAACTTTTGTGTTCAGACAAATGTTTCAACGGTGGTCACTGAATCCCCGCTGTTTCCTCTTGTGTGGCCCACTTTGGTTTTCGATCCACCTCATTTTTGGTGGGACACCGTCAAATGAGCTCTAAAAATGGATGGACAGAGTGGATTTCTCGTAAACATTACGGTGGATCCCACCTAGCATGCCAGCGCAGGAACTTCCTGGAAAGGCTTTCGCAGGAAATCCGCGTCCCTCTCATGGCCGTATCAGCGTGAATGAGGTACACGTGATGGTTTGGCCGTCGTGTCTCCATTTAATCGTGTATGCAAAAAGCCCCACATTTGGTTTTTTTTTTTTTTTCGTGGGACCCACTTAAAGAATACAGAAAATCAAACCGCAGTTAGGTATTAAATAATACACGTGGAGCCACCTGTGCACGAAATGCACGATTGCTCAAGTCCGTCAAGTGGGGTCCCTGGTTAAGAAATCCTGACCGTTGAGTCAGTCCAAAATTCTCCAATATTCGAAGATCCCAATGCCAATATTATGAGATTTCACTGTTGTATGTGGATTGTCTCGTATCTCTTCCTAACCGATTGCAAGATATAAATTGAAAGGTTAAGATTCTCTCATCTTGAAGATCTTTGAGGAATAGTCCATCTATGTTAAAACACAACAAACCAATGGTCTCGATTACCCAATTATGATCCCCATTAGCTAGAATTGAAAAGGTGTGTGTGTGTGTTATGCATTGATGCCAAACGTGTACATAGTATAATTTTCCCCTTTGAAAATCAACCGTCCATCGAGAAATAGTCGCTCCGGAGGTGAGCCGGGGCTAGCTAGATTAGACAGAAAGCTGGATGCCACACGTAAGGTAGAAGAGTCACCAGTGGAAAAAGGGCTACAGCAGAGTGATGTTTGGTCAATCTATACCCTACTCAATGGAAGTGGGAATAGACGGTAGACCACAAGGAGCCGTCACGTACATCTGCCATGCAAAGGACCAAAATGTCTAAAACGCATAAATGCGTTCGTCACCATAAAAACATGTGGTTGTACCACATGCAGGTGAAAATTCATGTCCTTTGCCTCCGACCATCCTTAAAGTGCACCATGCAACAGATGGCATGGATCCATCACTTTGAAGTCACTCCATACTGAGCAAACGGGAGCGGATTAGGTGAGAGTCTAGAGCTGTACACAAGTTAATTCGGTCAGCTCGCTCGACTCACCTCAGCTTGAAATTGAGTCCAGACTGAGTTGAACTGTATTTTAGAGTTTGAAAAAATTTTGAGTTGAATTTGAGCTTGCACTAGGTTTGATTAAACCTCAACTTGAGCCGACTCCAGTTGAATTAGATCGGTGACTCAATTATTTGATACGAATGCTGCTCGCTAACTTTTTAATAAAATGACCCAATAAAATGTTGGTGAGGAATGAATGGATATGTTAGCTGTTTAATTTTAATGCTATTCGCCCAAGTGTTTGATTTTGATATTATTTTTAAGTGTTTGATGAAATACATATAAAATATTATTATTGTTATGGGAAATCTGAGCTCACAATACAACGCTGCTCCGAGGGCAAGTCCGAGCCAAGTCGTGACCCTCCCGACCTGTTTCAAGATGCGACCCATCCGAGCAGCCGACTTGGTTGAGGTCGGACTCCGGATTATGATCCGATCAGATGATCGTCTACGTTATAGCCGCTCTGCTCTAACCTGCATTCTGAGGCAAACGATGTTCCGAGTCGAGCATACAGTCCGAACAGAGTAAACGTTCCAAGCCGAACGCATGTTCAAATGCGCATATCCCACTCGCTGAACGTGTAAACTGCCATAACCAAACGTGGCCGATAACCTCGCTCGCAGATACGCATAATCCGCCAGATACGCTACGTGATCGATAGATTGCAGGGGGTATCTCCACGATCCGAGAATCCCCCTGATCGTGCTAAGATTAGCCGATCCGGACCACTCGACAGCCAAGTATAAACAGTACATCACGCCATATCTATAGGTACGCAAAATTGAGCTCTCCTCTACACTCTACTCATACCCTGATTCCCTTGTCCTAACTTAAGCATCGGAGGGTCCCCCGGCTTAGCCAGGGTCACCTTTACCTGCTTTCCTGGTGCAGGTTCTAGGGATCATACGCGGTGGTCAACGAGGAGGGAGAGCTGACTAGATTTTGACATCAACATTTTTGGCACCGTCTGTAGGAACCTGAAACTAAAAGTCAGGTTCTCATTTCCCCTAAGCAATGGCGAGGAAGAAGAAAGCTACAGCAGTGCAGCCGCAACCTGATGAGCAGACTCGGTCGTCATCACCGCCTCATGCCGAGTCCTCTCCAGGGCCTTCTCAGCATTCGCGTAATCGGTCGAACAAGTACCGTGCCATGCAGAATGAGATCCAGGCCTTGCGTGAAGAGATAAACCAGATGAAACAACAGCGGGAGCCAAAACAACGCCCGACTCAAGAACAACCCGTTCTCGAGCCGGTGGGACTGTTTGTAGAAACTCGCTTCATGCAGAGGAGTGTGAGGCCCGAAGTTCCCCAACGTTCAGGGGTACCGCAGTCGGGACAAAATCTTCCTACGACACGTGGCGAGGCATCCGCACGGAACGAGCATGCTCGGGCTCCGACAACCGTCCACTCAGCCACATCCACCCTGCCACCCACGGACCTCCGTCATCAGTTAGAACGGAAGAGAGAAGGGAAAATATCGGAGGCTGAACATATCCTAGAGGTCGTCGCTGAAAACAAGGATCCCTAGAAAGCGCGCTTTGCGGAACTGAAGGATAAGTTCCTGATATTGGAGAAAAAGCAAGAATAATCGACAGTTCCGACCACGATCCATGCGATGATGGAAGAGACCGAGCCTCCCTTCAACTCGGCCATCATGGCTGAAGTGATGCCGCAAAGGTTTCGGATGCCTCCCATCATCCAGTATTCGGGATCTGGGGACCCATCCGAACACTTGGAGTCCTATCGATCTTGGATGCAGATCTAGACAGCAACGGATGTAATGATGTGTAGGGGGTTCTCTATCACCTTTACAGGGTCCGCTCGGATCTGGTATCGCCAACTGAAGCCTGTTTCTGTGGGTTTATTCGGGGAACTGAGCCGACTATTTCTTACGCAGTTCATAAGCAGTAAGAGAAGTCGGAAGCCCAACACTCACCTGCTTACCATTAAGCAGACCCCGAAGGAGTCGTTGAAGGATTACATCGCCCGCTTCAACGAAGAAGCATTGCATGTCGAGAACTACGACGATAAAATGGCCCTCGCCGCCGTTCTGAGCGGACTGAAAGAAGGAAAGTTTACCTTCTCCATTGGAAAGAATCCACCAAAGACGCTAGCGGACTTCATGGCGAAAGCTCAGAAGTACACTAACGCAAAGGAGTTCACTAACGCCCGAAAGGGCACACAGGCGTCTGACTCGACGAACAAGGGGAAGAGAACCCGGAACGAAGACTCACAGCCGACTAGCAAAAGGACGGATGACCGCGCGTCTCGCGATCGTCGTCCGAGCCGTAGGCCGAAAGGAAAATTCCGTTCCTACACTTCACTCAATACATCCGCCGAGCAGATCTTGTTAGACATCCGAGGAGACAGACTGCTCAATTGGCCAGTCTGTATAAGAGCTGATCCCGAGTATCGGGACAAACGGAAATACTGTCATTTTCACCGGGACCGCGGTCATAACACGAACGATTGCGTAAATCTGAAGGATGAGATTGAGTCCCTCATCCACAAAGGACATTTACGTCGTTACGCCAAAAAGGAGAAATCCGCTCGGAGAGAAGAACGACGATAAGAGCAGTCGAACAACCCCCCAGAGGAGCTCGTCAAAATTCGCACCATTTTCAGGGGCTCAGCTGGGGGAGGAGATTCGAACAGGGCACGGAAAGCCCATTCCCGTAGCTCTGAGTCGGAGCACCACATTCACCTGACGGAACTTCCCAGTAAGGAACTCCGTGTCGCTCCGTGCAGCCTGACCTTCACAGAAGATGATGCACGCGAGATCGAACACCCACACGACGACGCGCTAGTGGTCACTATTACCATAGCCAATCACAAAGTGTACCACATCTTGGTCGACACCAGGAGTTCAGCTGACGTAATGTATTCCGAGGCTTTTGAAAAGATGAAAATTCCACGGTCCAAGCTTCGACCCGTGAAGACTCCCTTGCACGATTTTGCTGGAGAGAGAGTCATCTCCGAAGGAGCCATCTCCCTCCCAGTGACAGCGGGAGAAGGGCAACATCAAGTCACGTTTTTGGTTGACTTTTTAGTTGTCAATGTTCCATCAGTCCACAATGTGATTCTTGACCGACCCTCCCTCAATGCAATGAGGGCGGTCGTCTCAACTTATCATCTGATGATGAAGTTCCCAGCCGAAGGTGGGATCGGTTATCTCCGAGGCGACCAGCGCGAGGCCTGGAGATGTTATGCAATAGCCGTAAGGAAATGGGCCACCAAACAAACGCTCGTAATGGATGCGTTGGACCCTTGAGGATCGGCAGAAAGTTTCTCAGTCGAAGATCTGATAAGAATGCCGCTCGATGAATCAGATCTGAGCAAAACTGTTCAGGTCGGATCATCACTGAATCCTGAGCGGAGGAACGAGTTAATGGCCTTCTTGAGACAACACCGAGACGTCTTCGCATGGTCACATGTAGATATGCCGGGGATCTCACCCGATGTGCAAGTCCACAGGCTGAACGTGGACCCAGACCATTAGCCGGTTAAGCAAAAAAGAAGGTCGTTCGATGCCGAACAATATGAAGCCATTGCCGAGGAGGTCTCCGTCCTGCTCGATGCGGGCTTCATAGAAGAAGCATACTACCCTGACTGGATAGCAAATGTCGTTCTCATCAGGAAATCAAGCGGGAAGTGGCGGGTCTGCGTAGACTACTCTGATCTGAATAGGGCGTGTCCCAAAGACGGCTTCCCACTACCTCGGATCGACCAACTGGTGGACAGCACGACCGGACACGAGTTACTCTCGTTTCCGAATGCTTACTCCGGGTACAATCAGATCGCCATGCATCCCCCAGATAGGCAGAAGACCACCTTTGTCACGAACATGGGACTCTACTGTTACCGGGTCATGCCATTTGCCCTGAAAAATGCTGGGGCAACATATTAGAAACTGGTGAATCAGATGTTCGCCAAACAGATCGGACACACCATGGAAGTGTATGTGGACGACATGCTAGTGAAGAGTATCAAAGCCTCCGACCACCTTGTTAATCTCGAAGAAACATTTAACGTCCTCCGTGAATACTAGATGAAGCTTAACCCCGCCAAGTGCGTGTTTGGGGTTGAGTCAGGAAAATTTCTGGGCTTTTAAGTTAGCCAGCGGGGTATCGAGGCGAACCCAGACAAGATCAAATCCCTCCTGGACATGAACTTGCCTCGGACTCTCAAGAAAATACAGTGTTTCACGGGAAGAGTCGCAGCCCTCGGATGTTTCATATCTAGGGCTACAGACAAATGCCTTCCTTTCTTCCAGCAGCTGAAAGGCCACAAGAGGGCGGAATGGACGCCGGAGTGCGAGCAAGCCTTCCAGCAGTTGAAACAGTACTTGGGATCGCCGATGCTCTTGTCCAAGCCGGAAGAAGGAGAGCCTTTGTTCCTCTACCTCGCCGTTTCGACCTCAGTCGTCAGCTCGGCTCTGATCCGAGAAGTCAGAACCAAGAAGTATCCCGTTTACTATGTAACAAAGTCATGGTACCAGCAGAAACGAGGTACCAGTGCTTAGAAAAATTGGCGCTCTACCTTGTCGTCTCAGCCAGAAGACTATGACCGTACTTTCAGGCTCATTCCATAATCGTGCTAATGGACTCCCCTCTGAGGCAGATCCTCCATAGACCCGAAGTGTCAGGCCGGATGACCAAATGGGCTGTAGAACTCGGAGAGATTGACATTCAGTTCCGGCCCAAGACGGCACTCAAGGGACAAGTCGTAGCCGACTTCATCGCCGAGTTTACGACTCCGGACGAAGAGCAAGCCAGGAAAGAAATCGAGATGACACCGCCCACCCCGCTGAGCAATCAAGAGCCCGCATCAGATCTGGGGTGGGTCCTTTATGTTAATGGATCCTCCAACGTTAAAGGAGCAGGAACCGGTGTCGTCCTGGTGGCGCTTGATTCAACGATGATTCAATACGCCATCAGGCTCGAGTTCAAATCTTCAAACAATGAGGCCGAGTACGAAGCGCTGTTGGCTGGGCTCAGGCTGGCAGCGAGCCTGGGTGTTCAGACCCTGCAAGTCCGCAACGACTCACAATTGGTGGTGAACCATATCTCTTCGGAGTACAAAGCTAAGGAAGTCAGAATGATCGCCTACCTCGAAGAGGCGAGAAAATTGATCGAGAAATTTTGGAGTTGCACCGTCCGGCAGATCCCCAGAGCCAAGAATTCATGGGCCGACGCCTTAGCAAGGCTCGCCTCGGCCTCCGAGGGAAAGATCCCACGTTTTGTTCCGATCGAGTTCGTTGAGCACCCAAGCATCGGCCAGTCAGAGGAGGTCAGCACCGTCCAGTCCATCCCCAGTTGGATGGACCCCATTTTCAATTATCTATCAACCGGAGAAACCCCCTCGGATAAGCTTGAGGCAAGGCGACTTAGGGTCCGAGCGGCCCGGTATGCCATATTGGACGGAGTGTTGTACAAGAAGGGGCATTCTCAGCCTTACCTTAGATGTCTCCGACCGGATGAAGCCGATTACGTGATTCAAGAGATTCACGAGGGAATCTGCGGAAATCAATCAGGCAGCCATGTCTTGGCCATGAAGATACTTCGTTAAGGGTATTTCTGGCCAACTCTCAAGAAAGACTCCAAGGGTTTTGTCCGGAAGTGTGACAAGTGCCAGCGTTTTGCAGCTGTGCCTAGACAATCGGCAGAAGAAATGGCCCCCATGAGTGGGCCATGGCCATTCGCTCAATGGAAAATCGACATCATCGGTCCCTTGCCCACTGGGAAGGGACAAGTCAAGTTTGCTATAGTCGCGGTCGACTATTTCACCAAGTGGGCCTAGGCTGAGTCAGTTGTAAAGATCACCGAGCAGAAGGTGATCGACTTTGTGTGAAAAAATATCATCTGCCGGTTCGGGATTTCAAGGACCATCGTTTCTAATAACGGCCGCCAATTCGATAATGACAAGTTCCGTAACATGTGTCGAGGGCTCGGCATCATGAATGCTTACTCATCGCCTCGGCACCCGTAATTGAACGGACAAGTACAGGCAGTCAACAAAATCATCAAGCATCATCTCAAGACGAAGCTGAAAAAAATAAAAGGAAATTGGGCCGAAGAGCTCCCCTTCGTCCTCTGGGCCTACAGGACTACAGTCCAGACTTCGAAGGGCGAAACCCCATTTTCGTTATCCTACGGCTCGGAGGCAATGATGCCGGTAGAAAT
Source organism: Magnolia kwangsiensis (assembly GCA_037074715.1). NCBI lineage: Eukaryota > Viridiplantae > Streptophyta > Magnoliopsida > Magnoliales > Magnoliaceae > Magnolia > Magnolia kwangsiensis. Next base: position 2,587,709 of record CM073577.1, on the reverse strand, counting down.
CGGACTCCCTACAGCGCGGGTCAGGGGTTTCGAAGAAAGTCAAAACTCTGAGAAGATAGCGGCTAATCTGGATCTACTCGAAGAACTCCGAGAAGTTTCTAAGCTCCGAACAGCGGTTCGGCACCAGCAGGTAGCGCGCTTCTACAATTCCAAAGTTAAAGTTAGGTGTTTCCGACCAGGAGACTTAGTCCTCCGACGAATTTTTCAGAACACGGCCGAGCCAGGGGCAGGAGCGCTCGGACCCAATTGGGAAGGTCCATATCGTATGGTCAGATCTATCAAACCGATCTCGTACCACTTGGAAGACCTCGAAGGCCGTCATCTCCCTCATCGTTGGAACGTCGAGCACTTAAAGATCTACTACCCGTGAGAAAATAGCCTTTAAGCCTCATGATACAATGTATGCCTCCGAGCGACTGGCCTTTAAGGCTCTTAATAAAAGACCGATTCTACCTTTGAATGCTTGTTCGATTGCCCTATCCGCACAAGTACGAGATAATCGGTCCGATCCCTTAAGGAATCGGAACCCAACCTTACGAGAGATCGACGAGGCATCCCTCAAGGGAAGAAGCCTAATAAAAGGTCCGATCCTTTAAGGATCGGAACCTAACCCCACGAAAGATCGACAAGGCATCCCTTCAAGGGAAAAGAGCCTAATAACGATCCAACCACCCGATTAAGTGTTCGACTCGGCGTACAACAAAACAGAGACGACGAGCCAAGTATCCTAAGGGGTCGGCCCAACTAAGGCTTGGGCCGAGGAGGCTCGGATAATCGACCCCAAAAACTAAATGGCAGTGGACTAAGCCCATCAGGTCAACATCTCAAGAAAATCAACAATGTAACAAGAACATTTTTCATTAAATTCTCTCGGAGCGACAAAAGTACATAGATACATTGATAGAAAAAAAAGAGAAGTCTTCAGGCAGGAGGAGCTTGGGCATCAGGAACCTGGGCGCCGGGAGCGGGTTCCGAGTGGACGATGTCAGCCGAGGTATCTTCGGAGTCGTCGGACAAGAGGGAATCGAGATCTAGGTTCGAGTACAAACCCAGAACCGCCTCGAGGCATGCGTCGAAGCCGCGATTGTATAACGTTGAGGCCTCAACATCCCTCTCTTTAGAAGTCTTGAAGCTTTCGACCGCAACAGCAACCGCTGCGGCCAAAGAGGCCTCGTCCTTCACCCTCTAGGCCTCCACGGCTTAGTTCACAGCTTGTGTCCGTTCCTCAGTCGTCTCGACCTTAGCACTATTTAGAGCTTCCCCAAGCCGAACCGTCTCCATGGCCAAGGAGTCCGCATGGGCCCTGTCACGGATCAGCTCAGCAGTCGCCACGTCATCGCTCTTCTTAAAATCGTCTGCCTTTTCCTGCAGATATAGCTCCCTGGCCTCCAAGTCCACGACGACTCCTTGCAGTCGCCTGACCCTGACCCTCTCGCCCGTAATCTGTTGGCGGAGGCCAGTCTCCTCAGACCTCAAAGCCGCCACTTCGGCCCGGAGAGCCTCCAACTCCAATTCCTTCCCCTTGTACTCTCGCACTCTCTGCCGAATGGAGAGCAGCACTGGGACGGCCTGAAAAGAAAATAAAGATCAGTATCTAAGGGATGTGCATAACAACATCAAAGAAAGGTCTTCTCAGAGATATACCATGTAGCATACGGAGGTGAAGTCATTCAGGAAGCCTCCCTCCTATCGCTCAAGGGTCTAAGCGATGTCTTCCTCCTTTACATGCTTGGCGGCCCACGAAGCCAAGCACCCCATGTGATAACCGGGTTCGAACCTCCCCCTACCCTACTGCCGGCCGAGTTTTGACCCTCGGCGTGGACCTCCCCCTCAACCTCGGGGGGAAGGCACACTTTTGGCTACCCTGTTGACTCCCTCTCTCTCAGAGGATGAGGGAACGACGATGGGGGGCTCAGGGGCTGCGGCGGGAACGGTGGCAGGAGGAACGATGACGAAGGGAGTCCGAGCAACAAATCTCAGTGCAGTCGGGGTGTCAGCCTCGGTTACTCGGACAACCCTCGGAGGAAGGCGTACCACTGGCCGAAGCTCTACCGGAGGAGTCGCGGCAGGGCTCGAGCGCTTCGGGGTAGGCAGCTCGGAGGGAGTGCCGGCGGGTCTCCGTGCCAGACTTGATGAATTTAGTGCAGCAGAAGATTCTCCCATGCGGGGGGGAGCCGGCTTCTTCCGAGTGATCTTCACTCAGGAGGCCTCTTAGAGTAGTTCCGCTGCGCTTGGAGCTGCCTTCCTCTTCCACGCCCCGGACACCTCAGTCATGCCTGCGAAAGAAAACTGTCAGTTACTAAATAAGTGAAGGAAAGATATTTGAAGAGGTCGGGACAGCTTACTCAGAGATGTGGCCAGTGGTTGGGATTTGCAGAGCCCGTACCAGTAAAGGGTGACCGCAATTATCAGATAGGCCCAGGAGTGAAGCGACTCCGACCGCGTACTGGCCTTCGCGACCTGGTTCTTCTGGTCTGAGTCTAGGAGCGGCAACCCCTTCGCAAAAGGTGCAAAATAAAAAAATGTCACTTCTATAAAAACAGGCGAAAATCAAAATAGTGACTCGGATATAAAATGAAGTCCGACCTGGCTTTGTAAAATGGGTCGGAACCCGAGTTGTCAAGGTCCTAAGCTCAGCCGTTGGGCCTCCCAATCACCTGCCACCCAGAACCATTTGTTCTTCCAGTCCTTGTTGGAAGACGGCATGTACATCACCAACCCCGACCCCTTGCTCCCCGAGTTGTGAGATAATACAATGGGTCGTTGCTATCATGCTTGACCATGTACAGGCTCAGTAGCTCCTCTGGGGTCAGCTCGGGGTTCCCAACTTGCTTCCAAATTATGTAGGCCGAGATCATCACTCTCCATGCTTTCGGAGCAAACTGTCTAGGGGCCAATCCGAGATAGGTCGCTACCTTCCGGATAAAAGGATGCAATGGGAAACAGACACCGCCCTGTAGCGCGCAGAGAAAAATGGCCACCTCACCCTTAGCTGGAGTGCCAGCAACGTCCAAAGGACAAGGGGCCCTTATCTGCACGGAGTCGGGGACGTGGAACTCCGAGCGGATCCATTCCATTTGGGATCCTAACATGACAAAACCTTCAGGGACAACCTCTGCGGCCCCTAGGCTCGCAGGCATATCAGTGGTGGTACGAGTTTCGACTCGGCGTACTCGGGGGGCAGCCTTCTTGCTGGGTTGCTTTGTCCTAGAACCCAGTGTCTTTTACTTCCGAGGCGGGGGTACAGGAGAGTGGTTTCGAAAGGGCCCTCGGAAGACCCGCTTTCGCTCCCGGTACTCCCCGGCTCGAAGTCGTCGCCATACTCACGGACCATCTCTAGATCAGAAGACATTGAAGAAACAAGGATGGACGTGCGTGAGACTCACCGGATGATGGCCGAAAATTGTCTTTTTACCGAAAACCTCAAGTTTGGCCGGAATCGCCTCTCATCGAAAATCACCTCTCCATTGTGCTCTCGCAAATCAGGACATCAAAATGACTAACCAACGCCTGGAACGCCTTATATAGGCAGCGAACGACTCTTGCATTGATGGCAAGCTTTAATGGCAGCAGCCGAATCGGCACGAGCCGATCTCCGAGTACACCTGGCAACGTTGCATTGGCGGGATACGAACCGATCGTACGACTCTGACATCGGGGTGCGCACCTCGACAGGTGAAGCGACTCCCCGGCACTCGGAGCCGTCAGGCGCACGCCTCCTACTGCGTGGTGACTTTTCATAGGCTGGGAGGAGATTCGGGATCGTAACCGTCGCCACGTGTTGGCCAAGGCGGCTAGCGCCCGTGATTCGAGATCCGTCATCATTGCGGCGAGGGCGGGAGATTTTCTACCTAAGTACTTTTCGAGCTGACAAGTAAACTTGAAGAATAGGGGGCTTCTGTTATGGAAAATCTGAGCTCACAATACAACGCTGCTCCGAGGGCAAGTCCGAGCCGAGTCGTGACCCTCTCGACCTGTTTCAAGACGCGACCCATCCAAGCAGCCGACTTGGTTGAGGTCGGACTCCGGATTATGATCCGATCGGATGATCGTGTACGTTATAGTCGCTCTGCTCTAACTTGCATTCCGAGGCGAACAGAGTGAACGTTACAAGCCGAACGCATGCTCAAATGCACATATCCCACTCGCTGAATGTGGAAACTGTCATAACCAAACGTGGTCGATAACCTCGCTCGCAGATACGCATAATCCGCCAGATACGCTACGTGATCGATAAATTGCAGGGGGTATCTCCACGATCCGGGAATCCCCCTTATCGTACCGAGATTATTGGATCCGGACCACTCGAAGCCAAGTATAAATAGTACATCACGCCATATCTAGAGGTACGCGAAATCGAGCTCTCCTCTACACTCTACTCAGACCCTGATTTCCTTGTCCTGACTTAGGCATCGGAGGGTCCCCCAGCTTAGCCAGGGTCACCTTTGCCTGCTTTCTTGGTGCAGGTTCCAAGGATCATACGCGGTGGTCAACAAGGAGGGAGGGCTGACTGAATTTTGACATCAACAATTATTGTTTCACGTTCTATAAGAAATTGAAGATGTATTCAACTTGTTTAAGAAATTGAAGATGTATTCAACTTGTTTGAGAAAATGCTAAACAATCTCGAACTTGGCTTGAACTAGCTTAAGCGAACCATGCTGGGCTAGCAAGACAAGCCCAAGAATTGGGCTGAGTGAAGTTCAAAGTTAAGGTTAGCTATTAGATGAGCCGAGCTGCGCCGAGTTATGCCAAGCTCAACTTGGTTGGACCCATATACAACTCTAGGTGAGACTCAGATCCATCGAGGTGGGTGGGAACCCTAACTGTGGGGCCTATTATGATGTATTTGATTACATCCACCCCATCCAGTTGTATTAAAAGCTCATATTACCATATGATGCAAAAAATGAAGCAAATCTAAATTCTAGATGGACCATAGTTCAAGTAACAATAGTGAGTGTCAACCGTTAAAAACTCTGGAGGGTGACAAAAGATTTGGATCAAGATGATATTTGTGTGGTCTCTTCATCCAGGTGTTTTTTTTTTTTTTTTTTATTTACCGTGTTAACCAATTGGTCGAAAACAAACGTTCCAGTGAAATCCATGAAGTTTTTTAATGGTGAGGATTCAATTACTGACCGTTTCATGTGGTGTGGTCCACCTAAGATTTGAGTCAGCTTCATTTTTGTGTTCATGCCCTAAAATGAACTGTCAAAATGGTTGGGTGGCGTGGATTTAGGGAAAATACATCACTGTGATCCCCACAGTCAGGGCCCCACCGTCCTTGGTGGATCCGGTGTCTCACCTTATCCGCTTCCTGTGAAAACACCATGGTTCCCAATTTTAATGGGAAAAAACCAAGAATTGATCCATACCAATGAATTCAGACCAGCAGTCAGTTGGATGGTTCGGATCATCCTGCGCGTTTGATTTTTGGGATAAATTACATCCGCAATGTGGTCCGCTATTTAACCTGCGATTCAACGGTTGTGATTTTTGGGTTATGACCACAATGGGACCCACTGGCTTGAGGGTTCGGATGGATGGGATGATTTATACAGTCGTCCACCCATAAATATTTCACCAGACCCAATACCTCCTATCTGACCCCAAACCCAATTTGAACCAATCACATGGAATTGAATTCTTCTCTGTGGTCTTAAGTTATGGTAAGACCAGAGAGTTCGATGGTCCGGATGGTCCGGCCAGTTTGATTTCTGAGATATTTTGAGTCCATAATGCACTCACTGTTTAACCGCATCGGGCCCACCGTCTACACGGTTGGGATTAATGGGATGAAGTATACTTGTCCACCACTAAATATTTCAACTCACCCAACTGCTTTTGATCTGACCCAAATGAGAGGAATTAGATTCTTCTTATGCTTTTTCGTTGGCAGACTTTAAGTTATGGTGACACCATGCAATTCGAGGGTTCGGGTCATCCTGCGAGTATGATTTTTAGGATATGTTCTATCCACAGTCTGACCTACTATTTCTCCGTGCGTTGTTGTACAATCAACAATTGTTAGAATTGCCTATAGGTGTGGTTTTGACAATATAATATATAGAATGGAACCATGCTAGTTTGCATGTATAACAAAATTATAATATTATTATTAATTTTTCTTCAAAGTGTAAGAAGCAAACAACTATCTCTATATTCAGTTGAAACATAGCATTGTGCCGTGTTTATGTCTGTTGGTTTTAAGCAGATTATTTGACTTCGTAGTCTTCTTTCAAATTTTGAAATTGATCTCTCACCATCCCTACTTCTCTTCATGTTGAAAATACCAATGTTATATAGATTGCTTATAATAATATATTTCATGAATGAATAATATATGTTGAGGTAGATTGTTACTTTATTCGGATAAAATTTCTATCTAATTTTTTTTTTCCTATATTACCCTAAGTACATAAACTATTGTTGGTTGATCTACCACGTCAGTTTAAAAGTTTATAATGTCTAATTTTCATATATAATAAGATTATAATATTATCATTTACTTTTCTTTCATACATAGCCAGATTAATATGTGATGTAGAGCAGGTCGTGGATAATTTCATGGCCAGGATGGATCAAAAAAGGCACGGTCGGCGACAGAAGTGATTCAGACCATCAGACCTTAGATCGGGCGTATCTCGCAATCCGGAATGAGTTATCCGACACAAAATATATGATTTTGGGGTAGAACGAGCTACTTTAGCTAGCCAACCAACCCGGCTATGCCGGGTTGCGCAACTCGAATTTGCGAGAAAGCCCCTGATCGACGGTCGTTTTTCCGGTTTAATTTCATTTTTACTATTTATAGTAAGTTTTAGTTTGCTTATAGCTCTTCATCCGTTGGGCTTTAGGATTTGTGTCCAACATGAAAAGTGCTTAGAATAATTACGAGAACGGTTTGGTGAAGCCAAATAGGACACTTACTATTTTTGGCCGAAAACCTTGCGCACTAGTAGACATCACGACCGTCTATAAATAGTAAGTTTACTATTTATAATAAGTTGTGGATTTTAGGAGTTTTAGTTGTAGTTTGAGTTTAATTTCTTTCCTATTGGTTGGTTCTCTTATTTAAAGGGGTGTAAACTCATTTTTAGTTTTCAGTAATCAATTTTGAATTTTATTAGAGTTTATTTCTATTTTCTTGCTTTCTTTCCTCGTGGATTCGAGAAGTCTCTGTGAGGAGTCTAGAGAAGCTCCGTGGATTCGGAGTAGTTATCCTTGAGGAAGACGGTGATCGACCTCATCACGTTCATCCCTGCGTTAATATGTTGGATGTATATATCTATAAATAAATCTTGTTGGAGTTAATCAATACAGATAAATTTAGGAGAGTTCTCCATTTTACTTGTGTTATCAGGGCCCACTATCTAGACCCTAGAAGGTTCAGATTGATGGGGCTACGGGGACATTAATTCGATGGCTTAGATCATTAGGTGAGTTTGATTCTTGGGACATGTCGGGTCCGCTTGGATAGGGTACAATTCAACGGTAAGGATCATCCCTTGATTGTGATTTTGGTAATCTGAATACAATGTGGCCCACTATCTAGAGTCTATACTGTGCGGATTGATGGAACGACGTGCATGGCGGTCTATCATGAACGTTTTACCTGACCCAAATGCCCCCTCTTTGACCCAAAACGTTTTTGCTGACCCAATTGCGTTTGATTTGACCCAAATGCGAAGAATTAGATTTTCTTCCTTTGATAGTCTTAAGTTGTGGTGCGGTCTTTACCACTTTTATTCTGCTCCAGAAGTCTTAAGTTGTGGTAAAGGGTCTTTGAAACTTCCGTCAAATTTTCCAAACTGCCAAATTCTGACGAGGTGAGCTGGCTTCCCAAATCTCCCGAATTGTTCTTTCCATGGAAGGATATTTTCGTAATTAATTAACTCTATGTATGTAATGACGAAGTACTGGGTTTTCCTCTTTTTGTATGAGTGGGGCGCACCGTTAAGTGATCAGGGATCAACGGTCTTCATTTGCCCTCCGTAAACTGGACACAGCCCAAAATTTTTTGCCGTATGATAATGTTATCCTTTTCCAAGCTTGCAAATGTTGTGGAATGATCATATACGATCTATGTGGGGCTCACTGTGACGTTTTAGTGAGATCCAATCCGTTCATTATATTCATATCCGAAAATCCTACGAGACCCATAAATCAGATGGGCCACCACCAATGGAAAAAATGGGGGAGATTACAGAGGCGAACGGCCACCATAGAAACTTCCAGATGGAATATGGGCTATACTGTGTTGTTTATATGTCATCCAAACCATTCATCAGGTCCAACCTACCAGAATGAAGTCGAATACTGGAAATCAAGTTATTCGAACTCTTAGCTAGGCCATAACATGTTAATGTATAGGTTTTAGACATGATAGATGATGTGTTGCACCTGAGGGTTAGATCAGGATGATTCGTGATGTGTACGATGAAAATGGGGAGATACACCAGATTCACAGTTTGGATTTCACCTAAACATCATGGTGGGCCCCACACAGCTCTAAAGTATAGTAAATGCAACTACACCATTCCCATGGATGTTCACAGCAACGGTCCACGTTCAACTGAGAAATAGGCTTGCACCCAACCAATTTCTCTGGCTTAGCCAGTGTGCTAGGCTCATGTAAGGATTGGGCCCATGTGCGAGGCCCAATATGAGGATGGGCGGGCCTGATGCAATGCTATCATTTGCCAAATGGTCCTAACCTAGACCCGCTTTTACCACCTGGACTAGGGTTAATTTCAAACCCAAAATGGCTTGATGTGTGTATACAGGACTATCTATGCATAACACCTATTGATTCTAATAACTAATTATAGAGTCGGTCATTCAAGTCTTTCAATTCATACATGTGGATCTAGGACTTATGAATAAGGATATTCCCGATACTTACAATAAAAAAAAAAAAAAAAAGGATTTAGACAAAAAGAGAGATAACTTGGTCAAAAAGAAACTAGTGACTTGGATAAATCTTGTTTGTTGACAACCTTGGATTAATCAATCAAATATTTATTAATATGTAATTGATCAAACACTTCTTGAAAATGGTGCTTTTGTTTAGAAACGAAATGTTCCAAATATTCCCGGAAATCCTTGCTCATGCTGGGCTTCGTGATGCATTTTGACCTCTTCAGGATGGGTTTTCAGGATGGCGAATTTTAAAATAAATAAATAATGGTTTGCTAGGCCCAATCCCAGCCCATTGACAACCCTACACAATTGTCTATACATGAGGTTTGTACCGATACATCTCGATGCATTACGGCGGGACACTAGCCTTTAAATGAGTCTATCCTCCAATGATCCGAACCTCAGTACATATGAAGAGTCTCACTTTGTAGAGTAGAAAGACTATAGATAAAATTACTTATTTGGATAATTCCAACCTTATGATGATTTAGCCATTTTACTTTCAACATGAACATTCACCACAACCTATGTTTAATCTCAAGGTTGAAATATTCAATTTGGGGTTTTTATGGGCTTACCCCATCTAAGAACTTTTTTATACAAACGGTTTTAATCTTTGAAATAGACCCAAATCCAACAGCTGGATTCACGATTAGAAAATTAATAAAATTTATTAATCCCAGAATATTAAAGACCAAGAATAAGAGGAGAAAACCCACACACCAAGCTTGGAAAATAATAATTAAAAAAAGCCCACATCCCAAGCCAAAGCTCACATCCCATCATATCTTTTCATAATATAGGGGAATATATTCCAGTAAAGCCTTCTCATATCTTACTAAAATATTGAAAAAAAATAATAATAAATCAATTGATTGGACCATAATGGGAGTGCTCTTCTTGATTATATGTAAGATTATCTTCTTCTTCTTTTCTTTTTCTTTTTTGTTTTTTGTTTTTTTTTTTTGTTTGCATTCTCTTGGATCTTATAATGGGAAGCTAATCCTCTTTCATAGACTTCATTCCACCATTGCAACAATTGGATCAACTCTCGTGCAGTGGAATGTTTAGGAGACCTTAATTACCATTTTTATCACAATTTAAGCAGTTCAAAAATGGATTTATAAAGCTAATAATGTTAAATAATAAAACTACTACAAAATCAAACTGATTAAAATTTTGACTAACAAGATGATTACCCAAGATCACGACCATGAATGGTTTGGATAAAGAAAACCTCATATCCATTGATCCAACACATTTCTATCCTAACATACACATTTGTATGTACATATCTATGTATATTGTATATTGGAATTTTAACCATGTTAATTGATGTATTTAATATGAGAAATGCTCTTTTTTTTAATTATTTTTACATACCCACACACACCACATGGGTACTCAAATCATGACTTCAGTGTTAAAACCCACCATCTATCACAGAGTCATGAGTAGGGACATGCTCACACACAAGTAGCTGTCCATCCACTAGTTAGTGTGAGGGGCCCACTATAGTGTTTAATTGTAAGACATCTTGCACGTCGAACAAGGTTGTCCCGACACCCAAAAAACAAGTCATGCCTCACATAAATGTAGAAGTTTTTTTTTTTTTTTTTGGTTCATGGTTTTCTATGTTGTGTCCCACCTAATAATCAGATCAATCTGATTTTTGTGGCATATCATTTTCTTGATAGGGCAATCTTGTTGGACAGACAAGTTGTCATACAAACTATAGTGGCCCCACATGCTAAGTAATTGTAGTTGCAACTAATATGTGAGCATTTCTCATCTATGCATATATAGGTATTTTGACATTCCGTTTTTGTGAGTAGAAACCGATTAAATTCGAAGTTTTCATTCTCCAATTTTTTTTGGAGTTCCAGCTTGATCAGACCTCTGTCCATGTGCCTGGGATTGTCACCATTCATCTGGTGGGGCACACTATAGACATGGCAAGTGAAAAGTCGGGCCAGTCCATTCATCAGCTACATGTGTATGAGAAAAGTGGATAGTTAGAGAAGAAATGGCCATTTATCCATGATCGATATGAATGTAAGGCCCACATGAAGAGTGGGCTGGCCTGATTTTTGTGCAAGTGAATGTTTCAAGTGTGCCCCACCAGCTCACTTGCCTGCAGCTCAAGTGTGCAAAGTTCGAGCAAGTGTTGAAACTCGTGTAGCAAGAAGCTCTGTAAGGGTATACGGTGATGTGTGAGAGAGATCATCAGGTTCATCAATTGCGCCAGCTCGTGATTGGACATGAGCCCAAAATTCAGCCCAATCCAAAACTCAAGTTGGCCACAGTGCAACGAAAACGTCCACCAGTGACACTTTCATGGGTCCACACTATTTATATGGCATCCAACGTTTTTCATCAGGAATTGAATCACACTAGGATGAAAGGTAAAAAACCAAATATCAGCCAGATCCAAAACTTCAGTGGCCCCAGGAAGGAATGGTACGCATCCCCATCTCAACATTATTTCCCTATGGTATGGCCCACACGAGTATTAATCTGCTCTAATTTTTTACTCAAATTATGGACGGAATAGATGTCTGAAGTATATCACGATGGGCCCTAAAAAAAAAGAATTAAGTAAAGCACATAAGCTAAGCTAACGTAGTGGGAAACGGATTGTGTACTAAGTAAACTCCATAAGGCCCACCATTGTTGTGTCTTATCCACCCTCTAGAACTATTTTCACATATCATTTATAGCATGATTACTATCACAAATACCACAAATAATATCGGTGGTTTTCTTGGATTTGAACGTTACTACTTTCTTTAATTACATAGTCTCAATTTTTCTTATGAGATTAGCCACCCTATCATTGATGTATTCTCTCCGTACTGAGTTATCCTGAGATTAGTGGGGTTAGATGAAGTGTCCTGTGACTGCACGTTTTCAATAAATATATCAAATAATCTCATGTATTGTTTGGAATCCTCATTCATTAACTCTTTGTTGTACATCATTTGTATGAATTGGCACATGGACAAAGTTAAACTATCGGAAAATAAAAATAAAAATAAAATAAAATCATATTTAAAACCCAAGTTAACCACACCACATAAAAAGTGGGAATAGTGATGTTTAAAGCTGAAACCTTGTTAGGGCTTGATGTTTATTTTCCATCCAACTTGTTCATAAGGTTACAAAGACATGAATGAAGGGAAAACACAAAAATCAGCTTGGTCCAAAACTTCCGTGGTCCCAAAGAAGTTTTCAACAGTAAGTGTTCAATTCACACTCTTTCCTGTGGTGTGGTCCACTTGAGATTTTGATATTCTTCAATTTTGTTTTCATAGATTAAAATGATCTAGTAAAACGGATGGATGGCGTGGATAAATGAAATAAATCACGGTGGATCCCACACAGTTTACTCAGTACACAATCCGCTTCCAAAGTCCCGAGTCTAAGTCAAGCCCATCAGATTGGGCCATGCTATGCCTATATCCAAACCTGGGCCCACTATATTAAATGGGTCCAGCTCAGCTCATTATCAGTCCTAAATTTCAGGTCCACGACGAATACACAACGCCTCTAGAGAAAAAGAGAAGCTAACGTGTTATAACTTACATGTATATGACATCCGAGCCATACGAATGCATGGGCCCATTAAGAAGATCAGCTGGGCTAGAGCCTTCTTCATATCATCATAAATTTCTACGTATGATGGGCCCCACACGACAGTATCTTTTGTTGTACGTTCTCCTTCTATTTGTTGCAGATGATTTTGAAATGATCTGTGCAAAACACTGAAGATCTTTGAAGCCACGGTAAACTCAGGTGGGCCACACAGCAGGGACAATGGTGTCTTGAAGCACCAACGCTAACCATTGGTTTGTGTGTGGGGCGACCATGGTGTTTATCTTTCATCATAGCCATTCATCAGGTGTGAATCACCAAGATCATGGTGTTTATCTTTCATCGTAGCCATTCATCAGGTGTGAATCACCAAGATGAAAGGAATTGACAAAAATCAACCTGATCTAAAACTCAGCCTGGCCACAATGCAAGAACTTAGATGTTTTAGACACAATTTTAGATTGTTGATGTTGGTGTGGCCTGTCTTAGTTTTCTGTCAGGACGAACATGATGGTTATCACTTGATGGATGGAATGGCTTTCACATATACAACATTGTGGGCCCCAAAGAGCTTGAGTGTTGCGTTTAAGGGCCCCACCATGTTGTATATGTAAATCCAGTACGTCCATCACGTGAGAACCCTTACTTGAACCATTGATTCAAAAGTTTAATCTTGAAAAACTCCCATGGCCACATTAATGAAAACAGCTTAAAATTGCTCTGAAACATCTGCCCGAGTATTGGATCAGGCTTACTTTTGTATATTTTGTACATTCACTTTATCCAAGTTAATTACACATGACGCCATGGTGGCCCCACACATAAACCTATGGTTTGGCAGTCCGTTCCCATCGTTTCTTAAGGTGCAGCCCATCCATAGTTAGCAAAAGCCAAAAGGGCATGTGCCATAAAAAATAAAAAAAATTTGACAAGTGAAATGTTTGTGTTTAACGTTAGGATAATGTTGTACTTTAATTTTGGCCATTTTTGAAATAACCAATAAGAAAATGACAAGTGTTGTTGCACAGAGATAATGCAGCGCATAAATATCTTCAAAAATATTTGGAGCACTTTTTTTTACGTAAACAGCTGAGTTAAATAGTACACAACTCTGTGGGGCCCACTGTGATTTATATATTTTATCCATTCCTTGCATTCATATCACAAGATAATTTTATGGCTTAAGCCCAAAAATGAACCATATTAAAAGATCAAATGGACCACACCATGGGAAACAGTGTGTGTTGAACACCTACTGTTGAATATTTCTTAAGGGCCATTGAAGTTTTGGATTAAGCTTATATTTGTTTTTTTAACCATCATCCATGTTTTTGTGATCTTATGAACAAGTTGGATCATGAATAAAAATCATTATAGGGCCTAGCAAGGTTTCAGCGGCGAAAATCATTATTCTTATTATTTATGTGCTATGGTGCACTTGAGCTTTTTATGTACTTCAATTTTGGTTTCAACCACTTAAATGAGGTGGGAAAATAGATGGACGAAGTGGATAAACCACATACATTCATGGTGGCCCCAACAGAATTTACCTAGTACGATAAGAGCGTACTAGCTAAATACGCAATCCAATTTCCAAGAGAAGAGTAATGGTTAGAAAGATACAAAGAGGTAAAAAAGATCTATAAGGCTGATGTGAAAATGATTCAACAGTCATAATTGTTAAAGTAAAGAATAAAAATGGATGTATAGTATCTTCATAGCAGAGAAGCTTATAAATGGAAGGAGAAATCAACAGAATAAATTATCTTATACCAACTAAATAAACAAATTAATTTAGCTTTTTGTAACACCCTAAAAATTGGCACCCGAGTACATAGACTTCAATCCCGAGTTTTTAGGTGTTAACCAAATGAAAACACACATGTGTCCTCATTCAAATTCAAATTCATTTCACACACAAATAATCAGAGTAGCACAATTTCGATTAGGGATCCAAAGCGAGGTAGACATAACAATATATTCAAAAGTATAATGCTAAGAGTTAAAAATATAATTTCAATTGTGATGATCACTTAAAATGGGATTATACAAGCCACAATATATATACCCAAGATGATTAAAGTGTAAAGTTTTCAGTTTATTCCAAATCTTAATGGTAATTCCGGAAGCCAATCTAAGCCTACCTTCCGGAAGCCTTGATAAAACCTGCATTAATAATATGCTTGGTTGATATTTTAAAACATCGTCCCGGGTAAGAGTAAGTAGCTAACTCAGTGATTCTATTAGTTCTAAGTTACACATATTATCAACCAAATGAGCGTAGGTAATGATAAGACGAGAAATCAAATATTTTCTAAATACTCTTGTTAAATCTGCATATGAAAATATGACATGATGCATGCCCTTTCCAAAGAACACTCCCTCACACGTGACTCCGACCACGTCTGTTTGTCACATTCTAAGCTAATAGAATGCAGTAAATGTGCATATGAAAATATGACATGATGTATGCCCTTTCCAAAGAACACTCCCTCACACGTGACTCCGACCACCTATTTCACAAATAACAATACTTCCTCATCACGTGACAACCACGTCTGTTTGTCACGTTCTAAGCTAATAGAATGCGGTGAATGATCATATTAGCCGAGTAATTATTAAGTTCAATTCATTCAGCATATTGGTGAAGCTAGGATATCGATATTATATCACGAGTCTTTATCTAGATCATGTGGCTCATTACCGCACGTAACAACTCCTTACCGGTGTCACTTGATCTAAATTTAGGTATCACTTGTTTATATCACAAATTAATTATTATATAGATATGGTATGATACATAAATATATAAGGATCAACCCGGTATGAATCATCACCCAATACTAGCTATGATCACTCAGTTCGGAGGTGCGGGTTTGTCACATAAAATAAAAGAACACATAAAGGAAAGGGCTCGTCACCCAATTCCATTTACACCCAGGCCGTTCGAAGGGTACTCTAGCACGGAACCATCGGCCAGTAATTTGACAGGAGTCGTTCGAACAATGGTCTATCACCTCTATCAATGCTTACTGGTCACTATGTGGAGGCTCGTCACCCCAACATAAGCCGACAGCTCAGACACGGTGTCCCATACCACCATGCCCAGCTCATGAGTGTCAGTGGGATCGTATCGCACTAACGGTTATGAATGGACACATCCATTGGGAACGGGGTATCATAGATTTCATTTATTCGTGTCATACATTGTGAACATAAATGAACAGTCGGCTAGTAGACTAGTTTGATTGACATGAGATAACCACGACGCGACCGACATTGGGTGTAAGCATCCCATGTAATCTAGCTATTGTCGATCATCCGTATCCAACCCGGGTTGATCAAACAAGCATAAAGTAGCCACCATAACTTCGGTCTCACTTTTAGTTCAAGTGGTTAGCCAACTTACTCAACATCGTAACAATCTTAAGTATCGCTATTGACCAACATTATATCACATAATTATAGCATAAATTTCACTACGTAACCACTTAGGCATTTCATCGAACACTTGAGCATCCACAGGTTATTACATTCACTAAAACATTAAATTAAATATGTGGGCATGTATAAAGTAATACAATCACTTAAGCAATAAATCAAGCATGTGAACATTGACAAATCAACACATTTTACCACTTAGACATTTTATCGAACATATGAGCATCCATATCCAACCAATCATATATAATACAATCAAACATGAAATATGAACATGCTAGCTATTACAACCCATTCAATACAAGACATCATTAACTGAGACTCTCAAGGGTCGATAAATGGAAATCTAGAAATAATAGTCTGCACCTTAAGAAGGAATATCCAATTTTGAGCTTCTAAGATTAAGAATTTAGGAAAAATCACAAATTCCTATATAATCACCAAGAAATATATGAGATTCATGTAATACATTTTAGAAAAATCTATATTAGAAAGTATGATTTATTTTTTACCTCCCAATCGCGAGTGGGGTGGATTTAACGGAGAAAAATGATCGATGCTAGGGCTTTGATTGGAGGAAATCGATTAAGGGAAGCACTAAAGCCTCCTTACTCCTACTCTTACACTTCTTCTCTTATTCTTTCTCTTTCTCCTTCTCTCTTTCTCTCCTTTGGAAAACACAAATTCATATGGAGAGATGGGGTGCCCAAAATAAGCCCTTATATAGTGCCAGATTTACTGTAAATGGCCTCAAGGGCTGAGTTTTTACTATACTAGCCCTATAGGAAGGTTTTTTAACCTCTAGGGCCCACTATGAGGTGTACATATTGATATACACTATACAATAATTAGCCTTAATGATGATCTACGTATGAATATGATCGGCCCGCCATTTAGATGCGCCGATTGATAAATATGATTAGAAGTCTGTTCAACGATCACTGATAGTCGATCGGGGCCATAGTTATACGGATATGTGTGGAGAAATATCTTTAGTCGGTACCCCGAATTTGGCAATGAACCGACGGTCTGAAGGTTACAACTTTACGAAAGAGGAATAGACTTATTTCACTTAAGTCTCAGATTTTCATATAAGGTATTCGCACAACTCAAGCATTTGTCTTACGAGTCCAAGTTGAATGATTCGAAATGCGATCTCGACTAGATGTCCCGTGATAAACGTCAAGCCCACTAAGACGAATATATTTCTATAGCCTCGGATTTAGTGGCCCATTAATGAGTGGTCTAGAGCTTGTTTAGATCATTGGGGCATTTTTGGAATGAATTGGGTTGTAAGATTTTTCATGCATAATAATTAGGATCTAGATTAGTGAAGTTTATAGTGTGGCCTATTCGCAATTAGCAAAAATACTGATTTGGTTAAAGTCAGTCTAAGCCGTTGGTTTTTAGGCTAAAAGGGTAACTGATTGATCTAGTTTATTAATTAAGATCTTACCCCTACTTATCTCGGTTTTGGATAAATCTTTATTTAGTTACGGTTGTCTCGATTAGTAAATGATAAGTCGACTAGATTTAGACCATATGTGAACAAATTCTGAGGCTAAGCTCGATGTTTAAGTAATCTGGCGCATTCGTTGGCTTCTTACGGTTGATTGATCGGATTTGTGCAGTTTTTTACTGGTACTACCCGTGTATAAGCTCATTTTGAGCGTTAAGGACCAATAAGCGACAACATAAGTTAATTATATTGAAAGTTTTCAAGGGTTTTTTGAAATTCAAAATAGTGAAAATCCAAGATATTACACTTTTCTTATTTTATCTTTAGCAGTAATACAAGCTTATGCTCTTACAATGGACTATTTTGGTTCCAATGCAATCAGTTCTATTAACTTTCAAAAAGACATCTTGCAGTTACTCCCTGTGACTGATCGTGAGTATTTTTTTTTTGTGTTTGGCAAATTTCATAGTTAAAAAGTCTTTTCGTAGGGAAGGCAAAGTACAACCCATCTTCGAAAGAAGAATCCCACCCTCCTACAATCGCATGATCATCTCATAATAATCTTGTGCGTGTGGTTAAATATACGACCGATTTATTTAGGTTTCAATTATATATGATCACATTTGATGTATCTGCATATCTCCGCGCTTGGGGTCAAAGTTAATTGATTTGAATCAAGCCACACAATCGATTATGACACACCTGCACACATCACACATGACTAAAACAAATCGATAGCCAATAAGGTTTAGGCTGACACTATCATGGTGGGAGATTATTGGATGATAGGTTTCTTGGTCGATATGTTCTCAACTAAGAATTCGGGTCATTTGTTTGTCATAAATAGAAAAAACCTATTTGTTGCAAGTGATTGGGCCGAATCATCACAAACTGCATTTAATGTAGTAGTGCTGACAACATTAGTGATGACGTGCACTAATCACAATGTAAGAAAATAAGAAAAATTTGTTTCTGGCAAGCAGAGTATCTACATTCTTCAATCAAATAACTTTCAAACACACTTTACATAAGCATTATATCTAACAACAACCTACCATCTTATTGCCTCTAACATCAAGGTCAAATAAAGGCAGTACCAATCTATATTTCACCATAAATGTGACTAGGTCACTACATTATAGGCATCTCACTAATGTCCCCACTTTGGTGTCAGATAGTACGTAGATTCAGTGCACCTGGAGAACCATTGAGCACCCTCTTTCCATATTAGGATTTGATTGGACCATGCTTTTATCAAAGATAACATCAACATCCATATGTGAAAGCGACATGAACTCTGTGGCGAGGAGCTTACCATGCTATGGTGTTGCGTGGATTCTCTGTGGAGCCCATTATTGTACCATATTTTTTATTGTTCTATGAAAGCCAATAAAAGGGTGACATGTAACATTGGATGAGAAATAAGTTGATGAAAAGATCTTTAATATACTTGGAGTGCTTTTTGCGAAACTATAGCAAGTGTAAATCCAATTTTACACAACAATAAATGGTTGACGAAGTGATTTAGTCGAGTTGTACAAAAGTTTAATTAACAAGTAAAGAGAGAAACACCGTTGTTGACGAAGTGATTTTGTCGAGCTGTACAAAAGTTTAATTAACAAGTAAAGAGATAAACACCGTCAAGGGGCCTGTTTGTTTTTTCAAGGAGATGGTAAATACACGGTAATGGGTAATTTTCCCTATTTCAGGTGTTTGAAAATTCACAAGAATTCGTGTCTTTGAAATTGGTTCAAAAGAAGTAACTTTAATTTTTAAACCTCATGATAATGCATATGATATATCCATTCCGTCCATCTATTTTACTACAATATTTTGAAGCATTAGACAAAAAATAAAGTAGATTCAATATTCAAGTGGCCCACGCCCAAAGAAACAATGGCCCCACAAAGTTTTTAATGGTCATTATTCAATTTTCTTTTTCGTATGACACGATCCACTTGAGTTTTGGATATGCTTCATTTTTTTACTCATGCTATAAATTTAAGTGAAATAATGGATGAATGGTGTAGATAAGGAAAATGCATCACAGTGGGACCCACAAATATTTTGTAATATTCTTAATTTTTATGTCAAAAAGTAAGCTATCAAATCCGATATAATATAGATGCAGAGGAAAATAATTATTATTTTCTTACACGGTATTTACCATTTCACCCGAAAATCAATCATGCCCAAAGTCCGATTAAAAGTTGTTTATAGCCCATTCCATGGCCCGAACGGATCCATTGAAAGAGAATCCGCATCTCATCGGATAAAAATCCAGAATTCTCACTCTCCGCCGCCAACAAAACTCGTGCACTTACGTAACTGTAAGGTGCAACGCCGGCTGTGCCCAAGACGGTGCGGCCCTTACCATGAGCCCCACTTTGATATACTTATTCTATATCCACTCCGTCCATAACTTTCTAAAAATCATTCTAGATCGTAGACACAATATTGAAACAGTACAACTCTCAATTGGAGCATTCCAAAGGAAAGAGTAGTGACCGACCATTAATGGGCCACAAATGTTTTGGACTAAGATGATACTTGTTTTTTCATTCATCTAGTTCTATATGACCTTATCAACAGGTGGTATGGAAAATAAAAGTTACTAAAACATTAAAGTGGGCCTTAGAAGTTTTTAATTGTAAAACGTTCCATCACAAATGTTTCCTTTGATACGGTCCTTCTGAGAATTTCATATATTAAATTTTTTATATAATACACTAAAACTATCTATAAAAACATATGGACAGCTTGGATATAGAATAAAAGCATCAAGGTGGGCCCCATGGTAAGGGCCACACCGTTTTGGGTATGGATGGGGCCGCAGCTAATGCACAAAAAGCGGGACTTATTTGATACTCCAGCGGAGAAGCATGCTTGATACGCAGCCACTCAAAAAGTTCTCATGGCATTTTTCGACTCAATCTAAACTCCTTAAATTGCGTATCCCACTCTCTAAAAGTCACAATCCCAAGTTAAAATTTTCGAACAATCCAAACCTATCATTCTCGGACACCTGTTTGTTGAAATAGATCCATTGGATACTCTTTTCATTTTAACCGTCCAATAAACGTCCACCAATCCGATGGTCAGATAATCACTTTTCCCTTTTTGTTCATGATATATCTAAACCGGGACTCACTCCTCCAGAGTATCGAAGTTCTTTCTCATGCTCCAAATCGGCAAAACAGGCCCCACGTCACGCAACGTACGGAACATTTCCAAGTAAGAAATCCCAACGTGTATCACGTGAGAAGTACTCGGATTCAGTAGCCACCTCTCCAGTACCGACCTCCATACTGGTCAGTATTGTAAAAACCTTGTGGGCCTCACAATGATGTATATGTTTTATCCACGCCGTCCATTCACTTTGCAAGATGTACTTAAAATATCCACAAAAACTAAGGCAGATCCAAAAACTCAAGTGGACCACACTGCAGTAAGCAGTAGGGACAGTAACGCCACTTTTTCCTGTGGTGTGGTCAACTTAAGATTTAGATCTACCTAATTTTTATATAATTTCCCTTTAATAATCTTGAAAAGTGAATGGACGGCGTGGATAAAATAAATACATCATTGTGGGCCCAGCGAGCTTCGACCAGTACCGAACTCGGTACTGGAAGAGTGACTACCGAATCTGAATACACGTGAGAAGCCGAGGACCCAGTGCCGTTCCTTACGAATCTACTCTAGCATCTTCTCATCAGATCCTCTCCCGCCACAACATCTATCCTCTCAGGATCTTCCTCTCTCTCACCATAAAATCATAAATCTTCTCTCCGCTTCTCACATATGCTCCTAACTTCTATCCATGGATGCGTTGGGATCCCCGCCCGAATCACTGCTTCTCAGCTCCTGCTCTCTAACAGCTCTCAGTAGCTTCTGCACGTGCGTGGCTGTACTTACCGCAGCGGTCAGCCTCTGGCGGATCCGAGCCGTCGGTTCTCTTTCCCGCCCCAAATCCTTCCTTACTCCCTCATCTCCAGATCGTAAGGACGAAAAAGATGCGGCCGCCATCCAGAACCCACCGGCTCCAAGGGAGCTGTCGGATCTGACGCCATCCTCGTCCTCGAGATGCGAGCCGGCGCTTTCCGCGGGAGCTGACGGCGTAAGGAGGCGGAAGTTTACAGCGTATTACGAGGAAGCTGGCATCGGCGACGAAGGAGTTGAAGGCGTTAGTGACGCCGTTTGTTCTGTCGGGGGAGGGTTCGATCAAGTTAGGATTAGGCTGCCGGTGACTAGGACGGTGGATTTAGGTTGGTACTGGGGCCAGGACTTGACGGTGCTTAACAGCAGCGTGGTGAGATTATGGGACAGAGAGGGATGGAGGATGACGCCGTTACGACGGGGTTAATGGGACTGATTGAAAATCTTCTCTGTTTCCTTTTTCGTATGTAAATGATTCGATATTTGGTAGAGCATGATGAATCATACTCATGCACTTAGGAATTCCCGTACTTGCGTGCAAGTAATTTATATTAAATTTGTTTAAGTTATGAGAATTTAGATGCATCAAGAACTGATAATTACCGTATTTGAATCATCTGACTATGGGGGATGTGTACAATTTCCGCGTGCCTGCGTATCAAGCTTCATACTCTTCCAGGGTATCGATAAAACCCCCTGTAAATTTGAAGGAATATGCCTCGTTTATTCTTGGAATGTTGTGGCTTGGAGGTGATGGAATTTGATACGTTTATTGATATAATCTGTTGATATTATGGGTCTCAAATATGTGACACGATCAATAAACTGTTGATATTATGGGTCTCAAATTTGTAATGAGCAGGATGTCATTGATATATCACTTAATGCCATCGAGCAGATGCAGCCGATGTCATTCACACATGCTGGATGCTATGGAAAAAATCTAAAAATTAATGTTTTATCGCTGAAATTTTTCGGTGCTTTCTTGATCCCATCAAAGAAGCTTCATGCCATTGACAGACTTTGATGTCATTTAAGTTCCTTCGAAGGTGGCATCAATCCTATCAAAGGAGTTCGATGCCATTAATTCAAAGAAACCATCCATCATACACGCTAAGTTGCTCAAGTGTGAAATTGATTTACTATTCCGATTGTGATTCGTTGTTATGATATATAGGTGTTACTGATACTAAGAGAGGTTTTTCGATTTTAAGGATTTCAAGAGTACAACTTGGCTTGTGAGGAAGATTCAAAGTTTGTTCTTCATTTTTAAGAGTTTTAAGAACATAACTTCTGTGATTCCCTAACAGTAGTCATTCAAATCATGTGCGAGGGTCCTATAAGCCTGTGTAGAACTTGACCAATATGAATTTGGTATAACTCCATCAATTTTTAAAGATTATATAAGGAAATTGGCCCATAAATAAGGCAGTTCTGATAATCAGTTGGGCCGCACCACAAGAAAAGGTAAACATTGAATTTCCATGGTTGAATCAATCGTGTGGCTACGGAAGTTTTGGATGAAGCTAATATTTTTGTGTTTTCAGTTCACCCCCAAGAAGACGGACCTTATCAAGGGTATGGATGGCATATATACATCATAATGGACCTTATAAAAGTTTCACCAGTAGACATTTCCCTGCTCACTTTTTCCACTCATGGGGCTAGCGGTATACATCGAGTCAAACCAAGTCGAGCTGAGGTGCTCGGCCACTAGCTGACCTCAGCTCGAACTCGGCTCGGCTCGGCTCGGTTCGGTCAGTAGCTTAGGCCAGTTTGAGTCAAGTTCGAGCCAAGAACGAGTTGAGTTCATCATTACAATATTTTCACAAACACCTGAACTGCATCTTCAAAATCCTATTGTTTGTAAAACGGAAGCAATAGTTTTACAGATATTTTATCAAAAACTTTCTAAGTAACATAAAAACTATGAAAAAAAAAATATTTGTTTCATGTACATACCTTCCTTGCCACCAACCACACTTAATTGAATCATTTTATCGAACACTTGGTGAACAACATTAATACCAAAGTAACTGAGTCACCAAACTGGTTTAATCCTAGTCGAGTCAAGTTGGGGCCAGCTTGAACTCGGCTCGAACTCATTTTTGAGCTCAAAAAATCAGCTCGACTCGGCTCGATCTCAACTTCGACCCAATTCAAATCCAGCTTTTTCGAGTTGAGCGAGCTAACCAAGTTAGCCCGATTCAGGTACACCCCCTACATGCGCCCACCTGGCTTTTGGATCTGGCTCATTTTTTAACCCACCTCAGATATGATCCGGCAAAACCGATGGACAAGTAGATTTCTCACAAATTTGCGGGACTTCCTGCAGAAGGCTTTTGCAGGCAATCTGCATGCGTCCCAACTGAACTGATTTGATCGTCGGGAGTCTTTTAACCGTGCAACTTTGACGGAAGGTAGCCCATCAATGGTGACGCCATTAGATGGACGGCACTGGTCTTCGTACAAATTGACAGTTTAGATGTAGACAACCAAAATTATCTAAGCCCGCATTGTTGTACAGTCGTCAATATCCACAACCACAAGCAAGGCACTTGCACACGTGTGAGTTCCAAGCTTTTCATCATGTGGGAACGATAATTCGATCTTTCGGCTCAAAATCGCAAACGTGTGGTTAGCTAAAGTGTGAGAAATACATTGAATGAAACGGTCTGATTTTTGAGCCGTAAGATCTCACTTGCGTGTGAGAACCTTTCCATGCACATAATTTCATTTGGACTCGTTGGCATTATATCACTAATCTGGACCAAAATGCATACTGATCAGCTGACCCAAACCGTCCATTTATTATCATGCAAAATGAATGCAGAAGATTGTTTGTGGAAGATAAACCCACTCACGGATGTTTGAAACTATTCGATTTTAGTGATTTTGCCCAGCAGCTGATGAAGAGGTGACTGGACCTTTTGGACCATTTGATTGCTGGTTTTTTTTTTTTTTTTTTCTTCTCTTCAGTATGGGAATTTTTTTAATGGTCAAACATACCCTACCAACGGTTTGGATCGTTGAACCATGGGCCCCATTTTTAAAAACTGAAAGCCTAACATAGTGTTTGGTGTATCATGTGCTGTTGCGAGATATTCAGGCTTTCAGTATCTACAAGTGAGGCCCATGGTTCAGTGATCCAAACCGTCAACCCAATGGGCTTGGCCATGCATAGCCATCCATATAGGTTTTGTGAAATAAATGCTTATTTTCTCTATTTTATAAGGCCGGACTCTTTTACACTCATTAAAGGTTAAGATGCATTTCTACACAAAAGGCTTTTATTTGATTAGGCTTCGTTATATAATACTCCATGCCCAAGGATTAGATTGTACCGTTTTGGTTCTCAGCCGTTTGGTGGGGCCCATTGTTGGGTGATTAATATTTGTGGTCCACGTGTACTAAAGGGACGGTGTGGATTGTGGCCACATGGGTCTGGGTATTACAATACGTGAGCCCCATGCAATCAACATCTTGGATTGTTGAAACATAGGCCTCACTTCTACAAAAGCCAGGGTATATGCAATCATTTCATGATACAGAAAACAAAATATGCGGAGAATCCTTGCCATCCTGATGTAGAGCGCGGACAATTTCATGGCCAAGATGGATCAGAAAAGGCACGGTCGGCTATAGAAGTGATCTGGACCATCGGACCTTAGACCGGGCGTATCTCACAATCTGGAATGAGTTATCCGACATAAAATATATGAATTTGGGGTAGAACGAGCTACTTTAGCCAACCAACCCCACTATGCCGGGTTGCACAGCCCGGATTTGCAAGAAACCCCCTGATCGACGGTCATTTTCTCGTTTTAATTTTGTTTTTACTATAAATAGTAAGTTTTAATTTGAGTATAACTTTTCATCCGTTGGGCTTTAGGAGTTGTGTTTAACATGAAAAGTGCTTGGGATAACTAGGAGAACGGTTTGGTGAAGCCAAATAGGACACTTACTATTTTTAGCCGAAAACCTTGCGCACTAGTAGACATCACCACCGTCTATAAATAGTAAGTTTACTATTTATAGTAAGTTGCAAATTCTAGAAGTTTTAGTCGTAGTTTGAGTCTGATTTCTTTCTTATTGCTTGGTTCCCTTATTTAAAAGGTTGTGAATTTGATTTTAGGATTTCATTCATCAATTTCGAATTTATTAGAAATTATTCTTATTTTCTACTTCCTTTCCTCGTGGATTCGAGAAGTCTCTGTGATGAGTCCAGAGAAGTTCCGTGGATTCAGAATATTTATCATCTTGAGGAAGACGGTGCTCGACCTCACGTCCTTCCCTGCGTCACATCCACATTTTGGGTTTTTATTTTAAACTCATATAAATTGAAGGGCTTATGTTTTTCGCGAGTATAAGAATTTTTGCGTATGTTTCATATATATTTTCTTCATTTTCTAATCAGTTGCTACCCAAAGTTCTGAAAAAAAAATGGACAGTAACTTTTTAGTAACCGCTAATTAATAATGTAATTATTTGTGAACTATTGTTTTTTTTAAGAAGTTTTTTTTTATTATCAGAGATTAATTTTTCAATGTTTCTACGTGGGTACTTATAAATACTATTGGCACTCAGTTTATTTTTCGTCACATGTGTAAACACACAACGTGCCAAAATCGATATGACAACTTGATCCGAATTGAATTAACTTTCACCCGGAGCCCTCGAAAAAGCAAATATACTCGGTATAAATTATATATGAGCATATTTTAAGAAGATTCGTTAGCATACTTAGCCATTCGTAGAAATTTGTAATGATTAGTGATAATTGCACGATCAGGCTTTTCCTCTAAAGATAGGTTGATATGTGCTTAAGGAGAAAAATAAAAAAGATTTTTTCATAATACCAGTTCAATCAAATAAAAAGAAAAACTCATGGTTAATCATTAGGAGCAACAGTGAGAATGTATCTTTTGGAAAAGAAAAATAAAATACTCTTTCACATTAGATAAAAGGCAAATTTAACATATGAGCATAAATTCAAATTAAAAGAATTAAGAATTATTGCTACCGAATTATCCCTACTCCTAAGATAGCTATGATAAAATAAATTGATAAATTAGATTTGATTGAATTGGATTGATATTTGATTTGGGTGTGTTGGTCTACTAATCTCTTCTGTTATGCTATTTGTAGATTTCTTCTGTAGCTTCTTCTTTCATATAATTTTTTCATTACTCCAGTGGTTGCAGTAGTTAAAAAGCCATTCTCTAAATCTTTTTTTCTTTTTTTGCTACGGCTCTTCTCTCGACTAAGGTTTGTTTCATTTCTCGGCTGATTGTTTCGCTTCCATACGTCTCTCGACTGCTCGTTCCGCTTCTGTACGCCTCTCAACTGCTTGTTCTACTTTCGTACGCCTCTCGGCAAGGCGTCATTCATTTCAGTTTTTGGATGCCTCTTGGACACTCGGTCTGCTTTTGGACACCTCTCGGCTACTAGGTCTACTTTTGGACACCTCTCGGACACCTCCCGGATGCTTCTCGGCTACTTGGTTTGCTATTAAATACCTTCCGGCTTCTCGCTATCTTATTATATCATACTAGTTGTAATTCCGTAAAAATCACTACACGTATCATTGAAGATCTTTAACATACTATATCCTTCTCATGCACGTGTCATTTCTAATTGGATTTTTCGAGAATGATTAAAAATAGAGTGCAACATTACCCCCACGTTGCTTTACCTTTAGTACATGAATGCAGTGTTGATTCGTTGTTTGATGTCATAAATGCGTTTACTCGACCATGTAAAAATATGAATTTCAGACATCGCTGTTAAACTCAACCATCTTTATCAGAAAACATAAAAGTCGTTTGACTTGTCTGAACTCGACCATCTTGATTGAATTTGACAATCTTGGTTGAAAAACATTAAATTTGGTCGTCTTAATCGAATTGGACCATGTTGATTGAAAATGGCAAATTTTAGTTGTCTTAGTCAAACTCGACCATCTTGGTCAAAAAACAGAAAATTCAATCATTTTGTCGAATTTGGCTGTTTTGATCGAAAAATAAAAAATTCAACTGTACTGGTCGAACTGGGCTATCTTGGTAAAAAAAATGATAAATTCAGTCATTTTGATCAAACTAGGCCATCTTAATTGGAAAGTATCAAAGTTGGTCAACTTGGCCGAACTTGGATATCTTGGTTGAAAAATAGCAATTTTGATCGTTATATCATTTTGGTCGAAAAACAGTAAATTCAGCCATTTTGCTTGAACTTGACCGTCTTGGTTAAAAAAACATTGAATTTAGTCATTTTTTGTTAAACTTGGCCATCTTGGTCGAAAATTGGCAAATTCAATTGTCTTAGTCAAACTCCGTCTTGGTCGAACTCGGCTATGTTGAACGAAAGATAGCAAATTCGACCATGACAATTGAGTCTATCAGTCATTTCATTCTGGATAAGGCTTATGGTAGACCGAGGTAGTTGTACAGCTAAAAACTTGGCATGTTATCTTCTGGACCGTTTGGATAATTTGGTTATGATTCAAACGTTGAAGTTCAGCCACATCCAGCGGCTTCGGACGTACCTGGTTTAATATTTCATGATACGATTGATTCCCAAGGAAGGATGGCCCCAGGTATACCCTAGTTTCTTTCTTCAGAAATGATGTTTCTTTCTTACATTTCAGTCGCCTAAACTCAGAAGATGGTAGAAGATTTCGAGCTTCTTGTAGTAGAGTATGAAGCATGTTTCGTCGTAAAGGAGGTGCTTGCACTATTAGTTGTATCAGTGCTAAATTTTTTTACATAATTAATATCAACAATTGGCTGAGGTATATTTTGCTTCGGCACAGTAGGTGCTCTTTTATAAAATATCATATTCAAACTTTCAACTTGGTTGGCCATCCATTCGATCTAAATTCGTGATTGTTCGGCCTGAGCTCATAATTGTTCTGCCATATGTTGATTTTCCATTTGCATATCACGTAGCCCAATTATCATTATCTCAAACGATTTGTCGACCATCTTGCTTTCTCTTGACTTTCATACCGGCTCATATTATTAGTCCCACTTGGTATGTCAAAAATTATTATTTTTGCACTACTAGTGCAAAATGAATATTTATGACAACTAAGTCAGTACTCAGTTTGTTTTATGTCATATGTGTGAATGCACAGGCATACCAGAATCGATAAAGCAGTTCGATTCAAACCGAATTAACTTTCGACGCCAAGCATCGAAATAAGCAAATACGCCAAATATGAATCTATATGAATAGAATCTGTTGGGAAGGAAAAATGATAAGTCCGAAAACTCGGTACTGAATGAACCGACATTGTTTACATTGTCCAAAGCAATACAAAACTAAGAATAAAATGCCAAAGGAGAGACTTAGCTCTAATCTGTGTGATTCGAATCTCGACCGAAGCTGAACAGTCAGGAACCATAGGCATAATATGAAAGACGCACAAAGTTGACTCGGTCAAAGAGTCAGCAACGTCTGAAGAGACTGAGTGAGGTTCTAAAAGCTAAAAGCCACCTAACTGACCATAAAACTGACCCACAAAAGGGCAGTTAGTATCGGCTTCGGACTAAGAAGGGATGTCAGTATTAACCTGACTCGATCTGTTTCGTCCGACAATAGGCAAAGCTCTCCCTTTGTAAGCCAACTGAGTGATATGCGCTGAGGCCGAGCCAAGCAAAGAACAAACGGTGTAATATTAAATACCGTACTTACGTATTGTGAGAGGATCCGACCTCGAAAAGCTCGGGATCAAAAAATATTCCTAAACAATCGAAAACTAAATTAAATCTCTCGAAAATATGGGAGAGAATCCTTGTACACCAGGACTTCTCATGCTTATATAAAGAAGGTTCTCCAGGAAGCAAAGGTACGTAAGAAAAACCATAGAACCTCTTCTTCCTAAACTCTTACTGACTTAAGCATCGGTGGTTCTCCTGCTCTAGCCAGGGTTCCCTTTTCCTTGTGTTTCAAGAAAGGAGCTCGGGAAGAGGCAGATCTAGTTTTTTGCATCAACAGTTTGGCGTCATCTGTGGAAAATGATACAAAAATTCGTTTCTTCACATTCTATCTAAAGAGTTGTGTAAACCATCTTTAATGGCGAGAACTACGAGAAGAACGGGCCCTGAAGAGCCAAGTGACGCTATTGCCGTTGGAGCCGACCCTGGATAAGCAGGGACAAGCACGGATGGTGCAACCCAGGGGGCTCAGAATCAACCCGACAACCGAGAGAATGAATGGTTGGATCGGGAAGTCAAAGACCTCAGAGCTGACGTGGCTGTTATGAAACGACTGTTAGAACAAATGCACCATCAGCAAATGCAACAGTTTCATCAAATTCAAGCGGTAAATGTCCCGGATCAAGTGGCTGACCCTCAGCCCACTAGTTCGCGATCTCTCTCTCAGCCGAGTCAGCCTCATGGTCCGACCGAACCACTTCCCGCTCATTCAGAAACCATCGTGTTGCCCCCCACTAATCTCTGACATTAGATAGATCAGAAGAGGCGTAACTGACTTCCGGATGAGGGTATGGCAGAGAGTGACGAACCCTGAAAAGTTGAACTCCAGGACTTCAAGAAAGATTTGTGGAAAAAGATGGCGGATATGAAACAGGGTCGAGATATACGACAAACCCGGGTCGAAGCAAAAACATCTCCTTTCATTGATGAGGTAATGAAGGCTCGACTACCGAAAATGTTTCGTTTACCGCAAATTACACCTTTCACCAGTAAAATCGACCCATCTGAGCATCTCGAATGCTTTCAGACATATATGAAATTGCAATATGCTTCAGACGCCGTGATGTATTGGGATTTTTCTCTTACCTTAGTAGCTGTGGCTCGCCTTTGGTTCAAACAGTTAAAACCAAATTCGATCAGTTCGTTCGCCAAACTCAGCGAAGCCTTCCTCACCAACTTCATTGGCGAAAAAAAGAAGTTAAAACCCCCTACCCATCTGAACAACATAATTCAGAAGGAGGGAGAGCTACTAAAAGATTCATTAAGTATTTCAACTTCAAATCATTAGAGGTTCGAAAACATTCGGAAGAAACAACACTCAGTTCGCTTATGCAGGGTGTGAGAGACAAGTCCTTTCTGACATCGTTAGATAAAAATTCACCGATAACACTGGCCGAGTTTATGGCTCGGTCAGATAAATATATTGATGCTGAGGAAACAAGGATCTTACGAGAGGCTGCCCAAAGCGTAAAAATCTCGGCAAAAGAGTCAACCAAAAAAGAAGTTGGCTCGGTTGGGGGAAAGAAGCGTAAGGACGACCGAAATTGCGACGAGCAGAAATTAAGCAAACGTCCCGACATAAAATTTTTCACTTATACTCTACTCAACAAACCGCAGGAGCAAGTATTGATGAAGATCAAGGGTAAGGGATTCGTTAATTGGCCAAGTAAGCTTCGAACCAATCCCAACCGACGAAATAAAGATAAGTATTGTCACTATCATCGTGATCACGGGCATAACACGAGTGATTGTATTCATTTGAAGGAAGAGATTGAGTGACTCATCCGCGAAGGCCGACTCACAGAGCATATCGAAAAGGCTGGGGCGTCAGAGGTCCGCCCAGTTCACAACCGACCAATGGAAGAAATTTGAACTATCATTGGTGGTCCCCAAGGCAGAAGCGATTCAAATAATGCTTGAAAGAATCATGTCAGGAGTATAAGCCAACCCGAGTCCGAACTCCTAATCATCGCTCCACCTTCAAAGGAAAGAAAGAAAGAAAAGTACTGTGTCACGTTCACCGATGAAGATGCTCGAGGCATCCATCATCCTCATGATGATGCCCTAGTCGTTACTCTGACGATCGTTAACTGAAAGGTATTCTGTATATTAGTCGACATGAGATCGTCAGCTGATGTACTGTTTACCCAGGCATTTGAAAAAATGGGGGTGGAACGCTCGACACTACGACCGGTTCATACTCCATTAATCAAATTCTCAGGAGGGAAGATACTACCGGAAGGAATTATCTCACTGTCGCTCACTGCCAGGAGTCCTCCACATCAGACGACTATAATGGTCAACTTCCTGTTAGTTGATCAATCGTTCATCTACAATGTTATACTCGGTCGACCTTCTTTGAGTCTACTACAAGCCGTAGTATTTACATACCACCTCTCCATGAAATTTCCAACTGAGTCAAGCATTAGAGTTGTCAAAGGAGATCAGCAAAATGCGAGACGATGCTATACAACAGCTGTAAAGGTACCTGTCGAGAAAGCTCAAGCCGAGATATCAACGATAGAATCACTGAATCCTCGAGTCAAGACTCACGAGCGAGGGCAGCCAGTCAAAGATCTCATTTCGGTACCCTTGGTTGGATCCGACACATCGAAAATGATATAGATTGGCTCGTCTTTGCAATCACCATTGAAAGACCGTTTGATATCTCTGCTCCGACGATACGCCGACATATTTGCATGGAGTCCTGAAGACATGCCGGGGATCGACCCTTCAGTAATCACTCACCGACTTAACATCGATCCGACATATCGACATGTCTGACAAAAGCGACATCCTCTTGGCCAAGAAAGGTACTCCATCATTGAAGAAGAAGTTGACAAGCTCCTTAAGGCAAACTTCATAGAAGAGATATACTACCCAGAATGGGTAGCTAATGTCGTACTGGTGAAGAAAGTCAACGGGAAATGGCGGGTCTGTATTAATTATATCGACCTAAACAAAGCCTGCCCAAAGGGTAGCTTTCCTCTACCGAGGATAGATCAGTCGGTGGATAGTACTGTGGGGCACGAGTTACTTAGTTTTATGGATGTATATTCAAGATATAATCAAATTATAATGAATGAATCCGATAAATCAAAAACTACCTTTATCACGGACAAAGGTCTTTATTGTTACCGAGTGATGCCTTTTGGTTTGAAAAATGCTGAAGCAACTTACCAGAGATTAGTGAACAAAATCTTTGATCGGTTAATCAGCCGAACCATGGAAGTATGCATAGATAACATGCTCGTCAAAAGTATACATGCGGCCGATCATGAGTCCATGTGCTGTACCAGCTCTGTTAACTCTAAAGAAAGATGAAAGTTGACGCATGTGTGTCGACAGCCGAGCCATCAATAAAATCACCATAAAGTACAGGTTTCATATACCCTGGTTGGACGATATGCTGGACATGTTAGAGGGTGACAAAATATTTTCTAAATTGGATCTAAGGAGTGGCTATCATCAAATTTGAATACGACCGGGTGATGAGTGGAAAACGGCTTTTAAGACCAAGGAAGGATTGTATGAATGGATGGTCATGCCCTTCGGTCTTTCGAATGCACCTAGTATGTTCATGAGATTGATGAACCAAGTTCTGAAACCTTTCATTGGACGATTCGTTGTGGTTTATTTCGATGATATTTTGATATACAGTCAAGACGAAACTACCCATATGGAACACCTCAAGAAGGTCCTTCAGGTGGTTACTGAAAATAAACTGTATCTCAATTTAAAGAAGTGTAACTTCATGAATAATAGCCTATTATTTCTGAGTTTTGTCGTAATGTCCACGGGCATTTGAGTGGATGAGAAAAAGGTGAAGGCAATCAGAGAATGGCCAGTTCCCACAAATATTCACAAAGTGCGAAGTTTTCATGGACTGGCGACATTCTATCGTCGATTCGTGAAAAATTCAGTACTATTGTGTCACCAATCACAGATTGCATGAAGAAAGGGCAGTTTCAGTGGACTGACGAAGCCGACAAGAGCTTTCTCGAAATCAAGCGCAGATTATCTACGACCCCGGTTCTTGTACTTTTTAACTTCAACAAACTATTTGAAGTCGAATGTGATGCCTCATATGTCGGAATTGGGGGAGTTTTGTCTCAAGAAGGTAGGCCGGTAGCCTTCTACAGTGAGAAACTTAACGATGCACGCAAGAAGTGGTCTACATACGAGATCGAGTTATACGCGATGGTCCAGGCACTGCGACATTGGCGACATTATTTGATTCAAAGGGAATTCATACTTTACACGGACCATCAAGCTCTCAAATTTATTAATAGTCAAGCTAACATTAACCGTAAGCATGCTAGATGGATCTCATTTTTACAGGAATTCACGTTCGTGTTAAAACATAAGTCAGGACGACTGAAGAAGGTAGCTGATGCATTGAGTCGCCGTGCAAATTTGTTAGTAACTATAAGCAATGAAGTCGTCGGGTTCGAGTGTCTTAACGAGCCATTAAACAGTATCTTGTTCATAAATCCAGGAAATAATCGGGGTCTAATATGCAATATTTGACCCTCAACACAACCCCCAACCAGCATTTTGCTAGTCCCGAGCAAAGTATGCAAAAAATAAGTTGAGAATTACAGGACGATTTCCATAAACTCGAGTGATTTTTACAAATAATCCCAATACCAAAAATTCTAAGGTTCATGAATGTTGGGCATTAATTTCTCCTGGACTCAAGCTCTCAATAAACTTCCTAGTCAAGTTCAAAATATTAATCCACCAATTAGAAAATTCCTAAACATTGATATCCATGGTTGTATAGTATAATCTCGGCTTATCATCATTAAAATTCACTTCTCTATTTTAAGATATCATTGATAACCAACAAGAGGATTCAACAAAAACCTGAACCGAAACCTGCCTCATAAATCAACCTACCAACTTTTGATTTTTCCATTAAGAGTAATGCCAATGAAATGAATCAAATCCTCAACTATAGGGAGCAAACCTATGGGTGAAGACCAGTCATTCAATATTTTTCGCATGTCATTCTTGGGGAATCAACCTTCACCTGTAGGGAGCAAACCTATGGTAAAGATCATTCACCCAACCTTTTCAATTCATCTGTATAATCATGATGGTAAAATTTCTCAGGCCGGTTCTTTTCATGGTTAGTGATTACCAAGTTAATCCTTCAATATTGAGCTAAAATCTTAATATGCAAGCGAGATGTGTTTTGTGAAATCATGACTCAATCAATGTTTATAACTTCTAATTCTGGATTAACAATTCAGACTTGACAGTAAGATCTAACAGATACTGAATCTAAGAGTCATAAATTATTCGCATAACGAATCTTAAAATTCTAAGTCAAGGATATCCATCAAAATCACTTCGAAATCATAGGAATTTTCAGAAAAATGTTAAAAATTTGCACAATTTTTGCTCAAGACTTAAAAAATACTGATTGGGTTACCTAATCTCCCACCCCCAACCTAAAATCTATATTGTCCTCAATGTAAAAGATATAAACATGCAATGTATATGGAATAACAAAAGTAAAGTGATGGGAAGATAGTACCTGGATAACGAATCAAGAGAGAGACTTTCCAAGAGATCGCAGCATGAAAGCTGGTCAGCCAAGAGAGAAAACAAAATAAAAATTAAAATCCTACCTATACCACTTTCGCAGGTGTTCTCGATTACATTTAGCGAATGCAACAAGCCTTTAAACCCCTAGGTTACCCCTAGTAGACGAGTTGAAGTTTCGTGAGGGTTTGTAGTAATGTTACCCACAAACATTGATCTTACTAATTAAAAAAAATGAAATGGAATGAAAAGCTGGGTTGCCTCCCAGGATCGCTAAGTTTACTGTCTTCAGCCAGATAAATAAAACAATTATCCTAGACCTTTGAAAGCGATAAACCTACCTATACCTCCATCAGATAGGAGATCAGTCCTGGTAAACAGGAGCAATCAGAGGCACGGACATGTCCTCTGAATCAAATGTCTCGACAAATGGCTTTAATCGATGTCCATTGACTTTAAACTCCTTGCTATTTTTGGGATCTTTTATCTCGACAGCCCCATGAGGATAAGCAGTGACAACAATGTAAGGGCCAGTCCAACGAGATCAAATCTTACTCGGAAAGAGATGTAGTCGAGAATCGTACAAAAGGACTTTCTGACTGACGTGAATAATTTTCGTAGAATATGTTGATCATGAAACGCCTTCATCCTGTCCTTGAAAATTCTCGAGTTCTCATATGCATACTTTTGAATTTCTTCAAGTTCATTTAATTGAAGTTTGCGTAACGAGCCAGCGTTGTCCAGATTGAAATTTAGATTTTTGATCGCCCAGTATATTTTATGTTCCAATTTCACAGGCAAGTGACAGGCTTTTCCATAGACAAGTCTAAAGGGAGATGTTCTAATAGGAGTTTTGAAAGTAGTACGGTATGCCCATAAGGCATCGATTAATCGGATTGACCAATCCTTACGGTTAGGGTTAACCATTTTCTCCAGGATATGTTTGATCTCTCTATTGAAAATCTCAGCTTGTCCACTTGTCTGTGGATGGTATGGGGTGCTCACCTTATGAGAGATACCGTATTTCTTCATTAAACTCTCAAATGGTCTATTACAAAAGTGTGAGCCCCCGTCACTAATGATGGCTCGAGGCGTTCCGAATCGCGACAGGATATTTTCTTTTAAAAATTTAATGACCGTGCGATGGTCATTTTTGCGGCACGGAATTGCTTCGACCCATTTAGTGACATAGTCTACGGTGAGCAAAATATACAGATTTTTAAATGATTAGGGGAATGGTCCCATGAAATCAATGCCCCAGCAATCAAATGCTTCAATGATAAGGATGAGATTCAAAGGCATCATATTTCGATGGGACAATGCTTTCAATTTTTGTCAACGCTCACAAGCTTTGCAAAACTCATGAGTGTCCCTGAACATAGTGGGCCAGTAAAAGTCACACTGTAGAATCTTAGCCGTGGTCTTTTTTGCAGAAAAGTGACCACCACAGGCCTGTGAGTGACAGAAGGAGATGACACTCTGATGCTCATCGTCTGGCACACATCTCCTTAAGATTTAGTCTGGACAATATTTAAACAAATATGGATCATTCCAAAAAAAGTTACGCACCTTGGTAAAGAATTTCTTTTTATCTTGTGACGTCCAGTGTGTCAGTATGGCACCTGTAGCAAGATAATTAGCAATATCAGCGAACCAAGGTGAATGAAAGACTCTAAACAGTTGTTCATCAGGGAACATGTCATTGATATGGGTCGCCTCAAGGGAATCAGAGGTATTAAGGCGAGAAAGGTGATCAGCCACTACGTTCTCTACTCCCTTTTTATCTTTAATTTCTAAATTAAATTCTTTGAGTAGAAGGATCCATCGTATCAGGCGGGGCTTAGAATCATTCTTACAAAGAAGATACTTAAGTGCCGCGTGATCTGTGTAGATGATGATCTTAGATCCGATCAGGTAGGATCTAAATTTGTCCAAAGTAAACACTACGGCTAAGAGTTCCTTTTCTATAGTGGAGTAGTTCACTTGGGCAGGATTTAGAGTCCTACTTGCGTAGTAAATAACGTAAGGCCGCTTATCTTTTCTCTGGCCTAGAACCGCTCCAAGAGCATAATCAGAGGCGTCGCACATAAGTTCAAAAGGAAGACTCCAGTCGGGTGGCTGTATAATAGGTGCAGTGGTTAACATGCCCTTAAGCTTAGTGAAAGCTTCTTGGCACTGCTCAGTCCACTCGTATGGTGTGTCCTTTTGAAGAAGATTATATAAAAGATGAGAGAGAAAACTAAAGTCCTTTATGAATCATCTGTAAACGCTTGCGTGTCCTAAGAAGGATCGCACGTCTCTGATATTCTTGGGTGGAGGTAGGTTAGAGATAAGATCAATTTTTACCTTATCTACCTCGATTCCTTTGGACGAGATGATATGCCCAAGGACAATTTCCTTTTGAACCATAAAATGACACTTCTCCCAGTTAAGTACCGAATTTTTTTCTTCACATCTTTTCAGCACACATTTAAGACTTGCTAAGTATTCGCTGAAAGATGAACCAAAAATAGAGAAATCGTCCATGAAGACCTCTAAATATTTCCTCATCATGTCAGAAAAGATACTCATCATGCATCGCTGAAAGGTGGCAGGGGCATTACACAACCCGAATGACATCCTTCTGTAAGCAAAGGTGTCATAGGGACATGTAAATGTGATCTTTTTCTGATCTTCAGGGGTGATTTCAATCTGATTATAACCTAAATACCCGTCAAGGAAACAGTAATAGGAATGACCAGCTAGCCTTTTCAGGATTTGATCAATGAAGGGTAAAGGAAAGTGGTCTTTCCTTGTGACGGTATTCAGCTTTCTGTAGTCAATGCACATTCTCCAACCAGTAGTAACACTGGTTGGCACGAGTTCATTATTGACATTGGCTACGATGGTGATCCCGGACTTCTTAGGAACCACCTGAGTTGGACTCACCCATTGACTATCGGATATGGAGTATATGATCCCCACTTCCAATAGTTTAAGAACCTCGGCCTTAACCACTTCCTTCATATTTGGATTCAGTCTATGTTGTGATTGTCGAACAGCCTTTGCATTGTCCTCAAGATATATGCGGTGAGTACAAATCGATGGGTTAATTCCTTTGAGGTCCGCTAGCGTCCATCCAAGAGCTCCCTTATGCTCAATGAGAGCAGATATCAGCATACTCTCCTGTTCTTTCTCCAGGTGGGCAGAGATCACCACTGGGTACGTCTCATCTTGACCTAAATAAACATATTTTAAATCAGAGGGTAAAGGTTTTAGGTCAAGCTTCGGTGGCTTGAGGTTAGACGGTAGAGGCACTACAGTAGTTTGGGATAATTCCTCAATTTGTGGCCCCCACCGGTTAACTTCAAGTACCGGTGCAGTATCCAGCATGACACACGTCTCCCTAATTATATCATCATCAAGATCATGGGAGTGGGCCAAGCACGTCTCTAGAGGATCAGATGATAAGGTGAGAGGTATTCTATCTTCCACCAAAGAATCAATCATGTTAACATCGTAGAAATCGTCATCATCCTCTGAGTTGCTGCCGTTATTGAAAAAGATATTCGATTCCAATGTCAAATTTCTAAAAGACAGTCATGACACCATTCCTGCAGTTGATAATTGCATTTGAAGTGGACAGGAATGGCCGACCAAGAATGATGGAAATTTGAGTGCTCGTGTCATTGATGGGTTCGGTGTCCAAGATGATAAAATCAACAGGGTAGTAGAATCTATCAACCTGGACCAACACATCCTCGATGATCCCTCTTGGTACACGAACAGAACGATCAGCAAGTTGTAGTGTGGTTCGGGTGGGTTTTAATTCACCCAAACCTAACTGTTGGTATACCGAATAGGGAATTAGATTGACGCTTGCTCCTAAGTCAAGAAGTGCGTGATCAATTCGATAGTTCCCGATTACACATGATATAGTTGGGCAACCGGAATCTTTAAATTTTTGCGGCACGTCTTGTTTCAGGATGGCACTCACTTTCTCAGTTAAGGAAATTTTCTTTTAAACACTTTTTCGTCGTTTGGTTGTGCATAAGTCTTTTAGGAATTTAGCATATAAAGGTATCTGTTTTACAACATCAAGCGGAAGAATATTGACTTTCACTTGTTTCAACACCTTTAGGATATCCTGAGAGTTAAATAGACATTTTGGTTCAACCAACCGTTGGAGAAACGGAGCAACTGGCTTTTCTAGAAGTTTCGGTTTAAATTTTTGTGGGGCGCCACTAGATCCATCATTGTTGTCCTCTTCTGGTTCTCGAGGCTTTTCGGGCCTAACCGGAAGGGTTTCATCAATAACTTTCCCACTCCTAAGAGTGGTGATGGATTTAGCGTGCCCTATTTGATTTGAAGAGCTGGGATCACTAACTTCATAATGCGGTTTAGGATTAGGAAGAGGTTGAGCTGGGAAGCTCCCCTTGTTTTCAATCGTATTTTCAGCCTTAAGTTCATGTATTGCTTTTGTAAGGTCTTGAAAGACTTGCATCATACCCTGACTGAAAAGCTCTTGCTTTTGAAAATGTTTTAGAACCAAATCCTCTTGAGGTTTCTCTTGAGTTGGATTTTGTTTTAGGAAACCTTGAGGTGTAGCCGTTGGTCCATTCCTCCAACTGAATTTTGGATGATTTTTCCAACCAGGATTGTATGTATTAGAGGGTGGTCCATTGAAAGGTCTTTGATAGTTATTTACGGCATTAGATTGTTCATTCAATACTTCTCGAAAGGCAGGTATTGAAGGATAATTTTCAGTAGTATGAATGTTGCAATCACAGATGCCGCAAACACTTTCATTAACCTTTTCCTTCTTTCCTTCCATGGCCTCAAATTTTCTGGTGAGATTAGCCACCTTAACGTTAAGATCATCATCATCTTTCAGGAGATATATTCCTCCTTTTTTTCTTAAATGATTTGGCCTAGACATAGTGTTCATCCTTGGGTAATAGTCCCATGATTGTGTTTTTTCAGCGAGACTATCGAGGTAATCCCATACCTCGTCGACATTTTTATTGATGAAAACTTCATTACACATTGTCTCGACCATTTGGCGCATAGAAGATGTTAGCCCATCATAGAAAAAATTCGTAATGCGCCATATTTCAAAGCCATGTTGTGGGCATGCATTAACCAGATCCTTGAACCTTTCCCAACATTGGAAGAATGTTTCATCTTCCTTTTGGGCAAAGTTCATGATTGCTCTCCTGAAGGTAATTGTCTTATGATGTGGGAAAAATTTCTTTATAAATTCCCTCTGCATATCATTCCATGTGCCAATGGATCTAGGACGCAGTGAATGTAACCACGTCTTGACTTTTTCTTTCAAGAAAAATGGAAAGAGTTTCAGTCTAATAATATCCTCAGATACATTAGGGAAGTATAAGGTACCTATGATTTCGTCGAACTCTTTCAGATGCAAGTATGGTTCTTCAGATTTAAGCCCATGGAACTTGGGAAGGAGTTGGATAACCCCTGGCTTGATGTCCATATGTCCTGTATTCGCAGGAAAAATCATGCATGAGGGTGTACTCACCCCCACCGGTTGTAAATAATCTCGTAAAGTACGAGGCGGGGGTGCATGGTGCACCTCATTCTCATTATGTACTTCCTCAACCCTAGGTTGGGGTAGTGCTTGAGGTTGATTTTCAGCCATAACCTCCTCTATCTCGGGAGAATTCAAGTGGTGTCTAGTCCTGCGATGGACAATCAACCCCTTAACTAATCCTCCTTCAGTCACAAGACGTCGAGTGTTGTCGCGTGCCCACTGGGGCATAAAACACACTCAGCCCTCGATTTAAATTCTACCTAGACCTAAGAGAAAAGAAGTAGAAATCTAGAAAATAAAAGGAAAAAATGGAAAGAAGTTACCCAATTTGGAGTCCTAGGTAAAGAATCTGCGAAACAAAACAAAATAAGTTAGTTTATAAAGATAGAAAGTCCTTATTAAAAATAAATTAATTTCTAGAGAAAAGAAGAAATTCCAAAGAAAGAAGAATTAGAAAGAGCTTACTAAATTAGAAGCTTCCTACAAAATCGAAAAATTGAGTTAGTTCTAAAAATCAGATAGAAGGAAGAATAGCAAGTTTCTAAAGTTAGGAAAAATTTCTAATAAGAAAAATAACTAAGCTTCTAAACCTAGAATTAGAAAATTCTAAAAAGAAAATCTAATCCTAAACTAATCATAAAACTAATTAATTTCAGAAAAACGTATCCAACAGTCCCCGGCAACGGCGCCAAAAACTTATTCACTCCCCAAGTGCAGGGTTGTGATGCAGTAATAACTCGGTAAGACCGAGGTCGAATCCCAAAGGATTGAAACCTGTACGTTATCTAAAACTAACTAGAACTAAAACTAGAATGAGATGCAACCTAAATCAACTAGAATTTCAAAGAATAATTATGAAATTATTATCTAAAACTTAGGAGAAATTCAAAGAGAAGGAAACTAGGGATTCAGAGGATCCACTTGTAGAGATCAGAGAGATCTTATGCCTGCTTCATGAAAATTAAACTGAACTGTCATTGATCTAGTTTTTAAAGAGATGAAAGGTATATGAATGAGAATGGATTCCATCACCAAACCATGCCCAGGAGACTATGATAAATAATAGAATTAAACTAATTGCCAACCAATCAACATGTATGAAGTTAGGAAGGGTACTGTCATCCGACCATGCCCAGGAGACGATGGTGAACAACGGGGCTTCTTGACGTCATAAACATCAAAAGAGAAGGAAATATTCAAAGCCATTGTAGACCCATTGTAATTTCAGTCACAACAGACCATTAAAGACTAAAAACATTCCATTAATAAACTTAAATCAATATCAATTCAGTTTTAAACAAAAGGCACAAGCGGAGGATCTCCCATCATGCTACAAGCTTCACCTCTTAGCCCTAGCTAAGAGGTTTACCTACACATAGATGGGCTGAATCCTTGAAATAAAACAAAATAAAAGAAAAAGAAAAGAAGAAAAAAAACACAACTCCCTGTGTCTCTCTCCCTCACGTTAAAACCCTAAGCCAAGATGCACCCACGTCCAAGCTCTTCCTGTGCTCACGTCCAAGCCAAGGATTCCCCTTCTCTATCCTATTCTCTCTCTCTTCTATATCCTTACGAGTCGGTGGTGCTGGAGTGAAAAATAGCAGTCGGTGCGGAGGATTTTCACACTCTGTATACAGCTGAAATCGGTGCGGAGAGGTGCGTAGCAGATTTGGAAACCTCTTGCGTTGATGTAGATTTGGAGTGGCTGATTGTCAAACTCCTCAATCTAACTTCTTGGTGGAGTTTAAGACCCCCGCATGCAGTCTCTGGATGGCTTGGATCGCCGATCCGACAACGATCACGAACGCAGTGGGGCCCACAACTGTCCTATTTCGTGGAGTGCGCGATCTCACTGTGTGACCGTTTTACGCTGTTGAAGTCAGTGGGCCCCTGATCATCCTCATATGGAAAATTCAGTTCGTCCAATGGATTCCCCTCACAAAATCGGTCAGACATGGATGATTTTTGGATCTGTTTCGACGCGGCCTACGAAGTTTTGATTCAGCCGTCCGTCAAGCGTTTGAACAATAGAAAACCGATCTCCTTTGTCTTCTTCAATTCTGACACCTAGGACATGTTTGTAAGGCCCTTTTAAGCCTGATGGATGGTCCTGATTAACTGAATCATGGAGCATGGTGGCCCACAAAACTCGTCCGTAGGCTCTGTTGCGAAACAGAGCCTGCGCGTTCAGCGCTGGGATAATTGGTGGGCCCCAGATCGATGTCGGGTGGAAAATCCCCGCCGTCCATTATCTTTAGGACAAAAAATCCTTCAAACAGGCAGAGTTTGAGCTAAATTCGATGCGACCCACAAGATGTTACTGTCCACCGTCCTTGTGATCTTGAGCGTCTAATTTTTCATGATTGGATGCATGAGACCCAAAGGTTAACATGGTTGTGGTCGTACCCACTTCCCGAACACCGTGAACAGATCGGATTTTCAAGATCCATGATGGGTGGACCCCACTAATATCAAACGGACGGACAGCGTCTGCCGCTGCCCGTTTTATTAAGATTTTGAAAGTGGCACGGGTCAGCGCCTGCTGACCGCGTGCATTGGTTCTATGTTGTTCGGGAGTGCACTGTATGGTGCACTCTACTTACATAAGGTGGGCCCCGCCTTGAGTGATATACAAAATCCAATCCATCCATCCACTTTGTCATATCATTTAACCCGTCAAGACTAATTTTGAAGCATATCCAGATAACAAGTGGGCTCTAGTTGGATGATTTGTTGTTGATCTGGCCGTTGGGACACTTCCACAGGGATCAAACCGATGAAATTCGACATGTATGGTTAATTTATGGTCTTTAGACCATGTATGAAGTTTCAACTCAATTGGATGGTGAGAAACCTGTGATCTTGTACTCTGGATGATTTTTGGGTCACTTAAGCTTCAGTTTCTCGGTTTTCTTCAATCCCTAGCATGTGATTTTGTCGATCTTAGCCCCCTGGAGTCCTGTAACTTGCCTTGGTGTATCTTGAGCACTAAAATCATGTTTTTAACACCCATTTTCAGTTCAAGCTCATAAAGACACCCTGCATCACAAACACGATTAAACGAGCCATTAAACAGTATCTTGTTCATAAATCTAGGAAATAATCGGGGTCTAATATGTAATATTTGACCCTCAATACTGAGTGATATGCGCTGAGGCCGAGCCAAGTAAAGAACAAACGGTGTAATATTAAATACCATACTTACGTATTGTGAGAGGATCCGACCTCGAAAAGCTCGGGATCGAAAAATATTCCTAAACAATCGAAAACTAAATTAAATCTCTCGAAAATATGGGAGAGAATCCTTGTACACCGGGACTTCTCATGCTTATATAAAGAAAGTTCTTCAGGAAGCAAAGGTACGCAAAAAAAACCATAGAACCTCTTCTTCCTAAACTCTTACTGACTTAAGCATCGGTGGTTCTCTTGCTCTAGCCAGGGTTCCCTTTTCCTTATGTTTCAAGAAAGGAGCTCGGGAAGAGGCAGATCTAGTTTTTTGCATCAACAGTTTGGTGAAAGTTTCTAATCTTAAAAATAAAAAGCTAAGTTAGTTTCTAAAAAGAAAAAAATTTCTAAAACTAGAAAATAGAAAGTTACTTAAAAGAAGAATCTAAATCTAAAATTAGAAAATAGAAAATTTCTAAGAAGAAAGCCTAGAATTAGAAAATTCTTAAAAAATAGAAATTAGAAAAAGTAGAGAATTTTAGAAAGGGATTACCAAAATAGAAGTTCAAATCAGAACCCTACAAAACAGGAAATATGTTAGTTTCTAAAATAAAACAAAATAAAAACTTTAACCTATAGTTAGTAAAATCCTAAGGCTATGAATTATGATAAGAGAGAATCCTAAATCCAATTTGGACCTAAACAGTCCCCGGCAACGGCGCCAAAAACTTGATGTTTTAATTTAAACCAATCTGATTTAAATGATTTTAACTCGCAAGTATACGAATCAGATGTAGATATGGTACGTATTACGAGATCGTTCCCACGAGGACTGGTTGTCACAATTTGAAAGTTAAGACTCTTCTTAACTAATTTAACAAAGAGTTTAGGTAATGATTAAGAAAACTAAACAAAAATCAATAAACAAGTAACTAAGAGTAGTGAGTAAAATCCAATCAATGAGAAGATTAGGACTTTCAAATCCACCCTTAACTATCATAACCCTTATTTTACCTGTTGATTTATCCTAATTCAGATTGATATAAATTTAATAAACAAAGCACATCCTATATCCTTGGTCAGGCACACAGAATGGATAATCCTTTAAAGCAGATGGATCACGTCTTTCCATCCATGGTCAGCCATGGAGAGATGTAAATCCTGTTTCTTCCTCTATAGGAGACCTGTTCATGGTCAGACACAAGCACCTAGAATAATATTACAAACAACATCCATATCTAAACTTTGGTCGAGCTCATAGAATGGAGAAGTATGAAAATCTCAGGAAAGCACACTAGAAAAAGAACCAAATCAATCCAATTAAAATAAATTTAACATAAACAAGAGTCAATCAAATTAGGGGCTTCATCTCAGCCCTAGCTAAGAAGAATTAGCTATCCATAAAATTAATTAGAAAAAAAGAAATATAAAATAAAAATATTAAAAATATCTCCCTTATCTCTCTTCTTCCTTCTTCTCTCTCTCTTCTCTTTCTTCTCCTTGGCTCTGGATCTTCCTTCCTAGCTCTCCCTAGGCTCTGGCCCTCCTTGGCTCTGGATCTTCCTTCCTAGCTCTCCCTAGGCTCTGGCCCCCCCTGTTCAAACCGAGACCCCTTGCTTTTATAGCTGTGAAGGGCGGTGGCGAGGCTGGAGTCGGTTGAAAAA
The DNA here is from genome assembly GCA_037074715.1 of Magnolia kwangsiensis. Taxonomy (NCBI): domain Eukaryota; kingdom Viridiplantae; phylum Streptophyta; class Magnoliopsida; order Magnoliales; family Magnoliaceae; genus Magnolia; species Magnolia kwangsiensis. The sequence goes on along the minus strand of CM073577.1, from coordinate 2,542,718 downwards.
GCTTTCGCAGCAGCAACAATGCAACTCCCTTATGCAGCTGAATTCGGGGCTTCTAAAAACTCATTTTCCCTGCATGTTGTCCGTGAAATCAATGTCCCCTGGGACGGTTTTGAGTGGCCTACACGATGGACGTTTCAGATCTGCCACATGATCAACAACCATGATCATACAATCGGCCAAACAACGTCGGTTTTGGACGTTGAAACCGAGCCTGCGTAACAGGCTTTACGCTGCAACATTGGTGGAGCCCATTAATGGTGTCAGGTGCAAGATCTACGCCGTCCACTGGATTCAGGATGAAATTTTGGTTAGTAATGCACAGTGTTTATGGTCTGTTGATGCGGCCCATGAGATATTCTTGCTGCCGTCCATTCCGAGCTTGAACGCTTAAAAATCAATCCTCGCTGTATTCTGAAAAAGCGCCACCTAAGCGTTGGTAAGAGGCACCGTGTGAGACTGATGGATGGTCCGGATCGGCGAGTTGTGTCACGCTAGTGGCCCATACGCGTTCGTCCGATGCTCTATTCGCAGACGCTGGAAACGGAAGTTTCCGTTTTTGTTTTTGTTTTGAAATCAGTCGGTGGGGTCCACGTTGCTTTGGTATTAAGAAATCTACCCCATTCATCAGATCCGTGACGAGATTTCGGTGCCGGATGGGTGGTTTTGGTCAATTGTTGATGCGGCCCAAAGAAGAAAACATGTTGTAATGCAAATTGTAAGACCCGTATCTTGGTCCGTACCTTTCCGTACACTTCCGCGGTCTTACCGGTCGAATTCCGGCAACTTTCGACCCTTAACGGATATCGACGCGCGACCCGGATTCATGTACCGACAACCCGAGTCGACTCAACCCGAGACCAATACCATAGCGACCGCGCCGTCGTTGCGGTTTCGATACCGCGACTCACGCGCCGAGCCGATACCCTGATCAAGAGATATGAGCCAACGTTCGGTGCGAGAAAACGCCGCGCGTTGCGAAAACTAAGAGAATCTCAACGATGTGTCACATCAATCACATCAATCCCATCAATCAATCACCCATCAACCCATCACATGTCAAGTACACATCACTCTCACCCATTTTCCCAAGCAACCACAAAAGTCTTCACATCTCATACCTCTCTTACACAAAAAGCCTCAAAAGTCTTCACAACCCATACCTCTCTTACACCAAAGCCTCAAAAGTCAAGCTTTTCTTACACAACCATCACTCACCCATCCATCCATCACTCTCTCTCTCTCCCTTTACATCACTCTCTCTCTTTCTCTCTTTCTCATTTCAATCTCCAAGCAATCTCCAAGCACCATACGTATGGAGTTTTGCAAAACCTCCTAAGCTTCAAGTGGCCCACCTTCCTACCCCAAAGATCTCCCATCTCAACCCTCCACTCTTCATCTTAGCCATTAAAGTTGAAGACAAGGTGCCAAGGAACCCCTAGGAGCGAGAAGATCAGACGGTGGGTGCTTCTATAGGGTAGATTTTTCTTATTTTTATGGTGGACCAAGTGAGGCCCACCGATCAATGGTGTGGATCTCACTTGGGACCCTTATTTGTGGCCGATGGACCACTTGGATCATCATGATCATTCCATGATGGGGCCATTCTCCATGGACCCCATCATGATGTTTATTTCTTTAAGAAAGGTCATCTAGACCGTCCATAACGGTGGAGAATGGATCTCCACCGTTGATTTATAATTTTGATGGTCCCATGATCAAAGGGATCCATTTATTGTATGTTTCATTGCAAGGGAGGACCCATAATGACGGGGTCCCTCCATCACAAGCCGTGTCCCACTCTCCATCTCTCTCTCTCCCTTTTATTTCTTTTTATTTTGCTTTATTTTATTTTATGGGATAGGGTGGTGTGGCCCACTTGAATGGACACCACTAGAATGCATGTTGTGGACCCGATCCATTTTTAGGTGTGGCCCACCATGTATGTGCATGAGGTAGCCATGTGATGGCCCACCTAATCAGGGCCCACCCCAATGCATGGTTTTATTTTATTTGTATTTCGTTATTAAAAAAATAAATAAAATAAAATCAAACTGTCCAGCGTCTGAGACGCTGGACGTCCCTGCCCAAGCAAAGAACAAAAAGGGAAAGCTTAGGTGGGCCGGCTTATGCAGGCCCCACCTTGATACATGTGTTCAATCCATGACGTTCATCCTCTTTATCATATAATTTTAGGCGTTGAGCCAAAGAAAGAGGTCCATCTGACGTTCAGGCGGGCCATACCATAGAAAACGATATTTTTATCCTTCAAAGGCCTTTAGTGGACATTTTGTTGTGTCTACACTCCAAATCAATGGCAAAAGTGGGGTTTGTACGGCCTGTTTGGACCCTAGAATCAAGTGGGCGGAGTGGATTTCACAGAAGTGGGCCCCATGTATGATTTTTTTTAAAAAGGAAAGAAAAAAAAAAAAAAAAAAAGGTGCAGCAGCGCTGCCACCGTCTGAAGCAGCAGGCGCTGCCTGCATTGGATGGACGGACGAGTGGGGTCCCACGGCTGCTGCCGTGGGCCCCACCATGATCTTTGTTTGACATCCAACCTGTTAATGAGGTGGGCCACCCTCTAAAGTGGCTCCCCTCCAAGAATGAAACAGATCTAAAACTCAGGTGGCCCACATCACATGAAACAGTGTGAATGAACGCCTTCCATTGAATTCTTTACCGAGGCCCACAGAAGTTTCGAATCAAGCTGAAATTTATGTTTTTCCGTTCATACAGGTCTGAGTGACCTTATGAACGGGTTGGCTTTCAAATATACATCACGGTGGGCCCTACGTGGGACCCACCTCTGTTTGGTTAGGGAAGAAAAAGAAAGGAAAGAAAAAGAAGGTAAAAAAAAATAAAAATAAAAATAAATAAATAAATAAAATAATAATAATAAAAATAAAATAAAAGCAAGGGCCACGTGCCCTCCTCTCTCTACATTTCTCTCTCTCTCCATATCTCTCTCTCTAGCGTTAGTGGGCCGTGGGCCCCACATCTTGTGTGTTCCGGGCCATGCCGTCCATCTGTTTTGATGGTGGGGTCCACTGTCATCTGACGCCAGCAAGTTTTGTGGGACCCACCATTACGCATATATATATTATATTATATATTATATATTATATGTTTTATGTATTTATGTATGCCATATAATTTAAATGTATATTTTATAATATAAAAATGGTAGTGGGCCCTAGGCCATGTGTCCCTATGAATAGTTTGGATGGAAATAAATGTTTTGTACGGCCCATGGGTCGGGACCCTTTGAATTTCAAAAGGCCTATGGGCTAGGCCCACTTGATTTATAAAATGCTTATGGGCTAGGCCCATTTGATTCATTTTTGGCCTAAGAGCTTAGGCCCATTTGATGTGTTGTAAGTCCATGGGACTAAGCCCATTTGATGTACTTCAAGGCCCACAAAATTAGACCCATTTGTTGCATTTTTAAAGCCCATGGAAGTAGGTCAACTAATATATGTAAGGCCATTGAACTCATGATAGGTTCATGGGTTGAGGCCCACTTGATCTACATGTGGGGCCTAATTGGTGTGCCCATTTGATGCAAATTAGACTCATATGACTAGGCCCAATCGATGTAATCCAAGGCCCACGGGTTTTGACCCATTGCAATGCACATAAGACCCATTGGTGTGGCCCATTTATGTGGCCCATATGAAGAATAAAAGGCCCATAGGATATGGCCCATTTGATATATATGTAAGGACCAATGGGGACAACTTACGGTCCATTGCAATGTGTGAATCCATTATAGTCTAAAGTACCGAGGTTTTCAAAGATCGTGCCTTGGGAGCAATGTTGGTTTGATGTCCACATTGCGAGTGTGATGCTGGTTGGATGTCCACATTACGACTCTCCTCAGGGCCCATTACTTGCCGTACTTGCTGTGAATAGGCCATCCGGGCCCATCTGCATTGTAAGATAATTCATTTTATTATAACATGTTTAGTATAGTTTCATGACTCATGATCATACGCATCATATGTATGCTTGATATGAGGATTGACTGATCATAGCATATGCCTTCGGGCAGGTTGTTTATGGGCTCCTGGTTAGGCAGTGTTGCCCTACATGAGCGCACGATATGCGCAGGATTTGATGCATGACTGGATAGTGTGAATCATGCATATCGCATTTCGTATGACATGGATATTGTACGCCCTAGCGACATCAGGGCCGTAGCCTCCACAGACGCATCGTGGTTGGCAGGATTGGATACCGGAAATCTTATTCTACATGGGGTACGATAGATATCCCTGGGTGAAAGTCCCTAAACCCTTATGGTACCAAGAGGTTGCTCCAACGTCTAGATCGAGTGGGTAGATGAGCGTTGAGTGCCGAATACCAGACGGTTACGCTCTCCACTGTGTCGTGGTCGGTTGGAAGGGGGTACGGCCTTACCCGCCCGAGTGTAGGGGGCAATGCTAGGCTGAGTCTGACCAGCTCGAGGAATGGGTCCGCTATCGACGAGTCGCGCCCGATATTGGCAGACGGATAGTGAGGTCTCTTCCACTTACCTTATTACGCGCGATGTGGCGGCAATCTGGTTTAGAGTGTACTAGACCCCGGTGATATTCCATACTTTGAGCTGTATTGATGTGTGGACATTGATGAGTATCTGTATGCTTGAGTTGCATTATACATTGCATGGCCTTGGGGATGGCCGATACCATTCATGTCTTGCATCGCATAAGCCTTGGTACGGCTCATGATATTATGTTTCCATTTGCATATTCCGCATTACTCTGACATTGCATTCATATTACTACCTTGCGCACACACTTTCACCACCCTCTAAGCTTTCTGTAAGCTTATGCACGACCGTTGCGTGCAGGTGACGTTGGACTACAGCAGCGTTGAGGCAGGAGCGCGTCGCTGATCATTTTGGAGTTTTCTGTTATTTACCATTGTATTCCCCTTTATGCTCATTGTACTTGTAAAAATTTTTAATCATAGTGGAAATGTAATGGAGTGCTTGGTTGTTGTTTGTGGGTTATGCCTTTGGTTATGCTTATTACGAAACAAACTGGTATTTGAAATCCTCCTCGTAGCATCCCAGGATCGGAACCTGGCGAATGGGAGCTAGGTGCCGAGAATGGGGTTCTACGGAGGCTGTCGGCGCCGGATTCGGCGATCGGGAATTTTGTGAGCCCGGTTTTCGAGTTTGGGGCGTGACACAAATAGACGGTCCTTTTGTGTTGCTATGATTCGCACATGCTCGTGTATGACTGACAAAGGTCAGCATGAGTTTGACCAGATCGAGGCCCTCTAAAATATGGAAGGCTTGGATCTTTAGAATATGTGATGAGTGGGGCCCACTAGCAATCAACCGATGGCTCTGTTTTGAACTTTCGCTGACGTGAATGGAAATTTCTAATTTGAGTCGGTCAACACTCTGTGTATATATGTACATAATGCACACCCATCTCAGATGGGGTCCACTGTGATGTTTATGAGAAATTTGATCCGACCATCTGATTGGTCTCCTCATTTAAGGCGTCGATACTAAATTTGAGGCAATTCCAGATATCAGGTGGGCCCGGAATCGACAGTTTATAGGCTGATCTGTCAGTTGGAGCACTTTCATAGTGATCCGAGAGCTGAAATTTGAAATGTACAGTTAATTTATAGCCTTTAGCTCATGTATAAAGTTTCGAACGGATCAGATGGTGGGAACCCTGTGATCTTGCATTCTAGCTGATTTTCGTGCCCGTTTAATGCAATCAGCTTGATTTTCTCGGATCCCTGACATGTAATTTCTTCAATCTTAGTCCTTTGGAGTCCGTTCCCTGCTCTGGTATCCTTGGAGCACTAAATCCATGCTTTTAATATACTTTTTCAATCAACGCTCTTTATTTCATCCTACAACAAAACACAATGAAACTATGACATTAAGCATTATCATGTTGGTAAAATCTGGTAATAATCGGGGTCTAATATGCAATATTTGACCCTCATCAGTCGTCTGTGGAAAACGATACAAAAAGTCGTTTCTTCACATTTTATCTAAAGAGTTGTGTAAACCATCTTTAATGGCGAGAACTACGAGAAGAACGGGCCCTGAAGAGCCAAGTGACGCTATTGCCGTTGGAGCCGACCCTGGATAAGCAGGGATAAGCACAGATGGTGCAACCCAGGGGGCTCAGAATCAACCCGACAACCGAGAGAATGAATGGTTGGATCGGAAAGTCAAAGAGCTCAGAGCTGACATGGCTGTTATGAAACGACTGTTAGAACAAATGCACCATCAGCAAATGCAACAGTTTCATCAAAGTCAAGCGGTAAATGTCCCGGATCAAGTGGCTGACCCTCAGCCCACTAGTTCACGATCTCTCCCTCAGCCGAGTCAGCCTCATGGTCCGACCGAACCACTTCCCGCTCATTCAGAAACCGTCGTGTTTCCCCCCACTAATCTCCGACATTAGATAGATCGGAAGAGGCGTAACTGACTTCCGGATGAGGGTATGGCAGAGAGTGACGAACCATGAAAAGTTGAACTCCAGGACTTCAAGAAAGATTTACGGGAAAAGATGGCGGATATGAAACAGGGTCGAGACATTCGACAAACCCGGCTCGAAGCAAAAACATCTCCTTTCATTGATGAGGTAATGAAGGCTCGACTACCGAAAATGTTTCGTTTACCGCAAATTACACCTTTCACCAGTAAAATCGACCCATCTGAGCATCTCGAATGCTTTCAGACATATATGAAATTGCAATATGCTTCAGACACCGTGATGTATTGGGATTTTTCTCTTATCTTAGTAGATGTGGCTCGCCTTTGGTTTAAACAGTTAAAATCAAATTCGATCAGTTCGTTCGCCGAACTCAGCGAAGCCTTCCTCACCAACTTCATTGGCGGAAAAAAGAAGTTAAAACCCCCTACCCATCTGAACAACATAATTCAGAAGGAGGGAGAGCTACTAAAAGATTCATTAAGTATTTCAACTTCAAATCATTAGAGGTTTGGAAACATTCGGAAGAAACAACACTCAATTCGCTTATGCAGGGTGTGAGAGACAAGTCCTATCTGACATCGTTAGATAAAAATTCACCGATAACACTGGCCGAGTTTATGGCTCGGTCAGATAAATATATTGATGCTGAGGAAACAAGGATCTTACGAGAGGCTGCCCAAAGCGTAAAAATCTGGACCAAAGAGTCAACCAAAAAAGAAGTTTACTCGGTTGGGGGAAAGAAGCGTAAGGACGACCAAAATCGCGACGAGCGAAAATTAAGCAAACGTTCCGACATAAAATTTTTCACTTATACTCTACTCAACAAACCGCAGGAACAAGTGTTGATGAAGATCAAGGGTGAGGGATTCGTTAATTGGCCAAGTAAGCTTCGAACCAATCCCAACCGACGAAATAAAGATAAGTATTGTCACTATCATCGTGATCACGGGCATAACACGAGTGATTGTATTCATTTGAAGGAAGAGATTGAGTGACTCATCCGCGAAGGCCGACTCACAGAGCATATCGAAAAGGCTGGGGCGTCAGAGGTCCGCTCAGTTCACAACCGACCAATGGAAGAAATTTGAACTATCATCGGTGGTCCCCAAGGCAGAGACGATTCAAATAATGCTCGAAAGAATCATGTCAGGAGTATAAGCCGACCCGAGTCCGAACTCCTAATCATCGCTCCACCTTCAAAGGAAAGAAAGAAAGAAAAGTACTATGTCACGTTAACCGATGAAGATGCTCGAGGCATCCATCATCCTCATGATGATGCCCTAGTCGTCACTCTGACGATCGTTAACCGAAAGGTATTCCGTATATTAGTCGACACGGGATCGTCAGCTAATATACTGTTTACCCAGGCATTTGAAAAAATGGGAGTGGAACGCTCGACACTATGACCGGTTCATACTCCATTAATCAAATTCTCAGGAGGGAAGATACTCCCGGAAGGAATTATCTCACTGTCGCTCACTGCCGGGAGTCCTCCACATCAGACGACTATAATGGTCAACTTCTTGTTAGTTGATCAATCGTTTGTCTACAATGTTATACTCGGTCGACCTTCTTTGAGTCTACTACAAGCCGTAGTATCTACATACCATCTCTCCATGAAATTTTCAACTGAGTTAAGCATTAGAGTTGTCAAAGGAGATCAGTAAGATGCGAGACGATGCTACGCAACAGCTGTAAAGGTACCTGTCGAGAAAGCTCAAGCCGAGATATCAACGATAGAATCACTGAATCCTCGAGTCAAGACTCACGAGCGAGGGCAGCCAGTCAAAGATCTCATTTCGGTACCCTTGGTTGGATCCGACACATCGAAAATGATATAGATTGGCTCGTCTTTTCAATCACCATTGAAAGACCGTTTGATATCTCTGCTCCGACGATACGCCGACATATTTGCATGGAGTCATGAAGACATGCCGGGGATCGACCCTTCAGTAATCACTCACCGACTTAACATCGATCCGACATATCGACATGTCTGACAAAAGCGACGTCCTCTTGGCCAAGAAAGGTACTCCATCATTGAAGAAGAAGTTGACAAGCTCCTCAAGGCAAACTTCATAGAAGAGATATACTACCCAGAATGGGTAGCTAATGTCGTACTGGTGAAGAAAGTCAATGAAAAGTGGCGGGTCTGTATTGATTATATCGACCTAAACAAAGCCTGCCCAAAGGGTAGCTTTCCTCTACCGAGGATAGATCAGTCGGTGGATAGTACTGCGGGGCATGAGTTACTTAGTTTTATGGATGTATATTCAAGATATAATCAGATTATAATGAATGAATCCGATAAATCAAAAACTACCTTTATCACGGACAAAGGTCTTTATTGTTACCGAGTGATGCCTTTTGGTTTGAAAAATGCTGAAGCAACTTACCAAAGATTAGTAAACAAAATCTTTGATCGGTTAATCAGTCGAACCATGGAAGTATACATAGATAACATGCTCGTCAAAAGTATACATGCGACCGATCATAGAGCCGACCTAGAAGAAATGTTCCTGATCTTGCGCAAGTTCCACATGAAGCTGAACCAGAGTAAATGTGTCTTTGGTATAAGCTCAAGCAAATTCCTGAGATTCTTAGTAAACTAGAGAGGGATCGAAGCAAACCCGGAGAAGATCAAAGCATTATTCTATATGGAATCTCCAAAGACGATTAAAGACGTACAAAGATTGACTGGACGAGTTGCGACACTTAATCGCTTCCTATCCCGAGCTACTGATAAATGTCTCCCATTCGTTAAACAGTTGAGGGGACGACAAATATTGGATTGGACAGAAGAATGTGAAGCAGCATTCTAGCAATTGAAGTCGTATCTCGGTTCTCCACCTCTCTTATCAAAGCCCAAACCAAGAGAATCTCTGTTGTTATACCTTACGGTGTCCGAGGCAGCGATTAGCTGAGCTTTGATACGAGAACATGAAGAAAAATAATTATCGATTTACTATGTCAGCAAGGCGCTCTTATCAGCAGAAACGAGGTATCCACTCTTGAAAAAAGTGACCCTAGTCTTAGTCATCTCCTCGCGTTGACTTCGGCCATATTTCTAAGCCCATACCATTATCGTTATGACCGACCTTCCGCTGCGACAGATTCTACAGACACCAGAAGCATCCGGTCGACTTACAAAATAAGCGATTGAACTTAGCGAGTTTGACATTCAATACAAGTTGAGAGTGGCAATCAAAGGCAAGGCCATAGCAGATTTTATTGTTGAACTCACAGCACACACGGACATAAGTGTGACCATGCCAGTTGAAAGATCGACGATTGCTTTACCCGCGTCATCGCCCGACCCCACTCCTTGAAAGCTATTTGTCGATGACTCCTCCAACTCTAAGGCAAGCGGGGCAGGAGTGGTACTAGAAACTCCCGATCAAACCTACATGCAATATGCCTTAAGATTTAGATTTCAAGCCTCGAACAATACAGCAGAGTACGAAGTACTTTTACTCGGCCTCCGACTGGTGGCCAGTCTAGGTGTAACACATCTCGACATTTTTAGCGATTCTCAATTAGTTGTCAATCAAGTCACCTGTATATATCAAACACGGAAAGAACAGTTGAAAGCGTATATGGAGAAAGCTAAAAAACTGATTGGCAGCTTTCAGCGTTGTTTTGTCACTCGGATCCCTCAGACGAAAAATGCCAAAGCCGACCTACTAGCGAAGCTAGCCTCTGTCGATGAAGACGACATACGTAGGTTTGTCCCGATTGAGTACGTTACTAAACCGAGTATCTCTGACTCAGATAACTCGACCATACTCACCATTGATTCGAGATCTACTTGACTTGACCCGATCGTCCGATATCTCGATAGTGGAGAGTTGCCTGAAGATCGTGTGGAGACTCGACGATTAAAGATCCGAGCTTCTCGTTATACCATGCTCAACAGAACACTATATAAGAAGGGTTACTATACTCCATTACTATCATGCCTAAAACTCGAAGAAGTCGATTATGTATTACGAGAGATCTACGAAGGAATTTGTGAGAATCACTCGGGCGAACGATCTCTCGCACACAAAGTCTTGCATCAGGGATACTACTGGCTGACAATCCAGCATGACACTCGTAAATTCATCCAAAAATGTGATAAATGCTAGCAATTCATGGTCATTCCGAGATAACCCCCTGAAGAGTTGACTCCCATGAGCGATCCTTAGCCCTTTGCGCAATGGGGAATCGACATCATCGAACCCCTCCCTATGGGAAAGGGTCAAACTAAGTTCACAGTCGTGGCAGTAGATTACTTTACAAAATGGGCCGAGGCAAAACCGTTGGCGAAAATAACTAAACAGAAGATTACTAACTTTGTATGGAAGAACATTATCTGTCGGTTCGGTATACCTCGGACTATTGTAACCGATAATGGAAAGCAGTTCGACAACAGAAGTTATCGCGAGATGTGTGATAATCTCAAAATACGGAATGTATATTCCTTGCCACATCATCCTCAGGCGAATGGGCAAGTTGAAGCAGTCAACAAGATCATTAAGAAGCATCTTTGAACCAAACTAAGCCAAGCCAAAGGAACATGGGCCGAGGAACTCCCGAAGATATTGTAGGCATAACGGACTACAGCCCGAACCGCTACAGGAGAAACCCCATTCTCCCTTGCTTATGGCGGTGAAGCCGTCACACCAGTTGAGATTGGAATGCCTTCGGCCCGAGTCAGCTCGTTCAATGAAGGAGAAAATGAAGAACTTCTTGCACTCAGACTCGACCTTGTGGATGAACAGAGGGAAGAAGCTCGACTACACATGATGGCTCGGCAGCAACAAGTGGCTCGGTTTTATAATGCCCCAGACATGCTTCTTCGAAAAACTTTCCTGAACGCCAAGGAAGTTGGTTCAAGCACATTAGGGCCCAATTGGGAAGGTCCTTATGTCGTCTCAAGCACTGTTCGGCCAGGAACATATCAATTGGAGGACTTGACAGGGCAGCTGCTGCCTCATCCATGGAATGTCGAACATCTAAAAATCTATTACCCTTAATGTCGGTATGACAAAGCAATAAAAAAGATTCAAAGAGGACGAACATGTAAACTGATTCAATGAATAAAACGAAAACTGAATGAGTTCATTTATCAGACTGTTTGTTACATCGGGTTACATTTTGCTTCAGCAGTACAAAAACTAGATCAGGAAAGGGTTACAAGTAAAAGAAAGATCGGACATAACGAGTAAATTGTTCCCTCGGCTAAAAATGGAGCTGATGATGGTGCCGAGATGATGCTGGCGTGAGTGCCAAAAATGGAACCGATGATGGTGCCGAGACGATGTTGGCGTGAGTGCCAAAAATGGAGCCGATGATGGTACCAAAATGGAGCTCATAATGGTACCAAAAGACCGAGCACTAGGACTCATCAAGCACCACTCGGGGCGACCTCTGGAGTAGGAATCGTTTCAGACTCGGCCACGACACCAGTAGCAGTCTTAGCAGACTCCGCCGGATCCTCGGGAGGGCCTTCTACTGCTTCATCACTTGGATGCAAGTAAAATACTCGCTCTGATATACGCAGTCTCTCTCATCCTCAAACTCCGGAGACTCGAGAAAGTCTTTTACGGCCTTCTTCCCAGCCTCTTTTGTGGCCATCTCGAGCACCCCTCTTGTCTCGGCTTTAAGCAGAGTCAGCTTTTCCTCGGAGGCTTCACGAGCAAGTCGATGCCGCAAACTCTCATCCTGCGCTTCTTTCAATAGGAGAGCCATCCGAACAAACTCAGCCTTACTATCTTCAGCCGCCTTTTTGGCAATGCTCAACTCGCTAGTCAATCGGCCGACCTAACCCGAGGAGATTTTTAGTTGAGCCTCCGCCTCTGCTGCTCGTTTCTGAGCCGCTTCGACCTCCACCACTACCCTCTGAGCCTTTTCATCCTCATACAGATCTATGCTAGCTCTCAGTAGGCAAGGAGCAAGCTGCATAAAAGAAAAAAAAAAGGAGGGTCAAGTCAGGATAGCAATATAAAGGATGAACAGCCGATACATAAGTTCGAGTTTCACCTCAAGCAGAATCTTTGCCGCATAAACAAGTATCCGACTCCCGGGAGCTTCGAAGAGAGAGCCGAGCTCGTTCTCGCTCCCACGAGAGATAGCCCAAGGGACCATATCCATCACGGTCCTATGGAAGAACAACTAGTCCTGTGGGTCTGAATCTCCCCTTGAAGTCTCACCCCTATACTCTTCTCTTCGTCTTGAGACCTTCTCTGCAACAGGTCCTGGCTTGGGAATGGCCTGGGACTCGACAAGAATACTCGCATCATCTGCCCTCTCTTCGGGGTCAGAGAGAACGACGACGGTCGGGACGGATGGAGCAGAAGAGGTTGAAATAGATGGCCCTGTGGCCGAAGGAACGGTTTTCGCCCTCTTTGGAGGACAAGGCTCCGACAAAAGCACCGATCGAGGAGGAGCCTTCAATTTGGATGTCGGCTTCAGAAGAGGACGAGCTTCAGCCATTTATGCGTCAGACAGAACAAGATCAGAAAAGTTCAAGGAGAATGACTGATGAAACTAGAGTAACGCGAGGGTACCTGTCACGGGCGAATCCAAGCCCGAAAGAAGAAGACGTTTTGGTTATAAGAAAGACTTCCAAAACCGATCCTCAGAACTTATCTTCCACAAATCCTTGATCCGAGCTAAAGCATTTTTTCTTAGCTTCGGCTGCTTTTTGGAGATCACTGCAGAATGAGCTTAGTCAGACTCCGAAGGATTGTAAAGTAAAAAGACAGATAAAAGAGCATGCTGAGTCACCTGCTTCAGAGAAGGCCCGAGGGACGAGAGGCTCGAAAAGTCCAGGCTCGGCAGTCTCCCAACGGCCGCAAACCCAGAATCACTTCTCTTTCCAGTACTTGTTAGAAGTAGGAGGGTCGGTTATCAAAGAGCCGTCCTTGTTCCGCCAAGCGCTTAAAAGTACCAACCCAGATGCGAAACGTGCAGCCGTACTTGGTATAGATAAAAAAACTCATCCATGGACAACGCATCCATGGACAGAGGGGGCTGTTCAGCCCCAGCCCACAACACCGCACATCCAAACAAGTTCCTCCATCCATTCGAAACTATCTGTCAGGGAGCAATTTGAAGTCAGGAGAGAAAATCCCGAGTGACAGGCTGCAAGGGCAAACGCAAGCTACATTGCATGGCAATTTAAAAAATTACGACCATCCCAGGAGGAGGATGGTCGGGCAATTCATCTGGGAGTAGAAGTTGAAGAATTACCAAGTCAGTAACATGATACCCGACTCTAATCCTATCCAAATCCGCCTCAGTCAAGAGCGAGAGGATCAACCCTTTTCGCTCATCTTCAGCCCCTTCACTCTCTGCAGCCTCTTCTTCGGCAGCCACTCCTTCTTCAGCTATTGATTCTACTAACCGAGCTGATCTCCATAGGGGAACCGACTCAGCAGTTCTCTCATGCTCGGTCCGTACCGACCTCCTAAGAGAGGCCGACTCAACCATCTCTTCCGATTCTATTTTCTCTTCCGCATTATTCCCAAAAAAGTAAAGAGTACGTCTACCAGGAGCATGTCTTAAACCAGAAGATCCTGCTGAAGCAAAACATTCCGCTAAAGCCCCACTGGACTGCCTGACATTAAGTTGGAAGGCTTCATTGGCATTCATTGCCATCTCTGCCAGTAGGGAGGGTGATTTCGAGACATTCCAGAGGTGTCTCGTTTCACCCTCGTCATCGGAATTCCCCTCCCAAGGACTCAAAGATTGCATTATCGCTAGAAATTAAGAGAGAGGGAAGAGAGAAGACTCACCGAAAAGGCGGAAGGCGCACGAAGAAAAAGGACAAAACGATGAAATGAAACAGTGGGTTACTAGCACAAGAAAGGCACAACGATGGGGGAAAAGAAAGGAAAGAAAAAGGAAGGAGAGACAAGGAAGAAGATCGGGCGCGGGCGCAAAATTGGGAAATTTGAGCCCGCCCGAACTTTTATAGCCAAGCTACGTGGCGAGGCGTATTAAAGGAGGAGTCGAATCGGCACTTGCAGCGACTCCCCTGCTCGACACGTGGCGCACGTCGACTGATGCCGGTAACATCTTCGTTACGTATCTGATGATCATAGGTCGATGAAGCGACCTGACGGTTGTCCGCTCGTGCAACCTCAAGTAATGAAACGTCGTACGTTGAGGACGAGATAAGAAGCAATAAATGTTTCATCATAACTTTAGTCCCCAAAATAAACCGACTAAGCAAATCATTACTCCTTCATGTTGACACGGCTAACACAAGGAGTAGGGGGCTTACTGTTGGGAAGGAAAAATAACAAGTCTGGAAACTCTGTACTGAATGAACCGACATTGCTTACATTGTCTGAAGCAAGACAAAACTGAGAATAAAATGCCAAAGGAGAGACTTAGCTCGGATCTGTGTGATTCGAATCCCGACCGAAGCTGAAAAGTCAGGAACCATAGGCATAATATGAAAGACGCATGAAGTTGACTCGGCCAAAGAGTCAGCAACGTCTGAAGAGACCGAGTGAGGTCCTAAAAGCTAAAAGTCACCTGACCGACCATAAAACTGACCTACGAAAGGGCAGTTAGTGTCGGCTTCAAACTAAGAAGGGACGTCGGAATTAACCTGACTCTGTTTCGTCCGACAGTAAGCAAAGCTCCCCCTTTGTAAGCCAGCCGAGCGATATGCGTTGAGGCCGAGCCAAGCAAAGAAGAAGCAGTGTAATATTAAATATCGTACTTACGTATTGTGAGAGGATTCGACCTCGAAAAGCTCGAGATCGGAAAATATCCCTAAACAATCGGAAACTAAATCAAATCTCCAGAAAATATGGGAGAGAATCCCCGTACACCAGGACTTCTCATGCTTATATAAAGAAGGTTCTCCAAGAAGCAAAGGTACGCAAGAAAAACCATAGAACCTCTTCTTCCTAAACTCTTATTAATTTAAGCATCGGAGGTTCTCCGGCTCTAGCTAGGGTTTCCTTTTCCTTGTGTTTTATGAAAGGAGCTGACACAGGGATGAACGTGATGAGGTCGAACACCGTCTTCCTCAAGGATAACTACTCCGAATCCACGGAGCTTCTCTGGACTCCTCACAGAGACTTCTCGAATCCACGAGGAAAGAAAGCAAGAGAATAGGAATAAACTCTAATAAATTCGAAATTAATTGATGAAAAAAATAAAACGAGTTTACACCCCTTTAAATAAGGGAACCAAACAACATGAAAGAAATCAGACTCATACTACAACTAAAACTCCTAGAATTCGCAACTTACTATTTATAGACGGTCATGATGTCTACTAGTGCGCAAGGTTTTCGGCCAAAAATAGTAAGTGTCCTATTTGGCTTCACCAAACCGTTCTCCTAATTATCCTAAGCACTTTTCATGTTGGACACAACTCCTAAAGCCCAACGGATGAAAAGTTATACTCAAACTAAAACTTACTGTTTATAGTAAAAACAAAATTAAAACGAGGAAACGACCGTCGATCAGGAGGTTTTTCGCAAATCCGGGCTGCGCAATCCGACGTAGCGGGGTTGGTTGGCTAAAGTAGCTCGTTCTACCCCAAAATCATATATTTTACGTCGGATAACTCATTCCGGATTGTGAGATACGCCCGATCTAAGGTCCGATGGTCCGGATCACTTCTGTTGCCGACCGTGCCTTTTCTAATCCATCTTGGCCATGAAATTGTCCGCGACCCGCTCTACATCAGGAGCTCGGGAAGAGGCAGATCTAGTTTTTTGCATCAACAGAATCTAAGAATATCGGTCACTAACTCAGTCACTCGCAAAAATTTGTAATGATCAAGTGATAGTCGAAAGGTGCGGTTATTCCTCCAAATATGGGTTGCTTTGTGCATTTCGCAAAATCAAATAAAAAGAAAAAGTTACGACCAATTGCTAGAATTTGTATTTCATTTGGGTGTGTTAATCTATTAATCTCTTCTATCATAGCTCATTTACAATATAAATTTATCAATTAAATTACTCTAGTTCATTAATTACTGTAATAATGGCTCATTTACAATGTAAATACATTGTAATTTGAGAAACAAACAGGCCCTAAAAAATGTAATCATTAAAATTTAACATTACATTATAATATAAATCTGGAATCCAAAACAAGCACTTCTGTGAAATGTATAATGATTTGATATTGAAGTTAGAAAAGTTTTATCATTACAATTTTGCTGCAATAAGCCAAAAAGAAGAATGGTCAGTCAAATGCCATATTTTTAAGATAGAAACAAAGGAATTTATAATAATTGGATACACTGGGCCATGAGGGATTAGATTTTACAATAAGTGAGCCCCATTCTATTGTCTTGGCCTCACTTGTCTAAAAGCCCAAATACGTATAAGCATTGCATGATACAGAAAACAGTATGTTTGGAGAATCTTTGCCATCCATGTTTTAGCTTGTTTCAGTAGAATAAGGTCTGATATTTTAATTAATTTCTGCCTCAAATTGAACGGTTTATATTTGTCATAGGAAGAAGTATTTTGTAGCATGTTTCATATGCATTTTTTCATATGCTAATGGTGTATATGCAAATGTATTTTTATTTATGCGGGAATATGCAAAAACTCCTTTTAGTAGTGGGTAGATAACAAACAAAAGCTCACGACCTTTTGGTAATATGGACGGTCGCCGTAAGTTTTGTATAATTAGAGGGTTAGGATGTTCACTTTCCAGATTTTATTATTATTATTATTATTTAATCCCAATCCAAGGGGATGCCTTCCAGATAAACGGATTGGATGGTTGAAAATAACCCAAACCCAATTGCAAGCTCCATGAAAAAAAAATTAAAAAATGAAGGAACGCGATTGTGGTTAAAGGGTGGGGCCGTTAATCAGGTGGGCCCAACCATAGCTGCGTTGTCCATGTGAAATCCACTCTATCCATCAATTGCATTGCGTCATGTCAGGATGAGAGCACAAGATAAGACAGATCCAGGACTCAAGTGGGCCACACCACATACAGAAGTTGGGATGCAAACTCCTACCGTTGAATTCACAGGGCTCACTGCTAATATGCCACCCAACCCGTTCATAATGTGATTCCCACCGTGATAGAGGGACCCAAAAATGAAAATATTGGCCTGATTCAAAACTTGTGGGCCCTAAGAAGATTTGATGGTGGGCATTCAATCCCCACTGTTTATTATGGTGTGACCCACTTGAGTCTTGGATCTGCATCATTTTTGGGTTGTCATGCTAACTTGAGCTGATGAAATTGATGGACGTAGTGGATTTCACATTGACATCAAGGTGGATCCACAGAGCCTTAGCTCACAAGAATGCCCTGTAACATGGAAACTTGCATCCGATATACCTCACGCATGTGCAACACTGCTACACGTGTAGGAGAGTAGGACGTGAAGCAATGCTTTCACAGGCAACTATATCAGGTCTCAGTGATCCAAACCGTTGATGCGGTGGGCCTCACCTCGAATTTTAATAGGCCAAAAGGGACACGGATTGCGTCCTAACTCCCCCCGACTCCAGCTGGGAACGGGCAGGAGATTTGAATGGCCACCGTGATGTATGGATCTTATCCATACCGTCCATCCATTTTTCCGTATCATTTTTGGATAAAATCCCAAAAATGAGGCAGATCCAAGGCTCAAGTGTACTACACCACAGGAAGAAGCGGTGATGATGATTCTTACCGTTGAAACTTTTATATGACCACTGTGATGTTTATTTTCCATCCAACCTATTCATTAAGTTATATAGACCTGGATGAAGAGAGAACTCAAATATCAACTCCATAAAAAGCTTCTATGGCCCTCAAGAAGTTTTCAACGACAAAACTTTAATCCCCATTATGTAGTCCACTTCAGCATTGGATCTGCCTCATTTTTGGGCCCATATATTAAAATGATACAAAAATATGGATGGACGGTGTGGATAAGATCCATACATCAAGGTGGCCACTCAAAGCTCGCCATCCGCGTCCGACCAAAAGATTTAAAAGACCTTTGAATGGAATACTTTAAAGCCTTTCATCATTTGACTCCTTTTCTTTCAACGTGGACGGTCTTGTTAACCTTTGTATAATCAAAGGGGTTCCACTATTCCAATTTGTGAGATTTATTTCCCATCATCAGCGAGTCCATCATATTAACGGTTTGGATCGTTGGAAAAGGCATAGGTGTTAGACGTAGCATCATACTGCGATGATCCAAACCGTTTATATGAAGCGGCTCACAGAGAATGCGTGGCTTAGATAATTACATTTAGTTATTATCATTTGATCATGGACCATCTATTTTACTGCTCCTCCACGGACCATTGATGGGACTTCTTATCTTGGGGAATTTCATTGGGCATGCCACCCATCCAAGATGAGGCCCATCATCTATATGGTCTGGATCATTGCAAAATGAATGGTTTGGATCATTGCAACATGAGCCCGACTCCAATGGCCACGGTCGCGACATTTTCTAAAACAATAACAATAGGGACTCACTGTAGCACCTACATCCATAATTTCGGGTCCTATACTTCCTACAACCGCCGTAGGCACCATGTATACATACAGGGGTAAACTCCACAAGGCCATATTTAATAAGAGCTGTAGCAAACCAAGCTCAGTTAACTCGCTTGACCGGACTCGTCTTGATTCGAAAAATCTCCACTTGCTTTGAAACTGAGTTGATTTTGGAGCTTCAAGCTCGTTAGGGCGAAATAAATTGGCGGCTGTCATTTTGCATCTAGTTAGAAATTGAAGGTACACCCCATATGTTTGAGAAAACATAGTACATACTTAAACTCGGCTTGAATTGACTCAAGCTGCTGATTGAGCCAAACTGAGCCGATCCTTGCCTATGTTTTTATATACATCATCTACTCAAGTTTCCATGTCATTTTAATGCATGATCAGAATGAAACAGATCAAAAGTTTAAGTGGACCACAGTAAAGGAAGCATAAGAGATAATGAAGCCAGATCAATAGGACCCACCATCATATTTATTTTCTATCCAATTTGTTAATAAGATTACGTAGTCACAATAGAAGATCCAAGAACTTCAATACACCCGAAACAATAGCTCAAGTGGTAGGTTGAGTGAAAGATACCTCGTTTCAACACTGGAGTCTTGCTGTCGATTTTGCCGCCTTACGCGATGCCGACATCGGCGCTGTTTTCTACGCGACGCAATCCGACTTTGATTGTAGCCGGTGATCCCGTACAACACCCGTTACAAGCAGCGCGTGAAAAACGGCGAAGCAAGGTGAGGTCTACCATGTTTATTATTTAAAATTCACTCCGTTTATCAGATGAGAAATACTATTTATACCGTACATACATATTATGTATATTATTTTACAGTAATATGAGCCACATGAGTGATCCACGTGAGTTTTTTTTTTTTTTTTTATCATGTTAATTTTGTATTCTCTCGTCATCCTGTTGATTAAAACGTTTGATAGTAGATAACACAATAGTAGCCCCACAAACAAACCTATGGTTGGCATCTCATCCTCATTGTTCGATATTGTTCTGTCCATCAAAGGATTTCTGTCAATTATTTTTATCTTTTGGGTCTCCTATAGAATATAGAACCTAATAGACGGAGTAGATTTTACATACATGATATGATGGGCCCCACAGACTTGGGTGTTGTACGGGCGACTAAACCGTGGTGGTCGAGGATTCCAGTTAGGCGTGTCAGTGGGGCAGGCTTGGGCCTTTAAAACAGACTTTTAAATATCCAGGCCCGACAGCACGACCGACAAAGTTCAAACTCCGGGCCAGCCCTAAACCCAGGCCCGGCCCGCTGAAAGCCCTGATTCCAGTCCCCTTATCATACGCACCTCGCTCTTTATAAAAGCGAGCCCAAAACTACGGTCTCTGAATTCTTTTCTCTAACCAACTTAAACGACGAAAATGCCCCTCCTCTTCTTCCTCCTAGCTCTCCTCTCTCTCACCTCCGAAACTCGATACGTTACGGCCGGAAATGCCGATACGGCACAAAATCTCCTGCGTGTATCGTGCTCCCGCGCCCGGTACCGTACGCTCTGCGTCAAAAGCCTCTCCCCCTTGGCGCTCTCAGCCAAGACCCCCACCGACCTCGCCCGGGCATCCGTAACGGTCTGCCTCGACCGGGCCCAAAACGCGTCGGGATTCGTGTCCCGGCTCGCCAACGTCCGAAACGTCTCCAAGAGAGAGAAGGCCGCACTCAAGGACTGCGTCGAGGTGCTGTCGGACTCCGTCAACGAGCTCCGCCGCACGCTCTCAGCGCTCCAGCACGTGCGTGCCGGCAACTTCCGGTGGCAGATGAGCAACGCCCAGACGTGGGTCAGTGCGGCGTTGACGGACGTCGACACTTGCGTCGACGGGTTCCAGAGCGTCAGCGGGGTCGTCAAAACGGCCCTCAGTAAGCGGATGCGGCACGTCGCACGTGTGACAAGCAACACGCTCTACCTCATCAATCGCGCTGCGGCCGTACACGCGGGTAACCGTTGAAGATCGAACGGCTGGGATCGTCTCATGATCGAACGCTGCTCTCGGCTCCCACTCTCTCAATATGGCATCTGTCTGAGAGATCCTGGCCGTTCATTAAGTCAGCCACGTGCGTTTGATGCGGACCGTTGATCGCTTTTTTCTCTCGCCGACGTCGCCGTCCACTGTTTTTTCACACCCATGTTGTACTCTTGAATATGGCACGTACGTGATTTCTGGGCCACCAACACAAAAGTAGTGGGGTCCACTTGGTGAATTCACGATCTAAAACCAGCAACTCTTAAGTCGTCATGGGCTTTCTGTACTGAGGTTGTAGTATTCTCGTAATTTTTCCATATTATAAGGAAATTTCAAGAAAGAAGGGAAATCCGATTTGAAATCTAACGGCCAAGGGCATCCGCGTTCCGACGTGGGCCCACCACTCACGTCTTTTTGTTATTATTATTTTTTTTTCTGGTTTTTTTTTTTTCCTTGGAAGGACGCGGCTTCGGTGGGATTTCTGATGTGGGGCCCACTGTGATTTATGTGTCTTATATCTACGCCGTCCATCCGTTTCTCCGTATGATTTTAGGGAATGAACCCCAAAAAGCAGAAGATCCAGATCTAAGGTGGACCACACCATCGGAAACAGTGGTTATCAACTATTAAAAACTTCTCAGGGCCACAAAAGTTTTTGATCGAACTTATCAACCGTTTGGATGGCAGAGGTTTAAATGGTGGCCGTTGAGTCACCACTCTTTTCTGTGGTGTGGTCCACTTGAGATTTGGATCTGATGCTTTATTGAGCTTATACCATAAAATGATCTCGATAAACGGATGAACAGCGTGGATATAATACACATAAATCAACGATGGGCCCTACATTCACGGATCCGAGGAGGATGTGGATTGCGTCCTACACCGCATGTATGGGTCTTATCCACACCGCCCATCCATCTATACGTATCATTTCAGACATATATCCAAAAATCTGACGCGATCCAAACGCAGGTGGACCACACAATGGGGATTAAATTCTTACGGTTGAAAACTTCTTAGGGCACATAAATTTGGATCGAGCTGATATTTGTGGCACGGAAGTAATGGATCGAGCTGATATTTGTGGTTTCCCTTCATCCAAATCAAGGTACCTTTATGAATAGGTTGGATGGTACCGTGGGCACCAGGAAAGTTTCAACGGTGAGGATCATCACCACCACTGCTTCCTGTGGTGCGATCCACTTGAGCCTTGGATTTTCCTAATCTTTGCTCTCGTTCCATAAAATGTCACGGAGAAGTAGATGGACGGTGTGGATAAAACCCATACATCACGGTGGCCAGAGCTCGTGCCCGTTCCTAGCTGGATATAGCCGGGGCAGTATGCAGTCCGCGTTCATCCGAGGATGGATCCACCTAAGCTCCGGAAGGGCTTTGCAAGCGGAAACGAATTGGATTGGCTACTCCCCCTACCACCAGCCAATGGCTGATGGTCGGTGCTCTGTGGGTCCCACAATAATGTGTGTGTCTCATCCATTCCGTCCATCTAATTTTTCCAGATCATTTTACGGTATGAGACCAAAAATGAGGTATATCTCAATCTCAAGTGGATCACATTAAATGAAAAAGTGTTGAATGAACATTGACCATTAAAAACCTTTTGGGAGCCATAAAAGTTTTAGATCAAGGTAATCTTTCTTTTTGTACCTTCATATGGGACTATATGACCTAATCAACAGATTGGCTGTCAAATAAACAGTACCGTGAGCCTCAGGAGGATTTTAATGGTGGATAACCAATCAATATTGTTTTCCTGTGGTGTGATCCACCTGAGTTTTATATCCGTATGATTTTTGGTATAAATCCGGATGAACGGAATGGATGAAATACATGCATCATGGTGGGGCCACATAGCATCGAACATCAGCCACCGGGCTGGTGGCATGGGGAGTAGCCAATCCGTTACCTCTGCAAGTAGTAACCGCTGGCAACAGCAAGTAACCATTCTCATTAGCAACATCAAACACACGGGATCAGCAGGGCCCACCTATGTGAGATCCACTCCGTCAATCAGGTGATTGGCCACATCACAAGGAGCAATAATAAAGAGGATGCTGAGCATGGGTTTGTGTGTGCTGACTACCTACATGTGGATGCAGTTGTCTTTTTATGTACTGTGAATGCAATGTACCAAAACTGATGGACGTATTGGACTGTAGATTACCATAACGATGGGTCCCACACGGCTCCATTGTCACCGCAGATCCCTTCGTCCTATGTGGATTGTAAATTAACCCTGCTGCGTCGGTGCTGTGGACCCCACCAAGACGTATGTGTTTTATCTGTGCGGTCCTTCCATTTTCCCGCTCATTTTAGCATATAAGCCTAAAAATGAAGTAGATTCAAATCCCAGGTGGACATCACCACAGGAAACAGTGGTGATTGGACGTCCACATTTAAAAACTTCCTAAGGCTCACTGTAATGTAATGTTTATTTTTCATCCAAACTGTTGATTAGGTCACCTTGATCTGGACGAAGGCAAAACACAAATATCAGCCTGATCCAAAACTTGTGGTCCACAAGAAGTTTGTAACGGTGGATGTTTAATCACCAGTATTTCCTGTGGTGTGGTCTACATGAGATTTGAATCAACCTTATTTTTTGAATCATACCCTTAAATGAGCTGAAAAAAAATGGTTGGACGGCATAGATAAAACATATACATCATGGTGGGCCTCAAAGAGCACCGACCAGTAGTGCCGTAGGCCGTAGGCACCGGCAGTGTGAGTATGCAACCAGCGTCCTTATCATGCAAGCCGCGTCCTTTTCACACGTATTTAATCGATCCAGGAACAACCGGGGGCGGTGGATTCGTGATTGTGGGTCCCACCATAATGTATGGTGCTGATACAAATCTCATATGGACCACACAATATGAAACAGTGGCGATCTAACACCCGCCGTTAAAAACTTCTTGAGGGCTACAAAAAATTTGGATCTAGCTGATATTGTGAGCTCATCAAAAGGTTGGATGGCAAGTAAACCTTGTGGGGCCCTAAGAAGTTTATAATGGTGGACGTTCAATCATCGCTATTTCATTTAGTGGGGCCCAACCGAG
The DNA here is from genome assembly GCA_037074715.1 of Magnolia kwangsiensis. Taxonomy (NCBI): domain Eukaryota; kingdom Viridiplantae; phylum Streptophyta; class Magnoliopsida; order Magnoliales; family Magnoliaceae; genus Magnolia; species Magnolia kwangsiensis. The sequence continues at coordinate 2,518,690 of CM073577.1, read as the reverse complement.
ATTTTGATCCATTTCATTTTGAATCTCGTACCACAGAATGAGTTGGAAGAACGGATGAACGGCATGGATGTAAAATACATACATCATGGTGGGCCCGACGGTCACGAATCCACCGAATCGGCATCCCGAATGGACCTTTCAGCTCAACTTCTTTGAGTCTCTCGCTCTCATCCTGAGCTTTGGTGCACTACATCCCCCTGTAGTGCAACACAGCATATGCTTACATATGACTCTTTTTTTTTAAATGATCCATGCCGTTCATATGATAGGCCTCAACGTGCAACGTGAGGCTTCAAAACAGAAAACGAGCTAACCGTCGTTGAAGAAGCATGTAAATTGAGTGGTTTCAAGGTGGTTGTAAATCAGTTTTAATTTCCACCAATGTTTTGAATGCAATTGATCAATGGTGAGGATAAGGCAAGCATATCGAACTAGGGACATATAGATGGACGGCCAGATGATATGTCACGGTGTGACATGTACTATGTAAAGATGGCACTACCACATTCCATATCCGGATGATCCAGGCCACTTATTTTTCGGATGATAAAATGTACGGTTGGAAAATAAGATAACCAACGGTCCCTATTCAACAGACAGGCTTGACCCACCTGATGAGTAAGCTTTCTTAAATATTTAGGTAGAGCAACGATCTCCGTACACACTATCCTTCTCTTTACAGAAAGACATGAATCACATCCTCAACTGTATGTTTTACACCGTTTAAAAATGACGGTGACACATCTCTTCACTTGTCGCACTGATGTACAGCTATCCAACCATCCAAATTGTGGGTCTATTCTGGATTAAGCATATCTCCAAAATCATACCGATTAAGCAATCAGAGCCGTCCAATCAATGGTAGTTTGATTAAATACGGTTAATAGTTTGTTTACGGTCAAATTTTTTGTTATGCCCCATGGACAGTTTGATCATTGATTTGTACCGTCTGGATTGCTATACAACTGTTGGCCTTATGATCGGTTGAAGAGATTCCATTTTTAAAATTGTACAAAACCAACAATGGAATCCAAACCCAACATGAATGATTGAAGCATGGACTGTACTAAACTTAGGGGTGTACAGCGAGTCGAACTGAGTCAAGCTGGCCTCAGCTTGAACTTGGCATGACTCAGTCCACGAGCCTGACTGGCCAACTTAACTCGATTTGGTTAGCAACTTGAGCCTGTTCGAGCCAAGATGGAGCTGAGTTTGTCATTGCAACATTTTCACGAACACCTGAACTACACCTTCAAAATCCTATTTAATATAAAATAAAAGTAATGGTTTTACAGGTATTTTATCGAACACCTTCTAAGCAACACTTGGTGAGCAACATCAATAGCAAAGTAATCAAGTCACTGAACTGATTCAATTCGAGTTCAATTTGAACTAGATTCAATCCAAGTCGAGTCGAGTTGGGGGCAGCTCGAACTTATTTTTGAGCTTAAAAAATCAACTCGACTCGACTCGAACTCAAATTCGAGCCGAGTTGAATCAAGCTTTTTCGAGTCGAGTCAAGCAAGCTAACCGAGCTAGCTCGGTTCATGTACACCCTTAACTGAACTTCTTATATATAATCCAAATTTTAAGTTTTGCTGAGATGGTCAACTGTAACATCTCGGATTTTGTCAACTTGGAAATAAACGTCCTTGGGCAATGAGTTGATCATAATACCTTAAGTAATTTCTCGGAACTCAATTTCAAAGTCTCAAATCCTTTTTTTATCCATTTTCTTCAATTTTTGTTTAACTTCAAAAAGTCATATCTCCCTCATTATAACTCTGATTTAGGTAATTCAAAAGTCAGATTGAAGCTTGATAAGTTTAGTTTCATATAAAAATAAGTGAAAAATATAATAAAATATTTAATATAGTTAAATATAGGTCGTTATGACAATTGTCTAAAAATCATTAGTTTGGACAGCTACTGCTTTTAGAATTTTTAGAATTTTTTTTTACGACACGAAATCTAATGAAATTTGGTAGGGATGAAGTGGAATTGATGAAAAACTACTAAAAAAATAATTAAAATAATATACCAACTAAAAGTACCAGAAAGGGACGTAGAACTATCCTAGGACCTTATTCTGTCATAATTAGGGCACGATTTAGATAATTGCTAAACTGAACAATCAATAGAATTAGCTAGAACCACTTTAAATACGATATGTAAGACCCAAAATGTGTGGAATCGTTGACGCTATATTACCCTGAAACTTAGGCCCCATCTCAAAACTCAGTTGCTCTATAGAGCACGTCGAAATTCTGTATCGGACCTATACCGCGCATCGAAAGTCTGATTATCCTAAAGCTATACATTTATGACCGCCTTCTTGGACTGGACAACCATCTCAGAAATTAAGTCCAAATAGTATCCCTAAGCTATTTACTTGGGTCCAAAGTGAAGTGTGTGGGAAAACGTGAATACCCTTAGGAAATGAACTGAAACTTAAGTGAATTGAGTTGGTTCGCTTGCAGGATAAATATAAGGATTCAGACCGTCATAATCTGACCTAATTACACCCTTAGATCAGGAAAAATTTCTCACACGTGTCAGTGCACTTGTGGCCCTGATTAAGTACCGATGACTGTTGAATTGAAACTAGTCCCCCGCGGCCGATCTACTAATCCGATCGGACCGAAAACTTAGCCTGATCTAGATCCAGGGTCAGAGAGCCTAAGTCTGACCGCATGTAGAAAAGGAGCCTTCAAAACATCTCCGTTGGACTGAGACGACCCGTATTTGGCTATAACCTAAGTATGCCATGGCCTTGGGGCCATTGAGATTAGTTCTGGGCCTATATAAAGGCCTAAACCCACCCCTCTCTCATTTCATACGAATTTGGAAACCTAGGAGAGAGAAGAGAGCAAAGAGAGAAGGAAAGAGAGAAAGTAAGAGAGAGAGTTGGAGTTGTTCCTAGGATTCAATCCCTGCCACTCCTCGTGCTTAACCACTGCTTCCATATCGCTATTCCGGCGATTTCGACTCCATTTTTAGGTAAGAAATCCTAATCCTAACCTGTTTTAGGGATTCAAATAGAGTAAAGGGTGAAGTAGCTAACTTATTTCATGCTGTAGGTTATCATTTTGTCATAGACAAAGACATCGTGTTCAAACCGAGCTCGTTACGAGTCTACCGGCGAAAGGTGCGGACTATAAACATTTTGATTATGGTTTTCAAGGTTTTCAATGTCAGTAATAGTTTATGACTGACTTGATTGCTATCATATGTGCTTAGATATGATGTTTTCCTTATATTACATATATATGTAAACTACGTTGATTTTAATACATTTTAGGTGTTTATTGAAATGATTAAATGAATATGGAATTATTATTTGTGCTTGTTATGATTGATGTTTGAGAATACATGATTGTTATACGTGTGGCAACTCCCCTGTGAAAGGATTTACTATAATACGTGTTTTAACAAATTTATTATATGTATGTGAAGTGTGTAGCCTAAGCATTAGATAAAATGCCTGAATGAGTAAATATTTGCTGAAATGTATTTAATGAGGCCATTGAGATTTGTTTCTCAATTACCTTGTGTAAGACCCGTATCTTAGTCCGTACCGTTCCGTAGACTTCCGCGGTCTTACCGGTCGAATTTCGGCAACCTTCGACCCTTAACCGATATTGACGCGCGACCCTGATTCATATGCCGTCAACCTGTGTCGACTCAACCCAAGACCAATACCATAGCGACCGCGCCATTACTGCGGTTCCAATGCCGCGACTTGCGCGCCGAGGCGATACCCTGGTCAAGAGTTGTAGGCCGACGTTCGGTGCAAGAAAAACGTCGCGCGTTGCGAAACCCAAGAGAATCTCTACGAGATGTCACATCAATCCATCCATCACTCTCTTTCTCTCTCTTTATAACTCTCTCTTTCTCATTTCTCATCTCATTCTTCAAACAAAAATCCTAAGTATGAGCTCTCCTTCCCTTTCAAAAAAAAAACTCTAAGTGTGGCCCACCTTTCCTACCCCATGATCTCCCCATCCTAACCATCCATTCCCCATCTCCTCCATTGAAATCCAAGCTAAGGTGCTAAGGGACCCTTAGGAGTAAGAAGATCGGATGGTGGGTGTTTACTCATACTAGTTTTTCCTGTTTTTGAGATGGGTCAAGTGAGGCCAACCGATCAATGGTTTGGATCTCATTTGGGATCCTAAGATGTGGCCGATGGCCCACTAGGATCATCATGATCATTCCATGATGGGGTCATTCTCCATGGACCCCATCATGATATTTATTTCTTAGAAAAGGTCATATAGACCGTCCATATTGGTGGAAAAAGGATCCCCACCGTTGATTTTAAATTTTGATGGTCCCGTGTGTTAGAGGACCCACTTGATTGTATGATTTATTGCAAGGGAGGGCCCATAATGTTGGGGTCCCTCCATCACAAGCGTGTCCCACTTCTCTCTCTCTCTCCCTCTCATTTTTATTTATTTTTCTTGAATGATGATGAGGTCATATGGCCCACTTGAATGAGCCCCACATGACATATGTATTTTATCCAAGCCCTCCATGAGTGAGGCCCATCTTAGATGCACCACCCACCTTGTAATGGCCCACCTAAACACAAAAAAAAATGAGAGGAAACGTCCAGCGTCTGGACGCTGGACGTGGAAAAGGAAACAAAAAAAATAAAATTTATTAGCTTGATTTACAAGCTTTTAGAGTGGTCTACTAGTATAGGCCCCACCTTGATGTATAGTTTTAATCCAAGCCGTCCATCCCTTTCACCAACTCATTTTAGGCGTTGAGCCAGAAAATGGGATTGAACGGAGCATCTGATGGACCATAAATCAGTAAATAGCGACCTCCACCATCTAAAGTTTCCCATAATTGTTCTACACGCTGAAAAATGTCCAACCTTGGACTTATTGAGCTTGTTTTAAGCCACTGAACACAATGGACGGGGTGGATCTGATAGATGTGGGCCCCAAATGTGAAAAACCCCAAAAATAAGGGTTTTAATATTTTTTTAAAAAAAATTGTTAAAGGCAGAGCCTCTGATGCTGCAGTAGACGGACGGGCGGCCGTGCAGCCACTCACGGCTGCTGCTGTGGGCCCCACCATGATGTATATGTTATATCCACGTCGTTCATAAGGTGGGCCACCTCCTGAGGTGGGGCCCCTCCAAAATGAGGCCGATCCGACGCTCGGGTGGCCCACACCATAGGAAACAGTGGATTGAACCTCTGCCATTGAAATTCAGTTTAAGGGCCACGGAAGTTTTAGATCAAGATGAAATTTGTTGGTTTCCTTCACCCAGGTCCATGTGACCCTTTGAACGGTTGGGATGGAAAATATACACTGTGGTGGGCCCCAAATGGGACCCACAGTGATGTATGTATTGTATTCATACTGTCCACGGACCGTGGACGGTGGCACCCCACCGTGATTTATGTATTCTATCCCACCGTCCTCACTGGACGGTGGGGCCCACCCTCCTGTGGCATGCTGGGTGCAGCGTGTGTGTGTGTGTGTATATATATATATATATATATATATTATATTATATATAATTATATATATATATATATATAAAATTATATATAATATAATATATATATATATACACACACACACACACACTATATGTAATGAATATATATATTATACTATTTATAATATATATGATGGTGGACCTTCATGTGGGCCCCCACTCTTGATGCAGGTGTTGCATCCAACCTGTCCATCCATTTTAAAAGCTCATTTTTTGGTTTGAGCTAAAGAATGGGCCAGATCCATAGTCTGAGTGGACCCCACCTTAACATATTATAGGGCCCATTTGATTGATATAAGGCCTAGGGGTTTGGGCCCATTTGATTTATATAAGGCCTATAGGATTAGGCCCATTTGATATGATGAAACCCATGGGATTAGGCCCATTTATGACACACAAGGCCCATATGATTAGACCCATTATGATGTACTCTGAGGCCATGGGTTGTGACCCATTGCAATATACCTAAGGCCCATTAGTGTGGCCCATTTGACGAATAAAAGGCCCATATGATATGGCCCATTCGATGTATTTACGGCCCAATGAGATGTACCTAAGGTCCATTGCAATGTGTTATGCCAATACGGATTATGTAACAATGTTTACGACGATCGTTCCTTGGGTGCAATGTTGGTTGGACGTCCACATTGCGAGTGTAATGCTGGTTGG